>OY728134.1:1083877562-1085255574 GCA_963277665.1 Viscum album | reverse complement strand
AAGCTGAACGCTTTGAGCATCTCTGGATCTGATTCAACATCTTCGTCAGAAGGGGGTATGTAATCTGGAATTAACATGCTTAAAGAAGTGCCTCGTTCTGCTCTTTCCCCTCTGACTTGGGCTTCTTCACTTTCAATTCCCATTGGGGCAGAGGCTGAAGCCTCATCTCCGGATCTAGCCATTACAGTTGATGGCCCTACATGATCAATTGAAAGATTTTAGTTGAATCTTAAAGAATAACAAAAGAATGGGTTGTCTTGCAAATAAAGTACAATCACAAATATTGTTATCCCTTACCCAATGGTGGTTCAGCAACATGAGAAGACTTCTCCCCATCTTTCTCGGTTTCAACAGGATTTTCAAGATGGGTCTCAGGAGAGTTTATTGGATTTAGCTCTACTTGAGCTAATGTTTCTGCAATGATAGGGTTGACATCAGTGTCCACACCCTCTTCAGGCATTGGCAGTTCAGCAGCTTCTACGGAAGAAACTGCATATTATTTTACATCATGATTAGAAATATTTTTCTTTTAAAAGAAAAATTTGGGCGAAGGGTAACACTCACGCCCAAGGTCTTCTAAATCACATGACAATCTAGCATGATCATAAAATTCTTCAAAAGTAATTCCTTGATTCATCATTTCATCCAATGATACTTCAGAATCTTGGTTAGTCTCACCAGTGGGAGCATTTGCTATGTCTTCTTGCTGACTTATGTCCTGCAACCCCTGACCCTGGACAGCATCTTCAGTAGTGGGAGGGATACTGGGAATGGATGGCAGCTCTTCTCCAGGAGCTACCAAGTCAGCTTGAGTTTGTGGTTGTTCTACAGCACCCTCCACGACCTTTGAAGAAGGATCAGTCCCTTCCCTCAAGGGGGAAATTGAAGAATCCCCTGCAATCCTCAGAAATATGAATAACCATATGATTATGGGTATAAACTCATGATTGTTCGAAGGACTTACCACTGCTAATAAAACGTTTAGCTAAGGATTTCCTCCTTCGTTTCCTTGGCTTCTTTTGCTTTTTTGGAGTTTCAGCTGTCTCCTTTATTGGCACTTGGATTGGCGAATGAAAGGCTATGTCCAGTGCCTCATTCATGGCCTGCTGGCCTGGAGATATCTCGCCTGGTTCGCGAGGAGAATCAGCAGCAGCCCCAACAGCGGTACCACCAGGGCTATATTGTGGCGAAGGAACCCCGGTCCCTTTCTTTGCAAGCTGCAAGATGAAGAAAATAACTTCCTTAAGAAACAAAGCTTCAACTGAAATCAAGTTGCAAATAAGGAAGGAAAACTTACATCTTCAGGAGCCACGTACTCTTGCCACTCCTCATCTCCAGAACCACCAGCCCCCTTAATGGTGCCACGATCAATCATTTCCTTCACCCGCCTGGTGATAGGAGTTGAATTATCGGTGGCATATATGAGCATTTCCAGCTCTCTGATGTAAGCCCGCACTTCATTGGGGTTATCTCCGTATTGAAGGTCTTTTGAAGCTAGAAGATATCCTATCCCAGGAAGTTGTAGACCCTCACACAAATCCAGCCAGGCGGTTTCAGTATCACAGTATAAGCTCTGCCATAGCTGAACAGCCTCTGGTCTTAGATATAAAGGCTGTGAGGAAGGTCCTACAATTTTTGATTTTAATTTCTTCCCAACTCCTGCAACTACAGATAGAGAATAAGAAAGTGAGACTTATTACTTTATAAAGTAGCAGTGATTGAAGTTATTACAATCAAATAACTCACCAGGAGCTGATGGAGTGGGTCTTTTAACTCTGGCCGGAGGATTATATCGGGCACGAAACCGCTTTGCTGCCGGTTGTGCCTCATCATCCCCATCATGATAATCCGAGGAATCAGTTCTAGAGGAGGAGTCTGTTGAACCTATTTCAGGAGGAGAAGAAGCACCTTCATGAGGAAGAGTTTCTTTCTCTACAGTCCTCTTCCTCTTTCCCACTTGATATACAGGGTGATTCAATATCCCTTTAGGGTATGATGTTATCCAGTGTTCGGCATAAAAAGTAGTCAGATAATGTGCCGCTTTTTCAACTGGTAGATCAAATACTGCTCCAGTCTTCTCTCTTGACGTCAGCAACCATAGTTGTCGAGCAACCATCGGATGTTGCTCTAACCTGACGTGTACTGGAGGGGATACAACAATCTGTTGTAAACATTTGAATTGGCGTGCAAATCTATATGGAGCATATGCCTCGCATATGATTTCTCCATCAACCCTGGCTACTAATACGCCATCCCTGCAAGCTAGCATGTATGCCCTCAAATCCAAAGGGGCTTTCCCATCATCAACAAACCGCCCAGATGGCGGACTTCCATAAGGAAAGAAGTTGAATTCCTTATACATGCTTAGTCTTACTTTTATGTCATAACCATTGACATCTAATGGAGCAATTCCAGAGAATGCTTGCACTGACGGTCTGAAGGAGCTTCCAGGAATTTGTAACCCATTCTGTACATTGTAAGTCCTAAAGTGAGTGGCAATCCATCCCCACAAAACCTGGAATGGTACCACTATTCTTAAAGGAGATTTACCCTGGAAGACATGAAGTAAACTCCTGTGAATCTTTGCTAAAATGGGGGTAGCTAACCCAACCATTTTTCCCTCATCTAACTTGGCCGCAATGACGAAGGTCCCTGGCCTAACGCCTCCCTTCGAATCTCTGACCGGCAAGAGGTAAATACTGATCCACATTGCCAAGAAACCCGCCAGACGAGTTTTCTTTGGAATTCTTTGATTCACTTCATAGCCCCATTTTTCAAACTCTCCTGCTTCTAGAGTTGGCCAGAATCTGCCAGGAGCTCCTCTCTTCTCAGGTTTTGGGCAAGTGGTAGGACGTCTGGGCCGGGTATCCTTGGATTTCTTTTTCTTGGATCCTTTTTCCTTTGGCTCCATCCCTTTCTTCTCAGTAAGAAACACCTTCATCCATTCTTCCGGATGGATATCTTTTCTGAAATGAGTTAATGAGGTCTCTGAACTCTTGAGCTTATGAAAGATTTTGAATAATTCTCGAGCCAAAACAGGAGTCTTCTCTGGATCATTCCAAGTCACCTTGGGAGGAATGAATTCATCATACATATCGCCCAAGATTGGAGCTCCTGAAATCTTGTGGACATCCCACAAACTGATACCTACTTCTCCATGAGTCAAGTGGAAAGAATTAGTCGCTGGACTCCAGTGACTGAGTATCTCTGGCACGAAGATATCATGTCTGTAAATATATGTCTGCCCAACCCAAACAGCTTCATATATTGCAGCTCTCTTCAGATCCTCAATAAACTCTGCGCAAGTCTGTCGCACCCAGTATGCCCACATCCAAGTTGGCTTCACACCTCCCCCAGGGCGGAAATCCCAACTTTTCTTCCAGCCTTTGGACTGATCCATCTGAGCATCTCGGAAGATTGAAGGATGGCAATGTGGTTGAAGCTCAGGTGTATGTTTTTTCAGATCTGGTGTACAAGGGCTATGATGCATCACATACGCCTTCTCTACTGTTCCAGCAGTTTGAAATACTCCTCCGCCTGAGATATTTGCTGAAGCAAAATTGGTATAATTCTGAAACCAAGAAAATGGAAGATAATTCTTTACTTCTGGAATAATGACTTCTTGCAGATGACCATGACCATACAAAGGTAGATAAGTGCAGTGAGGAAAGTCGTGATGATATTTCTTCAGATACTTAGCCAAATCTGGAAGAGTGCTGTTTTTGACAGTATAGTAATCAGGGCCAATGATATTCATCATATCATCTATCCGCTTGCTAGCCAGTTCATCAAGGAATCCAGGTCTAAGAGCCATTGAATCTGCACAGGAGTTGAATAAATTAAACTCTTAAATGGGTTTTATTTTTTCATAAAATTTGTGAGAAAATCTGAAAAAAATGGCTAAGGCATTAAGGCGCGCAAGTGTGGAGATGTCGCGCAAGTGGTACATATGTCGCGCAAGTATTTGTCGCGCAAGTGTGTGCCGCGCAAGCCTTATTACCTTGAGAGTAGCGCGGCAGCGAGGAAACAGCGAAAATAGGAGACTTGCGTGGCGACAAAGACTTGCGCGGCGAGAGCTCGAGAAAATTCGGGGTCAGATACCATCTACGGCCGGAAGCAGCATATTTATAGGCCAGAGGGCCTATCTGCGCGCCGCACCCAGAGCGCTCAAACGCTTGCGCGACGAAGACTTGCGCGCCGACTGGAGACTTGCGCGCCGCCCTTTTCCTTTAGAGGGATTCGATTTCCTCAGAGTCAAATCCTCATTTTCTCTCCGGATCCAACTCTGAGGGGGGACTTTTGTTGACGCTCCTTTCGTCACGGAATCTAAAGTTCGGAAAAGGGAATATCTGAGCTAAAAGTGATTAATCCTTTGAAGAAAACATCAAAAATCGACAAAGGGAGGGAAAAGGAGAACATTGCCCATGTATCGCGCAAGTTCCATCTTGGTCGCGCAAGTACACTTGCGCGCCGCCTCAATACTTGCGCGACCCATCATGGTCGTGCAAGGGACTTGCGCGACAGATCTGATAACCGCCCAGTAACCGCCCGGGGTCTTCTTTTGCCTATAAATAGACCCTGTGGGCCCCCCATTCGAGAGGATCTTTTCCCAGAAACTCGGATCAAAGCTCCCGACGCCCAAGTCTCTTCTCAAAGCTTCCAGAACACTTCTAAGGTAATTTCTTACCTAGAATGGAAGATCTAAAGGGAAGAAGGAAGGCCTAAGTGTTGAAACTTATCAAACACTTGCGCGCCGAATTAATTCCTTCAATATAACTTGCGCGTCCCTCTTCTGGAAGAACCTCAAGAGGATGGGAAAGGGTTTAGTAAAGAGTCGCTCAAGTAATTCAACTCTGGTTGAAAATCGCGCAAGTATCCCTTATGTCGCGCAAGTATACTTGCGCGACCAATACTTGCGCGCCGCCGCAGGACTTGCGCGACCTTCAATACTTGCGCGCCCCTTTTTTTTTGGGTGCCCATCTTGCCCTTTTTCACCCCTCTTAAGCCATTTCACCCTTCCTATTCAAGATTCAGTCTTCAAGATACTCTTCAAAGCCATTTATGGCATGATTTCTTGATTTGACATCCTTATCTGAAAGGAATTATGTGAAATATCTCTCAAAACCTAATGATTTAAACATCTTTATGTCACCAAAGATTGAGAGTTCATTCATTCAACCTCATCCTTTAAGATGAGAGAATCCTAACCTGGGTTTCCTTTTCAGGAATAATCCCCAGTTATAAAACCTTTAAACTTGGGCATCCTCCTCAAGAGTAAGCCCCAAACCTTAATCCCTAACCTGGGTCTCCTTTTCAGGAATAAAACTCAGTCATAACCTTGGGCTTCCTTTTCAGAAGTAAGCCCCAATTCCCCTAACCTAGGCTTCCTTCTCAGGAATAAGTCCTAGTCATCAATCTTGGACATCTTTCTTAAGAGTAAGCCCCAAGTCTCTTAAAATTTCTCTTAACCAGTCATAAATTTCCTTTGATTTGGGTTTCCTTTTCAGGAATAAAACCCAATCATAAGTCCCCTCCTATCTTGGGCATCCTCCTTAGGAGTAAGCCCCAAGATTAGAGTATTCAAATCTCCATGAAGCACATATAACTTTGTGGACCCTGTTCATGGATTTTCTTCCTAAAAGTAAATCCTAAACCTTCGCCTATCTGGGCAGTCATCTATACATAAGCCCCAAAACAAATTCTTATGATTGCATCTTTTATGGCACAATTGTCTAAATTTTACCAATACCTCTTGTTTCTCACACCGAGCATGACTCACGTGAGCTTAGAGTGTAAAAGTAATTATGACATTCATCTTTGAGCCATCAATCATAAAACATCATATCCCATTCCTCGAACTACGTGGGTTCTGATTCCTTTTTCAAAACAAAGGATACGTAGGTAGCCCATTCATGGGTTCGATCCCAACATTGAAATAATCTCTGTCCTTCTGAATGACGATAAACTTCAAGTGCCCCACTGAGTGGCTTTAAAACCAGCCTGGTCATCAAAATGACCAAGAGACTTTTATATAAATGTTTTGAAGGATACCATTGACCAAGAATCTCTAAACAAATATAGATGATTCTATATTGATGAAGAACCTCGAATACATATAAAAGATTCTCTAAATTTCTTGCATATTTAATCATTGATTGTTAAAACTAAAGGAAAGCTCATTTTATACTTGGTAATGTAATAAGGATTCACGAACTTAACTTAAATCTATAAAGAGAGTCCCGGAATAGACAATAATTCCCCTCAAAAAGGTGTGATGAGTCCGACCTCCCATCCTCTCGACCAATGCAAATTCCTAAGCCTCATTAGCCCACAAGCTAATGAGCGCCTGCCTTTGGAAAGTAGGTCCAAACGGATGTGGAATCATTGGATGTTTCCGGTTCTACGAACAAACCCGTTAGAAACCGATCGGAACGTTTGAATCTCCCGTCTAGGAGGTCATCCCCGGATTCCGCGCGAAACAATCATCCAATATGAATATGAATCAGCTAAAAATCTATATAATTTATGAATCATGTTAATGTCCAAGAAACCTCATCATGAAGGTGGTTAATAGACTTACATGGATCATATTATTATATCTGAGTTATAGGCTTGTCTTGAGAAAAACACCTTGTTCAAGAATTAATTAAAACCTTGAAGGAAGGTGATAGGAAGAAAGTTTACGTAACTGAAAAATCTCTAAAATGAGAGAGTAAACTCAGTAGAAATTTTAATAAGTTTAAGCTTATGGATGTTTAGAATGAAAATATTAAGAAGTGTAATGAAGATAAGCTGATGTTAAAAGATAAATATATAGGAAATATGGATCAAAACATTTTATGTTTGAAGAGGATTTAAAATATGTGAATGAATACATGAAAAGTTATATTGAAGTCACGTATTAATTTTCTATAATATATTATATTTATAGAACATCAATTCATGTTAAATCTGAACCCAAGCGAACTCAAAAAGGAATCTATTTCATATTGTTTTAAGTCATGTTATAACATATGTATAAGTTTGGTATAGATAAGTTGATTAGAAACTCTTCTATACCCCTAGTGAATACTTCAAAAAATTTGTTACTGTCAAAGATCAATAATCTACAATATATAAAATTTATAGAATAAAAATCTGGGTAAAATTTATACACGAACCTACATAAAAGGAATATATATTTTTCCAAACATTATAGGTCCTATTTCAAAAAATTTATAGTTCTAAAACATTAAATATGATGTTAAAATATCTTATACACCTAGAAAATAATTAATAATTCAGGAAAAATAAAACACAAGAAATAATAAAAAATTTAGAATATTTTCATAAAAAAATGTGGAATGTAGTTTTTTAACAGAATCATGTTTTTAATAGAATATTTAGATTTTGTGGCTTTTATTGGTGTCACGGTATCTTTTTCCATAAGTCTTAAACATATTGGTAAACATTTCATTACCTTAAAGAAGTCTTGAATCAAGTGGACTCTAAAGTTGAAAAGAATGAGTTTATGAAGAATATGGTTATGAGAGTCTCTACAAGTCTTCCAAATCATTATTAGTTTGAACTTTTGAAAGAATTTTACAATAGATGTGAGAGACAGGGTCATTTTATTGGGTGGTGAATGAAAATTCTCCCACGATAGATCATTTCTCTTTATTTTATATGAATTTTTATTCATTTAACTCAATAGTTATATAATCTAGTTTAATTTACTTAATTTATTTTAATTTCATAATTTGTGATGAAATTATGGAGACCTAATAATTGGTTTCAATATCATAATTCGAATTCACCATTGCTCATCGGATCAACCCATTACTTTCACATTACAACACTTTTAGGGAAATTAATTTTAGGAAAATAGTTCATTCAAAGTAGTGTTTTACATGAGTAATTAATGATTCCATGAAGAAGGTCAGTCTAGGAATTTTATTTTTTATAAGAGGCTGAGGAATTCTAGTGTCTTTCTATGGAGTAAAATCCACAGTACATCCTATAAAACAAGAAAAGATGCCTGAAATCTTTTCTTTTTATGTGGGCATAATCTAAAATAGTGAATCCAATAGAAAGGGATGACTTAAGCAAATAATTTCCAGAAATCTATGTGTAAAATAAGAAATTTATGGGTTTAATCCATGTTTTCTTCATTAAAATGGAAAAAATAGATGTTGAAGATCCTTCTATGAAAGGATTGAATTTCCTATAACAAATATAGGTATCTGTTGCTCAAGAAGGGTGATGATAAATCTTGGAAATCTAAATATCTAGGAGAATCATCCCTACTCTAAATACGTCAATGAACTGAGGCCCCTGTTGTTGGAGAATTTCCCTTTTGTTTCCAAGGGGTATTCAGAAAAGACTACACATGTGGGGACTACTTGAAAAAGTGATAAGGAGTCCTTCAACTTCATTAATTACAATGTGTTTACATCATATAATTATTTACATTAAAAAACCAATATGTTTCTAAAATATATTATACTTTCATGTGTATGAAGTTAGAAGGTTCCCTTGGGTACAATGGATTCCCATGCTCTTTCAACATTTTAGCATGGGTAATCTTAAAAAAAGATTATTGAAGTGGTTAACTGCTGCCTAGATTATCTTGTGCAATAACTCATGTTCTAATTAATAAGGTTGAACATACTTTGATAGCAATAATGTTCAAGAGGGAGAGAGAAATAATGGATTTATATTATTTTAGGGTATATATAAAACAATGATTATAAGAAGAACCATAGAGGATGTAGAAAAAGAAGAAGAAGAAATGTATAAGAAGACTCCTCCAGGAGAACGAAAGACCCTGAGGCTATGAACAAACCTACTATGATAACTTCTATTGGAATAAAATATGGAAAAAAATATGTGGGCCCCTCTCTATGAGAGAAATATTATTATTATCCCAACCAACCACTGGAAACCTGAAACTAGTCCAATTACCCCAACTACTATATAGTATTTACAATAATTCCAATAATTGTTATCACTCACACACCAAACACCCAATAATTCACATCATTCTAGCTACCTCCACAAGCACCAACCACGCCATACTACCCATCCCCATGTATCCCTTACACAGAAGTAAAAAAATCTATTTCCCAAATTCCCATGCCTGATATACACCCACTATCCTTGGCTTTACAAGCCTACAATTCAAGGATAACTTTATATCATCTACCTACCCTTGAAAAACCACCTTTTCCTCATGTTTATGGAATCAATGCCACTTCTTCTTAGTAATAAAATCTTAGGTAGCTTTCTGAGCTCACTTCTTTTCCAACACAACAACATGTGTGGACCCTCTAACAATAATAACTTCTTTTACCTCATCAATGTTGATAACATCTTGTATAATATGGGAATCACAATTCTATGACAGGTTAATAAAGGATAGCCCCACTGGTATACTACAGTGACCTTCATCATACTAACATAATATATCTTTGGTCTTTCCAATAAATCTTCATAATACTTCCAAAATTGAGATCCAACTTTCAAGCAACCTTTATCCCTCCCAATAAATATTTTTAGGAGTACAATGGTACTTATATTGGTGCAACAGTTCCTGATCCCTCATGTTTTCCCTTGGGACCCAAACATCAGCAGCTACTTTTAGAAAAAGTTTTTAGCTTACTATTCTATACTTTTGATCTATTTGATCTACCTTTCATCATTTCTCAGCTGTCGTTATATCAAAGTTATTAAACAATAACATTCTCATATAAAAACCAGAAATAGCCGTGGAACATGGAACCAAAACCATATGAGGATGTTCCCTCCCCCATTTTTGAAAACATCTTGGCTCCACACATATAAATAATTTATTTAAAATTGGTATTGTATCCCAACTCATCCATCCCTCCATTAAAATTCTCTTATTTAGAAGATAAATCAAACAGATTAATGTCTCTAGGATTTTCTTTAATCATTTCCTTGTTGTTCCTACTTCAAATATTTTTTAAACCTTCAATTGTTTTTTAACAATTAAATATCAATTTTCTATGTTCTGGTGATACTAGCATTGAGTGAGATAAAAAAGGACTTAATGGATCTTGTGGTTTCATCCTAAAAAGGTACTCATTGATAATAATCCCTATCCCACTGAATTATTAAAAATAGATGTATCACATCCCATGGTGCTGGAAGGATAGGTTTACTCAGATATTTTTTGGTCAAAATATCTGACTTCAAATGAAACTCAATATTTTGACTTGAAATTTTCATTTTTATCATATTACATAGTTCTGAAATTCCAGCCTTACCAGAACTTAGTTCTGAAATTACCTCATTTAACCAAATTTATCGAGAATCCATTTATTACTCCTAGTTGTTCCTCTCTTATATTAACCAATGTGCTTTCAATACTAGAGGTGCATTCTAATCATGTTGAACCTATCTCAAACATAACTATTCTATTGAAAATAATCATGTTTTTAGCTTCTCACCCTATAACTATACAATAAGCTCAACAGAAACCCATGCTAGCTCCATCTACTGTACATGCACTAGTGCTTCAGATTGGATACTGATTGCATAGGTTGAATAAAATATTTTACTAAAAAAGACCTTTCATTTATCACATTAATATCATTGTTCTCATTATTCATGCCCCATTTCTTTGGATTACAATATTTAATAATAGGTTTCATTATTCCAGTTTTGGTTAGATTAGACTAGTGTGCTAAACTACCAAATCATATAATTCACTTCTCTATGAATTACATATAGGCGAGTGAAACCATTTTTCTTCCAAATAAATAAAACGAATTTAGATCTATACCATCCCAAAAACACCTTAGAAGTCAACACCTTCATACCTTTTATAATTTTTTAGATTAAAAAGTAAGCCTAAACTCCCATGATCCAAGACTGGGGTTCTTTTTTCATAAAATACTGGCATCATCATTTGTTTAGACCACTCCTCCTGAGATATTTCTTGCCAATCCAAGGATTCCCAAAAACCCTTGAAGAAAAATATCTATCTTTAGCTCCTTTTTTAAATTATCAATGGTTTTAAGTCAATCATCCTTGTTAATGGGATTCAAGATGCACCAACCACTAATATTATACAAACCAGAAGCTAATTATTGTGTCTACTACTAAAAAATATATCTAGATGCTACTATAACAATTGTTTCCACCTTAACTTTTTGTATTTTTTTTGTGTCTTCTTATACATGTTATTGCTTTCATTTCTTTGAGTGATATGTCCAATTCAGTGAAGAATTTTTTTATTTCATCAAACTATGAAACACATGATCATATATGAAGAATAAATTCCAAGAAAGATTTTATTTTTAGACCCTCTCTATAAACCAATCCACTTCCATAACTTCTCTCAATGAAAATACCAACAGATAGGAAGTAAGTGTAAGAGATGGAGATGATGATGGATTTATATTAATACCAGCTATATAAGAGAATTATTATAATAAGAACAATAAAATGGGGGAATAATGAAGATGAAATATAGAAGAATATTCCTCTAAGAGAACAAAACACTGGGAGAACACAACACCCTGAGGTTGTGTCATAACCAACTATGATAGTTTATGATGGAAGAAAAGAAAAAAAATGTGGCCTCCACATTTCAAGATAACCATTATTTATTAACCCATCCAACCACTAGCAATCACAACCTACTCTAACTACACCAAAAATATCTAGTATTTACAACATTGTCCCAAACAATTTTTATTCAATCCCCAAACACTAAATAACCACCCCCTTTTATCTTCCCCCACATGAACCAACAATACTATACAGTCCATCCCCATTTATCGCTTACAAAAAAACAAAAAAATCCAGTCCCCAACACTCATGTGTGGACTAAGCCCACCAGGCTTGTGCTCACTAGCCAAAATTTCTTGGGTACTTTCCAATAATCCATTATTCTTCCTATAATTTCATCCAATATTCATGTGTGACTTCTCCTAAAAAATTCAATCCAAAATCCTTAATGACCAACTCTTGAATCTCTAACCAATTGGAGTCTCGGTTGAGTAGCACGGCTTCATGGAAGGTAGAAACATTCAGGAGGTTATTACTCAAGAATATGAAATGATAAGGAATTTGATAGGAAGTTCCTTGTAAGAGAAATCATAATTATGGGGACAAGGTGATAGATGATGATAAAATGGATTGGAGACTTATCCTTCATGTATTATGAAAATTTTTTTTAAATAGCACTGATACTCCTATTTCACTGCGTATACTCACAATGGTTCTCTCTATCCCTCATAGGAAAATTATAAGAAAAGGGTCCCCTTGTCTCCTAGCCTACTAATCCTCAACCATTATTCTTTTAGTAGAAATGTTTACATTGTGTTTCTTTCAACAAGAGTTTATTTTTTCACATGAAAATTTGGTACCCTAGGTATGTACTACCTTCTTTTCAAAAATGGAATTATGGTCAAATCCCACATTTTCATAACTCGGTGGAAAATAATTGCTAATAATATTATCAGTTGAAAAATATCACCTTTAAAGGGAATCTAGTTGTACTAAAAAACGTTATCTCAACCATGCCCATTCACAACACTTCACTCACCAAATTACATAAAATAGTTACCAATTACATTGAAAAACAATTTTCCAACATCCTATGGGAAATGAAATCGGAGAGTAGGTTACACAAGATCATATGGAAAAGTTAGGGGAAATGTTTCAAAGTTAGAAAAAAACCATTTCACAAAAGAAGATTCTATGTTAGCTTTGAAAGAAAAGATAGAAAGGGATTTCATAGTAGGTAACTCCTTATGGGTCGATTTATCAAGGATTATGTTCAGTATATCAACATCATCTCTTATATGTCCCCTAATTGAGTAACCCCGCCTGTCTTTTCCCGTATCTAGCTGATGTTTCCTTCAAGAATGAAATTTTGTTTGTGAGAGTTCTTCACATCCTCAATTATTATATTACTGAAATTTACCTCAACATGATTATCAATTTTCATCCTTTCATGCATGTAATTATAGATGTATTGGTACTTCTAAAAATATTTTTTTTGTTTTCTATTTGGGCACACGTGTGTATTGGTGGGTCTATATTTTCCTATTTTCTAGACTGATATAAACATCTATTTTTCCTAGGGTTATTTTTGAAAATTGGTATTTAGTGGTTTACATGTAGGGGGGATGACATTTAAGGACCAAGAGGGGTATTTAGGTCTATTTAATGACCTAATATATTTTTCACTAAGGTGGAATCTAATGGAAATTTAAAATTACTAATGTTTTTGGTCCTTTGTTGTCATTTTTCCATTTTTTGGTCTTTAATTTATAGTTTTGGTCCTATATCATCATTTCTCCTTACTCGTATATCCATTTATCTCATCTTAATTTTATATTTCAAGATTGTAGGTTATTTTCATCATAGGATGAAGAACAAATATCTGAACTAGACAACATCTTTCTATGAAAAAACAAAAACCATATCATGTTTTCTCTAATTCTCTCTCGTGGGTTCGAAGGAGTGCATTCTTTGAAAGGCTCCTCTCCTCCAGTTTTTTAGGTTCATCTTGGTCATCGTTAAAAGGTATACTTAGGCATTTGGCCTTAATTATGAGATTTTATCCTTTGTGGGATACCCTAAGGCATAGTGGTAGGAGTACAAATCTCAAATTTATAAAACTAGAGGTCTTATAGGCACTCTGGGGGCAATCATATACTATAGAAGGATAGGGTTCTCCCTCCTTGAATAGGACAATGCTAGAATCTCTCCATTGCCCAATGCATCTTATGCTTCACCCCTAGAGGCATATGGGTTTATTGGATACTAGCAACACATGGCCTCAAATTGAATACTCGAAGACATAAAATTTTACATTTACTATAACAATATTGTATTAAGATTATATAAAAACATTTAGTAGGAACTTTAGGGATATTTGTTTCAAGTATTATAATAGGAACTATTATTGGAACTATAACATGATATGTAGTAGGGAATGTCTACTTTAAAACTCCTCTATGAAAACTCAAAAGATAATCTTTTTCCTTCTCTCAAGCCAGCCTCTAGGCCATGAAGAGCCTCTGGTCCATCCTCAACTAGAAAAGACTTTAATAATACATCATTAAAGCCTATAGGTAAAACCAAAAATGTTATGGCCTTTTAATGTACGCCCCCCATACTATCCTCATGAAGATATGATCTAAGAAAACACTTATGGGTCCTCTTTGTCAACTCTGATGTGTTAAACCATTCAGGCCACCCTCAAATGTAACATCTTATGTTCATCCTCCATTTTATGGCCTTGAGGACATCCTCAAATGTAATATCTTTTGGTCAACCTATACTTTAAAGGACATAGGCCCCCATAAGGCCTCCAAGAAATATTTAAAAAAACTATTATAAATCCCACATATATAGTTTAAAAATTCTCAATAAAAGTGAGTTAATTAATTTGTTACATAGAATTAATTAATTCAATTTTATTCAATCACATTATATAATAAACCATATCTTTAGTTCTCTTTGGGCTACTCCTTGTGTCCTTTATAGTATCTGAATTATTTTATAAATAATTTTAGCAACAAGTTGTGTTCATCTAGACATAGTTTCTACTCAAGTCATAAAAGTGTCTCATATGATTCAAACAACTAATATGTATATATACAATTATCTTATATCGCTATTTCCTAAATATTGAGTGTAATATCAATAAATGTGATTGTAATTCTTATAAATCTCAGCTCGTTATATATTGATTACTCTATATAGATCTAAACTATTGGATTTTAATATAACATGTGAAAATCTTGGCTGGTTAATAAACTCCATTAGTCTCCCTAAATAATGTATAAATGTTTTATAATTGAGAAATCCCATCATAGTTTAGAATATCCCCACCATTTGATTAGTGTTATACCTGAAAAACCTTCTGTATGGAATAACAAAAATTTGTGATGGGTCTATAGTCCATCATAAATAGTTCTTATTAGTGAGACAATTTTCAATGAGAAAATAATTATGTCGCAAATACCATTAGTATGATAGCACACTCTGTGGTGTGAATCATTATATTTTATGTGTATTTTCTCCGGTCTCAAATAATATTTTCTCGAATGATTAATCTTAGTGGGAGTTTATAGACCATCAGAAATAATGTCTTGGTAGAAGATTATTTTCATCTAGGTCTGTCGAAACTAAATTTTTTTTATTGCCGACACCATTATTTATGGTGGGTAGTCTTTGTGACAGGTCCAATTAGTAATAATAATATATGTGATGGTAGTCCCATCGTAAATAATCCCATTGCTAACAATCAAACCTATGCATAGGCCTCCCCAGCTGATTTTCCCCTCACATTTATCTCTTTAACTCTCTTAAGCACTCTTCTCTCCAGATTTTCTCTTCTTCAATTATGCTTATAAAAATTTAAGTTTTACAGGGAAGTAATATTTTCATATCTACATCCATAAAATAATTAAATTTGTGGTATTTGATTAATTTTTTAATTTTTTAATTATTTTATTTCATTTTATGTTATAAATTAGTATCTTTAATATATATATCTAGTTTTAATTATCATTAGTTATTTTTATGTATGAGTAATAATTTTTTATTTAGATGTAATTATTTTTAATTTACAATAATTTGATTTTAGCTCTAGTAATTATTTGTAATTAAAATTAATTAGATTTTATTAGTGATAATTATTTTTAATTAGGAGTAAGTTGTAACACCCTGAGATTTTATGAAAAATATTCTTTTAATTTCATTAATGTCTTGTGTTGTATTCTACATAAATATTACCATGCGCTATACGCAACACCGTATTAGCTTGCAGTATACGCAACACTATTATTGGATCGTGTTACACACAATTTTGATAATAGTTACTCTACACAACATTGAGCATATATATATATATATATATATATTCAATGTATAAATGAAATATGGTTGTATAATGATATACGAAACAACGAAGGATTCTTGCACAGTACGCAACTCTGACTTGGCTTGCATTACACGCAATCACGACCTTCCTCGATAGCGGGTGTTGTACGCAATACCGGGTTTTACTAAACAACGATATATTATTATAATATTATTATGAACTAGCCGTTATGAATAGTATTAACTAAATTTTGAATCTTATAACATTATTACTCATCTTAAACATTTTCTAAAACATGGTATAAGAACAAAATAAATTTTTCGGGTAAAATAAATATTTTTCAAAAAATGCAGTTTTGCCGCCTTTTGATGGCGCACCCACTTTAAATCTAGTTTTTGAAATTTTTATAAGTTAAATTTGACAAAATAAAATTCTTCTTTTGAAATAGGATATAAAAATTTACATTAGATAAAGTTTTGATATTTTTCCGATAACTTTCATATTTTAATGAATAGTAAAAACACGCTATATTTTAATTAAAAACAACTTTTTTCATCGTAATATCTTATGTGGTTAAATTATAATATTGAATGGTTTTAAGGAATAAATATAATATATTTTTACCATTTAATTTAATGTATGTCATTAGCATTTATTTTACCTTGAATTCGTAGGTTAAATCAATTCAATCTTTTGCAATGTTTTAAAAAAAACCCGTTTTCTTTCGAACAATGGGATTAATTTTAATTTAATTCCTACATATTTTGTGTATTGAATTTGGAAAAATGGATTCCATATTTGGAATCAGTGGTTCCAAATTATGTTAATAAGCTACTTTTTATTTTTGGGCATTGTGAATAGTAACTACGGTAAATTTTATTTACTATAGTTAAATGTAAATCGGGTAATTAATGGTAAATATAAGATTATAAAATTACCCTAACACTTGGAAAAATCCTATTGGATGGCTAAAAGTAGACCCATATAACCAAAGAGTAGGATTAGATTCATTTTATGGACTTTTGTCCATGAAAATAATATCATTTTTATTAAAACCAAAGAATGTGACAACATGTCACTTTCTTAAATCTTATAAGTATAATAATTTTAATTTAGTAATAAACTTCATGAAAAATTGAACAAGAATAGTCTCCAGAAAGATAATAAAATTATCTACATCATGGGAGTTTATTTAGAATTTTTAAAGATTAAATAATTATCATTTATTACGACACAAAGATGATGCAGTAATTGTCTTATTAATGAAATATTGACATAATTGATGTTATAAATGCCCAAATAAATGTAATTTGAGACTTTTTATGACTTACATTAATTTTATAGGTTAATATGACATGTTATTGTTGATATAAGTAACTTTTTTAGAACTTATCATTATGTTATGGATTTTATTAAAATCATGTACCAAAGAGTGTCAAAATTGACATAAATTAGTTTTTAAAACAAATATTATATTATTAATTGTTATTTAATTCCTAAAAATCTAATATTCGGCCAAATGACTTAGATAAGGATATATATATTAATAATAAACAACTTGGGGTTCGTTTGGATTGTTATGGTAAGTTTATTAACCATATAGTGTAAGAAAACAGAAAGACACGGTAAAAGTTAAATTATTTAACTTAGAGTTAAATATAATTGATAAGGTTAAAATAATAACCTAAACTTGTCTAAATCCTATTGGATGAGAGTATTGCGACCCATACTCACTTTAGCTTCTAAATAAGAGCTTTTGGAACCATTATAAACCGAATTTGACCTTAATATAAAATAATATTTTGAGATTTTCCTAAGGTGCCCCTCTCCTCCCTTATAAAAGGGCACCTCCTCCCTCTCCTCCTCACACCAATTTGAGCAATCAAGCTCGGCCAACCCCTGCCAAAATATCTTCTATACTTCCCTAGTATCATCATAGAGGTCCTGGTCCTCTTCAATGACCATCCTTAGTTCTTTAAGTGGAGGTTAAGTGAAGGCGCGTCAAAAAGAGGTAATATCCATTACCGATCTTTTTCAATTTCTTTCTTCTTCAACTTCTTATTATTTAGTTTTTTCATGATAAAGTAATAACATAAGTATTTATTATATACTGATATGTTATTATAAATATGAAACAACTCTAATTAACCTTCTACCCATCCTATGGAAAAATTAAATCACCGCGCGTGCGTACGTACGGAATACCGTCTCCACACCGTGGTGTAATCTATTTTCCAACACCACCTTAATTGGATGGGTATAATGGTGTAATGAGTAACTATATATGATTATTATATAGTGATATTGATACTGAAATAGTATACATACACTTCAACACAATTCCACGACCATGGGAACGATATCATCGCTCGTGCGTACGTACGGACTACCGTATCCACGACGCGATGAGATTCATTATCCATGTTAACCATTCTAGAATGATTATAAAGTATATATAATTAATAATAATGAAATATATGACATGTTAAATATACTGGATTTATGTATATATATATTTCATCTACTTACTTCCATTCAAGACAATAAGGAAAGGAAAACAACGTTCATGCGTACGTACGGACTACCGTCTCCATGAACGGTGTGTTTCATTTAATTTATCTATATATTATATATATATATATATACTGAATATATGTGATATATAAATCATATTTTATATTCTGTAAGTAAGTAAATCATGATATAAGTAATAATAATGTCAAGAACAATGAGTCCAAACACCTACGATAAATGAAACGATTTTACCCAAAACGCTTCTTTAACATGGAATTTACAAAAGAACGCGTAATATAAAGTCATAAGTGAACCATATATGATATCATAACAATGAATATGATTCTGTAATAAGTTAATGACATTATTTAAATCATTATACATGAGGTTCGGATACGTACAAAGAATATCGGACATAAGGTAAGGGAAATATCACAATCTCATTTTTATCCGAGATTGTTTATACTTTGGCATTTAATGGGGTGTATTTTATCATCCACATCCATGTTTCCTCAATATGTAATATTATTTCCATCCACCTACAATTTTTTAAATCCAATTTTACCCTTCGGTGATTTTTTAGTAAAGGATATGAAAGGAATATTTTGTCGTTTTTCGTACATGGTACTTTTTGACTTTTCCGACAAAAGTATGAAGAATGTTTTTTTAACTTATACGGCATGAATGGATTTTTAAAACATTATTTCCAAAAATATTCCTTTACAAGTTTTCAAGTTTATTTTTAATCAACTTCTGTTAGTTTAAAATTGTATGACATGTTAAGAAAGGAAAAGTGTTTTTGAAGTAGAAAGGATATTTTCCTCAAGAATGAAGTTCAAGTGTTTTATCAAAATTATTTTCCATCTAAGATAATAAAGGGTTCTGTTTTTATCCCTATTATTACATTGATTTGATTATGTTGTGATGGAAATATTTTTATGAATTCATTAACTTATATGAGTTGTTGTTTAAGAATCCCATTTTTATTACATGGTTTATGCAATGATGTATGATTTATGAATTTGTGGCACACATAATAATGGTATCATTATGAGATGGGTGGGACATATATCTCCCTCCAATGCATTGGGTAAAGATTTTATACCTCATGAGATAGACATGGCTGGAATGGTAGGTTATACCAGTTCAGTGAAATAGGACTGAAACGAGGGTGACTCGGTTCAGAAATGGACTTTGTCCACTAAGATAGTCTTGGAAATGAGTCTTGACTAATAAGATATGATTCTATATGATTATGTGTGTATTCCACAAAGTTTCATGTTTTAAGTTATGATTATTGGGATTTCATTTCACTACTATCATTTATCCCATGTTATGAAATTATGCTCTCTTTTGCAGGTTATGATTTCCAAAATGTTATGTTCTTATGAATATGATGTGATTGATATTTCTTTTGTTTAACCTTACTGAGCATTTGAGATCACCCTTTTATGTTTTCTTTTCCCCAGGATATAAAAAACGTTTTAGGTAAAAAAAAGGGAAGATCTTTATGGGAGATGTTGAAGATATTTTACCATGATTAGAAGATTATATTCTGAGTTTCCAAAGACACTAAAATATTACGATCCTTGTGTGTGTGTTTTTGTTATGTACTAAGTATTCCACAAAAGTAATGTAATGTCCATGTACGTCAAGCTTCGGGTCTCTACAGTTGGTATCAGAGGAAAGGTTTAGTCAACCTTTGGAAACTAGGATGTGAAAACGTTAGTGAGATCCCTAGAGATATTTCTATGGTATGTCTAGGGATGTCTCTATGGTTAAGTATACGTATAGGTTATAGTCCTAGAGTTGCGCTAACGATCTTAGAATTTAACCTAAGATGTTAGATATTGAGGGTACTTCCCATTTACTATGTTGTTTTCTCTAGCATGATTTTTTCCACTCACAAGATTCTTTTTGTGTTTTAGTTAATGGAGGGAACCAGAAGGAATTTGGTTAACATTGAATCCAATGGAAAAATTGGTGACTATGAGCAACAAAATTGTGTAATTCCTAGAGAGAAAGATATTGATATTATGACGAATCAGTCATCACGATATATGATTAACAAGGTGAAATTTTGTGGTATGCCTAATTCATCAAAGAAGAGGAAGATAAACTATTATGCATGTTCGCATGTTGAGGAGCATAAAGAAAGGAAGATAGATATTTCTAAAGAAGGGAAGAAGAACCATGAGGAATATCTCAAATGGAGGGACCGATGTTATCTGTGTGGAGAAAAGGGTCATAGAGTGACAGACTGTTATGGAGTCCAATGTCTTATTTGTGGAGAACATGGGCAATACCCAACTCAATGCCCTGAACTAAAAAGTTACTTCTAAATCAAGGAAGGACTTATTCCAGGACAATCATTGAAGTGGATGGACTGAAGTGTTTATGTTTTGGTATTAAAGAATAATGTTGTTGATGTACTTTTATGGTGTATTGAAATATTTATGTATTGGTCTATTGTGGTTTTCAATAATTTTAAGGTACTGATAACCATTAAAAGTGATTCAAATATTTTGGAAAGTAGATGATATGTGCATAATGAAGGGATAAGGAGAAAATGAAATGTTTGACAGTATTCATGAGCTCATGATTAATATAAGGACTAAGTGATATCATGGTTTGAGTATATAGAATTTTGAGGATTTTGGTATGTGGAAAGTGTTAACTTTTAACTTCATTCATGTTTTCACTAAGGTTCAATGGGTATTCAAGAGAATACATGATTAAGGCCTTTAAATGTTTGGAATGTGACCAACAAGACATATCTTATGATATATGGGGATCAACGATGGTATTAAATCTCTGGTAATCGTTTTCACTATATTATGAGAGTGGACTGCAGTATAATGGATAAGCCTAAAGATTGGAATGGATTATGTTGGACACAAGTTAGTATTGTTTAAGGATAGAAGTTTTTTCGATATTATTGATGGGATGTTATAGTAATATAGTTTTAGAAAAAGGACAACCTGCAGGACGGGCGACAAACCATCGCGTCAGACAAGGCCATGGGAATCGAACCCACAACCGAAGTGCGACTGGCCTTTATCGCCTACCACTGGCCTATAGGAAGTCCCTGTTTAGTAGAAACTAGTTTTATTATATTAATCAGTATGATATATGAAGTATAAGTCCATTTTAGGAACCATATATGATTAATCTCACTATAGATGGACTTATGTATTTTTTGATAACTTTTCTAACCTTTTGTTTGAGAAAGATGGAATGACCCATCATTCTATCACTTGATCTGCTAACACATCACGAATGACAAATTCAACTTAATTTATTTAAGAGATGAAGTGGAAACTGTCCAAAGAACGACCAACGGTGAGACTATACCGAAATGAAAAAAGTATTTCTTCTAATTCCAATTTCATCAACTTTAGGGAAACGATATTGAAAACCAAAAATGTTGTCTCGGTGCCCTTATATCCGATGAATTAGATGGTACCCTAGATCGCCACAAATTTATGGCTTTGTGATTGCTGGCTTTTTCATAGCCATGTTCTCTACCACTCTCCATCAGAACATGATGGTTAGATTTCTCTTCCATATCCATATTTTCATCTATGTGGAAACCTAGTGATTAGTTTATTTGGGTAACCGTTAAATTTCATACTTTTGTTTTTAAAGATTGGTTTTGGTATTCCTTTTTACGATTTGGGTTTCTATTAAAGAAACTTTCGAATAGTAAACCATTTATAACCCCGATGAATTTCGAGGGAGAAATTCATTTTAAGGGGGGTAGAATGTAACACCCCGAGATTTTATGAAAAATATTCTTTTAATTTCATTAATGTCTTGTGTTGTATGATACACCAAGATTTCCTTGTGCTATACGCAACACCGTATTAGCTTGCAGTATACACAACACTATTCTTGGATCGTGTTACACACAATTTTGATAATAGTTATTCTTCACAACATTGAGTATATATATATATATATATATACATATATTAAATGTATAAATTAAATATGGTTGTATTATGATATATGAAACAACGAAGGATCTTGCACAACACGCAACTCTGACTTGGCTTGCATTACACGCAATCATGACCTTCCTCAATAGCGTGTGTTGCACGCAATACCGGGTTTTACTAAACAACGATATATTATTATAATATTATTATGAACTAGCTGTTATGAATAGTATTAACTAAATTTTGAATATTATAACATTATTATTCATCTTACACATTTTCTAAAACATGGTATAAGAACAAAATAAATTATTCGGGTAAAATAAGTATTTTTCAAAAAATGCAGTTTTGCCGCCTTTTGATGGCGCACCCACTTTAAATCTAGTTTTTGACATGTTTATAAGTTAAATTTGACAAAATACTATTCTTATTTTGAATCAGGATATAAAAATTTACATTAGATAAAGTTTTGATATTTTTCCGATAACTTTTATATTTTAATGAATAGTAAAAACACGCTATATTTTAATTAAAAACAACTTTTTTCATCGCAATATCTTATGTGGTTAAATTATAATATTGAATGGTTTTAAAGTTTAAATAAAATATATTTTTTACCATTTAATATAATGTATGTCATTAGCATTGATTTTACCTTGAATTCGTAGGTTAAATCAATTCAATCTTTTGCAATGTTTTAAAGAAAAACTCGTTTTCTTTCGAACAACGAGATTAATTTTAATTTAATTTCTGCATCTTTTCTTTATTGAATTTGGAAAAATGGGTTCCATATTTGGAATCAGTGGGTCCAAATTATGTTAATAAGCTACTTTTTATTTTTGCGCAATGTGAATAGTAACTACGGTAAATTTTATTTACAATAGTTAAAGGTAAATCGGGTAATTAAGGGTAAATATAAGATTATAAAATTACCCTAACACTTGGAAAAATCCTATTGGATCGATAAAAGTAGACCCATATAACCTAAGGGTCGTATTAGATTCATTTTATGGACTTTTTTCCATGAAAATAATTTAATTATTATTAAAACCAAAGAAGTTGACAACATGTCACTTTCTTAAATCTTATAAGTATAATAATTTTAATTTAGTAATAAACTTCATGAAACTTCAAACATGAATAGTCTACAGAAATATAATACAATTATATACATCATATAAATTTATTTAGAATTTTTAGGGATTAAATAATTATCATTTATTATGACACAAAGATGATGCAGTAATTGTCTTATTAATGATATATTGACATAATTGATGTTATAAATTCCCAAATAAAAGTAATTTGAAACTTTTTATGACTTAAATTAATTTTCTAGGTTAATATGACATGTTATTGTTGATATAAGTATCTTGTTTCTAACTTATCATTCTGTTATTAATTTCATAAAAATCATGTACCAAATAGTGTCAAAATTGTCATAAATTAGTTTTTAAAACAAATATAATATTATTAATTGTTATTTAATTCCTAAAAATATAAGGTTCGGATAAATGACTTATATAAGGATAGATATATTAATAATAAACAACTTGGGGTTCTTTTGGCTTGTTGTGGTATGTTTATTAACCATATATTGTAAGAAAACAAAAAGACAAGGTAAAAGTTAAATTATTTAACTTAGAGTTAAATCTAATTGATAAGGTTAAAATAATAACCTAAACTTGTCAAAATCATATTGTATGAAAGTATTTAGACCCATCCCCACTTTATCTTCGAAATAAGCCCCTTTGTAACCATTATAAACCGAATTTGACCTTAATATAAAATAATATTTTGAGATTTTCCTAAGGTGCCCCTCTCCTCCCTTATAAAAGGGCACCTCCTCCCTCTCCTCCTCACACAAATTTGAGCATTAAATATCGTCCAACCCCTGCAAAAATCTATTCTCAACTTCCCTAGTATCATCCTAGAGGTCCTGGTATTCTTCAAAGACCATCCTTAGTTCTTTAAGTGGAGGTTAGGTGAAGGCGCGTCAAAAAGAGGTAATATCCATTACCGATCTTTTTCAATTTCTTTCTTCTTAAACTTCTTATTATTTAGTTGTTTCATGATAAAGTAATAAAATCAGTATTTATTATATACTGATATGTTATTATAAATATGAAAAAACTCTAATTAACATTCTATCCATCCTACGGAAAAAGGAAATCATCGCGCGTGCGTACGTACAAAATACCATCTCCACGCCGTGGTGTAATCTATTTTCCGCCACCACCTTAATTGGATGGGTATAATGGTGTAATGAGTAAATATATATAATTATTATAGAGTGATATTGATACTAAAATAGTATACATACACTTCAACACAATTCCACGACCATGGGAACGACATCATCGCTCGGGCGTACGTACGGACTACCGTCTCCACGACGCGATGAGATTCATTATCCATGTTAACCATTCCAGAATGATTATAAAGTATATATAATGAATAATAATTAAATATATGACATGGTAAATCTAATGGATTTATGTATATATATATATGTCATTTACTTACTTCCATTCAAGAAAATAAGGAAAGGAAAACAGCGTTTATGCGTACGTACGGACTACCGTCTCCATGAACGGTGTGTTTCATTTAATTTATCTATCTGTTATATATATATATATATACTGAATATATATGATATATAAATCATATTTTATATTCTGGAAGTAATTAAATCATGATATAAGTAACAATAATGTCAATAACAACAAGTCCAAACACCTATGATAAATGAAACGATTTTACCCAAAACGCTTCTTTAACATGGAATTTACAAAAGAACAGGTAATATAAAGTCATAAGTGAACCATATATGATATCATAACAATGAATATGATTCTGTAATAAGTTAATGACATTATTTAAATCATTATACATGAGGTTCGGATACGTACAAATCATATCGGACATAAGGTAAGGGAAATATCACAATTTCATTTTTATCCGAGATTGTTTATACTTTGGCATTTACTGGGGTGTATTTTATCATCCACATCAATGTTTCCTCAATATGTAATATTATTTACATCCACATAAAATTGTTTAAATCCAATTTTACCCTTCAGTGAGTTTTTAGTAAAGGATATGAAAGGAATCTTTTGTCGTTTTTCGTACGAGGTACTTATTGACTTTTCCGACAAAAGTACGAAGAATGTTTTTTTTAACTTATACAGCAAGAATGGATTTTTAAATCATTATTTCCAAAAATATTCCTTTACAATTTTTCAAGTTTATTTTTAATCAACTTCTATTAGTTTAAAATTGTATGACATGTTAAGAAAGGAAAAGTGTTTTTAAAGTAGAAAGGTTATTTTCCTCAAGAATGAAGTTCAAGTGTTTTATCAAAATTATTTTCCATCTAAGATAATAAAGGGTTCTGTTTTTATCCCTATTATTACATTGATTTGATTATGTTGTGATGAAAATATGTTTATTAATTTCTTTATCTTATATGAATTGTTGTTTAAGAATCCCATTTTTATTACATGGGTTATGCAATGATGTATGATTTATGAATTTGTAGCACACATATGAATGGTATCATTATGAGATGGGTGGGACCTATATCTCCCTACAATGCATTGGTTAAAGATTTTATATCTCATGAGATAGACATGGCTGGAATGGTAGGTTATACCGGTTCAGTGAAACAGGACTGAAACGAGGGTGACTCGGTTCAGAAATAGACTTTGTCCACTAAGATAGTCTTGGCAATGAGTCTTGACTAACAAGATATGATTCTCTATGATTATGTGTGTATGCCAAAAAGTTTCATGTTTTATGTTATGATTATTGGGATTTCATTTCACTAATATGATTTATCCCATGTTATGAAATTATGCTCTCTTTTGCAGGTTAAGTTTTCCAAAATGTTATGTTCCTATGAATATGATGTTATTGAGATTTCTTTTCTTTACCCTTACTGAGCATTTGAGATCACCCTTTTATGTTTTCTTTTACCTAGGATATAAAGAAAGGTTTTAGGAAAAAAAGGGAAGATCTTCATGGGAGATGTTGAAGATATTTCACCACGATTAGAAGATTATATTCCATGTTTCCAAAGACACTAAACTATTACGATCCTTGTGTGTGTGTTTTTGTTATGTACTAAGTATTCCACAAAAGTAATGTAATGTCCATGTACGTCAAGCTTCGGGTCTCAACATAAGTAGTTTGAAATAGTAGTAACTAATGAAAATTGATAGGTAAAAAGTACTAATTAACTAGATGTATTATTAATTCATAGATCATAATAATAATTGATAATAATTTATAATTATTACTTATATGTAACAATAATTAGTAATTAGTAGTAACTAACACTAATTTTTATTAATAAATTGAAAATATTAATAATTTAAAAACTATTTGTATAAAATATCTGAAATCAGTAAAAAGTAGTATTAATTATTAGAAATTATCATTAATTATTAGAAATTAGCTGTAATTAGTAGAAATTAGTAGTAATGAGCTATAATAAATAAAAAATGTTTTCAATGAGCACCATTTAGTAAAAATTAGTATTAATGAGTGGGATTTACGTAGAATTAGTAGTAATGAGCATAAATTAGTAAAAATTATCATAATTAGTAATAATTAGCTATAATGAGTTGTAGTTAGTAAATATTAGTGTTAATTACCAGGAAATGGAAAAAATTAGCAGAAATGAGTGGAAATTAGAAAATTTTAGATGAAATGATCAGTAATTTGTAAAAATAATAAGAAATGAGTGGTAATTAGTACAAATTAGTGGAAATCAGTGGTAATTAATAAAAAATACTCATAATGAGTGGTAATTAGTTCAAATGACTAGTAATGAGTGCTAATAAGTGAAAATAATAGGTAATGTTTGAAAATTATTAAAAATTAGAAGTAATGAGTGAGAATTAACAGAAATGAGAGGTAATGAGCAGGAATTAGTATAAATGAGTGGTAATGATACGGAGTTAATACAAATGATAGCTAATGAACATGAATTAGTTGAAATGAGTGGTAATGGGCAGAAATTAGTATAAATGAGTGGTAATGAGAGGGAATTAGTAGAAATGACTAATACTAAGATAAAATTAGTAGAAATTAGTAGAAATGAGTGGAAAATAGTAGAAATTATTGGAAATGAGAAGGAATTATTAAAAATTAGCAGAAATGAGTAGGAATTGGTAGAAATTAGCACATATGAGCAGAAATTAGTAAATATTATTGGCCATGAGCGATAATTAGTAACAAATTACGGGTGATTAGTAAAAATTAGATGTAATGAGTAGTAATTATTAAAAATTCATGGAAATGAGTGGTAATTTGTAAAAGTTATTGGAAATGTGTAGTAATTAATAAAAATTTCATGTAATGAGCAGTAATTAGTAAAAAATACTTTCAATGAGTGGGAAGTAGTAAAAATTACTAATAATGAGCATGAATTAATCCAAATGATCATAAATGAGTGAAAATTAGTACAAATGAGCAGGAATTAGAAGAAATGACAGGTAATGTGTTGGAATTTGTAGAAATGACCTGTAATTAACATTAATTAGTTGAAATAACCGGTAATGAGTGGGAATTATTAGAAATGACTAGTAATTTGTGATAATTTGTATGAATGAGTGGTAATGAGAGAGAATTAGTAGAAATGAATTTTAATGAGTGGGAATTAGTAGAAGTGATTGGTAATGACTGAGAATTAGTTAAAATGACTAGTAATATATGGGAATTAGTAGAGATTACCATAATTGAGAAGTAATTAGTACAAATTAGTGATAATGAATGGTAATTTGTAGAAATTTGCGGTAATGATTGGTAATTAGTAAAAATTTGAGAATATGAGTGTTAATTAGAAAAAATTAGCATAAATGAGTAGTAATCAGCTAAAATGAGTGGTAATAAGGGGAATGAGTAAAAATGATTTTGATGAGAAATAACTAGATAAATTAGAGGTAATGAGTGGAAACATGTAAAAATTGGCTGTTATGTGCATGAATTAGTAGAAATTACTAGTAATGATATGTAATTAGTAAAAATTTAATTGTAATGAGTGGTAATTAGAAAAAAATTAGTGGTAATGAGTGGTAATTAGAAAAACATTACAAGAAACTAGTGGTAATTAATAAAAAATAGAGGAAATGAATAGAAATTTGTAAATATTAAATGAAATAAGTTGTAATTAGTGAAAATTAGTAGAAATGAGTGGTAATTAGTAAAAGTTAGTGGAAATGACCATTAATTAGTAAAAAAGAGCATAAATGAGCGGTAATTAGTAAAAATTAGAGCCATTGAGAGGTAATTAGAACAATTGATTGGTAATGAGTGGGAATTAGTACAAACGAAAGGTAATGTTTGATAATTAGTAAAAATGGATGGTAATGAGTAGAAATTAGTTGAAATGAGCGTTGATGAGATGGATTTAAAAGAAATGACTGGTAATGAGTTGGAGTTTGTATAAATGTCCATTAATTAATTGTAATTAGTAGAATTTAGAGAAAATGAATGGTAATTTATAAAATTAATCACAATTAACCACCATTAGTAATATAAGTATGACTAAGGTGCGTGAGGGAATCATGGAGCAGAGGGGATGAAGGTGACATCAGAGTGAAATAATTCTTGTTCCCATAAGTTTGGCCATTTATAGGAGTGGAAATCATTGGTAATCATACATGCGATGGAAGATGAAACATATGTGAGAGATAACAATGACATGTACAATAAGTTTTTCCTTTTTTTGGTTTAATATATTTTAATGGAAAAATAATTTTTAACTGATAACTGTAATATAAATATATGATTATTGGTAAATCATTATTACATAGTTAAATGTTTATAAGATGATTTACATTTATCTTATCACTAGAGTTATTAATAGTGGTCGATATAATTTGATTTTGGTCTTTCTAATTTTTGTAAGTTTTAAAATTTTCTGATTATAATGTTTTAATGATTTTAATTTCAAAATACATTTTATGGAATTATATGAGGCTATGAATTCTCAAACACATCATGAGAGTTAGTCCAATATTGAGGGATATGCCACCAGTACATCATGATTTGATAACGTAAAATTGATTTAGCCAACTTAGTAAATTTTTGAGAATAACCAAGTTGTTGGTATCAATTCTTGTTTTATTCCTTATAGTTATTAAGGTACTACCAAACTATCATCATCCAACACAAGGGGAGATCATGGAGGGTCATCATCATCAATTCTAGAGTATGAGTAGAAGATACAAGATCATGATGAGGTTATAGATACTCTACAACAGCAATAATGTAAAGTCCTGTAAAATTCAAGGGAAATTTTTTCTAAATATTCTTTGGGATTTTACAAGAATGCGGTTTCTGACGGCACTTGATTCCGAGGCCCGGAGTGCCCGGAATCAATTTCTGAAGTTTGGCTTGGGTACGTTCAGTGAACGAACGAGCGGGTTTTCATATCTTTTGAACCGGTGCTCGGAATTGAAATCCGATGGCACCAATGAACTCGCAACGCCGGTAATCGCTTAAGGGAACCTTTATCGTAGTTGCGTTTGTGTGGGAGAAGAAGTTAATTTTTGGGGATTAATTAAAAAAAGTGAATAAAATTGTTGAATCAATTTTATTTCATGTTATGTGGTTAACTTCTCCCATGGGAAGTTGGTGGTGGGCCCACATCCATCCAACTTCCCATGTGTGGATATTTGAAAGGGTGGGGCCCACATGAACCCCCCACCTTTTCAAATTCCTTAAACTCCCTAACCCTCTTAACCCCTCACTTTCCTAACCCCTCTAAACCCCCCATTTAAGTTTTGTTAACTTATCACCTCATTAATTTTATTACATCTTATGTTAATAACTTAAGTGAGTTAAATGTGGGTTTTGAATTTTCAAACTCTTGAAATTCAAATGGTTAGGTTGTGTTAATAAAATAAGACTTGGTCATATTTTATTATTCTTAGAGTTTTGCAACCTTGAGAGGATTGGGGAAGTGGTCTTCTTCTTCTTCAACCTCGACGAAGAACGCGAAGAACACCGTTCTTCAATGAAGAACTTCTCCGCCGAAGAACACGGTTCTTCCGCGATGCCGTATCCGCGACGCGACGTTCTTCTTCCGCGTCGTCTCTTCCGCGACGGTTTTCCGCGACGAAATCGCCGTCAACGACTTCAAATCCTCACTTTGCGACGTCGACGTTCTTTTCCCGCGACGCCCGACCTCCGCGATGCTCGTCTTCCGCGGGTCGTTGATGAACACCGTTCCTGAACCGAGGTAGGGGATTATTTTATTTAATTTTTTTTTCTGTTCATGAATCTAGTTTATTGATTAACGTGGATTTTCGACTAGATGATATCATTTAACGAGAGGGGGGCCGGACCGCACAAAACACGGCCGAACCCCCCTCCTATGTTCGTGTTTAATTCTTTGTGGATGGAACGGAATGGCGAGGTGCCGTCGCACCACACGGGAATCACACGACATGTATTACGCGACGCCGTCGCGCCGCGTCGGGGAAGGATGTTTAAGAACGCGACGCCATCGTGTCGTGTCGAAGAAAACCAAAGAACCACGGTCGGAGTCGGGCCACGGCGAAGGGGCGCGGTGCCATTAGGTTGCGCTGGAAAACTACAAAGATGAAGCTTTTCGTTTTGACATGCGGATTGACGGGCGACGACGAAGCATGCCGTTTTGGTGTTTGAATCACTTCGCAGTGAAGGTGGGGTCCTGGGGGGACCATAGGCGAAGCCGGCAGGAGGAACGGACCACCGGAGCGCGTCCGGTGGTCCGCGGAAGGCGGCGACAGCAGCGCGCCGCCGGAGGGTTGGCGGCCGGCGGATCCGCTGCCGGCCTCAATTAGCGGCGGGCGGGGGAGTCGTGCACCCCGCTCCGCGAATCGGCTCGGCCACGCTGTCCGAGCCGGGCCGGGCCCATCTGGGTCGGACCCGGGTTGGGTCCACCCGGTTAGGCCGACCCAGGGGGGGGGGGGGGGGGTCGGGCCGGGATGGCCCGGGCCTAGACCCCCATTTTCGGACCACTTTCGGTCAAATGCCCATATATTGAGCTGTAGACCTCCGATTGACGCGCCGTCAGCGGCAACGCGATCCTTGGACCAAGACGGTCGTTGCGGTATATTACACTCAAAGTTTAGGAGAACTTTGGGTTCTTCCGGGTTGGTTCGTACGTGAAACCAACCGGGCCCTCGGAGCGGAAATGCTCGTAACTTGAGTTCCGGACGTCCGATTGACGTGCCGTCGATTTTTATGGATTACTCTAAGTGAGACGGATCTTTTGGCTTACTCCGCTCGAGGTTTGGATGCCGTTGGAGTGCGGTCGGGTTTGTTCGCTCACGAAACCAACCGGGACCCTGGAACGAAAAAGCCAATAACTCACAGACCGAGCATCCAATTGACGCACCGTCTGTCTCGTTGTTTTCCTCTTGATGAGACAGAACTTTTGTCATACTTATTCTGAGATTTGGATACAGTTGGATAGTTTCCGGGTTGGATCGGACACGAAATCCAATCGGGCCCCTGGAACGGAAAAGCTGGTATCTTTCAGACAGGACATCCGTTTGACGAACCGTCAGCGGCGTTGTTGATCACGTTGAGAAACGGTCCCAATGAGTATACCCTATGAGATTTCGGGGTACAGTTGAGATACATCTGGGATTGGTTCGCTCACGAAACCAACCGGGCCCCTGGGATGAAAAGGCTAGAAACTCACAGACCGGGCGTCCGATTGACGCGCCGTCTGTTCTGTTGAGACCCCTATGACGAGGCGGTCCTTGAGATACTTCTTCGTGGTAATTTGAGATACATGGAGTATCAACTAGTAGCTCATGGAGAGGACCCTCCCAGAGACGAGCGTACGGAGTACGGAGACCATGTAGCTGGCTGAGACCTGACGACTGCTTGGCCGACTCGACATGGAGTGAGTCGACTAGCCCAGTGGGCGGAGCACTACTTTGTGAGGTACAGACCCATGGAGGACGGAGCACTACCTGTGTGACATTGCAGACCCGCGGTACTCGTCCGGAGAGTACCTCAGCAGGCTACTAGGGGGTGTGCACTACTGTGTTTGGGTGACATACCTCGACGGGAAACACTACTGTGTCTGGGTGGCTGACCCGCGGTACTCGACAGGAGGAGTACCTCAGCAGTCTAAGGTTAGTGAGCAATACCTTGGAGTCGTGACAGGACCACAGTACACTCCAGAGACGGAGCTCTTTAGCAGTTACGGTTTCGATAATGAAAATCCTGGTTTGAGCTGAGACTTTTGACCTTTGTGTTTACCTCATGATTGAGATGGGTCACTTGATAACTTAGGTATATGTATGGGAATATACCTGGGTAGTGGTTATCCGTTGATTTCATGATCCTTGTGTTTCCTCATGATTGATATGGGTTACTTGATAACTTAGGTATATGTATGGGCATATACCTAAGTAGAGGTTATCTGTTGAGATCTTCTTTGTGTTTATCCTTGTTGGTTTTAGAGAGACCTTGAGGGTCTCGAGGTCCCTACTGAGTATCGTTATACTCACCCCTGCATGGGTTATGCCCGCACCTCGTTGTGTTGGTTGCAGACGACGGGCAGTGCTGACAGAGGCTGAGTGTTTGAGGACTAGACGGTACCCGAAGGTGGACCACACGACGAGTCAGTATCTGGAGGAGGAATTCACGGCGAGACGACACACATAGGTGGTTGACGGGTGAGAGCATTGAGGAGGCTATCTGTACCTACCCTTCAGGTAGGATCCGAGGAGGACGACCCAGGAGCTACTTCCTTCTTCCAACTGTTTCCTTTTTCTGTTGTACATTCGTTCAGTTGTAGTTGTACTTTCTTTGGGGTTTGTATTCTGGCCCATTTACTTTTCAGCACTTCTCTTTTACTTAGTGTTTACTTTTTCCGCTTCCTTACTCTGTGGTTCTTTTTTTCTTTTATAAAGACAATTCCTTACCAGTTATCGGGATTTATGCCTTTGGTGCTAGTCGCCAGCCCCTAGCCAAGGGAAGGCGGGCTTGGGGTAGTCACGACACGGGCCCCGAGGACGGGTCGTGAAAAATTGGTATCAGAGGAGTCGGTTCTACCGCAGAACTTATAACTCTGATATTTTCTTTCTGTGAAGCAATAGTGTTAAGGGTACCGAGTGTGGTCTTCAGTTCAGGGAGTCCAGTGTTGGTGCGGGCGGCCGACGTATCCATACACTAGGACCCTGACGACTGATTTCCGACTTTGTGCATGAAAACCCTGATTGTGTGTGTGTTTTCAAAGCTTTTCCCTTAAAACAGCTCAAACCAGGTCAGTTCACCAGGTATAATCATTTGACCATGTTACGTTGTTTCTTTCAGGATGCCTTTTCTCGGACGATTAGCTAGTGCCCCGAGAGTGGTTCGTACTGACAGCCCGCCGAGAAACGTGGCCTCAGCACAAGGCCCTTTTCCAGTTGAGGCACCAGCGGTACTACTACCCGTTGGGCCACCGATGCCACCAGCCCCAGCAGCAGAGGGTGCACGTCGCTTGAGCGCACTGCACGAGTTCCAGAACCAGAGGCCACCCAGGTTCCATGGAGGGATGGACCCGCAGGCGGCTGAGGATTGGCTGGAGGCTGTGGTGAGAGTCTTCAGGCTAGTGGGGACACCGATAGAATTCATGGCGGTCTTTGCTGCCAGCCTCCTTCAGGCAGCAGCAGGCAGGTGGTGGAGCCACTTGTTTCATTTTTGCGATGGGATGGCCTTCGCATGGGAAGACTTCGAGACCTTCTTCGGGGTGGAGTTTGTGCCATTAGCTCTACACCCCGAGCATGTACAGGAGCTTCTGCCTTTGCAGCGTGTTTTTAGATCAGTAGCTGAGTCATCTGTGGGAAGTAGACAGATGATGCAGAGGTCCAGGAGGACCATACCAGTAGTTGGACAATCTCGGGTTTTAGGACCAGTGGTGCGGGGAACCCGGGGTGGGGTCAGAGCCAGGCGTTCCAGAAACAGACAGTGTTACTCATGCGGCGAGAAGGGTCACCTGGCACGTGACTGTCCGACTCCTCATACAGTTTATCCGCAGGTGTTGGAGGAGCCACAAAGGCAGTAGAGCTCCGGGAGCAGGTGGACAAGAGCAGAACTAGTGGATACGTCCCTTGTACATCTAGTTCCATGTTGCTGTTGTATTTGTGTCTTTGTACTATGAGCTGCAATATTAAAAAGACACTTATCTTTTTTTTCTTTCCTGTCCTTTTGTTTGGTTGATACTGAGTGGTCCCGGTTAAAGCTGTTGACTTGACCCTCACTTTCGAGATTTCTACTTGAGGAGACCCAGTGACCTCACACTGATGCTGAAAGTGTAAATCGACCCTTGGAGGTGAGAGTGACAGTTGGATCTCTTAGTAGTTACGTCGAGGCCTTACGACGTCATCCATGGCATGAATGCGTCATTCATGTTGGGATTGACTGTATTAGGAAATGGGAGTGGTTCATCCAGGGGATGAGACCGAGATTCTCTTTTCGGGAAAAGAGAAATTTTAGCAGCTCTTTCAGATCATAGGCAAAGTAGGTGCAGATCATCCAGGAGCGGATGAAGACTGCACAGTGTAGTAAGAAACAGGAAACCAGCTCCAGTCTTAGAGACTCGAGCATGTTAAATGTTAAATAAGAGGAAGATTAAAGGAGAGATGAGTCTACGAAGTAGCAGACGTGGAGGCAGAGCTCGGAGAGCAGCATGAGGTGGTGTACATCCTAACATGGTACAACCACCCACCTGAGTTATTCCCGCCAGGCTCAGAGAGCTGGAGGGCGGAGGAAGAGTGCAGCTGCATGCGGTCAAGGAGTGTGACCCAATGGCTCTAGAAATGATTCAAGGGAAAGTCTCTGTTTAGTATTAGATGATGTAGTAACAGACGTCGATATGAATCATTCCTTGCTTTTACAAATCTTGTTCCAGACCTAGATCTTCCAATAAACCGTGGACTTGACCCTCACATCTGGAGATACCTTGGGAGGAGACTCGATAATCACACTTACGCCGACGGTGTGGTCAGACCCTCAAGGAGAGAGTTCCGGTTTGAAATCTCTTGGTGGCAGCGTCGAGGCTTTACGAAGTTAGTTTGAGTATGGAATGGGAAATAACTGTTCATACTCAAATTGACGGTTTTAGGCAAACGACAGGATGGGTTTTCCTTGGTCAGCGAAAAGGAAACCCTGGGCAGCACAAGGTAAACTCATGCACGGGAGGGTGAGACCGATCACTCTTGAGTCGGACAACCTTACCCTCATGGCGGAAGTCGTTTCGAGTTCCAGTTCTAACAGGAATTTAAGACCTCTAGAGTTCGAGGATGATGATCACATCCTTATACGGGTCTCACCTCGATGAAGTTTATGGATTTGTGGCCAAGGAGGCAAGTAAACTCTGAGGTTCAACGGACCTTTCTAGGTACATAGCTGGGTAGGCGGGGTGGTTTACCACTTGCCCCATCCACCTCAGTTGCACCAGGTGCATGACGACTTCCACGTATCTCAACTGAAGAGATACGTGCTCGACCCTTCGCATATCATTGACCATGAGGAGCTAGAAGATGGCGATGAGGTGTTTTCCACAGAGGTTCTAGTGGGGATCAAGGATCGACAGGAGCAGATCCTATGAGGATGATCGATTCCTCGGGTGCACTTTCTCTGGCAGTATGGAAACCTCCGGGTGAGCACATGGGAGCGGAAGGCTTAGATGCGTGCTCTGTACCGCTTTTGTAACCTTAGTTTGTGTTAAAGCTTTACGAGGACGTAAATCCCTGAGGTGGGAGTAATGTAAAGACCCGTAAAATTCAAGGGAAATTTTTTCTAAATTTTCTTTGGGATTTTACAAGAACGCGGTTTCTGACGGCACTTGATTCCGAGGCCCGGAATCAATTTCCGAAGTTTGGCTCGGGTACGTTCAGTGAATGAATGAGCGGGTTTTCCTATCTTTTGAACCGGTGCTCGGAATTGAAATCCGATGGCACCAATGAACTCGAAACGCTGGTAATCGCTTAAGGGAACCTTTACCGTAGTTGCGTTTGTGTGGGAGAAGAAGTTAATTTTTGGGGATTAATTCAAAAAAGTGAATAGAATTGTTTAATCAATTTTATTTCATGTTATGTGGTTAACTTCTCCCATGGGAAGTTGGTGGTGGGCCCACATCCATCCAACTTCCCATGTGTGGATATTTGAAAGGGTGGGGCCCACACGAACCCCCCACCTTTTCAAATTCCTTAAACTCCCTAACCCTCTTAACCCCTCACTTTCCTAACCCCTCTAAACCCCCCATTTAAGTTTTTTTAACTTATCACCTCATTAATTTTATAACATCTAATGTTAATAACTTAAGTGAGTTAAATGTGGGTTTTGAATTTTCAAACTCTTGAAATTCAAATGGTTAGGTTGTGTTAATAAAATAAGACTTGGTCTTATTTTAATATTGTTAGAGTTTTGCAACCATGAGAGGATTGGGGAAGAGGTCTTCTTCTTCTTCAACCTCGACGAAGTACGCGAAGAACACCATTCTTCAATGAAGAACTTCTCCACCGAAGAACACCGTTCTTCCGCGACGCCGTATTCGCGACGCGATGTTCTTCTTCCGCATCGTCTCTTCCGCGACGGTTTTACAAGACGAAATCTCCATCAACGACTTCGAATCCTCGCTTCGCGACGTCGACGTTTTTTTCCCACGACGCCTGACCTCCGCGACGCTCGTCTTCTGCGGCTCGTTGATGAACACCATTCCTGAACCGAGGTAGGGGATTATTTTATTTAATTATTTTTTTCCCTTCATGAATCTAGTTTATCGATTATCGTGGATTTTCGACTAGATGATATCGTTTAACGAGAGGGGGGACGGACCACACAAACACGACCGAACCCCCCTCCTATCTTCATGTTTGATTCTTTGTGGATGGAACGGAATGGCGAGGTGTCGTCGCACCACGCAGGAATCACACGACAAGTATTACGTGATGTCGTCGCGCCGCGTCGGGGAAGGAAGTTTAAGAACGCGACGTCGTCACGCCGTGTCGAAGAAAACCAAAGAACCACGGTCGGAGTCGGGCCGCGGCGAAGGGGCGCGACGCCATCAGGTCGCGTTGGAAAACTACAAAGACGACGCTTTTCGTTTTGACATGCAGATTGACGGGCGATGACGAAGCAGGACGTTTTGGCGTTTGAATCCCTTCGCAGTGAAGGAGGGGTCCCGGGGGGACCATAGGCGAAGACGGCAGGAGGAACGGACCACCGGAGCACGTTCGGTTGTCCGCGGAAGGCGGCGGCGGCGGCACGCCGGCGGAGGGTTGGCGGCCGGCCGATCCCCCGCCGGCCTCAATTAGCGGCGGGCAGGGGAGTCGCGCACTCCGCTCCGCGAATCGGCTCGGCTACGCTGGCCGAGCCGCGGCCGGCCGGTCGGGCCGAACCGAGCCGGGCCGGGCCGGGCCGGGCCCATCCGGGTCGGACCCGGGTCGGGTCGACCCGGTGCGGCCGACCCAGGGGGGGTCGGGCCAGGTCGGCCCGGGCCCAGACCCCCGTTTTCGGACCACTTTCAGTCAAATGACCATATCTTGAGCTGTAGACCTCCGATTGACACGCCGTCAGTGGAAACGCGATCCTTGGAACGAGATGGTCGTTTTGGTATATTACACTCAAGGTTTCGGAGAACTTTGGGTTCGGCTGGGTTGGTTCGTACGCGAAACCAACCGGGCCCTCGGAGCAGAAACGCTCATAACTTGAGTTCCGGACGTCCGATTGACGTGCCGTTGACTTTGATTGATTACTCTAAGTGAGACGGATCTTCTGGCTTACTCTACTGGAAGTTTGGATGTCGTTGGAGTGCAGTAGGGTTGGTTCGATCACGAAACCAACCGGGCCCCTGGAACGAAAAAACCAATAACTCACAGACCGGGCGTCCAATTGATGCACCGTCTGTCTCATTGTTTTCCTCTTGATGAGACGGAACTTTTGGCATACTTCTCCCGAGATTTGGATATAGTTGGATAGTGTCCGGGTTGGATCGCACCTGAAATCCAACCGGGCCCCTAGAACGGAAAAGCTTATATCTTTCAGACAGGACGTCCGTTTGAAAAACCGTCAGCGGCGTTGTTGATCACGTTGAGAAACGATCCCAATGAGTATACCCTATGAGAGTTCGGGGTACAGTTGAGATACGGCCAGGATTGGTTCGCTCACGAAACCAACCGGGCCCCTGGGATGAAAAGGCTAGAAACTCACAGACCAGGCATCCGATTGACGCGCCATCTGTTGCGTTGAGACCCCTATGACGAGGCGGTCCTTGAGATACTTCTTCGTGGGAATTTGAGATACTTGGAGTATCGACCAGTAGCTCATGGAGAGGACCCTACCAGAGACTAGCTTACGGAGTACGGAGACCGTGTAGCTAGCTGAGACCTGACGACTGCTTGACCAACTCGACTTGGAGTGAGTCGACTAGCCCAGTGGACGGAGCACTACTTTGTGAGGTGCAGACCCATGGCGGACGGAGCACTACCTGTGTGACAGTGCAGAACCGTGGTACTCGTCCGGAGAGTACCTCAGCAGGCTACTAGGGGGTGTGCACTACTGTGTTTGGGTGACATACCTCGGTGGGAAGCACTACTGTGTCTGGGTGGCTGACCCGCGGTACTCGACAGGAGGAGTACCTCAGCAGTCTTAGGTTAGTGTGGAGTACCTCAGAGTCATGATAGGACCACTATACACTCCAGAGACGGAGCTCTTCAGCAGTTACAGTTTCGATAATGAAAATCCTGGTTTGAGCTAAGACTTTTGACCTTTGTGTTTACCTCATGATTGAGATGGGTCACTTGATAACTTAGGTATATGTATGGGCATATACCTGGGTAATGGTTATCCGTTGATTTCATGATCCTTGTGTTTCCTCATGATTGAGATGGGTTACTTGATAACTTAGGTATATGTATGGGCATATACCTAAGTAGAGGTTATCTGTTGAGATCTTCTTTGTGGTTATCCTTGTTGGTTTTAGAGATACCTTGAGGGTCTCGGGGTCCCTACTGAGTATCGTTATACTCACCCCTGCATGGGCTATGCCCGCACCTCATTGTGTTGGTTGCAGACGACAGACAGTGCTGACAGAGGCTGAGTGTTCGAGGACTGGACGGTACCCAGAGGTGGACCACACGACAAGTCAGTATCTGGAGGAGGACTTCACGATGAGATGACACATGGAGGTGGTTGACGGGCGAGAGCGTTGAGGAGGCTATCTGTACCTACCCTTCATGTAGGATCCGAGGAGGACGACCCTGGTGCTGCTTCCTTCTTCCAGCTGTTTCCTTTTTCTGTTGTACATTCGTTCAGTTGTAGTTGTACTTTCTTTTGGGTTTGTATTCTGGCCCTTTTACTTTTCAGCACTTCTCTTGTACTTAGGGTTTACTTTTTCCGCTTGCTTACTCTGTGGTGATTGTTTTCTTTTATAAAGGAAATGCCTTCCCAGTTATTGGGATTTATGCCTTTGGTTCTAGTCGCCAGCCCATGTCCTATGGAAGGCGGGCTTGGGGTAGTCACGGCACGGGCCCCGAGGACGGGTCGTGACAAATAACATCAATCACATAAGAATAATGAGTAGTTTATGATGGAGTACATGTGATGCTTGGCACAAGGTATAGGGTTGGAGTTACATCCACCAAATCCTCCAGGTGACCCTCCACCTCCTTAGTGATTTATGTTTTTTGACACATTTATTACAAAAAACATTTGAATGAAAATATTTTTTATAATTTTGTTATTAATTTAGATACTTATTGATTTATATATTTCAATTTTTATATTGTTATGATGTTTAAAAAAACTCTAATTATTTTCATTTTTCATTTCTTTATATTTGTTATATTATTTGATATGTGATTATTCAAACATAAAAAAGATAAATTATATATAACAGGTAAAATATTTTTATGATGGGTCAATCCTTCATCGTAAAAAATAATTCTTCATGATGGATCATCATAAAAAAAATCTCCTGAAACAAATTTTTTATTAAATGATCATTTTCAATGGGACCCCATCAAAAATGAGTATTTGTGACAAGTTACCCTCATAAATAATTCAACATTTTGTAGTTCTTGATTCTAGATTATGAATAATATATTATGAGTGACTAAGTACATAATCTTCTATTTTAGTGATCTATATCCTCTTGGGTACAAGGAATAATAATTAGTGTATACTATATTGACATTAAATAACTGATATACAATATCCCATATAATTCCCTTAAGGGGGTGTTTGGGTACAAGTTCATAACTTGTATTTTCATGAGTAAAATAAACAAATTACTATATGATAGCTAACTCATGTCACCTTTAACGTTACATCACAATACATAATACTTCATAATGCACATTAATTGGGGATGAACCTCATGAATATTTACCCAAACAATATTATCATCACATATGTAAAAATAATCACTTCATAAATGATTGTTCAAGACTCCTTTAATAAATTAATAATGGAACCAAGGTACTATATATGATTAGAACACCCCACTAATTGGGGTGAATCAGGGTGACAAATTTATTTTTGAAAATACTAACTTCTAGAATTCTATTCCAATGTTATAATTAAAACCATACATCTTAATGAATATTAATAAAGCCTAAATACTAAATAAAGAGTCTCACATGATAATGTAATGAAGTACATAAATCACAAAAATCCCTTAAAATTATTGCAATGATTCATGGTTAGTTCATTACTAAGTCTTGGGGATAGAAATTATTCCTCACTCATTACATACAGATTCATGTCAGGGTATACAAGATAATCAACAAAGAAACCTTACAATGATGACTTTAATATCAAATCACACCAAATAAGTAAAGGTGTTTCACTTTAGATCCACATATACACATATATCATGTTTATGTGCTTCAATATTTTCAGATCTTCACTTTAATATCATATATCTAAGCATTCTATTTATTTCCCTTTTCGTCATTACATTTTGTCTATTTTTTTATTCCATAAAAAGAGTCTCACATTCCATTTATTATTGTAAAATCAATTTATATATCCTTTCAATAAATAAATCTTCCTTTAATGACCCATCATAGATAATTAAATATTCCATAATGAGTAGATCCATAATATTGGAACATTTATTAGAATAATAATAATGGTTATTAATAATCATAGGGGACTCAATATCCCTCATCCCTTTATGATGTTATCTAATCTTAGCCAACTCCCACACATATTCATCCACTAGATTTCCATAATTAATAAATTATTTAAGGTGGATTATCTCTCATAATAATATTAAAATCTTCTATATTTTATGTCAATAAATAACTCATTCCACTAAATTATTGAGAAATAAAAATATGTTCATGTAAATGTAATTAAATCCATTCAAATGAATGTACTTTAAATTTTTTTGAATTAAATCATGAAAAATATGAATGGTAACATGCTGGTAACAATGTTGGACCTTCATAGGCTTCTTGGACATCAGTGAACATGAATCACATCTCCAAAAATCTTCATGGGGGCATACCCTTTTTTCACGAGGGTCATTCCCATACCCCATAAAATATTTTTTATTTACTATTATTTTATTATTTATTATTTAATACTTTGATATAGAGGAATTCTATTTTAGAATTAAAAGGAAAATATTGTGTTCATTGGGGCTATATTGTTGAGTGTTATATAGAAATATTGTTATCAGAGATATTGTATTGTTGAATGTAATATAAAATATCACTTGGAATGACATAGTTATGTGGTGTATACCTCTGGGAGTGAAATTGACATATTAAGTGGTGCGATATAAATGAAATAAGAGATATCACACACTACTATTTCATATCATCTACACATAATAACCATACATTTGACATAATATAATAATATGATATTAGCCACATCATAATGAATATTTTAGATTTAAACACTCATATATGATTTTTTATTGAGTAACTGATGTGAATGTTACAGTCTTTGTAATGTCCACCTTTTAGTATCTTAACCCTCAGAGATTCAAAGAAGAGCCTATATAAAGGAGGTCAAACTGGTGGTAATTGCATCCAGTCTGAGAAATCCAAAGGTGAATATCTCTATTTTTTCCTTCTCTTTTAACACAGAAGTACTAAAATACCACAGAGTGAGTGAGAAATCCTATCAATAATTATTCATAGTGATTTTTCAAAACTATTGGATACCATTGAAGGTGATAGGATATTACTTATCACTACTGGATCATCTTTAATAATTGTGAGTGATAATTCAATATCAAAAGTAAGTCGTTATCTCTATATTTTATGCCATTCTTCTTGAAAATATCAAGGAAAGATCTTGCAGAACTAAGTTTATTTTTTTTCTTCTAATGGGAATGAAGATGTCCTTCAAAACACCTTAGTAATATCATAGATAATTCCTTTAAGTTTTGAAGGATCTCTAAATTGTTTTAATGTTCCATTTTTTAAGAAAAATAATATCACAAATAGTGATATGAATTTATCATTTTCCATTATATATCTATAACATCTTCCATGATATGTGTTTGTACGAAGTGGAATATTTGTATCTATTGATCATGGTATTATAAGCAGTACTGTGATATAGGATATCAATATCATTGATAACTCTAGTTAATTTACTCTAAAAACATAGTGTCATAATGCAAGCATGATATGATATATCTTACTATACAATATATTTGAAAGTGTTTTTTTGGTGGAACACAATCTGAAATATAAGAATATCAGTTTTTATGATTAAATGCATGGGGAGTGATAGATATTTGACTACTGTCTATGATAGATATACACATTAACATAGTGAAAAATATGTGATATCACTATATAATATAATGGATAAAAGATGGCCAATCATAAAGGTTATCAAAACACATGGTTTTCTTGTTAAATAATTTTACCTTTAACACAAAAAATGATATATGTGATATCATTCTTCGTAATATAATGTTATTTTTAAATTTTATTGTATTTTTATTTATAAAATTAAATAAAATTTATAAAAATTGTACTGATTAAAATAAAAAATATATGTAGCTTTTATTTTAATTTATTAAGTTTTTATAAAATTAATTATTAAATTAAATTTATTCATAATTTAAAGTTAAAATATTTAATTAAATATTTCATAAATTAATGGTTAATATTTAGTGTTAATACTAATTACCTTACTTTAGATGATACTGAAATTATAATTTTGATATAATGTGTTTTTGAGGAATTTATAAAGTCATTTATAGTGTTTATATATCATTAAATAAGGAAAATAAAGTGTTTGTAATGTTTTTTTGACAATTAAAAAATAATAATATGATATGTTCATATTAATTTCTTATTTTCAAAAATTTATTTAAAAAATTCCAAAAAGGGTTTGAATAATATATTAAAATAAATATAAAATATATGATATTAAATAATTTAATTTTTTTACAATATTTTTATGAAAAGATTATTTTGATTTTAAATATGAAAAATTAATGTTTTTATAATCTATATATTTTAAATATAAATTAATTCATACATATACAATGTAAATGCTAAATATGAAGTGTTCATATTTTGGATATAAATATAAATTGTTTATGTTTATTTCTTACGAAAATTTCATAATCTTTTATGATAAATTTTTTATTATATCCCATGTCTAAATTTATAAATTGATCATTTATTTGTCTGATCCCATATTCATGGATATAGATTTTTTATATTCTGAATGTTTTTTGTCCATGTTTTAATTTTTTGATCCACTTTCATAAATTTCATACCATGCATTTAAATAGTTTTATGATAAATTATGATATATGATTTAATTTATATTAAACAAGGTGTGTGATTTGAATATTATAATTCTTAAGTATTTATCTATTTTTCTGTGGAACTTAATGATAGACTTTCACTATATTAGGGAATATAGTCTTTTATAAAAAGGAAGGGTTGGATTCTTATCACATCATACATGGAATTGAGTAGGATTTGTGTTTATTAGTAATTTAAATCCTTCTCTTGACAATGTTTTATATACCATTTTCATAATAATAATATAGATATGTATTAAACATTATAATTAAAATTTTATTATGGATTAATAACAAAAAATATCCATTGTACAAATTGTTATACATTAACATGATTAGGACATGTTAATTTAGTTGATAAAATTATGATATATAAATTAAATCAATACTGATCATTCACATATATAATGAAAGAATGGGATTCAATATATATTAAATTGATATAGATTGTGAAATAACATATAAATCCCCTAAAATAATTAAGGTTATGTTTCTTATAGATTGAATACTTTCCAATACCTTGAACATTTAGTATGGGTGACCTTAATGTTGAGTCCCCATGGAATACCTTGTATACGATAAGTAGAATATAGGTGACACTATTGGTTAGGTTATTGTATCTGACATGAATATTTCTACACAAGGATGTTTAACCCTAAAATAAAGTTAACTTGAAGAATTTTTCAAGATAATATATAAAATGAATTTGGGAATATTATTATATGCTCAACTATCTAAGAGTTATATATGATAAAATTGACATGATAACCGACCTAAGTAGATAAAAATTATATAAAAACTAAATTAGACTCAAATTTTATAGAAATATAGATCTTTACCTACTAATAGATATAATGTAGAAACGAATCATTATTTTAGCGGGATCATATGCAATCATATTATTTATTGATTTTTTTAATATATTTTACTCTTATGTTAAGTGATATTATTATTAATTAAATAAAAGTCAATACAATATTGAATTTATCTTTGAGATCATTTTTTAGGTAATAAAATCTAAATGGTTTCATTTTTATAGATTAATATAGAAATTGAAAATTATTCTAAAACAAAAGGAAATGTTCTTTGTTTTATAGAAACCATCTTTTGTGGAGCCTACTAATTTTTTTTCAATTGGTTTACAATTATTATATTAAGCATTAAAAATATTTTATTAAAATTTACTCACACATCTTTTTTTCATGAATCTTAGGTTATAAAAGAAACAAGAAAATATGGTTGTTATGGAATGATAAATAATCAGAAAATACTCTCTCAAGAATAGTCTATACATGATAGGTATGAAGTTTATAAGTGGTTTTTTGGTAAAGATTACAAAGGTTACTTATGTTTCAACTAATATACTAAATATGGTTAGGTGTTAAACAAATTTAGTAATGTTGGGGTCATTGGTCATGAAGGATCTAGTTACCAAATTTATCATTTAATAATTTGAAGGTAGATTACATTAATTCATCATTAACTATTATGTGATTGAGTTTAAAAATATTTTACCTAATGTAATCCATATATTGAGGGTAGTTGAGTATGAAATTAGATTTACAATATTAGGTTCCATGAGGATTTCAAAAAAAAAGAAAATAATAGGGTTTTCACTAATGATAGAAGAATAAAGGTCAATGAAAGTCAATACATGCTTCTCTAAAATATAAAGGAAATATCGAATAGGAATGTAATTTTTTAAAATTTCCAAAATATGAAATTGGAAATATAATTTTATAAAATAATCAAAGGAGTTTATAAAATATTGTGTAGAATTGGTATCATGTATCAATGTTATAAAAATAAATTATTTTATTTTTAAAGGGAATATGATTCCAACTATACACTACACAATTTTTTGAATATGTATTGAATTTAATAAGTAAAGAAGAATTAGTTATTGAATATAAAGGATAATGTATATGAAGATAGAATGGATTAATACTTTATTATTTCACTCATTTGGCCTAGATTGTTGAATAATAATGACGAACCAATGACATTTTATTGAATACTCCCTTTTGTGATATGTGGAGTGAATTTGATGTAAAAATAGTGGTTTCTTTAATCTCAATAACCTGGTTCATATCATTATCTAATCTATATCATATTATACAAATTAATATATGTGTGGAATTTAAGTCTAGTTGGTAACAATAATGATGGGGAGGAGGGGTGTTGAATGATAATAACCTTATTTTCAATTTTATTAAACCAAATTACCTATTTAACATTTAAATTGAATGTTTCTCCTTGAAAACTTTTCCAAAACCAATGAAACATATATAAAGGAAAGCAACCAAAACATCACAAAATATTTTTAAAAGTTTCATCTCATAGTTTTAAAGAGAAATTTTTTTTGTACATATGAATATCAATTGGTTGGTACTCATAAATTCATGTTGTGCACTTTTTTCAAAATCCATAACATGGTCCTCACTAAGACAACCCAAGATGAGTTTTAGTAGAAAAGTATATGCATGATAAAATAATAAGTATATAAGATTTACAAGGGTTGTATGTATGTTCACACACTGAGGTATATAAATTCATAAAAAATATTTCCAAGTCTAGTGACATGGTGGTGAGAACCTTCTTTAGGTTATAGGATACGGATTTCATCAATTTGTTCTAAAAGGGTTTTGAGTCCATAAAAACATTTTAAGGTATTTTTATGAACATTTTAGCATTAGAAACCACTTCCTATGGGGAAACCCAATAATTAGTGGAATAGTCCGCTTCATAGGATTTGATTTAACAGGTTGTGGTTCCAAAACAGACTTACAAATAAAATATTATGGTTGGTTGTAGTTGAGAATTTTTCATGATGAAATTTGAGCTCAAACTTAGGGCCACATGATCAAGTCCCCCACCTAGCTACCTCAACCACCTTTGTCACCTAGCTCTTCTACCAAAATCCTGTGCTCACGCAGGTCACTACACCCTGGTCCATTCACCTAAGTTATTGTGTATGTGTTTCATTCCCAAGTAGTATGCCTAGATCGATTTCATGGACCATATTTGGTGATATGCCCCCATGCACACAAGACTTCTATAATATATAAATATATCCCTTAACCTATAATTTTCAATACACAAATAACTTCAAAAAATATTGTGTGAGGTAGGATATCACTTTTCCTTACACATTCTGGAGACCCTCCCAGGGTACCATGCACCCTATCCATCCCAAGGGTCGTATACTAGGTATCCACATGACTTATACATCCTCAAAGGCCTCTATATTAGGAAAACAGACCTAGGAATCGAGGCTTATTTTTGTTTGGGGAACACCTATCCCTTTTAGAAATCACACTAGAGCACATTACACCTGATCTCCCAACCATACATGTTATGAGACTCCAACTAGAGTGAATCCTTCACCTAGAGAACCCTACTTTGGTGGGCCTTCACCTAGGTCTCAAACATGGGAGACCCTAATATAGTGATACTCATTCACCAAGGTATCACACATGAGAACCGCTAATAGGGTAAAGTACAACTAATTTTTACATCTCAATACTAGGTAAAAGTAATCATTTTTCTTAGAAACCAACTAGGGTGAAAAAATATTTTCACATAGCCCTAGACTTGGGAGAAACACACCCTTCACATAAGTACCACTTTACCCAACCCAATACAAGAGTGAATTGTTTTTCCCTTTTCACCTACCCAAGCCTTTGGTTTAGTCTATTCTCATCTATCATTAATATACAATAACAAATTGAAAGTTGAATCATGAACGTTTTTGGTTGGATCAGACTAGTTTTGGGTAGAAATATTTACAGCCCCAACTTACACACTAGAAACTCTTCATGTAATGATACTTTTCCTGGTTTCCCTAAAAACATGATTCAATTCACTCTTATTGGTTCCTGTGTATGCCTTCCATCAAGATTATCCTCTTAGTTGACATATTAACCTAAAGATGAGATAGTCCACATAGATTCCTCAATATTGGTATTAATCATATACCTCAATTAATGATTCATATATACCATACATAAGCCTCCTACTTGGTGTAATACACAACCATAATTTCCCATCATTCTTCATTACTATTAGATAGTATTGATCACCATGGGAATCTTATAAAGTGTAATCCCCAAAAAGTAGATTCAGTTGAATCACCTACTAGGTCAGGTATCTTAGAAAAAACTTGGCATAAATCCTAATAAGTCTCATGTCATCGCCTATTTTATAACCCATTTCCCACATATGGGCCTCTCCCAAAGGGTAATACCAAAAACATACCTTCACTGGAATCACTAACGAGGTCAGGTATCTTTGGGAAACTGATGCATAATCCCCACTCAGTCTCTTATTTTCATCCATTTTATGACGCATACACCAAATATGGGACTCTTATTAATTTTAATCCCAAACCCGTCTTGCTTTCACATGAGTAAATTATTAGTCTAGATACCAATGGATAGATAAATTGGAAATCCCCACTTAGACCCTTATTCTTTACACTCAAATAATACTATAAAATTTTTATTACTTCTTGTTTCTCACAAAGAATATGAATTATTTTAGATTAAATATTTCAGTCGATCATTTCATTAGCATGATTCGGATTTGAAAATACATCTTTACCACATGATGTTAAACGACATATACTAGTACTATCACATTAAATTAAATTGTACACATCAAATTATGTTTGTTTTTATTCTTATTTACAAAGATATAAAGGACACCTCCTTGATGCTGAATCCGAATATTCTTAAACAAACCATTACCTTATATGACAAGCATATAATATATTCCCTATATGCCTAAATTTGAGATTATTCTTAGGAATTCACTCAAAAATATTTATTCGAGATACTCGTCTTGGTTCCCTCGTCTGTCTCTATTTGGGAATGTCATTTTTTTCATTAATCATATTCCTTGATTCAAGATAATCCTCTTAGATTCCCCAAATATGGGCCTCCTACAAGGTGTAATACCCAATATCTTTAGTCATCTTTCCTAATCTAATTACAAATAACAAGGGGGGGGGGGTATTAAACCATATACTTGTATCCTACTAAGAGGAATCCTCAATTATATCTTTCACTCTCTAATTATGAATAAAAAAGATGAAACATAAAGAGATTCTTATGCATAAGTCCAACACCAACCATTACTAGGTACCTTTCACTTAGTAGTCCACTGTTCAGGACCTTAAACTACCAAATAATGGTTCATGTCACATAACCTTAAAATTTATGAAGTTTCCTATTGAGTGGAATAAATATATATGGTTTCTGATTCCCTTCATAGAGATATGTAGGAAACCACATTTAATGGCCTGATCCCAACACCAACAAAACTGCCTCCATGGATGGAGATAAATTCCAAAGATCCCAATTGTTTCTATATATAATGACATCAGTAATTAATATGAGAGATAAGGATAAATTTCATCTAAATAGATATTCCCATTGAAAAATAATTTTGTGGTGATTTTTGTCATATGGGTAAACCATCCCATGTTGGGATGTGGTATGGTTTCAGAAATATGATTTAAATAAATAAGAGATTCCAACAGTAGAAAATAATCAACTGAAAAAGGTGTGATGATCCCATCCTCTCACCCTCTAAACAAGAGTTCATTCTGAAGTGTCATTAGAAAGAAACCCCATTGGCTGCTTGTCACTAGAAAACATGTGCACAATTACATCCACAATAGGACACCATAGATGTGTGAGTAATTAGAGTTTCCATCAAAAACACCATGGAATAAATTTTATCACTCATATAATAAATTTATTATATTTTTTACTGGAATCTCACCAATTTTTTTCATACCATCAATGATATAAGAATACCTCGCAATTAGAAAACTTATTTCAAAATTAAAACATATATCTTTTTTTAAGATGATATAACATCAAATATATAATATGCATCTTCCTATGATTTAAAATATATATAAAAATAGTAATTTATCATTGAATTATTCCCCAAAATTACTCACAATACTTAAAATATGATTATTCAACACCAACTCACTCAATCATTAATAATGAATCAATAAAAAAAATTCTTTTAAGAGTTTCATTGATTATAACAGAATAAACAATTTTATTTTTATGATTTTTTCACTAATAAATATATAGATAATTTAAAATCCTAACCCATTTTCCACTCAAATATTTCCTACACTAGTGGTAAACATGGCTTAGAGTGCACCTCTCCATACTCTTGAGGCTATAGACTAGCAATAAGGGCCTTCGGTGTGCCTGGGGGGAGACTATGCCCTATGGTAAGAGTAGAAAATTGATGTAATAAATAAATAAATTTCAAAATCATATCATTGAAGGAGAATATAGGGTAATTAATAATAAACATATAATCAATAAATAATAATCAAAAGTAGTAAACTGAATCATATATAAATGATGATGATGTCATGTATTAACAAAGAAGGGAAATCATTAATGCATGGAAGTAGGCAATCAATAAAGTAATTAATATAAAAACATATAAAATGTTCAAAATATATCTAATCATCCACAACTCTATATCATTAATATTCTATGAATATCGCATCCCAATTCAGGTAATAATTCCCACATCTGTAGGTGGATGCTTCCTCTTATCTACACCTACAAGCATATAGTCTTCTAAAGTACCATAGGTAGCCCAGATAGGGTGTGAGATTTAATCATCATGCCACTACCAATAAAGTCTATAAATATATATTCATTTTATATAATATGGTTGTGTTTAAATATAATATTCAATAATGATAACTATAAATAGATCAACTTTGGTTCTTGAGGGACATTATGCCAATAATACCTGCTCCAACCTTAGCCGAATAGTCCAATCATGTAACGATACATACACACATATATGGATTGTCTATATAGTGATATCTAAAACCATATATATGGATACTACCATTATCATAGACCCACATAATAACTCAGACATCTATGAGAAATAACATGAGTATCACAAGTATCAGGGGATGCCACACCCAATATCAGAGTAATAAGGGTCACATGATCAGTATCTTAATCAAGGTTCTCTATTCCCATATCATAAGATTAGGGGATTAGATGCCCAATATCATAGTAAGGGACATTATAAATAGTATCACTAAAAGGGATTTGATTCCCACTATCACAGTAAGGGTCAACATGCCAATATATAACAACAAGGGCCGCCATTACCATATATCATAGTAAGGGTTGTCATTCCATAGTATAATATTTAAAGATGGTATACCTAGCCATATAAATATTGGGACTCCATGACCATATAAAATTTGTAATGGATCCCCACACCCATGTCATAATATCATAAGGGGTTACATGCCCAAGTAATCATATATAACATGCATAATGGTTGTCATTCCCATTTACCATAATTAATGAGGTTCTCCATACACGTACATCATAGTAGTGAAAATAAATCATTGGATTTAATCGAATGGATAATTCATAAATCATTAAAATTTAATAATAACAAGGGTGTAACCATTGTTCCATTTAAATACCTGATGTGGTCGTACGACTCACATTGAATTCATTTAATTATAATTATATCACATCAAAGTTGTGCCAAAATCATTCTGATGATTGTTTGGATAATTAATAATTTTAAAATTTCATGGAAAACCATGGGAACACCTAGAAGGGTGTAAATGGTTGATGGGACCTAATATGTTCATAAGTATTGTAAACATGAAAACCGATTTGAGACAGAATGATTTTAGGGGTAATTCATAGTGAATCAGCACGTAGTACAACAACACATATTATGAAACATCACACATTGAGGGATAAATAATAGACCACCTACCATATTCCCATAAACATGAACACATCCAATATCATCTTTTTATTTTCATCTATATTCTAGGAAATTTAAAAAATGGACAAACGCCCTGAAAATAGGGCATATGAGCAAGCACCTAGATAACTGCATCAAGATAAATAAAAAAAGATAAAGAGTTAAGATAATTTAATAATAAAATAGTGAAAATACAATAAGATTAACGGTGGTTGAATTAGACTTACTATGGATAAGATATTGAGGATCATAGGTTATGCCATGGTGGGAGATAAATGAGATATGGAACCCCATCTATGCTGAAAAATAGAGGAAAAGAGCGATGAGGTGAAATAAAAATGATTTAAGGGAAAAAAGTCATTTTACCAAATATATATATGATTCATGGTTTGGAAACAATATTTTCCAAATTTTGTGCCACAAATTCACCTTAAACTATCTAAGGGGAGACCCTTCATGGTTTGGTATCATTTTTAGAGAACCTTTTCACCAACAGTGGTACATGGATCGATTAAATATTGAAGACAATCCTTACAGGTGTGCAGAACTGTGCACATGGTTAGGGGAAAAATATCACCCTACCTGATCATATGAAACAACATACGTGGTTAGGATAAACCATGTGGACTAGATTTTATGGTCACTATGAACCATGAAACCTGGTGCATTTCTTCTGCTGATTGGGGTTCTGAGCTCCGAAAAATCCACAGACACCCCTGTAACCCTGTAAACTCATTAGGCATCCATATTAGGTCTAAAAAAGTGTTTGACAAAAATTTAAAGGATCCATAAATTATATAAAATATACCCCTCATAAAATAACTTATCCTAGAGTTATCTTATAAGGGTGGAGAAATGCTATATGATAATAACTCTAACCACTGAGCACATACAGTGGAATCCCACTACCATGTCTTGTCTTGTACCAAGCCATTATTCCATAACACCCAGACTATAGGGAAAGACTAGACTAAGAGATCCTTAATTCTTGGTTCAATTATGGTTATAGGATACTCCTCAAAAGAGTCATCAACATCCAAATCACCATTCTTCAGATAAAAAGTATGATATACGTTGGAATGATATCGGCGAAGCTGTGAAACATGGAAGTTGTTGTGCATGGAATGAGACATTTGAGGTAATAACAACAATATTCAATCATCCTGTTTCTATCTAAGATTTCAAAATTCCTAAAAAAGAATAGTGATAGCTTCCCATTCCCCTATATCCATCTATTCCCATGTTTGGGTGATACCCATAATAAAACATGATCCCCAACCTCAAACTCCATAGGTCATTAATGATTACCATCATAAGATTTATTTCTATACTGAGTATTAGTCATCCACTTATTGATTAGTTAAACATATGATGAAGTCTCCTAGATGAGAGAGGGATCTTGTATCACTACTTCTTCTACCTATAACTATCAATGTGGAGAACAACACGACCTACTACAAAGAGAATCACGAGGAGCCATTTGTATTGTCGTCTAATAACTTTTATTAGTGGTAAAATCAAGGACAAAAATAAAATTTCCCAAGAACCACTGAAATGAAGTATTTATTATCAAAGCATGTAATATAATAGTCATATAGTCTATTCCAATTGTCCATCAGTCTAAGGGTGAAATTTTGTGCTTAGATTCAGTAGTGTATGCATAGATCTCTAAATACCCTTTCGGAACATCTTTGTGAAATGAGTGTCCCTATATGAAACAATTGTATGGGGAACCCCATGAAAATTTATGACCTAAAAAACATATAATCTTACCGACTCATGAATTGAGAAATTCTCCGAGATGGGAAGGAAGTGGTATACTTTCATCAATCGATCCATAAATACCCTAACTGCAATGGTAACATGAGGAGTATTTAGTAAGCCAACTAAAAAATCCATCACAAAATCCTCCCATTTCTATTCAGGTACTAGTAACGGCTATAATAATCCAAAAAATCAATGGTGATCTATCTTCAACTTCTGATAGGTGGAACTCCTAGTGATAAAACCTATTATCAAATGATTCATCCCTGACCACCAAAACATTTAGCACATATCACGATACATCTTGGAGATACCTTGATGAACTACAAATTGAGAAACATGTTAACCATACAACATCTACTATTTCATATCATTGGGAACCTAGATACACCAACATATGTTTAGTATTTATTCACCATCAATAGACCAATCTAGATGTGGGTCCACACCTAAAATACTCTTTCATTGGACCAAGCCTTCAGTATTAGAAAAATATCTCAACTTCACCCTCTTTAGAAGTGAAGAGGTCACTAATAGTGATGAAAGTATATATTATCCAGGATGTTCCTTCTCCTATATCTGCATCTTAGAAAACATATCTATAACATTTCATTTTCTACTGACCTATTGAACCATTAGCGCCTAACTCATCATGATCAATGCATCAGTAACAACATTACCCTCTATGATTTATAGTCAATTTTGACATCAAAGTATTGTAGATATTCAACACATATTTACTATAATAGAATCATGTCACATTGTAGGAAGATATAATTGTGGATATTTTAGTCCTTAAACACCAGAAAAATAGTCTCTAGGTAAATAATTTCTCCAACGATTCAATGCTAAAAAATAGCTGCCAACTAGAGATCATGCATCAGTTGATTCTGCTCATGAGTCCCTAACTTACATGACCCATATGCAATGAATCTATATTACTTAATCATAAATTATCCTAGGGAAATACCTAATTCATCATAATAGACTATATAAATCCTTACCATCTCTATAAGAATCAGGATCAACATTGAAGTTAATCTCCCTTTTAGCTCCTGAAATGTTATCACATAGGATTCAGACCACGTAAACATCACACCCTTCTTATTCAACTTTGTAATACGTGCTTCTAAGTGTGATAATTCTTGTATAAAATTATTATTGTAACTAGTTAGTCCCAAGAAACTCCATAGGTCAATGATGTTCTTGGGATGCTCCAAAGTGACCATAACTCTCATCTATTCTAGTTCAACTAAAACTATTTCCTTGAAGATTATATGACCTTGGATGTGTACCTTGTCTACATATAAATGAAATTTAATGATCATAGAATAAAAATAGTTCTCTCTTAGTGTATTGAAAATGATCCCAATATTAGTGGCGTGGTCTCTTAGATTATGGTCGTACAACAAGATTTCATTGATGATGTCCACCACAAACGTATTATGATAGATATGGAAAACACTATTCATAAAATACTTGAAGAAGTAAGGTGTATTTATCAAAACAAACAACATTATGAGATACTAATAAAAATCATACCAACTATGGAAAGAAGTATGTGAAAAATCTGAAATTTTGACTCGATCTTGATGATAACTCGATCTCGTGTTGATTTCCCAGAACACCCTAGATCCTATGAACTGGTAAAAAATATTTTCTAAAAGAGGTATGTGATTGAGTTATTCAGATTAAGATGATTCAACTTTGGGTAATCCATGCATATCCTGAGGGTTCTGTTTTCCTCCTTGGTGAAAAGGATTGGTGAACCTTAGGGAGAAGTACTGAGCCACATAAAACCTATGGCTTCAAAATCCTATAGTGGTATCATAACTTCATACAACATTGTAGTATTCATCATGTAAGAAAGAATGGATACTAGTGTATCTCTAAGAAACAGATTGATAGTAAACTATATTTTTCTTTCTTGAGATAGTCTAGAACTATCATCCGGGAAAAAAATCCCCAAATCAATTGACTCTAGGAGGAAACTTAGCCTGATCTAGTCCATGATAATATAAATAAAGGCTATCAATATTGGTTGTCAATCCATATATTCTGAGATTATTTGTTCGAGATATTTCTTTTTAAACACCCCCACAGACACTTTTGAGTATATGTACTTCCATCTGGTGATGTAAATGACACCATTGTGTGATAAAAATCCACATAGGTGTGATAAAGAACCACCCAGTCCATCCTGAGAATGAAATCGAAGCATGTCATCTCAAGGATGAAGATGTTCTATAAGAGAAGGCAACTCCATATCATAATAGTAGAGTCCTTTCACTGGAATAAACTCATATAATGTACACACAATGGTGTATGAAGCATCATAACACCACTAGATTACTCAACATGAAGCCCAATTCTCTCCAAAAAAATACATATGAGATGGAATGTGATGTACCTGTATCAAATAAGGATGAAATTATAGTAGAGTAAACTAGAATAGTACCTCAAAAATAATGATTTGACATCCTTCTCCTCTATTATAGGTAGAAATGAATAAATTTGGTCTGATCCATAGCCTTGAACTGCAACTTGACTACTTAGAGTGGGTCTGCTCTATTGGTGCTGTGAATCAGGAGCTTGGTTCCCAAAACCATGAACTCCCACTCAATAAATATGGCTAGTAGTACATCAGTTACCTACTTGGAGAGGTTATACTGAAACTACTCCAGATGGTGGAGCTAGCATAGATCCTCTACCACTCGATAGGGTCTCTCAGAATTTAGGGATTCTTATTCATAGGCATCCCGAACTGGTGATAAATAATACAACTATCTGTGGGTGTCACAAGGATATCATTGCTCATACAAATGATAAAATAGAATCACTTTCAACCGCTAGTTGAACAACTACACTGCCTGGGTTCTAAACCGCCCTGGATCACACCGTCAACCTCTATTAGGTTATTCTTAGTGAAAAGAGTCTTATACACTATATCAGATATGGAATTAAATACAATTGTTTTACCTAAGAATGAATTGGTTTCCTCAATCCATCCTCAAACCACATTTCTATTTCTATTTCATTAGTAATATTGATAAAAAACCACTTAATCTCTATTAAATGAGCTTAATAATCCATAACATTCATAAAACCTTTACGTAGGTTCATTATTTACCTAGAATGATCATACCTCAGGGACTAATGGATGAAATATTCAAAAAATATTGAATGGAAATCCATACAACTCACTTCTCGGTAATACCCTACCTTATTAAGAATATCCCACCAACATTTTTTGGATCCTTGAATAATATAAGTAGAGAGTTTAAATATCCTCTTAGGAGGTTTATCTTGATGCCAATTTAAAGAAATAATATTCTAAATCCATAAGTCTATAGCTGGTTCTCCCCCATCCCCCTAAAATGTGGGTAGATGCTACTGTTGGAACTCCCTAGTAAACTCTCGAATAGAAGGGCCAGATCAAAGAGATCCCTATATAATCTTTATAAGCCAAAACAAATCACTGGAAAATCAGGAATATTAAAAAAAATCCGAAATAAGAAGATATTCTAATGGTGCCACTATTGAAGGTATCACAGGAAACTCAGGACCCACCACCTCTGAAGCATGGTCATCACCAACCTTCTAGAGAATGACTGCAAGACGTCACAATGGGATAGTTATACATTTTCCAAATGCATGAATTAGATGTTATTTAACAATGATAACATCATAGATACATGAGTAGAATATGTATAATCCTTCTTATGTAATATTCACACCCATATTCCTGCTCAAAGAGTCAGGTCTAGGTGATATAAACATTATATAGAACACAAGAGACGCAACGTACTACCAACTACCAAGGTCATTCTTGGTTAGGATTTGTATGTCATAATCTCTATATAATTTTAAATTTATATTTATATTTTCATTATATTTATATTGTTAAATCCATTGGTTCACCACATATGATCCATACAGTCTTGTTCTCCTTATAAACCAAAGTATGGAATCCATTTAATCCTAACCATAACAGATTCCATCCCATGTGACCAATGGTCAATCAGTAAACATTCCATAATTGACTGCTTAGGGTGTTTGATAAATCTTAAGTAAGAAAACACTATTTATATAATGGGAAGAACTCCAAGTACCAAACATGTCTCTAAATTACCAATAAGAATAATTATCCAACAACAATTCTATAATATAATGAATATGAAATAAATTTCATGTAGTCATATAATGAATCCTATTTGTCATTACATATCCATGGAATGTGAATTTTCTACAGGGTTCCTAAAATGATGCATGATCAATGTTTTTATTCTCTTATATCAGTGGGCCAAGGAAAATAACATAAATCCTCAATCGCATCAATAAAAAAAATCAAAATTCACGTACATCACCAAACACTAGAATAAAATCAACTCAAATAGGTAAAATAATTTTTTTTTAAGAAATTCGGCTTTTACAGTACATGGGTTAGCTACTCCCAGGAACAACTCATTACCAAATCTCAATACCTTTATAATTTTCTGTCTATTACCACAAAATATTTGAGTAAGAAAATAAAGATTATCTGATACCAATTTTTGACATCCTGACCTAGGTTCCACTCAAAGGTTCTCTAAACCAGTGGTCCATAAGGCCTTAATCATGCCTCCCCATATGCCAAAGGCTACTAACAAGCCGCACTGGCCTAGGGAGTTTCCATGGGGAGCCTTAACCCTATGGTCAGAGTATGAAATTGGTGTAATTGATTGATAAATAGTATAATCATATCAATGATGTAAAATACAGTGGAAGAAGGAATAAACATACATGAAATGAATAATAATCAAAATCAGTAAATTGAATCATATAAAGAAAATGTGATGATGTCACATCCCTAAAAAATAGGGAAAATATGTATACATGGAAGCATTTAGTCATTACAATACATGATATATAAAAGGGAAAAAAGGAAAAAATATATCCAAGAATCCTGAGATCTATCCCAGTCATTGGATACAAAGATTCCATCCTAATTCATGCAAGTTGTCATACATCTATAAGTGGACTCTTCAAATTATCTACACCTTCAAGTGTATAGTATTCTAATATCCCATTGATATCTCAGATAGGGTGTGAGATAAACCATTCAAGCCACCACTAATGGCATCAATAAATATCTTGTTAGTGTATATAATAAGCTAGTGTACATATATAATAAGAAGTAATGAAAACTTAAAATAGACCGACTTTTGGTTTCTAAAGGACACTAGGATGACATTACCTACTTAGGAATTATCAAGATGGTCTATAAATGTAACTCTATATATACACATATATAGACTATATACATAGTGAATTCTATAAGCACATATGTGGCCACAACCACTGTCCTGGATCTGAGGCATAACTCAGACATCTAAGAGTTGTAGCATGAGTACCCAAGTATAATGGAAAACCATGCCTAGTATCATAGTAGTATGGTTCTACATTCCTAGTGTCATAATCATAGTGTTTCCAATCTTAAATCACGATAAGGTACTCCATTACTAGTGTAATAATAATGGAAACCATTCTATTTATCAAAATTTGGGTCATCATGCTAGTATATAACAACAAGGGTCATCATGACTGTATATCACAGTAAGGGACTTCAAGCCCTGGTATCACATTTATAAAGGGTCTCTATTTCTGCATCAGATATAGGGACACCATTCCTAAAAATCATTTTTATAAGGTCACCATGCTCATGTCATAATATCAGCAGGGATTCCATGCCCATTAAAATTTATATTACATTAATAAGGGTCTTTATGCCCATTTTCGATAATTAAAGTGAGTTTCCAAGACCATTAATCATAAAAGTGGTAAGTAATCATTGGATTTAATGTGATTTAATTTAGAAAACATAACATAATAACATTTAATAATAATTAGGGAATAACCATTTTTCCATTTAAATATGTAACATGGTTATACCAATCAGATTAAATTCAATTCATGGTAATTATATTACTTCAAAGTCACACCAAAATGATTAAAAGATGGTTTAGCTATTTAAGAAATTAATAATATCAATGACAAAACACGATAATGAATAAAAGGGTGAAAACAAATTATTGGAACTAAGAAGATCGTAAGGTTCCTAAACATGACAACCCATATAAGACAGATTCATTATAGAGGAAAGATATGGTGAACCGACATGTGGCATAATGACACATATTATAAAACATCACATCTTGAGGGATAAAGACTATACCACCAACATTATTCATGTAGAAGAACAATCATCCTGTATCGGCCTTTGGTATGGTTCACATCAGAAAAAAAAGTTGAACACCTTGAAAATAGGGCATATGAAGCCACACTGTGATAAATCTGTCGAGAGAAAGATAAACAAAAAAAGGAAAAATGTTGACTAAAGAACATGCTGTAATGCATCCAACAAGATTACCGGTGGTTTAATAAGACATTAGACAGATGAGATATCTATGATCCAAATTCATTCCATGGTGGGAGCTCAAATGTTGAAAAAAACCCCTGACATGATGAAAAATAGATAAAAAGAGAGGTGGGTTTGAAATAAAAAATAATTAAGGTCAAAATAATCATTTAACCCAAAATATCTAGGTTTCATGGTATGGACCCATGGCTAGCCAAACAGTGCACCACCCGTGCGCATCCCACTATCCAAAGAGGGGATCGTCATGTTTTGGCCACATGGATAGAGAAACAGTGCACCAAACATGCTAGTTGTTCTGCTAAATAATGAAAACCATAAACACGGGCATGCGGACCTGGGCACATGGTTAGGGAAAATAGTTTTCTTTGCTTTCCCATTTTAAAAACACTTCATGGTTAGTGGAAACTGTGCCTACTGGCACACACGATTTTTACTAGTCATGAAGCCTAGTGTATTTTTTCACTACACAGGGTTCCAATCTCCAAAGAATCCCCAGATACCCCGGCAACCTCTTTCAAATCATTAGGAATCCATATTAGGTCCAAAAAAAGTGTTAGATCAAAATATAAAGGAACCTTACATTATATAAAAAACAATTTCTCAGATATAATTCATTTAGGATTACCTAAATTATAGGATATGTATTAACTCATAACATGAAGACTAATTTATATAAATAATTCTTCAATATGTTAAATGATTTCAATAATTATATTGTCAAAAATCATTACTATTTTAACATTCAAATCCATTCAAAATTATCTAAAATATATAAATACATTTAATTTATATTTTTAACAAGATAATCACTAAATACGACTTAAAATAGTCTATTAAGAATCTTAGTAGATATTAAATATTTTGAACAAATGAAAGTAATAAAATATTTGTGAACCATTTAAATATTAACTATTAATTTTTATGTTATGTTGAATATCAGGAAGACATTTGAATTTTCTATTCACACTTACACTCCATTTTTATCAAACTTACATAGCCAATAAAATTATCAGTTCACAATTATTAAACCTTAATTTATATTAGATCAATGACACCCATCTTTAAGCTCACTTTTCTAAAAAATCAATTTAAAATTTAAACAACACCATATAACAAGAAAAAAACTTTTTTCAATATTACACATACATTGAAAATTCAAATTTACTATTACAAAACACTTAAATAACTCTTATTCAAAATATATTTAAATTCTACGAAGTCAGTTTAATCTCAACCTCACTGTAAGACAAGATTTAGAAATCATAACTCACCATTATTTATCCTTTAGAAAAAATCATCGGGATATTAAACATAATTCAAAAACCTTAGGTTAATATCATGTGTAACACCCCACATTTATCTATTTATAGTATAATTTATTATTTATGTATTTGATGTGAAAATAGTTAATTTTTTTATATTTTTGGGAGTTGTAGGGTATGGTGAATGGTCTAAGGACCATTCATACCAAGAATGCATATTTGAAAAGAAAATTGAAACTTTTTTCCACTTTTAAACTCCCGAATCCATGGTAGATTCTTTTTAATATTCAATATTATGTTATTATTTTAGGTTTTATATGATATGTATTGATACATTTTTTTTAAATAATTTATTATACAGTTTGTTTTTAAAACTGGAGGTAATTTGTGTTATGTATGACCATTGTATCATTAAAATTAATATAATATTAAATTGTGAAATGGTGATTATTTTATGATACAATATTATTATTGTTATGGTCATTAATATTATGTTAGTATTCATATTATAGTAAAGATACCTTAATATTTTATTATCATTATTGTAATATTATTTTTCACACCCTCAGTGTAACCTTTAGTGATGGTTTTCATCTATTTATTTGTTTTATTATTCTCTTTTTGTTTCTAGGTTATCCATTTGAAATATTGATGTTATTTGAAAATAGTTGGTATTGCATAGTTAATTCATGTTTAAGAATAATTGTTCTAAAAATGTGAAACATAACTAATGTTTTTTAATGTTCCATTCCACATGGTTAGTACACTATGTGCCTAATAGTGTGGACCAACCTTGAAGTATCGCAGGTGCAGTATTTGTGATCCACGTGCTTAGCGCACAATTTGTAAGACCTTGTATCCAAACCATGCATTTTCTCAGAACTAAAAAAATGAAAAAAAATGTTTCAGTTTCCCCTACTAATTTTAAACAAACATTTACTCTCCTTTATCCCACATTTTATTTATCAAACATTAGGTTAATGAGCTCCTCCCACTTCACTCTTAGAATCCATTTTGTGGGATTTCCTTAAGAAATCATCAAGTAAGGCCTTCCACTCCTTCCCCATGCAGCTCTTCTCCCTTCCCTCATGTTTCTTCTTCCATAGAGACATGAAAATCTAAGGTTTTTTTAATAGGAATTAAATGGTGTGAGTATTTGAGATTAGGGTCTCATCTTGATTACTTAAAGTATTATTCCTCATTTTCTTGTAGATTCCACCTAGTGTTCAAGGATGTCATTGATTCAAGGTAGGTGGATTCATGGTTTTCCATTTTTTATGAAATTAATATTCTTACTTAAATATATGAAGTGTGATTTTAATTATTTTTATATAAGAAAGTGTATTTTGAGAATTAAAACTATAAGATTTCTTATTTTGAAAATGTTTTCCATTTTTATTATAATGGATATAGATTTGAATTGGAATGTTCTGTTGTGTAAATGTCTTGGAAATGGGATTTGAAATAAATGGAAATGGGATAAAACAAGGGAACCTTGATTAACTTCATGGGATGACTAGGAAAAGTACCAATAAGAATGGTACACCCTCTCTATCCTTTTTAAAAGGACATAATTCTAACTAAATAAATTATGATATGATTATAGTTACCTTTAGGTCTTTATCATGGTCCTACCTAGTGACTCAAACATAATAATAGTTGTGAATTATTCAATCTCGTAGATTTTGAAGTTACTTGGATATGTTCTGACCTTAGTTACCCTAGGTCTATCCAAAAACACATGTATTTACATACATAATGATCTTACTCTATTTAATTTTAAGTAGTAAAATAATGTTTTTATTTAATTTGGTTTTTAGACTAGCATGTTTATTCTGGTCTAAAAATGATCGTTCATTGAACATATGGTTGGATCCTATTAGGAATAATGTGATAAAAAAAACTACATACACCCAATGGGTGTATGAAGAACATTTGTTTCATATAAAAATAAAATAAATATTTTGTTTGGATGTGATGGGTACTTATTGTAGTGGTGCTTGGGTGAGAGAGGTGGCATGGTGGGAGGTTGACCCTTGTGTCACTCTGAGATGGGTATCCCATTTATTTATTTGGGGGATCCAATTTTTCTACTTTATTTTCCTTTTTTATCCTTACATCTCCCCATGCTATTCCATTTTTACATGCATATTGACATTACTTTTTCTCTGTTGGGATGTGTATATTTCTTATAGGATACGTATTTTATCTTTGAGATCTTATTTATATTTTATTGATGGATTTATTAGAGAAACCATTACTGAAGGGAATTATTGATTCCTAAAAAATGGTTTCCATCCCATGGGGATTGGAAACAGCCTTTGGAAGTCATTTCACCACAACAAAAGTTGTTTCACCACAACATCTATATGGGGTTTGAGGGTGTTTGTTACTATTGTGCCATAATGGAATCACTACACCATCGTCTTTATATATTGATGGTTGGAGGATTAATAAAAAATACTTGTATAACATGGAATTTTAATCATTCCATAGTTTCATGCATAAGAGTTTGTTGATTTATTTTCATGGAAACCCTATGAAACAGGGATTGTTACTGCACTGTAACTATGTATATTGAGAATAATATTTGGAGAGATAGAGATTGTTTCATAAGTATTTGGTTTCACTGTAAGAGTTTCAATATGGAAATCTCTTGAGTTTAATCGTATAAAGAGTTATATATCATGGATTTTTCTCCTCCATCATAGAAGAAGTGAAGGGGTTTGAAATTCAAGGAGTTACAATATGGTGTTCTAATATTAATGTGTATGTAGAAGTTGAAGATGTTGTCCTGTATAGAGTTTGTAATTCTGTGATGTTGGGTCTGGTTACACCATGGAGCAGCAGGATGTGGTTGTGTCTTGTATGGTTTGATTCATGATCATATACTGAATTATTTTAGACTGAAAAATGGCTTGGTATTTCAAGGAAGAGAAGATTCTAAGCTACGACCGAAATCTATAGGATGAAGGAAGATTTAATTTATGGATTTAATTGTTTTCAAGAAATTATTTTCCAAATTTATTAAATCTATTGTGGACTATGATGGTATACCCAAACTATGAACATAGAACCATAAGGGTACATAAGAGCTCAGGAACTCATATCTCAATTTTCCTTGGAATATAGAAGATTGTTCTATAGTGGTGTTGATACACATAAAAAATTAACAATTTAGAAAATATAAAAATATGAACTCACATTTTTCAAATGTTTCAAGGGTTATTTTAAAGTAGAAAGAACTTATATATTTATTGGGGGGACCCGATCCTTGGCCAAAATTTCTTGTGAATTTTTTTTAGAAATCAAATGAATCAATGGAAGTTAAATCTTATGGTATAACAAATAAAATGAATCAACACGTAAGATTTTTTACATGAAAAAACCTTATAATGTGGAGGATTAAAACCCCATCTAGAAAATCCAAAATATCTGACATAAATAAAATAATAAAAAATCCATGTAATGGATTAACTTTAATTAAATGAGAGCATGAAAAATCTATGTGAAAACTAGATATGTGTATTGCATGATTTTTTAGAGTATTTTTATGAAATGATTTATGTTATTTAAATGGAATTCTTTCCAATGTTTGAAATTTTTCAATTTTTCTATGTTTATTTTAGAATAAATCCAATAATTTGAAAAAATGGGAAAAATATACAAATTTAGGAGCTAAAAGAAATGGAATTTCATGCTTCTCCACCTCAGAACCTTGCTAAGGCTGAGACATTTGTTCTCTGAGTATCCATGCTCCCCATCTTTATCGTTTTTAACATAACCAATTATATATTTCAATGCCTGGTGATGTGACTATACGGGGGAGTGTTCTTTAGATATTATTTTTACTTTCGATTCATTTTTTGGATTGTTGTAACTATGTTTTTGAATTCCAATTATCTTTCTTTTTCAATTTCATGACCATTGTAATGAGAATCAGGAAGTATTATTTTATTGTTTCAATTAATTACCCAAGGTTAAACATGGTAATTAAAAAATTTAAGGATATTATGTTTAAATAAGGTTTTATGCTACCTAGTTATATCATCAAAACTAGTAGTTGGTCATACCAAAGCTTTGATTACAGGATTATTATAGGGTACACAGACCAAGGATCCCTAATGACCTAATTCCGACACCAACTCTTGAATTAACACATAATAAATTGATTCCCTATCAGAAAAACCTAAAAACACTGAACCGTGAACACTTTATCCATTAAATTAATACCTCAACCATCCCTCATTTTTATCTCTCTCCAAACAATCAAACAAAAACTATTTAAATTCCTTGAATTCATTCTAGACAGATGAATCATCTTTTGGGGTTCGACACTTGGGCTTGTTGATTACTACCATTTTAGTTAAATATATCAAGTTTTATATATTTTAAAATTTTTATATCCTCATAAAAATTTAACAATGCACTACAAGATTTCAAAACCACATGCTAAAATTCCTCCTTCATGATCTATGACAAAACATATTTCTTATGTAGAAAAGAACCACTACCTACAGGATCAAATCCAAACATGAATCAACCAATCACTATCTTTTGACACATGAAGAACCTTTATATCTCTCATGATCACACCATCATGACGTAACATTGATCATCTAAAAGGAAATGCCACCAGATTACCACAAACAAGAAGAATTTTGATACATGGACTTGATCATCGATCTCACCACTAATACACCACACCTATTCCTTGTCAATGCTCCACACATGTTACAAAAAATACAGAATCCCATGAAATCCTATATTCACTATCAATGTATTGTTTTCCATTGTTGACAAGACACACGGGATACCAAAAATGTGGTGGCTTCTATCCTCTTGGTCTCGATGAACTACATGTTGAGAATCTCTCTCTCTCTCTCTCCCTCTCTCGTTATCAATCACCACCATATTCTTATTCATTTAAATCCATCATTGTTTCTTTTTTTGAATAAAAATAAGATATAAATATTATATATTAAATTTCCAAACCATAATGTATCTTCTCTTTTCAAGAATCAAACCACTATCACTTATAAATAGATATAAAATATATATCTCCCCAGGAGTAACTCAAGTATCCTTATTTGTGTGAAAGAAAAACAGAATCTCTAATTTAAAAAAATATCATAACTCAAATTTGGAAACAACCACTGGTTGAATCATATCAATATCCCCCTTCATTCCATCAAGGTAGATATGATCCAACAAACTCAGTGGTCCTAAAAACATGTTGGCATCACAACAACCATAACGCTGTATAAAAAATATGAATAATCAGTTTTGAAACAATAATAGAAGCCTGATAGAACCTATATAAAATAAATATAAATGATGAAGACTTCATCATATTTTAATATACATTGTCATGTCATATAATAATGAAACCATAAATATCTTGCTCTATCCAAATCTTGATCTCCACCTAATTTGTATGTCCAACAAAAACAAATTTCTCCCCCCTTTTTGATATCCCTTGACTTGATAAGCTCATCACCTCAACAATATATTTTAAATATATCTTTATTGGTGTAGCTTTCTAAATTAAAGAATTATATTTAAGACCTAAAAAAACTCTCTCAACCTGCTTCGTCATTCGAACTCTTTTCTACCTTATGCACGTTTCATCGATCCTCTCACAAGGTTTGATAATTATCATGTCCAATTTAAGGCTCGAACAATGAGCTCTTATAACACTTTTGGGGAGAGAATCCAAATCCTGAGAAAAAATAGATAGTGACATAATTTTTTAGAAATATGATGTAATAATTGGGGTGAAATATTATCCTATAAAAAAAACAATAATCGACACACAAGATTTTTAACATGGAAAACCCCTTCAATGAAGAGTATTTAAAAACCATAGGGAAACATAGAAATATTCAATAAGAATTTGAGAATAAAAAATGCATGTATTTTATGAACATGAATTATAAATATAGTTTAAAAAAATATTTGTGAAAACCACATCCCGATACACATACTTTTCCTATCTAAAAAACATCTCTAAAATGTCATGTCAGAAAATCCATTTATGAAAAAATGACACGATTTTATGGAAAAGAACCACTACCTCATTGATCAAATCTAAACATGAATTATGTTAAAACTACATTTTAAAACATGGATTATTTTTCTCCATCATTATCTCTCTATCATGATGTACTATTGATAATTAATTGGGAAGCACGACTTGATTATTGTAATTAATAATACTTTCAATACATGGCCCTGATCATCGATCTTGTTGCAGCTTCTTCACACCAATTCCATGTCTATGTGCCACACATGATACCAAAAATGTGGTATCCCATCACATTGTAGATTCACCATCAATGGCTCATTTTCTATTACTAATGATCCACATGGGATACCGCAAACATAGTGGCCCCTTTCCTCTTGATCTTGTTGGATTACATCTTGAGAATCACTCTCTCCATCAATCACCAACAGCTTCTTCTTCTTTTAAATACTGCACAGTTTTCTTTTTCAAATATAAATAATATATAAAATATTATATCCAAAATTTTCAAAAACACTATGTATCTTCCACATTTGATAATCAATCCCTTATCTCATCTAAATAGACATAAAATATATATCTCCACATATGCAACACATGCATCCTTATCTAAGTGATAGAAAAAGATAACTCTAATTCAATGAAGTTCTTATATCAAATTTAGAAACACATATGAGATGAATACCAACAATATTTAGTTCATTGATAGATTAATTGACCATCAAATAATTAAAGTGTGAAAATAAAACAAAAAGTGGGGATTAGTGAGTGGAAGATCAAAGTCCAATATCATATGTGAAATTAGAATAAAGTGGATAACCATCGAATGTTTTGAGTTGATTATATTAGAAATTGTTTCATAATTTTAATTTTAGTGTGTAAAATTACAATTAATAAGTTATTTTTCAAATAAAATTCTAGTTATAATTACACTATTTTTCAAAACTTCTCTTTTGGTTTAGTATTATATTCCCTCTTCTATGATATTTAGTTTCTTTATGGCCAAAAAAAATCTATCAGGGGTGTAATATATTTCATGGTGTATTTTTTATTAAAAGGAATAATAGAGTTAATAATTTTCTATATTTATTAATATTAATATGATATTTATATCAATTATAAAAATATTGAGTAATTTTTAATCAAAAAAATAATTTATTTAATTAAACACATTTCATATAAGGTTTTACTTAAACGAATAATTATTAAATTATATAATACTAATTTGATAAAATTATTATCATTTTTGAAATCTTAGTAAAAAAAAATTTGGGAAAATTTATGGGATTTTTCTGAAAATATTGATTTTTTAGTTTATAGTGAAAAATTGAACTTTTTATAAAAATTCATTTTATTTTTAATAATTTAAGTAATTTAAGAGTCCCTGTTTATTTTGAATATTATTTAATGTCATATAAGTGTCAATTAATTATATTTTGGCAATTTAATTACTTTTGAATCTTCTATATATATTTTTTAACATAAGTTTTTGTTATTAAGAATGGTGTTTTTTAAAAACATTTTTAAAATGAATAATGTTTATCCTTTAAAATTAATTAAAATAATGCATAATTGGGAATTTTTTAAATATAATTTATATAATATTTATCATTAAATATTAATTTATTTTCATATAGTGCGTATTATTAGTCATAGAGTTAATATAGAATAATCATTTTCTAATTAAATAATCTTTTAAAAACCCACTATCTCGCAGCGTCCATAGGATTAGTATTAAATTAAAAATTTCCAATTATGTTGATTTAATTTAAAAAAAATTCCAAATTTTAAATCAGAATAATTTATTATTTCTTATTATTAAGAATTAATATTTACCCATAATGATTAGTGAAAACAATTTAAATTAATTATAGAGAATAAGGTAAAAATGAGGTTATTGTTGGATTAAACATTATACTTAAGGGAAACAATGATTTTAAAACACTTATAAAACTCATCGGATATAAATATTTTGATCTTATAAATTATATGATCGATAACATTCCATTATTGGTGACTTGTTACATGAGATAAACATGGTGAGAATTCACTCTTTTAAAAAATTACAAGTGTCCCACTCACCTCACTTATAATAGGCCACCAAATCTCCTCCTCTCTTAACACCAGAAAACATATTTTGTTAGGGCAAGAACTACCATAATAACTCCCAATGTTCCGTAATCTCATATATGAGCCCTATATTTGGAAACAATCCAACCAATAAATGCCTTTGGTGCAACCCAAAATGAGGTTCCCAAAGAAGAAGTAACATTCATTAATGAGAATTTTTGTTTTATATATTTTTACACCCATTAAATTGGTCTTGAACCATGATTATATAATAATATAATTATATTCCATATAATTATATTTTATTATGTTAATGGAATAATATATATAATTTCTCTCCTTCATCAAATGGGTTACGAAGTCATTATTCATATGTATGTCAGACTACGACCTCACAAAATGATGGCATTTATTTTTCCACACCACCTCTCATGGTTGGGAATGATGATAGATATAAAGATTATATATGATATTTATGACATAATTATACCTATTTGGTCATTCTATCATATATAATTTTTTTACTTTTCATTTTGTATGGGATACGATAATGTCTCTCGTGTCTAAGACGAACTACCACCTCGCAAAGGATTGTGATTGGTTTTTCACAAACATCATACATAGAAGGTAATAAGAGTAAATAAAATAAATATATGTTATATATATTAAATATTTATAATATTAATGAAATATATATCATTCTATAATTATACTATATCATTTTATTTCTAACCATTTCACTCACTCCAAAAGTGATAACCTCATTCATGGACGTCTGGACTACTACCACCTGGAAGTGATGTGGTTACTTTTTTTCATCACAAAATCAAATTAATGATATATATAATTAAATAAAATTAAATATTAGTATATATATGATATAATTATCACTTTTTAATGGTAAAATATTGAATACCTTTTTCCAAAACGATCATTGAAAAATGGAAACATTACTCAAGCGTACGTATGACCTACAGTCTTCATGATCATAATATTTTTTCTTTATCATATGAATTTTAATGATTGATTTTAAAATTATAATTTATTTTAAAATATGATTATTATTTCTAGATTATTATTTTTCAGATGTTTAAATAACGACCCCTATGACCATAATTGACTTACCGAATTTATTTTCGACACATAGTCTAAATACAGTCAAAACATTCAAATTAAAAATTAATTAAGTAATTTTATATATCATGTTAATAAGAGAAATAAATGAAAAAATATAATTTAAAAATTTTCTCAATCAATTAAATAGTTAACATAAGTTTATTATTTAGGAATATAAAGATACACATGAGAAGTCAGACTCAATGTAAGGGACTGTTGAAATAGTTGGTGCCTTAGACCCAACTATGCTCTATTTTTTTATAACCATATCATGTGTACAGTTAGCTAAGCATGATTTTATCTTATCATTATAGTGCATAATTTTCTGTTTCTACTATAATAATGGTAATTTCCAATGGTTAATTTTCATGTAGAGAGGTTATAGATCCTAGGATATAATGAGAACCTCGAGATACGATGACATTTATATTAAATATATTTTCTATAGTCTAGATACATCTTACTGACTGGACACAATAGATGTCTGATTATTAGGTGTCGGGGGCTCGTAAGCATTGAGACTTCTTCTCATTAAGTTCGATCTTGGTGATCTCTAGTAGTGCGATCATGAGGAAAGACCCGTCAATAGGAACACCACATGTTTTGGGTGTCATTGGTTGTTCCTATCTATGGACATGTGTATTTGTCTCTTGACTTGAGACCATTACCAATGTATATCATTTGATTACATACTTTGATGCAGGACGTAAACCATGGAAGTGATGTCATGGCGAGTTAGTTTGTGTTGGGTGCATTATTGGTGGTATGACGTTGGCTGAATGGTCATGAAAGGATTTGTCACTTCCATGTTTAGGAAGTTGTATATCTCAGGACTGGATGATCAGGATGGTGCCACCTTCATAAGTCTTTGGCAAAAATAGTTGAAAGGCAAATATATTCGGATAGATCAACACATAATAAAAATGGATAAGGACGATGGCACAAGAGTGCGCCCTACATTATGAGATATTTAATAACAGAGAGATTATAGTACACAGTCAGTGTTCGTAGGATGGTAGTCGTTGCTATGACTATCCTTATCTCTTTAAGGGACATGATGGGTTTCTAGACTCCTCTCTTGGTCTATGAATTTTATTCACTACTATCTTTGTAATTGCCTAGAGGGTCACTCACAATAGCATATTCAAGAATCCACCCTATTCAGTCAAATTGGTATATAGACATAGTGGGACCCACCACAGGGTCCGAGCATTGTCCAGGTTATCGATCACCAAAAGAATTAAATAAATAAATTAATATTCAAGTTATAAATATTTGGGATTGACTTTATTTAATGTATTTAAATGTTTAGTAAATACGAGAAAAATATTAACCGAACAAATATTATTATAATATTCAAGGTTCGTTTAATATTAAGAAGGATAGCGAGTTGAGTTAAATGACTTGGTTTTATCACATAATATTATATATATATATATATATATATATATATTACAAGCATGTGATAAAATAATAAAAAATATTGGGACAGTTAAGTTCGTCAAAATTATTTATTTATTGAATGTTGAAATAAACAGGGGTCAGGGAACCCTACTGGGTATTTATCAACGTCACTATAAATTTAATAGGAGGATCTCTCTTATGTTGTGAAATTCACTATTCCTTCATTCATGGAATTAAAATTAATACCATCTCTCTATTCCCACTTCCTATAGAGAGAATCTGTTGATCCAAGAGTTCGGATCATGTTCTTCCTTAAGAATCAAAGAGATCCCGATGCAGTGATCTCCAGGACATCGAATTCTTCGTCGGGTCACCGCACTAGCACCCGGAATTCAACGATCGACGTTCCAATAGATTTTTGGAGCATGTGTGGTCGATATAGAGGGATCTTTCTTTGGATCCTTCAAGCAAAGATCACCATCGACTAGTTGTAGTTGACCGTGACTTCAGATTAGAAACAGGTACGTTTTCGTTTTAGTTTTTTGCTCTTAATAATTTATGTGAGATCCTCGGACCTCTTCGGGGCTCAGATCATCAGCGATGACAAGTTCCATCATCCTGATGACGGACAATTTTAAAATCCCCAGCCCACCGGCTTCTGCTGTGGGCCCCAAAGCATTATAGGGACTTCATCTCATTTTCCTTACATCAAGGAATATTTTGATGTTATGCACCTATAATATTTTCATAGGTGAATATACAACACATTTTATATTTTATATAATGAGTTCCTCTATTTTTCAGGGTATTTTTTTAATTCTATTATTTCTTGGGGCTAATGATTCAAAACTTTTGAAGTGATAGAGGAATATTACATTAAAAATTTCTTATTTTACTATTTTTCATTCCAACCCTCTTTCTATTACTTGAGAATGTTTTTTAAATGTTTTTATGAAATGTTTTACATGGAAATAAAATATTTATATATAATATTTTATGTCTCTTTTACATTATTTAAATTGTTTTAAAAAGGAATATTTCTATATATTTTATATGAAATATTTTTACAAATGATAAAAGAAATTTTATACTCTTAACATACATGTTGATAATGAATTTTGAATTTTCATGGCCATTATTTGACTTAAATATTCCTTTGAAATATATAATAATTTATTCAAATAAAACCATTTCCCTTTTTTGTGTATTCTGGTATTGACAATGGATTTTCAAAAGAAAATTGTATTTTTGTATTGAAAATCAATTTTTATAAGAAAATATTGTTTTTATATCCAAAAGTTATTTGTTTAAAAGTCTTGTAGAAATTTTCAAAATTGAAAGAATAAAAAAATGTATTCATGTTATGACACATGAACATTATACATGAGAAATGGGTGCACCCATATAGTGTTGGGTGATCTTGTTATATCTTATACGATGGGGAGGCCAAGACAACACCAGGTTATACCATTACAACTTATACAATGGGGAGGACTAGACAATGTTAGGTGAGCCCGTTACAACTTTTATGATTGGGTGGCCCAGATAGTGATGGGCGATCTAGTTATAGCTTAAATGAATGGTGTGCCAAGATAGTTCTCTAGTCCATTGGGTAAGGAGTATATTAAATTTTTTCCACATGGTTAATCCAATTAAAAATGTTTTGAATGGGTTTTTTTAATATGATGCTCAAAATCACCACAATTGTTTTAACTAATTTTTATTTTTTAATGATTTTCTTTGAGAGAAAATTGTGTGTGTTTTCAAAAGATTTTTTTATTTCATATGATCAACAAACATTGAAGATAATTATAAAAGTTATATAAGCTTTTATGTTTTTAAAGGATTAATTGTTGTATTTATTTTTATATCCTTTACTAATATTTTTATGGTCACCCCATGTTTTTTTAAAAATTACCATTATTTAAGGATGGGTAAAGGAAAATAAGAAGCCAAGTTGAATGTCATGAATATTTTACATGAAATGAAATCATTATTTATTTTAAAAGTTTTTTATATGGGATAATTAGATATTAATCATAAGTCTCCTCTTTTTATTATATGTTTTTGTAAAGTATGAGATATAAAAAAATTATCTAAAACTATAAAACTAAAAATATCCTAATGTCAAGGGAATTATTTCATTACATAAAACTAAAGATTATGTATTGCATTCATGAAGATTTATTATAGTTTGTATTAGAGGAAATGATTAGATAACATTATAGGTAAGGATAATGATAATACATACCCTTAAAAGATTTTACTTTATGGTCAAGTTGAAATGATATAGAATTTAATTCCATTTTGCTTCATCAAAACTATTTTTTTTTCAAGAATGGTATCTCGCAAAGGAAATAGAGAAGGCGTAGTTGGAAGGAACCAACAGGATAATATCAGTCCAAATCAGTATCTCAATATGGTTGGAATAAAAACAAAATAGTTTGTTGTATTGATGGATTATTTGACATAAACAATAAATGGAGGTTGTATCCATGCTATAGAGGGAACCAATATACTATGAAGGAATAAGTATTTTGTATTAAATTTTATCTGGAAACATCCCCCATTATTCGATGGATCATATAACCCTATGGTAGCTAAATTATGGATCAATGCTCTGGAAGAGATATTTGAAGTAATGGGATGTTTGGAAAACCAAAAGGTAACTCTTTTCATTTATCATTTTTATATTGAAGCTGATTAATGATGGTATTTGGTAAAGAATACTTGAGAAAAAGATTATCTTGATTTCATTGAATAGGAATCATTAAAGAAATATTTTGATAAGGTTTTTTGGATTTGGATGGAAAAACTATTACTAGAATTAAGGCAGAAAGATGAAGATTATGTAGCTACATAAAAAAGAAAACCTCACAATATTAACCAGTTATATACCAAATTTTATTCCGGACACTAATGGTAAAATTAACAGATTTTAATCAGGGTGGAAATAAGGTTTATGAAGATTATTGGCTACATGATAATTTAAATGTTACAAAAAAGTGGTTTGTTGTGTTAAGAAACATGATATGGGGTTTTCTGGAGAGTATGTTCCTCGAGATGACAGTAGAAAGAAAAGGTAAAGTTGGAAGGAAATAGAGAAACAAATAGATAAGAAGTATGGAGTTAAGCCCCCAAAATGTTGTAATTGTGGAATTTTTTCAAGCAATGTTTAACATGATCTATAAAGTGCTTCTGGTGTTGTCGGTTTGGTTAGATGAATCATGATATTAATGAAACGAGTCATGAACAACCAAATAATGGGGTAACCGATATCCATCCAATGGTGATATTTTTTATTTTCAATTAGTTGGGTTAATATTATAACATGTTTCTAAAGTTAGTTTCATGACATGGAAATCATCATGATCAGAAATAGAAATATATAGCAAAGCCATTTGATACTACTAAAGTTGATGTTGGGCCATTATATGAAGTGGTGAAAGGTATGTAACTAGTGTTTTCAAATAAATCCAATACCCTATTTAACTTTGTATCTTAAAATTCCTTCATTTCTGAAATATTTGAAAATTACATTGGGAATATCACATCTTGAATGTATGATATAAATTTTGTGGAAAAATCATGATTGAAGTATTAAATCATCGAAGAGTTTTAGGATCCTTCCTATTGTTATCAATGGGATAAGATTTTCTAACAATATTTTTTAACTATACATAGTATATTTTGATATCATTTATGGTATGGATTGACTTTAATATTATCTTGATAAGATAGATTTAAGTTCTAATATGGTTTTTGATCCCAGTATTTTCATTTTTTGTCAATGATGTGTCAACATGTTATTTTTTAGTGGATGGTTGAAGTGATGATGCTTAGAGTGTCCTTACGGGATCAATAAATGACATTGTACGTCATGCTTGGACATTCTACATAATTAAAACAAATGACTGATTGTGTTGATATTAAATCTTTAAGAGGTGTGAAAAAAGAGTTTTCACAATGGGTATATTTAAGTATTCCCTTGAAATTCATATTCCTAAAATAATAAAAGAAGAGGGGTGATGGTTGAGGATGAAGAGGCTTGGATTTATATGAGTGGATTAGACCATGAATTTTATATTAAATTCCATTTTATACTAAGTGTTTTTATATGGGTTTTACTTAAAAATTAAGGCCAACCCACAAGGATGACCGTCCAGCTTCGACCAAGGGCATATGTAAGACACTGGGTCGACAACACCCAAAAAGGCCATCCAAATCATCTAGTAGTGGCATGGTGATCCCATATGAGATAAGAGGAAATCCTTCGAATTGGTTGGGATGAAGGTTCACACGAGTTTGGGCACACGAGCCCACCCACCGGAAGCTATAATGTGGTGGTACCAGAGGAGGGGTAATTTTTTTAACCTCAGTTATCGCAGATTACAATATAAAGGATCCATAAGAAGTAGAACATTTTGATTTGAGATGATAACTATACGGGTCACTGTAGTCGCAAACAAACACTCATCATTCGATTTAATCAAGTATCATCTGACCATTGAGCTATTTATAAGATAAAGACATGTCATTTCCATCCGATATGTGATGATATGATGATCATAGATCATCTACACCACTATCTTCAACCTCCAACCACCTGATGCATTCTAGATTCCTCAGTACTCCAATGATGCAGCCGCATAGCCATGATTGAACTCCAACAAATTTTTCTTTATAATAACTACTATATGAGCTTCGTCTGGACATTACGATACCATGCATTCCATTACATTTTCATAAATGAAACGAAACAAATAAGATCACATATGGCTGAAAAAAATGGATTTGTAGAGGCTTCTTAGTGTTTAAAATTGTTTAACTCAAGCTTTATCATCATGAGATGCACGCAACAGGTCATACTGATGAAGATGCCACCACATAGGAGTGTTTATGGATCATGGTATAAAAACACCATGAAATGTGGTGTTTTTTTGAAAATATGTCAAACAACATGAGCATTTGATGATATGATATGGATCAACATATTACTTGGGAATTTGAACGAGTCAAGGATGAGGCCCAAAATGTGGATCATAGGAGGTACAAGGTGTTGTGATCCTCACCTATAAATGAAGATCTATTGATCGATGAGTTGTGGTTGTGATGTTCGAGAGAGATCTCATTCATGATGAAATAGGGAATTGTGTAACCTACTATTCACAAAGGATAGAATATTTCAACTCATATCATTCTTTCATGAGTAAAGTAAGCCTTACAAGAAGGAGAAGGCTCCCATGAGTGCTCAACTTGTTCTTTTCACCCTTGATATGATTTGTGAAGAACTAGTTCATGAAGCCATATAGGGACAGTGAATTTCACCACCTTAATTTATTTGAAAAACCAAGAACACTAATCCCACCTAGCTCGTGTTGTGATAATCCTCGAGATAATTTTACATATACACATTCCCTTGTGAAGAAGAACCCGTGCATAGATTCTACCCATTTGGGTTTGCACAGAAGAGGCAATAAGGGACACACCTATGTGATGATCTCCTAATTTATGATTATGAAACATTAATAAATAGTGTGTATATAAGGAATAAAGTAATTTAACTAGTTGTGTTCAGGTTTCATGCCACACAACTAAACATATATGAATTTATATATGCCAATGAACATGTGAAGAAAGATTTGTGTGTGTGAAAATTGAATTGAGCATGAAGAAACAAAGTGGAAAGATTGTGAAAAATCATTCTTACATTTTCATATTCTTGAAGAATGTTGGTGCACCACTTGGACACATATAAGTGAGGCCATTACATCAGTTAGAAGATAGATTATTAGCATGTGAATTTGTTTCACGGAGGAAACTTATAATTACTAGTGATCAGAATCATTGAGAAAGGCCAACCGATTCTGTCAGAGATTATTTGAGCTACTTGAATAGGTACAGGAGCTTGACATATCCTACAAGATCATAGAGGAAGGTTATCAGATCATCCAGAAGTCGATCAATCCATTTAAATAAAGAAGTTGAAGTTGGGGATATAACTAGTTTCTGGAAGAAGAATGTGCAGTTGTGGTCATACCTAACTGAAAAATATGAATTGAAGTTTGGAGGTACAAACCGATTTTAATTGGGGAGTTTAACCAATTTTTATTTATAATCATCTTCTTATAAAGTAATGAATCCATGTTGGGGAGAATAACCAACATGTCAAGGAGTAGGTCTTTGCACTGAATTTTGTAAATCCATGTGTTTTGTGCCTTTGTTTTACAACATCATTTAATGAAAGGAAAAGATATATTTAGAGAGTGGATCAATTATTTAACCGTCCATAAAGGTAGAATTGAATATAAAATGGGGAAATTCATAAAAAGATAAAATTTAAATCAAGGGACCACTGATTCACCCCTCCCCTCTCAGTGATCTTGCACTATTCTGGATATTACAATTGGAATCCAAGACAGGATCCCTCTATAAGAATCTATTCATTTTGAATATGGATAATCTAAAATCGGTCAATTAGAGAGGTGTTCCTACTTTTGATGACATGAATTATCACAGTTGAAAGAATAGGATGTTTCCCTATCTTCTATCACTTGGACATGAAGTGACAAATGCAGCTATTTTTGTATTCCCTCATATTACTGAGGAAGCTATTATGAATTTCACTATGAAAAGAAAAATTAAGGATAATGGAAAATCTCAAAATTCACTTTTGATGTCTCGTTCAGAAAAAGGTTAAACATAGTTGATGGGACTCAAAAATGATAAAGCAATATGAAAAAATTTAAAGAATCAATGAAGGAAGCATTATAGTCAAGGATACTAAATTTCAGATTTGGAGGATAAAATTAGAAGATATCAGGATGGGTGAATAAGAAAAAATTGATGACTATTTCACAAGAGTTAATAAAAATGTCACTAAAATTCATGGATTTGGAGAAAAGTGTATGATTAAACTATTGTAAAAAAACTATTGAGAAATTTTCTTGATAGGTTTGTTCCTAAAGTTTCATATTTGGAATTTATATATGATCTTTCGCTTGATAAATTACATTACATTCTCATTACATATGAAATTATAAAGGTATCAGTTTTAAAAAAGAAGATCAAAGATGATATGGGTTTTGAGGCTATGAGAAAACTCAAAATAGGAGATGATGACGTTTCAGAATCAAGTGAATTTGATGATGAAGATAAATTTAAAAAATTTAAAAAAATCATTGCTCTTATATTAAAGAGATTCAGGAATGGAAATATTAAGGGTAATGGGAAACTAACATCAAGATGTTACAACTGTAATGACAATGGACACTTTGCAATAAATTTTCCTATGAAAAGGTTGTTTCACTTGATACTAATAAAGAAAAACCACAAAATAATAAATGGTATAGAAGCTCAAATGATTCAATAAAATTAGTTGTAATAATGAATATGTCATTTCTAGGTGAAAGAAGAAGCTATGTGATCCAAGATGAATATATAGACTCAATATTAGGCATCCAATATGAAGATGAAACTAATTCCATGGATCATATAGAAAGAGGATTTGATAAATCCTGCAATAAAGATTATGAAAGTTAATAGAAAGATCTAAAAGACTTGTTAAAGAATGAATTAGAATCTTAACTTGAGAGAAACAAAAGTAACTCATGAACGATAAGAGACTGTTTTTGAATGAAATGGAAGATATAACTAAGGGAAAGTAAGAATGAGAAAAGAAATAAATGATTAATATTGAAGAAATTCAAAGACACAAAATGAAGGTTGAGAGAATGGAAAAGATGGTAAAAGACCTTGAGGAAAATATTTACCTCAAAAAATAAGAACAATCGATGAAACAATCTAAATTTCTGGAAGAATAGAATATCTAGAAAAAGATCAGAGAAGATTTGAACAAGGATATTGAGGTCAAGGTAGAATCATCACACACTTGTGAAATTATGGGATCAAAGAACAAGGTCAATTCAACACTCATAAAATCTAAAAATACATATGTTTTCTTTAACCGTGTGGGTCCAAAAATAAATCTGAGACAAGTTTATAGAACAATGGATTGTGAGATATCTTCTTTTAATCTAAAGGAAGAGGGAAACTCTCCAAGAAGATTTATTCCCCCATAACTGAGACATTTATGTTTATAGAAAGAAAACAAAATCAATCTTCCATACAATGATTTCCTTAGTAGGGAAGATCCAGGTTCAGAGGATACTATAAGTTTTTTGGAGTGTTTGGGCACAATGAATATATATGTTGGTATAACATGTCCCTACCTCAAATGAGGCATGAACCTAGGGGGAGTTATTATGAAAACAGATGATAAATACAATTTAAGAAAGAAATATTCATAAATTCATCTAAATAGCCTACTCAGAACTAATTTGACTGTTTAGAGGTTGTTTGTGGATGATATGATCATTAAGTCCATAGTTCTGAAATGTTAATGAGTGTTATCCCTGGATAGACATTTAAAGACATGAAAAGTAAGGGATTTCAAAAAATAAATGAAAAAATAAGGTTTTTCTAAAGTTTCTTTGAAACAATGTAGTAAAACCAAATCATGGATTCTTGATAGTAGATATTTATCAAACATTACTGGTGATAATAATGTTTTTATAAATATAGAAAATCATGATGGGGTGCTTTGATTTTTGGAAATGATTGTTCTCTAAAAATCAAGGGAGTTGGAAAAGAAAAGATTGACGAAAAAAATCTAAAATCCAATAATGTGTTATTTTTTCAAAGATTAAAACATAATTTTATAAGTGTAATATAACATTGTGATGATGTATATGAGGTGATATTCAAAAAGAATTCATGTATCATCAAGATCTCAAAGAATGGAAGAATCACCACTTAATGAAAAAGGACCATTGGTAATCTATTTCAAATTGATGATTCTGTTAATTCCTATTATATGAGATTCAAGGATGAAAACAACCTATGGAATAAAGGAATTATCAATCTTGTTCAAAGGAGTATTTAAAGAATTATAATGTTTGAAATTGGGAGAGATCTTACCCAACTAAAAAGAGAAAGGGGTGAAATTTTTGAAACAAGTCAAAAAGTAAAATTGGCCACACTTTTACACAAAGGAGTGGATACCCTATCTACTATTCCCCTATAATTTATTTATATAGACATATGTGGCATAATGAGAAGAAATTATACAAGACTTTATCTTTATTTTATAACATTTATTGATCATTGCACAAAAATGACCAATTTCATGTTTATCAAACACAATTTAGAGGAAACTAAAATGTTCCAAAATTTTAGAAGGAATGTTGAGAAAGAGATGGGTCCTTATATCAAGAAATTGAGATCAGATAATGATAAATATTATAATTGTGATGATTTTAAAAGTTATATTTTCATGTATTGAATCAAGCATAAAAAAAAACATCATTTACTCCACAAAAAAATGTGGTAGTTTAAAGAGATAACAAAATCATAGTTGAAATTTGAAGAACTATGTTAGATGAACACAATAACTCAATATTTTTATAGAGTTAAACTATATTTAATACCACACATATACAGAAAATTTGTCTTATAAGACTAAAAACACAAATTAATGCATATTAAATTTGGTATAACTGAAAACCAATTGTTAAATACTTCAATGTTTTTTTAAGTCTTGACATCAAAAAGATTATGAATATTAATCTAGTAAAATTTAATGAAAAGAGAGGATATAATTTCCATGTAATACCTACCTAGTGGTAAAGGCTATATATGTTTTAACATAAGGATGAATATGTTGGTTGATTGCAGTGATTTCAGAATTATTGAAAAGAATATCAAATCTGATTTTATTGATAATACTGATTTAAATGATTTAGTAGAAAATGGAATTGTAATGGGACAAAAGAATGATGAAGTTGATGAGATTGAACCAAACAAAGATGATTTTAATTTTGAACATAGCAATGATGAAGAAGAAGTAGATGTAAATAAAATTAAATGTTACTATTGGAATCCTCATGAACTAATCATGTTTTAATGATCATAAATCTTATTCAACCTGGTTAAATCTTGTAAATCATATCAAATCATGTGTATTATTGTTTATGTCTTCTCGTGCTTTAAAAAGATCCATCCAAGATCTTAATTTCTCTATATTCAGTTTAATTACTTTATACTATTCTTGATTTACTTTTATAATACCATTCTCTGTAAAATGATTAAATTTAATTCTTTCCATAAGTATCACTGCCTAACTCTGAATATAGATATTTGACTAAGTCTGAGACACTGTGAAGTAGACACTGTGAACATTCAAACAATGTGAAGCAGACACCGTTAACATCTAGATACCGTGACAATCAGAAACTATGCAAAAGTAGACACTATGAACAAGAAAACTCCATGAAATCCAGACACTGTGACAATCAGACAATGTGAACAAGCAGACACCATGAACAAGAAGACACCATGACATCCAGACACTGTGACTATGAGACACCATGAAAAAGACATCGTGATATTCCGACACTGTAAAGAAGACACAGTGACCATGAGATATCGTGACCATGAGACACCATGTACATGAGACACCGTGACTGTGAGACAACATGACCACAAGACACCATGTATATGAGTCACCGTGACCAACCCATACACCCTGTGAAGGAGAGACAGTTTCCATGACATACTGAGACACAGTTTCCTAATATATGTTTTTATAGTCTTTTTTTAAATCATTAATTGTAATATTTGAAGATTTTAATTCACTGACATAATTATTGTTTTTATATAGACATATCATCGAACTATAAGATGTACGAGGTGCAGAATACATTCAAATTATCAGCTCCAACATATGCACTCCAAGATAAAAAGAGTAGTGCGGCCTGGAAAAAAGATGTGGAAAAAGCTTGTATGAAGTAGCATGATACCAAGAACAAGATGATGGGCATGAATGTGAGAATAATATATATTTTGGAGAATTGGATCATACAAATCGATTCTTCTGAAAAACACACGAAGATTACTGGAATCCTGAGAACATCTTCACACTATCAAACATCACAAATAACACAATCCGGATCTGTCTGACTTACAATACTCTATTTTCCAGACGAGGACCCGAGTTCTGCATCTGCTTTATCTCTAGAGTCCAGAGCTGCAAAGACTAACACTCAGGGAACCTCTAAACCTATCTCAATTGTTTGGCCCTATTGTGTATCTTTTTATTAACTTTCGAGCAGTGTGTGTTTTTATATAATAACATAATATGTCTCCTACATAAAACTAAAGGTTACAAGATATCCTTACTCAAACATTCTTTTACTCTTGTGTATACCCACAGATAAGTGTGTAAGTGGTCACTGTGAGTCCTGGTAGTTTGTACCCCTGAAGAACTGTGGAAGAGGTCCTTGTGTGACCTAGATAGTTCTGTGTATTGTTGTTTAACCCCAATCCAGGGTGTGGATCATGTTTATTTATATAAACTACTTGCTAGTAGGTGATCACTAAATGGATTGTATTATGTCTCAGTTTGAGACTGAACCACTTGTTTCATATCTGATGTGCTGCATAATTTAGTCTTCTATGTTTTACTGCTTTTCTATATAACTCTGAAATCACAAAACTTAATTTGATAGTTAATCATAGAAATAAGTTATACTTTATTTTTATTATTAAAAAAGTTTCAAAACTAATATTAAAAACTATTATTATTATTGATAAATAATCAATCTTCTAAGATGTTATTTAAACAGTCAAACCGTTATAACTGTATTACTTTGATTAACTAGTCTGTATTTAACATGAATGGGAAATCTTTTTAAGAACACCTTTTTAAACAGAAATGTTTACAGCTACACAATTCACCCCTCCACTCTTGAGTAATCTACTTCGACAAATAGGAAAAACAAATTAAAGAAACATTTTGAGATAGAAAATATTACTAGTAATCAACAATCTCTAGTGAAGATAAGAATAGGATTGAGAATTGGAGATCAAACTGCACTATTTCTCATGTTGAATCTCATGTAGTGGCTAAAGAAGTTGAGCATGAGTTTTGGATATAAGCTATGCCTGAGGATCTTGATCAAATTGAGAATAATACCACATGGGGTCTTGTATCAAAACAGAAAAATAAAAATTCTATTAGAACAATGTGGGTTTTTAGAAATAAGGTAAATAGTAAAGGTGATATTTTAATATAAAAAACCAAGATAATATACAAATGATATTCAAAAATTGAAGGAATTGAATATGAAGAAAATTTTTCACTAGTATAAATACTGGAAAACCTTAGAATTTTCTTAGTAGTTTCAACACACATGCATTATAATATTTAAAAAATGGATGTGAAACATGCATTTCTAAATGGAGATTTTAAGAAGTGGTGTATATCGAATAACTAGATGGTTTTGTTTTGGACAAATATGGAAGCATGGTATGCCGGTTGAGAAAAGATCTGTAAGGTTTAATACAGGCCCCTAGAGCTTGGAAATCCAAATTAGGTGGATTTCTAAGGGATATGAATTTTGTCAAGGGTACAGTTGATAGTAACCTTTATGTTATAGAAATGTCCATTGGTACTCTCATAGTTATTATATAGGTGGATGACATTATATTTTATAGTGATAAGGATGGTTTATGTGAATACTGTTCTGAGAAAATGAAGAGAAATGTTGAGATGTCCATTCTTGTTTAGATGACATATTTTTTAGGACTTCTGGTTAAAAAAACCAAATTCCATATTTCTATCATAGGATAAGTATTCAAGGTAATTGGGGGAAAGATTTGGAATGTAAAATGAAAAATAAAACTCAATACCCATTTTAGTTAGAACCAAAGTATGCATGGAATAAAATGGAGACAGTGTTGATTGGAATGAATTCAGAAAAATCATTGGAAGACTAATTTATCTCACAACATCAAGTGATGATATAACTTCTATAGTGATTCGATGTTCCATATTTCGGAGAGGTCCAAAAGTTTCTCACTTATTCGATGATAAATTAATTTTAAGATATGTGACAAGAACTCTGAACTATAGGATTTTATACCCACAAAATGAAGACATGAAGTTGTTGGAATTTACAGATGCTGATTGGGATTGTGATTGTAATGATAGAAGATCTACCTCAGGTGGAACCTTATTTTTGGGAGAAGGATGTTTCAGTTGGTATAGCAAGAAGAAAAGTTCAGTAACTTTGAGAACAACTGAGAGAGAGTTTGTGGCATCTAAACATGTATGTACAGAGATTATTTGGATGAAAGTGAATCTAGAATATTTGAAAATTGAAACTGAGAAACCACTAATGATTTTATGTGATAATAAAAGAGACATTGTATTATTTAAGAATATGATACAATATTTAATATTAAAACTTATTGATATTATATATCATTTTATAATTGAAAAAGTATTTGGTGGATATATAAAGCTAGAATAAATTTCTAATAAAGATCAGGTTGCAGATGGTTTTGGAAAAGCAATGCCAACAGAGAAGTTTGATGAGATATGGTTGAAACTTCTTGTTAAGCCTCACTATATCACATGAATAATAAGAATGGGTCCATACTTATTCCCCAAACAAATTTATACTTTTTTACTAATTTTTATATAATTAAAGGATATGAATTCATCCCTTGGGGGAGCATTTTTTTGTTGCACTGTGTGCAATATTTTTGTATTTCATTGAAAAATCTAATGATTTTCGAATCATTGAACAAGATTTGATACATTTTGAGTATGATTTCAAATGAATGATTATTTATAGACATTGAAAGTCTTGGTCATGTCTCTCTTGTTTTCTACGTCGGTTAACCCATGTAGACATAGAGCTGATTAAAAAGGCTATTTTCTCTGTGAACCATGTGATATCATCAATCTCTCAAAATATTTCATGAAGATATTCCTTAATGGAAGGAGTAAATGTTTTTGAAATTATCCCACTTACCCTTTTCATTTGATTTACAATAATGGGAGTTAAAATGGGCACACAAATTTACACTTAAAAGCTGTGATTATGAGATATTTATAACAAAATACAAATGGGGCGATTGTTGAGACCAGTGATTGCATTGTTTTTCACTAATATGCCACTAAGTGATTTGTGAGTGGATGGTTAAAGTGATTCTTCTTGGAGTTTCATTATGGGATCATGAAATGAAATTTGAGTTCATGATTGGAAATTCTCCATAATGAAGTCAGATGATTGATTGTGCTAATTTTAAATGTTTTAGATGTGTGAAAAAATAGTTTCCCCATTCATTACATTGAAGAATGAAATTGAAATTCATATTCCGAAAATAATAGAAGAATAAGAATGATGGTTGAGGATTAAGAGGCTTGGATTTCTAAATCTGTTGTTGGCCATGCATTTTATATTAAATTACACTTTATATTAAGTGTTGTTCATGTGGGGTTTATTTAAAAATTATGGTCATCCCACTAGGCTGACTAGCCAGCTTCAACCAAGGCCTTATATGGGACACTAGGTCGACCTCATCCAATGGTGGCCAGCCAAATCATCTAGTGGTGGCATTTTGATCCCATAGAAAAGAATTTGCAAGCCCGCACATAGGTTGGGTTGAAGGCCAACAAGATTTTGGGTGCTGGACCACACCCGCATGATGTCAGTACATGGCAGTACTAGAGGAGGGGGAAGATATTTTTGAACCTCGATTGTCATGAATTATAATATAAATGATTTTAAAGAAGTAGCACATTTTTATGTGGGATGAAAACTATACGGGTTACTATAGAAATGAATAAACACCCTTCATTTGATCTAATCAAGTATCATTTGAACTGTTGAGCTATTTTAAAAAGATATTGACATATCATGTCTATCTGATTTGTACTGATCCAACCATCATAGATCATCCACACCACCATCTTCATCATTAAACCACATAAATCATTCCTAATTCTAAAGTGCTCTAGAGACACAGTCGTACAACCATGATCAATCTCCATCCAATTTCTCTTGATAATACCTACTATATGAGAATCGTCTGAAAACTATGAGACTATGCATGAAATTACATTTTAATACATGCAATGAAACAAATAACATCACATATGGACAACAAAAGCCGAGTTATAGAGGATTATCAGTGTTCAAATTTTTTAAAATCAAGATGTATCAGCATGAGATGCATGCAGCATGTCATATAGATGAGGATGCCACCTCATAAGAGAGTATTTGGATCACAAAAGAAAAACACCATGAAATGAAACATTTGTTTAAAAATATCCCGAATGACTCAGGAATTTGATGATATTCCATGGGAGGACATATTAATTAGGAGTTATAATGAGTGGAGGATGAGTCACAAAATATGATTCACATGCGGTGCAAGGCATTGTGATTCTTGCTTATAAATGAAGATCCCTAGACAGAGGGGTTGTGGTTGTGGAGTTTGAGAGAGCTATCATTCATAAAGAAATATAAAATCGTGTAACTTACTATTCACGAAATATATAAGAGTCCCATGTAGATATTTATTGCATGAGGGAATCATGACTTATGAGATGTAGATGGATCCCACAAGTGCTCAACTTGTGGTTTTAAATCATGAGATTCTTCATGAAGAACTGCTTTGTGAATAAATACAAGGATAGTGCAATACACATAATGAATTTGTGCGAAACAATAAGAACATGAATCCATCCTTGTTTTTGTTCTCAGAATCCTTGAGATAATTTTACATATATATTGTCCCTTGAGAAGAAGAACAGATGTGCATCTTCTACCCATTCATGTTAGCACATAGGAGGAAGTTGGGCAAACACATACATGATCATATCTTGATTTATGCTTAAGTGACATTGATAAACAGTTAGAATACATGGAAAAAATGAAACTCTTTGTATTCGGTTTTCATAACACATAACTAAACATATATGAGTTTATACATGCCTATTCACATGTGAAGAAAGATATGTGTGTGTGAAAATTGAATAGAGATTAAAAGAACAATGTAGAAATATTGTGAAAAAATCATTCTTACATATTCATATTCTAGATGAAAGTGTGTGAACCACATGCAAACATATAAGTGAGGAAAATAATTCATTTTGAAGGAAGAATTATTTTCCTGAGAATTTGGTACATTGAGGAAACTGATCATTAATAGTGATCAGAATCATTGAGAAAGGCCAACAGATTAGATCATAGATTTTTGAAGCTACTTGAATAGGTACAGGAAGAATTTAGATCCTAAAATATCATGGTAGAAGGTTATAAGATCATCCTGAAGTGGATTTATCCATCTAAAGAAAGATGTTGAAGCTAGGGGTGTAACTAGTTTTTGGAAGAAGAAGGTGCAGTTGTGGTCATACCTAACTGAAGAAGATAAATTTAAGTTGTGGTGTATAACCAACTTTTAATTGGGGAGTTTAACTAATTACTATTTTAAATCATCTAATTATAAATTAGAGAATCCATTTTGGGGAGAGTAACCAACCCGGTAAGGAGTAGGTCTTTTTACCAAACCTTGAAAATCCTTGTATTTTATGCCTTTTGTTTTAAAAAATCATTTGATGTACGACTAAGAGATATTTACATAGTGGGTCGAGGCCTTAACCATCCACAAAGGTTGAATTGAAAACAAAATGGGTAATTCATAAAAAGTAAAATTTTAAATCAAGGGATGACTGATTCACCCCTCCCCTCTCCTTGATCTTTCAATATTCAGGGTATTTCAATGGTTCTGTTTAATGATTTCATGACTCTGATAGCTTACTATGAATCTCATAAATTGATTCGAGTTGGTTTTAAAAATTACCTATATCACATCATTGGAAATAACGAAACTATTAAAATTAGTTATGTGATAGTAGTAAATGAATAAACATATGTATTTCTTGATGATCATCCTAGTGTTATTTTTGATCGGATGGTTGAGTTTAATATTGAATTAGTACCTGATGATAAGGATATTTATGAACCCCTTTATCAAATGGCTCATGTGGATATTTTACAATTAAAATAGAATTTACAAGAATTATTAGATAAAGGTTTTATTCGACCTAGCACTTCACCATAGGGTGATTCTATTTTTTGTTAAAAATAAAGATGGTAAAATTATGGTTTTCATTGATAATAGAGCCTTGAATAATATCACTATTAAGAAGAAACATCCTTTAACTTATATAAATGATTTCATTGATTATATCTAGGGAGATCGGTATTTTTCAATGGTTAACCAGAGATCGGGGAACAATTAGTTTAATGTAAAAAAAGAATAGATTATAAAGACACTGTCTCAGAAATGATATGGGCACTATGAGTTTGTATTAATGTCATTTGGGTTATTTAATGCACCTGCTATATTTTTGGACCTTATTAATATAATTTCTCATGATCTCGTAGAGAATTTTTTGGTTGTTTTTATTGATGACATTTTGGTACATTCTAAAAGTAAAGAGAAAAAAGAATGAAAATTAAGGGTTGTGTTGAAAAATTTAAAAGAATGTAAAATATATGGGAAATTTAGCATGTGTGAATTGTTTTTGGAACCAATTCCTTTACATAGATATATTGTTTCTAAATATTTCATAAATTATGAATTTCCTAAAACAAAAGTTGTTGAAGAATGGCCAAGACCAAAAAATGGATTAGAGATTCATAGTTTTCTTGGATTATCAGGTTACTACCTATAGTTTTTTAAAACGTTTCTTACTTTTCTAGCCCACCTAACTAAGTTTGTTTGAAAAAGAGTAAAATTTAAATGAATAAAATAATTTCATGATTGTTTTCTGGAACTGAAAAGAATACTGGTGAATGATCTAGTTTTTTCCTTTCATTCCAAAAATTGTGAATTTTCTCTCTTAGTGATACTTCATTTAAAGGACTTTATTTTTTCATAATGTGGAAGGTTTAGTTAATTTCATATTCGTCAAATAATTTTAAACCTCATGAGTTAAATTACAATAAACATGATTTAGAATTTGTTACTATGTTATCTGATTTAATATTTTGGAGGTGTAATTTTTATGGAGTAAAGTGAGAAATATATAGTCATCATAAAAGTTATAAGTATATATTCACTATAAATAATTGAACATGAGATAATAAATATTGATGGAACTAACAAAGGATTATCATTTCACAATTCACTACCATCATTGAAAAGAAAAAAATGTGTCTAATGATTTGGGAAGAAATAAAATGTTAAATTAGACATGTTATGTTTGGAATGTGACCCTTAGGTTAACGATTTGATAAATTTTTACCTAGATGTTATGGATATAGGGACATCCACTGTTTTGTTTTAGGTTTCAGTGTAGTCATCTTTTCCAAAAAAAATCATTAGAGCTCAAAATGAAGTTCACCATTTTCTAGAAAACATTGAATACATTAAAAAGGGTAATTTTCATGATTTTAATATTGAAAAATAAGTTATTTTATGATTTTTAAAAATTCCATCTATGCCTCGTGATTCCCAGTTGAAGAGATATTTATTTATTAAATCTCATAGTTCTTCATTTTCCATTCATCTGGGTAGCATTAAGATATAAAAAAGATTGTTGGGAGTATTATTAGTGGTATGTAATAATAATAGATATTACTAACTTCCTAATGAAATGTTTTACTTGTTTGTAGGTTAGAGAAGAAAAATAGTAACTAAAGGGGATGCTTCATCCTCTTCCAGTGTTGGAGTGGAAATTGGAAAATATATTCATGAATTTCTTAGTGGGATTTCCAAGGACATCAGGAGTTAACAAAGAAATTTGTGTTATTGTTAATTGATTATCTAAATCTTCATATTTCACTTTAATTCAACATACAATGTATTTACATCATATATTATGACATTATAAAAAGAATAATTTCATGCTACATAAAGTGCCTCTTACCATTGTATCGGATCATGATCTCAAGTTCATATATATGTTTTGGAACGAACATCAGATTTCATTGCGTGAGGAATTAAATTTCGATACATCTTTTCATCCTAAATCATATGGACCATTTAAGTGTATGATTCAGAACATTGAATAAATTCTTCATTCTTGTTCAATGGATTAGCAAGGTAGTTAGAATAAAAAATTTTCTTTGGTTGATTTTTATTATAATAACAGTTTTCATTCTAAGGTACAGATGAATCCATTTGAGGAATTATATGGAAGGCAGTGTCAGACACCATATTTTTTGGGATGAATTTGGTGAAAGTAAGTTGATGAGACTATTTTTGGCATAGGAAATGGATGAGAAGGTATAGTTTATTCTGCAACATATGAGGACAACATAGAGTAGAAATAAAAGTTATATGTATAACCTAAGGAAATATCTTTATTTTGAGGTAGGTGATCATGTCTTTCTCATGGGTTTTCCATGGAAAAATGTTTTCTAGTTTGGTAAAATTGGAAATATGTTTCAACAATTCATTGGACCGTATGTAATCTTATAGAATGTTTGATCAGTTTCCTACTGAGTGGCTTTTCCCCGGTGTTTATCTCAGGTATATAATGTTTTTTATATTTCTATATTAATGAAAAATGTGTTGGACTCATCTCAGGTTTTGAGCAATGAAATACTTTAGTTGGATGAGAATATTTCTTATGAGGAACAAATAGTTCAGATACTTGACTATAGAGATAATGTGTTGAGGAATAAGGTGATTCACTAGGTTAAGTTTTTATGGAAAAACCATATGATTAATAAGGCAATATGGGAATTTGAAAATACTATGAGGGAAAGACATCTCCACTTGTTCAATAAGTGAATAAAATTGCGGGGACACAATTTCTAAAAGGTGGAAGGATATAGAAACCCTATTATGGAAGATTAAACCATTTTCGATATTTAATAACATGAATTATTTATTTATAATATTTATAAAAATATTATGTAATTTTTAATAAAAAAGAAATGGGTTTCAATTAAACACTTTTCTTATAAGGTTTTATTTAAAAGATTATTTTCTAAATTATATAATTTTAATTGGATAAAATGAATATCATTTTTGAAATCATCATATCAAGATTTTCTTTGGGTGATATTTTTTAATTTTCCATAGAATTCATATTTTTCACTGAATACTGAAAAATACTGTTTTTTATAAAAAGTCTTCTATTCATAATAAATTAATTAATTTAAGATTATTGATATGTTTTGAATATGATTAAAGTAAAAAATGTATTATTTTTTTAAATTTAATCCAATTAATTACTTTTGAATCAACTTTATATTTGTTTTTAGTATAAGTTTTTTTGGTTTAAAATGGGTTTTTTCTATAAACTATTCCAAAATGAATAATATTTTTCGTTTTTAATTAATTAAAATAATCACTAAAAGAGAATTATTTAAATTAAATTTAAATATTATAAATCATAAAATATTAATTGAGTTTCCTAAAATTATTATTATTAGTCATAGAAATAATGTAGAATCATCCTTTTCTTAAAAATACTCTTCTTAAAAACCCACTGGCTTACAGCGTCAATGTGATTAATATTAAATTAAAATTTTAAACTTATGTGAATTTAATTTTAAAAAATGGATTCCATTTTTAGAGTTATCAAATGTTATAATTTCTAAAAAGAGACATTTAATTTTTGACCATAATTATTAGTGAAAACAATTAAAATTAATCTTAGCGATTAAGGTCAAAAAAGAGTTTACCGTGGGATTAAAATTTATAATTATGGGGAAAATTATATAAAAACATGTAAAACCCATTGGATTGAAATATTTAAACATAATCCCTTATATTCTTGATAATGGATAATTAGTAGGGCCTGGTAACATGAAAAAGACCTGGGTGGAAATTAATCATTCAAAAGATCCCAGTTGTGCCACTCGCCTCACCTATAAAAGGCCACAACCACTCTCCTCATTTGTTAAAACGTCAATGAAACGTTGTTTTTCCCAAGAAATACCCAAATCACATCCAAAATTCCCTCATATTATCCCAAAATTCATACTTTTTGTAGAAATTCAACCATGAAAGGCTATTCATGTAATCTAAAAGGAGTTTCCTGAAGAAGAGGTAACATTCATAATTGAGATTTTTTGTTTTATTTCTTTCCCCAAGCCCTTAAATTATTCTTGAACCATGATTATATAATAAAAAAAGTTTCTCCCATATACTGAGATATTATTATGAAAATTGAATAACCTAAATAATTCCCCCTTCCATCAAATTGGTTGTGAAATTATCATTCGTGTGTACTGTAGACCACCCCCTCACAAAACAATGTCATTTTTTTCCCATTACCACATCTCATGTTTGGGTATGATGATGGAACTAAATTTTATATAAGATATTTATTACCTAATTATACCTATAAATTAATTATATCATATATAATATTTTTAATTTCCATTTCTTATGAGATATGATAACGTCACTCATTTTCATGACAAACTACTACCTTGCGAAGTGATGTGATTTGGTTTTCATTAACACAATACATGGAAGTTAATAAGATAAAATAAAAAGAATATATGTGTAACAACTCGAGATTTTATGTGATATATTATATTTAATTTATTTGATTTATTGTGTTGTATGCTACACCATTATTATCTGGCACTATAAGCTACACTATATTAGCTTGCAAAATACGCAACACTATTCTTGTCTTGTGTTGCACATAATTTCATGTTATTTTGATAGAATTAGTTTCACACAGCACTAAGTATAGTTTTTTTAAATAAAATATGTTTTTATTATGTTATTTTTAATTCCAAAGGAAGATTTAACTACATGAAACACAAACTTGGATTGTGTTACATGCAAGAACGACCTTCCTCAATAGCTTTCATTGTACGTGATAACGAGTTTCACTAAACAAAGATATATTATTAAAATATTATTATTTAATAGGATATAAAGTAGTAATTATGAAAATTAATAACCTCTTTCTGATTTTTTATAGCATTATCATTTATCTTACACATTTTCTAGAACATGATATGAGAACAAAATCAATTTTTCAGATAAAAGAAACATTTTTTAAAAAAAAATGCAGTTTTACAACCTTTTGATGGTGCAATAATTTTAAATATAGTTTTGAAAATTTTATAAGTTAAGTGTGACAAAGTAAACATATTATTTGGAAGTGGGAAATAAAAATATGTTTTTTTAATTTTTGGTATTTTTTTGGATAAAATTCAAAATTTAAGGAATAGTTAAAATTACTGCATTTTAATTTGAAACCTCCTTTTCATCTAATTTATTTATATAGTTAAATTATCTTTATAATTGGTTTTATATTGTAATTGGACTATATTTTTATCATTTAATACAATTTTTGTCATTTCAAGTAATTTTGCTTTTAAATTGGACATAAACACATTTCAATCTTTTGGTAGTTATTACTTCTTAAAAACCCAATTTTTGGTTTTGATAATGTGAATTAATTTTAAATTAATAACTATAACTTCAATTATTTTAATTTGGAAAAATGCATTCCATATTTGGAATCATAAGTTTCAAATTGTGTAAATATTCTCCTTTTATTTTTTGGACCTAATGAACAGTAACATCAGAAATTGTTTTATTTACCATGGTTAATGGGTAAATCTGGTAAATAACGGTAAACAATAATATTATAATAATATTAAACTACCCTAAAACATTCAATAATCCTATTTGATGAGTTATTTCCGACCATGGGAATCCTTGGGTCTAATTGGGGTCCCCATAGATTCACATAGATGTGAAAATGACATTTTATAAGAATTAATTTATTGTAAAGATAATTATAACCTAAACATATATCTTTTACTAAATCAATATTAATATAGGTTTATGTTATTATTCTCTATTCCTATAAATATTCATTATAAATCTAAAAATATTTTCTACATCATTTTATTTTATTTATTTTTTTATACATTAGATAAATATATTTATGTATGACTCATATATGATGTTGTTATTACCTCATTAATGAAATATTCAAATAAATGAATTTATAAATATTAAAATACACTTTATTTAACATTTTGATTCCATAAAAAAATTTCTAGATGAAATTTACATATTAAGTATGAGTTAATTCCTTTTTTCAAAAGGAATAATATTTTTATGAATTTTTAAAAAGTCATTTATGAATAGTGTCCAAATTTGACATAATTCATAACTAAAAACATAAAATAGTTTATTAAATGATATTAAATTTATAAAAATATAACAATCATCAGAATGGTTAATATAATTCCAAATATATCATAAATAACTTTTTTGGTTCATTTGACATGATATGATAATTATATTAACCCGCAATGTGTAAATAACATGATATCACGGTAAGATTAAAAAGTGTAAAATAAAAGTTAAACCAAAATGATAAGGATAAAAAAATATTCAAAAATTTTCTTAAAAATATTTGATGATGGTTATTATAACCAACATAGTCTTACCTTCTAATTAAATAATATTTTGACCATTGTTTATGGAAATTAAATTTATAATAAATTAATATTCATAGAATTTCCTAAACTGCCCCTCTTCTCTCTTATAAAAGGGCATATACTCCCTTTCCTATTCACTCCATTTTGAGCCTTCAAGCTCGAAAAAAACCTTCCCATTTCACATATGAAATTTCCTAGTTAAATTCCTGAGGTTTTGGTCTTCTCAAAATACAAACTGCAGTTCCCTAAGTAGAAATTTAAAGGATACATGTCGAGAAAGAGGTAATATCATCTACCGATTCTTTCAAATTTCTTTCTTCTTATACTTACTCCTCCCTAGTTTTTTCCTTATAAAGTAATAACATAAGTATCAATAATATCATTATATGTTATTATAAATATTAAACAACACTATTTCACCTTATATCCACCATACAAAAAACAAAATCACCGCGTGTGTGTACATACGGCTTACCATATTCACACTGTGGTGTAATCTATTTTTCACCCCACCTTACATAGATGGGTATGATTATAGAAATAATAATTATATATTATTATTATAACATAATAATAATTATGATATATTATACACCATCCAATCAAATACCATTCAATAATTATGGGAATGATATTGTCACTCGTGCGTAAGTACGACTTACCATCTCCAAGATGCAATGAGATTCATTATCCACGTTAACCTTTAAAGAATGATTATAAAGCACTTATAATAAATAATCATGAAATATATGACATAATAATTTTACAAGATTTATATTTCATTTACTTACTTCCATTCAATTTAATAAAGAAACAAAAATAGTGTTCATGCGTACGTATGACCTACCGTCTCCAGGAACGATGTATTACATTTCTTTAATCTTTCTATTATATATATATATATACTGAATATATATAATATATAAATAATTTTTTACATTATTGAGGTAATTAAATCATGATATAATTAATAATATTAGTAATAACAAGTCCAAATGTGTATGATAAATAAAACGATTATTACCCAAAACGTTGCTATAACATAGAATTGAAAAATGAATGGGTAATATAAAGTCATAAGTAAATCAAATATGATATGATAAATATTATTATGGTCCTATTAAAAGATATTAATATGTTTAAACCCACTATAGAATAGTTTCGGACCCATATGGATGAAATCAGACCTATGGTAAGGGATAACTTTGCCAATCTCGTTTTTATCCAAATTGTTTATTCGTAAGTATTTACTGGGGATATATTTATCATCCATGTTCATGTTTTCTAAAAATGTTTGCAAAAATTTTTTAGTATTATTATACGTATTTTTAAATTCATTTTTCCCATTTTTACTTTTACTACATGGTTTGGGAGGAATCTTTGTTACGTTTACCATATAAGGTACTTTTTTACTTTCCCTGCCAAAGTATAATAAATTTTTTTTAACTTATACTACATGAATGGATTTTTATTGTTTTAGGATGATTTATTTACATGAATATTCTTCTAAAATACACGATATTTATTTTCAACTAAATTATTTTCATTTAAATTTGTGCATCATTTTGAGAAAAGAAAAATTTTTTGAAGAAAAAAGGATATTTGTCTCAGGAACTAAGTTTAAGTGGTTTTTCAAAATTATTTTCCATCTAAGATAACTATTTTAAATAGAGATATGTTTATATAACTATTATTAATATTATTTTATTGTTTTAATTATGGAATTGTATTTTATATGTATTATTTTATGTTGGAGTGATGTTTAAAGAAAACCATTTTATTTATTGGGTTACACTATGATGAATGATTTATGTTTTTGTGGAACATGTAAGAATGATTTAATTATGAGATGGGTGGGACCTATATCTCCCTACAATGAATTGGGTAAATATTTTTATCTCATGAGATAGACATGACTGGACCAAGAAATAAATCTAGTTCAGTAATACTGGGCTAGAATGACATGTAAATCTTGTTCAGTAATAGATGGCTAGAATGGAAAGTAAGCCTGATTCAGTAATAGAGTTTTTCAACTATGTTGGTATAGGAAGAAATGTCATGGATAATATGGAAATAATATTATGTTATTTTTATATTTCCACAATTATATGTGTTATTCCAATGCTACTCTATCATGGTTATTTTTTTATGATATATGACTTACATACTGCCAATATTTATTTCATGACTCGAGATTTCGATGTATAAACTTTAGGTTCTGGTTTCTATGTTCAAATATTTATGGTTTGTTTTATGTTTTCCATATTTACCCTTACTGAGAATTTTAGATCACCCTTTTTATGTTTTCTTTTCCCCATGATATAAATAATGGTTTTAGGTAGGAAAAGAAAAAGGGGATGATCTTAATGGGAGATTTTGAAAATCTTTCACCAAGATAGAAGATAATGTTCTATGTTTCCAAAGACACTAAACTAATACAGTCATTGGGTATATATTTAGTTTAATCTATTAAGTATTCCTCAAAATAAATGTAATTTCCAGTTACGTCAACCTTGGGTCTCTACAATTGTTATCAGAGAGAAGGTTTAGTTAACCTTTGGAGACTAGGATACAAAAACATTAGTGAGATCCTTAGAGATATATCGAAGATATGTCTAGGGATGTCCCTATTGGTAAGTCTAACTATAGGTTACAGTCCTTGAATTATGGTAATGATCATGAATAACCTAGTATTAAACCTAAGAGGTTAGATATTGAAAGTACTCCCCATTGAATATGTTGTTTTCCAAGTATGATTTTTTCCTCTCAGACAATTCATTTTGGGTTTTAGAAAATGGCTAGAAATAGGAGGTTTCATGTTAATAGAGAATATTATGGACAATGGACTGATATTATTCATGAGAAACCAAATGAAATGGGATTTGGAAGGTGAAACATCATTATTATGCCTAATCATAAAAATCATAATATGATCAATAATCTCAACATTGGTAAGTTTCCTAACCCAGCTAATAAGAGAAAGATGGACTTTCATGATGATCATAGAGGGAATAAAGTTCAATTTTCCTTATGTAAATCATGTGGTAAGATACATCAAGGATAATGTTTCAAAGGAATTGGAAGATGCTTTTGGTGTTGAAAACAAGGGCACAAAGCTAGTAATTACAAAGGAAAATGTCCAATTAACATAATAGACAAGGATAATGGTATTGTTAAGACATCAATGATAGTAAAAAATTTTAAATGTGGAATGTATGGGCATTATGAAAATAGATTCACTAAGGTAAAATCTCATGAAGAGAATCATCATGGTTGTATGGGTAGTATTAATGTTGCTAATGATCAAGAGGCTAAAAATGACATCAGAGATGAAAAATGTGTTATGGAATAATATGATAAAGCTCAATAAATGATTTAAGAACGTAATAGAATTATTACATGTTTATCAAAAATAATGATATATAAGAAATTTAATGTTACTATGGAATAAGGAAACATCTAAGGATTGTTACACTATTTTTTTATTAAGTATTTGAAAGTATATGTTGAATGGTACCGGTAACCATGAACGGTTATTCAGATATTTCTGGAAAGCACATGATATGTTAATTATGAATGGATAGGGAGATAATGAGATATTTGATTGTATTAATGACCACGTGAATGACATATGGGAAAATCATATCATGGTTTTAGTATATAGAATTTTTGGGATTTTGGTATAACTTTTGATAACATTCATTTTTTCACTAAGGTTCTATGATAATTCATGTTTCATCAGAATACATGAATAAGGTATTCACATGTTTGGAATGTGACAACCAAGATCTACCTTATGATATATGGGAGACAAATGTTATGTTAATTTGGTTCGCCTCTTTCAAAAGTTTTATATTTTCAATTTTTGGAAGGATTGTATTGTTATCCATTGACGAATAATATTGTTATATTCTGGTTGATGTTTGTTAGATTACTATATTATATCACTATAGGTGGACTTAAGCATATTTTAAAACATGTTCTAACCTTTTGTTAAGATAGACGGAATGACCTATTATTCTATTGCATGATCTGCTAACACTTCAAGAATGAAAAATTCAAGTTCATTTCATTAAATAAGAGATGAAGTGGAAATTGTTCACAAAATACCAAGGGTGATATTTTAAAAAAATCAAGTAAGTATTTCTTTCATACAAAAAAATATTCAACTTTAGGAAAAGGATATTGAAAACCAAAAATGTAATCCTTGTAATTTATTATTCGATAAATCATATTATCCCTTAAATCATGACAGATTTAAGGCTTTCTTGTAGTTAACTTTCTCTAAACCTTATTCTCTATCACTATCCATTATAACATGATGGTTATATTTTCCTTCCATATCCATGTTTTAAATTTCCACCTATTGTATCCTATGTGAAACTCAATGATGAGTTACTTTGGTTAGCTTTTATGTTTCTAGCATTCCCTTTTAAAGTGATGTTTTAGATTCCCTTTTTATGTTGTGGGTTTCCATGAAAAAAACATTCAAGTTGAAAAACATTTATAACCTTGATAAATTTCGAGGGTGAAATTCATTTTAAGGGGGGTAGAATGTAACAACCCAAAATTTTATTAGATATATTAATTTAACATTTTTTGATTTCTTGTGTTGTGTGCTACACCAAAATTATCTTCTATTATATGCAGCACTGTATTAGCTTGCAGTATATGCAACACTATTCCTATCTTATGTTACGTATAATTGCAAGTTCTTTTTATGGAATTAATTTCAAAAAAATTGAGTATATTTTTTTTTCAAAGAACAAAATTTGTATTATGTTATATGAAAAACCAATGGAATATTTAACTACACACAAAACTGAATTGGATTTCATTACATAAAAGAGATACCTTCTCTGGTAGCATTCCTTATGCGTGATATTGATTTTCACTAAACAACGATATATTATTAAAATATTATTATTTAATGGGATATAAACTAGATGTTATTAATTGTATTAACCAAATTTCAAATTTTATATAACACTATCAATTATCTTACACAATTTCTAGAACATGATTTGAGAACAAAATCAAGTTTTCAGATAAAACAAGATTTTTTTAAAAAATATGCTCTTTTACCACCTTTTAATGGCACACCCATTTTAAATATAGTTTTTGACACTTTTATAAGTTAAATGTGACAATATAAATTTCTTTTTTGTAAGTGGGACATAAAAATATACTTTTGATGAATTTTTGGTATTTTTATGATAAAATTCATATTTTAATGAATAGTGAAAAATACTGCATTTTAATTCGAAACATCCTTTTCATCTAATTTATTAATATAGTTAGATTATCTTTATTATTTGTTTTAAATTGTAATTGGATTATATTTTTATTATTTAATCCAATTTTGGTCATTATAAATAATTTCACTTTTAAATTGGACATAATCACATGTCAATCTTTTGATAGTTATTACTTCTTAAAAACCTACTTTTGGTTTTGGAAATGAGAATTAATTTTAAATTAATTACTGCAACTTCTATATTTGGAATTTGGAAATAATGGATTCTTTATTTGGAATCAGAATATTCAAATTGTGTAAATAGGTACCTTTTATTTTTGGACATTATAAATAGTAACTTTAGTAATTATTTTATTTACCATGGTTAGAGGGTAAATCTAGTAAATAAAGGTAAAAAATAATATTATAATAAAAGTAAACTACCCAAATTCATACCCTAATCATATTTTATGTTATATTTAGGCCATTTTCATTCTTGTTTTTATGTTGGGTCCCCATGTATTCACTTGGATGTGAAAATGACATTTTATGAGAATTAATTTAATGTAAAGATAATTATAACCTAAACATATATCTTTTACTAAATCTATTTTAATATCGAGTTATATAACTGATATATATGTCTATAAATATTAATTATAAATATAATAATATTTCCTACATCATTGTATTTTATTTATAATTTTTATATATTAGATAAATATATTTATTTATGACACAATTAGGATGTAGTGATTACCTCGTTAATGAATGAATCAAATAAATGAATTTATAAATATGAAAATAAATTTTATTTAATATTTTGATTCCATACACAAATTTTATAGATGGAATTGACATATTAAGGATGATTTAATTACTTTATTATGAAGTAATCAGTTTTTTATGATTTTTTAAAAAGTTATGTATGAATAGTGTCCAAAATTGACATAATTCATAACTTAAAATATAATATTGTTTTTTAATTTATATTAAATTTATAAAAATATATGATTCTTCCAAATGGTTAATATAAGTACAAATATGTCATAAATAATTTTTTTGGGTCTTTTAACATGATATGGAAATTTCATTAACCTATAATGTGTAAATAATATGATATCACGGTAAAATTAAAAGGGGCATAATTATGGTTAAACCAAAAAGATAAGGATAAAAAAATATTCAAAAATTGTCTAAAAATTATTGTATAATGGTTATTCGAACCAAAATAATTTTTATGAGAATTAAATAACCTTTTTTCCATTTATAATCGAAAATAGATTTATAATAAATTAATATTTTGAGAATATCATGAAGTGCCCCTCTTCTCTCTTATAAAATGGAACCTTCTCCCTCTCATATTAACTCCATTGTTAGCCTTAAATCTAGAAAAAACCTACCCATTTATCTTCTCAACTTCCCTAGTCACATTTTTGAGGTGATGGTCTTCTCAAAAGACCTAGTCTAGTTCCCAAAGAGGAAATTTAAAGGAGACACGTTTAGGAAGAGGTAATCTCTTCTATCGATTCATTCAAATTTCTTTCTTCTTCTACATCCTCATAATTAGTTGTTTCATTATAAAGTTATGGATATAGTATCATTAATATGCTGATATTATATTTTATAAAGATGAAACAATAGTATTTCACCTTCTATCCATCCTATGAAATATGAAATCACCGCGCGTGCATACATATGACTTACCGTCTCCACGCCGCGGTGTAATCAATTTTTCACCACCACCTTGACTCATTGGGTATAATGGTGTAAATAATAACTATATATTATTATTATAAAATGATTATTATTATGAGATATTATAGACCATTCAATCCAATACCATTCAACAATTATGGGATTGATATCGTCACTCGTGCGTACATATGACTTACCGTCTCCATGACGCGATGAGATTCATTCTCCACATTAACAATTAAAGAATAATTATATATTTTATATAATAAATAATATTGAAATATATGACATAATAATGCTACTATATTTATTTTTCAATTAATTACTTCCATTTAATTTAATAAGGAAACGAAAACAGTGTTCATGCGTACATATGACCAACTGTCTCTATGAACGGTGTATTCCATTTAATTTATCTATCTATTATATATATATATATATATATATTTATACACTGAATATATATAATATATAAACCTTGTTTTAAATTTTTGACATAATTATATCATGATATTATTAATAATATTAAGAATAAAAAGTCCAAACACGTACGATAAATAAAACGATTATTACCAAAAATGTTGTCTTAACATGGAAATGACAAATGAACAGGAAATATAAATTCATAAGTAAATAATATATCATATCATAAATATTATTATAGCACTATTACAAGTTAATAATATTTTTAAAACCACAATTCATGAGTTTTGGACCTATATAGAAGAAATCAGACTTAAGGTAAGGGATAACATTTCCAATCTTGTTTTTATCAGAGATTGTTTATTCGTATGTATTTACTGGGGATATATTTATCATCCATGTCCATGTTTTCTATAAAAATTTCATTAAATGTATAATATTATTCTATTTATGTTTAAAGATTGTTTTACCTATTTTTACTTTTACTACATGGTTTGGAAGGAATCTTTCTTATGTTTACCATAGAAGGTACTTTTTGAATTTTCTAACCAAAGTACGAGAAGAATGTTTTTTAACTTATATTTCATGAATTTATTTTTATGGTATCATGATTATTTATTTACATGATGCTTGCTATACACTATAAAATTTTTATTTTCAACTAAATTATATTCTTTTAAATTTTCCTGACATTTTAAGAAAAGTAATTTTTCTAAAGAAGAAAGGATATTTTCAGCAAGAACTGAGTTCAAGTGGTTTATCGAAATTATTTTCCATCTAATAAGACTTGTAAGACCCCACCCCTACCTCATTGGTTTGAGGAGGTGGTGATGGTTACTTGTCCTTAAATGATGTTTCCAAGGCACTAAAGGGTGGGAATAAATGTCGAGGGCTTCAAGGAACAATGGGGAATGATTTTCCCTTAAATAAGATAACCCAACTCAACCAACCCACAGCTAAAGTTGCATGTACATTCAAACCCAACCATGTGATCCTAAAAAATCCATCACAAACCACAAAACCATTCAAATTGACATGTCCACAAAACATCAAAGTACAAAGAGGAAAATAAATAACAAAACACCATGACCTATGACACCACCACAACTCTACACCAAGCTGTAAGCTCCAAGCTCCACCAAAACATCACAACGAACCACTAAAGAAGGGTGACGCCTTAACCTTTCCCCCATCATGGGACAAGACATCTGCAAATAAAAAAAAGTTCCAAAGAAGGGGGTGAGTACAACTTCTCAGTAGGATTTCCCCAACTGACTTCCCTATACACGCCACTAGAATAAAACTGTTATCACATTTATATAGAATATTGTATATAAAGAAAAACCAAGCTACCAATTGTTTATAAGCCAAAATTTCCATATGACATACATTCCACCAAAGGAAGCCAAATCAAACATTCCAAAAAAGGAATCCAATTCAACTATTTTCACATTTCCCCTAAAAGCCCAAACTACAAACCTCACCAACAAAGCACACGAATAACCATGGTGGCACTTCCCGTCCAACCCATTCATTACCAATCCACTCAAGTGGTACTTCCCTCCATCTTGCTATTGATGGTGGAACATCCATCCACTATCCATCCCCATTTTATAGTGGCACTTTCTCGTCCACTCCACTACGTCCCAACTTCATCCACCTAATGATGTCACCCATTTCCACACAAGACACAATAATAATCATGCATTATTGTCAATACCAGCAAATACCATTTCAATTCCAAAAACATTTCAATATCACCCATTTATTAAAATCAATAGTCATGATAACAATCAATACCATTTTAGAATCACTAATTTAAAATTAACCAATTCATCCCATTTATAAAAAACCACAATATCATGCCAAAACCCCCAAATCATCACCCATTTGATTTTCCATCAAAATTCAACTGACATGCCTAAAATTAAATTAAAGAAAACAATTTAATTGTAAATTAACATAAAATTTCAATCTAGTGGAGTTGAGAGAGAAGACACCTACCTTTTAGGGTCTGAATAAATCGACCCTTCTCCCAAATACACTCCAAACCGGTTGAACGCCTCCTCGAAACCACCTCGAAACCCTTCCCTAACATCAACAAGATCAGACTTCAACAAAAAAAAGGCAACACAAACATAGATCTAAAAGCAACACTTGTAGATCTAGGAAACTAATATAGGGAGAGGGCTAACCCTAACCAAAACCTCAAAGAACCAAAATTGGGACTTAACCGAGGAGAACCGCAATCGATCCACCAAGAAACCCATTCTATTTGCCTCCAAAACGAGCTAAGGAGCTCCCACAGCCTCTGGAAACCAGAACACCCTTGTCAGCCATGAGTGGGAGGAAGAATAAAGGAAAATGGGAAATCCTGGGTGGCCCTTGGCTTCAAAACCCAAACTTTATGTGGCCGCACGGTTACCCCGCACTATTTGGTAGACCGTGCGCCAACCGTGCAGTTTCCACTGTCTCACCCAGGGAATTCGCACAGTCTAAAAAACCATGCCCCACCCATGCTGAGCCCACTGTCATGGGTGCACAAATTTCTAGGCTGGCCTCACAGTTTGTTTAGACTATTTTCCAACTGTGCGTCCCTGCAAAACCTTGACAACTTTAAAAAAATTTCCCAGAATTCTTCAAACCTCAACAAACCACTTCAAATAGCACAAACGAACTAAATCAAAGGTCACATTCCTCAAACTGAGGGTACGAAATTCTCCACACCATTGGACATTACATCCTCAGAAATTAGTAAACCCACCCTTTTCCGAAAGAGCTCAGGCCATTACTCGACCATCTCTTTCTCCCACTCCCAAATCCCCTCTTGGATCTGGCCATGCTTCCACAGAACCCAAACCAGACCAATGCTTTTAACCCGAAAGACTTTATCTTGCCTATCTATAACCTACACTCGCACGAGAACCAATGAAGCATACTACTGTAGCCTAACATGATCTCATTGAATAACATGGACTGGATTTGGCTGATACTTTTTCAACTATGAAACATGAAACACACTGTGCACTGCACTGAACCATGGTGGAAAATCCAAATGATAAGCCACCTCACCAACCCCGTCATGAATCTCAAAAGGTCTAACATACCTCTGAGATATATTACCCTACTTCCCAAACTGATGATGTCCCAAACTAGGAGAGATCCTCAAGAAAACATGATCACTCACCTGGAACAACAACAATTGTCGACGATGATCCGCATACAATATCTGATGACTCCGAGTCGTCTCCATTCTCTTCCTGATTAAGTTGATCTTCCTTGTAGTCTCCTGGACAGGACTTGGTACAAACATATAGGACTCACCTGTTTCCACCAAGTATAGTATAGAATGACACGACTGCCCATAAAACGATTCAAACAGAGCCATATGTATGGATGCCTGATAATTGTTATTGTACGAGAACTCAACCAACGACAAGTTCTCCTCCCAAGATCCACCAAAATCCATGACACAAGACCACAACATATCCTACAAAGTTTGTATCATCCTTTCGGATTGACCATCCTTATGAGGGTGATATGCTGTACTTATGGTCAACTTAGTTCCAAGGGTTTTCTATAAGGATTTCTAGAAACGGGATGTAAACCTCAGATCTCTATCAGACACAATTGAAACTGGAAAACCATTCCTTATTTACCACCTCCTGGATATAGATTTTGGATAGATCCACCACCATATGATATTCACAAATTAGAATGAAATCGGATGACTTAGTTAGCCGATCCACTATCAACCAAATGGCATTGTGCTTTCTGACCGTTATTGGGAGACCTCTGACAAAATCCATCGCTATTTTCTCCCACTTCCAAACAGGGATTGGTAAAGACTACAACATTCCCACTGGCCTCTGATGCTCTGCCCTGACCTTTTGGAAAATCAAGCATCTCGAAACAAACTCTGCCACTCTTCTTTTCATACCAACCCACCAGAACTGTGCTTTCAATGCTTTATAAATTTTCAGAATTCCAGGATGAACAAACCACTTGGAATGATGATATGCCCTGAGAAGAGACTCCTGAAAAAAAAATTGTACAACCATCTGATTCTGAAAACAAAAAACTGAATCTCCATTCAATTTACAACCCACAATGGTCTCCCCACCATTTAGTTTCGACCACATGGTCACACACTCAGACTCTGATATTTGTGCCTCTTTAACCAGTCCAACCATGTCCGAAATAAAAAAAACCATAAATAAGACCACTCTATCACCATGGTCCTCACATTCCAAACACATGTCACCTATAACCAACATCAAATTCCACTGGTCTAATGCTTGTTTCACCATCTGAGAATATAATTTTATATATAATGCATATGCCACCAAATTTCCCTTACTCGGTGTGTACATCAAGTAATAATCAAACATCTGGAGATATTCCATCCATATCCTTTTCCACATGTTCAATTCCCATTTTGAGAAAATGTGCTTCAAGCACTTATGATCTATATAAATACCGTGTATTTCTCACCGAAGAGATAATGACGCCACACTTTCAAATCATGGACCACTGCTACCAATTCCAAATAATGATTTGGGTAGTTATTCTCATGCACCCCCAACTACCGTGAGCCATACACAACCACATTATTCCCTTTCATGTTAACTCACCCCAACCCTGATCCCGAGGCATCACAATACACCACGTAACCTTTTCCTAGTTCTGGAAAAACTAAAACTTGTGCTGATGTAAGGAAACCCTTTATCTCTTTGAAACACTGCTGACATTGTTCATTCCACTAGAATTTAAAATTATTTCTTGTCAAAGCTATCATCACTGAAGCAAAATGTGAAAAATCATGAACAAAATGCCGATAATACCCTGCTAGACCGAGGAACCTTCCTACCTCAAACACATTCTTTGGTGGTTTCCATGACATAATAGTGTCTATCTTTTCCAAATCCACTGAAACACCCCTTTCAGAAATCACATGGCCAAGAAAATGGACTTCATGTATCCAAAATTCACACATTGACAATTTGACAAACAACCGATGATCCATCAAGATCCCCAGAAGTGTCTCCAAGTGCTGCTCATGCTCCACCCTTGTCTTTTAATACAACAGAATATCATCTACAAACACCACCACAAATGAATCCAGATATCTCTGAAATATCTGATTCATCAATTCCATGAACACTGCTAGTTCATTCATTAAACCAAAGGGCATAACCACATATTCATAATTTACATATCTAATTATGAAAGCTTTTTTAGGAATATCAACCATCATCACCCGCAATTGATGATATCCTGACCTCAGGTCGATATTGGAGAACCACTGGTCTCCCCTCAACTGGTCGAAAAAATCATCAATTCGTTGAAGTGGATATTGGTTATTTTTCAAAACATGGTTAATTCTACGATAATCAACACAGAACCTCAAAGTTCCATCCACCTTTTCACAAACAACACCAGCGCTGCCCATGGAGACGTGCTAGGCCGGATAAACTCTTTGTTTTATAACACTTCAAACTGAAGTTTCAATTCCGACAATTCAGTAGGTGCCATTTGGTAAGACCGAATTGAGATAGGACTAGTCCTTGGAAAGTGGTCAATTTTAAACTCCACTTCTCTTATGGGAAGTAACACATAGAATTATTCAGGAAAAACATCCATGAACAGATCCAACAATGTCGGAAGAATTCTCCGCTCAACACCCTTAACCGATTCCAATGAAAACACCACCAGCTGATACGATAATGTGCCCACTTATGGTGCCAACAAACTCATTGCACCCTACCTTTCATGTCTCTCTCCTCTAAAGATATGTATAACACCATCGTGTATTGTAAAATCCACTGTTCGCACATTACAGTCGATGTGGACCTTAAATGCCACCAGCCAATCCATTCCTAGGATTACATCATACCCATCCTTCTCAAGCACTGAGAAATTCCACATTAGCTTGACGTCACCCACAACGATAAAACATGATCTACACAGGATGGCTCGACACTCTCTTCGACCCATAGGATTTTGAAGTTTCTAAACTGAAGGCATCATTTCTACCCTTAAACCCATCAACTCAACCACACGTGAAACAATAAAAGAGTGTGAATCACCTGTATCAAACAACACTTGTATGAAGGAAGAATTTAAAAGAATTGTATATCACACCATGGATGGTCCTGAATGATCATCCACCACAACCTGCTTGGATCTGAACAACGCCTTGGTTGCCACGCTCTGCTCTTTATTTCCCTACTGTGGAGTTGTGGTGTTCCGAGAATCACCATGACTGACTTTGCTCTACTGATGAGGGGTATGCTGTTGTCCCCATCCAGTCGAAGAATATGATGTCTACGATCCCCGAGGAGTGTCACACACACCTGACCTCGGATCATTCCAACAATAGGGATGAAGATTCTCCATCTGCTTGCAATTATGACATGCTTGAGTTTGTTCCATACAGTCCTTCTTGATGTGTTCCGTAGAGCCACACTAAAAACATTCTAGTTTTCTCTTGGGATTTGGAGGAATATTTACTGATCCTATTATCGTATTATGTGCCATACTCCTGCCCTGGGAATAAGTATCCCTCCTTCAATTGAACCTAGAGTTAGAGTTCTCTCTATTCCCCATGGTTACCACCATGATTCCTCCACCCGGAGCTCCAAACAAATCCCAGTCAGCCAGAGATGCTCGATTCACCGTCTCTGTTTAATCACCGATACATAGCAATTCTATTCTTGAACAGATCTATTCCCTTAATATCACTTCAAAGATACTTTCCTTCAACGGTGTGCTACCCGTCAACTCGGGTCCACACCGCACTATGCTCATAAACGTAGCTTCATACTCCTCCATTGACATATGATCTTGCTTCAAACTAAGGAAATCAGCTGTGCACTGAATTCTAAATATATGTGGGTATAATTGTTTATTAAAAAATTCTTCAAAGCCTTCCCACGTCATACCCTGGTCTGTTCCCTCTTGGACTACCAACTCGCACCACTAAAAAAATAGATACTCTAGATTATATGTTGCTAGCTTTACTTTCAGCTCTACCATTGTCCCAAGAATTTGAAAATTTTGTTCATTTTGGATAGCCACGCCTCTTCCCTTTTTGGGTCCGAATCACCCATAAAGATGGGGGGATCCTGCTTTTGAAAGTGAGCCACATAATAAACATGATTTGGCTCTTCAACTCTATTCACACTTCCCATAGCTTGGAAAGCTTGCACTATACTCTGGACTAACTACTGGTTCTCCTGGGGCTCAGGTGAAACCACATTCTCATCAGCCACTTCCAGTTGGTCTCTACAACTCCTACCCGGTGCCATTTCTATAAATGAAAAATAGATTACCATGAGTCTCACTTCCGTAGACATCATGAATTCCCATTTCAAATCACATTACATAACACTATCACAATGAGGCTTTCCACCATTCCACATTTTCCACGTTTCACCATTTTTGAAAACCAAACCATTTTCAAAATACCAAATTTATTCACATTGCAATTTCACACATTTGAAAAACCATTTCTCAATTCATCCTATAAATCATTCTTCCCAATGAAATATGCTTCCTAGAGGGAATTAATTTCTACCGTATATTCTATGCACATCTCATTGGCTACACCCATGACAATGAGATTTTCAATTCCTATAAGTGTCTCTAAAACACTTATGTACCCAACTCCCTAGTAACTTGATGTTCAATATAAAAGGGTTAGATACATACTTTTATGATATAAATTTCATGTTCCAACATTCCTACACCTTTCTACCATCCCGACTCAAGGAATATACACCACGAATGTCAACTCCAAATCCGAGAATCAACTCCAAAAAACTGAACAAGATGATACCACTTGTAACACCCTTCCCTTACCTCATTGTCTTGAGGAGGAAGTGATCGTTACTTAGCCTTAAGTGACGTTCCAAAGTCCCCAAAGGCAGGAAATAAATTCTGAGGGCTTCATGGAATAATGGGGAATGATTTTCCCTTAAGAAGATAACCCAACTCAAACAACCCACAACTAAAGATGAAGGAACTTTCAAACCCAGCCATGTGATACTAACAATTCCATCACAAACCCCAAAACCATTCAACTAGACATGTCCACAAAACATCAGAGTACAAAGTGGAAACTAAACAACAAAACACCATGATCCATGACACCACCACAGCTCGACACCAATCTCCAAGCTCCAAGCTCCACCAAAACATCACAATGCACCACTAAAGGAGGGCGATGCCTTAATTTTTTCCACATCATGGTACACGACATTTGAAAAGACAACAACATTCCAAAGCAAGGGGTGAGTACAAATACTTAGTAAGATTCCTCCAACTAACCTCCCTACACATGCCACTATGATAAAACCATTAACACATTTATATAAAACATTTTATATAAAGAAAAACCAATCTACCAATTGTTTATAAGCCAAAAATGCCATAATCCAAACATTCCACACAAGGAAGTCAAACCAAACATGCCACACAAGGAAGCCATTTAAACAATTTCCACATTTAACATAAAATATCCAACTATGGACATCACCAAAAAATCACACAACAAACCATGGTGGCACTTCCCGTCCAACCCATTCATCACCAATCCACTCAAGTGGTACTTCCTTCCCACTTTCTATTAATGGTGGCCCTCCCATCCACTATCCATCCCCTTTTTATAGTGGAACTATTTCATCCACTCCACCACATCCCAACATCATCCACCTAATGATATCACCCATTTCCACATAATCCACGAGAATAATCATGCATTATTTTCAATACCATCAAATATCATTTACAGAAAAAACACATTTCAATATCACCTGTTTATTGAAATCAATAAACATGCTCAGAATCATTTCCATTTTAAAATCACCAATTTAAAATTAACCCAATGAGACCCTTTCAACAAAACCCCAATTTCATGCCAAAACCCCCAAATCATCACCCATTTGATTTTACAACAAAATTCACATGACATGCTTGTAATTAAATTAAAGAAACCAATTTAATTGTATATGAACTTCACATTTCAACCTAGTGGAGTTGATAGAGAAGCCACCCACCTCTTAGGGTTTGGAGAAATCGACCCTTCTCCCAAACGCACCACAACCCGGGTGAACTCCTCCTCGAAACCACCTCAAAAAACCTTCCCTAACTTCAACAAGCTAAACCATTAACACACAAAGGAAACACCACCCTAGATCTACATGCAACCCTTGTAGATCACAGAAACTAAGAGAGTGATAGAGATAACCCTAACTAAACCTCAGAGAACCAAAAGAGGGACTTACCCTAGGAGAATCGCCTTCAATCCACCAAGAAACCCCTTCAATTTACCTCCAAAAGGAGTTAAGGAGCTCCCCCAACCTCTGAAAACCAGAACTCCTGCATGAGACACTAGTGGGAGGAAGAATGAGGGAATAATGGGAAAACCTGAATGGCCCAGGACTTACAAACCAAAAATTTATGTTGCCGCATGGTTACCCCACACAGTTTAGAAAACCGTGCGCCAACCATGTAGTTTCCATTGTCTCACCTAGGGACTTCACACGACTTGGCTGTACGGTATGACAAACCGTGCGCCGCCCGTGCATAGCCCACTGTCAAGGGTGCACAGTTTCCTGGACTGGACACACGGTTTGTTCAGATCGTGCACCAACTGTGCACCCCTGCACAACCTCCACAACTTTAAAAGTTTTTCCCAGAATTGTCCAAACATCAACCAACAACTTCAAAAAGCACAAACGAACTGAAACAAGGGTCAAATACTTCAAACCAGGGGTAATACACAACTATTTTTAAATATGGTGATGTTTCTATCCATATTAATACTATGGTTTTATTGTGTTAATGATGGAATGGTATTTTATTTGTATTATGTTATGTGGGAATGATGTTTAATAAAACCCAATTTATTTCTTGGGTTATGATATGATTAATGATTTATTTTTTTGTGGAACATGAAAGAATGATTTCATTATGAGACGGGTGGAACCTATATATCCCTACAATGCATTTGGTAAGTATTTATATCAAATGGGATAGACATGATTGGAACAGAAATTAAATCAGGTTCAGTAATACTGGGATGGAATGGAAGGTAAATCTGATTCAGTAATACATGGGTGGAATGACAAGTAAAACTCGTTCAGTAATGTACTTTATCCACTATGATGGTCATGGAAGCAATGCCTTGGCTACTATGGAAATCATATTATGTTCTTATTATATTTACACGATTACATGTTTTATTCCAATTCCATTCTATCATGGAAAATTTTCATTTATGATCTATGCCTTATGTACAACCAAGATTTATTTCATGACTCAAAATTTTGATTCCTAAAAATTATTTTCATGTATTTACGTTCAAATATTTATTTTTTTATTTTATGTTCTCCATGTTTATATTTATTGAGCAATTGAGCACACCATTTTTATGTTTTATTTTCCCTAGGATATAAATAAATGTTTTATGTAGGAAAACAAAAGGGGAATATCATAATGGGAGATGTTGAATATCATTCAATAGGATACAAGATTATGTTATGAGTTTCCAAATACTCTAAACTAATACGGTCTTTGGGGATATATTTAGTGTAATGTATTATGTATTTCATAAAATAAATGTAATTTCCATGTACATCAAGAATGGGTCTCTACAATATGTGATATACATGAAAAATTTATAATATTCATTACATTTTTTTCATTACTTATTTGTAATATATCATTTTCTTTATTACATTTTCACTAACTAAAAAATAGATAACAACTTTCTTTGATGTGTGGACTACCTCCTCCTCGAAGAAATGTGATTCCATTTTTCATCACCATATCACAATAAATCTATATATAAGAATATATTATAAAATATTATGGTATCTGTGATATAATGGTAATTTTGTAAAGATAAAATATTGAATAACTTCTTTCCATAATGATCATTGAGAAATGGAAATGTTACTCTTCCGTACATACAACCTATCACCTCCATGGTCGTAACATTAATTCATTTTTAAAAACCATATTTCATGATTGATTTTAAATTTATAATTGAAGTATGAATATGATTATTATTCATTATTATTATTCTGGTTATGTTTAAATAATGACCATTTGACTATAGTCGACCATTGAATGATGTTTTTAACACATAAACCAAATACGGTCAAAACAACCAACTTAAAGTCAATTGATTATGTAATTGTATATAAATTGTTAATAATTGAAAAAAACTAATAATATAGCTTACATATTTTCTCAGGAAATAAAATAATTTACATAAGTTTAGTATTCTGGATGATAAAGACACATGTGACAAGTCAGAATCAAGGTGATGGACTTCGTCTCAATTTCCTTTCATTGAGTAATATTTTGATGTTATTCACCTATATTTTTTAAGAGGTGTATATACATCCCCTTTTACTTTTTATGCCATTCACTACACTATTATCATGGTATTTTATAGTTTTATTCCTTCATGGGATAATGATTCAAATATTTCCATGTGATAAGTGACTTTTCCTTTTTGTAAATCGTCTTTTAATGTTTTTCTTTAAGACTCTCATTATCTTGCAAGACCATGTTTTTTAAAATATTTTTATGAAATATTTACTATGGAAATAAAATATTTATAAACTATATTTATTTATCTTTTACTTTATTTCAATTATTTTAAAAAAGGATCCTTTTATGTGTTTTATATGGAACATTTTGAAAAATGACATAAGAAATGTTCTATTCTTAATGTATAAAATGACAATTACATTTACACCACTATAACAATTGTTTGATTTCTATCATCATTTTAAAGTTTTCATGTTTTATTAAAAGTAACCCATTTTCATATTTTTGGTTATTTTGATATTGGAAATGGTCTTCCAAAATGAAAATGATATTTTTTTATTGGAAATGGGTTTTTTAAAAGAAAAGGGTATTTTGATATCCCAAATTTCTTTGTTTTTTATTTGAAAATAATTTTTCAATAGTGAAATCATAATGATTTTTTTAATTCATGTTTTGGAACATGAGGGTTATACATGAGAAATTGGTGCAACCAAAAAGCTTCAGGTGATCCCGTTACATCTTATATGATGGGGCATCCCAGATAGTACTAGATGAACCTGTTACATCTTATATGATGTGGCATCCCAGATAAAGTCTAGTGATCCCATTAGAGGTTATACAATGGGGCATCCTAAATAGCTATAGGTGATCATGTTATATCACAAATAATGGGTTCAACCATATAACACTTCATCACATTAGGTAATGATTATACTGGAATCCAGTCATATGGTTATCCCAATTAAAAGGGTTTAGAAAGGATTTTAAAAATATGATGCTCTAAGTCACTAAAAAGTGATTGTAATTGTTTTTTAGGTGTTTGAATAATTTTATTTGATAAACAATTGTCTGTGTCTTTCATGTCAAGAAGTTTTATTTCACATGATCAAGGAACTTGGAAGATAAAGGTAAACGTTATATGAGGTTTATTGTTTTTATAGGACCAAATATTTTCATTATTTTTATATCCATTATGTGTATTTTTGTGCTCATCCCACATTTTTAATGGTTTTTTATGATGATTTAGGGATGGGTATGGGAAAATAAGAGGTCAAGTTTAATGTCATGATGAGTTTTCAGAAAAATAAATCTTTCTTTATTTTAAAAAATTTACATTATAAGAAAAGTGGATACCAATATGATGTGTCCACTTTTTATTATAGGGTTTTGTAATGTATTAGTTATGATAATTCTATAAAACTCTAAAGCTAAAAATATCATCAAATATATGAGAATTAAATCATAACATAAGACTCAAGATAATGAAATGTTTTAAGGTAGGATCCTTATAAGATGTGCTAAGAAAAAAACTATAATTTATACCAAGTGGGTTTTCAGGATTAAGTTTAATGAGAAAGGTGAAGTCACAAGGATTGAAAAATGATGGTTTGAAATAGTTATTCATAAATAAATGGATTTTAATTTGAATAAAATTATCCCAATAGAAAAAATTTACACCATTAGGATATTTTTGGTTGTTTCACCTCAAAAGAAGTGTAATATTTTTTAAATAGATGTGGAATCAGCCTTCATATATGGTGATCCTAAAGAAGTGGTGTTCATTGGAAAATGTAATGGATTTATCCTTAAGAATATAGGAACATAGCTTACAAACTCAAGAAATCATTATAAGGCCTGAAACAACCCCCTATAGCCTTGTATACCAACATGGATGGTTTCTTGTGAGGCATGGAATTTTATAAAAGAAAAGTTTATTGTAATATTGTTGTGAAGGAGTTTTCCATAGGTGTCATGAACCAATCTAGAATTCCATCCAACTCAACATCCAACCCAGTCTAAGACATTTCCAGAAGGTCATTCCCAATCCCCATGGGCTAGATATTAGTTTGAGCATCAATGAAATCACCATGAGAATAATCTTTTACAAATAGACTATGATCAAAATAAAATAAACTAAAAAAGAGAATTAATTGAAAGTAATTGAATCTCAATAAATATACAAACTAATATAGATACCAAAAATAATAAAAAATAGAAAATGAATAAAAATAAAAGACCAAACCACACAAACTCAATCATCATGTGACCTCTTGGTCACCACCAACCACAAGACCATCCTGCTCCAAATGAAAGAAAACCAGAAACCTACACCTATAAAATAGATAATGTCTACAAACTCCAAATGGTACAAGCAGGGTGTTTGATTTACTTCATTGTACAAAACCACCATAGAATCAATAGATTTCATTTCTGAAAATACTTCACAAAAAATTAGTTTTAAACTCAATAGAATATAGGAATTTATATCATTTAAAATAAAACAAACTGAACTTCAAGAATTTCACTTTTTAAACAAAACACAAACCGCTTTCCTTTTGAAAAATAAAATAGAAGGTCATGTGAAATAGAAAATAAAAAAACACATTAAAACAGTAACCATTCACATTTCATAAACATACCTATTATAATCCTTCTATGTACTCTAGTTGGGAACACCAACTAACATATGGTGCAACTCCATCATGAATAACCAACTAGTCATTCTAACATCAAATCCAATGGTACAATCCCACCTAGCCTCTAAAAAATCCAAGGGGTATCAACCTATCAAACTGAGGATGACAAGAAACCATCACTCAAACCTCTAAAAATGTCCAGAAAACAAATGGTAATACTACATGTTAAACAGAGGTGGCACATTACCTATGACAACAATACTTGATTACCCCAAACACCGACTCCACCGATGCGATAACCTACACTTAGGAAATCCTCCGTAGGGGTTCCCATATTCCAACAAGCCATTCACTATTTCCAACGTGGTTATTACATCATTATATATTGAATACACATTCCAAAACATTATAAAATACCAATCGGGCCTTAACCTCATATGAGTTATAAAACAAAACTCCCAATATATCACAATTTCAAAACGGGGCTCACATCACATAGCTGTAGAAATAATTATACCAAAAAACATGCACAATTCCAAATGACCCTTCAAAAACTTTAAAAATCAAGTTACATCATGAAAATAGAAATGAACCTTTATTCCAACCATTAATCAATGCATAACATGAAATAAAAAATAGACTATGTTTCAAGGAACAAAATTGAGACCACATTTTTGAGTTACATGAAACACCAACACACCATTTAGAAATCAAGTAACCATTTTAGGGCTAATGGAATAATAAATAATGGAGAAACAATTATAAAAACTGAGGCTCAAGGAAATCATCATTTCATCAATGCCATCACATTCTAATTCCCATACAAATGTGCACCCTATGAACCCATGTATGTTCCAACATCCAATGACATTCTACAAGTGTCCATGGAATCATTCATGAACTGTTTTGAAGAAACCCCAATTTCCTTTAAACCAAAAAAAGTCACGTAATGATAAGATCACCAATAAGCATTTAAAATCTAGAAAAACTTTTCCAAAATATTTTCCCTAATGTACCAAGCCATAAAAGAAATTTAATCCATGATTCATTCCAAATTTATAATTTAAACCTTGAAATAAAGTTTAAACAATTAAAATTATAATAATTGATATATTTTATTTTAAGTAAACAATAGATATTGTATTAAAAACTTTTCATGCATAAGAATATAGATATACTCAAGAAAACCCTTTGAAAATAAATTTTCACCCCTTTACCATCACAAAAAAACAAATAAATTCATAATATCTCATCACAAGAAGGATTATAACATATTTAAACTATTAAAGGAAATATAAAGCATCATTGACATGTCTTGAAAAGGAAAGGGTTGGAAAAACCTACTTAAATGGAGTTCAGATGTGATGAAACATCAAGAGAAGGGAGATCCAAGACCAAAAGATAATTTTCAATCCCAAGATTCAAAGAGAAACAACTCAACACATAAACCCTATCTCCTAGGCTTTTTCTAAATAAGAACCCACCAAGGAAACAAAAATTATGAGAAGAAAAGGATGATAAAAATGACAAAAACCCAAAAACATGCCTTATAACCTTAGAATAGAATCCATAGAGGGAGGATAATGAAAGAGAAGGGGGATTGGAACCCATTCATGTTCCAAAATGAACATGGAGATAGGGGTTAATTTATGGTTAAAAAATAATTATGGTACAATTGGAATTTTGAATTTTTAAGAATCTAGGCACCTTTCATGGTTTGGCCGCTTTAATTGAAAAACCTTGAAAAAAACTTGTCATAGACAATGTCTAAATTGACTGAACCTCATGCATAGTTTCTGCATGGTTTCCAAACTGTGTGAAACCTATGCATCTTACCCTTGGACCCAAAAATAAGATGCACAGTTACCTGGGTGATGGTGCACAGTTTACCTAAACTATTTGCTAACTGTGCATAATAAAAAACCCCAGGATCTTTGGAAATGTAATAAAAAAGATAATAAACTAGGGTTCAACCCAAACGTAAATAGAAATGATCCATCAGTAAGATAAGAATAATGTAAAATTATTTCAATGGTTGGGGTGTAAAAAATCTCCACACCACAAACACTTTATTCCACAAGAAAGTCACCTAGCAGAAATATTGATAAAACATTATTCCAAGACCGATCAAAACTGAATGAAACCATTTACCTCATGGTGAACATTCGCCTCACAAGTCACTCATGACTATTATATTGGAAATAACATCATGAGGCATAATGGGAGAACACTTAAGGGTTCTCTACACCATAAGAACTCAACTAACAACAGAAAAATTAAAACTCAAACACGAAGGCAACGACACAGAATACCCACTACATGGAAAATAGAGAACCCCCAACCAGAGCGAAAAAACCCAACAGAAGGGGATAACCCCATGAATGAAACACAAACCAAACCATGAACTCAATCAAAAGTCATAAATTCAATAAAATGTAAGCATATAAAAATGAGGATAACTAAAACGAAGATCAACCCCTAAAATGGATAAGAGCACCCATGAAACAATAACCAAATTGATACTCACATTCAGATAATCATAACTACTCAGATTACGAGAGAACAAGTGCATCACATTTTTACAATGAAAATATGAACATATGACAATATAATAAACTAAAACAAAGAAAATTCAAATGTCCCCACCCCAACACATGAGACCAAAACTGAGCCACAGTTCCCCCACACACCTCGGCGATTTTTGATTGTGAATGAGATTTTTTCTAAGGCCTGTGGATGGAACCCATATGAATGATACATCCACTGACGCACATTTAGGTTCTCAAATCCCCTAATAAAGACTTATTATTTATTCCACTCTCCCAAAAGAACTTATCTAGATGACTCAAATTTCCACAAAAACAGAAAGTATTTATAGGATCCATACAAGATGGATTTGAATGCCCAAACCGACCACACTGGTGGAACAAAAATGAATAGTTCAATGAATGAGAAGTCATAATCAACAAGGGAGACTCCTTGGTAAAGTATTACTATTTAAAACAACTCTAGATAGATGGGGAACATTTATTAGATCCAACCACCAATGAATACGCATTGAGAACCAACTCAGCTAAAAACACCTCATCCACCAACGTCTCGAAACAAAATTCACCCAATGAGAGGACTTTTTCTGCAATCTCTGGTGAAAGACCCAAAATGAAATGAGGGGATGTCAGATGATCCTCTAACTCTTTATATATATATAAGGAAATGAACTCTTTAAAGTGGTAAACATAATCTTTCCCTAACCACTGGCCCTACAGAACAACCCACAACTCTACAACCGTCCTCAACTTCACTTCCTCATATATGAACCTTAAAAAAAAGTGGCCTTTTAGATTTCCCATGACATCCTAACTTGCATCAATGAGGGAACAACCACCATACACTAATCCAATGATGGACCCTAAAAAAAACTCAAAACAACATGCACTCTAATATCCTTAAGATTTTCCAACAACCAAAAGATGTGTTCATCTTCCCCAATACATTCTACTACCTCTAACGGACCACAATCACCAAGTAGTATATGCAACAATAAAGGAGAACCAGAAACTGGGAACGATTCACTAGAATATTTATCGATCTTTCTAGGTGGCATGATATTAATAAAAAATTATTAAAAAACAAAATTAACAGTAACCCGAAACAAAATCCCAAAGAAAAACTCAATCCAAAACATCAATCCCATAAGCCCAACAGATACAAGAACAACCAAAGATCCTTTTTAAAAAATCACCATTTATTTTCAATTTCAAAACATCCTTATTCCAAGTCCATTTTCCAAATGAAGAAAATCCATTTTAGATAAAACAAAACCCACTATTTAAAAAACCAACATTTAAAAAAAAGGTTTGAAACATTTGGATGTCAAACAGTTGCCCATGATACCCTTTGAAGCATTGAATTTTCATTCATCCACATCTGCTTATATTATCCATGCACATGTACCTTTAGAAAATTTTCTCACATACCCACACATATGTGAACAATAATAAGAAATACTAAGGGTCTCACATACTACTTCATCATCAAACCCATGAATTTACTAAATCCCAATTTCAAATTTCGTAACCTTTAAAAACCCATTCTTCCCAATTTTAAACCACTTGAATGAAATACCTTCCATTTTAAAAACCATTTTCATTTTAAAATCCCACTCATTACAATCAAAACCAAAACAAAAACAAATCTCATCAGATTACTAGAATGAGGAACCATTTTTCATGCATAACATATCAATATGGTTAGTTCCTCATGACCCAAGTAAGTAGTCACCACTAAGAGGAACTTGAACCCTAAACATAGAATCCACATGACTCACTACACCATGTGAGATCACAACATTACATCAACCTAATTTCATTTTTGTTCCCCAATCTGAAACAAGAAAAAAGACCCAAATCCTAAACTACAATTAGAAACTCAAGGATTAAAATGAGAAAGGGTTCATTTCATCATTCCCATAACTACTTCTTGAGTCCCGAAAGTCTTAATCTTCCACTAATAGACACCCCAAATAATAAAGGTCTTGTATTGATACCATTTCGTCATGAACCAAGATGGGATGCTATCCAACCTGACATATAACTCATTATGAGACCTAGACTGAAGGGCATTACCGATCCCCACAAGCTAGAAACTAATGTAGGGCATCAATAAAATCATTATTAGAATGATTTTCCCACAATAGACCAGGATCAAAACAAAATAAATTAAATAAGTGGATGAACTGAAAATAACTAAATCTCAATAAATTTAAAAAATAATCCAAATACAACAAATGAATATAATAACAAAAATTAATAGAAATGTAAAATCAAACCACGCTATCTGGATCCCCATGTGACCTCTTGGTCACCACTAACCATAAGTCCATCCTGCTCCAAAAGAAACCAAACCAAAAACCTACACCAACAAAACCAGTTTGGTGTACCAATAGTATGGTCCAAGTAGGGCATGAGCATAACAACTCAGTAGTAAACCACATGGGAATAAATTTACTTTCTCAAAATATTCCACAAAACCCTAATTTGAAATACAATAGAAAATAGGCTTTTAGACCATTTTAATGAAATGAAACCCAACATTAACAAGTTTTATATTTAAAATAACCCAAACGCCACCTTCCTTTTCAAAAACAATTTAAATTTTCATGACCCATTTTAAAACCACAACCCATTTTAAAACCACAACCCATGGATCAAATCCAAACCAATGAAATACCAGGCTATACAGAAAATAAACAAATAATATAACTAGAAGACCAAGTGCAACAAAATATAATCAGACACATATAAACAGTAACCATTGGTATTTACAAATCATCCATAGAGAAATCTGTGGACATACTAAGGTCAGACTCACCTATCGACATATTGTGTAGCTCTATTTTCAGTAACCAACATTCCTTTGTAATCACTAATATAATGGCACAATCCCACCTAGCCTCTAAAACATCAAAGTGGTAACAACCCATATAATTAGTGTCAATAAGATACTATAACTAAACCCAGTAAAATATTCTTAAGAAAACCATGTTAATAGTACATGGTGGAAGGAGAAGTCCCTCAAATGTGTGAATCACCCTACCTACTGCCACCACACTTGCCTACCAAAAACACTAACACCACCTATGTGATAAACCACTCGTAGGAAATCCTCCATAGGGGTTCCCATATTCCAATATGCCATTCACAATTGTAAAACTAGCCGTCACATCATTTTTTCTTCTAAAAACATTCCCAAACATTATAAAATACCAACCATGCCTCCACATCATACACGTTTTAAAATAGAACTCCCAATATATCTCAAGTTCCATACGGGCATCACATCAAATAGTTTTATAAATCATTTTTCCCCAAAAACATGCACAATTCAAAATGTTTATTTAATCACATTAGAAATAAATCTACATCATGAAATTCCAAATGGACCTTTATGAAAACTATTCCCCAATGCATAACATAAAATACCAAATGGGTTAAGTTTCAAGGAACACATTTGAGACAACATTTTTGAGTTATATGAAACACCAAAAAACTATTTAGAAACCATGTAACCATTTTTGGAATAGAAGAATAATAAATATGGTAGAAAAATTTTAAAAGACCAAGTCTTAAGGAAATCATAATTTCATCTATCTCATCATCATTTGAAATCACATATTTTTGTGAACCCCGTGCAACCATCAATTTTCCAAAATCAAATGAAATTCATCAAGTGTCCGTGGAATTTTTAAAAAACCATTTTCAAGAAACAATACTTTTTTTAAACCAACAAAATAATTCATGCAATGATATGATCACCAATAATCATTTAAATTCCAAAAAAACCTTTCCAAAACATTTTCCACAATATACCAAGCCATAAGATCCATCCAAAACATACACCATACCAAATTTATAGTTAATTACATTCTATAATGAGTAACCAAGGAAAGAAATTATAAACAAGTGATAAATTTTCTTTTAATAAAACAACAGAAATTTTACCAAACACTTTTCATGAATGGGAGTATAATAATACCAAAGAAAATCCATTGAAAATCAATTTTCACCCATTTACAATCATACAAACACCAATAAAATTTATAATAAAACTTGATAAGAAAGATTATAATAGACTTAAAGAATTTATGAAAAGCCCGCACATCATTGGAATATTCCAGAAATGATATGGATGGAAACAACTACCTCAATAAAGTGAAGATGCAATGAAACATCGGGAGAAGGGAGATCAAATACCAAAGGCCAATACTCACACCCTATATTCAAATAGAAACAACTCAACACACCATCCCAAGCTACTAGATTTTAGAAAAACAAGATCCCACTAGGGAAACACCATGAAACATAAGGTGGATAAGAGGAAGTGGAGAAAATTAGCCAAAAACTATAAATCTTAATTTAGAAGCTTGGAGGAGCATCTATAGAGGGAGGATAACCGAAGGGAAGGGGGGTTTGGGACCCCTTAATGCACCAAAAAATGACCAAGTATAGAGGGTGTTAGGTTTAGGGTTAAAACATAAGAGGGTCACAATTAGAATTTTGAATTTTTAATAATCTAGGTAGCTCACACGGTTTGAGAAACTATGCCCAAATCTTTTGGTAGCCACTATCCAAAAAAAACATCATGAATAGTTACAACACAATTTCCAAAATAGTATGAAACCCATACCCTGTACACTTGGACACAGAAAATATTTTCATGGTTACCTGGGCGAGGGCACACGATTTATCTATACTGTGTGAAAACCATGCATAGGAAAAAAACTCACCCGAAACCTCCAATATTAAGAAAACATTAAACTAGGGATCAACCCAAACCTCAACCGAAAATATCAATAAGTAAGAGTGGAATAAATTAAATAGATTTCCAATTTCATGGTGTAAAAACAAGAAATATTATAGTCATGGTATATGTAGATGACATCATTTTTTCCAGAGACAACAAGAATCTTTGTGAAGAGTTTGTTGAGGAATTGAAGAGAGTTATTCAGATTTCAATTTTGGGGAGATTTCATATTTTATATAGTAGTATTTCATATATTTAGTTGATCATATTTTCTTATCTCAAGAAAAATACACTGAGGATTTGTTGAAAAGGTTTGTAATAGATGAATGAAAAGGTATGACAACTCCTATGTATATTGGAACTAAGGTAATAATGGATGAAGCTAGAAAATGATAAAATAAAAAAAACTATTTAAAACTGATTCAAAGTCTTATCTAATATACAACTTCTAGAATAATAATTATGTATTTTGTGACATTGGGTGTCATATTTCAAAGTGATCCAAAGGATTCCCACTTTTTCCAGCCAAAAGAACTCCTAAATACATTTAAAATACATAGAGTTTCATCCTATAATACAAATATGGTTTATAAATATCCTTTCAGGGGTTCAGAAAAGTTGATTGGGTTGGAGACCATGTTGATAAGAAGTTTACTTCATATGGAACTTTTTTTCTTAGTGGTGTTTTTATTGAATAGAATAATAAGAAATGTATTTTAATGTCATTTATCACTATCAGATACGATTACATTTCTGTAGCACAGACCTACACACTGATGATATGGATGCAGGATCAACTGGCCAACTTAAGGGTTAAGATTCATAGACCACTATGTATTTCCTATGAAAATAAAAGTGTTATATATCATTCCAATAATTTTGTTCAGCACTATAAATTTTATCATACCGATCTCAGAAACAATTTCATTAAAGCGAAAGTGGATGATGGTGATGTGAAACATCATTTTTTGGTACTAATACACAAGTTATAGACATCCTTATAGAATATTTATTGAAGGGGAGGTTTATTAAATTAATAATGAATATTCATGGTTATACTTCCCCAATAAAATAAATTTTAATTGAAATAACCCCCCACATACACAAGGATTTGATTTATGTTAACAATAGGGAATAAAAGTGACACAACTCCTCATTCAAGGGAGAAGTAATTCTTGACCCTATGGGTAGTGTTAACTACATTGTAGATTTTATGATATGGATAATGAATAATGGGGATGACTTTTGAAAGTTAGTGACAGAGTTGAATTATGGATGTATTCATTGAGGGGAATCTCATTTTAATCACTTGGACATATTTTATTTACACAGAGGGAATAAATTACCACAAAACCACAACATTATCTATTTGTGTGGTGAAAGAAACATATCATATGAGTACGACCATGATTTGATGATTCTCAAGATATTTAGTGACTTATAAAATTGATCTATGACTATTTTTGAAGATTTTAGTATCATTTCTAAAAATCCAAAATGAATATTTTGATGTGCCCTTAGAGTTGTTAATAGTTTCAATTAGTTTTAAATATGGTAGAAGAAATTGAATAGTGTTTTGATGCCTCTAAAATATTGGATGATGTTTTAGAGAATGTTTTTAAGATATTTTGAGATGGTTTTTGGTGAATTTACGAAGTTCTGTGAGTGTTTGATGTTTTTTGTAATTCTAACTCTGAGTGCCGAATTTATGGAAAAATAATTTATCCTACAAACATCATAGAAGATACTTTGGTCACTATATATGACATATGGTGACTTGTATTCGAATTTATAAAACCCCCATATAATATATATGTTTCACATGGGTGAATTGAATTATGCGTACATGATTTATACTATATATAGTATATTTAGATCTGTTGGTGATTTTTGACCTATGTTGGAGATTTGGGACCCGTGTAGGTAAATCAAGACCTGTATATGTAATTTGAGATGAAAATGATATTTTAAGTCTCATAAAATATTTTAATCTAAAAAAATCATATTTTCATAATTGTGAAATTATGAATAATTTAATCATAGTGATGAAAAATTCATTCCACAGTGATAAAACACCACATTTGTAATTTGATTCATGCTCGATGGAGAATCTGTGATCCACAAATTAGGAAGGTTAAAGTTCCCAATATGAAAAATCGAATGAAAGATATATAAATGTAAGTGAATTTTATTTATTATATTCTGAGTAATATGGTAAATATATTATTTTGTTGATGATTTGATATTTCTATGTTTCTAAAATATCTTGCAAACAATGTAGTTATTCAAGTTGAGTTTATTTGAGTTTTTTGATACTCTATTAAAGCTGAATTATTTAGATAGATTATCAAGAGAGATATGAGGTATCTATCATATCATGGGATATTTGGAGAAAAATAATATGAAGCTTGTCAAATTTAGATAAATAATATTCCACTAAATAAGATGAGTCTTTCTACATATTTAGATATGTCTCAAAAAGGAATAAGAATCATTTGAACCAAATGTCTACAAGAAAATGAATTTTTGTCACCTTAGTTAATGAATAATTAAATAAAATTTCCAATTAGACATCTCGTTAACCATCATTTGGAAAATCATGAGAATCCAAACCTGGGAATTCTATAATCATTATTTTTTCTGAAAACCTTAAATATTTTTTGGTTTTCTATTTGATACAAGTTATTATGACTATAGAAATTTAATTCTCTTTAATGAACATAATTAGAAAGTGTCAATTATGATGATATTGAATTAGTGAGAAATAAAAATTGGTGAGTTAGTACAACATATATCGTTCATGTTCAAAGAGAAGAAGTGAGTAGAGAAAAGTTTGAGAGCCTTGAACTAAGGTAGTTTTAACATGAAGATCTATTATTTCCTGAGTTCATAGTCCTAGGTTGGAGAGGAAGAATAATTTGTTCCTTGAAGGGTTTTGAATGTAGTGAGTTAATAAAACCAATATCTTTAGTGTTTATTCACCAGTTTGATATTTAAGTGGGTGTTCTTGGAGGTAACATTTTTTGTTTCAAGATATATTCTTGGTGGATCAAAGAGGAGGATCTCACTTTAGTTATTGAAGATACATGAATTTGAAAGAATACATATCATACATTTTGTGTTGTTTGTATGATTGATTATGAAGTGTCAGGAGATAGTGTAAAATGTGTGAGAAGTGTAAGTTCTATGAAGTATGAGTTTAAGATAATAACTAACCTGACCAATTGTACTGATAATATGGTTCTAGTTGAAAATCTGTATTAAATAATAACAACATGTAGTAGTAAAAATTAGGGCTCTCACATTGGGGCCAACCTTTGTAAAAACTAATGTCTTCCACTACTATTCATTTACAATACATTCAAGTGTGGATGAGATATCTACTCAAAAGGTTCATGTCCTAATTGATGGAAGGGGTTTCTTTCAAAGAAAAAAATTCTAAGAGAATCATACATCGATTCAACCCCATCTTGGTGTAGGAATTATATCCAATGGGACTAACGAGTTTAAATACTATGCACCTAGATATGATAGTGGATCAGAATTTTGTCTCCCAGATCTTAGGTCGAAGGAGTTTACACTACTTCACAAACTATTTTTATGAGGAAGAATAAATATACAACTGAATTCAGTGGGATGAAGGAAAATTTGTCGATAGATCTAGGAGTTTAAAAGGGAAAATATTCTAGGTTTTTTGAATTTGTTTTTGAATTGGAGGTTGCACCACAAAATTATACATTTAACCTAAGGTTTCTCAGAAGGGTAGGATACTACAGAAAAATTTCACATGGAATGATGAATATTGTGTTGTAGTGGTGTTTCCTATGATTCAAAAATTAACAAGCCAACATATATGAAAATTCGTACTCTAATCTTTCCATAGTTTTGTGGGTTTATTCCCAAATGAAATGACTCAAATTTTAAGGAAATTTATGGATGAATTAACCCCTAGAAAATAAAATGGGTAAGGACACACCAAAAGAGGTCATAAATGAGTGGATGATCAAGGTCCAATATCATATGTGAGAGTGGAAGAAATTGGAACCCTATCAACTGTCATTATCCAAGTACATTATAACTTGTTTTATTTTTTTAATTTTTATTGTGTAACTTTAGAATTAATACATTGGTTTTCAAAAAAAATCATAGAGGTATTTCATTCTTTCTCACCAATTTTAGTTCATTTTAGTTTTATATTCACTCTTTTATGAAATCTATTTTGATCACGACTGATGAAAAATTCATCATGGGTGCCTAAACTCATAGATGTAGGGTGGTTTTGATTAAATTTTATGTATAAGACTCATTTATTCATTCTTTTTTGCTACTAGATTTCTGTAATTATATTTTACTTCACTTATATTAATTTATATTATATCCCTTAATCGGTTAGTTAGAGAGACTGTGATGAGGGGATGAAGCATGGTGTAATAAAGGGGTGTGAGGAGGGAGAGTTGACATAACTCCACCTCTCACAATTGAGATAGATATTACCACACACATGTTTCATTAGATTACACCAACCAAAGGGATCAGTGGATTTTGGTAATTTTAGTTTTGATCAACCAAGCCGAGGAAACTACCGCAAGAAGTTATATAACTATTTATTGTAATAATCTCACATGTGAAGTTAAATATTTTTGAATGATGAAAAACCATCCATGGATAATTAGTTCCTTTCTATTCAATACCTATGAATTTTTATTCATTTTACTCCTAAGTACTTTAATATGATTTAATTTTGTTAATTTATTTTAATTTCAAAAATTGTGATGCAATTATGGAGACCTAATAATTAGTTTGAATATTTTAATTGGGATTTACCATTCCATATAGGATAGACACCATAATTTAACATTACTACCATTTAGGGTTATTAATTATTGAAAATATATAAATTCAAAACATTTTTATCCTTGAAGAATTAATGATTCCAAGAGAACGGTCAGTGAAAGACTCTAATTTTACTAAAAAGGTGATGGAATCCTTGTGTCATCCTATATAGAAAATTTTAAGGTACATTATATTAATTAAGATCTAATTCTACCAATCCTCCATTGTTTTGTGGGAAGAGTTTAAAATGATGATACCAATACTAAGGGAATACTTAACCAATGATACTCATGAAATCAATGAATCTATTCTAAAATATATGGGATGAATCATTGTTTACAATGTTAACATGGAAGCATAAATAGCTATGAGAGATATATCTATGAGAGGAGAAAATTTACTGTAAAAAAATATAGTTCTCTCTAGCTCAAGGAGGATGATAATAAATCTAGGAAATATAAATCTCTAGATGGAGGATGAACCATACTCTAAATACACTATCTAACAAGGGCCCCAATTGGTGTAAAATTTTTATTTCATTCTTATGGGTTCCTTGTAAAAAATCTAACCTATTGGGGATTATACTAACTATGATGAGGAGCCCTTAGGCTTCATTAATAAAAATATGTCTACATCACATAATAATTTATTTTGAAAAAACCCAAATGATTCTGAAATATTTTCTACATTAAAGTGGATTAACTGAGACAATTCCCTTTGGTTTGATGTATTATAGGGATCATTCATCATTTCACCTTGGGTAATCATAAAAAAAGTGATCATTGAAGTAGTCAACCACTTTCTGTACCAGCTTGTGTAATATCTATGGTTCTCATTCAAAAGGCTAAACATCCTTTCATGTCAATCAGGTGTAAGTGAGGGAAATGATATATTTTCATTAATAATAGCTAAAACATGTAAATGGATTAAAATAATAACAATATAATAAGTAGAGAATGTTGAAGAAGAAAACTGGAAGAAGAATCCTATTGGAGAACAAAACACCCTAAGGTTGGGGACTAACCCACCAAGATAGATTCCATTGGAATAAAATAAAAAAAAAGTATGTGGGCCCCTCACTATGAGCCAACAACTATTATAAACACAACCAACCACTAGAAACCTGAACATACTCCAACTACCTTAATAACTATCTAGTATTTACAATAACACCCCTAACAGTTACTACTCAATCCCCAAAAAATCATTAATTTCTTTCCTTCTAGCTACCTCTATATGGACCTACCACACCATACAACCCAATCCCATGTATCCCTTACACCGCAGTAACAAATCCAGTCCCCAAAAACTCTTGTATGACACATACCCACCATCCTTGGATTCACTAGATTATGCTTCCAAGACAACATCCTATGATTTCCCTCCATTTTAAAAACCACCTTTCCCTCAAGTTTAGGGAGTTAGTCCCACATATTTTAAGAATTCATATCTTTGGTCGATTCTTGATCACACTTTTTTCCCACATGGCAATTCCCTTGGCTCCTCTCATTGTAATAACTTCCATTACCTCCCAAAAAATGATATCATATAAAATAATATGGTCATTACAATTCTAGATTGTTTTAATAAATGAAAACCCCACTAATCTTCTACAATGGCCATCATCATATAAAATTTACATATTCACGATATTTCCAAAAAATCATAATAATGCTTCCGGTTTCTAATCCAACTTGAGAAAAAACTTCACCCCTCCCAAATAAATCGTTTTAGGATTATGATGATACTTATATAGTGTGGTGGTTCCAGATCCATCATGTTTCCCTATTTATCCCCAATATATAAAGCTTTTTTTAATTTCTGTTTGTAGCTTACTAGTGTAGAATTTTGAGCTACTTATTCTCCCTTGAATACTTCCACAACTGTAGTGGTATCAAAACACTTAAATGAGAACATCCTCAAAGAACAACTTGAAATAGCCTTGGAACATAGAACCAAATCAATATTTGGATGTTCCGTCTTCCATTTTGAAGTCAACTCTATCCCACACACATAAATAATTACTATAAAAATTGTAAGGCATCCCAAATCTTCCATCCCTCCATAAATATTCCTTAATTTAGAAGATAAATAAAAAAAATTAATATCTCCCTAATTTTCTTTATTATTTCCTTTTTTTTATTACTACTTCACATTCTTTTGTTTAAGTTTCCAAATGTTTTTGAACCAATTAATTTGAACGGTGTATGTCATAGTGATTTTATTTTTTAGTGAGATGTAATAGTACTTCTTCTATTCTATAGTTTCCTCCTATGAAAATTCCTTATAGAATTTGATACCTATCCAATTGAGTTCTAAAAAAAAGTATCACATTACCTGGTGCCAGAAGGGCATGTTTACTTAAAAGGTTTCGTGTCAAAATCAAAGAAATAACATGAAAATATGACATATGATTAGGAAATTTAATTTTAATCATAATAAATGTTTGTGACATGCCATCCTCACTAGAACCATGTTTTTAAATAACCTCATTTGACCAATCATTATTAGAATCCAGTTATTAATCCTAGTTGTTCATCTGTTGTACTAACCAACATGATTTAAATCCTTGAGGATCATTTTCATCATGCTGAATTTATCTCAAATATCCACAGTCTATTGATAAATAGCTTCTAAAACTATGGATTTACAAACAACTCAACAGAAACCTATGTTGAATTCATCTACATTAAGATGAACAAATACTTTTAATTTTATGCTTCATTCATAGAATGAATTAACTATTTTACTCCAACCGACTTTTCACTACTCTCATTAAGAATAGAGTTATCATTCTTCATGAACCACTACTTCATATTGGCAACTTCAAGCACAGAATACATAAACACTACTCTCTTTAGTTGATACTAGTGTTTTAAGCCACCAAATCCTGCGAGTCGGTCTTCTTTGAATATCATATTTGTGTGTAAAAACATATTTGTTTTGAATAAATATTTTAAAATTAAATATATACCATACATAAATACCGTAGGAAGCTACACCTTAATCCCTTATAATGTTATTACATATTGAAATTAAGCCTCAGTTTCCATGAACCAAGCTTTGAGTTCTTTTCCCTAAAATTATGGAATCATAACTTGTCCAGAGAGCTCCTCTTGACGTATTTTCTACTTGGCCAGTGATGCAAAACCCACTTGAATCAAATAATCTATCTTTATATCCATTTTCGAAGACTATATGGTTATAATTCAATCTTACATGTTCATAGGAATCAAGATACAGTGTCTTCCCACACTGTACAAAATAGAAGTTGATTGTTATGTATTCTTCTAATAATTCAATCTAGAAACTACAATGTTTGTTGTTTCCATATTTTGTTATTTTTTGTACTTCCTCTGCCATTGTATGTTGTTTTTTCCACTGCATTGAGTTTTATGTACACTATTCGAAGGAATTTTCTATTATTTCATTAGCTTCTGAAGCACACAATAAAGTATGACCATGAATGTTCAAGAAAGAGTTTCTTTCTAAAGTCTATCTAGAAAACTATTCACATCCATAAAATCTTTCAATGAAAGAACCAATTGAGTGTGTGTGTGTGTGGAATGATGAATTTCAATTAATTATAGTTATACATCAGTCAAAGATTACAAAAAATACACAATAATTAGAGAAAAAAGAATATGAAATGTAAAAATAAGAGTTCGCTAGGAGAATGAAACTATGGAGAACACAACACCCTGAGGGTATAGCCTAACTAACTAAGACAATTTTTTCTAGAAGAAAATTTTAAAAAATCTCCCCCTTTTAAGCCAACTACTATTTATTAACCTATCCAATCACTAGAAACCTTCTCCTACTCTAACTTCCAAAAAACTATCTTCTATTTTCAATATTTCCCCTATAAATTGTAATTAGATCCTCAAAAAATCAATATCTTTCAACTTCTAACTTCCCCCACACACACCAATCATTCCATAAAGATAAGCCTAAAGTATCAGTTATATAGGAACAGAAAATCCATCCCCCCACACCCATTTGTGTCCCAATCCCTTTATCCTTGGCCTCACTGACCTACACTTACCAAACCACCTTCCTATCATCCTATCTTATTCATATAATTATGATTTCCCACTGAAATAAAATAATATTCATTGTTAATTTATATAATATTCATGATGTTCTTTATTCATAAACATTGTTTTAGGTGCATTTTACAACTTGATCATTAATTCACATTATGATTGTAATTCCATCTTAAAAGGCACTATTTCATGATAAATTTTTGAACACCTCATAAAATAAAAAATGGCCTTGATTTTATGTTATTAATTTATTTTCAGGTCTACCATGCTATAAAGAATAAATCACGATTGTGGATCACTTGAAGATTCACATAGGAAGACCACCAAATTGGGCCTTGAACCAACAACCTTCGGGGTAAATTGAACTGGACAACAGCCCAATAAAAATACTGTATCATCCATGATTCAAGTCCAATGATTATAAATATTGGACTAAAGATAGGGGAAATTATGGGGAAATTTTAATCAACAGTTTACCTTGATAATTCGGTTGTTTTAATGGAGTTATAGGTGGCCCAAGTTGAAAATAAAATTTGGGGCAGATTATATGGCCTAGAAAAACAGCCCACCATTTCGATCAAATATCTAAAACCACAACCTCTTTTAGGCTAAAATTTAATATCCTGTTAGGAGAAATCAGGGGCTCCATTTTATTCTTCTATGGACCACTCCAATTTGGCCATCTAGAAGACCAAATTTTTGTGTCATTGTCGGGGAACCATGTAATTCATCTCAACACTCATTCTATTCTCCCCCATTTCTCTTTGCTAACCTCAATTTCTCTTATCTTTTCCCCTTTATTTTATTTTTTACTTTTCTTAGTGCATGTTCATATATAACCATGACCAATCAATCCCTCTTATTAGGGAGGATATTCCTGGGGTTGGGGAGTCAATTACACCAAGGTAACTCTTTCCATTAGATCGTAATCTTCATAATAACCGAGATTCACAAATTGATCCCATTTCAGTGGAGGGTATTCAAAGAAAGAAACTCCTAAACCTGGGTGGGAATCAAAATGAAAATCCAAATGTGGAAGCCTCAAACTTGGGTAATGAAGTTTATCAAACCATGAATCACACTTACCTATACCAATGCACCCTCTTGCATTATGCATGCGGCCCTAGGAGAATCCCACTATGTATTCAAACGTCATGTCTTGAACCACCTACCAACCTACCATGGGATGTATTTAGAAATTCCATACCTTCATGTTACGGAGTTAAATGAAATTTTTGAAACCATGTTCCCACCACATCAACTTGAGTAAGCTAATATGGGGTTATTTCCCTTCTCACTAAAGGATCAAGCAAACAATTGGTTAAACAATTTGAGACCTTCATCAATCCACTCCTGTGACCAATTTCAAAGAGATTTAGACAATATATACTTCCCCCATCAAAAAAAATTCACTTAAAAAGACCATCCAAAACATTTTTGAATAATAGTTGGAGTCATTTTAAGAATCATGGGAAAGGTTCAAAGACGTACTCAACATGGTACCTCACAATGGATTCTGAATCCCAGAATTTTTTTGAATATTCTATAAAGGGTTGGGTCTAGGAAACAAACAATTCATTGACATGATGTGTAATATAACCTTAAAATGAAAATCCCCAAATGATTCTTAAGAGTATCTATAAGTACTATCCGAACAATACCAAACATGGGGAAAATCACCTTACCATGACAAGCCTCCCAAATCTATTGAAATCTACACACATAGGGAAGAATAAATCCTTAGGAAAATTTTTTTTGTACTCACTAAGAAGGTTGAGAAGATCAATCTTAGGAAGTTCTATGAAATTCAAATTGTTGACCCTGTTTTCACAATTTGTGACAGACATGTCCACAAGACTGACAACTGCCCAACCATCCCTTCCATTAAGGATGCCATTTTGGGAGGACCACCAGCAGAGGAAATTTCTCTAAACTTTCGAAATCCACAATACCAAAACACTTTCATCCCATGATATAATGAACGTCCATGATTCCATTGGAATGTAAACTAGGAACCCAAAAAACATCCTAGTCAGCCACAAGGACCAAACCCCTTACCTCCAAAAAAAATTTCAATACTATAAGAAATTCGAGCCACAACTAGTCCAATACCATCATCCTCCTATCCAATACCAACAACCCTTAAAACAACCTATTCAACAACCAATCCCACAACCAATGTATCCTTCTAAGATAAACCAACCAACATAAGCCCCTACTCAATCCTTCCCTCTCCCAATACATGAACAGTTGTGTAAACAAATGAAGAAAATGAACTCATAAGTATCATCCCTTAAACATATACTAAAAAAATTAAAACCGGGAAGGTACCCATTCCTAATCAGGTGGTACCATCCTCAACCATAAGAAGAGAATACAGTTACACCCAAACCTCTCATGAACAACTAAAACATGAAACAATTTTAAGAAGTGATAAATCCATTTAGAAAGATGAAAAAACCATTCTAGAACAATTAAAAGCTTAAAAACACAAGAAAATGATGACAAAACATCTATATATTCTAAAAACTCATATGAGAATGTGAAGGAACAACAACCACACCAAACACTCAAACATATTTCTCCCTTCCCTCAATACAAGAGAGGAAAATCTAAACCAAAACAAAAAGATTCTTTGAGGGAAATATTCTCTCAAGTTAAGTTGAACATCCCCAATCTTGATGAAATACACACCATTCCTGCCTACTCATTGTAAATTAAGTACTGGTGCACTTTTAAAAGGAAATTTTAACATAAAAACCATTCCCTTTTGGCTGCTAATGTGAGTCCCACCATTAAAGTGACCATTACTCCGAAATTGAAAGATCTCGGATGTCCATACATCAATGTTGAGTTAGAAGAGAATAAATTTTTTGATGAACTTTATGATCTAGGATCCAGTGTGAACCTCATTTTATATTACATGTATTATCATTTAGGTCTAGAATAACTCAATACCAGTTCTATCACTCTTCATATTTCTGATCAATTTGTTTGAGTTCCTAAGGGGATTTGAAAGTATGGATTGGTGAAAGTTGAAAATTTTATTTATCATGTAGAATTCATTTTCATATAAAATCACCCAATATTACGTCCTAGGGTTCAAACCCCAATCATTTGTTTCTGTGCATTCTTAGAAATAATCAACTCAGTCATCTATGTTAGGAATGAGAACATGATAATATCCTCAGGAAAAATGAGTCTTGATCTGAAAATTTATAATGAAAACTCTCAAATTAGTGATGATGAAGAGATCCCTGAGGTCAATTGTATTGGTAAGGTTGATAGTGAATTAGAGGAATATCATGGAATTATTGAAGGATTTTTAAGTCAATAATATATTGATTTACTTTGTTCAAATGAGGGAAATTTGTCTCTTTGGATTGATTCCCTTTCAGATAACTATTTTGGTGATTTTATGGAATCACAAATCAATAATACCATTGGTGAAAAAAATAACATTGAGTCCATAACCATTCATGAAACTTATCTGGACAATTTGGTGTCTGAAACTTATATTCAAAAGGATCCAATTCTAACCAAAAAATTTGGAAAAAGAGACTGAGATTGATACAAAGTCCCATCCTTCTTTTTGAAGTGTTAACAATATAATCATGAATTTATGGACTAACCTTCATAACTCAAGTATGAATTCTTATGGGATAATCGAGCATTTCCTGTTTCCATTTCTTCCTCTTGTGAATCCAATAAAGAGAGGATTTTTCTAGATGTTCTAGAAAATCATTAGAAAGAAATTGGGTGGACACATTTTGATATTCTTGGGATTGTTCCACTAATTGGAAATCAAAGGATTGTTCTTGAATCTGACTCCATACCATGTCATCAAACTCAACAGACACTCAATACCAATCTTATGGATGTGGTTAGGAGAGAAATTCTTAAGTTGTAGAAAGTCGGTATCATCTACCCCATTGCTGAGAGTGAGTGGGTAAGCCCAATTCAAGTTTCCCCAAAGAAATCTGGAATCACTATGATCACCAATGAGGATGGTGAACTTCTACCCACAAGGATAAGTAGTGGATGAAGACTCTATATTGACTACAAGAATATCAACTCATGCACTAAGAAAGACCATTTTCCCTTGACTTTCATTGATCATGTCCTTAAGCCAGTGGTAGGTCATCAATTATACTGCATTCTAGAAGGATTCTCAAGGTATAATAAAATAGAGGTCTCTTTAGAGGATCTAGAAAAAATAACCTTCAAATGTCCATTCAATACGTTTTTCCTTTAGTGCATTCCCTTTGGGTTATGTAATGCTCATAATACCTTCCAACCGTGCATGATGGGAATCTTCTCTGACATGGTAGGTAATTTTTTAGAGGTCCTTATGGAAAACTTCTCCATATTTGGGGATACCTTTTATGTATGTATTCTAAATGTTGAAAGGGTTTTTCCAAGATGTGACGATACAAATCTCATCCTAAACTAGGAAAAATTCCATTTCATGGTAAAGTAAGGAATTTTTCTAGGCAATCTATTCTCTAGTAGAGGGATTGAAGTTGATAAAGATAAGGTTGATATCATTCACCACCTTCCCTCTCCAAAAACTGTCAGGGTTGTATGTTACTTCTTAAGACATAATGGTTTATATAGAAGGTTCATTAGGAATTTCTACTCTATTTCTCGACCAGTTTGTGCTCTATTGGTGAATGATGCTCCATTTTTATTGAAAAAAGTTATGGGGAACAATTCTATGAACTCAAGTTAGCTCTTATCCCACCACGTATTATAAAAGATCCAAATTTGAAACTTTCATTCAAACTCATGGATTATGTGAGTGAATTTTATGTTAGAGCAGTATTAGGAAAACAATGTTAAAAAACACCATGGGTCATTTCTTATCTAAGAAAATTATTAAATGATGCACAAATCAACTACACCACCAATGAGAAAGAGTTACATTCTATTATCTTTTCCTCATAGAAATTTTATCTTATCTCTTAGGATCACCCATCATTTTCCTCACTGATCATTCATCCCTGAAATACGTTTTCAAAAAACAAGATTCCATGGCTAGATAGATTAGGTGGGTACTTATTCTTCAAGAGTATGATTAAAATATTAACGATAAAAATGGTGTTTAAAATGTTTTAGTTGATAACCTTTGTAGGATGGAATTAAAAGACAGTTCACATCACTTATATGTGTCTGATTCATTTCCCGATGAGCACATATATTCTAGTAATTATTTCCCATGGTATGTAGACATAAAAAACAACTTGGTTAAAAGTGATATTACAAAAAATCATTGGGACCCAAGCTAATAGGAAATTCATTTCTGATGTAAAACACTATGTCTTTTATGATCCTTACCACTTCATGTTCTATCCTGATCAATTCATTAAGAGATGTGTTCCCGAGTCTGAGCAAGATTCCATTCTAAAATTTTATCATAGAGATGCATATGGAGGTCACTTTTCCAAAAATAAAATCACTGCAAATGTCATCCAATGTTTTTTCTACTGGCCTAACCTCACTAAGGATTCTAACAATTTTTTCCAAAGTTTTCCTCAATTTCGACCATTAGGATCCATTACCAAAAAAATCAAATGCACCTCACTCCCATTCTAGTTGTCAAAATATTTTAATGTTGTGTAATTGAATTCATTGGTCCCTTGAAAAACTCTAGGGGATATCTATACATCCTCTTAGTGGTAGATTATGTCTCAAAATGGGTAAAGGTCATTCCCACTAATTCCAATGACCATCATGTTGTTATCTAATTTCTAAAAGAGCACATATTTTATATATTTGGAATTCCAAGGGCTATATCAGGGATCATGGAACCCATTTCAGAAACCGCCCATTTCTTCACTCTTGTCTAAGTATGGGATTTCTCACAAAGATTCTATCGCATCCCATCCTCAAACCAATGGTCAAGCTGAGTTGGCAAATAGGTAGGTAAGTAAAATTTTGAAAAAACTATCCATCTCTATAGGAAATATTTGTCTGAGAAACTCTTGGATTCCCTTTGGGAATATCTCACAGCATTCCAAACCATCATTTTCATGCCACCATATAGGTTGGTTTTTTGGAAAAGCATTAAATTTAAATATTAAAATTGATCCTAAGGACTTCTGGGAAATCAAGGAAATGAACTTTGACATTTATTTGGATAAAGAAAAGAATAAATTATATGTTAATGAACATGATGATCTTATGATGGAGGAATATAAAAATTACAGTATAAATAATTCTATAGTTCAAAAATACCAAACTAGGAATCTTAATGTTAAATAATTTGAAATTGAAAAATTCTTGCTCTTGAATAGTTCAAAAATTAATTTACACCTAGAAAGTTAAGGTTTAGATGGTTAGGTCCTCACATAGTGCATCATGTGTACCCTCATGGAGTAGTTGAGATTTAGGATCCCACAAGCGGTAATGTCTTCAAATTCAATGGTCATAGGTTAAAAACATTCATTGAATCATTCAATAAACAAAAAAAGGATTGGTTAATTGATCCAAAATATGAACCAGAAAAAATTGAATGTTTTATGTCCCATGTCGAGTTAACGACATTATAAAAAGAACTTTTTGGGTGGAAACCTGGCCTTTACCTGTACATTTACTCGAGGTTAGAGTTTCAAAGTAAACATGCGTTATTTTTTCCATTCATTTTTACTTTTTTATGTTAAGGTAACCTCCCATGGTTTCCATGGCTTCTAATTGTTTTGGTGTATAAGATTCAGGGGATCCCAAGATTGATGTATTTTTAGGAAAATCATTGGTGTAAACACACAATCTATCATCTTTTATGAGGCTTCTCCGAGTGGCATGGAGATCAAAGGATTAATATGGAGCATCAAGAACTTCAAATTAAACAACTTCGTGACTTTGTTCCATGTTTATTATTTCATTTTCCTTTTAGAACACCTCTTCTATACCTATACCACCTTAGAATTTTTTTTTCATTAAACACTGTGGAAAATTTTATTTTATGTTTTGGGGGAGATGAAATAAAAATTTCGGTTGTGTGCATTAAAAAAATAATATTTGAATTGAAAAATAATACATGTTAATGGAATGAAAAATTTATGTAACCTTGGTCATGACAATACACATTGAAAAATTTTAAATTAAATATCAAATAATTTTCAAATCCTTGATTCTAATTTTAATTCATGTTTATGTTAATGAGCATATATTTTGGAATGTGTGGTTTTTAGATGTGCTTTTTCAACAGTTATATTTTCATCCATTTAATAAAAAACACAATTCACTTCCTTTTTATTTTGAGGTATTAGTTTTAGTTCATAGGGTCCCATAATAAATGTCATAGGTTTGTTTATCATTTTAAATTTAACATAAGTATTAAAAAATAAAAATAAAAGAGAAAATAAAAAAAACAATGCAATTGCTTGTAGAGAAATTGATTGACCTAATGTGTGGATTTCATAAATTGGGGATTGTTACTCCATAGTTTTCCAGACCATTGTTGGGAATTTTATCTCTATTTTTTGTAATTTGTATTTTTTTATTGAGTTAACTCGAGATGATGACAGAGTATGTGGGCTTCACATTGTTCCCTAAGGTCTCTGAGCCTAGGAGTCATCAGCAAAGTGTCGCAACATGTGTTGACTCAATTTAGTTCAAATTCAATTAGCATGGAAAAATTGAAAATAAAACATAAAATAATATAAATTTTTTTTGAATACTCATATTAATATTAAAATGTTATTCCATATATCACTTCCATCTATTTCTCAATAATAAAAATGGACCCCTATGTCTATTATGATACACAACACATCATCTTTCTTAATTGAAATTGGAAGAAATGTGGCAAATAATTTGAAAAAAGTAATGGGATTGTCCATGATATATGTTTCTGGACCTAGCTTGTTTTAAATTACTTTTATAGGATTCATAATTGTTTGGTATGAGGTCTTTTAGAGAGCATTGTGTATTAAAATGTTTTTCAAAATGGGAATTTCAATTTCATGTTTTTGATTTACATTTTTCTTAGGACTAGAAAAAATCAAGTTGGGGGTGTGACTAGTCACTGAAAAAGGACAATATTCCCTATTAATTTATATAATATTTACAAGCTTCATTTTTCATAAACATCATTTTTAGTGCATTTAATAAATTGAAATTTTATTCACTTTAAGATGATAATTCCCTTTTAAAATGAACTATTTCATGGAACATTTTTGAACACCTCGTAAAATAAAAAATGGTGTAGATTTTATTTTCATATTTTATTGTAAGGTATCCCATTCTATAAGTAACAATTCATGATTTTTTTTCAATTGAAGATTCACATTGAAAGACCACCAATGTGGGCCTTGAACCAATAACATTCTGGGATAATTGAACTGGACAATTCCATAATAAAAGCATTATAACAGCCATGATTCAAGCCAAATGATTCTAAACCTTGAAATGCTGATAGATGATATCATTGGAAACATTTCATTAAACAGTTTCCCAAGCTAATTCATATGTTTTAATGACGTTCTAGGTGGCCCAAGTTGAAACTAAAATTCTAGGACAAATTATGGGGACCATAAAAAAATCCTACTATTTTGATCATATCTCAAAAACCAAATACTATTTTGGGATGAAATTTTATTGGGCGCTAGGAGACATCTAGGGATCCATTTTATTATTAAATGGACCACTAAAATTTAACCATATATAAGGTTATTTCTACACCTCTGTTTGATGGATAAAAGTAGGCTTCCATTTCGGGTCAAGGGTGGAAAAATTTCATATCCATTACTTTTTTCCCACCTAGTCCTACCACCATTAATTGAGGAGACTTGGATAGATGGTGTGTCGACCCAAGGCTTCCAAAAGGCCTATTTGAGGAAGTGGTGGTGGGTTATTTTATCGTATTTTGTTCTTTGTTTCATTGTAATTTCATTCTACCAATTTGATATTGTAAGTGCTTTTCTTTAATGTGTAATTTTCTCGAATCACCTTTTCTTCTTAATAAAACTTATTATTCTTCTCATTTTCTGTTATTTTTGTTTTCATGCTGATACAATTTCCCTATTTTGTGAATTTATTCACACCAAAACATTGGGATATTATTCATACAATAGTGGTGTGATTGTTTTTTTACTTCTTCAATTCCTCCTTGAATCTACTTCCCTCTTCCATTGAAACCATAACAACAATGGAGGGATAACCCACATATGGGTTGATCCAAGGGAGTATTAAGGGGATGTATTGGATGTTATTTCTCACTCCATTAATGTATAATCACTTATTTTAATTGATAATTAGTTTGACGATATTTAAACTCTTCCCTCCTTATTGAATTTAAGGTCACACACTTCAAGTGTTAATACGAACCTTTACCTTGGAGTTATAAAAATATTGGTCCTCCAAGTTAATAGGTGATTTGTATTATGGTGTGTAGGTATTAAATCAGTAAGTTATGATGTTGTTTAATCTTATTAAATGAACCCATCTCAAATATAAGAAATTTAAATAGTTGAAAAGGTAATGCATCTAATCCACCCCAAGTGATAACCTAGGATCCAATAATTCTTTTAAATTGAATTCACTTATGTATCTTAGTATTCACTTTAACCCATCTCAAATCAGGTACATTTTGGCCAATTCATAGAAAAAACAATCTATATAATGTATGTTGATATAGGTTTCTTCTTATGTCTCTGAGGATTCTACAACCCATGGTAAGCTTAAAGAAACCGCTTAACCCTAAAGACTTGGGTAAATTTGGGCAAGAACAAATTACATACTACCATCATGTGTAACTTCTCCAGTAAAATAATATAAAATCTTCTTAATGATCAACTCATGTATCTCTTACGATCTCAGTTCTTGGTTGAGTAGCATGGATTCATGGAAGTTAGGATCATTCCAGGGGCTATTACTGTGGCATTGGAAATGACATGGATTTTGATAGGAAGATCCTTGTTGGAGAAATCATGGTTATGGTTGGAATGGTAAAAGATGATGATGAAATAGAATTGAGCCTTATCCTTCATGTATTGAGACATTTATATTTTTTTGAATGGTATAGAGACACCATTTTCATTACTTAACACCACCTTGGTTCTCTTTATCCCCAATAGGAAAAGGCTTTGACTTCATTTAAGTTGGTTAGAGTCTGAGGAAAGGATCCCCCTTTTCACTCAGACTATTCATCCTAGTACAAGATTCGTTTATTAGAAAATTTTACATTGTGTTTCTTTCAAAAAAAGTTTATCCTTTCAAGGGTTACTTTGGTATCCCAGGTATATCACACCTACTGTTCACAAATGTCATTATGGTTGTATCACACATTTTGATAACTAAGTAGAAAAACTACCAACATTATTGTCAACTCGAAAAATTGTTTTCTCACTTTTGAAGGGAAGTTTAATCAACTCAACCACATTAACTCATCCATGTCAATCTATATTATTCCTCTCACCAAGGTCAGTAAAAGAGTTTTCAATAACATTGATAGTCGGTTTACCTAATCCTTTAGTACTTGAACTCGTAGAGGAGTTCACACTAGATCAGATGGAAAGTGTTTGGAAAAACCTTTCAAAGATATAAAAATAAAATTTTAGACTATGAAATTATATATTGTCTATGAAAGCCATGATGGCATGGGATTTCAAGGTAGGTATCTTCCTATGGACTCATTTTTCAAGATATATGGCTAGTCTATCACCATACACTCCTCTGTGTACCCCTGTAGAGTAACCCTGCCTATCTTTTCTCATCTCTCATGGAGAACTCTATTGGGAAAATTGTCTATGGTCTTGTTTCCTTCTTGAAAAAAATTTTGTTAGGGAGATTTCATCACTTACCTAATGTCCCGATTCTTGATATTGACCATAACATGTTTATTTATTTTCATTATTTCGTGAATGTGTTGTTGGATGTATTGGGCCTTATAAACAATATCTTTTGTGTATTTCGATTAGGCCTATATGTGTAATGTTGGGTCTATATTTATCTATTTTCTAGACTAATATAAACTATTGTTGTACCATGGATTATTTATAAATATTCATATTAGATGCTTTACTAATAAGGAAATTTATTTACTCTTCATTTATCCTTCAAGATTGTGGTTTATTTTCCTCACCGAATGACGAACCACAAGCTGAAGTGGACAAAATCTGTCTCTTAAATCACAATAATCATTTCATGTTTTCTCTATCACTGTGTGGCCAATCCATTTCCAATCCTTTCTGTTGGTTTTGATAGGTCCCTCCCCAGGAGGATTGGTGAGGTCAGGACTTCTGGTATGGTCATATCCCAGAGAAAATTAAATTGGTTTTTTTTTGTGGTTGGAAGAGTTCATTATTTGAAATCATCCTATCCTCCTGGTTTTTATGTTCATCTTTTCCATCCTAAAATGGTCTACATAAGAATTTGTTTTTAATTATGAGCTACTAACCTCTATGGGATACCCTGAGTCGTAGAGGAAAGAGGTGAAATATATAATTTTTAAATATTGAAGTCTTCTCTACACCCAAGGAGCTATTGTATTCTCTAAAAGGATAGGTTTCACCCTCTTCCTTGACTAGTCCAAGGCTAAAATATCTCAATGGACATAAAATATCAGGATCCACCCTAGAGGTATCTAGGTTCACAAGCTACATTCAATGTCTGGACTTAAATTTAATACTAGATGATTGGAAATTTCCATTTCATTATAACAATATTATAGTAGAATTAAAGAAAAAATTGTACCATGAACTGTTGGGAAAGTTGTAAAAAATAACTAAAATAAGAAAAAATAATTGGAACTATAATAGGATATGCAGTAAGAAGCTTCTACTTTGAAAATCCTTCAAGAAAACCCCTTGATAACTTTTTTCCCTTATTGAAGTCAATATGTAGGCTATGAAGGGCCTCCGGTCCATCCTAAAGTGGGATTGATTTCAAGAACACATCATTAAAGCTTATAGGTAAAACCATAAGTGTTAAGGACTTTAAATGTTAGGGAAAATGATGATCTAGGACCAAAACATGCATTTATTAATAGTTTTGGACCAAAAGATTTGAAAATTCTAATAAAGAATCAAAAATTATTATGAGTTTATAATTGAAATTATATTCCACTTTATTTTAAAATAGGGGATTTCTATAACTGTATTCAAGGGAATCTTTGGGTCCTTACATTTAATTAACCCAAAATGTAAGGCCTCTATATAATCCAAAAGAAAACTAGATCTAGGAAAACATTGGTTGGGCATTAGTGTCAACTCTTACGTTCTATACCTTTCAGCCCACCCTAAAATGTAACATATTAAGTTCAACATATAATGTATGGCCTTCGAGACACCCTAAGATGTAAAAAATATGGCCTCCATATAATTTAAAGGCTTTTGGCTCCCCTACGGCCACTAAGACACATTTTAAAAAGGAATATTTATAAATAAAATATAATTAAAAAACCCAAAAAAAATGAATTAATTACTTCAATTTCATTCAATCACATTAATTAATAAATAATATCTTCTTTTCTCTTTGTGTAACCCATTGAGTCCTTTATTTCATTAGAATCATTTTATAAATAGTTTATGTAAAAATTTGTGTTTTTCAACACATTATTTATACTCAAGTCATTCGAGAGTTTCATATGGTTCAACAAACTACTATGTATATATACAATAATATTATGTCCCCATGTTCTCAATATTGAGTGTAAGCTCAAGATATGTGATAGTAATTGTCATAAATCTCAGAAAATGATATATTGATTACATTATATATACAAAAAATATAGAATTTTCATATCTCATGTGAGAATATATGTAGGTAAATACATTCCATCAGCCTTACTCAATAATTTATAAATGTAGTATAGGTGAGAAATCCCATCTTGATTTAGATAGTCCCCATGATATGATTAGTGTTATACCCAAAAATCCTTAATTCAATAAACCCCAAGAAATACATTAGATTAGTGTTGAAGTAAAAAACCTTATATGTTAGAGATCTATCTAACCTTGGGTATACAGATCAGTAATTAGTGTATTATATAATGAAAGTAAATGACTAGTATACAACATCCCATGTAATTACCTTAAATAAGTTTCTATATACAAGTTCAAAAATTGTATTCACATGAGTTAACTCATCATATTTCTATATTATAGATAAATTATATCATCTTTAACATGACATCACATTCCATAATACATCATAATGTACATTAGTTGGGGATGAACCTTGGTAATTTTTACCCATGAGTTATTATCATTAAAAATGTAAAAATAATCTCTTCATAAATGATATTTAAATATTCCTTGAATAAATGAAAAATGGAACTAGATTTCTTTATATGATGAGAACAACTAATGAAGTGTGGGTAATTAAGGAGTACAGATTATTTTGACAAATTTCCACTTCTTGAATAATATTCCCATGTTATAAGGAACACCAAATCTCTTAATGAAAATTAAGAAATCATAAAAACCAAATAATGAAAAAACTAATAGGGAAAAATAGATTATTACATGGTTTACTCTCCAAAGTTAATGATTTTGTGTAAGGATCACACACATGATAGGGTGCCGATGTACATAGATCACAAACATTTCTTGAAATTATTACAAGTCTTCATGATCAGTTCATTACTATGTATCATAGTTACAACTTTTTCCTTACTCATTACTCACTGATTCACGTCATGGTTTACAAGTTAATCCTCACATAAACCTTACAATGATGAGTTTTAAAAAAATAAAACCAAATAAGAAAAGTAGTTTAACATCATATCCACATCTCTACAAACATCATGTTTATATCCATAAATATTGTAAGATATTTACTCCAATATCATATATCTATGTATTATGTTTATTTCACTTTTATTCATTCTATTTTCACTTTTTCTATATTCCACAAAAGAGTCTCACATTCCACTTATTATTTTGAAATCCATTTATTTATCCTCTCTTTAAATAACTCTTCCTTTAATGAACCATCCAAACTAATTAAATATTCATGCATGAGTAGATCCATAATATGGGAATATTTATTAGAATCTCAATAGTAATTATTCATAATTGTAATAAATTGACTCTCCCCTATTCCACCATGGAGTTATTTCACCTTAGCCAACTCAAATAAAAATTCTAACAACACATTTCCATAACAAATATGTCATTTAAAGTGGATTATCTCTCATTCAAATATTAAAATATTTTATATATTAAGTCATTAAATCACTCATTCCACTGAATTATTAAGAAATAAATATAGATTCAAATACTTGTAATTAAATCTATTCAAATTAAACTAATTTAAGTAATTTTGAATGAAATCATGCACATTTCTCATTGTAACCTATGGGAAACCATGTTGAAATTTCATGGGATCCACGAATCTCACTAGACATGAATAAAATCTCCATAATTATGCATAGGGAACACCCTTTAGTCGTGAGGGTCATTCCCATGCCAAATATTGTATTTTCCCCCCTAATTTTATTCTTCAATATTTTATACTTTGGAAGAGAGGCATCTTGTTTTGGAATGAAGGGATAAATATTGTATGCATTATATTTATGTTTTCATTAGTGATATATAAGTGTCACTATAATATTTTTAGTGGAGTTTCATGTGATATAAAATATCCTTTGGAGATATATTGTTATATGGTGTCTCTTATTGGGAGTGAAATTGATATTTCCCATCATGTTATATACATGAAATTAGAGTTTTCACACACTACCATTTCATATCATTGACAAAAAACAATTATAAATTTTAATTAATATAATATGATGTTATGAACCTCATCATAATAAACATTTACGTGTTAAACACTCATATTTAATTTATTATCAAGTATGTAAAGTGAACGTTACAACATTTGAAATGTCTAAATTATAATCGATTAACCATTTGAGAGTCAAAGTGAAGCTATTATAAAGGAGGCTAATCCAAATCTCATTACTTCTAGTTTGAGACATCTTAATCTAAATATCTCTCATTTTAATATTTTATTTTAATAGTATTGTTCTAGTAGGCCATGAAGTGAGTGAGAAATCCTATAAAGAATTATTCCTGGTGATTTCCGCAACTTATGGATACCTTTGGAGTTGAGAAGATATTACTTCTCACTAATGGATCTTCTTCAACCACTCTGATTAATGATTTGGCATCACAATTAGGGCATTTTATTCATATTTTATGCCATTATTTTTAAAACTCTCATGGAATTCTCCTACAACGTTGATCAATTTTTTCTTTTTTCTTCTTATGGGAATGAATATGTCCTTAAAACCCCTTAATATTATCAATGATACTTCTATGAAGTTTAGGGAGATTTTTTAATATTGAAAAAATTCCAATTGTTTATGAAAAAAGATATCACCAATATTCACATTTATTTATCATAGTCGATGAGATATCATTAAAAATATTCATGATATGGGTTAGGAATAAGTAAATGATTTCAGTCATCTGATCATGGTATCTTAGGAAGTGATATATGAAATCATCATCTGGGATTTCTCCAATTAATGGGATCTAAAAAATAGAGTGTCTCAAAGTAACCAAGATATGAGATAATTCACTATGAAATATAGTATAAAGGGTGTGTTTTAGTAACACAAAAGTTGAGATATAAGGATATATACTTTTACTATAAAAAAACTGGGAGCGATAGTTATATGATAATCATATGTGATAAATGTACACATTATCACAATGATAAATATATGACATCACCATGTAATAAAAAGAATAAAATATTTCTAGTATTAAAGGTTATAAAATAAACATAAGCTTTTATTAATATATTCTGACCATTATCACAAATAATGAAATAAGTGACATCGTTCTTCGCAATACAAGGTTGTTTTAAAATTTCATTTTACATTCATTTATGGAATGAAATATAATTTAAATATTTTTGATAAATTAAATTAAATGATATTTAAAACATTATTTTGAGTCATTAAGTGTTTATAAATTAATTATTAATTTTGAATTATTCATATTTTATTATTCAAATATTTATGAAATATATACAAAAAAAATTTAATATTAAGTGTTAATAAAAATTTCATTAATTTAAATGATATTAAATTTATATTTTTGATTTAAAGTGTTCATGTTAAATTTATAAAGTTTTTATATATCATTAAATTAGGAAAATACTATTTTTTTAAATTCTTTTTTTTGAAAATTTCATAAATAATAAAATGGAATGTTTATATTAATTTATTTTTCTGAAAATATATTTCAACCATAAAAAAATGGGTTTTGATAAAATATTTAAATAAATATTAATATATTATTTTAAATAATATAAATTGTTTACATTATTAATATCAAAATTTATTTAGATTTTTGATATAAAAAATCATGTTTTTAACAAGTTTAAATATAAATTAATTGAAACACATTCCATGTAAATGTTAAATATAAAGTGTTCATATTTTTATATAAATATAATTTTTATATGTTTATATCAAATTTTATGTCCATAATATTTTATGATATCAATTTTATTACATCTCATGTCTAAATTTATTAATTTTTCATTTATTTATCTATTCCCATATTCATGGATATCAATTTCTTTTATTATGAATGTTTATATTCCAATATTAAAATTTTTTAATCCACTTATATAAATTTTACCATGAATTTATGTTTTTTCATGCTAAATTAAAACATTTGTTTTAATTTATTTTAAACATGGATAGTGATTTTATGGTTATAATTCATAAGTAAATATTTTATTATAGTTATTATATATTGGGAGTTAAAGAAATGTTGAAACTATGAGCCACTATTGAGTATTTATCAATGGATAGTGGAAATTTGGGCTGAAATTCCACTTGATTAAGGAATACAGTCCTTTCGAAAAAGAAGGGGTTGTATACTTATAACACTATACATTCTCTTAAGTATGATTTATGTTTCTTATGAATTTAAATCCTTTACTCTACAAAGTATAATGTACCATTTCCACAAGATTCATTGAGATATTTGTTATATATTATAATTATAATTATAATTTTATTATGGAATTATAACACAAACTATATATTGTAGAAAGAGTTATACATTAATATTATTAGAACATGTTAATTTATTTTATTAACTTAAGATGTATAAATTATGTCAATTATAACCATGAAAACATATAAGGAAATAATTTCATTCAATATACATGAGATGTATATGGATTGTGAAAAAATTTATAAATCCCCTAAAAATAATAAATTTTATATTTCATCTAGATTGAATACATTTCAATACTTTGAACATTCAGTATGGATGACCCAAATGTTTAGTGACCATATATTACCTTGTGTATGATAAATAGAATATAGGTGAACCTGTTGGTTATGTAACATTATCTAACATGAATTGGAATACACTTGGATGGTTAACCCTAAACATTAGGCAACTAGAAGAATGTATTCGAGTAAATATATGTAATTAATTTTGCAATATTATCTTCACCTCAAATATCTAAGAGTTATATAGGATATAATTGACATAATGGCCGTACAAAATAGTTTAAAAATGAGATGAACAGTAAATTAACTCAAATTTTATTGAAATATAGATCATGGAATAATAGTAGACATAATGTAAAACTAACTCATTATTTTAGTGGGATTATATTCAATAAATTTATTTATTGAAAATTGAAAAAATATAATACTTCTCTAATAAATTATTTAATTATAGATAAAATAGATCTTAATACAAAATTGAATTTATATTTGAGATCTATTTTGGAGAAATAAAAGATTAATTGCATAATTATTCCTAAATAATTTTGAATTTGAGAAATTTTCTCAAAGAAAAGGATACTTTCTATGTTTTATATCCACAACTTCTTATGGTAACTATAGAGAAATCTAGCAATGATGTTAAAGATCATAATATTAATCAAAAAAAATTTCTATTAACATTTTTATGATCATTGTTTTTCATGGATCCAGGGTTATATAAGAAGAATGAAAATATGGATGATATATGATAATAAATAACATAAAAATACTCTATTTGTAATATTCTATTCATGATTGGTATACAGTTTCTAATGGATTTTTTTGGTTCAAGATAATGAAGGATACTTATGTTTCTACTCATGTAATCTACATGATTAGGTATTCAAATGCTTTATAATGGTTGGGATTATATATAATGATATCTCTAGTTACTAAATTTATCTTATTATCAACTCTATAGATGTTTCATTCGTTGATCAATTACTACTACATGATCGAGTTTATAAAATTTTCACATAATGTCATTAATATATTGAGAGGAGTTGACCAGGATATCATATTTATAGAACTAGGTTCCTTGATAATGGTATAAAAAGGAAAGGAAAAAAATTAGCTAAAGAGATAATAGGATAGGTTATAGAGATCATATACCCGCTTCTCTAAAATAAAATGGAAATATATAAAAGGAAGGGAAATATTTACATTTTGAAAAATATGGCTTTGGAAATATAATTTTCTAGAACACTCGAAGGAATTTAAGAAACATTTTATAGAATCCATACAGTGTATAAATGTTATAAAAAATCAATTCTTTTATTTTTGAAAAGGGAATATGAAACCAACTATATGTTATATAATTTATGTGAATATGTGTTGGAGTTGATAAGTAAATAAGAATTAGTGAAGCAAACAAATAGATTATTTTTACGATTCTAGAAAGGGTTACTACTTTAAGTTGTCATAAATTTGGTCTAGAGTTTTGAATACTAATGAAGAACCAATGTTATTTTATTTCATTATCCCATTTTTAAGAATAAGAGTATATTTAATATATACATTGTGTTTTTTTAATTCAGTCACCTGGTTTATATCCTTATTGAATCTATAAAATTATATGTAAATTATGTTATGGGTGATAGTGAAGTTCCCTTGGATAAAATATTAAAAACCATGGCGGGTATTCATATAAAATGTCTCCATTTTCAATTTTAATAAATTTAATTACCTATTTATATATTATGTTGAATGGATCTCCATGAAACTTGTTACAAAACCAATAATACATATGAAAAGGAAATTAACAAATATATAAAATAAATATTTTTTGACACGGTTCATCTTATATTTTTTTAATACCATATCAATTCTTTGCAAGGTAATATCCATGTGTTGGAGTCAATAAATTCATTCAAGGCACTTTTCCGCAACATCCCTGACATTGTTTGGAATTATAAAACACAAGTTGAGTTTTATTATAAAATTATCTCCATGATCAATGAATAAGTGAGATGGATTTCCATTTTTTCATGTATTCTCACACATCAAGGGATGAATATTCATGCAATTAATTTCCAAGTCTGGTGACATGGTTGTGATAACCTCATTCTAGGAGAACTCTATAGATTTTATTGATTGTTGAAAAAAGGGTGTCGAGACTATAAAATGTATTTTGAGGTCCTTTGATAATTTTTTTCCTTGGGAAAAAAATTATATGGGGGATTCGATAGTACAGGGGATAATTACCTTCACAAGATTTGATTTGATTGTCCATGGTGCAAAAATAGGATTACAAAACAAAAGTTCGGGTAGATTGATGTTATTCATTTTTCATGAATAAATCTAAAATCATAATTAGGGTAGTGTGGTCATGTCCTTAATCCAGCTCCATCACCCAACTCCTTTGATTATTTCCTTTAAACAACTCAGGCACTCATGTAGGTTACTTCTCCTATGTTCACACACCCAAGTTAGTGTGACTATGTCATGCATCCAAATCACTTTCATGAATTTCCTTCCATGGTCATATATTATGCACCAAAGTGTACCATAGTCTATAAATTTACACCCCTCACCTCTAATTTTTGACACATAAATAGATACCTAGAATATAATGTGAGGTGGGAGATCCATTTTCCTTACCCATTCCAAAGATCCTATGAGGGAATCATGTGCTTTAGTATTCCCAAGGGTCGTATACTAGTTTTCCACATGAAAAATTCATCCTCAAAAGACTATATATTAGGGGAAAATACATAGGCATCGAGGCACCTATTATGTAGAGACACACTCATCCCTCTCAGAACCCACACCAGGTTGCACTAAACATGAGAACCCAACCATATATGCTCCAATAATCCAAATAGAGTAAATAATTATCCTAGATCCCCCCTACTATGGTGAGGATTCCCCTAGGTATCACACATGGGTTCCCCTAATAGGGTGAGCCACATTCGACTAGGTATCACACCTAGGTTCCCCTAATTGGTAAAAGTACCACTAAATATTCTATCTCTCTACTATGGAACATAAAATATTATTGTTGTCCCTCCTCAAGGCACAAAAAAATAGCATATCCTTCTGTTGGGAAGAAACACACACTTCTATTATCCCTCATTAGGTCGATGCTTCACATCACATATCCCCATACTATGGAAAAATATTTTTCCCATTTCACATTCCCAGGTTCCCAATAGTTTATACCATATGGGCTCTACCCTCGTACCCCTGTTTTGGATTAGTGATGGGTTGTAGACCTGGGACTTCAGTCCAGTCGCTTCACTTTTGTCACTGAAACCCATGAAATATTGATTGCTGCACCATGAACTATTTGGGTTGGGTCAGACTAGTTTTGAGGTGAAATATTTAAAACCCCAACTTCCACAATAGAAACATCCTGAATAAAGATACTCCATCTATTTTCCATAAAATACCTCAGTGAATGAAACTCCTATTGGTTCCCTTATATGCCTTGAGTCGAGATATCGCTCTTGGTTCACATATTTACCTTATGTTGAGATAATCCTCCTATATTATTCATTAATTGTATTAATCCTATACCTCCATAAATTATTAATAGTTACCATATATGGGCCTCCTCTGAGGTGTAATATCCAACCATACATTCTCATCCTACCCTATTAATATCCGATATAATAAATCAGCAAGGGAATATTATAAAGTATAAGACCCAAAACATACCTTCACTTGACTCACCTACTTGGTCAGGTATCTTAGTGAAACTCATGTGTAAGCCCTACATAGTCTCCTATTATCACCCCTTTTATAGCACGATCTCCAAAAATGGGATTCTTAAAAATTCTAACCCCCAAAACATTTATTCACCTAATTCACCTAAAAGGTCTGGTATCTTAGGGAAGATAATGTAGAACCCCCACTCAGCCTCCTTTTGTCAACCATTTTATGGAATATACACTATATATGGGAATATTATCATTTTAAAACCCCATCCGTTATTTTTTTTATCCAGATTCACTTATCAGATCTTGCATCTTTGTGTATCTTAATATTTAATACCCAATAAATCCCTTATTTAATAATCTCAGGTAATATGACTGGCCTTATATTACCTCTTGTTTCTTACAAAAAAATGAATCACATGGTCTTAAAGGTTTTAGTTGATTGTATCATTTGCATTATTGAGATGTGAACAAACTTGTTTACTGTATGATATTAAACAACATGGATTGGTCCTATCACATTACCATAAAGAATACCCATCATACTATGTGGGTTTTTCTTCCTATTAACCATGATACATTTGAATCCTACTTGAGACTTAATAAAAATATTCTAAAACAAACCATTCCCTTGTGTGAAAATAATTGTATTTGTTCCCCATATTCTTAAATTTGGGAATATAGTTCTAGATTCACTCAAAAATCACGATTCTAAATAGTACACCTAGTTCCTTTATCTTCCTCAATTTGATATTCTACTTTTAGATTTTATCATATTCATTGAGCTGTGATACTCTAATTTGATTCACCTTATATGGATCTCCTACATGGTATAAGCACCAATCTCATATGTCATCCTTCTTTATATAGTTACTAATAGATGGGGTGGATGAAGACTACATATGGGATTCTAATTAGTTGTGATCCCAAACAATACATTCTTCTCTCTAATTATCAGTAAGACAGTTGAACTAGAAAGATATTATTATTCATAATTCCCACAATAACCATTACAAGGAACCTTTCAACTAATCTCCCATTTTTCATTACTTTAAATATCTCATTATTTGTCCAAATAAAATGACATTAAAATTTAAGAAGTGTCCCACATAGTGGAACGGAACTACATGGGTTCTGATTCAATTCATAGAGATACATAATAATCCCCTTTTAAGGGACTGATCCCAACACAAAAACTCCAAATAAATAAATGGATGATTAGAAGTTCCAGAGTTCACAATTATGGGAATAGATCATGAAGTCACTAACTAATATGATCAATATTGATAAAATTTGAACTATATAGATATTCCCATCAATACATAGTTTTGATCAAATTAATCACATAGGGTTAACCTATCCTAAATTGGGAGGTGGGAATGATTCATGAATACGATTTAAGTATATAATTGATTCCAAGAGTATGAGATTTTATATTAAAAAATGAGCGATGTTATCAACCGCCCACACTCTCAACCAACGTGCTTTCTAAAGTGTCACTTGTAAGAAACCCAAGTGACCACCTTCCTTTAAAATGGATTTATGAAACAATGTCTATGTCAAGACTTTATAGATGAGTGAAACATTGAGTTTACATCAGAAAAAATATATCTTAAATTTTATAACTCATATAATAATGTTATTAAAACGCTTACTAGATTCTAACTAGATTTTCACATCCATAAAAATTATAGGAATCCCTCATAATTTTAAAGATCCTATCTAAACAAAAAAAGTTCTCCTTTGTTTTTTAATATTTTATAACATAAAAGTTGTAATATTCTTCTTCATATAATTTCAAAATTATAGCAAAAACTATAATTGACCATTTAATTCTTCCCAAATATTTCATAGAATATTTCAAAAATTCTTCTTCGAAATGCACTAACTCAATCATTCTCAATACGAAAAAAGAAAATATTATTTTATGAGTCATATTGATAATAAAAGAATAAAATATTTTTTTAATTTAAAAATTTCTCTAATAAATTTTTATATATATCAATTCAATGTCCCTAAATTATAGGTTATGTATTAAGTCATTATATGGAAACTAATTTCCAAAAATAATTATTCAATAAGTCACATGATTTCAAAAATTTGACATTCACAAATCATAGCTCATTTAACTTCTAAATGCCTTTAGAAATATCTATAATATCAATTTCCATTTAATGTATATTTTTTTAGAAAATAATAACTAAATAAGTATTAAAATAATTTTCTAAGATTTTCAGTATATGTTAAATATTTTGAATAATGTAAAAAAATAAAATTAGTGTGAACCGCTGAAGGCATAAAAATTAAAGTTTATGTTATGATCAATATCGAGAATCATTTGGAATTTTACATTCACACATACACACCATTTTGATCACACTTACACAGATAATGAAATTACTAGTTCACAATTATGAAACCTTAGTTTATGATATATCAATATCACCCAACATTAAACTAAATTTTATAGAACATCAATATAACATTTTAAAAACATTAGATAACTATCAGAAAACATTATTTTAGTATTTCACATATACTGAAAATCCAAATTTACTATTACAAAACACTTTAATAAATTATATAAAAATTATTTAAATTATATGCAGTTAGTGTAATCTCCACATCACAGTAATAAAAGATCTAGAAATAAAAACTCACCATTATCTATGCACCATAAAACTCATCCAACTATTACATAGGATTCAAAAAATTCAATTCAATCTCACATGTAACACCCCACTACTATATATATTTTTAAAATTTAGTATTTAATTATTTTACAAGAAAATAGTGAATTTTTTAATTTTTTAGGAGTTTTAGGGTATGGTGAATGGTTAGGGGGCAGTTTATTACAACCATTCATCATTAAAAATCAAATTGAAAAATTATTTCCACTAATAATATTCTTGAAACATTGTACAATCGATTTAATATTTTATATTATGATATTATTTGAGGTTTTATGTGAATTTTATTGATAAAATTTTCTTTGAATAATTTAGTATATGTTTCATTTAAAAAATGGAGATATGATGTGTTATTCATGACCATTTTATCATTATAATTTTTATCTGTTTAAATTGTGAAATGGTGATTATTTTATGATAGAGTATTGTTATTGTTATCACCATCACTATTATGTTAGTATTCATATTACGGTAAATATATCATCTGATATTATTATTATTGTTATTATTATTATTATATTACTTTTCACACCCATGATGTCACTTTAATGTATGATTTTGGTTTATTTTTTTATTTTACTTATTTTTTTCAGGTCATCCATTTGAAATTTATATGTTTTTTGGAATACAATGGGTGTGGAACAATTAATCCACAATTAGATGTAACACTGCAACAACCGTGAAACTCGCAAGAATTTTTTGACAGTGTCATTTTGCACGGATAGTGTACAATTTACCTTATAATGGGGAGAAATCATGAAGATTACTAAGTGAAGTAGATTTGATCTGCATGCTCTGAACACGATTTAAAAAACAATATATCTAAACCATACAGTTATTCCAAAACTCATAAATTTTGAAATGTCTCAATTTCCCTTACTTGTTTTAAACCCTATTTCCCGCTCCTTCCACCCTACATGATTTCTCTAGACCTATAGTCATGATATCCTCCACCATCAATCTTTATATCCATTTTTGTATGATTCTCCTGAGGAATCATTAAGTAATTCCATCCTCCCCTTCCTCTTGTCACTCTTCTCTCGTACCTCATTTTTCTTCTTCTTCCGTATGTCTATGATAGTCTAGGGTTTAGGTAATCTAAATTTAATGGTTTGGGTTTTAGTGATTAGGGTATCCTCTTACCTCATTATGGTCTTTATCCCTTATTGATTTTAGATTACAATCAAGTTTAAATAGTTTCAATTATTTAAGGTGAGTGGTTTAATGATCTTTTACTATTATATGAAGTTAATATGCTCACCTAAATTTCTAATGTGTGTTTTTAATTATTCTGATAAAATAAAGGATTTTATTAGAATTATTAGTGTTTGTTTGGTTGTTTTCAAAATGATTTCCTCTATTTTAAAATGGATATAGATAATAATTGTCATTTTTTATATGAATGACTTGGAAATGAGATTTGAATTCAATGTAAATGGGATGGAACATGGGAACCCCAAGTACCTAGGTTGGATGAATAGGGAAAGTACCACTAGTTAAGATACTCCCTCATTAGACTTTGGAATAAAACAAAATTCTAACTAAATAAATTCTGATATGAACATGGATACTAATAGGACATTGGCAGAGCCTCCCTAGCGGCTCGTATACAGGATTAATTGTCAATGGTTTGGTCACAAAGTGTATTTGGATCCTAGGATATTTCATAAACATATTTACCCTTGGTATATCAAATGATTCTTGGTTTCTTACATATTGATCTTACTTTTCTTATTTTAAAATATTAAAATTATGTTTTTTAAAAAATTTATGTTTATTTTTTTTCTAAAAATTCTCATTCAGGGTAATATTGGGGGGATGATACTGGGAATGATGTGATAAAATATTATATACATCAAATGAGTGTGTGTAGACATTTTTTTCATACACAGAAAAAAGAAAGTTATTTCATTGAGCCAGTGGGTATTTATGTTATTGGAGCTTGGGTGATGGAGGTGACAAGGTGGGAGGTTGACCCTTGCGTCACAAAAATATGGTGAAAAATTTTATTTATCTTGGGGATATGTATGTATTAATTTATACCACTTTTTTATATACTGGTATCTACCCATCCCATTCCTTTTGTACATGGGTATTGAAGTTCATTTTTCTATGTTGGGATATTTATCTTTCATATGGGATATTTATTGTTTCTTTGAGATGTCACTTATACTATGTTGATGGATTGATTTTGGAAACCATTCTTAAATGAAATTATTGATGCCCAAAAATAGGTTGCCAGCCCATGGGGATTGAAAATTCCCTTTGGTCCTTACAAAGGGTGGTTCGGGTGTCTGATTGAGGGATGAACTATGTCAAATTGAGAAAAAAAAAACGTTATTAGATCCACTATTTTTTGGATCTATATTATTTAGGATGTCAGGATAGACCAATGATAGGATTTTTGGGGAATGAGTAAGAGGTATGAAGGACTATTTGGACAACACACTTAGTAACCTTCATTGAGTTACCATGGGATGTTAGAAATGTGTTCTTGCTTTTGGATTAGTTTTACCCTTCTTATTTGGGTATGGTTCATGGGATGCAGATAATGCATGCATGACATATTTTTTGGATGGTTGTAATTTTTCACATTCCTTTTCATGTGATTTATTTATTTACATGATACTTTTTTATTGTTTTTTTGTACTGATTTATTATTACTTTTGATGGTTTATCTATTTTAATAAATCATGTAAAATTATTCCCCCTTACAGACGACCTGAGAAACAACCATAAGATCCTATATTTTACTTTTGGCAAGGAAATCCAAAAAATCATCAATATATTTTTTAGGAAGGTTTCTATGATGTTAGAGATATGGAACAATGGAAGAGATCTAATCCTTGTCCAGTTAAAAAAGTTGATCTGGGTCCTAAGAAGGATCGATCTTAGTAATTCCTAAAGAATAAGTCTGCCTACATTCAAAGATGTAATGATCACAAGGCATCTAAAGACTCATTTGTGAAGACCAAGTAGATCATCGAATTCTATGGAACTATAAAATATGTTAAAGTAAAGTGAGGAACCTTCATGATTGAAGGAAATATCCAAAATTGGGGAGAATGAGTCATTCAGAAAAAGATGCAAAATAATATAGAGTTGAAGGATTTTAAGGTGATTTATATACTCATTATTTTTATCTCAACATCATGGAATTTTTTAAATATTTGGAATTCATGTGCCCCCAACAAGGAAACCAATTAATCATGGATTATGAAAACCACTTTACTATATTTTTTTAATTCAATTTTGAAATATTTTTTCATGAAGTGATTAATGTATAGTGCTTCCATATAGGCATGTGACCTGATATTCGATCTTCGATCTTCTTGTTATATCTAAAAACTGATGTTGTGGTTGTCGATCAATCTATAATGGTAGAGATGAACTATTCATGGTTTCTTGATATGATTAGAGTTACTTGAGTTCCTATTGAATGTGGGTTTATCCCCTTGAAGAAAAATACAATGTAGGAAAAGGTAGGGAATTGTAGTGGTAGTAGTTCCATATATCCATCTCAATCATTAGCGACTAAAAATATGGGTGGTAGATCCATTTCCTTCCACCATTGTGGGAATGTGGGGAGTATGTGATCTTCATTTAAAATGGTTCCCAAGGCATGTCATTAATGTATATTTTGAGACATATCTAGATTTTTTTTACAAGCTAACCTCCATATTCAAAGCACGTTAGTTTCTTCATCCCCTAAGGGGTTGGTTGTTCTTTCCAATGAATCCATAGAAACAAGAACCCTTTCTCATTAGTTTGGGGGTAGTAACCGTATTTCTTTTTAGTAGAGTTAGCTCACGTTTGAGCCTCATGCTAGTGGAAGACTTTAGTCTCATTCATAGACGATGTAATTTCATGAAGTAGATTATGTGTCAGTAGAGTTTTAGATAGGGCCCGTTATAGTGAGATGTACCACTCTTATTTCGTAGTCTATAATGATTTATTTATTTGAAATAAGTTCCTCTCATTATTTTATATTTTCATGTACTTTGGAATTTCTAAAAATACCTACTAATATCAAGCCTTTAATTTGAGAGATATTCACTCCTCCTAGAAGAAATAATGGAAAAGGCTTCACCTGACTATTGTGTGTTATCTGTTTTTTGGAAGTTGAGGTGGTATTTAGATTTTTCATCATTAAAATTTATCTTATTTACGTAAATATTTGGATGGAATAGATATCAAAATATAAATTCAATATCAGTTTTTACCAATGAAAAGTGACTTTAACCATCCCTGATGGGAGAACTCGAGTATTCTATGTAGTGTGGGACCCACAATCCATCCTTCTGTGACCTCCTCTTTTAGAACTAAGCAGGATCATCATTTAGGTGTTTAATTTTCTATGGGAATCCAATTACGAATGTTATAGGAGCGAGTTACCTCTCATTATGGTGACCCATGCTAAAAAACACACTTATTCCATTATTTCACATGCATAATCATTTCATCTAACAAATAGTCACATAATCCTGAGGACCCAAAGTTTAGCGTCTTTAGATATTATCAACATAAACAACTTACTTTGCAACATTTGTGACCGTTATTCCATATCCATACAACTCTATAATCCATTATATAATTCTCATAAGTTATACTCATCATTATAACATAGGGAATTTAAACATAATAAAGGGGCGAGATTAAGATATTAAGTAATGGTAAACAAATGAGATAACAATTGATGATCATAAGTTAGAATAAGATAAACCATATGGTTACAAGATCATAGTAAATGCTCATGAACATGAAATTAGAATATCATACCCATATAAATATTGATTATCAATAATAAATCGAGGAATAAGAATATAAGCATACCATAGGACATGATTCATCACAACAAGAGAATATTTTATGAAATATGAATATTGAACAAACATATTCCTAGAAATCATAACCTAAAAGGTCAATAATTCACATCCCTATCTCCCACAATATATTGGGTTAGGAATTCATGTTCTCCTCTCCAATAACTAGGTTGGTTGGGAATTACAATCCCTATTTCCTATAACTATTTCATAGGATATAAAACATAACCTAAAAAATTAGAGATATATATTGGTCCCACCCATCACCTATAGATAAAAAATATATATTCATGTAAAGAGAAAATGAAAACAATCATATTTCAAAGACGATTTCATTAACCCAAGGAAAAGAGATGGGTTTCATAACAAATTCCATAGATCATTTTAATATCCATCCAAAAAATATTAGGTGGAAGGAAGAATTATTGAATATTTATATTGAATCATTATAAATGATGTCAATATTGATGGAAAAAACTTATATAAGAGATTTAAAATTTACTTGGTTGTGGAAAAATAAATACTATTTAGATCCATTTTGAGGATAAATTTCTAAAACAAAGGCAAAAGAAATTTCATTTAAAAACATGAAAATTAGAGAGGAAATTTCTTCTAGAGATTTGAAAAAGTAAATGGAGAAATATGTTAGTATGGAAAACATTAAAAAGATATCCATGTCATATTATTATGAATGAATTTATAGTTAATCAAAAACAAAATAAGAAGTAACCTATATATATATTTTTCACGAAGATCACAATAAAAATTTTTAAAACATTAATTCAATATATAATTCTAAATAACTAATCCTCAAAAAGAAATAATGGTAAATCCCAAAAATGTGTTGTGAATGATAAAATCTACAAACATGAGTAATATCTCAAATTATATTTATCGAAATCCACTTCATTAAAGTAGTAATAAATATTCCTTTTAAAATGTGTTAATTGGAAATATGAAGATCAAAATAAATAAAAGTATTTTTATTTCCCAATAAGAAAGTGGGAAATTATAGGGGTGAATTAATATGGACAAGGAGGAGAAATGTTCTAGTCCAAAATGTTGAGATAATGTCATTTTATATTATTGATATTTTATTAAGTGAAATATGAACCAAATGGAAAGTGACATGATATGAGTACATGTAAATATTTGTAAAGAGTAGATTATAAAGAAAAAGAGGTAGTTTTATAGGGAGATTGCATAAAAATTATTCATATGAAAACTCAATCATAAGAATTATTAATAGATAATGAGATTTCAATTAAAACCCTTATAGATTTAGTATCAATTGAATTGAATGAAAAATGGATTATTAACATGAAATGGATTCTTAAATCCATTTAAATATATTAAAGTATGATAAAAATATCCACAGGGTAGTATTTATAACACACAATGTAAAACAAGTTGTGAATATGACATATGTCACAATGAAATAAAAGTGAGATGTGAAACCTTTACAAATTTTATAACATTTAATTAAAAAAATATTTTAAATAGAGAACATGAAATGAAACAATAACTTCCATGAATAAAGAGAATATCACGATATCATAATTCCTATGAGAAACTCATATTTCATTATTTCACATTAATAATAATTTCATCGCACAAATAGTCACATAATCCATATAACTCAAAGGATAAGTGTATTTAGAGATTAACCTGAATGGCCTGAAGGCCTTCATTTTTATTGATTTTTGATAACCCCCTTTCAAGGATGAGGGGGTACCCTTACAAGGCATGTAAGCTCAGATATTACAAGGCTTGTAGGCTTCAGTGATTACATGACCCGAAAGTCTTAAGGATTCAACCAGACTATTTATATAGAACTGCCCCTCCCCAACATCTGCATCCTGATATTAGCTCTCCAACTTCGCATGGCTATCTGGCTAGGCTTCCCATGTAAGAACAGGCTGGTCCTTATGGCGTAGCCATACCCTCTCATTCTAACAAATCCATTTGGATCTGCTCTGGTGAGTGCAGACACTCTGAATCCTCTTCTGGGGATGCTCCTTTTTTGTAGTATGTCTGGGGAAACTGCATGTGGCCCGAAGGCCTTGAGGTGGCCCGAAGGCTATAAAGGTGTCCTGAAATCCCTACTGACCTGAAGGCCTGGGTGGCCTAAAATCATTAAGGACTTCAAGCCCAAACCGGTGGCCCAAGGTGAATAGTTCCAGCTACTACAGTTTCGAACAGTACCTACTATAGTAATTGTTACAGTACCGGAAATATGCCTCTACCTAGTTTTGAACTTGGGTCTTTTGGATGCACTTAAGGATACCTAACCAACTGAGTTGAGGATCTTGTGATCTTTAGAGATTATCTATATAAAAAAACATATTATAAAACACTTGTGAAAATTAATCCATATTAGTACCCCACTATACCCCCATTAAGACTTCTCATAAATTATATCCATCATCAAAACCTGGGTAACAGAAACATAAGAAATGGGTGAGCATCAGATGCACATTAAAAGTAAATATAAGACATAGCAAGTGCTAACCATAACTGAGAATATTATAATAATGTGGGTATGAGAGAAGAATAAAGGACCATAAAAAGGACATTACGAAATCATACTACTAAAAATGGATTGTCAATAATAAATCAAAAAATATAGATCTAATCATAACATAATGCATGAATCATTATAATATGAGAATATTAAAAACCAGATGAATATGACACAAACATAATCATGAAAACCATAACATAGAGGGTCTGGGTTCGCGGCTCGAGATGTTGCGCAGTTTCCTTCTATTGGGGTGATCTTTGAATTTTGAAATGTTTGGTTGTATCTATGGGCCCCGACAACCCTTATAAACCGGCTATCTAATAATGCGAAAAAATTATTTGCAGTGTATAACATAGAGGGTCATGAATTCACATCCTTATCTCTCATAATATAGTGGTTAATTAATTCATCTCCCTATGTACCTTAAGATCATCTTTTAGGAATTCATGTCCCTAACTCCCATAATTTTATCATGAGATATCAAACATTAACCAATGTATTGGAAGTATATATAGGGACCACCCACCACATAATGTTAAATTATACATATGTGTGCCATGATAATACGAAAACATTCAATTTTAAAAAACCAATTAATTAACACTTGATAAATATATGAGTTTCATAAAAACGTCCATAGAAAATTTCATAAGCTCTCTGAAGAAATAAGGTGGATTATATCCGTAGATCATATTACCATGTATTTTTGAGAAATATGTTGACTTATAGGAAAAACACTTGTACAGGGGATTGTAAATTTTCTTGGAGAAAAAGAAAAAACAAATTTTTGAACCATTAAATTTTTTTAAAAAATGATTATAAATATCGTAAAAAAAATACAAAAATGTGGATAGGAAGTTTCTTAAAAATGTTTTACAAGAAAGATAGGAAAATATATTAGTACGAAAAATATTAAAAAAGAGATTTGTTTCACAATTTTTAAAATAATTTCAAAGTAAATAAAATTAAAATCAAAGGTCACTTTTATAAATAATTTGAAAGAAGATGAAAAGAGGGATTTTTAAAAAATTATTTCAAAATAGAAATATCAATAATGTAAATTTGAAAATAAATAAAGTCCAACTCTATAAATATGTAGCTGAAGATAAAAGATAAAATTTTTAATAATATTTCAAAGTATATTTATTGAAACTCACATTGATAATAGAGAAATAAATAATCATTTTGGGAATACATAAATGGAAATATTAATATTAAAAGTCATAATTCTTATTTTTATTTAAAAATATTAAAGAAGAATATTAAATAGAATAAAGAACATGGACATGGATGAAAAATGTTACCAACATAAAATAAAAGATAAGTTCAATTTCTACTATAATCATTACATCAAGTAAAATATGAACCAAAGGGAACATTTTATGGTAGAATTGTAAGTAAATATTTTTTTAAAATGGATTATAATAAAATATATGTTGTTTAATGGAGAAATTGTAAACAAATTTTCCATATGGTAGCTTAGACATAACAAACCCAAATTTTGAATGAGATTATAAAGAAAACCCTTACATAATTGGTATCTCTTAAATAAAAAAGCAATGGATAACATGATATGTATGTTTAAATCAATTTTATTGCATATAATTATCATAATAAAAAGTATAATTTAGGATATACACCATACAATATAAAAAAACTAGTGAATATGTCACAAGTATCAAAGAATGAAAAGTGGGACGAGAAATCCTTGTAAATTTTTAACATTTGATTCAATAAATATTTCAAATATTAAACATTAAATAAATAGTTAAATTCCATAAATAATTATATAATCATGAAATAATACATCAAATATTCAATAAATACAATATATAAAAAATAGGTGCATAACACAAAACAAGTATTAAAGAAGGAAATTTGAGATGAAAACCATACGTCAACTCCCTAAATTCAAAAAAATCGCATAAACATACTATATAATAAACATAAAAATATTAATAATTTATTTTATAACCTTATTTATATCTATTAACTTATATAATTTTTAATTATAATAATTTATTAATTGTTTATTAGTTATTTATAGTTTATTTTCATCATCAGATGTTAGTGATTTTGATTGTTTTGTGGAAATTTTAAAATATTGGGTTTGATTACCATTATTTCATACCAATTTAATCATTTATATATTATAAAAGGTAATATAATATATTATTTATAATTTTTTATAATGTTATAATTTATTTCCATTTGAATTTTAGTCACGATTCATGAACACAAAATTGATGAAAGACTTGTTTCTGTAATCTATGAAGAACATAAATTGACATGTTAATGACTATTTAAATATTATGAAATCATTTCAAAAACCATAATAATTTCATAAAAAATTTAAATCATTAAATACATTCTTATAATAATTAAATTACGATGGTGATGAAAATTAAATATGTCGCTCTATGAAGGCAGTAGTCTTCCCGTACACGTGAATGACGTTTTAATTTCTCATTGAACAAAAAGACAGTAATAATTGATTAATCATTTCAAAATACAAATCATGATGTAAAAATAATATTTATCCATTAAATAAAATAAATTAATTGTCTATTTGAGGTGGAGATGAAAAATAAAACACTTCATTCAAGGAGGTGGTAGTCTCCAAGAAACACAAATGATATTTTCATTTTTTTATGGAAAGGGCATATATAGATTATAATTATTCCATAAAAATATAAATATTTATGTTAATTAATAATACCTATTCCATTATATTATTACACATAAAATATATTTATGAATAGTTCGAATAATATTAAATAGGAGATTGATCATAGGGGAGAAAATTCTTTCATAGAAGATTTTAATTTCCTCTTGGAATCCATTTTTATTTAGAATGGATTTGGAAAATCTATAGTGACCAGAAGCTCAACAACAAATTAGGGGATTATTTTCTTGGTATATGAGGCATATTTTAGTGTACAATTAATTTTTTTTGTATCTTTGAAGGGGTTATGGGAGGATCCTTTTATAAGTGAAGGGAATGATATTTTTCTAAATATTCATAACTTAATATTAAACGCATGTCATTATCAAAAGTAGGTGCCTTGTAAATTTGAAAATAATTAAAAGGGGTTGATTAATGGTCAATACACCTACAATGAACACAAATAAAGGATATGTTTTTAAGATATTTTGGCATTTTTAAATTAATTTAAATTTTTACCATAGTTTACTTTTACAATTTAACTCATTTTTTACCTCATCAACTATAATTTATAAAAAATATGGAATTACTCTTATTTCCTATTTGAATATTATGATTAGAAATATGAAAAAATTATATAAGTGATAAAAATAAATTTTAATATAATCATTTTATAAAACATTATTGTTTTTGAAAAGAATATTACTCAAGTTACAAAATCTCAATTATAAGTTTCTAAAATAAAAATAATATATAAAATTTATAATTTTACTTATTAAGTTAATATTTTATTATTAAAAAGGTATCATAAATTTTTAATTCATGATTATATCATAATTATGTAATAAATGTCATGGTATTTGTAAAATCAATTCTTTATAACATTCACCTAATAAGGAATCTTTTAAAAAATATTTAAAAAATTATTCATAATCTAATTTGATATTTTGAATCAAAAAATGAAATCCATTTTATCAAAATAATTTTCTAGATAAAATAAATTTAACTTTTAAAGAAAAAAATTATACGGAAAATAATTCATTTTTATATAAAAGTGATTTATTAAAATAATTATGTGTTCTTAATATCATTTTATATTAATTAATAATTTAAAATGAGAGTTTATTGTTTTTCATATTGTAAAATTTAATATAATTTTTTAAAAGTTATCAATTTAGTTTATTATAAAAACATACATAATATATAGAAAATAAAATTCATGGAAAACAAATCTTTTAACATTAAATGATTTTATTCCTAATTATCTAAGATTGATTAATTGTTTAATTTTAATTTATTCAATTTTTTCAATACATTTTTATACATAAAAAAAATATTATTTAGTTATATTCATTATTTAATAGTAAATTTCTTGGAAATACGAAATACATTTAATGACATGAAGTTTATTACATTAATAATTAAATATTTATATTATCCTAACTTGTAAATAGATTTCAAAATTCAGCTACATATATTTATACCCACCAATCCAATGACTATATTATAATATCCACATTTTAATACTTATAATTTTCTCTTAAAAAAATGTATTGCGGTGTTTTTGGTTTTGTGTTTCAGTTTAAATGAGATATTCAAAATAATTTTTATTTAGTGGTGAATTAATATAAAAATATATTGGTTATAGACATGTGGTTCATGAATTATTTGAGGTGTTCCCAGAGGATTTATTATGCTTACACAAGGGAGGGTAAGTGTAGTTCATTATTGATCTAGTGTCGGGTAGACATCTGATATCTATCCCTTTAAATCATATGTATCCTGAAGAGTTAACAGAATTAAATATCCAACTAGTTGAATCAAATGATAAATTATTCATTCATTCTATTGTGTCCTCATGGGATACCTCAGTGTTTTTATGAAAAAGAAGATGAGACCCTATGTCTGTGTATTGAATACAAGAAGTTGAGCTGGGTCATGATACAAAATAAGAACCTATTACCCCATATTAATGACCTCTTCATTCATCTAAAAAGAGAAATGTGGTTTTCAAAAATCAATCTATATTCAGTCTATCACTAGCTTAGGGTGAGAGAGATCAATGTTTTTAAGACATATTTTTAAAAATGACATGTCCATTTTTAGTACGTGGTGATATTATTTTGGTTCACATATACGTATGTCGTCTTCATGGTGTTCATGAATTGGATAATCCACACATGACTTAACACCTTCACCATAGAATTTGTGGGTGATATTCTAGTTTAATTTAATATAAAGAACGTGTATTCTCATAACATGAGAATTATTTTTGGAACATTGAGTGACCATCACCTATTTTCTAAATTATCAAAGTGTATTTTCAATATCCAAGAGAACATGTTTCTTAAGAATGTGGTTTCAGAATTGGGTATCTCAGTAAAACATAAGATAGTAAGGGAAATGATGTATTGGTACGAGTCTAAGAATGTTTTGGAAATAAGGAGCTTCTTGTACTACCAAGATACTTCACATAGTTCTCGAAATATTTCTATTGGGTTATATCACCCTAAAAGACACCCACCCTGAAAGGGGTGAAGTTATTATGAAATTTGGTGTTTCAAGCATCATTTAATGAGTTTAGTAAGTGAATGAGATTAGATTCAATTCTAATTATACATAAGGTTATTCATGTTTATGTTGTTTATTGTGAGGACTCAGGTATGGTTATGGGGTGTGTTATTGTGAAAAGCAGTCATATGGTGGCCTATGTGTAGGATTTGGTTCCATAGAACCAAATTCTATATATTTTATGATCACCTAGATTAATTATTTTGGAATATTAAAAACTTTCTTATCACATCATGGTCATTCTTATACAATAAAATTTATGTAACAATGTTTTAACGGTACTAGTCACACTGAAATGTTATAAGACTTCCCCTCTTTGATGAGAATCCTATAAATGATATGAAAATATTCTTTAATATATGTTCTATGGTTATATTATGTCATTTGATAGATATAAATAATATAGGCTATTATAGGTAGGTGGCCATAAGACATTGAGACTTCTAATCATGAAGCTCATCCTTAGTAATCTCATGTTAGAAGATTATGAGAATGTGAACCACTAATATAAAATATACATTTTTATGTGTCATTGTATGTTCATATTTGTAGACTTTTGTAATGGTACATAGAATTTAAGATTATTATTAATGTATATCATGAGTCAGGTACTTTTATATATTGATGAAAATCATGATGACATATGCTCACGGTAAAGTAGGATATGATGGGTATGTCATGAGTTATATTATATTATTGAATAATGCAAGAAATGATCACTCCGTTATATTATTTAACAGAAGTTTATATTCTAAGGATTTTTAATGAAAATGAAACTACTTGATTAAGTCAATGGACATGGTGTTATATCAAAATTTTCATTTTCGAAATGTCAAAGAAAGAGACATCGAGAAAATAAGTTGATGAAACCACTATGTAACCCACTTGATTAAATATATTAGGATAAATGGATTATATTTCCCAATGTATGTTTTTATATGATTATTTTCATTAGAGAATTTAGGTTCTTTCTCTATGAGTGAATTAGTGTGTTTCTATATGGTAACCATATACTTTAGGTGGTACTTAGAAATTCCATAGAGAATGAGGACTAGAGGGTCACACACTAAATGTATTAATAATGATAGTTAAATTTTATAATAATGTAACATGTTGAATAAATATTATTCCAACAAATGGTTTAACAACTATTCTTGTTAATTAGATCATAAATGTATTGTCACTATTTATTTGGAAGAATATATGTGAGATGAATATTTAATAAATATTTATTCCATATTTTAGTGAATATAATATTCATTAATTTATCAGTTAATAATTGTATGATATTTACTTATTTAATAAATAATCATTGTTAAAGGTTTGATATATAATAAGAAGGATTGATGGGTTGAGTTTAAGGTTCTAGTGAAAAATAATATATTATATATAATTTTAATAAATATTTATTTGTTTATTAATGATTAAAATACTTATTTATTTGTGATTCGAGTGCATGTAATGTAAATAAAAATAATAATAACGTTATTATTTAGACATGGAGTTAATTTATAATTAAGAGAATGATAATGGACCTTGTGCAATTAGTATTCTCAAACCCTAGTTCTATTTAACCCTAATTATATTATTGTCAACCTAAATTGATGTTGAGGATGATGAATGTATAGAGAGAATCCTCTCAATCACTTGATAGCTCCTCTCCTAGAACACTCACAATAATGGAGAGTGTTATTCCTCTTACACACTCTCGAGTTTACAGAGAAGAAAATAATTATTTAACCTTGAAGAAATTATTGTTACAATTAATGTATGATCATAAAAGTATTAAATTTTTCTTCTCTAATACTAGGGTATTTGAATCATGATATGTAGAGATTCATGAAGCACATGTGGATCTACACTAGTGATTTTATACTCTATAATACTCTTATAAAAACAGTGGTAAGCCAAGAAGTTGTCTACCAAATCTTCAATGAAGAATGAATTGAAATTCAAGTAAATTCATAATATACCTAAATTAATTATACATTATATGTGATGATCCAATATTATTGGTTTCAATATTCATGTTATTTAATTTTTTAATCAATTTATTGGTCCTGACGAACCATTTTCATTTAAAACTCATATTATTCATCGATTAAAACACAAATTTGAGTTGGATACTTTCCAATAGGCACATACACTACATCCAGAACCATCAAGTGGTCGTAGTATAGTTTTATATAAATTTATAATTATTTATTGTTTGATGATATATTTACGCATTTACTCATGGTTTTTATTTTTAGTTAAATTTTTATTTAAAAATTAATTATGAGATCTTCTCTAACCCTTTTTTTCTCATTCATATAAAAAGAAATGTATTAATTATATAAATAAATATCTTAAGAAATCCTAAAGAGGTTAAAATTATTCTGGCTTAATAGAACAAGTGTACATTATGTGTAGTCCGTAGGTGCATGTTGTGAACCCATGGACACTGCAGAAGGATGAAACACTAGAAATCTAGCTCCTAGTGTAATAAATATTCATGAAATGTATTAATTCATGCTATATATTGACAAAGACAACATGTAAAATGGGTTTTTGGACATGACATCATTTAACATACTTACATTTTGTGTATCTCATGCATTTTCATCATGAAAGAAACATAGTAAGAACACATCATGTATTTACTATATAACACATGTGACTGAGTATGGTGTAACTCAGATTTCACATAGAATGTCACTCCCATTCACATCATGTAACTCATATATATATTTAGATGATATAAAAACTCATTCCGGAAGTGTGTATCGGGAATAAATAATGAAGGATTATACATGAAGTGTACCTAGATTATACATGATGTGTACCCTAAAATTTAAAAAAATTAATTAATTATTCTATTTAAACGTAATTTTCATGTTCCCAAGTGTCATATATTGATATTACACACTGCATGATAGGTTATATATATATATATATATATATTAAATACATAGTTAATGTCTACATAAGATTCAAAACTATATACGATGTATAGTCAGAATACTATGACTACCCCACAAATATTAAAATCATTACATGATATATAAATTACATGTGTCTGTGAGTTATTTATTAAAAGTAAATTCCATGTAATTAAGTGACATAACCAATATGAAATATTTCATATGAGTAGACAATATACAACTACAATACATGTTGGATTGTTTAGAAAGGTAATTGTCATGTTTTCTCCAAGTTAATTCTCTATACTTAGTTAATTTTAACTAAAAATAATTTAATGATTTTTTTTAAATTATAAAGGCTGGGAATATCAAGGACAATTTGGATGGAAATTATGATAAATGATCTGATTAACCAATAAAGAAAAATAATTAATTTTAAAATGTTTTATCTTAATTAAGAATGAGGGAAGTGATTTATAATTTATTAAATGTGTGGTCATTGAATTATTATAGGTAATCATGTGTAACACCCCAAGATTTTATAGTGTGTTATTTCTTCAAAATAATTCAATAACTTTCACTACACGCAACACCAAGTTCAATCGCACCATGACTTACCAAACAAGCTATTCAAAAGAGGTTATGAATAGTGTTAACTAAATTTTAAACTTTATATAATCCTTATAATTTTAGAATCCATATTATGAGTTTCTTAGACATAATGTAAGAACAAATTCATTTTCAGTATTTCACTTTTACCAAATTTTAATAGTGAACCCTTTTTAGATACTATATTTTAAACTTTTTGACTAAATGGGGACATCAAAAATTTAAAATGAAACATCCCAAGCTTCCACGGTACGCTAGCGTGTGTTGTACGCAACACCGAGTTCTAACACACCGTAACCAATCAAACTAGCCGTTATGAATAGTAATACCTACTTTTTGAAATTATATATATTTTATATTTTAAAATGGACTTTATTTTTGGATTCGGAATATCGAATTTAGCCTAAGGTGAAATTTTGGTACATTTCGGATAACTTTCATATTTTGATGAATAGTGAAAATTACTAAATTTTAATTAAAAACAACTTTTTTAATCAAATTAATTACTAGTGATAAATTATGAATTTGAGTGGTTTTAAAGTATATTTAGAATATATTTTTACCATTTAATGTAATTTTGGTCATTGGACATAATTTTACAATTAAACCGAACATAAACAAGTGTCAATCTTTTGATAGTTATTATCTCTTAAAAACACGCTTTTTGTTTTGATAGCGGGAATTAATTTTAAATTAATTTCTGCCACTTCTGTGTTTTGAATTTAGAAAAATGGATTCCATATTTGGAATCAGGATGTTCAAATTGTGTAAATAGGTAACTTTTATTTTTAGACATTTTGAATAATTATTGTGGTAAATATTTTATTTACCATGGTTAAGGGTAAATCCGGTAAATAAGGGTTAAAAAATAATATTATAATAATACAAAATTACCCTAAAACGTGTCATAACCTTATTGGTGGACACATACCCGACCATGAGCATCCTTGGGTCAATTTGGGGACCCCTTGGAGCCACTTTTATGTGGTAGGGACACTTTATATTAATAAAGTTAAAATAAAAATAAAAATGGCATAAGCTTACATCTTTTAGAAGAACAATTTTTACATAGGGTTATACATGTTGGATTTTCGATTATAAATATTCATTAGAAAGCTAAAAAGATTTCCTACATAATTATATTTTATTTATAATTTTTATACATCAAATAAGTTAAATTATTAACGACACAATAATGATGCAATGTTTACCTCATTAATAAATCATTTAAATAAATAAGATTATAATGATTAAAATATTATCTAAAACCTGTCCAATTCTTATTGGTTGATGTTATTTAGAATATGAGTCATCTTATCTTCGACCTCAAGGATTTTTGGACCATTATAAACCGAATATAATTATATTATAAATTAATACTTTCACTCTTTCTTAAAGAGCCCCTCCTCTCCCTTATAAAAGGAGACCACTTCTACTCATTCCTCACACCTCTCAAGCCACTTGGCTCGTCCAAACTCTGCCCAACTAAGCTCCCCACATCCCTCTACTCCTCCTTGAAGCTTACCCTTAGGCAGAAAGCATTTCAAGAAGTCCTTTGGTTCCAACCAAAGTGAGTTACCTAAATTAAAGGTAACGATTTCTCTTAAATTATTTTCATTTATTTTGCTTCTTCAACCCCCAAACTCTTTTTATTTACTTTATTTTGTAACAACACCAGTATCCTCAATATACTAGGATGTTGTTATAAGAAGTATTCAAACTAAACATACACACAAATCCATCTAATGGATGATGAACATAATGTTTCTGTGGATGGCAAACTAACGCCTCACGAAACGATGATTGTTCAAATACATCTTACCGCCTCTCATGGTGGCCATTATGATGGAACTGTAATTAAATATGATATTAATGATATATATTTTATATATAAGCTTCTGTAATTCCATTTTATTTCATACCATTATTCGTTTCATGTTGTATATACATACGATAATTTCATTTGAGGAAGTGCGGACTACCGCCCCCTTAAAATGATATGACTCGTTCATACCACACATGGAACGTATAAAGGATGGTGTTAATGAACTTAAGTAACATGTATAAAATATTATATTATACTGGAATAGTAATATACCTATGTATCATTTGTATTCCATTCTTTTAAAATAAAAATTAAATGGAAGTAGCGTTCGTGCGTACGTACGGACTACCGTCTCCACGAACGCGATGAGATTCATTCTCCATCGTATCCATTCAAGTATAATTATCATTTGATGATTTAAAAATGATGTTTAAGGACTTGATACCATTCTTGATTTGAATAATATACAACTTATCCTTTACAAACATGTCTTACGTAACAAAACATACAAAAGCAAACAAGTAAGTTCACACCCGAAACAGCGATAATACTAAGATATTATTATCAAATCAATATTAAAAGATCATATATGATATCATATTAATGTATATGATTCTTTTATAATTTAATAACAATTATTTCACCATTATACAGAAGGTTAACCTACCCCAACCAAGGAAAAGTACAAGGTAAGGGTTATTTCACAATCTCTTCATTATCCGAGGTTGTTTATACGTAATAATCTACTGGGATCTCGTTATCATCCACATCCATGTTTCTTCAAAATGTATTTCAAAACATTTTTAATATTTAAAAGAATACGGGTTAAAGTCATTTATACCCTTGTTTGACTTTTTATAAGAGGTTTATAAGGGAATCTTTCCGTCGTTTTCCAAACAAGGTGCTTTTTAACCTTTTCGACAGAATTAAGATAAGAATGTTTTTTTAACTTATACGGCGGGTGCGGTTATTTTCCGCCGTTATAAAATCGTCAAAGATTCACTTACAAGCTTGTAAGAATATTTTCAAGAAAATGTTTTATTTTATATGACTCTTAAATGATTTCAAAAATAGAAAGAGATATTTCTCTAAAAAGTGTTTTGATTTCATCTATGTCAACATACTTCGACGGATTTTACGCTTATTTGAAGTTGATTTATTATGATACAAAACTTCTATATTGTATTGAAGGTTTTGTGATATGTTTTACTGTGGATGTGCTATCTTTATACCATTCATAGTTTATGGTGAAATTATTGACATTTCGTATGCTAGTTTTAATACGAATGTTTATGTTATGTTTAAACCTTTTCATATGGGAATGCATTAGACTTAATAAGTGACGGGTGGAGACCGCTATAGATCCTCGATGCATCGGTAGGTCTCATGAGACAAAATAGTGTCTTGGCACAAGGCCTTGACAAAATCTTATTTGTAGTCTTGGCACGAGGCCTTGGCTATGTGGTTATGATAGTCTGGCATTATGCATTCCAACATTATGAAAGTGGTTATTGATTTTTGCATGTGATTATTCGATTAGTAGAATATCCATATGAATAAGTAAATGGAATTATTTCATTTTATTTATGCCATACCATGTTGAAAGTTCATATTTAAAAGGCTTTTGTTTTAGTTATACATTGCCTTAAATGTTTATTCTTATTTATGAACGTTTCCGCTATATTGTTATCCTTACTGGGCATTTGAGCTCACCCCTTTTCTATGTTTTATTTTTCCCAGGTAGTGAAGAAGTAAATTATGAATGACCTGCAGGGATATTGTGTGGGGATATGAGTGTGAATTATGCAGACATTATGTTGTTGTAGTATTTTTTCATTTTATGATGTAATGTAAAACTTATGAATATATCTAGTGTTTCCAAGGCTACTAAACCAATCGGTCTTTCGAGATTTGATCTTTCTTGTGATCATGCCAATGTTATGTAATAATGCACCGACTCTGGGTAGCTGGGGTCGGGGCGTTACAGTTGGTATCAGAGGAAGTTTAGTACAAACCTTGGAAGCTAGATTTAGATAAACTCTGATTAGAGCACGTAGACCTAAGATGAACTTTGAGGATTAGTATAGAAGAACTTCCTAGAATTTTGGTATTGTAGAGATTTTTTGAGTTTTCTGAGCAATACATCCCTGTCTGGATACGAGCAGGTAGAGGCGGCTCTGGCACAGATGTACCTAGGGGTAAAACCCGAAAACACCGCTTTGAGCTAGACTCGAACGGGAACTGGTGCACGACAACGGGCCTTGCTGCACTCTTGGTTACGACACTCCCGAGGGATATGCTTAGGATAACTCTCATTTTCTTTACAAATCATTATGAAGGGTTTATGAGTATATACTTCCTCAAAGAAAACATTTTTTATGATTATGGATTATATCCATAAATAGTTCAATTTATGTTAAGTGTTTTATAAGTATGGGATTATGTATTTTGATTCATAAACTGATCTAGTGTATTCCATTGTTTAGAAATGGCGCCCAGTAGAAGGAATGAGAACTCCAGAAATGCACATGATCCAAAGAGAAGGAAGGATCATATCTTTCATGGTCTTAAGCTAGAATTTATAAGAGAAATAGTCTCCCATGTATTATCATCATATGAAGAAATAATATCATGTGTTGATAAGATAAGTAAAGAGTTTACTGAGTCCTATGGCTTTAAGCAAGAGAAGAAAAGGATAGAAGAGAGAAAGATGGATAAAGGGAAGATGGAAAAGAAGAATTTTCCCATATGTGGTAACTGTGGAAAGAAACACCCTGGAACTTGCCTAAAAGGAATGGGAGTTTGTTATAAGTGTGGAGGAAAAGGGCACAAAGTACGTGACTGCAAGGGTAGGAAAATGGTTTCAAATGTACAATGCTTCATTTGCAAGGAGTTTGGACACTACGCGAACCTATGTTCCAATCATCAGACTATGCCGCAAATGATTCTATTGGATAATAATCAAGTTATGATACTACCACAGATGAAGAGGAATGATTAGAGTTCTTATGTTGATTATGTCAATTGAGTGTTGTATCAACAATGTACTTGTTATAATGATTATGGAGTATATAAGGATTGTTCTTCAGTACTATTTCATTAAGGACTTGATATTGTGTGGAACAAAGAAAAGTGACTCAATAGCAGGATAAATTTTTGGAAAATATATGGTTGAGAGAAAGATAAACCATAATATGGTTCTGATACCGAGTTAGTGATTTTAGAATAATACATGATTGATTTGGATAAATTATATTAGATATTCTTGACTACCTTGGAACTGATTAATGATCTGTATATTCCATTATTGTTGGGGTTTAAAACATTTTTGGATTGATGAAGTATATCCATCATTCTATATGGAATAAGGGAGCATGAATGTAATCAATAAGGAATATGGTAATTCAGGATGTTTCTGTGTATTAAAAGAATACAAGATGAAGGTATTCATATGCTATTATGGGGTAAAAAGGATCTACATTATTCTTACCTTCCTTATAAATGTTGGACTGTGAGTTTGGACAGAAGTATTTTGGATAGTTCTAGTTTGGATTATTTTGGATTGCCATAAAAGGACAACCCGGAGGTCGGGCGGCAACCCGTCGCGTCCGGCAAGGCTGCGAGACTTGAACCCGCAACCAAAGGGCTACAAGGGTGTATCACCTACCACTGGCCCACGAGATGTCTTGGATTAAATAATGTAGTTTTTTTAAAAGATCTGGTAGATGAATTATAAATTCATTTATTTTGGAACCCTGTACGAATAGTATAAATAGAAATTTTTTTTACATTCTATTATCTTTTAGAGTGAAAGATGAGTTTGTGGTAGAAATTTATTAATGGATAAAACTCTAATTATAATGTAAGTATATCTCCTTATGATCTTAGCCAATCTCATAAATAAATTCCTCAACATTAATAAAAGGAAATTAGAACAAAAATGTTGTCCTAGATGGTACCTTAAATCATCACTAATTTATGGCTTTGGGATTGTTGGCCTTTTCATAGCCATGTTCTCTACCACTCTCCATCATATAATTGATGGTTAGATTTCTCTTCCATATCCATATTTTCCGACATGGAACCCTAGTATGTGTTATTTTCGGTAATCTTTATACTTTCCACTCTTTATTTTAAATAGAGGCCTCATTAATTCATTTTTCGATGTGGGATTTCAACTAAGATATTTTGAAACGTCAAAAATGTGTTATCCTAATACCCTATGTTTTGTTGAACCGATGGTATTTTAAATCATCATAGATTGATGAATTTAAGGACCTCAATTTTACACTTGTTTGTGATTGACGACCTCAATCACCACCTATAAATATTTACGTTTTTCCTCCAGTTATATGTCTCTAATTGCCACCAATGTTCTCCTAATCGAGATCATAATTTGGTGGTGACCCTTTGATTTCTCTTTTCCTCATATTAAGACTAAATTTTAGTAACCCAATTTCCGATGTGGGTTTTCCCACAAATATATTTTCTATTTTCAACCTTTTATTTTTGAAGAACAATTTCAAATTGCGAGGACGCAATTTATTGAAGGAGGGGAGAATGTAACACCCCAAGATTTTATAGTGTGTTATTTCTTCAAAATAATTCAATAACTTTCACTACACGCAACACCAAGTTCAATCACACCATGACTTACCAAACAAGCTGTTCAAAAGAGGTTATGAATAGTGTTAACTAAATTTTAAACTTTATATAATCCTTATAATTTTAGAATCCATATTATGAGTTTCTTAGACATAATGTAAGAACAAATTCATTTTCAGTATTTCACTTTTACCAAATTTTAATAGTGAACCCTTTTTAGATACTATATTTTAAACTTTTTGACTAAATGGGGACATCAAAAATTTAAAATGAAACATCCCAAGCTTCCACGGTACGCTAGCGTGTGTTGTACGCAACACCGAGTTCTAACACACCGTAACCAATCAAACTAGCCGTTATGAATAGTAATACCTACTTTTTGAAATTATATATATTTTATATTTTAAAATGGACTTTATTTTTGGATTCGGAATATCGAATTTAGCCTAAGGTGAAATTTTGGTACATTTCGGATAACTTTCATATTTTGATGAATAGTGAAAATTACTAAATTTTAATTAAAAACAACTTTTTTAATCAAATTAATTACTAGTGATAAATTATGAATTTGAGTGGTTTTAAAGTATATTTAGAATATATTTTTACCATTTAATATAATTTTGGTCATTGGACATAATTTTACAATTAAACCGAACATAAACAAGTGTCAATCTTTTGATAGTTATTATCTCTTAAAAACACGCTTTTTGTTTTGACAGCGGGAATTAATTTTAAATTAATTTCTGCCACTTCTGTGTTTTGAATTTAGAAAAATGGATTCCATATTTGGAATCAGGATGTTCAAATTGTGTAAATAGTTAACTTTTATTTTTAGACATTTTGAATAATTACTGTGGTAAATATTTTATTTACCATGGTTAAGGGTAAATCCGGTAAATAAGGGTTAAAAAATAATATTATAATAATACAAAATTACCCTAAAACGTGTCCTAACCTTATTGGTGGACACATACCCGACCATGAGCATCCTTGGGTCAATTTGGGGACCCCTTGGAGCCACTTGTATGTGGTAGGGACACTTTATATTAATAAAGTTAAAATAAAAATAAAAATGGCATAAGCTTACATCTTTTAGAAGAACAATTTTTACATAGGGTTATACATGTTGGATTTTCGATTATAAATATTCATTAGAAAGATAAAAAGATTTCCTACATAATTATATTTTATTTATAATTTTTAGACATCAAATAAGTTAAATTATTAATGACACAATAATGATGCAATGTTTACCTCATTAATAAATCATTTAAATAAATAAGATTATAATGATTAAAATATTATATAAAACCTGTCAAATTCATATTGGTTGATGTTATTTAGAATATGCGTCATATTATCTTCGACCTCAATGATTTTTGGACCATTATAAACCGAATATAATTATATTATAAAGTAATACTTTCACTCTTTCCTAAAGAGCCCCTCCTCTCCCTTATAAAAGGAGACCACTTCTACTCATTCCTCACACCTCTCAAGACACTTGGCTCGTCCAAACTCTGCCCAACTAAGCTCCCCACATCCCTCTCCTCCTCCTTGAAGCTTCCCCTTAGGCAGAAAGCATTTAAAGAAGTTTTTTGGTTCCAACCAATGTGAGTTACCTAAATTAAAGGTAACGATTTCTCTTAAATTATTTTCATTTATTTTGCTTCTTCAACCCCCAAACTCTTTTTATTTACTTTCTTTTGTAAAAACAACAATATCCTCAATATACTAGGATGTTGTTATAAGAAGGATTCAAACTACACATACACACAACTCCATATATTGGATGATGAACATAATGTTTCTGTGGATGGCAAACTAACGCCTCACGAAACAATGATTGTTCAAATACATCTTACCGCCTCTCATGGTGGCCATTATGATGGAACTGTAATTAAATATGATATTAATGATATATATTTTATATATAAGCTTCTGTAATTCCATTTTATTTCATACCATTATTCGTTTCATGTTGTATATACATACGATAATTTCATTTGAGGAAGTGCGGACTACCACCCCCTTAAAATGATATGACTCGTTCATACCACACATGGAACGTATAAAGGATGGTGTTAATGAACTTAAGTAAAATGTATAAAATATTATATTATACTAGAATAGCAATATACCTATGTATCATTTGTATTCGATTCTTTTAAAATAAAAATTAAATGGAAGTAGCGTTCGTGCGTACGTACGGACTACCGTCTCCACGAACGCGATGAGATTCATTCTCCATCGTATCCATTCAAGTATAATTATCATTTGATGATTTAAAAATTATGTTTAAGGACTTGATACCATTCTGGATTTGAATAATATACAACTTATCCTTTACAAACATGTCTTACGTAACAAAACATACAAAAGCAAACAAGTAAGTTCACACCCGAAACAGCGATAATACTAAGATATTATTATCAAATCAATATTAAAAGATCATATATGATATCATATTAATGTATATGATTCTTGTATAATTTAATAAAAATTATTTCACCATTATACAGGAGGTTAACCTACCCCAACCAAGGAAAAGTACAAGGTAAGGGTTATTTCACAATCTCTTCATTATCCGAGGTTGTTTATACGTAATAATCTACTGGGATCTCGTTATCATCCACATCCATGTTTCTTCAAAATGTATTTCAAAACATTTTTAATATTTAAAAGAATATGGGTTAAAGTAATTTATAACCTTGTTTGACTTTTTATAAGAGGTTTATAAGGGAATCTTTCCGTCGTTTTCCAAACAAGGTTCTTTTTAACCTTTTCGACAGAATTAAGATAAGAATGTTTTTTTAACTTATACGGCGGGTGCGGTTATTTTCGGCCGTTATAAAATCGTCAAAGCTTCCCTTACAAGCTTGTAAGAATATTTTCAAGAAAATATTTTATTTTATATGACTCTTAAATGATTTCAAAAATAGATAGAGATATTTCTCTAAAAAGTGTTTTGATTTCATCTATGTCAACATCCTTCGACGGATTTTACGCTTATTTGAAGTTGATTTATTATGATACAAAACTTCTATATTGTATTGAAGGTTTTGTGATATGTTTGACTGTGGATGTGCTATATTTATACCATTCATAGTTTATGGTGAAATTATTGACATTTCGTATGCTAGTTTTAATACGAATGTTTATGTTATGTTTAAACCTTTTCATATGGGAATGAATTGGACTTAATAAGTGACGGGTGGAGCCCGCTATAGCTCCTCGATGCATCGGTAGGTCTCATGAGATAAACTAGTGTCTTGGCACAAGGCCTTGACAAAATCGTATTTGTAGTCTTGGCACGAGGCCTTGGCTATGTGGTTATGATAGTCTGGCATTATGCATTCCAACATTATGAAAGTGGTTATTGATTTTTGCATGTGATTATTCGATTAGTAGAATATCCATATGAATAAGTAAATGGCATTATTTCATTTTATTTATGCCATACCATGTTGAAAGTTCATATTTAAAAGGCTTTTGTTTTAGTTATACATTGCCTTAAATGTTTATTCTTATTTATGAAAGTTTCCGCTATATTGTTATCCTTACTGGGCATTTGAGCTCACCCCTTTTCTATGTTTTATTTTTCCCATGAAGTGAAGAAGTAAATTATGAATGACCTGCAGGGATATTGTGTGGGGATATGAGTGTGAATTATGCAGACATTATGTTGTTGTAGTAGTTTTTCATTTTATGATGTAATGTAAAACTTATGAATATATCTAGTGTTTCCAAGGCTACTAAACCAATCGGTCTTTCGAGATTTGATCTTTCTTGTGATCATGCCAATGTTATGTAATAATGCACCGACTCTGGGTAGCTGGGGTCGGGGCGTTACATCATGAGATTAGACAAACCTATTAATATGATTTAATTATTTTAATTAGTTAAAATTAAAATAATATGATGGCATGCATGCCATTCCCTCGTCCTAATTTTTATGGGTCTTTGTGCTCAATGTTTCTTTTATGTTATTTTCCAAAACGAATTTTTTGGTTCCCCTTAACTATGTGTTAGTAAAAGAATATGTAATGAATTGAGCTCTTAGGTGAGATGAGGTAGTCCATGCTCAAAGAAAAGTTGAAACCAACCCAGAAAATATATGGTGCATAGGAGGAATGATGAAACTTGAATCAGGGAATGATTTTAGGTGTTCCTCCCATAGGGTCAAGGGATAATTTATCATCATTTAAATAAATTAACTACTAAAAAATCTAAGGATCATACCCTTTTATTATTATATTTCTGTCAGTTTCATGGATACTTTATTGTTGTAATTTTATAAATGAATTAAAAATCAAGAAATATGGAATTAAAATAAATTGTATTATGTGTAAATTTTTTCTATGTCATGGTTAATCACTTTAGTAAAATCCACTTAATTTTAACGATGCATGTAATAATATAAAAAGGGAAATTTTTGTATAAATATAAAAATATATAAAATAAAAATACTATGTCATTAAATCCATACCATACTTGAGTATTAATTGAACCATAGTTCTCAGTGCATGAAAAACCTCTATTGGGGTGCTATCAATTATCAATGAATTTATAACTTGTGTCTTAGATTGACATAACCTAGTTTTTATAATGGGTTCATCAAATCTATGAGATTTAGTGAAACAAGTAGGCATGTTTTGATGAAACCCATGTCTAGGATTTCATAATTGGAGAGTCCAATCAACAAATGAAGAAGCTATAGGTTAATGCATTTGGAAAGATCTACCAACCTAAATACCTTCATATATCATTTTAGGTCTCTATCTTGGTTATGAGAAGAGATATATAAATACTTATCACTAGAATATACAAGCGACTTGATATTATAAAACTAATGGTGTATAATTTTGGTTTTCGAGAAAATATTGAGAAGTCAATAAATTAAATAAAAATTCATTATCTAAAACAGAAATTTTGATAAAGCGCTAAAATATTCTCTTTTTTATTATTGCAGTGGTAAACCATACAATTTTGATTGTATCACTATGATCAATATTATAGAAGGATAACCTTCTTATCGAATCAAATTTAATAGAATGGTATAGGCTCTTGGGAATTATACTATGACATGAACAAAAATTATGAATTCTAGAAAGATATATTCCTTAATTTCCTTATAAAGCGCATAATGGGGAAGAAATGTCTCTCAACATAAAACATTTAAATAATTCCCTAAACACCCAATGATTCATGATATCATCCATCTCTTATGAGATTTTAAATAAAAATGAGAATATGGATATGTATAGCTCTGTATCTTACCTTCATGATATTTATCATGAGAATGTGAGATAAGATATATATGATATCTCCAATGTACTAGTCACATGAAATATTGTAGATTCGGAACCAAATGATCCTCATGTAGTCAATATTATTGGATACATAGAGTGCTTATACATCTTGGGATTTAATATCCCTGATGAGGTTTTCACAAAACTCAATTTATCTTAACTTCCTATGATCTTTTCTCATTTAATTACTAATTATAATATGATCAATAGTGAGAAGTCTCTCCTAGATCTCCTCTATTTTATTTTCTAAGTCGATAAGGACCTGATTTTAGTGTAATATATTAGATATATTTTCATACGTTGATTTTTAGATAAATTGAAAATATCCACATTTAATTTTTTTAAAAATATTTTTTACATATAATTTGAATGTTTCATTATTTTGTGGGAGAAATAAATTATTATTCACAGAATGTGATTTATGTTTTTCAACATAATCATGTTTGTATCACAAGTGTAATTGTTTCATTTTTTATATATTATATGTGTTAATTAATAAATTCTATAAGTTTTTCAATTTTTCACATGGTTTTGTTTTAATTATTTCATTAATTATTATTATTTTTCTTACTATTATTTATAATTATGATTTCTAATTGTTGTGAAAATTTAATTTTTTAAACATTTTATTTACCCTTACATAAGATTCGTTTTACCCTTACGTAACATTATTTACATTTTATCTACCTTTATTCATTTGTTCATACCATTATATAACTATTTTTATACCCTTATGTATTAGTGTATTATGTTGTTTACCATTATGTAATGATATAGTAACCCTTAAGTAGACTTTATCTATAGTTACATAAATTTTTTTTATTATGAAATACCAATACACAACTTTGATTTACCTTTACATTGGATGTTTATGACCATTTTAACTTTATGTGTGCTATATATTCCTTTATGCAAGATTGATTTTACCCATAGGCAAATATTTGAAAATAAAACATACCCTTACAAATTTTAATATACAATTTTATGAAGTGTATATAAAATGATAGATACCATTATGTATAGTGTCTTTACAAACTTACATAACTACTCATTTCCTTTATACAAGTCAAATAAAATGAAACTTACGTTTTCACATGCTTCAGAAAAGGATTATTAAAAAAAAGTCTGCATGATTTATGAAATGTGAACTACCATTATGTAAAATGTGTTTAATTTTACTCAATTATTTTAAATTTACACAATATGTTTCATTTCATGGTTACCCTTATGTGAGTTACCCTTATTCAATATTACCTTTAAAGACTCTTTAAAAAATATAAACTACCCTTACGCTAGATATAGAAATCTCATATTTTCCTCTAATATTGAAGATGCTTCTCCCATATTATAGTTGTTTCAGGACGTTGATGCAATAGTACCAGGAGAATATTTATGGGGATAAAATTTTGATTAATTTATAATGATACATCAAATTAAAATGGAAATATATTTACATTTATTTTGTAATAATTTATTTTTATGTATATGATGAAGAATTTGAAAATATCCAGGAAAATATAGTTCGTGGAATTTATTTGAAGAAAAATAGTCGTTAAGGATTCATATATAAATAAGGGTTGAATAAAACCATATAAAAGTGATATTAAGCAAGAAAAATATCTAAAGTCCAGAATTATAGAGAAACAAAAAGTCAAATCTACAGATTTTCCATGGGTTTTCTTTTTGTCAATGACATCTCAGTTCTTCATCAATCCCCAAAGAGATGAAGTTCACTATTCTATACCATTTTTTATTCTTTGACATGTGTTGATAGTCCAGTCAGTTTTATTAGTTTGTAGAAGTGTTTGTATTTCAATGTTCACAAATGGATGTTCCTCAATCCAAAAGGTAGGGTCTTGGTTATACTCACTTGACCAAAAATGAGGATCACTAGTTTTTCTTACCTGATCAAAAAGTATGAACACATAGGTTGTGTTTCAGTTATACCTCTAGGTTGGAAAATAGAAGAATAGGTTAGGTTTTCTATATTAAAAATCATGGGTTATTCCTTTTCTTTAAAACATTTAAGAACTATTTAGTCTATCTTGTAACCGAATGGTTTTTTTCTTCACCTATAAAATACTTGTTCATAATTTATTTTAGTGAGTACTTATCCTTCTTCTATGTTGGAGGGGATTGATGAGTAGAGTGGGTTTATATTGAACCAAAATACTATAAAAAACTTGGTGTTCCTCAATTTATTTATATTCCACTGCTAAATCTTTTTGAGCACCACACTCAAAATCATCTATTATTTCATTTAAGTTAATAATACTATGATAATTTTTAAATTAAGTGTAAAAATTTTAAAAGGAATATTCACCCCCTCTAGTCCATCTTTATATTGAAAACATCATCAAAAATTGTTATCAAAAGAAGATTCCTTAAATTATAGTTTATAAATTATTTAATACTATTGTAATGACGTGAACTGTTATGAATAAAATTACTTTTATTTTAATGTCTTGTGGATTTAGAAAACACATGCACTCCTTTTTTATTATTAGAGATAAATTTTTTGGTCTTTTCTATAGACCAAGCCTATGTTGTGATCTAACAACTTAAGCATGAGGTAAACTGTTTTTGAGAGAAGTTCAAGTGCAACGAGATCACATCCCAAACCATGTTCATCGAACAACCCCATGAAAGCCCCACCATCACACAACATACTCTTACGGTGTATGATGTTGTAACAAATGGATATGTATCAAAACCATAGCATTATTATTATGTACATTATTTTCTTTGTATAGAATAATGAATATACTTTCATTTTATTAATGTTACCTTGAAAAGGATTTTTAAAGCATGAATAGTATTAGTGGTTCACTTTCAAGTTCAATTAAGAAATATTTTTTGGTGAATTAATTTATTTTTAAAATAAATAATATTTTAAAAAAATATTATCATTAAATTACTTTTATTAAATTATTACATAATTTTTATGAAGTCAAATGTAATTTTTAGTAAGGATTAAAATTAGTTTTTTGTCAAAACCCATCAAATTTCAATATTGCCGGTTTTTATATTAAAAGTGAAAATTAACATATTTAGAAAATTATATAGATAAAATGAATTTTTTTGAAATCAAGACATCGAAATTATCCAACAGTTAATTTTTCATATTTTTTTGAGATGGTTGAATTTTTGGGTAAAAATTGAATACCATATAAAAATATAATGTGTTTTATGACATCATAATGACCTAATAGAGATGTAATAAAATACAATGAAAGGGATATTCAGAAAAATGTATTATTTACCTTTAAAATAATGTAATTTTATATTTTATTTATTTATTTTATAAATCCTTAGTGAATCCTACAAGACTTATAAAATATTTTATGATTTTAAAACAATTTTCTTGAGTGTCACACGAATCCACATAATTAAGGAAAATATTTTAATATCTTTATCCCTTTACCTTATAAAATACTGTTTTCCACTCCCATTGGCATGAAAACATGGGAAAACCCCCGGTTTGGTTTGTGGTTTTTAATATTTTAGTGTGTAGTGTCCAAATCCTAAATAATAAAGAATTACCCCTCCTTTCCTATATAAACCACCCTAATCTACCATTTCTTTCTCACTCAAAACATGTTTAGCACTAAAAAACACTGAAACACACTCCCTAGAGTCCTCCCAAGCCCCCCCAAGTCCCCATGAATCCTCCCCCAAACCTTTTTGATCATAAATCCAATTAAGGGTTCCTTTGTTTCTTATTTTTATTCAAGTTTCCTTATATTGTTAAAGCATCATATTTTCATTTAAAAATGATGGAGTATGTTTTCCCACCTCCCCTATTATGCCCTTATTATTTTTAAATATGATATCACCATTTATCTATCATTAATTCCTCTTATGTACACTTGTTACCATACTATATTCCCTAACATATTTCTCTCTTCTGATTTCCATTCTACAATTTCTTTTAAATTATGTCTCTAAATTTTATTTCATATTATAGGATATTTTGTTCCATGATACCGTTAATTTCCATTTCATGAATAAATTATGAGAGAATCCTTTTTATCTCATCAGACCATTTTATGAATTTCTATTTGACATTGTTATGCTTCTAAAATTACACCACAATTTTCCATGCCAAAATAATCATGTAGTGAATACCATGCCCATTTTTCAATCAGGGGCATTCACCTTTATGATCATGTAGTTATTGACTAGGGACTTATATGTATGTATTACACATTACTTTTTCTAGGAATAAATTATTATTTTTAATGAATCTATATTTTATTATCTAGGTGGAACACTTATACATGACAACATAATGATTATGAATGGTGCATCCTAATAGTACTCCAATGCATTGGGTAATGTTTTGTATAATGATACACCATGTTCAATGAGGGTTTACTAATTATAATTAAAATTCAGTGGGGGTTTAATCATGAAAATTCATGTGCAATGAGGGTTTACTCATGCTAATCCATGAGTAATGAGCCTTGGATCATGATAATATCATGTTGAATATTGTTTCCACATTGCCATGTTATGATTATCATGATTTTTCATGCCTTCATGTTCATGATTCTCTTATGCTCCATTGATATTCATATTGTCTAACATGTATTGTATTTCTCAAGTTATGCTATTTTTATTCCCTTACTAGGCTTTATAGATCGCCCTTTTTTGTATATCCTCAGGTTATCCCATGGAATCATAATTATAGAGAAATGTTATGCCAATGTAAAAGATGTTTTCAATAAAGATGTGTATTTCATGTTTTATGATGTTATGTATTGTTCCTATGGAACAAATACACTATACCTATCAATATTATGTGTTTTATTAAGATCCAATCAATGTAATAAATCATTATTAAATATTAATGAAAGGGTAGGGCTGTTATAGTTTGTATGAGAGGGTAGGTATAGATTTTTTTCGGATTAGGGTTAGAAAACACTTTTTAAATCCTTAGGGAGAGATTAAGTATAAGAAAAACATTCCTAAATTTTTTTTAGTATAGATTAAGTGGTTTATCAGGAAAATACTTCCCGGTTTTGATACAAACAAGTAGATATGACTCTAAAACAAATGTATATAGGGAAAAAACCTGAAAGCACCACTATAATCTAGACTCGAATGGGAACTGGTGCATGAAAATGGGCCATGCTGCACTAATGGTTTGACACTCCCTAGGGAAATTCTTTGATAAATTTATAAGAATATTATGAACCATTATTAAGGGAGGAAAAAAATTCCCATACGAAGATATGTTAAAAAATAGATCATGGATAATATAGACTAAATCCTAGAAGATAAATGTAATTTAAAAGTTAACCCTTTATTTTCATTGGATTCCCTTTTACATGTTTAATAGTTTAAAATACTTAACCCTATTTTCCCTTTTATTCCATCCAATGGATAGTAATAGGAGGAATCAATCTAACACCCGATGTGAAGATCAATGTGATGACATACCTAATGAGATGCCCAATCCAATGGGAGAGGGAATAGAAATATATGTCATGACACTCTCTTAGATAACAAATTTTATGAATTGAATATTGGATTATGAATAACGTCCACCCCCCTCCCCCACCCCCAGGAAAAAACAAGTTGCAATCAAGCACTTCATGAGACAAAGGCCTACTACTTTAAATGCATCATCTGATCCCTCAATAATTGAATAATGGATAAACTCAATTGATATTATATTCTCCATACTTCAATGCTCTGAACAAGAGAAGGTTCTTCTGGACACTTATTTAATAGAGGTTGAAGTTGATAAATGGTGGAAATTGATCAAAAATATGAATCCAAATAATGTTATTGAGGCGATGGGATAGAAGAACTCTCATATTTTTTTTTGATAAATATGTCCCCTACACCCTCCATCTTAAGATGGAAAGAGATTTCCTTTCACTCAAGCAAAAAATAATACGAATCTGTTGGGGTGTATGAGGATAATTTCTTCAGACTTTCATGACATGCCTTCGGTTTTTTCATTACCCTCGAATGCAAGGTTGACCACTTATTTTGTAGGATAAATCCAACTCTACGAAAATCCATGGAAATGCAAAAATTTGATAGCTATGAAAAAAATGTCTGATGTGCCCTCAATGTAAATATGGAGATCGGTGAATCTCATCGGTGTCATGGGGGTAAGACGAGAAAAGTTTAATTTAATTATGGTGATCTGATGGATAAATCCATTGGTGTTAAGAAATTACAACACCCCTCTTGTCAAAGGTGTGAAAAGAAGCACCTTGAAGATTTCCTCAGAGGATCGAGGAAATTCTATAGGAGTGGAAGATAAGAAAACTTGGATAATAATTTACAACAGGAGAAACCTTTCAATGTGACTGAGGAAAGGAACATTCTGGTCGACCCTCAACATGTTATTCATTTCTACAACTGCAAGGAACCACTACACATAGCGAAGTAGTTCCGTAAGACAAGGGTTTTCAGAGGTAACTGATAACCTCCAAGATAGCGAGGGAGAGATTTTTTTATCACTACCAACTAAGTGAATACCAAAAATAATGTGGTGAAAGGTATGCTAGTTATTCATTCAATAATAGTGAATGTGCTATTTGATTCTGATTCTATGCATTCTTTTATATCTTGAATGTTTATTATAATATAAAAAACACCACCAAAAAGCATTAAAGTATAGATGTTGGTGAAAAAATGGGGAAATTATAGCATCCCATGTATATAACTCATCCCATGTCACGATTTGTGGGATAAACTTCCTAGATAACCATGTCATAGTCCATTTGGTGGAATTCTATGTGATTATAAGCATGGATTGGATTTCCCTACATAGTGCCAACATAAATTACCATAAGAAGGAGATCACTCTCCATATTACGAATCATCCACAGATTCTATAAAAATTCAAGGATATGTATTGTTCTTATTTAGCACCATCAAATCAAGCATAGATATTATTTCCCAATGAGAAAGTGTATCTAGATTAAATGATTGATTCTAAGGAAAGAATCATCCTTGAAGATGTGCCCATCTTGAGGGAATACGAAGATGTGTTTCTAGAGGTACTGTTCGGTATTCTCCTAGATGAGATGTGAAATTCTCTATTGATATTATACCTGGGGAGTTTCTAATATCAAAGACTCTATATAGAATGGATGTTGTGGAGAATGAAGATCTAAAGACACAATTATGGGAGAATCTGTATAAAGGGTATATACTCCCAAGAGCTTCACAATGGGGTACACCACTCCTCTCCCTCAAGATGAAGGATGGGTCAAAGAGCCTTTTCATCGATTATCATGAGCTCAAAAAATCACGATAAATAACAATTTTACTTTTCCATGAATTGATGAATTGTTCGATCAGCTGTGTGGATCACAATTCTTCTCCAAGGTGGATCTACAGTTAGGATATTACCATGTAAGGGTAAGAAATGAGGATATCCCCCAAAATAATTTTCAAACAAGGTACAAGAATTATGAATTCATAATGATTCCATTAGAATACACTAATACTCTAGAAATATTCATGGACTTGTTGAATAGGTTCTTTAGAGATTACATAGAAAAATTTGTGGTAGTGTTTATAGATGATATTCTAATATACTCCAAAACCAATTTGGAGCATGGGGAGCATCTGTGCACTGTGTTAATGATTATGCGAAGGGATACACTTTTTGAAAAGAACAATAAGTGTGAGTTATGGTTAAAGGATGTCTCATTATTGGGGTATATCATCATAAGAAATGGAATATCTATGGATCATTCCAAGATAAAATCAATTGAGGGATGTTTGGGGACAACATCTATGATGGATATCCATAGCTTCCATGGGTTGGATGGATATTGTTGCCGATTTTTGAGAAATTTATCATTATTTTCAAACCCTATTACCAAGCATACTCATAAAGGAGTCAAATTTTCATGGAATGATAAATTTGAAGATAGATTCATGGACTTGAAGAAGTGGATTATCACTGCTCCTATGCTCACAATGCCAACAATTGGGGAGGTTTTGGTACTTTTTAGCGATGCTTAAAATAAAAAATTGGGATGTGTGTTGATAAAAAATGAAAAATTCATTGCCTATGCCACATGGCAGTTGAAAATTCATGAGAAAAACTATACCATACGTGATCTAGAGTTAGCGGTTGTGATCATTGAATTGAAAATATGGAAACAATATCTCTTTGGTGAGAAGTATAAAATATATATGGATCCCAAAAGTCTCAAATATATATTCACAAAGAAAGAGATGAATATGTGCTAGTAAAGATTGTTGGAGCTCATCATGTATTAGAAATGCTCAATTCACTACCATCATGGGAAAGCAAACAAGGTAGAAAATGATCTATGTATAATAGACCCATCAATTATATCATTGATGAGATTTAAAAATGATCCAATATTATTATATTTGATTAATACGTACATTGGAACCATAAAGAAGGGAACATCATAAATCATTTTACAAATTATTGATCAATTGTCTCTTTTGGAAAGGTGAAAGGATGATAAAAAAGTTCTTGTGAAAATTTAAATGAAATTGGAAACTGTAAGAAAATGAAATACTTGGAGTTAAATGTTAATGAAGAAGAAATTATTAGATTTGTGTTAAGACTATGCGTTCCATAATATCCTGAGATAAATAATGAACATTTGGATTATGCAAAAAGTTTGAATTTCTCCATTCACCCAAGAAATAAAAAGATCAATCGAGATCTCTGGGAGAACTATTGGTGGGATAACATGAAGAAGGAGATCACTGAATAAACATCAAAGTGCCTAGTATGTTAGAAAGTTAAGGCTGAGAGACATAATTCTAAGGGGATAATGAAACCATTACCCATACCAACATAAAAATGGGAAAAAAATCACCATTGAATTTATCACTAGAATTTTTAAGACATCCAAAGGAAACAATTATATCTGGGTTTTTGTGGATTGTCTTACAAAGACTACACACTTCATTATGATACGAGATGATTTCTCGTTGGATCAAATGGCATGGATATATATCATAGAAGTGTTAAGGATGTATGTGTAAGGTTCCGGGGCCCGCAGGAAACGCCGGTGGGCCATGGATTTTAAAATTTTCATCGTCGGATCGACTATCCATGTCGACGCCGACGATCTGATCCTCAGAGAGGTTCGAGGATCTCACGTAAATTGTAAAGAGAAAAAAAATTAAAATGAAAACATACCAATTTAAAATCCAAAGGTGCGGTCGACTACAACTAGTTGATGGTGATCGTCGTGTGATGGATCCAAAGAAGGATCCCTATAGATCATCCAAACATGCTCAAAAAATCCACTAGAACGTCGATCGTCGAAATCCGAGTGCTAGCGCGGAGATCCGATGAAGCTTTTGACATCCAGACGATCACCTCATCGAGATCTCTTCGATGCTTGAGGAAGAACTTTATCCGAACTCTTTGATTATCATCTTCTCTCTCTAGGAAGCGGGAGGAAAGAAAGGATCTCAATTTTCATTCCATAAATGAATGAATAGTGATTTGCACACTAAAGAGAGAGAGCCTCCTCTATTATTTATGTAGACGTTGATAAATACCCGGTAGTGTTCCCTGGCCCCCCGTTTATTTCAACTTCCACTAAATAAATAATTTTGAAGAACTTAACTGCATCAATATTTTTTATTATTTTATCACATACTTGTAATTTATATGAAATATATTACTTGATAAAATCTGAGCCATTTAACTTGACTCGCTGTCACGTTTAATATTAAACGAACCTTGAATATTAAAATAATATCCGTTCAATTAATATTTTTTCTATTTACTGAACTCATAAATACATTAAATAAATTTAATCCCAAAAATTCGTAACATGAATATTAATTAATATATTTAATTTATCACAGATCAGTAACTTGGAAAATTATCAGAATCCATGGCGGGGCCCACTATGTCCATATACCAATTAAACTGAATAGGGATGATTCTTGAATACGCTATTGTGTTTGACCCTCTAGGCCCCCATCTCAATAAAAGTGAATAAAATCCATAGACCAAGAGCAGTGTCTAGCAACTCATCATGGCCCTTAAAGAGATAAGGATAGTCATAGAAACTACTACCATCCTACGAACACTGACAGTGTACTATAATCTATTTTTCATTTATATCTCATAAATCATGAAACACTCTTATGTCATCGTCCTTATCTTTCTTTATTATTTGATTATATATCTGGATGGATTTGTCTTTCTACTACTTTGGCCAAAGACCTATGGAGGTGGAACCATCCTGATCAACCAGGCCTATGATATACAACTTCCTGAACTTGGAAGAGACAAATCCTTTCTTTATCATTCATCCAATGTCATACCACCAATGACACACCCAACACAAACTACATCACCACAACATCACTGCCATGGTTTCCGTCATGCATCAAAGTACATAATCAAATGATATACATTGGTAATGGTCTCAAGTCAGGAGACCAATACACATGTTCGTAGATAGGAACAACCAATGACACCCAAAACATGTGGTGTTCTTGTTGGCGGGTCTGTCCTCATGATATCTCTACTAGAGATCACCAAGTGCGAACTTCGCGAGAAGAAGTCTCAATGCTTATGATCCCTCAGCACCTGATAGTTAGACATCTACTGTGTCCATTCAGTAAGATGTATCTAGACTATAGAACATATATTTAAGATCAATGTCACTGTATCTCGAGGTTCTCATTATAGCCTGGGATCTGTTATAACCTCTTGAGATGACAATTAACCTTTGGACATTACCATTACTATGGTGGATACAGAAAAGTATGCACTGTAATGGTATGATATCATCATGCATATATGACTATACGCATGATATGGTAATCAAAAGTACTACATAGTTGGGTCTAGGGAACCCACTATTTCAACTGTCACACTTGCACTAGAGCCAACTTGCTAACTAATCTTTCTAGCTACTCACATGATAAATACCATGCTTCTGCTGTGTAATGGCTTTAACCGCTGGGCTGCCACATTTTTTTCATCTTGCTTATCTACTATATGAAACTTCATATGCTTGAGTAATACATATCAAGATAGGGTATCCCCGATTATATTACTCTTTTTCATTGTCATAACTTGTCTAGTAAGAATATCATAATTCTCATTATGATAATAATTTTCTCACTAGGTGTGATTCCATGAACAGGAACAAATCGTTGAAATTAAAAACTACTTCTTAGCTATGTTAGAAGCTACAACATACTCAGTATTTTTAGGAATGGATACCAAAAGATTTTATGGGCTCGACTCGCTCGTCTCCTTTTCCTAACTGCGATATTATATCATATTGATATAAGGTTTACTACAATGTGTCCCACCAAAAACTAGTATACCTTCTTATCTATATTCCAGGTATATATCATTTTTACTTTCAAAATTACAAGAGGATAGTTCTGACTGCTTAACTTGCAGTGCTCCTGGAAATAATTGATATCTGATTAAAATAAAGTACATCCTGACAATATCGATTATTTTACATAATATGGCATATGTGATTGATCCATCACTGAAGCGTATGGTATCAATTCACAACATTAATCTTTACCCATTCTCCAAACATGTTAACCTGGAGGGATTAAGCCATGTGACATTGGCAAGAACTCTGAACTTGAATTGTTTCAACTTGTATTTTTAAATACAATGTCACTATATGCACGAGATTAACTAGGAACAAAACAAATATGGATCTAACTCAGTAGATCATGTTCCCTAGAACATAGTTTGTTACATTAAGTCAATCATTTTTGAATTTCTTTAATTTGGTCTTATCTAATAGTAAGACCCAGATCTGTTTTCCATACGTCGTCAAACACATTTCACATGGAAAACGTTGTCGCTCCCACTAACCTTTGGTAGACACAAGAAAAAGATTCATTTATAATGAATGTTCTAAGATCTTGTTGCATAATTTAATCTAGAATTGGATTTCAGTAACTTTAAACCCTTATTGGAATCATTTTATGTCATCATCTCTTTCTGGTTGCATCGTATAGACACCTTCCATGAAAGATGTTCTGGACATCCAATGACGAATAAAGTGATCATAGAAGTTCAGCTTTGACAAGTATAATTCTAATAGATTTAGGAGTACCGACTTAGTATAACCAATAAATCCTTATTGGTACCATACTTGTACCATCCATGTATTATTTAATTTGAATACCCACCACAATATTCAATTTATAAGCCCCTTTTGAATTTGATACATGGAATCTATTATAGAATTTTAGTTCATTTTGTAAATCTTACATCGTTGACATATACTGCCTACTTGTAGGATTTATTATTCTTAATGAATAATTTATGACCGGCTGTGGTGAATATAAAACCATCACCATGGATTCATTCTTCCTATGCATTATGTGTCTCTGGAACAAGCCTATTCCACATGCACTTGTGGAACTTGTTCCCTATACCAACCATTTGTGCATCTCAAGCATTGACTAAGTCCAAGTCAATTCACCTCCCAGTATCTCTAATATAGATTTCCACCCTTTTATAGAAATGTATATAACACTTGACTACATCTTTTATATCTTATGGATTTAGGTAATATCTTAAGCAACTGTTAGGATAATTACCTCAAATGCACAACGTGTTTAACTTGATGCATGTTTGTTTAAATCCTAAAAAACGCTTTGCATCTAAACACGTCCTGTGACATAATGGATTTTCCATTATACTATGACTCATATGATATCCATTTGTCATTTTAGTTGGCATATTGGTCATGGGTTTATGCCATTATTTTCAAAGCACATCATGAAATATAATGGATGTTTCTGCAGGTTGTAACATTGATACAAATTACATCAAAACTTTTAAGTATAAAATGTGCGTTTAGAAATTGAGCCACACTATATTTTGTTGATCAATGTTAATATGTAATAATTGGAATTAATCCTCCTTAGGAACATCAATACGGTGATGTAGATAAGGTAACATGCGTCTAAGAATTACTCCACGCTACATTATCATGATCGATGATTGTTTGGTCAAGATATTATTTGGCATGCCAATCCAAAGCAACTCATATATTCTTACCAAACATATAATTCACTATTTTTTAATGAATTAAAGGAAGCTTATGAAGTATCTTTACCTATTTCTTTCTATGGAATAGTTCACATTGTCTTGTCTAACTAACATGGGAATGATTTCTGGCATACCTTTATTTCAAATGGTTTCTTTGACTAAACTAAATAGGTTAATAATACCAATGATGTTTAGCTATGCCGAGCCTAAATAACATACTGGGTATATAGTTGAAATCCAAATTTAGTTTTACTTGACAAATAATCACATTTCCACAACTGGGTAGGTCTGACATTTTATATTCATCATGTATTCCCATTGATTCAAGTAGAAGTGAACTATTTGTTGAGTATCTTACCAAAAAAAACATTCATTCCAAAACATGGAATAATGTATCATCATGTCCAAATGGGAACATGAGATAATTTTTTTTGGTAATACTCAACAACTTGTTCAGTTTGAGTCAATCACATGGCAATTAGAAGTTTTGTGTTTCTCACCGCTGACTTAGGAATCACCATTTCTCAGTTTCTTGGAGAAGACATTTTACCTCTTTTTATGTGTCTCTACTTAATTGGTTATTGTATTTCAATACATATATGTGAAATTCATATTGTATTTTAATACCCAAGAATTATGTGAGATAACAATACTTTCAATTGATGAATATTAACTGAACGAGAAGCGGGTACTTGTTTCTTATATTTCAGTTTTTAAACATCCATGAATTTATATGTGATGAAAATAACCTCTTGTTAAATAAACAACCACTTTTCATTGAAGGACATGACAAAAGTGACTTTGTCATAACTTTCCATAATCCTTTTCACCTTGTCATTAAATGTATTCTCTATAAGAATAAAAGATGGTGTTATATTCAATATTCTTATTACCTGGAGAATGTTACCATAAAGTTAATGAAGCACTTGCACTATACCATTCATTTGTATCCTTAAACAAAACAAGAGTAATTGGGTGTAAAAGGTATAAGAATGGGATGAATTGAAAGATTGTGAATTGACATTCACATTACACAAAGCGAGTTCAATCACCACATTCAAATATTTCTTCACTTTCTCCTTGGAAACTTCTTTGAGATGAGACTACATGTATCATAATCCACATATTAATGTAGTCACCACAACTAACATCAGAAGTTGATGATATAATTATGACAGAACCATCATATGCTTGATTTATGAGTCTCTTGTAAGCAGTTTTACACCCTTGCTTCTTGAGGTGGGTTAACAGGATGGGACACAAGCACCTTGAATTTCCAATAAGGTTGTAATGTGTTCACACGCCTATACTACACTTGGAATTTTGTGCTTGTTTTTACATTTAATTTTATAATAATTATCGTAGTTTTATTATGGTATTACTTTCCATTATCTACAAATATACTTTAGTAGATTTTACTTTTATGTGACTACCTAATGTGACATTACTGATTATTTAATCATTGAATGTCTCCCACTAATTTTTCGAAATCTAGGAACCCTCGGTACTAGAATCGGAATACTCTTGAGTATTCTAGTGGCAAGGATCCCTGAACCTCGCTCATAGTATACAAGCTTTGGCTATGCCACTACTCAGAGTCTCCATGTTAGGCTTTTGGCTGGCTAACCGCATTAACTCGCGGTTCCTCAATCTGTTGACTGAAGTCCCTCCTTCAAAAATCATTTAGTGATTTACTCAACGCTAGACTCTAAAATTAAAAAAAACTAGAAAAGGCTATTTTTTTTGCTGCAATTTTAGTTATTTCGACCAACCACATGAATAAGTACTCCCCAGTAGTAAGAGACACCCTCAGCTAAGGCATGACCGACACCTCGAACACCAGGTTTTGTTCAAACTTGAATGATGGAAGTTTGTTTGTGACTTAATATTTTCTTTGAGGGTTTTATTTATTTTTATCTTGATGAATTAAATCTATATCTATTAAACTTTTTTGTCTATGTTGTCATGCTCAAAACTGAACTTCAATAGAAAAAAAACATTGCTTCTTTATGCATTTTATTATCTATTATTTTATGTATTTTCCTGTTGTTCTAAAATGCATAAAATAATAAATAAATTCATAATGGAAAACTATTAACTGACTGGTCTTGAGCATGTAAACGATCTAAGCGCATCGTACCTGAGTCATATTATTGAATTTGGATGTAGCTTTCCATTTGTCTTGTATGTTTGCTTCATTTCTGGAGTATTGACACGTCTTGGTGGGGTTGATATCACGTCTTAGAGTACCACATCGTCTTGGTGGAATCCATGTGTCGTCTTGCACCGTCGTGCAACGCCTCATCATGGCGGGGTCTACATCACTCTCCATCTTCATCTGAAGTACAGTGATACTCACACACAGGTGAGGGGGATTCGGGTATAAATGTAAATCATATAAATTGGGAGTGCAGGCTCTTATACATTTTTACTGAAAAATAATGATGATACGCTAACCATACGTTTAATTAATTACAATCTTTGCATGCATTCAAATAATTAAATAAATAAATAAATAAATTCATACATACAACGGTCAATGCTCAAGACCATACGACAGGTAAAATAAAGTGAAATAAAAATTAAAATGAATTAATTAAGTATGGGGGTTATCTAAATTAAATTAAATGAATTTAACAATTCAAATAATTTAATTATTTATCGATCCTCTAATTAATTTAATTTTAATGTCAAAATTAAATTAATTTATATCTCCAAGTATTGAAAATTATTTATTTTCAACCAAAATTAATATATTAATGAATTTAATTGAAATTATGTAATTACATTAATTAATTAAATCAATTGAAATTAATACTCAGGTCTCGAAACCTTATGTTGGCCCATCGCGGGTCACGTTGAACCTGCGCAGACCCGTAATGGGTTGGGCAAATCCCTTTCTTGGATTATCTGGACTAGGCCGATATGTTTAGATCCGTACATGTTTGGGCAGAGATGGCTGGTCATGTTTCGAGACAAACTGGAACCCACAAGAGGTGTCGAGGTTTACCTTCACCCGCGTTCAATCGTTGCGAGGGAAGTAGAGAGTCGTGCTCGTAGCAGGTGATGGAAGCGGTCTGCTGCGGCAGGCTGCGCGATGTCAACGACCAGGTGCATGGCATCTGGACAGTTGGAGACGAACCACGGTTGAGCAAGGGAGGCCGGTTCCTGGAAGGCGGGACGCAATGCATAGGGTGCAGCGAGGTGTACCGTACCTGCGGGTGGGTGCGGCTAGGAGGTGGATAAGGCAAGGGACTGACCTAAAGGCAGTGGCCATGCACGCTGTGGCGGTGGGAGGAAGAGCAAGCGGGATGCTCGGGTGCATCAGTGGTTCTGCGCGTGGCGGAAGGAGGCCAGCGAGCTTGGATCGGCGGTTCAGCTTCAGAGGGAGGCAGGGTGTGACCCTGCTGGAGGATCCAGCGACCCTCTAGTCTGGGAGGCACATGCAGAGGGAGTAGTGGTGCTACTGTTTGCGGGATCCTGGAGAGATAGCTAGGTAGGGTGCGGCTCTAGCACCAGAAGAGGGGCTGGCGGAAGCCGAGAGCTGGTGCGCTGGCCATCGGTGCGCCGTGATGGTGTAGTAGGGCGTCTGGCAGGAGAGGGGTAGGCGGCGAGCCGAGCCGCCTATAATGCTTGTAGAGCGCAAGAGGAGGCGTTGCAGTACCTCACGTAGGAGAAGGGTGGGGAAGGAGTCCACCGGCGGGATGCTTCGGTGGTGCATGGCTGGGCAGCGGCGTCGATGCGGGGCTGCAGTGCGCTGTGCGGGTTGGAGGATGTCCGCTCGGACCCCATGATTTTTTTTTTCTTTTCTTCTCCACGAGCCACCCTCTTTTACTTTTTTTTGTTCTTTCCTTTCTTGACCCGCAAAGCCAGCCCCACTTTATTTTTTTTATTTAATACTTCCTTTTATGTCTTATTCTACCACAATGTTTTTATAAATTGAAGTCTTCCCAATATTTTCTAAAGTCTTAATGATAGCATTTTAAATTAAATAATAATATAATTATTATAATGAAATAATAATTTATTATTATTATATTATAGTAATAATAAAATAATTATTATTATAATAATAAAATTATTGTGCAAATTATATTATTTATAAAATATAATTTCCACAATTAATTTTATTTCTAATGAACCTATTGAATTTTAATCGGTTCAACAAAATTAAATTAAATTAGAATCCGAGATCAAACCGCGAATTTGATCCAGTCCGAAAATATAAACTGACCATAAGATGGTCATTTGACATCGAATCACCACATGGTTTGAACCATTGGGACCGTCTTTGAACCCTATAGGTAATTTTTATACAAATTAATTTTCTATGCTTAGTAAATTTATGTGATCTCTCTGATACCACGGTTAGGTTCCATGGCATGCAATAGAAGCCGGTGGCCAGGGATTTTAAAATTCTCGTCATCAGATTGATGGTACTTGTCAACACCGACGATCCGAGCCCTGGAGAGGCCCTAGGATCTCGCGTAAATTGTAAAGAGCACAAAATTAAAATGAAAATGTTCCCATTTCAAATACGAAGGTGCGGTCGACTGTAACTAGTCAATGGTGATTGTCGCTTTATGGATCCAGAGTAGGATCCCTCTAGATCGTCCACACATGCTCCAAAAATCCACTAGAACTCAGTCGTCAAATTCCGGGTTCTAGCACTGAGATCTGATGATGCTTTCGACGTATCGAAGATCACCACATAGAGATCTCTTCGATGCTTGAGGATGAACTTGATCTGATCTCTTAGATCATCAGTTTCTCTCTCTCGGAAGCGGGAGGAGAGACAAGCATTCAATTTTCAATCCATAAATGAATGAATAGTGATTTTCACACCAAAGAGAGAGAGTCTCCTCTCTTATTTATGGAGACGTTGATAAATACCTGGTAGGGCTCCCCGACCCCCGTTTATTTCAATGTCCACTAAATAAACAATTTTGACGAACATAACGACACTAATATTATTTATTATTTTATCATATTCTTGTAATATATATGAAATATATTACATGATAAAATCCACACCATTTAACTCAACTCGTTGTCCCGCTTAATATTGAATGAACCTTGAATAGTAAAATAATATTCGTTCGATTAATATTTTCTCATATTTACTAAACTCTAAAATACATTAAATAAATGAAATCCCAAATATTCGTAACATGAATATTAATTTATTTATTTAATTTATCAGTGATCGATAACTTGGACAATACTTGGACCCCGTGGTAGGGCCCACTATGTCCATATACCTATACAACTGAATTGGGAGGATTCTTGATTACACTATTTTGTGTCACCCTCTAGACCCTCATCTCGCTAGCAGTGAATAAAGTCCATAGACCAAGAGGGGATTCTAGCAACTCATCATGGCCCCTAAAGAGATAAGGATAGTCATAACAATGACTGCCATCCTACAAACACTAACTATGTACTATAATCTCTTTTTAATTAAATATCTTATAAAGAAGGACACACTCTTGTGTCATCGTCATTATCTTGCATTATTATTTGTTGATCTATCCGGATGGATTTTCCTTTCTACTGCATTGTCCAAAGACTTATGAAGGCAGAACCATCCTGATCAACCATTTCTAAGATATACAACTTCCAGAAATTGGAAACGAAAAATCCTTTTGTGACCATTCATCCATTGTCATACCACCAACGACGCACCCAACACAATCTACCTCACCAGGACATCACTGTCATGGTTTTCATCTTTCATCAAAGTGAGTAATCAAATGATATACATTGGTAATGGTCTCAAGTCAAGAGACCAATACACATGTCTGTAATAGGAACAACCAATGACACCCAAAACATGTGGTGTTCCTATTGGTGGGTCTGTCCTCATGATCTCACTACTAGAGATCACCAAGTGAGAACATCATGAGAAGAAGTCTCAATGATTATGATTCCCCAGCACCTGGTAGTCAGATATCTACTGTGTCTAATCAGTAAGATGTATCTAGACTATAAAACATATATTTAAGATCAATTTCATTGTATCTCGAGGTTCTCATTATAGCCTGGGATCTGTTATAACCTCTTGACATGATAATTAACCTTTAGAAATTACCATTACTATAGTGGACGCAGAAAAGTCTACACTATAATGGTAAGATATCATCATGCATATATTACTATTCACATGATACGGTAATCAAAAGTACTACATAGTTGGGTCTAGTGAACCCACTATTTCAACCACATGGAGTACCCCTATCGATTGTGTCTAATCGAGATCCAAGATTCACTTATATGTTTTTAAAAAGCCTCCACCATTCTATAAATATAGAGCTAAACATCAGAACGAATTATCACTATCAAACAGATGGGAAATTTTATCATACTATCCAAACACTTGAGGAAATGTTTATATCTTTCTCAATGGACATTAATGGTGGATGGGATCAACATATTCCTCTGGATGAGTTATGTTACAACAAATGTTTCCAATCAACCATCAAAATGGATTTTTATAAAAATCTTTATAGGAATAGGTAGAGAACCCCAACTTGTTGTGATGAAGTTGGGGAACAAAAATTTTTTGGTCCTAAAATGGTTAAATAAATGGGTGATAAGGTTATGAAAATTCAGCAAAACATAAAAGATATTATGTGTAAACAAAAGAGATATGCTGACAATCACCAACATGGACTAAAGATTGATGTTGGAGAGATGGTATTTATATACATATATCCATGAAAGATAGTTATGATATTATGGAAGAATGGAAAGATTATTCCAAGGTACATTGGCCCTTTTGATATCCTTGATTGCATCAGTGTAGTGGCCTATCGACTAGAACTCCCACCAAACCTTTCTCAAGTATGTTATGTATTCCATGTATCACTGTTAAGGATGTAAATATCATACCCATCACATGTACTCAATCTAGAGGTGGTACTATTAGAGAATGACCTTTACTATGAGGAGAATCCGGTGAAGATCTTAGATCATAGTGAAAACGTTCTACGAAATAAAAAACTTCCCCCAGTAAAAGTGTTATGGAGAACCACAAGTGTGATGAAGCAACTTGGTAACCAGAGAATGTGATAAGGTAGATTTATCCTCATCTATTTTAGTGTGGGAAAAGGAAATTTTGTGGGTGAAATTTCTTATGCGGGGAAGGTTGTAATGACCCAAAAATTTATGAATAAAATTGCCGTTATTTTAATTCTGTATGGATATAGAAAACACATGCATTCTTTTTTATTAGATTTAAATTTTCATTAAGTATCATTACCATTGATAATGTAGCTATTGAACATTGATCAGATGACTAGTTAAAATATTGGGTTTTGACAAATCCTTTTGACACAAACAATGGAAGTGATCACCTCAACTAGTTGGATCATTCCCTATAAAGTCCATTTATCAGAGATTCCAAGGGAGATAGAATTTTTGGGATTTTCCCAAGACCAATCCCAATTTGCGATCCAATAATTTAAGCATTGTAGAAACTGTCTATGAGAGAATTTCAAGCTCATCAATATCATGGCCCAAACAATGTTCACCGAATGGCCCGATGAAATCCCCACCATAAAACACCTTACACATAAAGAGTATATTGGTTTAATAAAGGGATATTTATCAGGACCTTAGCATTTTTATAATGTACATTATTTGTTTTTTATAGAATAATGAATATACTTTCATTCTATTAATGATACCTTGTAAATGATTTTGAAGCACAAATAGTAACTTTGAATAATATTCAAATTCAATTAATGGAAAATATTTTTGAAAATTAACTTATTATTATAAAAATAATATTTTAATAAAATATTGTCATTAAATTACTTTTATTATTTGGTGAGGTAATTTTTATAAAGTCAAATGTAATTTTTATAAAGGTTTAAAAATTGTTTTTGTCCAAACCCATCAATTTTAAACAAATGCCAATCATTAAATTAAAAGTAAAGATTCATATATTTAGAAAATTATTTAGATAAAATAATTATTATTTTTGGAATTAGGATGTCAAAATTATAAAATGGTGATTTTTCTGAATTTTCTGAGAGATTTGAATTTTTCTATAAAAATTAAATACCATATAAATATATAATGTGTTTTATGACATCATAATGACCTCATAGTGATGTAATAAAATACTAAAAATGGATATTCATCCAAATATATGTTTTACCTTTAAAATAATGTGATTTTATATTTTTTTTATTTGTTTTATAAATCCTTAGTAAATCCTTTAAGACTTATAAAATATTTTAGTATATTAAAACAATTACCTTGATAGTGTGAATCACATCCACATAAGAAAGGGAAATACTCTAATATCTTCATACCTTGGCCTTATAAAATACTTTATTACACTCCCCTTTAATAGAAACCATGGGAAAAACCATGGGTTGATTTTTGGTTTTGAATATTTTAATGTACAGTGTCCAAAACCTCAGTAATAAAGAATTCCATTCTTTTCTTATATAAACCCACAAATATCCCATTTATCTTCTACTATATCATTTTTTATCCAAAAAACTCTACCCCATACTCGTTAGAGTCCTCCCAAGTCTCCCCAAGCTCCCAAAAAGCATCTCCCAAATATTTGGGATTACACATCCAAGTTAGGGTTCCTTCCTTTCTAATTTTTATCCATGTTTCCTAATATTGTTACACCATTTTATTTTCAATTAAAAATGATGTGATTTGTTTTCACATCTATAAAAAAAATACCATTGTAATTTTTTAATGATGATATACTCATTTATCTCTCATTAATACCTCCTGTGTACACCCTTACCAGGCTAAAATTCTGTAATAGATATCTATCCTCTCATTTCCATTCAAGAATTTGTTTTATATTATTTGTCTAAATTCCATTTACTATTTTGGGATATTGTGTTCCATGATCCATTTTCTATCAATTTGATGAATAAATTATGATATACGCCATTATATCTGATTAAACCATTTTACAAATTTCTATTTGACGTTATTATGCTGCCAAAATTGCACCATGATTTTCCATACAAAAATAATTGTGTAGTGAATACCATAACCATTTCTCTATCAAGGGTATTCACGTTTATACTAATATACTTATTGACTGGTTACTTATATGTCTATATTCCACATTCCTTATTCTTTGAATAAATTATTATTTTTAATGAGTCCATGTGGTTTCATATATGTGACACACTTATACATGACAAATTAATGATTATGAAGGGTGCACCCTGATAGCTCTACAATTCATTGGGTAGGTTTAGTATCCTGATAATCCATGTTCAATGAGGGTTTACTCATAATAATTCATTTGAAATTAGGTTTTACTCTTGATAATTAATTTTCAATGAGTGTTTAATCATGCTAATCCAGGTGCAATGAGCCTTGGATCTTGCTAATATCATGTTGAATGTTGTTACCACATTTCCATGTTATGATTATCATGATTTATCATACCTTTAGTCTCATGTTTCTATTATGGTCCATTGATATTCCAGTTTTCTAACATGTATTGTCTTCATAATTTCATTCCATGTATATTCCCTTACCAAGATTTATATATCACCCCTTTTTTATGTATGTCCTTAGGTTATCCCATGCAATGCTAACTACGAATGAATGTTGTGGTCATGTAAAATAAGTTTTCAATAAAGATGTGTATTTCATGTTCTATGTTTTTATGTAATGTTCCTAATCCCCAATGAAACTAGACCACTCGATCTTATGATTTGTGTTAAGTTCCAATCTATATACTATAACATGATTAAATATGAAATAAAGAGAATGGTTATTATACCTAAAATTTAATTATTTTTATTGTGATAACACTATCCTAGGACTAATTGTATAAGGAATGATATTTTTTTAATATAATTTCAAGAAACTAAAGTCATACTTCCTATTATACAACCTCACTTTAATTAAGGTGATTGTTCATATTGGAATGATAATATGGAGGTATTTTTAAATAATATTGTTATTTAATAATAGACTTATATGATTGAACATTATAATAATACTAGAGTAGACTTAGATACATTGGATGGAAATGATGATACAGAATAGGTGTTAATATATAATGTTGATAATTTAAGTTATTTTTATTTAAGTTGAAACATGTATAGTCAAATTTCATCATGAATAATTTGTTATGACATCTGGATGACATTAAAATTCTCCCATTATGGATTTCATATGTTACCCTGAACCAAGTTAGAAATACATTTTATATAATTTATAGAAATTGTAATGCATGATCAGGAGAACCTAAGTGAGATGTATAATGTATTTAAAAAGATTTTGAATTTCATGGTTTCTCTCCAGAAGACTATGAATAATGAATTACTCATTGAGATAATACTTTAGGAATTACCTATGAAATGGAACTCAATTAAGGTAAAAATATAAGAATGAAAAAAATGGGTTCAATATATTATAGATGAACTGATATGATATCTTCTTCAATATGAGATGGATTTTAAGGGAAATGAGTTTGAATATATTGACAAAAATAATAGAGATGAAATTAAATCCTCTAAATATATTTCGTTTGATTCTACAAATGAAATGAAAGGATCCTCTAGTAGTGAAAAATATAATGAGATGAATAAAATTTATAAAAGTTTTAATGATCTGGTGAAGAATTAAGAAATTTTAAAAGAAGGAAGATCAAATAAAGACAAAAAAGAATTTAAAATGAAAATGGTTTAAAGGTAAATACACTATTATTTATTAAGAAGGTTGGAAACCTAACCATACCAAATATGATTTTCCAAAACTAATTAAAGAAGGTAAATACAATTAATACAATAAAGACATGAAACAAACTTATCATTATGGTTTGAGTTGTATTGAGGAGTCAATTTCATGCAACGTTGAATTAGAAAGTGAAAAGAAAACAAAAAATCTTGATTTTATGTCTGTATGTGAAGTAGTTTTTGAATCTTTCTTTACACTACTATTAAATCCAACTTGTGTTACAACAAACTATGGTTCTAAAACTAATTATGAATCATATTCCAGTTCTTTTTATAAAACAAAATCTGAAAGTAATAGTTATAAGTAATTAAAAAGGGATAATGAATGATTAAAAGAGAGTTATTTAAAAGATAGAGTTTTTTGAAAAAAATATTGAGAAAATTATTCTGCTATGAAAATAAAATAAAAGGGCTGATAAAAGAGAGAATGAAGTATAATGTTTTTTTCATGTTACAATTTTCATGACCTAGAAAAAATTTTAAAATAAAATGAGAAGTGATGATATGATAATGAAAGAAATATTTATTTCATGTAAAAAAATATTAAAAATCAAGAATGAAAATTAAAATTCGTTTTAGATGACATGTATGATGTTGAGAAAGAATTCCTGAATCTAAAGGAAGAAAATAAAATACTATGAAATTCAAATTTATTCTCAAATAATAAAATTTGAGTAGATTTATAAAATTATACAAAAGAGAATGAAAATCATAAAAATTAATTTTCTTATTTGAAATAATAAATTTCAATTTCTCTTCAAGGGAAATAAATGTTTAATAAGATGATGTACATGAATAAAATAAATATAAAAATATGTTTTTTATTATAATTAACAGATTTCTAAGATTTATAAGACCTTATTTTTTAAGAGTAATAATGGAAAGGGTTTTAATGAAGTCTATTTTAAATGTGGAACATTTAGACAATATGCTTCATATTTAATCCTTAAATCATGTTCAATAATAAGAATACAAGAACAAATTTCTCTCAAAAACAACATTCATGGTTAAAAGGACTAACCCTTATGTGGCATGGTTTACCATATGATCATATTCCAATACAATAAGTCCTAAGCTAGTCTACATGCCTAGGTAAGCCATTTTCAATTGGACATCATGAACACTCTCTACAGTTTTATTGACCGGTATACTAGAACACATTTAAATTATTTGTTCATATGGTCTGAAAACCTATTTTTATAGTTTTTATTTACGTTCTTTGGATATAGATTTTAAATTATTTAATTAATTTAAAATCCATATAGTTTATTTGAATATATATTTTGGAATAAATTCATTGATTTAGGATGATTAGATATTTTGATTATTCTTGAACATGAATTAATCCACATAAATACAGGGTATCTATTTAGTATGATTTGAATATATATACCATGAATTGAAATTATATGTTCTTAATATTTTTAAGAATACACAGTTTACATATTTAAATATTTTTTGAACGTATAATTCAAAGAAACTTCCAAAACTGAAAATATGATATTATTTATCGAAGATAAATTATTTTAAATCTATCATGAATTAATCTATATGGTTTCTTTATTTCAAGTAATAATGTTCATCTTATTTACTTTTAGATTACTAGAATATTCTTAAATCCATATTTAATTCATTGTAAATCAATTTCAAATTCCATAAATAATTTTTCTGAAGATTCATCAATAAAGGGTGAGAATATATGCTATATATATATATATATATTATTAACGAGTTATTATTAATATATTTTATTAATAAATGAGGATTTTCACCCTTAGTGTGAAATTATCCAACATGATTAATTTATTTGAAAAATATGTTTAACAGTGCATGTGGAAATTTTAGTTTGGGATTATGAGTTTTATTTCTCAAATTTAATGTTTGTAGATGGTTATTTTAATATATGTATATATATATATATATGTTTGATCCTATATTATTTTTTAATAAGTCTATTTACATTGATTTATAGAAGCCTCTTCATGTCTAGTAATTATTTGATGCCATATCTTGTGCATTAATATTTTTTATAAATATAGTGTGAATAATGTTCATTCTTATTTAGTATTCAGAAAATTATTCATGTTTTCTTTATTAACATGGGATAATTTTTTGAAAGATTTTTCTGTTTCTTTATGTTAAACTTAAAAAATGGTAGAATATTTATGGGATAATTTTTTGGTGTTTTTAATTAAATGTTCAGTTTTAAAATTTTGAAAAGGGGGGGATTGTTAGTGATTAGGATTTAGGTTGTTTTGGTATTATTAGTTTTATTGTTTTGATAATTTGATAATATCCTCATATAATTATTTGTTTAATATATTTTTTACATGTACTTTTAATGATTTGTTATTACATGTTATAAATAAATGTTTATTTACTTAATGTGATTTAATATGTCTAATATAATCATGTTTATATCACATGTGACTGTCAATGTTTAATTATTTTATTTTTTATATATTACATGTGTTAATTTCTTAAATCTTTATGTTATTCAATTTATCACATGGTTCATTTTTAATTATTTATTGATTTGTTCTTATTATTGTTATTATTACTGTTTTTAATTTTTCTAAGCCCTATGAAAAATTTATTTTCTAAAGGTTTTATTTACCATTATATAAATTTTCTTTTACCCTTATGTAACATGATTTAATTTTCATTACCTTTAAATAAGTCTCTTAACCCTTATTTAACTCTAGTTCTACTCTTAAATAGGTAGTCTATTCTTCTATTTACCTTTATTTAATGTTATAGTTACCATTATGTAGGGTTTTCCAACCCTTACATAAATCATTTTAATTGTGCTTTACCCTTACACAACATTGATTTACCTTTACATAGAATGCTTATGATCTGTTTATATTATTATAGGATACATATAAACTTAAGATTAAATATACCCTTGAAAAACTAGTTGAAAATAAAAATTACCCTTAAATAGATTTATGTCATCCTTCAAACAATGTATATAAAATGATAGTTTCCTTTATGCAGGATGTTTGTCTACCCTTATACAGGTATTCATTACCTTTACACAGGTCATATTGAATGCAATTTACCCTTAAAATAGCATTAGAAAATTTTTATTACGCATAAAAATGTATCTTTACACATGCTTTATTAAATGTGAACAACCCTAAAATAGTAGTAATTTACCTTTATGATACTCTTGTATCTTTTATACAACATGTTTCATGTCAAAGATACACTTAACTAAGTTACTGAAAAACCAGATTAAATTTACATGCTCATTACAAAATATAAACTACCATTACTCTGTGTAGAGAATTATTATATTTTCATATTAGATGGAAGAAACTTATAACATATTCCAACTGTAGTAGGACCTCGATGCGATGGTACTAAGATATGATTTTTGAGGATAAAATGTGGATTAAATGAGAATTAATCCTATTAAAACAATAATATATTCAAATTTGTTTTCTAATCATCTATTTTTTTAAGTGTATGATGAAAATTTGTAATCATCTACATAGATATGGTTTGTGGGATTTCATTAAGAATAGTAGTCATTTGGGATTTGTCTGTAAATAAGGGTTTAAGGTAGCTATGTAAAAGAGACAATAAGAAAGACTAATTACTGAAGTGCTTAATTTTTGAGACATAATAGGTACACTTTGTTGATTTTCAGAGGTATTTTTGGTTTCCCAAGACCTCCATGTTCCTTATTAATTTCATAAGTGTTTAATTTCACTATTCTACACTTTTTTTTCTTATTTGACATTTTTGATAGTCCAATTATTTATATAATTTTATATAAGTGTTTATATTTCAAAGTTCACAAATGATTGTGAATCCACCCAAAACGATGTTTCTTAGTTATGCATACCTAAAAAAATAAGGGTCACTAGATATGATTACCTGATGAAAAAAAATGAAACACATAGGTTGTGTTTCAGTTATTCCTCTAGGTGGGAAAATTGTAGGGTATGTTAGGGCTGCTCCTTAGAAAATATTATGTTCTTCCTGTTCTCATAAACAGTAAGAAACGTTTGATCTATCCAATAATTTAATTGGTTGATTCTAAACCAATAAAAGACGTTTTGTTAATTTTTTTAGTGAGTACCTATCCTCTCACTACCATAAAGTTAATGAAAGAGTATTGTAGGTTCACATTGAACCAAGAAACTATAAACATACTGGTTTTATTTTCATTATTTTTATTTTCAGATATTAGTTTTAACACCACACTCACAATAATCTATTGTTGTTTTTGAATTATTAATACTATGATCATTTTTTAAATAAGTGTAAAACTTTTAGAAGGAAAATTCACCCCCTCTAGTATCTCTTTCCACAAACAACTTCATCAAACACATGAAGTTTGAAAAACCTATGACCATTATTTTTAATAAAAGTAAGAATGTGGAAATGGGCCTCGAGGCTCAATAATTATATATGGATCCTGAGCATTATCCTTTAAAGAAGAGAAAGCTCTAAATATAGAATAGGAAAAAAATATGTAGTATGTTTTTAATGTGGAAAATAGATCCATGGGAAGAAGAACTGCACCTAGTTAAAAAAGCAGGGGGATTCTTCTGATGCATTCATTATTGAGTGAAATTTTTACATATATATAAATTGGGTATTTGATATATCTTGTGGTTATATATGTATATATATATATCCAAATACAATAACCAAGAATATTTCAAAATATATCCAAATAAGAGGTCGATCTTTGAGCTGCTAATAGAGCACGACTTACTGCCTTGGCTATAGGAGGCTACCACCTTCTGTTTCCAACATGAATGATCTTTTTTTTGAAAATTTTTTATTGTGTACCAATAGTTACCAAAAAACTAATTTTTTTTCCTACCACGATATATATAGGTTTATTTTAATATATAGAAATAAGAGTTACTTATTTTATTAATACATCATATATTATGGTATGAAACATTTAAATAATGTTCTTTCTGTATTATATATCGAAAAATAATTTTTGACAATTCATAATATATCAAGTTCCAATGACTTATATCACACCTACTTGGGGTATCACTACCTTGTCCTTGTAAACGTGAAACATTTGACAAAACTCTTTCAAAATTTCAATTTAGGTTCCTTTTAAGTAATGATGCTTGACTTATGTATAACTTGTTTATAATGAAAATTACCAACCACATTTTTATGGGAAGGGTAAAATGGTGACAGATCTTCTAGAATTGGTGCACACTGATGTCTCTGGACCTTTTCTAGTATAATATAGTTGTGGGTATTCTTACTCCATTAAATTTAATAATTAATTCAGTGGATATAGATATGTCTTATTAATGAGTTATAGATAAGATTCATTTGATAAATTCAAATAATTCATGAATGAAGTAGAGAATCAATTTTTTGATAAGGTAAAAATTATTTGACATGATCTTGGTTGTGAGTATCTAAACCAAGAGGTCATCTATTATTTATGGTGGATTGAGATTATATCTCAGAACACCCATCTTTATACACCATAATGGAATACTTTTAGTTAAACAATGAAATATCCCATACATGACATGGTATGATCAATGATAATTTATGTAAATCTTCCACTATCATTTTTGGAGATATGCATTAAAAATGATAGATCACATTCAAAACTGAGTACCAACTAAGGTGGAAAATGGATTACCTTAAACATTTATGTATGTAATGAAATATGTGTTCTTATACTATTGTGTGGGGTTGTGATGAATATTTCAAATCCATATTAAAAAAAACTAATATACATGGGCATGGATTTTATCATTATAGGATATTATTAAAAAAGAGATATTACATATATAATTTCTCAGAAAATAAATTCATTGCAGTAAGACAATACATATTTATTATGAGGGATCACTTTTTAAAACATGATAATGGGATAAAAATATACTTTAATGATGTTAATAGTCATTATATACCAGTGTTGGTGAAGTAATATATTCTATATGTCTCCTTGAAAGAGGGTTTTCATCAGACTGAAGAACTATTTCAAAGCAGTATATAGTTTATAGAACAAAAAAGATGTGGATTTATACTCACCAATGATGGCGAATCATTATTGGTTGAAAATAATGAACCTATTTCCGATAAAGATTATGTAGAGATATTAGAAGTTGTAATATATAATTAATTTATGAATTCATATATGGATTCAATATATTAGAACCATGTGTGGGTTATAGTTGATCCTCCAATTAATGTAAGGCATGTTGGGTATAAATGAGTATACAAGAGAAAACATGAATTATAAGGTAAAGTGAGTACTTATAAAGCATGATTGGTTTCTAAAAATATTCAATCAACATTAAGTTGTTAACTATGTTGATTCATTTTCTCTAGTATCCATGCTTAAATTCATTAGAACTCTACTTTAAATAGTATCTTTTTTATATCTAAGAGATTTTTTCAAATGGATGTGAAAATAAATTTCAGTACTGGGAACCTTATGTGAGATTTCTATATGATACAACTAGAAGGTTTTTTGACACCAGAAATTTCCAATAACATATGGAATTTTTATAGATAACTTTATGGATTGAAGAAAGTATCCTACTCATGGAAATATCAATTTGATGATGCTATAAAATAATTTGGATTCATAAAGAATGAATGTGAGACATGTTTTTACATGTGGATTAGTGGGAGTGTAGACTTTTTCCATGTAGTACATGTAAACCACATATTACATATTAGAAATGATATACCAGTCAAAAATATGGTTAAATACTGGTTGAACAAGTACTTCAATATGAAAAACATAGGTGAAGCATCCTACATTATCATAACCAAGATCATCTATGATTGATCCAGTAGGTTTCTTAGACTATATAAATGTTCATACATTGACCTGATACTGAAGTGATCCTTTATGGAATAATCTAAGATGAGATTCGTTTCATTGTCACATGGTATACATATCTAAAGGAATGTGTCCTAAAACATACTATGGGAGAGAGATGATGATGTGGATCCCATATAATTTTTTGATAGGATTGATCATGTATTCCTTGTTATGTACAATTCTTGATGTTTTTATACCTTGAGAATGGTAGACAGATATAATGATAATCCATGAGAACATCATTGATCAATTGTTAATGTTATTCTAAAATATTTTGGTCATAATAAGGATATATTTCTGGTATACGGGAGAGAGGGTGAATTAATCATAATGGTATATATAGATTCTAGTTTCCAAATAGATCGGAATGATCTTAAATCATAGTTAGGACATGTCTTTAATATCAATAGAGGAATTGTGAGTTGGAAGAGATTAATGTAGGAAGTTATCACCAATTATACTATCATGAACTAATAGTCCCTGGGCCATCAACCTTGTCACCTGACCCCATGGGTCTCCTGTAATACCTAGCATTAATTACTAACACACCATAGGCTATTACCCACAAGGGTCACTTACTAAAAAATGACTATCTTAAAAGGAAAATACATGTACTTTCAATGTGATTTATCCTTATAGAAACAAACTATGGGAAGCTTCCTTGGAGGTCACCCATCATGACTAATACCCCATTCAATGCATTCTAAACTATTGATTTGTAATTAGTTAGGCACTTGAAAAGATAGGTTCACATTGTTGAATTGGTAAGTATCATTTAGTCTTATAAGCATCACTTTTCTAGGGGTGTTATGTCTACAGTCTAATCTGATTAAATTTTTTCTTCTGATATAGCTAATAAAGTAGTGCACATATAAAACGTCATTGAAGATAATCACCTAGTTCCCTGTAATGACAATTTTTTAACAAGATGAAAAAACAATGAAATTTGAAATTTTAGAATTTAATGGACATTCTATTTTTGAAAATGAGCATCAGAAATTAATTTTGAGAGTTTCAAAACTGCAAAGTGTTGTTTTTGGATGTTATTTGACGCCCATGGGGTGCCATTAGTGTATCATAATGTTTCAGGAGTGTCAGGATTTGAAACCTCAATTCAAGATGAGATGGAAGGGGTATACAGATATTCTGTAGTCAAGAGAACCTTAGTAGAAAACAATGTGATTTATTCTTTAGATATTAAATAATTAAATTAAAATTAAAATGAAAACATATTAAATGAAAATAAATGGGAAAAATAATAAAATGTTATAATAAATAAAAATATTATTATTATTATTAGTATTATTATGTTTAAGATGATGATGATGATTATTATTATTATTATAGAGATGATGATTATTAGTAGAATACTTACTGTATTTTTTAAAAGACCTAAGGGATCTCCCTTTCTGCCTCCAGTGTGGGACATCTTCTTCTCCATTAACCTCTAGGTGTGTGTGACCCCCTCTTTGTGGCTCCCTCTTCACATGTCTATCTATCAAGATTTCGTAATGATTAATATTTTATCTATCAAGGTAGGGAATCATATTTTTCATCCTCTTCCATTATGGCATATTTTAGTCTCCCCATCACCCATCTTGTTTGGCTGAAACCCTAGGTTTTGGTGTTAACTTATTTTGGTTTTTTTTCATTCGATGTTAGGTTATATGAACAGTGTCTAAGGTAGATCTTCTTTATGTTTTGGTATTCGTAGCTGAATTCAAAGTAGATTGGTTTGATTTTATTTTCTACCATCAATTTGGGATAAGGTTTCCCTTATTCATTCAGTGTTGTGCTATTTATTTTTGGGGATTTTATACATTCTGAGTAGCAAGTATTTTTTCATAAATGTGTTGGGCTCTCCGTAATGGTTTCAGATTTTCGTTATCACATTTAGAGCATTTGGTGGCTTCATGAAGGCTTGGAATCATAGATATAGGTATGTATATATATATATAAATTCATTGTACAAATTATCTCATAGAGAGGGGAATATATACTGTGGATTAAGGGGAATATATATAGGAATGTATGTGTATTCATGTTTGGACCGACATTTTTGGTAAAAATGCTAGGTGCCAAATTTTTCAACATGGATTTGTCTTCTCTTGAGGTAGGATCCCCATTATTAACCCTTTAAATTTATTAATTCTTTATGTTATTCTTTGAATAAGATAAATTATGTTTTCCTTTGATAATTTGAACTATGGACTATGAATTAAATTATTAAATATGATAAATTATTTTTTTTGACAAACAATGTCATGTTTTTATAACAAAACCCCTCAAAAAGCTGTAATATCTTCTAAGATAAAAAATTGTGATTAGACATTTATTCTTTCTTTGATTATTTCATTGGTTTTTCTTTATTTTATAAGGTTATAATTGATATATGTAATGTTTAGGATATGACTTATAATGGAAATAGAAAATGGAGTTCTCTTTTTAAATTTTCAAATAAATAAGGCACCGTCTATGTGCTTGGACCATCTTATAAAATAAATTTCTTGGTATTCTTTATAAAATGGAAATTTAGATTTAGGAATTTTACTTGTTTTCCCATGGAACCTTCTATGTACCACTTGATCCTTGATAAATGAATTTCCATGAATTTTTAACAAAATTACATGGATTGAATGGAATGGATTAACATAATGGATTTCCATCATTAAATTTTTTAAATTAATTAATTTAAATGGAACTTATTAGGGTGGTATGAACATGCCACTAATTAGGATTAAATAAGAACAGTTTATATAAAATGTTTCAATGATATAACTTGAATATAATCAATGAATTGATTCATGGAGGTTTTATGGAATGAAAGGAAAGGATTTGGGTGGTTTATACCTAATCCCTTTTTGTATGATTTAATTACGTAAAGTATATGAAATATATTTGATTATGCCAAAACATTGAGCATGACCAAATAAATTTAATAATACCTATTAAATTATAATAGTTCATTTCAAAACATCCCTTTGATTTTAAAGAAAGTGAAATTAAATATACTTGTTTTTAAAAATTTAGGTTCATTACGAGTCAGCGAAAATTGACGGCACTTGATTCCGATACCCAGTGTGACCGGAACGGAATTTTGAAGATTTTTACGGTATATTCAGTAAATGTATGGGCAGCATTTTCTATATTTTTAATTGGTGCTCGGATTAAAAATCTCAATGCACCATTGAATATGCAGTAGTGAGATTCTCTTAAGGGAGGTAGAACGTCTACCGCAGTAGGTCGGGTGAAAAAGTTATTTTTACGTCATTTTGAAGAATAGTAAAATTACATAAAAATGTTATTTTATTCTTCTTCAAACTGTTGAGAAATAGTGTCAGGACTATTGGGTTTTCAAGAAATTTAATGTATTGACTCTTATGTTGTGTAACCACACCATTGAGAGTTAAGAGGTTCATTAATTAAATCTCATTAATGAACCTCATTAATTTTTATGATGCATTAATCTCCCTTCCCCTTTATTTAAATGAAGCTCAGGCTTGGGTTTTTTACATTGAAGTTTGGAACCTCTGACGAAGTACCATGACGTCTTCCACCAATGTAGAACGAAGGCTTGGGAAACAACATTGAAGGAATCAATCTGGAAACGAAGAATGCTGAAGGCTTCATCAAAGGTGAATTTTTCTTCCACAACTTTGATGTCTCCTCTGGTACAGGTTGAGCCAGGTCGGACCCAGATTGAACCTGGACTAGGTTGGGCGGACCCGAACAGGGTCATGGTGGCCTAGTTCAGGGCGGGTTCGACCAGACTCAGACCCTTTTTGACCTAGATATGCTTAAAAGGATGTATCTCACAAAATATATGTCTACTTGAAAAACCATCTGCGACACTAGAATCCTTGTAATGAGATAGTCCTTTTGAGTTACTACACCTGAGTTTTGGAGAATGTTGGAGTATGATCGGGTTAGATCAAACCTGAATCCAACCCAAAGCATGGCACTAAAACACTTATAACTCACACATCGGGCGTCTGATTAACATGGGACCCTTACGACATGGCATTCCTTTGGGTTACTCCTTTGTGGAAGTTCATGGAAGTTGAGGCATGAATGGTATCTTGAGAAGAAGATACTATGGAACATAGGTTCACCGAGTGTAGAGAATCCTATGGTTGGCTAACAATTGAATATAGACCCTGTGTGGATCAGCATCATAGTAACCCTATGTGGATTAGAATCATTAAGACATTGTGTGGATCAGCATCATAGAGACCCTATGCGGGTTTTCATCATAGTGACCCTGTGTGGATCAACATCATAGAGACTGTATGTCAATCATCATCACAACAAGCCTATCTTGATCAACATCATCGGGACCCTATGTGGATCAACATTCTATTGACCCTATGTGAATCAGCATTGCGTGACCCGACGGAGACCAGCCGTAGAGTGGCCCATTATAGATCAGAAACATACAACCCTGTGTGGATCGACAATGGAACAATTATTCGTGGTTCTGTTGTGGAAAATCATAGGGGAATAAAATGATATAACTTAAGACTAATCATCTTTATTCCTAAACTCTGAGTTGTATACCAATTTTGAGTTGAGTCTTTTCTTGTGATTTTTGATTGAGGTCATACTTTGTGGTTATCCCCTTGAGAAATTATAAGAGACCTTCAAGGTCTTGGGGTTCCTACTGGGTATTGTTATACTCACCCCTACATGGAATTCTCCCGCACCTTGTTGTGACTTGTGCAGACGACGAGCAGCTTGGCTGAGACTATGGGGAGCCAGGACCATGTTGTACACATAGGTGACTAGTTGATGTGGATATCTGCATAGATGATATATACCTACCCTTAATGTAGGATCTATGGAGGATGATATCATGAGATGTTTTCTATTGTTTTTTTATCTTTTCAGTTGGACTTTCATTCTGACCCCTTTACTTTCAGTAAAAACTTTTACTACTACAGTTTTACTACGTGGTTTGCATCTTTTAATGTTATTCGTCTACGTCTTCTCAGGTTTAACTCAATGCCTTCCCACATTAAGGGATATGCCTTTCTAGTTCTAGTCACCAACCCCTAGCCTATGGAAGGTGGGATTGGGGTGGTCACGACAGGGGCCCCGAGGGATGGGTTGTGACAATGTGGTATTTGAGGAGTCAGTTCTACCAAAGAACTTGGACTTTGATGTTTTCTATAGAGAAATAGTGTTATGTTTTTTGAGTTTGGTTTTCAGTTTTGGGAGTCCTGTATTGGTGTGGTGGCCGGCATATCCATACACCAGGACCCTAAATTCTGATTTCCGACTCAATGCACGAAAACACTGATTGCATGTGTTTTGGAAATGTTTTAATTTTGATCTCTTTTGAGTCATCTAACCAATTATAACTTATTGACCGTGTAACACCTATTTTATTTTAGGATGCCTCTATATAGATATCTAGCCAGGATTCCAGAGAGAGTTCATGATGACGGCCCACCAAGAAATGATACATTGGTGCATGGTCCTCTAAAAGTGATAGCACCTTCGGGTGGTGCACCAGAGACACCACTACCTTTTGGGAATTAGTTTCCACTATCCCCACTAGTGGACGGTTCACACCGATTGAGCGCATTGCATGAGTTCCATTAGTAGAGGCCTCTAAGGATTCGAGGCAAGACAGATCCCCAGGTAGCTGAGGATTGTCTAGAGGCTGTAGTTAGAGTTTTTCACTTGGTTGAGACACCAGCAGAGAATATGGTGATCTTAGATGCTAGCCTCTTACAGGGTAAAATAGGGAGATGGTGAAGCCTAATGATCAAGTTACATTACATGGAGAACCTCACCTGGAGTGACATTGAGAGACTCTTTTGGGTGGAGTTTATTCCAATGACTCTACGCTCTGTGCATATTCAATAGATCCTTCACTTACAGAAGGGAAGCTTGATAGTTTCCTAGTACTCGATGAGATTCACATACCTCTCACACTACTCCACCGACATGGTAAAAAACCATTTCTTCAGGGCCCGGACCTTTGAGTAGGGTCTCTGGTGGGAGATCATAGTGTCGATGATATCGCTCAATATCCCGGGACGTCACTTATATCTACACCAGCATATTGAATATCTCCTGTGGATCATTTTGAGATTCAGGTACATTTGGTGAAATTAATGAAGAATGGGTTCATAAGGATAAGTGGTTCTCCCTGTGAATCCCAGATTTTGTTCACTAAGAAGGAATATGGGATTTTGAGGATTTGCGTGTACTATTGGTGCCTCAACTAGGTGACCGTGAAGAACAAGTATCAACTCCCAAGTATTGATCATCTCTTCAACCTGATGAAGGGAAATAATTGGTTTTCAAGGATATAACTCAAATCAGGCTATGATCATATCAACGTATGAGATTAGGACATACCGAAGATAGGATTCGGATGCCTGTATGGCCATTATGAGTTCTTGGTAATTCCCTTCTGCGTAACCAATGTTCTGGCAGTGTTCATGGTGCTCATGAACAGGATATTCCAACCTTACCTTGATCGCTTCATGGTAGTCTTCATTGACGACATCTTGATATACTCAGCGTCATAGGAGGAGCATGCCATACACCTGGGGATAGTTCTGGATGAACTCCGATAGCACCAAATTTATGGAAAGCACTCGAAGTTCCAGTTCTTGATACGGTGCATTCACTTCTTGGGGAACGTTATTTCGGAGGTTGGAGTCTCAGTGGATCCAGTGAAGATAGAGGTAGTTATTTCTTTGGATCCACCCAAGAGTGTGATTGAGGTGCAGAGTTTCCTGGGATTGGATGGGTACTACCAGATATTTGTACCAGACTTTTCCATAGTAGTGACACCCTTGCATTCTTTGAAAAAGAAGGTAAATCCCTTTGTGAGGAAAAATATATTCCAATAGAGTTTTCAAGAGCTAAGGCAGAGACTGATGAGTGTCCCCATCATGAGGCTACAAGAAGAAGACATTGGGTATGTAGTCTACTGTAACGCATCCGAGGCCATACAAGGTTATGTCCTGAAGCAAGAGCGAGTAGTGATCACCAACATCTCACAGTAGTTGAGGCATCATGAGAAAAACTACGCTACCCATGAACTAGAGTTAGTAGAAGTGGTCTTTTCACTAAAGATGTAGAGACACTACTTGACAGGTGAACGATTTACTGTTTACTCTGATCACAAGATTCTCAGGTATATCTTCTCATAGAAGGACCCAAACCTGAGACAACAACAATGGCTATACTTCCTCCAGGACAATGACTTTGAGATAGTCTACACTCTTAGGAAGGGGAACGTAGAAGAATATGCACTCATAAGGAGGTCTGGTCTATAATTAATGAGTAAGGTGATAGAGTAGTTAGTCGCATTTCAGTTATCCTTCAAGGATAGTGATGGAGCATCTTACATTTAGTATATAATAGTTACTAATCAACTCCTTCAGCAGGTTAGGGAGGAAGATCTTGGGAACATTAACTAAGAGGCCCAACGTGATTAGATATCCTCAAGACATACTCTTGATGGATATTTGGATGGTGGGGAGCACATAATCCTCTATAGAGGACACACTATAGCTCTAGTGATGCTTCAGGAGGAGGTTTTGAGGGAGTTTCATATATCCCCTTTGGTGGTACATCCCGATGTGGCGAAGATGTACCAGAACCTCTGACATCAGTACTGGTCGCCAAGGATGAAAAAGTAATGGCGTAGTTTGTTTCTCGATGACTCACTTGTCTGCATGTGAAGGATGAGCATCAGGTACCGACAGCCTTAGCTCACCCACTTGAGGTACCGGAGTCGAAGTGGAATGGTATATCCATGGACTTCGTGACAGGGCTACCACGTATATCCAGGGGCCATGATTCCTTTTGGGTGATCGTTCACCGACACACCAAGTCAGCCCACTTCCTACCCATTTGAGAGCAGGGATCAGTAGAGAGCTTTCGAGGTCTCAACATACAAGATATTGTATGAATTATCGGGGTACCATCGACGATTGTCTTAGATCGTGACGCTCGTTTTAAACCATTATTGTGGAAGGGATTAAAGGAGGCATTCAGGACTCAGCTATATTTGAGCACCACCTTTCATCCTCAGACAGATGATCAGATGGAGCAGACCATACAGACTCTCAAGAACATGCTTCGTACTTGTGACCTTGATTTTGGCCGTATATGGGAGGACCAACTACCACTGGTGGAGTTCTCTTACAACAGTAGTTACCACTCCACCATTGGCATGGATCCATTTGAGGCCTATTACGAGTGACTGTGAAGATCAAATCTATGCTAGACAGACCTAGGAGAGTCAACACTTATGAGTCCAGAGTTGGTATAGGCTACCAAAAAGAAGGTGCAGATCATCCAGGAGAGGATGAAAACTGCATAGAATTAGCATAAGTCTTACGCTGACAGGAGACAGAGATCCTTGGTGTTCAAGGAGGGAGACCATTTTTCCCTAAGGGTCTCACCTCAATGAGGTTTCTAGAGACTTGGCAGGGGAGGCAAGCTATCTTCGTGGTTCATCAGACCATTCCAAATCCTCAACATATTTTATTAGGTGGTGTACTATCTAGCTCTACCCCCACAGATGCACCAGGTGCATAATGTTTTCCATGTGTCATAGCTAAGTAGGTATGTGTATGATCCATCACACATTATCGACCGGGGCAAGCTTGAAATCAATGATGGGGTGATGTTTGAGGAGATCCCAGTGGAGACAGTGGATTGAAATGAGTGGGTCATTCATTGGAGGTTGATTCCTCTAGTGTGAGTTTGATGGAAAATGGGAATCTCCAAGAGATCACATGCTTGAGGGAGGCTCAGATACGTGCTCAGTACCCACATTTGTTCCCCTAGTTTTTTTTGTAGTTTTTGAGGATGAATATCCCTAAGGTGGGGATAATTAAAGACTCGTAAATTTCATATAATTTTTTCTAAAATTATGTTGGATTATTACGATTCTGCAAAAATTTATGGCGCTTGATTCCGAGGCCCGGTGTTCCCGGAATGGAATTTTGAACTTTTTTTAAGGTATGTTCAGTAAACACGCAGGCATAATTTTCTATCTTTTGAACTTGTGATCAAATTAAAAATCTTAGGGCACCATTGAATTCGCAATACTGAGATTCGCTTAGGGGAGCATTAACTTCAACAGTAGTAGGTCGGCTGAAAATTTCATTTTTATGGAATTTTGAAGAATAATAAAATAATCTAAAAATGTTATTTTATTCTTCTATCAATTGTTGAGTGATAGTGGTGGGACCGCTGAGTTGTCAACCCATTTAATGGATTGAATCTTCTGTTGTGTAACCACACCATGGAGAGTTAAGGAGTTAATTAATTAAAACTCATTAATTAACCTCATTAATTTTTATGGTGTGTTAATATCCCCTCCCCACTATTTAAGTGAATCTCAGGCTTTGGTTTTTGACACAGAAGTGAGGAACCTCTGACGAAGTACTGTGGCGTCTTCCACCAATGAAGAATGATGTCTTGGATGACAGTGTTGGAGGAATCAATCTGGAAATAACGAATGTCCATGGCTTCATCAAATGTGGATTATTCTTCCACAACCACGATGTCTCCTCCGAATCCGAGGAATAGGTTGTTTATGTTCAAATTCTAGATAATCTGTTTCTTTTAGTCATTCTTGAAAAGCATGATGAAGAAATTTCAACCAAAATGAGTTGATACGCGATTCGTATGAAACTGTGGGTGGTTGTCGTGGGAATAGATTGAATGAGGTTTATCATTATTTTTATGTTATGTATTATTAACACCCACTTGAATTGATGCTAACATGGAGGGCACAAACCAAATTGACAAGGCTCAGAACCTCTGCCACATTTGTTTTTGATGCGTTCTTTGGGGGTATATTTCCAACTCGATAGAATCATGAATCTGGGAGCCACATAGAAATGAGATAATCCCAAGAGGCGTGTAGGTGTGTTCAGAATGGAAAACGGACCACCGGAGCTAAACTAGGGGCCCACTGAAGCCCCGTCGACACGACACCATCACGGTGGCGTCAGCAGGTGATGGCGGCAACCAGCGGGTGACAGCAACAACCGATGGGTGATGGTGGAAACCAACGTCAGTGAATGACTATGGCGACTGGCGCCAGCAGGCGACAGAGATGGCTGGATGACGCCGACCGTAGAGGAGAGGTGGCACCCAAAAGCACCCCAGCGGGCGGACGTGGTCATTGGTGTCAGCCGGCCACGAGGGCAGTAAATCGGCGCACTCTTGCGGGCTGTAGAAGGATTCCATGTCTTCAAATCCATGTTGAATGAGACCCATGTCCCATGGGTCCTCCTGACAAGGTACGGTGCCACGTGGTGTTGCCGGTTGAGAAAACCCGAACGACATACCCATTTGGGGAGGGGGAGTGACCCTATGTGGGACACCCTGCTATGGGTCATTCCATCTTGCGGGCTAGACCACCTAGTGGGCCGCGCCCAGCCAATGCGGGTAGGGTCGGTCTGCGACACAGAAGGCCGAACCTACGACCCACCGGGTCAAGCCCGCCGCGGCCCAGCCCTTTCAGGTCGGCCCATGTGGTTCCGGCTAGGCTAGGTCAGACCCGGGATGAACCCGGACTGGGTCGAGTCGACCCTAACCGGGCCGGGTCATCCTAGGTCGGGGCGGGCCTAGTCGTTCCGACCGAGTCAGACCGGACTCAGAACCTTTTCAGACCAAATACACATAAAAGGCCGTATCTCACAAACTAGATGTTTGTTTGAAGAACCTTTTGTGGTGTTGGAATCCTTTGAATGACATGGTCGTTTTGAGATACTCAACTTACGTTTTGGAGAATGTTGGAGTATGTCCATATTGGATTGAATCCAAATCCAACTAGTCCCTTGGCCCTAAAATTCTTATAACTCACAGAACAGACATTCAATTGACGCACCGTCTATCACGCTGGGACCCTTATGAAATGACGTTCCTTTAGGATACTCCTTGGTGGATCTTAGTGGAAGTTGTGTCACACCCGATATCTTGAGGATCAGATACTATAGAACTCAAAAGCACTGAGTGTAGAGAATGATGTGGCTAGCTGTCAATTGAATGTCGACCCTGTGTGGATCCGTATCATAGTGACCCTGTGTGGATCAGCATCATAGCGATACTGTGTGGATCAAAATCATAATTACCCTATGTGGATCAGTATCATAGCACCCCTGTGTGGATTAGCATCATAGCGACCATGTGTAGATCAACATTCTAGGGACCCTGTGTAGATCAGTAGTGTGCGACCCGACGAGGAACGGCCTTAGAGCTTCCCATCGTGGATCTATTGGAACCATGGTCGTTCTATGTATGAATTGGTGTATGGTTTGTGTTTGTTTTCAATCCTCAGGGAAAGTTCAGAATGTGTGCCAGTAAAGTGATCACACAGAACATGCAGATAACAGTATTAAAGGTGGCACCGTTTTCCTGTGTTTGCCAATATTTTGGGCCTTAAAATCGACAAATGAAGAATAGTGGTTTTTGGAAAAGATACTTTCACGTCGTTGACATGAAGGAGAGGAAACTTTCACAAATTTTGTTTTTCGAGATCAGAAATGAAAATATGGAAAAGAGAGAAGGGCACCCAAGTTTTTTATTTGGTCGCGCAAGTGACTTTCATGCCAAAAATTGTAGGCCGGGGGAATACTTGTGTGTCATCACGCAGGGTATCAAAATTCCTATAAATAAAGGTCGACCCCTCCTCATTTGGGACAAATTTCAGACTTAGAGAAAATTAGAGCTCCTGTCGCGCAGGTGTATTGGGAACGCAAGTGGTGGTGGTTCGTACAAGTTGATGTTGCACGAAATTTGTTTGTAGTGCGTCCAAGGTGTTTTGGGTGAGAAAGGGGTTGAGTTTCCCATGTTTGAAGTTGGTGAAGGAGGTGTCACCCAGGTGGTTTGGTGACACTTGCGCTCCAGGATTTGAAGAAGTGAGACAGTTCATAGTTGCATTCCAAAATCAGTTTGGGGGTAAAAGGGTGTGAGTTGTGCATGTTTGGAGTTAAAGTAGTGAGTGTCGTGCAAGTGGAAGATGTGATATTGCGCGCCATCCTGAAAGTTGCCCGTTGGATTGGTGAAGCGCGCTTGGTGTTGTTTAAGAACTCCAGTGTTTTTGGAGCTGCGCGAAAGCTGGAAGATTGCCTGATACTTGTAGAACAAAGTGAGTTTCATCTGTGGGAGAAAGTTGGACTTCAATAGAGAATCTATATACAACAGGGGATGTATTCATTGGCAATAATGACGAGATCTTCACATCTATAAACTGAGTGGGACATCACAAAAGGTACTGATCTTGGGGGAGTCAGTGGGAGTGACATGAGAGACACTGTGGGCTATCCCTGGACATTTTTAACAGTTGTGATCCTAGGAATGAGTGATTGTTCCTAAGCCATTGTAATCCAAAACTTGTGAAAAATAGTGGAATTAGGTATGACTGACAAGATATCGGCGTATGCTCCTTTGGCATAGCCCTTTGTGGTGAACCTAGTAAAAGTGTTGTGTCAACTTCATACTTTTATTAGTTTGAGAGGTTTAACGAGTTCCTACTAATGTGGGAACAAGATCCACAACTTTATAAAGAAAAAGTTAACACCCTGATTCACCCCTCCCCTCTCATCATGTTCTAGGGTCCTACAAGTGGTATCAGATCCAGGTTTCTAGTGTTTGATCTGTCAATATACCGTTATAGAAAATTCAGCAAATGTTAGGGGAGTCCCTCTCTTCGATGGAAGTAATTTCCAGATCTGGAAGAATAGAATGAGATCTCATCTAAGATCCATTGGAATGGAAGTCCCATCTTCCACTGTCCATGGTATACATATTACTAATCCAACATGGCTGGCTATGTCGGATGCCGATAAGATAATTCTTTATGCTGATGTTAAAGTGCAGAATGCTCTCAACACAACCCATTCATGATCAGATCTATCTAAAGGTGATGAGTTTCACCTCAACAAAGTCCATGTGGGATAAACATGAAAATATTTATTTAGAAGATAGGAATGAGAATGAGGTGAAATAACAAATCCTACAGAATAGGTTTGATGATATGAAGATGCATCCTGATGAGAATGCAGACTCCTTCTTCAATCGAATTACTGAAGTTGTTGGAGCAATTCGAGGTCTTGGTGAATAAATCAAAGACCATGAAATTGTAAAGAAAATATTAATAAGAATTCCACCCCTGTATAATTAAAAGGTGTCAACCCTAGAGGAAAGGGATCTTTCCAAACGTTCTTTGGATTATTTTTTGAGCAGCCTGGTGGAATATGAAATGAGAGTCAAACTAGAAGATGCTACTACACGAGTAAGAAAGGAAATTGCATTCAAATATATGGAGAAAATGAAAATTTAAAAAGATAGTAGTGGTGAAGACGATGAGGAAAAATAAATTGTTTCTCTCATTTCCAAGAAGTTCCAGAAGGGAAAAGGTAAAACCAAAGGGAAGTTACCTCTAGCTTGATTCTGTTGTGGAAAAGTTGGGCACATTGCTTCTAAGTGCTTAAAAAAGGTCAATGATGATGATAGCGATGCTGAAAACATTGGGAAACCTCAGAAAAGGTTTTTCAATAAAGGATACTTAAAATATAGAAAGAAAGTTATGAAGAATAGTTTTTTCTGTGAAGAGGAAGAAGATGATAATGAATTTTGTAATGACGAAGAACCAGAATTTAAAACTGGGAACCATGCTTCCATGATGGCCACTATTGAAAAATCAGAAGATAATGGTGAAGAAAATCAGTTGAAAAATAGTGGACATACCGAGTTGCAACATAAATATGCTGTTAGTAAGCATAAGATTAAATGTAAGATTTGAAATAAGTGGAAATAAACTGTAGAATAATCAACTAAATATACTGATCAACTTGAAGCTAAAATTGAATGACTGGAAGAATTGGTGAAAGTACATTCTAAAATACTTCAAAGAAGTGATGACGTAGTGGATCTGTATCTTAGAATTGAGGAGCAGGAAAAGGTCATCAATGACCTCACCTCCAGACTAGAGGAAAACTCCATGACTGTTGAGCGTCTTGAGGAGGAAGTTGTCACTATTAGGAGTAAACTTGAAAAAGATTTAATTTCAAAAGAATCAGGGAATAAAATACAGTTTGGAAGGTTCTCAGATGCGGAGCTATTGGAGAGAGAAAAATGTGTCTCTAATGTAGTTGAAAAGATTTTAAAAGAACGAAGACCTACCTGCATGGGAAATAGTGGAATTGGGTGTGAGGAAGAATCGTCAAAGGCTGCAAATAATGTTGAAAAAAATAAAGGCAAGATGAAAGTGGGTAATGTGGGAAAGTCTTATGAAGTGATGAAACAAAAACCTCCAATTAAATCTGACAGAAGAAAAGAATACTATCCTCGAGCCTCATGGAAAAAGGATCCCTCTTACTATTATCCCATAGAAGAAGGAATAAGGACAAGTAGAAGCGAGAATACATTTCATCCCCTGAAGTGTCAGTTCAGTGGATATTTGGGCCATAACATTTCTTATTGCAAAGGGGAATGAAGCTATATAAATGGAGAAGATATAGGAGTTCAATAGAGGATAAAAAATTCATATCCTAATTCTTTTAGAAGAAATAATTTCTATGGAAATTGTTTTCGTTGTTCTAACTTTGTTCATAAGGCTGTTAATTGTAGGCAAGAAAGGGACATGGACACATAATACCGAAGATCGAGACTAGTCAAGTATCATCAGTAAGACAATGTTTCTCTTTCAAATAGGTTTTCTCTTATCAAAGATAATTTCGACTATGAAGAACCTAGGTACACAAAAGAGATAATTAGAAGGCCATCAGTGCTCTATACTCAATCCAATGTCTCATGGAAATAATGGAAGAAAATTTAGAAATCCAACCTTGCAGAGGTGGCCCTCAATGCTACAAAAACCAACAGTACCTGGATTTTGGATAGCGGTTGTTCATCTCATATGAAAGGTAATTATGGCCTGTTAATGAATATCTTAAGTAAGGTTGATGGTACGATATGATTTGGTAATGATGGAGCTCTGAAAATAAAAGGAAGTGGATGTACTGAATTATCTAATGGAGAGCTAAAGAAGAATGAAGTCCTTTATGTAGATGACATATGTCATAATCTACGTAGTGCGAGTCAACTCTGTGACTCGAGACTTATAGTTACTTTTAATTAGAAAGGATGCACTTTCAAGGGAAAGACAACCAATTCACTTATGAAGGGATGAAGAACAGAAGGAAACTTACATCAGTTTGGTAGTAAAGAAAATGTTTGTTACATGAATTTTGAAGAAGAGAACAATTTTTGGCATCAAAGACTGAGACACATCAATCAACAAGACATTGAGAAAATATTAAAATTGAGGATTTTCATGGACATTCTCAACCTGAAGTGTGAGCATGAAAAGTCTTGTGATGCTTGCATTAGTGGGAAGCTGGTCTTCAGTTTATATCGGCCAAAGAAGAAAAGGGCATACCATCTTCTTGATCTAATTTATATTGATGTATGCGGGCCAATAAATGTTTCCATAACTCATGGAAAAAGGTACTTTTTACTTTTCATAGATGATTACAGTATAATGGCATGTGTAATGGACATTCACAGGAAACGACAAGTGCTTGAATGCATGAAAACATATCGGAGAATCACAGAGAATGATACTGTATGAATAATCAAAGTGTTGATATCTGACAATGGAGGGGAATACACTTCTATTGAATTTGAAAATTACATGGAGAATCATGGGATACATCATGAGGTAGCTGCTGTAAGAACTCTAGAACAGAACGGAGTTGTTGAACATAGGAATCGACATGTGAACAACATGGCACGGACTATGCTGATTGAGAGTCGTATTTCATGACATTACTGGAAAGAGGTTGTTCAAGCTGAAGTATATATTCAAAATCGAACAGGACATTATATGGGTGAGATGAAGACACCATAATAATGTTGGCATGGAAGGAAACCCTCTTTGAAATACTTTCATGTTTTTTGAAGTAAATTATTCATTATGAACAAAGAGGGAAATCAAGAAAAGTATGGTGACAATGTAGATGAAGTAATTTTCCTTGGATACTCAATGAATAGAAAAGCCTACAAGTGTTTCAACAAGCGATTAGGAAGGATTGTGGAAAGTAGTGATGTTACAATAATTGAATAAAAAAAATACTTCAAGGACGTCATATGCTGATGTGATAGAAAGTGAGGAAGAAAGTGAATGTAGAGAAAATACAAATACAGTAATAATGGAAGTTATAAAAAACACTCAGTAGTCACATACTGATGTTGAATCAGAAGAAGAATCAGAAGAAGAAACTATGGATGGAGAGAATGAAACTGAACCGCATAGGATAAATTGTAGAGCTAAGATTGATCCATCTAACATAATTGGGGACAGAAGTACACCCACTTAAACAATGAAGAAGAGGAATAACCCGTAATATGAATTTATGTCAGTTGTGGTTCCATCTTCATTTGAATAAGATGAAAAGTATGAATCATGGGTGAAAGACATGAATGAAGAGTTAGATTAGATTGAAAAGAAACAGACATGGGATCTTTTCCAGAGACCCGAAGGTCACAATGTGATTGGTAAAAAATGGATATGCAAGAAACAAGAAAGTACTTCTCTTAGTACTGCTGAAGCTGAGTATATCTTTTCCACAGAGGCATGCACTCAACTACTATGTATGAAGCAACAACTAACAAATATTAGTGATGAGGTCAAGTAACCAATGGTAATTTACTATGATAACAAGAGAGAAATTGATCTTACAAAGAATCATGTTCATCATTATCATGAACAACATATTGAAATTAGGTATCACTTTATCAAAGAAAAAGTGGAGCAAGGCGTGATTAGAATGGATGATGTGGGAACTGATGAAAAAGTGGATGATATCCTAACCAATCCACTGTCAGCGGCTATGTTTGAGAAGCATCGGTTGAACCTCGGTGTTCAGCTACCTCCCCGTGCATAAAAATTTTATGTAATACCCCTCTCCCAAGTTAAGTTAATTGTTATTAATTTGTTTATGGATGTGATGCAAGTTTATGGGGGGAGATACTATCCAGGGGGAGTGTGTTTTGAGCTGAACAATAAATAATTACCTGTTTTGGGTTTATTGTCAATGGGGATGAAAGGAATAAATTCCAGTATGTAATGCTTTTGTGACACATTGATAATTCAATGTTGTTGATAGGATGGGAAGTAATACATTGGACAGTAACCCAATTCAATATTCCTCTATTTTTTTCTACACCGAGAATTGCTCATGTAGACTTAGAGTGTTGGATGAGTTTATTCTTGTGTTTGTGGTTTGACTATGGATGGTGCTCTATTGAATTTATTTTCTGATTGTCATCAAAACCAAAGGGGGAGTTTTTGGAACCGTGGTTGTTCTATGCATGAATTGGAGTATTGTTTGTGTTTGTTGTAATTCATGATGAATAAGGGTAATGTATGGGTATATTTTCCATAAAAACATGAAATCATGTTGATGTGATATTATTAAAGAGTCTGGTATGATGATTTCTACAAAAATAATTTGTATAAATATTGAGTGTGATATGATATTATATTTTATGATTTATTTCCTTAGGGTGTTGATATGTTATTCTGAACATATTTTTTTAATAATAATTTGATATTCAAATCGATGGACGATATGAGGTTTTACTAAAATGAAGTTTATACCTCGATGTCCTATGTCATTTGTTTAAAATCAGTGTGAATTAGTTTTACACAATAATGTTTTTTCTATATCCATGGTTATGTGTTGTTTATATGATTGAGTTAGTTGAATCACCTCCCATAAAATGCTAATTGTTTAAATTTGGAGATGAAAATTATGTTTGGAAAACTAAAATTAGTTGAAAATTTTCTTGTTGGGAACATATAATCCTTAAGAAAGAATAATGAAACTATAATTTGATATTTTGTTTTCTGGATGGGGTTTTTATGATCATCTATGTATCTTTTATTCGATATATTTGCAAGTATTTTGTTGTTATTGTGTTTAATTTGGGAGTTGGTATATGATTTGAAATAAGTTTTTTGGTATAATGTGTAGTTGAAATTAGAAATGGGTTGTTGTGTGGGTGATATTGATTTTATATAGATGGCTTTTTCAGATGGGATAAGGTTTTTTGGATATTGTGGGATGTTTTAAGTGGTGTTAAGTGTTGGAAAATATGATTTTTTTCCATGGTCAGCATGGGGAAATGAGGGTGGATTGATAAAGGTGGTGTGATGATTTTCTTAATGGTAAATTATGTGGCTCTATGGAGTGTTGTGTAGCTGAGCTGGTTAGGATGAGTAATACATTTATTGATGTGGTTGTTATGTAATTTTATTATCCACCATGATGATTGATGATATTATAAAGTTTTATAATAACCATGTTGTTTCCAAACATAATGATATTACATTGAGACACCATTGAGACATTGGTTGTGGAAAGGGGAAGGAGGAATCATGGGATAATGCGTTGTTCAAACATCAAAGGTAGAAGTATCAAACTTCTTCAGTAGATTCTATTACATTGTTTTTATGGACTGGTTGGGAGAAGTTGTGTTTTCCTTAGGGTCAGTAATGAAACCAAATCAATTCCATGTTATGTTGGTGATTGGATTTTTTAATTTGGATAGTGGGAAAAGAAGTGTGTCATCCAAGATGATATATTATGGGGGAAATTTCCTAATTATTCAAGAAGGATTAATTTTATTAGGTGAAGATATGTGATCATATGAAGGACATTGAATATATTTGGTAGGGGCTGAGAGTGTTCACAACTTTGGATGCCTATTTATAGGATTGAATAATTAGATTATGTGTTTTCTTCTTGGGGACAGAGAATGAGAACAATATTTCGATTCTTTTTGAAGGTCAAAAACTTAATGATCCATCATTCCACTTTAGATTTTAACGTGATATTTTGTAGGAGATATTTTATATAACATGGAGAGAGATTTATCTATGTTGAAAGGTTCTAGTGAATCCCCCTCCTGATTATTTTTATGGTAGATATGAATTTTATGAGTTGTGGGATTCATAGTTCACAGTGGAATAGAATGAGGTTATCTTTTATAGCTATAGCATGGATTAGTACCCAGGGTTTGAGTGGATTGAGGTTCCATATATCTAACTATATGATCTATTTCTAAATTAATGATGTGAAGAAATGTCAGTATGACTACCCCATGATTTTTTATGTTTCTCAGTCTTTGATGGAGAGCCAACTGTTTGAATGTCATAGTGTGACCCTACTCCTTTAATTTAAAATCTTGTAATGTATTTTAAATTAAATATTATGTATGTGTTTATTGGAATTTATAAGTTTAAAAACATGTGTTTTGTTGAAAAAATTTTGTAACTATTCACTTTTAAAATTATTTTTAATCGGTAGGAGATTTCTTTTCATATGTTTAACTATTTGGAATCATGGTAGGGAAAAGGAGTAAATGATATGGAATCATTTTTGATAATGGGTGGTTAGTGCTATGTATGATATCCTCTAATGACAATGTTCTTATTTGATAGGTATCTCTTGGTATTGTGGGGGGTTTCTACCATATTCCTCATTAGGTAAGATTTTGGTTTGTGGATTTCCCTTTTCTGTGAGGGTGTTGTTGGTGAATTAGTTTTGTTTGAGAGGTATCTACCCTCAGTGTATAGGCTTCAATTTCACCTTATATAGGTTAAGTTTTGATTCTTAGGGATGATTATAATTTGAGAGGTACAAATGTAATGTATCAGACCATTCCAACCCATTTGCGTTTTTTGGATGTTAGAAGTACCTAGAGGATAATTGGTGAAGGAGAGGTGGAGTTAAGATGTAATTTTAGCTATGGGTTTGTTTTACTATGTGGAGGAATGTACTACACCATATGGGGTTAGTTTTGAGTCATGGTTGTAAGGTGTCCTTGAGGGTTATGCTACAGGGCCTTGAGAGATTGGTTTTTGTGGTTCTTCTATTATTTATGACCCATCACTATGGAAATTTTGTTTATACATATTCATATTTGAGGTTTAATAAAGGTGATTTTTTTTAGGGTTTTTGTTTTTAATCACTTCTATAACATAGATCTTGGAGTTGATGATTGTATTATTCTGTTATTTTTGGTGTAGCTGCATTGTGGATAGGTTTTGAGGATTTAACATTATGTAATGGAGATAGACATTATGATATGTACATATATCAATTATATCATATTTAGAATGTTGATCTAGTTTGGAGGGGAGATATGTGGTGTTATTTCTAGAGATTCGTTTTAACTTTACCCATAGTGTCATGGTCACCCCTATTGCATTATAGCTTCAAAGAAATCCAAACCATTGTGGTGTATCCGTCACCCTTGTGACATGGTCATATGTTTTCAAAAACATATATATATATATATATATTTATATTTATATATATATTTAGAATCCAATAATAACCCTACTTATATCCCTCATTTTCCTTGAACCCTAAGCAATCTAAGGCACCCCTTTAGAGACCTTTTAAAAAACTTTATTTTTTCCACTACTTGAAGATATTGGTTGTTGGTGATCTAAAGAGAGTTCTTCCCTCCCATTCGAGATTTTATTTTTTCCATTATTTTTATAGAGATCCATGGCAGTATGGGTAGTTCAATTTGAGGGATGTTAGGGTTTCAATTTTGATGATGGATTTCTATTATATAGGTTTTCGAAGTCTCCCTTGTGTGATAATGTTGTTTTAATAATTTCGTCCTTTCAATATCGTTTCACAGTGGACTATGAAGTATCAATTGATGTAGTGTATTTCTAAAATCATTTTCTATATTTTAGAATAATATGATTTACTACCCTTCTATGATTCATTCCATGTTTTTTTTGTAGTATTATTCTTATTTTATTGATGTGATTTCAAGGGTATTCTTTTTTTATAGGGTCATGGAATGACATATGGGAATCAATCCTTAAAATATAATGAAATAAATTAGTGACGATAAACTAGTTATAAAATTAGAATTAGAAAGGGAGTCAATTGTCATTTATGGATTCACATGTTTTTTCTACATTTTTAATATTATTGATTGATACATGCTTCCATGAGATCCTTATTACACTTACCATTGAACATCATTGACACCTTTATAATATGATAATTAATCAATGATGGTAATGAGAAGAATTTCTATGTAAAATGTAATATGATAATTATTATTTTTGGTTGTTTAATGATGCTTGATATTGTGATTACCATTATGTAGACTTATGTTAACTTGTTGTAAAATTTATTATTTAAATTGGTTAGGTTGGTAAGGGAGTGTTGGCATGTTATTACCCTCATTAAAAATTTATAAAATCGTTTATGTGTTAGAGGATTAAATATGAAACTAGAAAATATGGTTTGAAAAACTAAAATGTATGATATAATGTAAAATTGAATATGGAATGAAGAAATTGGGTGGTTGATATTAATATGATAATGTAAAGATCACAATTTGGTATTGAATGAAATTAAATGATCAATTAGTTGTTAATAACTTTTAATGATTCAAATGTGAAAAACTAGAAGGAATAAATATGTTAAATGATGAATTTATTGAAATGAGAAGCAATTTGAAAAAATGGATTCACTTGAGAAAGTTAATGGAATAATGAACATAATATTGATGGAAAATGGTAAATGGTGGGATTGGGAATGATATAGACTTTGAGAAGTTATTATTATTTCTTTTCTTTTTTACCTATGGATTTGGTTATGGTAATAATGACGATTTATTGTTGGAAGTTGGGTTTTGGTGTTCAGTTTCCATGATTTTATTTTTAAATGATAGTATTTGTTGTGAGGATATAGTGAGAAAATATGTGGGAAAGTATGATGATACTTATGGGTTGTAATGGATCTCTATTGTTTTGTGTATTGGATTGTTATGGCTCAAAGTAGGCATGTTCATGTATAAAATAATGGATTGGATTCAGGTGTAGGAAAAATGATGATGACTCGATAGTGTGATGGTGATGATGATACATAGTGGGGGTCATTAATGGTAATAAGAGGGAATGAGGTTCATTCACTTAAAGTTCATGATACCCTTACATGACATTGAGGATGCAGATATATATAATTGGTGGGAAATTATGTTTATGATCTTCTTGTTTACACTACCATTTTGAGTTATGGGAAAACATATGGATATGTAGCGATTTTCTTCTATATATATGGTGGTGTGATCATGGATATGTGGTTTTGGTAGTGGTATGGTGGTTGTTTTCTTGGATGTTGTGGGGTGGGAATATGAAAAATTATGGTAGGATGTTGAATGGGTGAGGGTGGATGATAAAGTTTCCATGTCCTTGCATTCTCGCATCCTTGGTTTATTAGTGAGGGGATGTTCTACATGATCACTACCAGTTTGAGTTGTATCATCCATTGAACTACTAGGTATGGGGGGTTGGAAATTTCCCTTCCCTTTTTTACTATTATATGATTTCAGTAATGATTGTGGAATTTGTCATATTTCATGGTTATTGGTTATAGAATTTGTTGGAACTATTGGTTCAGTAATCATCTAAGGATGATCTAGGAACTATAATAAATTATGTAAAATGATGTTAAATGTGGGGTATGGTGATTATATTTCACTTGATTATTTTGATCCTGTGGGGATTTTAGCTTTCTTGGTTGATAGGACTCTTTCTTATTGTTCATTTCAAATAGTTGTTGATTATTTTAGAGGGATGATCCTTTTAAGTACTATCAAATGTTCACTATACCACAATTTTCTCAATGTTTTTAGGATGGACCAACATAGACTAGAGTTGTTTTTCAGGTATCTTTGATAGATTAGTTAGGTGTATTGTAATTTTAGTGATCTGTCTTTCAAGTTTTTTTTTGTTTCTGTGTATATTACACACATGTATCATTCATTTTATGAGAGTTTATTTTTGTTAGTGAACATTATTATCTATTTATTTGTGGATTACTTTTTTAATATTTGGATTTTTGTTAATGGAAATGACTCCCATGCGTGTGTTTTAAAACCTCATTTCTAGTCTCTATCTTGGGTCCTATTGAAGTTGGGATGTGGGGAACACCCTCACATTCTCTGCAAGCCAATGTGGGGTTCTAATGGGGGGAATTCATGAAATTTAAAATCAACCACAATTTTTTAGATCTATTTATGTAATTAATATTTCAAAAAATTCCATATTATGAAATCTCCGACTCATGTATATGGTACTTGAAATATTTTGACTACAAATTCAATAGATCAAATCTATTTTTATTTCTATTCTCCCCTTTGATAGCCATGTTTAATTTCAAAATTATTATGTTTTCCAATGATATTGAAAAAAAATTATTTATCGAAATGATAAAATTTGAAAATGATTCATGTTTTCAATGAAATTTTCAAATTCTTTCTCTAAATACAAATTACATGTGATGCAATAATGTTATATGAGATATGATTATGAATTTATTCTCTATCCTATAATAGGACATCACATGAGATTTGATTTTAATATAAAAAGAGTTTAAATTATGGAATAATATATTTTGTGAAAATTTATATTCTAGGAGAAAAGTGGGAGTTAATATTGATCTTAGAGAAGCCAAAATTTAATCAAAAAATAAATATAATAGGAATGTTTATTTATGAGATACTAATTTCTTCTATAAAAAAGTCACTATGAAAATATTTTATGTATATAAGAAATATTTGGGATATTTGTGTGTAAAGTAAAGAGATTAATATAAGAGTTATATTTTCACTTATTTTTAATGGACTAGAAGAAAGTTTATATTCATAATATTTGTAAAAAATTCAAATTATAATATATTTTAATAATAAATGTTTATATATATAATAATATTTTATATTATTATGTAATATTATTTAGATAGAATATTCAAGTGTTAAATATTTTGAATCTTAGTCTTATAATTATTGTAATGTTCATGAAATGTTATTATTGGAGTTTGTAGATTTACAATGTTATTTTACTGAATTCTTAAATAAGGCGAGTAAAATGGTCATTTAAACTAGGAAACGATCCCAAAAAAATATATTATTATTCTGTTAATCTTGGAATAGGCTATATCCCTTAGAATGGGTGTATGGCATGTGCTGAATGAGTTTTTATTCATGAAGTAATTTTTAATTTAAAATATATTATTTAAAATATTCTTTTGTGTTTTTCATTATTTTATAAAAATGTTAATTATTTTTTAAGATGATACTAAAACATTATTCTAATCACACCATTGACACTGGAACATGGTGTTTTACTTAATGTGGGAGTTTAGTATAATTCACAACAACTTGAAATTTTACACATTTTGAATTAATTAAAATTAAATTAATTAATTAATTATGACATGATGTGCATATTTAAATCTATATCATACCGTAGATCGAATTTTAAATCATTTATCGTCATGATACCTAAAGTATCATATTTTATTTTATAGTGTTTTCAATTTGGCCCAGTTTTGGGCTCAACCTGGATCCTTTTTCTAGTTTTGTCTTATAAATATAATAGTAAGGGATCTAAACCAAAATTGTAACGCCCCGACCCCAGTTACCCAGAGTCGGTGCATTATTACATAACATTGGCATGATCACAAGAAAGATCAAATCTCGAAAGACCGATTGGTTTAGTAGCCTTGGAAACACTAGATATATTCATAAGTTTTACATTACATCATAAAATGAAAAACTACTACAACAACATAATGTTTCCACAATCCACACTATTAACCCCTCATAAAATCCCTGCAGGTCATTCATAACTTACTTCTTCACATCCTGGGAAAAATAAAACATAGAAAAGGGGTGAGCTCAAATGCCCAGTAAGGATAACAATATAGCGGAAACTTTCATAAATAAGAATAAACATTTAAGCTAATGTATAACTAAAACAAAATCCTTTTAAATATGAACTTTCAACATGGTATGGCATAAATAAAATGAAATAATGCCATTTACTTATTCACATGGATATTCTACGAATCGAATAATCACATGCAAAAATCAATAACCACTTTCATAATGTTGGAATGCATAATGCCAGACTATCATAACCACATAGCCAAGGCCTCGTGCCAAGACTACAAATAAGATTTTGTCAAGGCCTTGTGCCAAGACACTAGTTTGTCTCATGAGACCTACCGATGCAATTTTTTAGAAGATACTTACGTTTAAAATTGCTAAAATACACTCCAGTGTTTTTCTGAAAACATTATGCAAGCTTCTGAAAATAAAATAACTAATTCTGAGACTGCTCGACTAATTACAGGCCATGATGGGTCCACTCCCAATCCCTTCCTGTCTACCAAACTCGAGAGTCGGGTTTTCTGAAAACATTTTTAAGCTTGCGTTAAATACATATACATTTGCACTGGATTTTCATATATTTGAGAGAAATATCTCGTTTTTTGAAATCATTTAAAAATCACATAATTATAAAAGAAAAACTTTATTTTGAAAATATCCTTACAAGCGTGTAAGGGAAGCTTCAAAGGTGTAATAATGGAAGAGAATAACCGCACCTGTCGTATAAGTTTACAAAAAAAACATTCTTACCTTAATTTTGTCGAAAAGGTTAAAAAGGACCTTGTTTTGAAAACGACGGAAAGATTCCTTTATAAACCTCTTATAAAAAGTCAAACAAGGGTATAAATGACTTTAACCCATATTCATTTAAATATTAAATATGTTTTGAAAAACATTTCGAAGAAACTTGGATGTGGATGATAAAGAAATCCCAGTAGATTATTACGTATAAACAACCTCGGATAATGAAGAGATTGTGAAATAACCCTTACCTTGTACTTTTCCTTGGTTGGGGTAGGTTAACCTCCTGTATAATGGTGAAATAATTATTATTAAATTATACAAGAATCATATACATTAATATGATATCATATATGATCTTTTAATATTGATTTGATAATAATATCTTAGTATTATCGCTGTTTCGGGTGTGAACTTACTTGTTTGCTTTTGTATGTTTTGTTACGTAAGACATGTTTGTAAAGGATAAGTTGTATATTATTCAAATCCAGAATGTTATCAAGTCTTTAAACATCATTTTTAAATCATCAAATGATAATTATACTTGAATGGATACGATGGAGAATGAATCTCATCGCGTTCGTGGAGACGGTAGTCCGTACGTACGCACGAACGCTACTTCCATTTAATTTTTATTTTAAAAGAATTGAATACAAATGATACATAGGTATATTACTATTCCAGTATAATATAATATTTTATACAAGTTACTTAAGTTCATTAACACCATCCTTTATACGTTCCATGTGTGGTATGAATGAGTCATATCATTTTAAGGGGGCGGTAGTCCGCACTTCCTCAAATGAAATTATCGTATGTATATACAACATGAAACGAATAATGGTATGAAATAAAATGGAATTACAGAAGCTTATATATAAAATATATATCATTAATATCATATTTAATTACAGTGCCATCATAATGGCCACCATGAGAGGCGGTAAGATGTATTTGAACAATCATCGTTTCGTGAGGCGTTAGTTTTCCATCCACAGAAACATTATGTTCATCATCCATTAGATGGAGTTGTGTGTATGTGTAGTTTGAATCCTTCTTATAAAAACATCCTAGTATATTGAGGATACTGGTGTTGTTACAAAAGAACGGAAATAAAAAGATTTTGGGGGTTGGAGAAGCAAAATAAATGAAAATAATTTAAGAGAAATCGTTACCTTTAATTTAGGTAACTCACTTTGGTTGGAACCAAAGGACTTCTTGAAATGCTTTCTGCCTAAGGGGAAGCTTCAAGGAGGAGGAGAGGGATGTGGGGAGCTTAGTTGGGCAGAGTTTGGACGAGCCAAGTGGCTTGAGAGGTGTGAGGAATGAGTAGAAGTGGTCTCCTTTTATAAGGGAGAGGAGGGGCTCTTTAGGAAAGAGTGAAAGTATTACTTTATAATATAATTATATTTGGTTTATAATGATCCAAAAATCATTGAGGTCGAAGATAAGATGACTCATATTCTAAATAACATCAACCAATATGAATTGGACACGTTTTAGATAATATTTTAATCATTATAATCTTATTTATTTAAATGATTTATTAATGAGGTAAACATTGCATCATTATTGTGTCATTAATAATTTAACTTATTTGATGTCTAAAAATTATAAATAAAATATCATTATGTAGGAAATATTTTTATCTTTCTAATTAATATTTATAATCGAAAATCCAACATGTATAACCCTATCTAAAAATTGTTCTTCTAAAAGATGTAAGCTTATGCCATTTTTATTTTTATTTTAACTTTATTAATATAAAGTGTCCCTACCACATACAAGTGGCTCCAAGGGGTCCCCAAATTGAGCCAAGGATGCTCATGGTCGGGTATGTGTCCACCAATAAGGTTAGGACACGTTTTAGGTTAATTTTGTATTATTATAATATTATTTTTTAACCCTTATTTACCGGATTTACCCTTAACCATGGTAAATAAAATATTTACCACAGTAATTATTCAAAATGTCTAAAAATAAAAGTTACCTATTTACACAATTTGGACATCCTGATTCCAAATATGGAATCCATTTTTCTAAATTCAAAACACAGAAGTGGCAGAAATTAATTTAAAATTAATTCCCGCTGTCAAAACAAAAAGCGTGTTTTTAAGAGATAATAACTATCAAAAGATTGACACTTGTTTATGTTCGGTTTAATTGTAAAATTATGTCCAATGACCAAAATTATATTAAATGGTAAAAATATATTCTAAATAAACTTTTAAAGCACTCAAATTCATAATTTATCACTATTAATTATTTTGATTAAAAAAGTTGTTTTTAATTAAAATTTAGTAATTTTCACTATTCATCAAAATATGAAAGTTATCCGAAAAGTACCAAAATTTCACGTTAGGATAAATTAGATATTACGAGTCCAAAAATGAATTCCATTTTGAAATATGAAATATATATAATTTCAAAAATTAGGTATTACTATTCATAACGGCTAGTTTGATTGGTTGTGGTGTGTGTTAAAACTCAAGTTTGCGTACAACACATGCTACTGTATTATTCAAAGAAAGCGTACCGTGGAAGCTTGGGATGTTTCATTTTAAATTTTTGATGTCCCCATTTAGTCAAAAAGATTAAAATATTGTATTTAAAAAGGGTTCACTATTAAAAGTTGATAAAAGTCCAATAGTGAAAATGAATTTGTTCTTGCATTATGTCTAAGATACTCATAATATGGAAAAGTTATAAGGATTATATAAAGTTTAAAATTTAGTTAATACTATTCATAACCTCTTTTGAATGGCTTTTTGGTAAGTCATGATGCAATTGAACTCGGTGTTGCGTGTAGTGCAAGTTATTGAATTATTTTGAAGAAATAACACATTATGAATTCTTGGGGTGTTACAAAAATATTAATAGGAAATTCAAGGGGAATATTTAGATAAATAATGTATAAAGATGAAGGATCCAGTGGCTCCAATAGAGGTACAATCATGAACACACTCACCAATTTCATTTGTTCGTTTGGGTTGAGGAGGTGATATTTTATTATATAGTCATTTATTTGATTAATTATAGAATTAAAATATTATATTTTAAAATCAATTAATGTGTTAATATTTGGTTGAATGCTCTAAATAAAAGAATGTATAACTTTTCAAATGACTAATTTTAGGTCACCGTTGCGACATCATACATGACTATAATGTTTCCCATCATGGATTGGTTCATAATTTCCTTTGAGTAAATGTAGAACTACCACTAATCATTGTGTAGGAAGGTGATGAGAATAAATGAGAGATTAAATGGTTTGGATGAGTTAAGAGGGAATTGTTGCAGTGTTTGAATAGAATACCTATTTAGCGGATGATGATATTACACCAGAAATGAATTCATGAATTTTTTATTGAGAGAGATCATCCATTAAATGAGACAGGAAAGACAATTATACATATATCTACACACAAAATATATATATATAACATGGTGTTGAAATGAAATCCTATATTATACCACAGTTTTTATAATAACAATTAGAAAAGGTTCATGCCTCCAAAATAAATAAAAATTACGAGTTCATGATGATATGAATTTTAAATTTAGATTTTCTAGAAACCAAAAGTAAATCATCTAGAACACCATCAAACCATGAAAGAGTAATTTTAGAAAACCATTTTTTTAAATAAGATTACTGAAAATTTTTACTACTGAAAAATATGAGCATTAACAAATTTGATGGAAGAAAGAAACTCTAGGAAGCTAACCCATTGTAGCATCAACCTCTATGAAAGTTATTATTTATTTTCTACCACCATCACAGTGATAATCCTCTATACCTCTTCCTTAAGATTATATTATATTCCAAAGGTATCATAAAATGTTTCCAAGATAATGACCTTAATTTTCCCTAAATACTGAAAAATAGAGAGCTAAAATAATATTCCCATTATAAGTTTTATAAAAAAATTCCTCGATCCATTATGTAATGGGAGGTTTCTAAATAATCTCCTAAAACAACTGCAAGAATTAAACTTACTTGATATTTCAACTCTCCTAAAAATCAAAACATCATGAATTGAATAATCACAATACCACCTCTGTAGAGCATTATTTTCCCTGAGAGTAGATAGAACATCAACCAAAAGTATTATCAATAATGAATTTCAATCCATTATATATATTGGAGTTTCAAGCATTCCAAATAAAGTGAAATATTTTAATAATAATATAATGGATACATTGTTTTCAACTATACAGAAATATATTGATCCATGTATGAATTCAACATAACCTTAAAGGAATTAACCAATGGTCATGGGAGTTTAAAAAAAATAATAGGATATTCCACAATGTTAAGGCCACAAGGAAGAATAGAAGAAGATAATATAAATCCTCTATATTATGGTTATATAGAAAACATTTGGAGCACATATAAATTCCAAATTATTGAAGACAATTATCAGTTTTCCAAACTATTATAAATGTTTTCCATATAAATCACATCTTAGGAGGACAAATCCAATGCGTATTGAAACTCATGAACCAAGAGAAAACATGGCTAGTCATATCAATGAAGTGTGATAATAATAATTCCTATTGAAAACTCTATTTATAACTGGATCCCAAACCAATTTATCATTTGGAAAAAAAATATATAAATCCACAATAGATTTAATTTCCTACAAAATATCTATAGAAAGTAACTTGTTTATAATAAAGATGTTCAAATCTGGAATACCATCAGCATATTGAATGGAGTGGATTAAATTTTTACCTATACAATTATTATTATATGATTTTTGGGAAGTTTATTGAAAATAAAATCATCATGAGTGGAAATGATATTGATATACGACTCCCTCGGAGTCGTAAAGGTTAATGAATCCATATAGTAGAAAAATAATCTCAATACCAATGAAAAATACCACTTTTAAAGAAATTAATATTTCTAGTATTTCCATTTTGTAGTATCGATGTAACATTTAATTGATTAGAATCATTAAAAATCCTTATATTTTTAATCCCCAACCCCTTCTATTTATAAACTTCCTATAAGAATCCCATGAGACAATAATTAGTCTTCTCTATAGGATATTACCACTCCAACATAAGTTCTTGATAAAAGAGTTGATTTTTATGATCGTGTCAGGAATATATTTATAATCCAATAATTTTTAAACAAATTTATATCTAATAACATCCTTAAAAATATTAAATTCTTCCATCCAATAATAATGATTTCCACTTTCATGTTTCCATTTTATTCGTAATTTGAGATGAAATTTCATCAAAATAACTGACCATTGGACTTCCCCAAAACATGTGAACTCCTAAATACATGAATGGAATAGAACCAACTATATCCCATAAATAATGCATAATATACATTTTCTTATAATGGAATAACCCCAAAAAAATTAATATGTCAGACTTACCCCACTTGATCTTCTTCTTAGAAACTATTTCATAACATATAGATATATCATTATGAATTTTGATGTTTTTTGTATTCCGTTGATAAAAAATATTAATATAATACACATATAGGATATTTTATGGAAAAAAATCACTCTAGAATCCTGAATAACCCTTATCTTGTAGTTTTCCACAAAATTTAGAATGTACCTACTAAGGTATCCCTCAATAATATTGAAAATTATAGCTGATTTGGGATAACCTTTCATAACATACATCAATTATGAATAATTTGCCTTGATAGATTCATTTACGTGTATGATGATGTTAAAAGAGGAAAAATATCACTATCCCAATTGATAAAAGTATCATTAAAACCAAACCTTTTGAGAGAAGAAAATATAAAAATCTATTTCATCATGTTAATGGTTTTTTCTAAAATAAACTTTTAAAGAATTGTTTCATCCAAATGATTTATTCCTATGGATATTAATACATTAAAATTCAATGATAATATTGTCTTTTATGTTATTATTTTTAATAATGAGATATTATTATTGTTATTTATTTTTACAAATCTTGTTTAGAAGATAAATCTTCATTGTGATACCAGAGTAGTTTTTTATTTGTTGTATTATGACCATGGCATTAAGATAAGAAATTTTTTACCCTAATATGGTAGGTTATTATAATCAATTTCCTAGGATTTATACCCATTATGTTCTTTCAATTGTCTCATGGTTCGATAAAATGAGGTTTTTGGATGGAAATTTTAATTTAACTGGTTGAAAATCAATCTTTAGTATTTTTTAAAATATATTGTGATAGTAATAATTTTGAGGCTATTAAATTTCATTAAAAGGGAATTTTCATTCATTTTAAAATATTCGACAAAATTATTTTTGGTGATATGTCTTGATAAAATTTACAATCTATTTTCCTAAAATGTGTTTTTGGTAGATCATAACAGTACCCTTTATTGAGTGATTTTGAGCTCCTTTGCTGATAAAATCAATAAATGAATATTTAGATTTGAGTATGTGAATATTATATTATATGACATCTACAATAATAAAGATACAAAATAATACTTAAATGAGTACCATAATCATGATTATGAGTTTATTGGATTGCATAGATTAATAATTCACCATGATATAAGGATTCGATGATGTTATTTATAATGACAAGCATAGGAAAAACTATTTTGAGTATCATGTGTTAGGAGATGTTAGTGTGAAAATTTTGTTCTAGTTAAAGTGAAATGGTGTGACTATTAATAGAATTGTTCTTTTATTGTTATCATATTTTGAATATGGACTTATTGGGGATTTGACTAGGACTCGATATAGTTGTGAATTTCGTTTTTGTTTTTTGTTATTATGATGCCTGATTGCAGTATGAAATGAATTGAAATGGAATCTATAATTGAATTTTTTATTACATGATGGTATATGTTAGGATATTATCATATCCTCATTAGTTATCTATAAGAGTATAGTAATTATTTGATTGAGTATATCAAATTGATGATGACAAGATGTTGGAAAATGATGATGATGTATGTCAGTTACTGAATTATGGGGATAAGGTCATTTGAGATATTACTTTGATTTTATTTTTATATAATGATATACCATTACCAATCCCTATTCTACCACAACATTAGAGGAGATTTTTCAGGTGTTCCTCAACATAAATTGATCCAATGGGCTAGTGTAATGGTCATCCAATAGACCCTATTCCATTCCCATCAATGGATTGGGTCATGATACATATATTGTGTTTTGAGAAGATCATAAGAAGGATATAATGATGGTTATTTCCTTTTTAATGAATATATATGGTTGATTTGGTGTTGAGGTAGTGGAAATTATGTTGATGTATTTTATGATATAAGTCATTGAGACAATTTATGAATGGGTTAGTGTGAGTTTTCTTGTAGGTCCTTTTATATTTTGAAGGTGTGAGCATTAATTTTTTTTCTTTTTGATAAATGATATTTTTAGTGAGATTGATAATGTAATAATCTCATAAGTTAGACAAAATAACTATAAAATGTAGAATAATGAAATTAAATGGACTTGTGTATTGTATTTGTTGAGACTTGAGGATAAGATAGACCAATAGTTGGTATTTTACCGTGTTTACCCTTGGTAATTATCATTAGTGTGGACATAATTACATATTATGATTTTATTGTTTGATTATTAGCCAATAAAAATATTTAATTTATTGGAAAAAATCCCACTAGGTATCTTTTTTTTGTACTTTTTCTATTTGTTGAAAAATCTAGTTAAAAACACTCTATCAAGGGTGTCCTTGAAGTAGCTATTTTGAAGGGGGGGTAGTTTCCCATTGTTTGCCATATTTTTTTGTCCTCAAAATTGGGAGTTTCCTTGATGAAAGAGGAAGGACCGCAACATTTCAAATGGGTGTAAATATAGATCCTAATGATGTTTTCAGTGATATGGACCTCATATTAATCTATCTATGTGAACCACAAAAGGATTTTGTGGAACCACAAATAAAAATTGGTAAAGGATATATTTTTACATATAAATTTCCCTATTTGAACCATAGAGGGAGTTTGTATAACCAAAAATGAAATTCATGATTTCAACATAGAATATGTGTTGTGAGAACCGCAAAGGGATCATTGTTTGCTAGTAAATGTGGTGACTTTAAGGGCACTGGAAAGAGAGATTTTTTTTGAATGAATGTGGTGTGTCTGAGGCCCTAGAAAGGGATTTCCCTTTTTTGGTCTAAGGTAGTGATTTAATGACCATCCCAATGGGATAATTGTTTGTGGGAAAAGGGGTGATATACAGTTCACCACTATGGGGTAATTTGTTACCGATTAAGGATAATGAACAATGCGCTACTTGTCCTATATATTGAATAATTAAGTGATGGATAATCCAAAAAGGAATTTTTTGGTAATTGTGATTAGTGGGTTTTACAGATTCTATTTCCCATATAAAATACCCCTAATAATGTATTTTAAGAGAGAGAGGGAGATAATTTCATTAGATAAAATTATGATTGGGATAATTCAGGAAAGTCCAAATGTAGTCTATGGAAGGTTTGTTTGGTGAATATCTATCCACAAAGGAGAACGAGATTACGAAGAACTCACTCTATCTGGTCAAGGGTTTCCATGAATGAGTAATTCTTTAAATGATTTTTTTTGTGAATGAGGAATTACATGAAGGAGGTGGTTGTTGAAGGAGGTAGTTTTCAACAGAAAAAAATTCTATGTCGCACATGGATTCTTCAAATCACTCACACTGTAAGGAGAAAGGAAGCTTACAAATAGATTTAATCATTTCATGAAGGAGAAAAAATCTATTCAATGGTATAACCATAAGTAAATTCCATATATGGAGAGGTTTATATTAGCTATTGGGTGAAAATTGAGCTTTATGGTACACTCAAGTGTGATACTATTCTATGGTATTTCAGATCAGCTAATGAATCTTTTGAAGGATATGTGAATAGACTTCATTTGAGAGTGCAGTGAGCTTTAAAATTGTGAATGATAATAAACTAATAGGGATAGTTATCCAACTATAAAATTTATAACAGTGGTTCACTTTAGTGTATTTGGTACATAAGAACATTTCCTTTTTAATCTCCTTGGACGTAGCCCAATGTGGGTAAACCATGTAAAATTTCATAGTTTCATATTTTTTTTTATTCATACATTTATATGTGAAAGGGGGAGAATAGTTATTTTTTTAATGAAAAAACAAGATCCGAATGGGTAGTTTATTTAATCTGTCATTCCCTACATGACCCCCAGGGTATTTAACCTGGTCAGGATAACAATTGGTATTAGATCAAAATGTCAATATCATAATTCCTCTCTCAAGGGTTTCAATGGAGCATGACAATCATTAAAATATTATGATATTAAATGGAAAAAAATAAGGTATGAATGAATCACATGCATTACTACTTCCAATCATTGGGTACGGATTTCTGTATAGTAGAAATGCATGGTGTTTCAACGAGTGTGTGTAATGGTGATTTATTCAAAGAATACCAAAGGAAATTGGATTTCGACAACAGAAGAATCAATTAATTATGTGGATTGTTTCCTAATGAAATATACAAAAAGGTGATGTCATGTAAGTATACATATTAAATGTGTGAAAATATATTAAATATCTTCGAAGGGGATTCATAAGTTAGGGATTAAAAATTGCAGGTTCTATTGAACAAATATGAGGACTTGTGAATTCACCCTAATGAGTCTGTAGATATATTTTTTAACTAGGTTAATGTTGTTGTAGATGAAATGTGTGGTATTAGAGAAATTATTGAAGATATAAATATCTCTAAGAACAACATGTGAATACTTACACCTCAGTTCAATCTATAAGTCACTATACTAGAAGATAAATATCAAAATGGATCTGATACATGATATCCTACAAATTACTCTTGTCAGATACGAGATGAGAAATGAAAATATTTATACTGTAGAAAAATAGATGTTCAAATAGATGGCATTCAAGGACATGAATAATCTATTTAATGATGATGGACATGAAGAGAAGGACATAGATATGGTCATTCCATCTATTTCCTTTAATCTATAAAGATGGGAAGGATTGTTCAAATGTAGACTTACACTTGCACGATTTTGATGTGGAATGGTTGGAAATATTACAGCAAGGTTCCCCGTGATGTTTCAAGAAGATGACGAGGATGAATTCGAAATTACCATGAAGAAATCTTCATCCTATGTGAAATGTAAGAAAAATATTAAGAGAAATTCCTTCAAAAAAATAATCTCAATTCCTGAGAAAATGATTTTTTAGATGAATCTGAACATAGAGAGTTAGATAACTAAAAGGATCATGGAGAAAATTATTTGGTGGTAGTGGTAAGTAGGTCCCAAACAAGGGAACAATTCCAAAATGAAAATGAGGAATTCAAAGGAAGAGTTGATCTTCATGATTAATTAGAAGATTTTATTGAGGTGATAGACGATTGGAGAGATAATAAAAGAATATAGATAGAGTGATTAACCAGAATAAACATTATATATAGCTATAAGAAGAAGAAAAGTTGGAGCTGCAGGAAGAAATTTAAAATCATAAGTTGTTAATGCTAGGGAACTCCAGAAGGGCTGTTGAGTAAAAGATCATTTTCTAATAACATAAAATTGTAATAAATGGATTGACTAATTCATAATAAATATCAAATAAAACATTTCTAATAACTTTAATAGGATGTTATCAACATGTAAAGAAAATTAGAAGATCAATAGAGACTCTTATGTCCTCATATTTCATTAGGAAACATGATTACTCGTTCAATAAAAAAGATGAAAGTGGAACATAGGGTTCCAGAAAAATAGATGGAAAAGTCAAATAAAAATGAAACATATTCTATAAGGAATGATGGAAAATAGAAATATTTTGAGATTGATGTCAGAATACAAGCACCCACTAGGAGGATGAAAGTTGAAGTGGGTTAAAATAAGAATCATAAGACTAGTGGAATCTAAGGAATAATTGATCCAACAATAATTTACAGGAATACACCCCATATTATGTTTTACTATTGTGTAATTATTGGAAAATATTAAAATGTATGTTCTATATAAAAATGGAACCAAATGTAATGATAGAGACAATTGAATCTACCTAGAGTCCAATATTCCAAGAATGATTTTGATGGTCACTATTTCTAGTGTGGAGGAATTAGACACATGGCCAGATATTTCCCATCAATAATTTAGATGGATATGCCAATGTAGACCCAATTTTGTGGTAAGAAGTACCTCAATGAACCGTCAAATGAGTTGAAAATGAAAATTTGATTTTCATATCATTAAGATGAAGCTAATATAATATACTCTGAGGAAGATCAAAATTATCAATCCATAATAGATATAAAGTAAAATATGTGGAACAAAAAGAAAATAGATGAGTATATAGTGGTTTAATAGTTTTTTCATAATGAATCAGGTCTTTCTAGTATATGGATCCTTGAGAGTGGATTCACATCCCTTATGATGGGAAATTAGGATCTTGTTACTCGTATCAAACATGAAAATAAAGGTGTTGTAAAATTTATAAATGCGGAATTATAGAAGATTATTGGATCAGGAAAAGAAAAATTTGGTGTAAATGATTTGAGACATTATGATTTTTTGGCTATCAAAGGTCTCAGTCACAACATTATAAGTGTTAGTCAATTGTGTTACTTCGGTCAGGATATTACATTTACCAAGAAATTGTGTATCATTAAGGGAAAATATGGTGTAATTATTTTACAAGGAAGGATAGTGAAGGGGAATATCTACCCTCTGAGTGGAGAAAAATGTATATTCTTTTAATCGAGAGAGGAAGAAAATAGGATGTGGGATAAAAATCATGGATATCTATGGAAACTATATACCTGTAAGATCTAGTAAAATGTGATATAGTTCATGATATCGTCATGGTATCACGTGACCATGCTCATATGTGTGATGCTTGTCAACAAAGGAAGATTATAAAAAATTCATACAATTAAAAAAGAAAACAAATTCAACCATAGTGCATGAATTTGTGCCTGAATATGTATGTGGACCTATCTCACCAAGATCCATTGATTGGAAAAGGAATTATTTTCTTTTACTTGAGGATTTCGGTAGGATTTCATTAAAAAATTCTTTTCCCAGGATCCTATTATGATCATTTCCATAAAAAATATTAGAGGGAAGCTAAAATAATTCGTAGATAGAATATTCTAAAGATTCAAACTAATAATGTTACCAAATTTAAAAATATCCAAGTGTATTTTTATCTTGAGAAACAGGGGATAAGACATCAAGTTTCTGAAATAAGAACTCCCCAACCTAATTGGGTGGTTGAGTGGATAAGTCATATTATAAAAAACATGGACAAAAAATGATTATTGAAACATACCTACCAAAGATATTTGGGAAGCAACAAGTCATGAAATCATTCTACACATCCAATAGGGGTTTGCTTAGTCCAAAATAATTAAAGGCTCCAAACGACCTATGATATAGTTGGAATCCAATGTTAAAAAATGTTCAAAACTTTGGAAGTAAGTGTTTAATTCTTAATAATAAGAAGAAAAGGAAATTTGAACCTTTTGGAGATGAGCGAATATTCATTGTATATTCTGGAAAAATAAAATCATATAAATTATTCAAAAAGAGTCTAGGAAATTCATTGAAAGTAATGATTTCAATATAGTAGAGAATGAACAGAATCTTCAAAAACACAGTGAACACTTCACTGATGACAATGATGAGGATGTTATAAACTCATGGTGAGTATAAGTGGAAAATACTGATTTAGAAGAAGATAATGATTATTATATGGATAAATTAAAACATTTATCTTCTTGGATACTGAAGATTCGAGATGAAATTTAATGGAAAACATCATTTGTGAGAAGGAAACATCAGTTAAATCATGGAGAATAAAGTCATTATAGAAAATATCCTTCCAGTATTTTGTAGAGACTACTGTTTTTGAATATATAACTATAGATGAGATCTAGGTCCCTGATAATAATGAAGTAATTGAAAAATTGGGAAGAATTAGAAATGGGAGAATGATTGAAGACCAGAAGATAAGAATTTCATCTAGGAAAAATGGGTCTTTCAGAATAAACTAAATGAATATGGATTGGTGATTCAAAAGAAAGCTGATTATTTTGCAAGGGAAACTCTGAAAAATAAGAAATTTATATTTATGGTACACTTTAACCTATTGCAATTCTCGATACTATTCATCTATTGAGAGTTATATCAGTGAAACAAAAGTTCAATGATTTCTAGATGGTTGTCAAGTTAGTGTTTCTGAATAGGGTTTTGGAAGAAGAAGTGTATATCGAGCGGTCATATGGTTTTCTCATTCATGATGGAGAGAACATAGTTTTTTGACTGAGAAAGTAACTATATGGATTGAAGCTATCACCAATAGAATTGTATTAATGACTTGATCAGTTTTTGATGAAGTATAGTTTTAACCATGGAAGAGTTGATTACAATTTATATGTAAACAATTGTAGTAATTAAAATATGATGGTGATCGTGTATGTTGATGACATAATATTTGTTGAATGAGATGAATAGAAGTGAAAAATGTTTACTGAATTCCTAAAAAGTGAGTTCCAAATGACATTGATAGGTGAAATAACCTTTTTTTCCTTTGTTTATAGGTGACACAAGGAAGGTTTAACACATTAATTTCTCAATAAAAATATTCCAAAGAGGATATTTGAAGATTTGGAATGGATAATTCCATCGATATGACTACTCTGGTGGCTACTATAATGAAACTATCCTAATATGATGAAGGAAATGTGGTTAATGTGATAAAACATAGAATAATCATTAATATTAGATTGTACTAAATAGTAACACGAACTCATATTTTTTTCCTACATTCCATGTTTCACAGTATCAAATAAATACTAAATAAATCCACTCACTTGAAGTAAAAAAATAATACTTTAGTATATCATGGGAACGATGGATTTTGGTCTTCCTTATAATGATAAATATCAGTATGAGTTACTGCATTATATAGATAAAAAATATAATAGTTTAGCAAATGATAGAAAATCAAATTCATGTTATGCATTCTTTCAGGGTTTATTGTGTATTTATTGGCTGAGAAAGAAATAACATTTCATTTCATTGAGCTCTATAGAATATTAATATATTGTGGCCACTCAAGCCTTCATGCGATTATTTTGGATGAATCACTAGCATAAATATATTAGAGTAGAAGTGATGTCTATGATCGAAATACATTTTTATAATTATACAACAATAAATATTAGAGAAAAAATATTCCATCACTCACAGATGAATCAAATTTAAATCAAGTATCATTTTATCATGGAGAAGATGGAGCGTAGGCTTATGAGGTTGGAGTATGTGATTATAGAACTAAATATTGTTTAAATAATGACAAAGGCATTTCCCAAAGAGTTTTCTGAGTAGAATCAGCTGGCTTATGGAATTCAGTCAACTCCCCCACACTTTAAAAAGTGTTTATGTGGGACCCACTTCCCTGAGCTATGGTATATTTTCCCTTATGTTCTAATGTGTCTTATATATAATTTTATAACAAAAAATGGCGACATTTGGGTTTATTAGAAAATTGGGAGAAAATATAATGATCTCGAGAAATATAGAGGGAGAAGCTAATAGGTGGAGTAACAAGGTGTATGGATTTTTAAATCTAATCATGAAAAAGATGATCAATCAAAGGTTATGTATCATGACATATGGAGTTCATGGTGAAATAAGATGAATAGTTTAGGAATTATGTGATTCATTGATGAAATTTTCATTATACTCATGTTTCTCACATGAAACATGGATAATGTGGTATTAGAGTGAATGTTGGGTAAATTGTTGATTGCTATCTAGAATTTCAAGAAGTGAATTTTTCTAGAGGATGGATGAATCATTAAAATGGTACTAAAAAGGGTAAAATTTTCAATAAAACCAATATGGTATATTTTTGGAAAAAATCCCTCTAGATTACTTTCCAATGATTTTGGGTTTGTTATCTTTTTTGAAAAGGCTATTTAAAATCATTCTAGTATGGATGTCATCAAAGTATGTATTTTGAATGTGGCATGGTTTCCTGTGTTTTCCATATATTTGTGACTAAGAATCAAGATTTTTTTTGGAAATAAAAGGAATCCTTTTTATAAAATGGTTGTATTATATAGTTCCTAATGGACTTCGTAGTGATATGGACCAGATAAGAAATTTTCTACACAAATCAAATAGGGAGTTTGCAAAACCAAAAAGAAAAATTGAAAAAGGATAGATTTCTGCATTGAAATTATTCTCTTTGAATGACATAGGTAGTTTTTGAAACCACAATTAAAATTCATGATTTTTGTATAGAAAAAAAGCTATGAAAACAATAAAGGGATCCTCATTTGTGTGAGAAACTAGTGATTATATAGGAACCAAATAGGGAGTTCTTGTGTACATATGAAACCATTGTATTTCTAGAATCCACAAAAGGAGTTTTCATTTTAGGTAAAAGGTGGATATTTAAAGGCCTCTACTAAGGGATCAACATTTTCGAGTGAAGGTGATTATTTAAAAGGCACTCAAAATGGATTTTTGTTTTACGGATGAGGTAAAACGAATAATACACAATGTGAACCACATATTTAAGTATATGGTGATGCCTAATCCATAAATTTGTTTTTGGTAATTGTGATTAGTTTGTTTTGTGGATTAAATTGAAAATATAAATCACCCCTAATCATGTCATTAAGGAGAGGGAATGAATTTTATCAGATAAAATTATCTTTAGAAGAATCTGGATAAGTTTGAAATTAGTCTACAAATGTTGTTTGTGGGGTAGAGTAGTCTGTAAAGGAGAAGTTTCTTGAATAGCGCTTACACTATGTGGTGCAAGGTCTTTCATGAAGGTGGAATTACATGATGGAAATGGTTCACAAAGGTGGAATTAAGTAAATCATGTGATTCAAAAAAGAAGTAGTCCATGATGGAAAATAATTCGGCGTAGAAAAAAAATTCTATGAAGCACTAATGTTATGCAGATAAAGGAAGCTCATGAAGAGATTTAGGTAATTCTTGAATAGGAATAAATAGTTCAAGAAAGGTCTCTACATAAGGAAATCACCACACGGTGAATTTTACATTATTTATCAGGTGAAAACAGAGCTTCTTGGACAACTCATGTGTGAATGTATTCTGATGTGTTTTAGATTAGCAGAAGAATATTAAGAAGGAGTAGTGTATATGATTCAGTTGAGAGAGTAGTGAGCATTCAAATTATGAATGGAAGTAAAAAATGAGGGATAGTGAGTCAGCTTAAAACCTTTTTAGATTGGTTTTATTTAGTGAATTTAGTACATAGGTACATTTCTTTTGTATTATCCTTAGACATATCCCATCATGGGTGAACCATGTAAAATTTTCATGCATCAGGAATTCTTTCATTTCTAATCATACATTTATACAAGAAAGGAATATAATTGTGTTTTCTTAAAAACGAAAAAATATTTTATGTTGCAGTTGTTTTAATCTTTCATACCCTGATTCACAACCCTTTTAGGATATTTGACATAATTTGGCTGAGAAATATCCATTTATTCTGACGGTATGACTTACTAAGACTATTATTTTTCTCAACCTTATTTAATATATATATATATATATATATTCTAGATTATATTGGTAGATATGTAGATAAAAATAATCTTGAATACAATGGTTGGTTGTAGGATCTTTGTATCTGAGAGATTCTTCTTTTACTTCTATGGAATATGGGTTTTATTTAGTATTTCATTTTTAAGATTTAGCATCTATTTTTACATTGTCAAAACTATCTTAACTTTTGTTATGTTGCATGAAATTCATCAATTACATATTTTTTGAGTCATTTTCCAGAATGAAATCTTCTAGATCATTGTTTTAATGAATCACAATACTTTCTATACTTTCCTTATACATACATTAAGTGTGTTTAATTTTTTTTTGGTGAAAGTATTATTTTATAAATTATAAAACAATTTCATATTTTTATTTACTAAATTATATATCAACTCATTAGGAATATTGTGGGTTCTAAAACACCATGATGATGTCACATGAACACTTTATAAAAATAGAAGGACGTATATTTCCTCTGAAGTAATTGAAGAGAAATATAATAAAAAATTTCAAACAAATAATCACAGTGAATTCATTATGAGATTGTTACATTCATATACTATAAATAGAAGGTTCATAATTTTAGGAATAAATTCTTACTGACCATCATTCAAGGGTATTCACCTTCCCAGTGTATTTTTTTTTACTGTGATCTCAGATCATCCATCGTATTTTTTATTTTAGTGTGATAATATATATTTTAATTACGAGGATTTCATTGAAAAATTTATTAGTTTAATCCTAATTTTTTTACTTCTGATCATTTTTTAATTAAAGATTTATTGGTGTTTGAAATAAAATTTTGAAACATTTCTATTTAAAGAATTCTTAGTGATAATGACTTTATCATTTTTAATATTAAGATAAAAAAGGATCTCTAGTGCATGTTATTTTGTATTCTAATCTTTATTCAAAGAATTTCAGGGATTAGAATTTCTATCGATTTTTTCAAAGAATTTATAAGGAAAGAGGTTTTTCTTTTAGTATTTGATTGAAGAGGTTTTCATTTAAGAATCCATATACTCTTTGTTTTACATATTGATACTCCTGCCCCATCAGAAAATTTTTTAGGATTTCTATGAATAAAAACATTTATATCCTTAAAGAAAATTTTTAGGAGTTTTTTAAACATTCCCCCATGCCATGGAGCTTTGAGTCTGTAAAAACCTTCTTTATAAAGGTAGGTATTCACTAGGGTATAACAACACATTATATTGCATATTGGTCAATGGGATGAGAGGTTTGATTATATGTTTAGGGTTTTCATGCATAGTTAAGGAATTTCAAATATTTGATATGTATTCACAAATCCATCAAGGTAATAATATTATTATTGGTAAACTTCATTCAATTGATTGATCTAAATCATGCCTCTTCCAATTTATTTCACTATGGTTTAAATCTATACAAAATTAAATTTAGAATTTATCACCATACAATTTGGTGGATGGTTTGGTTGAGTTTATATTAGAAAGATTATAGGAGATTTATAGATATCATTATGAAGGGAATCAAAACAATAAATTTAAGTGTTTCTTGACAGTAAATGTCACACCATCTAAGGTCATATGACATGGAACAATTTAGTTCATTTTATGGACACATGATCATGACCAAATGTTGTTTCTTTTATTGTTTTTTATCTAAGGACATTGAGGTTCTTGGGTTGGCATACTACATATTCCAGTGAATTGGATTTAAAGACCACATAGTCTGGGTTGCCCAATTTATAGTTATGAATCTTGAATAATCAAATTATTTTAACATAATGTGATAAGGATTCCCATGCCATGATAGGGAGAACCATGATATATTGAGTGTGGTGTACACATGGGTGGCCCTTTATAGTTTATTCTATATATTTATAAATAAACAAGAGAATATATGATTGGATTCATAATGTATATGTCCCTTATGAGAAATAATTATTTGCAGGTGATATACCTCATTAAATAATAATTAATCTTAGGGGAAAAGTCCCATTAAATAGAGGATGGGGATTACATGTGGGTGGCCCGTATTCATTTTCACCACCCATCTACTGATGATTTGGAAAGGAAGGTGGACCTAAGTCATAGGAGACATGACCCAATTAATATTTGGTTGAGGCATACACATGGGAGGCCCAAGATAGGTATGTCCACATCTTGTCTATTGGTAGCTAAATAAGGAATTAGTATTGGTGATCTTCTATTAGATTTACATTGCACTTTTTGTTAAAATGAATGAAAAAAATTCAATTTTAATGTGGTTGAAGAAGTCTCCCATCCATTATGGGTAAAATATAAAAGATTTCCCTTCCATGGAAATGAAAAGGTAATTTATATGATGGGAAATAAAAATGAAAATATAGTATTCTTGGTATGAAAACCATACATTAAATCATTATAGAACTGTTCATCCAATAAAGACAAGTGTTGAATGGTTATAATTCTATATACAATATTTAGTAAGTGATTGTGGAAGAATCTTGTCATTGGGAAGATCCAAAGCTAGATGATAAAGTAATGAAACCATACTCAAAGTCTATAGAATGTTTGATCTTATATCAATAGTGTAGAAACTCATAGATGAATGTTAGAGAAGACTGAGTCACTTAAGAGATTCCATATACTCATTTGAAAACAATCTAAAAATGGTTAAGCCCTCATGTTGTGTAATTATCAGACAATATTGTGTCAACATCATCTCTAACACTTATTAATGATCATATATAGTTTACATAAGCATCATCGAACCCTTGAGAAATAAAAAATGGAAAATTTATTTCTATTTAAATATTATCTATTTCCATATAAATATCATCCAGTGATGCATAGACATCATCCGAGCATTACAAGGATGATTTTTTAGGGAAATGGATTTTGTGTAAACATCATCTTAGTCAAGTGGTGCTTTGTGTAAACTTTATCTAATGTTTGTATAAAAATCATTTGTTGTTTATATAAACATTATCCAATGATTCATAAGAATTATAACCTCTCCTTAATGATGACAGTATATGCGTAGGCATCATGACATATAAGAATTTTGAATTTTTATAGACTAAGACATGGAGTTTCCTGATTTTATAATCATAAGTGATATAAAAATTTTATGATTCATAAGCTAATATTAAGTGTTCCAAACATCAAAAACACCTACAATTGTGTTTTATTCAAGTAAGATAAATTCAAGGAGCTGATATTAAAGGTTATTAATAAGAAGAAGAACAAAGATAAATGAAGTTGTGATTTTCCAAAATTATTTAATTAGGATGAAAATGAAATCAGATAATACTTGAGAAATTAATTCAAGATCAAAACATTATTAATATTTCAAGATCCATGATCTAAGAATTAATTTATGGAATGATTAACTACATGTTCTTCTTTATGAATAAAATGATCTTGTTGGATTTTAAAGAATAATTCAGATAAAGATGCATTGAAGCTCAATATTTGAATCAAATACTGCATTATTTAATCTATTCATGGTTAATTGACTATGAGTATGAGTTTCTCCTGGTGTGTATAATTTAAAACTGGACCTTTATAGGTCCTCATGAGAGGCACTCAAAGTCAAAAATGTGAAACCTCTACTATACTTGTTGCTTCTATATTTTCAATAATATAGAGATGGTTTTTTTTGTGATTTACATATAGGTAGGTATATTTATGTGTGGATTATGTAGTGTCAAATTTGAGAAAAAAAAATTTGAGGATATTATAGGGGAAATGAGAAGATTTATCTGGCTTAATTTTGAATATTATAGTCATTAAATGAGTGTATTTATTGAATATCCATTGATTTTACAATGTATTGCATGATATATCATGGGAACCTGATGTGGTTATTTAATAATACTTTTTTTGGATGGACACTAAAAGAACACATGATATTCCATTTATGGATATTTTAAAGGAAATTATAAATTATATATATCCATCTATGCATGTGAGATTGAGAATATAGAGGAGGAATAAAATAATAAAGAAGATATAGTCACTACTGTTATGTGCTTCTAGTATGAAAAAAATGGTATTTTTGAGAACAAGAGTTATCACTTGAAGAAGAATAAGTAAGAGAATCCACTATAACCAATAACAATGGAGGATGCATGAGACCATTATTATTCATTGATCATAACAGTTTTACAAATAAATAAGAAGAAGATAAAATGAATCTGAGGAAAGATTGACTATATTGATTCTATTTAAATTATTGATGTCTAGACTTTTATATATAAGGATACGGTGGATTTTGTATGATCATATAATCTAATGTATATTTGATAAATCTTGGTGAATATATTCTTAATATATTTCAAGTTGATCTATGAGTGGATATTGGGTTTCATGTATTCTTATTTAATATATTCTTCTTTTAAAATACTCTATTATTGAAGAGGAATGAGATCATTTTATTACTAAAAAATCACTTTGTGTGGACCTGGTGATCTAGTTTAGAAATGATATAGAAATACAACACTTGAATACAGAAAGTTGGAATATGTGGTAACTATGTAGCTCTGGGTATGTGAGGATAACATGATGAAATTCCATAATAATAATGATAATCTATTATAGAGTTCAAATGTGATGTTGGGAAGATGATGTCCTATGAGAAACAATAAATTGATGTCATAGTGAGATTCTTTGAAAGTGTGTTAGCACCAACCATCCTTAATATGTGACTGTTTATATTGGAATATTTTTGAGTTGGGGGGTCTAACCAACCATGGAAAAGAGTAGGATATTCTGGATGAACATTTTGAATATATACATTTTTTCCTTTATTTACTATATAATATAGATGAGGTAGTGTGACATGAGATATAATGGATTCAGAACTTAAAATGTATTTAAGGTTTAATTAAAAAGAACATTTTTTAAGAATGTTACCAAAGATTCACCCCTCTCATTTTAGTAGTTTATTGATATTCAGGTCATTTCAGTTTGTATCATAGAAATACAGGTTACCGCTAAAAGGATCCTAAATGAAGTGTATATTTAAGATATTTTAATAAGAATTCCTATTAAAAAATTTACCTCTAATCTAAATTAATCATAAAATGGATATTTAGATAATATAATAAAAAAATGGAAAGAAAGAAAAAAGGAATCAGATAAAAAGGTAAAATGAGAAATATGAATCACACTAGATGAGGTTATATAGATTTTTAAATTCTATGATAAATATTTTGATTATTTCTCCTATAGTGAACAATGTTCCTGCTATGATGATGGTTACAATGAATCTTCTAAAGAACACAATCTTGAGGATAATGATTAATTAAATAATGTTTCTTTTAAGGGGTTACCTATATTTTAAAATTCATCAATGTGGATTATGGAGATAATTCATATATTTAAGAAGAGGGTGATGTAATATGGTAATAATTTCTTAAGAAGATAAGTTTTTATAACATAATACTGGGGGAAATCAGTGAATAAATGGTCTAACATTGAAATCAAGGATTCTCTCAAATAGATGAAGAATTATAGAGAGCTTTATTTGATAAATACTTTTTTAATGATGTTTTAGAGTACATTATCCATGCACTATAAAAATTACATCAAGACTCTATGAATGTAAAATATTATCAATTGGAAGCTATCGTAAAAAGAGTAAAGGTGATGGACAACCATATCTCTATGACATGGAATATGAATGAGGATAAAATTTATAATATAAATTAATACTTAGAATAAATATTGAACTCAATTATGGATGAAAAATAATGCAATTTTTTTGAAGTGTTTGAAACTCAAAGTAAAATTAAAAAATATGGATTCAATAGAATATTATTCTTCCTTGAGAGTTTCTAGGAGTGATGAAATGACATAAATTTTAGAACTGAGTACTTCATCTAAAAGGACTCATGCTGGTTGTAAATAGATTTTGAGATCTTCTATAGAAGCATACACCTCAAGCTCATACAAAAAGGTAACTCACTACCCAATTATATCATTTACTAATAAATCTATTTTTATTCTAGTAGTGCATGAAAAAATGTAAAATCTATAAGAACGTGGAGGGTAAATTTTTTTAGAAAACCCACAAATCATTTAATTTAAGAGGTAAGTATGGGAAATAAACATACCCTCTTAAAAGGAGTATGCAAATTTTCTATTCCAATACAAGATTAGTAAGCATGAAGATTTCTAATGGTTGTGGATACATGTAAAAGGACATGATTGATTGAGAGATGTTGGTGTTTTAGGAGATGTCCACATATATAAATTGAATACTAATACATTATTATATAATGTAGAAATTATAGAGGACTCGAAGTAAGTGGGAGAAAAATTGAAATAGGGAAGAAACCTGGTGAAAGGAATTGATTACATAGAATAAGAATAATTTTCCACAAGGAATATATATTTTTTAATTTTATGTATTGGGAAATGTCCACGATCATACTTATAATAATTTTTTTACAAACCTACAATGTATTTTTCATATACTAAATAGAAGAGAGAAACATCATATACTAATAATACGGTTATGTATGAATATGATTCTATGATGAGGAGTAAAAAAATGGAACAAATGTGAAACAAATATTCCACAAAAGCCCGTGAAAGAGGATATCTAGTATTTCAAACATATAAGAATAATATAATTCTACTATAGAAAAAGTGGTCACATCATGAATCATTTCAAGATGGCCATGAATTAAAATTTAAAAGGGGGTAAGAAGGAATTTATAAAGTAATCCATAAACGATATAGAAAACTTGATTAGTTTAGTATTTTATACTAATTATGAAGTAGTTGAATGGTTTCCAAAAATGGGTATTTTTTAAATTGATGTTTTATATGGATATTGATATATGTCTAGAAACTATGCTAATAAATTCATTAATTTTTTTTAAAGATCCAAATAATCCATTAAACAATAAGGAAAGAAAACTAACAACTCCTTATTTTAAGAAGTATATGATGAAAAGGGAGTCATCACACAAAAATAAATTTGATCATATGAAGATTGAGTGTCTAAACATATGTCCATATTAGTTAGGAAAGAAAATTATGATGGATGATGATGAAAAAGAGAAATTTATAAAATTTATAAGCTGGAGAATCCCACTGCATCTATAATTAAAATTATAATATAAAAGAATTACATCCTTCCAAATGAGGGGAAAATATTTAATGTGAAAGAAGAAGTGAACATAGATATTCCTAGAAATTTTTGACCATAAAGGAAATGAGATTCTAGGTTTAGATAGTTATCCAATACATATTTCTAAAATTGAGGAGCTATCAAGAGATCCACCATATTACCAAGTCAACTATATTTGTGTTACAGTGATGGGAATTTGAGGTGAATAAGTATGGAGAGTATCACTTGAGGTGGAGAATTAAACAAAGATGATGCTACTAGATATTTATATATTTCAAATTATACTATAATTCATGATAGTCCCTCAAAATTCTAATGACCAAGGTATTGTTTTCACCTTCCTACATCTATTTTGATTAATAATGAATATTATTATCATGTGAATGATTACCTAAATAAATTGTGAATAAAATAACACTCACATAACTTTTTTTAGATATGCGTTCAATTATAGTTCACATATTAGAAAATTTTAGAAAAATATGTCTGAATAGCTCCTAATTAGTATTTTCAGAAGTAGTACCACATTGACGTGGGTTGTTTAATGGATATATTTGTTGTCTGAAGTGATCATGTAACACCCTGTGATTTTATGAAAAATATTCTTTTTAATTTCATTAATGTCTTATGTTGTACGCTACACCAAATGGAGCTTGCACAACACGCATCCTTGACTTGCCTTGCATTAAACGCAATCGCGACCTTCCTTGGTAGCGTGTGTAGTACGCAATACCGAGTTTCACTAAACAACGATATGCTATTAAAATATTATCAAAACTAGCCGTTATGAATAGTAATAACCACTTTTTGAAATTTTTTAAATTTTATTTTTCAAAATGGACTTCATTTTTGGATTCGGAATATCAAAATTAGCTTAGGGTGAAATTTTAGTACATTTCGGATAACTTTCATTTTCTGATGAATAGTGAAAATTACTAAATTTTAATTAAAAACAACCTTTTTAATTGAAATAATTAATAGTGATAAATTATTAATTTGAGTGGTTTTAAAGTATATATAGAATATATTTTTACAATTTAATACAATGTTGGTCATTGGATGTAATTCTACATTTAAACCAGACATAAACAAGTGTCAATCTTTTGATAGTTATTATCTTTTAAGAACACGCTATTTGTTTTGACGACTAGAATTAATTTTTAAATTAATTAATGCAACTGATATGTTTTGAATTTGGTAAAATAGAAATCATTTTTGAGTTCATAATATCAAATATTTCTTAGGCCTAATTTTTGGTATTTTTCTGGAAACTTTCATTTTTTGATGAATAGTGAAACCACTAAGTGGTAGTTAAAAAAAATGATTTTTTCATAAACTTAATTTTACTGCTTCTGTGAGTATAATTTCAAAAATCAGAGAAACATGGTTGATGTTAGTAAGTAAAATGTGGTTCAATGATATGGAAATAATTTTTGGTGAATAGTAACTTTTTACTTTTTTTTACCGCGGTTAAAAGTAAATAGTGTAATTTAGGGTAAAAATGTTCTTATTATTACCCTAACACATGTACTAATTCTATTGGATAAATTTAATTCGACCAAAAACAACCTTAGGTATAAAATATGATCATTTAGGCCCACTTGGATTAGATTAGGACATTTATTATTAATTTATTTTTAGAAGGGTTAAAATAGTTAAAATCAAATTTTAATAAGTAAATCATTTTTAATATAGGGTTATACATAAGATAAATTCGACTATAAATACTCATTAAAAAGATAAAACTATTTCCTACATAATGGTATTTTATTTGTAATTTTTAGACATTAAATAATTTAATTTATTTATGACACAAATATGATGCCGTAATTATCTTATTAATAAAATATTGACATAATTGATGTTATAAATACCCAAATAAATGTAATTTGAGACTTTTTATAAATTAAAATAATTTTATAGGTTAATATGACATTTTAGTATTGATTTAATTAACTTTTTTTTGAACTAATAATTCTGTTATGATTTTTACAAAAATCAATTACTAAATAGTGTCAAAATTGACATAAAATAGTTTTTAAAACAAATATTATATTATTAATTGTTATTTTATTCCTAAAAATATACGGTTCAGCCAAATTACTTAGATAAGGTTATATATATTAATAATAAACAACTTGGGGTTCGTTTGGCTTGATATAGTATGTTTATTAACCTTATAGTGTAAGAAAACAAGAAGACATGGTAAAAGTAAAATTATCTAACTTAAAGTTAAATATAAATGATAAGGTTAAAATAAGAACCTAAACTAGTCTAAATTCTATTTCATGAGAGTATTTCGAACCCTCCCCACCTTAGCTTCGAAATAAATCAATTTGGAGCTATTTAAACCCGAATTTGGCTTTATAATAAAATAATATTTTTAGTTATTCCAAAGGTGCCCCTCTCCTCCCTTATAAAAGGGCACCCCCTCCCTCTCTTCCTCACACCACTTTGAGCCTTCATGATCGGCCAAACCCTGCAAAATTCGCTTCTCCACTTCCCTAGAAACATCCTAGAGGTTCTGGTCTTCCTCAAAGACCAATTTTAGTGCCCTAAAAGGAGATCTCAAAGAGGCGCTTCGAAGAAGAGGTATTGTCCGTTACCGAGTCTTTCAACATTATTTCTTCTTCCACTTATTCTTCTTAGGTTGTTTCATTATTATGTAATAACATAAGTATCACTCATATACTGATATGTTATTATAAGTATGAAAAAACCCTATTTCACCATCTATCCATCCTACGGAAAACGAAATCACCACGCGTGCGTACGTACGGAATACCGTCTCCACGCAGTGGTGAAATCTATTTTCCACCACCACCTTACTTGGATGGGTATAATGGTGTAAATAATAACTATATATGATTATTTTAAAGTGATATTGATTCTGAAATAGTATACTTACACTCCAATACAGTCCCACTATCATGATAACGATATCATCGCTCGTGCGTACGTACGAACTACCGTCTCCACGATGCGATGAGATTCATTCTCCACATTAACCATTAATGAATGATTATAAAGTATATATAACAAGTAATCATGAAATATATGACATAACAATGATACTGGATTTATGTGTATATATATGTATGTCATCTACTTAATTCCATTCAGCTCAATAAGGAAACGAAAACAACGTTCATGCGTACGTACGGCCTACCGTCTCCATGAACGGTGTATTTCGTTCCATTTACTGATTTATTATATATATGTATATTATGAATAGATATTATATATAAATAATGTTTTATATTCTGTATTTAATTAATCATTATCTAATTAATCATGTGAATAATTAAAAGTCAAAACACAAACGACAAATGAAACAATTTTACCCAAAACGATCTTTAACATGGAATTTACAAAAGAACGGGTAATATAAAGTCATAAGTGAACCATATATGATATCATAACAATGAGTATGATTTCGGAATAATTCAATGACATTATTTAAATCATTATACAGGAGGTTCATACACTTATGAAGAAAATCGGACCTAAGGTAAGGGAAATATCACAATCTCATTTTTATCCGAGATTGTTTATAATTTGGAATTTACTGGGGTGAATCTTATCATCCACATCCATTTTTCCTCAATATGTAATATTTACATCATTATACAATAGTTTATATCCAATTTTACCATTCGGTGAGTTTTTAGTAAAAGATATGAAAGGAATCTTTTGTCGTTTTTTGTATGAGGTACTTTTTCACTTTTCCGACAAAAGTACGAGAAGAATGTTTTTTTAACTTATACGGCATGAATGGATTTTTAAAACATTATTTTCAAGAATCTTACTTTACAAGTTTTCAAGTTTATTTTTAATCAACTTCTTTTAGTTTAGAATTTTATGACATGTTAAAAAGGAAAAGTGTTTTTGAAGTAGAAAGGATATTTTCCTCAAGAATGGAGTTCAAGTGTTTTATCAAAATTATTTTCCAACTAAGATAATAAAGGGTTATGTTTCTATCCCTATTATTACATTTATTTGATTATGTTATGATGGAATTATTTTTATGAATTCCTTTATCTTATATGGATTGTTTTATGATTTCATGATGTTTAAGAATCCCATTTTTATTACATGGGTTATGCTATGATGTATGGTTTATGATTTTGTGGCACACATAAGAATGGTATCATTATGAGATGGGTGGGACCTATATCTACCTCCAATGCATTGGGTAAAGATTTTATATCTCATGAGATAGACATGGCTGGAACAGCAGGTTATACCGGTTCGGTGAAACAGGACTGAAACGAGGAGTGAACTCAGTTCAGAAATGGACTTTGCCCGCTAAGATAGTCTTGGAAATGAGTCTTGAATAATAAGAAATGATTCTCAATGATTATGTGTGTATTCCACAAAGTTTCATGTTTTAAGTTATGATTATTTGGATTTCATTTCACTGTTATGATTTATCACATGTTATGAAATTATGCTCTCTTTTGCAGGTTAAAATTTCCAAAATGTTATGTTCTTATGAATATGATGTGATTGATATTTCTTTTGTTTACCCTTATTGATAATTTGAGCTCACCCTTTTATGTTTTCTTTTCCCCAGGATATAAATAAAGGTTTTAGTTAAGAAAAAAAAGGGAAGATCTTTATGGGAGATGTTGAAGATCTTTCACCATGATTAGAAGATTACGTTCCGAGTTTCCAAAGACACTAAACTATTACGGTCCTTGTGTGTGTGTTTTTGTTATGTATAAAGTATTCCGAAAAAGTAATGTAATGTCCATGTATGTTAAGCATCGGGTCTCTACAGTTGGTATCAGAGGAAAGGTTTAGTCAACCTTTGGAAACTAGGATGTGAGAACTTTAGTGAGATCCCTATAGATATTTTTAAGGTATGTCTAGGGATGTCCCTACGATTAAGTATAAGTATAGGTTATAGTCCTAGAATTGCGCTAACGATCTTAGAATTAAACCTAAGATGTTAGATATTGAAGGTACTCCCCCTTTATTATGTTGTTTTCCCTAGCATGATTTTTGCCACTCGCACTATTCTTTTTGGGTTTTAGACGATGGATGGAACCCGAAAGAACCATGTTGATCAATGCAATGGACAATGCAATGATTGTCCTCCTGAACAAACAAATGTTATGGGAGATGGAGTGAAAAAACTTATTTCTATACTTACACAAGAAATGAATCATTCTGGACTTCCAAATGACCAGAGAAGGGAAAAATATTCTATTGAGTCCTTCATGAGGCAATGTCCACCTTCTTTCAGTGGGTCTTCTGATCCACTTGTTGCTGAACAATGGATCAGTACCACTCAAAAGATATTTTCAGTTCTTCAATGTTCTGAACATGATAAAGTCATCTTAGCAGTATATCATTTGGAAGGTGAATCTGATCAATGGTGGAATCTTATCAAGAATACAAGGCAAAGAGATGAAATTGAGTCCATGGAATGGGACGAGTTCAAGAACTTATTTTTCAATAAGTACTTCCCTCTTATTCTTCAAACAAAGATGGAGAATGAGTTTCTTGAACTAAAGCAAAAGGATGATGAATCTGTTGGTATATACGAAGCGAATTTTACAAGGCTTGCAAGGTATGCATCTGGATTTATCATCCAACCTGAAAGTAAAGCTGATCAATTCTTCAGTGGCTTAAAACCAAATCTTCGAAGGGAATTAGCTATAAGATACTTCAGTAGCTATAAAGAAATTGTGCATTTTCCTATCAAGGTAGAAATGGAAGTTGGTGTTACTTATCCATCTCATAGTTTTGACAAGAAACGAAAGATCAAGTTCAAGGAGAAATCTCAGAATAATGGTGAAAAGAAGATGAATGTTTCCTTATGCTCAAAGTGTGGAAAGAAGAATGGTGGAGATTGTCTTAAAGGGACAAGTAAATGTTTCAAATGTCGAAAGGAAGGTCATCGGGCATTTCAATTCCGCAATAATGGGAAGAAGATGTCTAATGATGCAAAAAAATGAAGGGATACACAGAATTAACCTACTACACTTCAATGCTTCTAGTGCAAGGAAATGGGGCATTATGCTAATAAATGCCCTAATCCCAGGGTTAGTGATGATCGACATGAGCAACCACTTAAGGCAAAGGACAAAGGGAATTCACATGCGATCACCATTGGCCATGTTGAATATGATAACGATGTTGTGGAATGATTAAGTGGTTATGTAATGGGATTCGAAAATAATGTTGTATATATTATCGTGGAATATTGGAATATTTATGTATTGGTCTATTGTGGTTTTCAATAATTTTATGGTACCGGTAACCATGGAAAGTGATTGAGATATATTTGGAAAAAAAGTTTATATGCGCATAATGAATGGAAAAAGATAAAATGAAATATTTGACAGTATTCATGAGCTCATGATTAATATAAAGACTAAGTGATATCATGGTTTGAGTATATAGAATTTTGAGGATTTTGGTATGTGGAAAGTGTTAACTTTTAACTGCATTCATGTTTTCACTAAGGTTCAATGGGTATTCAATAGAATACATGATTAAGGCCTTTGAATGTTTGGAATGTGACCAACAAGACATATCTTATGATATATGGGGATCAACGATGGTATTAAATCTCTGGTAATCATTTTCACTATATTATGAGAGTGGACTGCAGTATTATGGATAAGCCTAAAGATAGGAATGGATTATGTTGGACACAAGTTAGTATTGTTTAAGGATAGAAGTTTTTTCGATATTATTGATGGGATGTTATAGTAATATAGTTTTAGAAAAATGACATCCTGCAGGACGGGCGACAACCCATCGCGTCAGACAAGGCCATGGGAATCGAACCCACAACCGAAGTGCGACTGGCCTTTATCGCCTACCACTGGCCTACAGGAAGTCCCTGTTTAGTAGAAACTAGTTTTATTATATTAATCAGTATGATATATGAAGTATAAGTCCATTTTAAGAACCATATATGATTAATCTCACTATAGATGGACTTATGTATTTTTTGATAACTTTTCTAACCTTTTGTTTGAGAAAGATGGAATGACCCATCATTCTATCACTTGATCTGCTAACACATCACGAATGAAAAAATCAACTTCATTTCTTTAAGAGATTAAGTGGAAACTGTCCAAAGAACGACCAACGATGAGACTATACTGAAATCATGAAAGTATTTCTTCTAATTCCAATTTCATCAACTTTAGGGAAACGATCTTGAAAACCAAAAATGTTGTCCTACTGCTCTAATATCTGATGAATCAGATGGTACCTTAGATCGTCACAAATTTATGGCTTTGTGATTTTTGGCTTTTCCATAGCCTTGTTCTCTACCACTCTCCATCAGAACATGATGGTTAGATTTCTCTTTCATATCCATATGTTCACCTATGTGGAAACCCAGTGATTAGTTTATTTGGGTAACCGTTATGTTTCATACTTTTATTTTTAAAGATTGGTTTTGGTATTCCTTTTTATGATGTGGGTTTCTATCAAAGAAACTTTCGAATAGTAAACCATTTATAACCCCGACGAATTTCGAGGGCGAAATTCATTTTAAGGGGGGTAGAATGTAACACCCCGAGATTTTATGAAAAATATTCTTTTTAATTTCATTAATGTCTTATGTTGTACGCTACACCAAGTGGATCTTGCACAACACGCATCCTTGACTTGACTTACATTAAACGCAATCGCGACCTTCCTCGGTAGCGTGTGTAGTAGGCAATACAGAGTTTCACTAAACAACGATATGCTATTAAAATATTATTAAAACTAGCCGTTATGAATAGTAATAACCAATTTTTGAAATTTTGTAAATTTTATTTTTCAAAATGGACTTAATTTTTGGATTTGGAATATCGAAATTAGCTTAGGGTGAAATTTTAGTACATTTCAGATAACTTTCATTTTCTAATGAATAGTGAAAATTACAAAATTTTAATTAAAAACAACCTTTTTAATCAAAATAATTAATAGTCATAAATTATTAATTTGAGTGGATTTAAAGTATATTTAGAATACATTTTTACAATTTAATACAATGTTGGTCATTGGATGTAATTCTACATTTAAACGAAACATAAACAAGTGTCAATATTTTGATAGTTATTATCTCTTAAGAACACGCTATTTGTTTTGACGATGGGAATTAATTTTCTAATTAATTAATGCAACTGATATGTTTTGAATTTGGTAAAATAGACATCATTTTTGAATTCATAATATAAAATATAGCTTAGGCCTAATGTTTGGTATTTTTCTGGAAACTTTCATTTTTTGATGAATAGTGAAACCACTAAGTGGTAGTTAAAAAAAATGAATTTTTCATAAACTTAATTTTACCGCTTCTGTGAGTGTAATTTCAAAAATCCGAGAGACACGGATGATGTTAGTAAGTAAAATTTGGTTCAATGAGATGAAAATAATTTTTGTTGAATAGTAACTTTTTACTTTTTTTTACCACGGTTAAAAGTAAATAGTGTAATTAAGGGTAAAAATGTTGTTATTATTACCCTAACACATGTACTAATTCTATTGGATAACTTTAATTCGACCAAAAACAACATTAGGAACAAAATATGATCATTTAGGCCCACTTGGATGAGATTAGGACATTTATTATTAATTTATTTGAAGAATGGTTAAAATTGTTAAAATCAAAGTTTAATAAGTAAATTATTTTTAATATAGTGTTATACATAAGATAAATTAGACTATAAATACTCATTAGAAAGATAAAATGATTTCCTACATAATTTTATTTTATTTGTAATTTTTAGACATTAAATAATGTAATTTATTTATGACACAAAGATGATGCAGTCATTATCTTATTAATAAAATATTGACATAATAGATGTTATAAATACCCAAATAAATCTAATTTTAGACTTTTTCAGAATTCAACTACTTTTCTAGGTTAATATGACATGTTAGTATTGATTTAATTAACTTTGTTAGAACTAATCATTCTGTTATTATTTTAACAAAAATCATTTACTAAATAGTGTCAAAATTGATATAAAATAGTTTTTAAAACAAATATTATATTATTAATTGTTATTTTATTCCTAAAAACCTAAGGTTCGGAAAAATGACTTAGATACGGTAATATATATTAATAATAAACAACTTGGGGTTCGTTTGTCTTGAAATAGTAAGTTTATTAAGCTTATAGTGTAAGAAAACAAGAAGACACGGTAAAAGTAAAATTATCTAACTTAAAGTTAAATATAGATGATAAGGTTACAATAGGAACCTAAACTTGTCTAAACTCTTTTTTATGAGAGTATTTAGACCCATCCCCACCTTAGCTTCGAAATAAATCAATTTGGATCTATTTAAACCCGAATTTGGCTTTATAATAAAATAATATTTTTAGTTATTCCAAAGGTGCCCCTCTCCCCCCTTATAAAAGGGAACCCCCTCCCTCTCTTCCTCACACCACATTGAGCCTTCAATATCGGCCAAACCCTGCCAAATTCTCTTATCCACTTCTCTAGAAACATCCTAGAGGTTCTGGTCTTCCTCAAAGACCAATTTTAGTGCCCTAAAAGGATATCTCAAAGAGGCGCTTCAAAGAAGAGGTAATGTCTGTTACCGATTCTTTCAACTGTATTTCTTCTTCCACTTATTCTTATTAGGTTGTTCCATTATGAAGTAATAAAATCAGTATCACTCATATACTGATATGTTATTATAAGTATGAAACAACCCTATTTCACCATCTATCCATCCTACGAAAAACGAAATCACCGCGCGTGCGTACGTACGGAATACTGTCTCCATGCCATGGTGAAATCTATTTTCCACCACCACCTTACTTGGATGGGTATAATGGTGTAAATAATAACTATATATTATTATTTTAAAGTTATATTGATTCTGAAATAGTATACTTGCACTCCAATACAGTCCCACTATCATGAGAATGATATCATCTCTCGTGCGTACGTACGGACTACCGTCTCCACGACGCGATGAGATTCATTCTCCACATTAACCATTCATGAATGATTATAAAGTATATATAATTAGTAATCATGTAATATATGACATAATAATGATACTAGATTTATTTGTTTATATATGTATGTCATCTACTTAATTCCATTCAACTCAATAAGGAAACGAAAACAGCGTTCATTCATACGTACGGCCTACCGTCTCCATGAACGGTGTATTTCTTTCCATTTACTGATTTATTATATATATGTATATTCTGAATATATATTATATATAAATCATGTTTTATATTCTGGGATTAATTAATCATGATCTAAGTAATCATATGAATAATTACAAGTCAAAACACGGATGACAAATGAAACAATTTTACCCAAAACGCTCTTTAACATGGAATTTACAAAAGAACGGGTAATATAAAGTCATAAGTGAACCATATATGATATCATAACAATGAGTATGATTCTGGAATAATTAAATGACATTATTTAAATCATTATACAGGATGTTCGGACACTTACGAAGCAAATCGGACCTAAGGTAAGGGAAATATCACAATCTCATTTTTTTTCCGAGATTGTTTATACTTTGGAATTTACTGGGGTGAATCTTATCATCCACATCCATGTTTCCTCAATATGTAATATTTAAATCATTATAAAATAGTTTATATCCACTTTTACCCTTCGGTGAGTTTTTAGTAAAAGATATGAAAGGAATCTTTTGTCATTTTTCGTACGAGGTACTTTTTAACTTTTTCGACAAAAGTATGAGAAGAATGTTTTGTTAACTTATACGACATGAATGGATTTTTAAAACATTATTTTCAAGAAGATTACTTTAAAAGTTTTCATGTTTATTTTTAATCAAATTATTTTAGTTTAGAATTGTATGACATGTTAAGAAAGGAAAAGTGTTTTTGAAGTAGAAAGGATATCTTCCTCAAGAATGGAGTTCAAGTGTTTTATCAAAATTATTTTCTATCTTAGATAATAAAGGGTTATGTTTCTATCCCTATTATTACATTGATTTGATTATGTTATGATGGAATTATTTTTATGAATTCCCTTATCTTATATGGATTGTTTTATGATTTCATGATGTTTAAGAATCCCATTTTTATTACATGGGTTATGCTATGATGTATGGTTTATGATTTTGTGGAACACATAAGAATGGTATCATTATGAGATGGGGGGGACCTATATCTCCCTCCAATGAATTGGGTAAATATTTTATATCTCATGATATAGACATGGCTGGAATGGCAGGTTATACCGGTTTAGTGAAACAGGACTGAAACGAGGAGTGAACTCGGTTTAGAAATGGACTTTGTCCGCTAAGATACTCTTGGAAATGAGTCTTGACTAATAAGAAATGATTCTCAATTATTATTTGTATATTCCACAAAGTTTCATGTTTTATGTTATGATTATTTGGATTTTATTTCACTGCTATGATTTATCACATGTTATGAAATTATTCTCTCTTTTGCAGCTTAAAATTTCCAAAATATTATGTTCTTATGAATATGATGTGATTTATGTTTGTTTTGTTTACCCTTAATGAGAATTTGAGCTCACCCTTTTATGTTTTCGTGTCCTCGGGATATAAAGAAAAGTTTTAGATAAGAAAAAAAGGGAAGATCTTTATGAGAGATGTTGAAGATCTTCCACCATGATTAGAAGATTACATTCCGAGTTTCCAAAGACGCTAAACTATTACAGTCCTTGTGTGTGTGTGTTTTTATGTACTAAGTATTCCGCAAAAGTGATGTAATGTCCATGTACATTAAGATTCGGGTCTCTACAGATCACTCTTGATTTATATAAATATTTATCCTATGTAGACTTATAGTTGGTTAGTTGATGACACAATTCATAGAAGAATGTGGTTATACTCTTCTATAATGAGACAAAGAGAACTCAAAAGTCATGAACACATGAGGCTAAGATTCGTTTTTTAAATATAAAATAGTTACTTTATTTCCCTTAGAAGTGTGTGTCATTAAGGGGGAGAAAAAAAATTTCATTCCTTCCCTGGTATGTCTATAAGGGATAATAAAGATTTTCCCATCACATTTCTTATCAATTAAGGGGAGGTGAAATGAATTGATTATTTTGTAAAATTTATAATTGATAACAAATTTAAATGTGGAGTTCAAAGTTCCCTCAATTCTATGTTGTATTTTTTGTTATTATGAAATAAAAAAATCCATTGTGAATGGAGTTATGAAAGTAACCCATCCATTAAGGGAAATGTATAAAGGGTTTGGATACCATAGAATTGTAAGGGGAATTATTTTAATTATAAAGGAAAATGAAAATTAAGGATTCTTAGATAGAAACACATAAATAAAATGATTAGAGGGATGGTCATTAGGTCAAGATAAGTGACGAATATTGACAGTGTCATCAACAACAGTTGGAAAGAGTTTTTTGAATAATCCAGTTTTTGGGAATATCCTATGCTTGTTTATAAAGTGATGAAACCATCTATGGAGTATCTAATATACTTTGTTCTATATATAGAGTTTATACACTCTTTTAAGTTGGATATAAAAGTATACAATTGTTTTTAAGAGGCCTTGTAATCATTTAAAAAAAATGTTGTAAATTGGTTATGTCCATGTGCTACATGAGCATTGGACAGAACTGTGTAAACATCATCTCTAACAATTCATAGGGATCATCTATGGTTTATGTAAACATTATATATTCCTGAATACATGATTAAATGGAAAACTCAATTATACATAAACATTATCTAGTGTTTCATAAATATCATATAGTGATGCATAGACATCTTATGAATATTATAAGGATAATTCGTGAGGTAATTGAATTCTAGGTAAACATCAAATAACTTAAGAAGATATGTGTATAAAACTCAAATAATGTTTGTGTAAAAATGATTTAGTGCATCAATAAACATCAAGAATGTTTGTATAATTATCATCACCACTATGTAATGAGGATCCTATTATTAGAAAGATTAATACATAGTGAAAATTTTCAATTTATATAGCCAATGAAATGAAGTTTTAAAAATTTATAATATGAATATATAATCAAAATTTATGATTCAAAAGATTTTATTTAGTGTTATAAATATCACAAAAACCTATAGTGGTGTGTGATTTTAAAACTAAAAATATGAGGAGATGATATCCAAGGATATGAATAAGAAGATGAAAAATAAATTAAATTGTGAGTTTCTTGAATTCTTGAATTCTGATTAAAGTGACATATTATGATTCTAGATCTGTTGATTCAAGAAAAAAATATCAATATTCCTTCAAGAATTATGATCCAATCTTGGGTTTAAGGAAATATCAACTACAGGAATTTCTTGATGATGAAAATTATTTTATTGGATTTTTAAGAAAAATGTAGATAAAGTTGCATCGAATCTCGAGTTTTCCATCAAATAATGAATTATTAAATCATTTCCTAGTTGATTGAGTTTAAAAATGAGTTTCTATTTTTTTATTTTTTAATACTAAACATGTACATGTATTCATGCGATGCACTCAAATATAAAAATGAGGATCCTCTACTCAACCTCTTGGTGCTGTATTTTTTATAGCATGAAGATTATTTCAATGTGACTTTGATTCAGATAGGTTTATTTTAGTTCAAATTATATGGAGTTTATATTGATAAAAAAAATAATTTTATCCTAATGTATAGTAAATAATAAGATCAAATTTTTTGAGATTGAAAAATTGGAGGCATTAGATGATGGTATTTATAGTGTCCATTGAGTTCAAATAACGATGCTTGAAATATCATGGGATCCAAAGTTGTAATTTAATAATTACGCATTCTGTTGTTAAAAAATAAGACATGATATTCCATTTATGGATATTTTAAAGCAACTAAGAAATTAAATACAATCCGCATGAATGTGATATTGAGAATATTAAAGAGGAATAAAATACGAAAGGAGATAAAACCACTACTGTTGTGTGCTTCTAGTGTGAGAAAAGATAGTATCTAAGACAACATGAGATCATAATGGGAGAGAAAGAATAAAGGGAACCCATTTTGATATATAACAAAGGAATAATAATTATACTACCATTATATAGCGGCCAAATGATCCTAATGAAGTATTAAGAAGAAAAGAATAGGATTTTTTGAAAAGAATGGTTGTTCTTATATTGTTCAAATCTATGGGGTAAATCCATTCATATATAAGGAGTTACTATAATTTTAAAGAACATATGAGCTCATTTTGAGATGATAAATATAGTTGAATAATATGTGAATATATTTTAAGTTGATCAGAAAGTGATGACTGAGTTATAGATAGTTTTCTTGAAGATATTATAGAATTAAAATATTATATCATTAAGGAGGAAGGAGAACATCTTTTTAATGAAAAAGCATCATCTATGGTCTTGGTTATCTACTTCAGAAAATATATATAAATGAATAACATTTATATACATGTTGAGAACATATATAACCTCGGTGACATAGGGTACCCAGGGTAAAAATGGTGTGAATCTGTGATTATAATGATAATCATTTGATGAAGTCTATTGAAAAGTGGGAAAGATGAATCCATCTGAGAAACATGAAAGTGTATGCATCGTGATATGATGTGAAGGTGTATGAAGAACCAATGATTTTAATGTATGACTTATTATAATAGATAATACATGGGTTGAGGATACTAACCATCTACATAATATATTATACTATTCTAGGAGAACCTTGTAAATATGTGCATTCATTTACCGTTTTTACTACAAAATCTATGTGATTTTGTATGAAACAAGATAGAGTTTATTGATAACTTAAAAAATTAAGGTGGTGGAATTTGAAATAATAATTTCTAAAAAGAAACTAATAATTCACCACTACCCTCTCAGTGATCCATATATACATAGGTTATTTCAACTAGATTTAAGAGGAGTATGGGTCAGTGTGGAAGAGTTGGTGCATAAAACAAATTGGAGGCCCATATATGGGCATGTATTAATGAGTGGACTAGAGTTGAGGTCACCAATAAAAATATGATTATGTATTACACTATATTTTATGCCAATAATATAGAAGAGTTTGGGATTACACCTGATTGGAGGCCCATATAGGGATGTTTGGCTCATTAATGAGTTATAAGGATGAGATCAGGGTCACATGGTCTACGCTTACACCCATGGTGGATTCCCTCATATATATGTCAACCTTCTTTCTATTGGTAAAAAAATGAAATAATACTGAACTCATGAGAGATATATCCTAGTTTGGAATACTTGAGGTTTACACATGGGTGACCCATATACTTCAACATGTCATATAACTCAAAATATGGATAGTTTCTGGGGATTACATCATATTAGATTCCCTTATGGATACATGAATCCATGATTTTATGAAATATTTCCATTGGATACTATGGATGACAAGATTCTTGATATGGGTTATCTGGGATGATCTTTTTGAATGAGTATGGGTTTCATCAACCACCACATTAAAATAACACCATTATTAAAGAAACACATGATTAATAGCTATGTTAAGGTCCTATAAGTTTGAAAATAAAACCTAGGGTGGGCCTCTTATGGGATACCTGATCTATATTATCAATGGAATACATGATTTAAAGGATTAATAATGATATGAATAAACTATTTTTGTATCATATGTGGCCATGGATGTGGCCATGCCAGTTAGCTTTTTAAGTAAAGTCTTAGGCACAAGGGGTCCCATATATGGGACTTCAGAATTTTTACACCTAGGTATAGAAACTAAAGTGATGTAGAATCTAATTATGGATACCTAGGTGAAGTAGAACCAAGGAATAAGGTTTTGAGTGATGTAGTTCACAGGTATGTGCACTTGGATAAAGTGGAACCCATGTACAGGGACCTAGGAAAAGTATTTCTTAGTTAGGGTGACCCAGGTGAAGTGATTCCTAGGTATGGATGATTTATTAAATGTCACAAAAGTATAGTATTTGGGATATTGGTTCCTATTTATGTAGGTTGGATGATGTTTTAGCCTAATATAGTACCTATTGATTTTTCACCTAGATGGAGAACCAAATAGGTGGTTTGGTTGTGTGGTTCTCTAATGTTATACTCCTAGGTTATGTTGGGAACATGGAACCTTAATATTGTAATTTTGGGGTTCATCACCACCATTATAAAAGAACATCGTAGAATTAGTATTTCTTGATTACATAATAGAAAAATATTTGGATATTTTAATTACCCTAGATTTCACTTATTATCTTTAGGCTTTGTATTTGAAAGTTACCTAAAGGAGAGGAGGGTGTCTTGGGAATGTCCATGGGCCTTCCAAAATCCATATCTTTTACACCTATGTTCATGTGTATCTCTTACACAATTTTGTTGAATGGGTTATATTTATAGACAATGGGAGTTTATACCACAAAGGATAGGTATGTGTGAACGGGATCTCTGATAAGGTTACACACACATATAGTCCTAGTGTGAAAGTTAATAAAAAAAGGATTCATTCATGCTATATCACATCACATAGAATCTGGGTGTGCTTCAACTCTGATGAATGGAAACCAGGGAATAATTTAATAGAATAGGGATAGTATGTTCATGCATTAATGGAGGAACATACAGTTAAATTTATGGAATGTATAGTCACTGATCACACTGTCAAACACATCGAATCAAATTGTTAATTTTATACCATAAATTATAAAGTATATTTGGATCCATAGGTCATCATACAAATAAGTATTAGATCAAAAAACAAGAAAAAAACATCAATAAAATCCGGTTTGAGAAAAATGTTGATGGGGGTAATTTTAAAATAAGAATCATATTTTAAGATATTAAAATAAATGTTTCTATGTAGAGAAATCATGACCAACTTGGGTAAGTGTACATTCTTGGTTAATATTCATTAATCTAAAAGTATCTTTGATAATTCCTAGATTCCATGAACGTACCAAGATAAACCAAATGAGATATATGATATAATTCTGAGATACACCTTAGGATTTTATTGGAGATATGGTGTTATTCAAAAATAAATTCCAGGAATCAATTGATTTTCATATAATTTCATGATACGAACTCATAAAAGTAACACACGGTCAAATCGATGCATTTAAGAGATTTTTGACTTTATTTAAAATGTTCTCACACTAAAACATGGACTCCCATGAATGTATTATTGTGGATTTAATAAACTATCACATACAACATGAACAATCACAGGAATTGATGGTTGAGATAAGAAACCAACCAACTAAAATCAAAACACAATCCCATTTATGAATGGTATAATGTGGATTTATGTTCCTATGATTATTATTTGAGCATACCACCAATAAATGTTGAAAAAAAGAGAAAATTAATTTTGGAAGAAAAAAACATATAACTTCTATTAATCTCTCAAAAATTACAAACATAGAGTTCAAGATTACATAAAGATACACTCTCTTGATTGATAAAAAATGGGGTTTAGAAGTACATGAAGATAAGGGAAAATAAAGTAGACAAATAAAACAACAAGATATCAAAACTATCTTATATTTACTTTTGTTGACACCTCGATTTCTTCTTAAATGTTTCTGACCCTCTTAATGGATATATATGCACCTTTTTATATAAAAGAAGTGTGGTATATTTTCCATCTAATTATTTATTTTCATTTTTAATGCACATTGAACCCCCTATATGAAAAAATATTTAATGTTGGTGAATAATAAACTTGTTATAGTACATCCCAAATATTCATTTTTCATCATTTTATATCCTTTGGACATGTGCAGAAAATTTTATTTTTAGATGAATAATGTATATGTTTTTAGATTGATATACTTTTCAAGGTCCATCCACTTATATACACCATAGGAAAATTTTAAAGACCTAATATTTCATTGATAATTTTATAGAGATATGGGTATTTGAATTATAATTCATTTAAAATGTGAATTATCCCATATTCAGTCGAGTATCTAGGGTTATTTATTATTTACCGAAGTTTGGTCAATTTTATCCACCCAAAGAGTTTCCAATTTTCACGATTCATCTGGGCCCAAAATAATTTGATTCAATACGTAATTCAATTTAATTAAGTGAGGACCAATTACCAAAAAATCCATAAAAAATGAATTTTTTAAATTTTATCATTACAGGAAATGTTATGGAAGTATTTAAAAAATCTTTTTTCCATCGAAATATCCAAAATTGTGAACATTACCCTTTTAATGTTTTTTATATAATGAATGGAAAACATGGTTTTAATAAAAATTATAAAATAATGGAATACTATATCCCATATAAAGTTTAAAACTAAAGTCTATGGAAGAAAATATTTTATAATTCATTGATTGATCACACCCCCCACAAATAATAATTCGCACTTATAGGAATCACTTACAGTAAGGTAAAAAAACATCTAAATGTATTAATGTAATTACTAATCAACTCAAAAACCAAAAGAAAACATCATGAATAATAAATGGATTGAAATTCCATAACTCCCAACCAATCATAAAAATCCAAACAATCTCAGGTGTCTTCCCATGTTCATATCATTACTACCACCCTAGAAATTTATTTCTCTCTCACTCAATGATTTTAAATGGAGATTTTATCATCACCAAAAACATGCATTATATCCATTTCATGTTGAATTCCTAGTATATATATTTCATAGATTTATAAAGTGATTGAATCCTGAAGAATTGTTTAGAATTTTTTATCACTATGGTTTTTAATGTTTTAATTATAAAAACGTAAAATGATGAATGAGGAGTGTTAGGCTCTAAAGTGAATTAAATTTCATGAGAAAAATTATACTCAATAATGGTGTGCTTATCATTCCCATAAAAAATGTAACATTAAAACACCTCTTGATTTAGTTCATATTTCCAAAAATGAGATTATTCAAAAGTAAAAATATTTATTCTATTTACCCCCATTTGTATAATAACTATTTGTATCAATTTAGATATGAAATTTTCAGTGAAATTTATTATTTTTAGAATGAAGATAAGAATATTTAATCGAAAAAATTTAGTTTGAGAGATTTTTCCTAATTTGAATGGTATTTTGTACAACACACTATATTTAAATTATGAATATTATCCCAAAAATTATTGGAAAAAAGATACAAAACTTTTCCAATTTAGAATAAATAGTTTCCCCAATGTTAGCATAACAAATACTAAATACCACCACACATTATTTCAATAATAATAATAGTAATGAATTATACTTATTTATCCTGTTGGAAATGGATAAAGGAATTGCAATGGGGATCAATAATAATGTATTTAATAGATTACAGGGTCTTATGAAAGTTTATATTTATTAGAAGGGAAAATAAGAAATAAATGAAAAAAAGGATCTTTCAAAATATAACCTCAGTCATGTGGACACAATCCATGAGCTTTAACAGCTTTAAAAAGGATAAAACTTGAAAAATATGGATCCAAAAGAATGAATCAAGACACTCAAAAAATAGAAAAGAATATACTATATCAAAAATTTCTATAAATCAATCTATTTAAGAAACATATTAATTTTGTGAAGTACTAGGGTATAAGCATTTCATAATAACCAAACTTCCTAAAATAAAAAGATTATAAATTAGGGAAGAAAATACACATCAAAAATAATTTAATCCCTTAAAATTTTAGATTAAGAAATGTTTTATATATACCTATATTTTTGGTATTTTTAAAAGTGTTCTATTAATCCCAATATCCTAAATACATAAAGAAAAAGAAAACCAAAATATAAACACAACAATTGTTTTTGTTTATATATATATATATATATATATCATTTTTTTGATAATTTTGAATATATTGTTCATTAAAAAATCAATTCATTACTAAATGATGTTTCTCTACCCCACACCTAAAAAATTAAATTGTCCCCACTTACCTAAATTTAAACAAATTCACTAGTAAATAAACAAGGGGAGAATATACAACTTGGTAAATACTATCATAGGGGGAATATTTCACCTCATGTTCCTCTACTAGATTCATCATAAAGGACTTATAGATTTGTATTATCCTTTTCCCATTGAATGTAAACCATTTTCCACTTATCCAATTAAAACAAATATTTCACTAAAAGGATAAATTTTATTAACAATATATGGACTGAGACTTTAGGAACAGAGCTTACCTGGTATGAGTTTCAACCTATAATTGTATATGATTCCCTTCTCAAGAATATGGAACTTTAATTGATGAATCAAATCATCCTGGATAGCATTTTTCTTATCATTAAATTTCCAAAGATCACATAAACATCACTAAAAATTTCTTAGAAATCATGAATTTTAAATTTCTTCCTATCACCTTCATAAAAGGTACTCATCATAGATTACATAACCACCAAATATGAATAGATATATACCACCAGAGGGAGGTGAAAAAACCTTTAAAAATAAAATCTAGTAAGGTGACATTCTGATGGGGGGGTTAAAAAGACATATGGTGCACCTAAAGTTCATTATCCAAGTAAAAAATCCAATATTTATTATTCAATTGTGTCAGGTTTTCCATTATTTTCATAACATCCTGATTTGAAATTATAGTTTTAATATTAGTTTGGGTGAGATATATAGGGGATAATTTTGAAAAAACCCCATATTTATAGATAATTATTTTTATGTTTTGAATACAAAAAATGAGAACCCCGATTGCTAATAATAAACCTCAACAACCCAAAACTACTAAATATATGTGTTCTATAAAATTAAACAACCACAAATGGGTCATCTATCCAAGTTTCCTTTACTTCCTCCCATTGAGATACATAATTAACAAAAAAAGGATATACATGAATCCAATGAATTTCAAAAGGCCCCTCAGAAGGAAATTTCTCATGCATCAAGTATCTCACAAAATAACAAGGGATGTCATGGGAATTTAATTCCACCTAGATATGTTTTATGAAACATAATATTATTTTAAAATAACACTATTCTCAATAGTGTATACAACATGCACCACCGAGCTTAAAAGAACCCAAAAAGTTTATTATCTAAATATGGAAGCTATAACCTAACAATTATGTGGGGAGGGGGGTAAGAATATGATGAAATATGTTATGAATTTTATATGAAATTAATATTCAATACGTATTCATTATTAATAAATAAACAAATAATATTTAATAAACTCATTTTACTCTTTAAATATATGTTTTCTTAAAACAATTATATGGATTTCTGTGAGAAAATAAATATAATTAAATTTTTGAACATTTATAAAATATATTGGTTAAAATGAACTAAATTTTCCAAATCATCATATCAAAATTATATTAGGGATATGTTTTTTTACTTCTATGAGAAGATTTATTTTCTAGTGAATTTTGAATAATACTAATCGTTATGGAAAACTATATTTTTACTCCAACCATGTTCGATTTTACTTTTTATTTTAAAATACTTTCAAAGTAAAATTAGTTATATTATATAATTTAGAAAGCAATTAAATTCATTCTTATATTTTTAATGGTTAGTTTGAAAAGAACTATACTTAAAAATGACATTTTTCTGGAAAACTATTTTTCATGTGTTTTTATATGATATTTATAAATAAAATTCATCCACTGATGTGTTCCAAATTTTTAAGATAAGAATAAATATTTTTATTTATAGTATCCAATTTTAGTTAAAATTTACCTTTTATTTTTGGTCTATATGAATAATAACCTTAGTAAATTTTCTTATCACGGTTAAGGGTAAATAGGGCTTGTAAAGTTAAAAGCAAAATGCTAACGACAATAAAATGACCCTAAAACATTACAGAGTTTTATTTTATGATTAATTTTGGTCTATAAGCATTCAATACTCATCTATAGGACCATTTATGGAAACTTATAAAACATTATGGCCTTTAGAACATTTTATTTAAATAAAATTCAACGATGTCACATTCATGTTTTTAGTAACTATAAATTTTTAATATGGTGTTACTTAGAGGATATGTTCAACTATAAATATTAATTTAAAATAAAAAATATTTATCTACATCATTTAAATTTATTTTAGTTTTTTAGAGAAAAAATAATTACCATAAATAAATACAAAATGATGATTGAATAATTATTTAATTAATAGAAACATCAAATAAATGATATTAAAAATGTTAAAAGTAAAATAAATTGAATTAATTAGGATGATACAAGAATTTTATAGAGTACTGTGACATATATGGGATTTATTATATATTTTTTTCGAAGTTAAATTTTTGTATTTATATTATTAAATTAAATGTAATGAATAGTATCAAAATTGAAAATAATGATATTTCATGAATATAATATTTTATTAAATTATTTAAAATCATAAAATATTAAATAATAACATTGGGGTTAAAATATGGTAAAGAAAATACTACCTTGGGCATTAATATTCCATTTTGAATCATTTGTATCTAGAATAGTCTAATTATATTTTAATATTTTATAAATTTCCAAAAGTGGCCCTCACCTCAATTATAAAAGGGAACCCCATCATTCAAATATTTTAACCAATTTTACCCATTCATATTGAACATTTCCTACAAATTTCAATTTTCAAAATCCTTTTCAAAGTTCTAGAGGTTTTGTTCCTTCCAATAGACCCACCCTAGAACTCTTAAAAGTATATCTAAATGGAGTCCCTCGAAGAAGAGGTAATCACCTTTCCAAACTCTTTTAAGTTTATTTCTTATAATACATCCTATTTGTATATATTTTCCATAATAAAATAAAAAAATATCATATATATATATAATGATATGTTATTATTAGTATGATATAACCATATTCCACCTTTTATCCATCTTATGAAAAATTAAAACATCACACGTGTGTACGTATGACTTACCGTCTCCATGTACCAGTGTAATTTGTTTTTCATAACCAAATACACTGGGTGGTTATAAGTATGTAAATATTGAACATATATGAAATATATTACATAATAATGATTATATAAAAATTAATTATTATTTACCATTCTTTTGTTCCATCCATGAAAAAATGAAAACAGTATTAATGCATACGTACAACCTATCATCACCATGAATGAAGAAATTCATTTTTCATTCTATAAAGTTTTGGATGAACCTAAATATTTTTATATTTAATATATATAATATTTATACACTAAATACTATTCTTTAGATGATGGAACTATGATAAAATTTTATGTTTCAGAACTACCGAATCAAAACAATCAGGAATAATGAACTAATTAACACTCGAGGAAGTTATTTTATCAAGGAATTGATAATAAATGGGTATTAAGATATTATATGTTAATAATATATATTATTATATATATTAATATGGTTCTATAATATAATTCTAATGAATATATATTTATTATCTTGGAGATTCTAACACGTAAAAAAGAATTTTAACCTATGGCAATGCACTTTGTCTCAATTTTCATTCATTGAGGTATATTTTGATATTATGAACCTAAATTATTTTAAGACATTCATGTTAGGACCAATAAGGGCCTATATACCCTGAGAGGGGGGGGGGGTGAATCAGGGTATGGATATTCTTTTTCAAAGTTCTTCCTACCACACTGGATCTTGACCTCTTTATTACAAGGGTCACTTTGTTTTCTCTTGTGTGTAAACTATGATCACTTCTTTACTTATTTATCTAATGATGATTCTTTGAATGCAATGCAGGGAAGAAAACAGGCAGACACAAAGATTTTTACTTGGATCACCCTCACTGGGCTACGTCCTAGGAGCATACGCTGACAAGTTTCCGGTCATACCAAATTCCACTATTCTTCACTAGATGTGGTTACAAAGTTTAGGCTAGACCACTTATATGCCCAGTCTCATTGCCTTTACAAAGTTTAGGGTCATCTCACTGCTTTCCCAAGGGTCAGTCCCTATTTCTCTCTCTCTGGCTCACTTCCGGTGGAGAGGATCACCTTCTTCCTCTTCCTTTGCTCACTGCTCTGGAAAGGATCTACTCACAGTTTATAGACCTGTACGTCTCTTCATTTGCATGAAGGAATTCATCTTCGTCTATAAGTATATGCTCTGTTGAAGCCCAATTTTCACCCGTAGATGAATCTCTCTTTTCACCGAAGGAAACGGGAAAACTTCCAGCTTCCATGCAGCCCGAAAAACACTGTTAGAAATAATCCTTACTTGGAGCGCAAGTCAATCTCAGCGCGCAAGTATCGGCGCGCAAGTCACAACTGGCGCGCAAGTCCTCCTCAGACACTTGTGCAACTCAAGCTTACTCAACTCTAAACCTACGCAACTCACTTACTTTTATGCCCAATCCAATATTGGTGCACAACTCCACACTAGCGTGCAGCTTCAAACACTGGCGCACAACTATCACCCTGGCGCGCAAGTCCCACCTACGCGACCACACACACCACTTGTGCGACCACCACACATGCACGACGGGAGCTATGATTTCTCAAAGTGTTGAACTACGGTTGTTGAATGAAGAGGGGTGGTCCAGTATTTATAGGAAAAATGACCACCCTGCACGACGGCGTGCAAGTCACCTGTGCGACCCAGTCTCGGCACGCAAGTATTCTGTCCTTATAGACACTTGCGTGACCAACTCACCAACATGAGCGAACCTATTTCCTCAGGCATATTTTGATCTTCTGATCTTGAAAAAAATATGGCGTTCAAGTTTCCTATACTCCAAGTCCTCGGCGCGCAAGTACCTTTTCCAAAAACACTTTTCTTCATTTTTCGATTTTCAGGCCCAAAAATTTGGCAAACACTGGAAAACTGCGCCACCTTGTATCTGTTCTTTTTATACCACCTCCAGATCATCCATTCCTTTTGTCAACGTTCTTGAATCAAACATGTATCGTTGACCTCAGCTCTTGAACTCGACATTCCATCATGAAATCCTATTTGTCAACAATTTTGTATGCCATTGTTTTGCTTTGTCAACAAGAACCACTCAGATGTCCACTTTGTCAACAAACACAATCATCTAAAAAATGCTTCAATGATGCCTTGAAGGATTTTTCCCAACAATTCATATCATTATTATTAGAAATTTTATATCATTAATATATTTATCCTCATAAAATTTAAGTTTTTTTAATTTTATACATTTACATGGTATACGATTCAACTGATTACAATGAGGTAATGGTTTCTCGTCTAATTTCTACATCTCTGAGACGTATTTAAATTTCACCACTTATTCTTATTGTGTGGTGTATATACTTCCACTTTTATATATTACACAAAGAATATATTTTTATTCATGGTATTTAACGTTTCATTTGACTTTATTTTTTCATGGGTCTTACGATTTGAAATAACCCAAACGGTAAGGGTTTATTCCAAAATCTCATAATTATTCAAGATTGTTTATTTTTACGTCTTGACTGAGGAATATTTCACCTACATGTCCATGTTTTCTAAATAAAATATAATTTTTTTAGTATTCTCTAATAATTTCTTAATTTAATGTGTAACACATTTTGAATTTTTTAAAATGTTTTAAATGGAATCATCCTATCATTTCCCAAACAATGTACTTTATGACTTTTCTTGTAAAATTGTGAAAGTAAGTTTATATATCTTATATGGAATAAACACAATTTCATTCTATCTTAATGAATTTAAAAATTGTATGTTTTCTTACAAGTATATAAGTTTCCTTTAAATGAAAATGGTTTCTTTATTATGTGTTTAGTTTTTAGTATTTATAAAATATTTTCAATGTAAAAAAGGGTATGAATATGGAGAAATATTCTTGTAATTGATATAAATAATTTTCATATCTATCAAAATCCTTGGTTTAATACAATGTTGAGGATGTAACATAATGATACCATTCATTATATTTATTTGGATGTTTTATGATCTTTTTTATAGGGGAAATGACTAATATTTCTTATGACTAGTTCTTCTAGTATTGAAAATTATTTATTTTTTTAGGCATGTTGATTTATTTGCATTATTTTTTTACGAGGAATGTATTGGACTTAGTATGTGATGGGTAGTTCCCTCGATATCATATTGATGCATTGGTATGTCTTAAGAGAAAATGTATATTGAGTATTGGTTGAGGCCTTATCCATTTATTGTATCACCCCAAGAAATGGTGGATTGTTGTTTTCAAATTAATTTAACATTTTTTATATTTTTCATTTCCCGGAATAATGAAAATAGTTTATTATATATTAAAAAATTATTTTTCAATTGAGTTATACATAACACCAAGATAATCTTTCACTACACAGAAAATAAATTTTATATTTCTCAGAACATCGACTTGGTTTTCACTACATGCAACACTAACTTGGCATATGTTAGAAGTAACATTGAGTTTCTACGAAGCATCATTTTAATGTTATAATTATTTAAATGATATATTTTTAATACATCAATTAAAAATTGTACTATATATAGTAATAACTAATTTTAAAATATTTTTTATATTGTTTTTTTTATAAATAAAACATATTTATGAGGAAAAATATAATTTTTGTTAAAGTCCTTATATATTTAAAAATAATATTTTGTCAAATAAAATAATTTTCTTACAATTCTGTTTAAAAAATAATTTTAGCCCCAATTATAAATTTAATTTGATAAAATAAACTTCATTTTTGAATTTATAATTTTGAAATTATCTTATGGTGAATTTTTGGGTTTTTTCTGAGAAATGTCATTTTTTTGATGAATAATAAAAAATACAACAATTTTGTTAATAAAGGACATTTTATTTAAATAAGTGTTAATGTTAAATTAAACTTCAATTTTCTTAAAGGTCAAATTAGATCAATTATAAATATATTAATACAATATAGGTCATTATAATCAATTTCACTTTGAAATTGAATATAAAAACAAAACAAACTTTTGAACATTTTTCTACATTAAAAACTGGTTATTTCGTCCCTTCTGTGGGATTAGGATTAATATTAAATTTTTATCTTAAATGAATTTAATTTATGAAAATTTACATAAATTCATTTAATCAATGTAATATTTAGAGTCTAATTAGATCATGTTAATTTTTACCAAAAATATTAGCAAAAGTTATTAAAATTAATCAAACGATTAATGTCAAATTAAGATTAATTAGGGACTAAACCTTAATCTTAGTGTCCCAAATGACCTAGCCACTTTTCAAACACCAATTTTCTAGAAATATTTCAGCCATACACCCTCCAATTATTTTGGTATGACAATATTTAGGAAACAACATGTGTTCACCTATCCACTTTTGAAAAAATTCCATGTGAGTCTTTTTCCCTCCATATAAAAGGGAAACACCTATCCCTCTTCCTAAAACCTCTCAAAAAACTTAGATTCAGACATCCTTTTCTATATAAAAATATCAAAATCCATTCCATCCTCCTAGAATCCTCTCCTTTGGAAGAAGGAAATCCAAGGAAGCCTTTTCCCCAAACGAAAAGGAGTTACCTGGTTAAGAGGTAACATATAATCCCAATCTCCTTTATTTAATTTCCATTATCCACCCCCTCAACTATATTTATTAAACTATTTTAAAAAAAATTATCATAAATTATATATAATTTTATTATGCTAAGTGTTTGATTGAAACTTACACACACCTCCATCTAATGGGAAATGTACCTATTGTTTATGTGTGCATCGAACTATAGCCTCACTAAACGATTATTGGTCATTTTTTCCATTTCATCAACTCATAGTGGAAATTATTATGGAACATATGTTTAAAAATATACTATTTTATATTTATTATTTACCAAATATTATGTATTTATTTTATAACATATATATTTTTTAAATTCCATTTGGGGTAAATACAGTAATTTAGTTTGAGGAAGTGTGGACAACAGCCCCTCAAAGCAATGGTATTCATTCGCACACTACATGGAATGTATTAAAGATGGGTTTAATGAAATTATTTTATATATAAAACATTATAATTATAGTTTAATGACATTATATATATATATATACATTTTCTTTCTTTCTTTCTTTTAATAGGATAATCAAAATAGAAACAACGTTCATGCGTACATATGGCATACTATCTCTATGTACAATGTATTCAATTTAATAATTCTATATTATATTGAATATTATGATAAAAATATAGTGAATATAAATTATATTAATATCATATATTCAAATCTTGAATTATTATATAAGTATAAGGACAGAATATATAACATATAAAGACATAAGCAAAGAACAAAGCAGATGTTACCCGAAGTGAAACCTTAACATAGGATTGTTAACAAGAGGGTAATATAAAGTCATAATAATACAATTTATGGTATTATATATAATAATATGGTTCTTTAAAATAATTATAATGAATTTCACTTTTTATAAAATTGGTTTGAACGAGTACGACGAGAGTCAAGACAAATGAAAAGGGGATTTCATCTCACTTTTTATTTTCATGATATACATGCTTTATTCACCACTCATTAATTTTGTTTGGTGTTTATAATATCAATATATTTATCAAATAAATATTATAATTAAATTTATTTGTATTTACATATCCATTTTATGAACTTAATTTCATGGGTGTTATGTTTCCTAAGTTACCAAATCGGTAAGATATTTTTGTTTCAATATACCTTCTTTGAGAATCATGTTCTGTTATGCACCGAATTTTTTGTTAGGTGTATATTCATCAAATTTAAATGTTATATCATTAATATATTTATTTTAATGATATTTTATGTTTCATTTAAATTTTGTTTCTTACATAGATAGTGTGATCCCAAGTTACCAAGTAGTAACAGTTTATTGAAACAATCTCATCATTTTTTTCAGCATTATTAATGGTTAGGCTTAAATTGATGAAATATTGTGATACATATCTCAATAAAGTTCATCAATTTCCTTCATCTATGTTATTTCAGGGTATATTAATTTATTGGTACCACTTATCTACTCTTGGGTACATAAGATATTTTAGAAAGTGTTTTTTAGAAAGCTTGACTTTACCCTCTCTTCAATCAGAAATTTATGTTCCTTCAAAACAATGTTTTCTAAAAAGGGTTTCAATTAATATTCAATAATCCACCTATAATAATTAAAATAATATATTTCCCTTTTTATATTTTAATAATATTTACAAAATAATCTTCTTACCTATTTCTGAATATGGATTTTTTATATCATTTTTACCATGGAAAATGAATTTTCTTTTTACCTCATATGACATGTAAGGATTTACCCCCCATAATTTCTATAAATATTCTGTTTCATGTTTAAAATTATAATTTTTATGATTTTTTTTAAATTATTTTCAATGAATTGGTTTTCAAAACATTTTCCATATTCTTTTATAAATTTTCAAGTAAGATTTTTTCGAGACATTTTCCAACTTTCATTCAATGTTTACAAAGTTATTTTCAAATAAATGTTTGTCAAAATGTTTTCATGGTTTCTTTACACTTTTTAAAAAAAATCATTGATGAAATATGTTTTTAAAAAGGTTTGAATCATATTTTATAAGTATTCAGGGAAAATGTTTTCAATCTTCTTTTATAATATTTCAATGGAAAAGGTATTCAAAATTATTTCAAGTCTTATTTATAAATTTCATCTTATTTACTAAAAAAATATTTTCAAATAGTTTTAGGTATTAAAAATCACATTTTCAAAGAAGAGAGGATATTTTCCTCAAGAATATTTTTTAAAAGATATTTCAAAATTATTTGCCATCAAAGATAACATTCATTAGTGTTACTCATTCCTTTTTGGGAAAATGATTCAATACTTCCCTTCATATTATTTCTATAAATGTTTAATGTTTTGATGGAATGATGTTTATGAAAACCATTTCTCATTAAGGTGTTATATTCTTTTGAAACATACTTATTTTTATAGGTGGTGATTATCAAACCATAATATTTTCTATAGGTAATGATATGATCAAATTTTCATGATTACTATCTCATTTCAGGGGTAACAATGTGATTATTGTTTATAATATTGTTCCAATTATTTGTATGTTTTTTTATGTCTTGGGTTGGATCTATACCCCCCTCGAATGCATTTGGTAATGATGGATGACTCATGAGTATATATGTTATGTGTGAACCTGATTTGATGATAACAATGTCATGTTTGCACCTAATTGCATGTTAATAATGTTATACATGGACCTTGTTCCATGTTTATAAGTTTATTCATGAACCTAATTATATGTTCACAATGTTTAGAGTAAACCTTATTACATGATCACAATATTTTTAATGGACATGGTTGTATATCCATATGTCTATGTGTGAACCTAATTACATGTTTGCAATGTTATGAGTGAACCTTATTATGTGTTCATAATTTTATTCTTTGACCTGGTTTCTTATCCATAATATTATACATGAACCTAATTACATGTTCACAATGCTATGCATGGACCTAGTTTCATGTCCATATAGTTATGTGTGAACAAGATTTCATGTTCACAATGTTATGAATGGACCCAATTTCATGTCCATAAGTTGAAGTGGGGGCTTGATTTCATTTATTTAACATAACGAGTGCACCAATTTCTACTTATACATGTTCACAACATTATAAACAAACGTGAATGCCCCAATTCCATTTTTTATTTCTATGTTATTCTTTCCCAACTTATGCTATTAATTATCCTATGTTCCATGTATTTTGAACTATCAATCATTATTATTATATCTAAAAGTTAGGGAATGATTTTCAATTTTTATTCTCAAGATTCATACCCTTTTGTTTATGTTATGCGTACACATTTCCATTATTTATAATTATAGACAATATGAGGTTCCCAATTTCTTATGTTTCATTTCACCAAGTTATGAATAAGTATATTAGGTAGAAGTACAAAAGATAGAGATATTTATGGCATATGTGGAATATATTTCACCAGGATGGAAGATTTTGTTTCCATGTTTCCAAATACACCAAAATATTATGGTCCTTGGGCATATATTTCTATAATGTACTGAATATTCATCTAAAATGATTTAATGTCTGTGTTTGTTAATCCCGAGTATCTATAGTTGGTATCAAATGAAATGATTATTCATCCTTTGGAAACTAGGATTATAAATATTTAGTGATATCCCTATTTATATTTCTAATGATATTTCAAGGGATGTCTATATGGATTAGTATAAAGTTGAGTAAATATTTAAGAAAATGTCAAAGAATTTTGGTAAAGGATGTAGTAAGTGGTTTCCAAGAAATATATCCGTGTCTGGATACAAAAAGGGGATGTTTCTCTAGAACGGATGTACTGAGGGTTAAATACTCTAGAAAGATTTTTTGGGATTGACTCTGGGTAATCTGATACAAGGCAATGGGCCTTACTACAAACCTAGTTTGACACTACCAGAGTATATTAATAGAAATTTAAAAACACTTCACGAACCATCATGAATGATTTAAATAAGGTTTTTTATGAATAACCCATGATAATCCTAAGGAATCATATATAAGAAAAGGATTAATAATTTTAAAAAAAAAGTTATGTTCATGATTATGTGATTCCTCTCAATGATAATAATTTCTTACCCAATTCTTCTTGATTTTTGTCAATGAAGGGATCTATAAGATACTTGGTTAACAACAGGTCTGATGGATAATATGGTGATTATGATCAATAAGATTGGATAATTATTGGGTGAAAAATATTACGATTATGGTGAATCAGCTAACATGAGATATGATTATCAATGTGGAATATGGTGACATTCGTAACATATTCAATAAGTGGAAGATAGAATTTTATAAATGTTAAAATTCTATGAATTATAGAGGAATGAAGATTCAGCTTCGTACATGTTAAGAAGAAGCTAATAAGAACCTTGAATAACTCGTCAAATGGAGGGGAAGATGTTATATTCATAGGAAAAAGGTTCATAGAGTAAAGAATTGTCATGGTGTTCAATGTCCAATATCTGTAGGACAAAGGCATTTCCCAAATCATTTCCAAGACATAAGAATATACTTCTAAACCAATGAAGGACCTTTTCCATGAAACCATTAAATTGGAAGGATTTAAGTATTTACATATTTGTATCCAATAATTATAAATGGCAATTATATAACTATTATTCTGATTTTGTTTTTCAGTAAGAATTTTTATGTTTCTGTTGAATAGTTATAATGGATAAGAAAAGTCACTTAATGATAAGGTGATATTCACAGTAAAAAAGTTGAGGTAAATATAACACCTAATTTGTTCATAATGTTAAAATAATGATTTTGTGATAAGAGGCATGTTGGATATAAATAAGTGAATTGGATGGTACAGATTACCATGGATCTGATTAGTTATTACTGAAAATGTTGTCTATGTCAGCATGGATTAAGTTTTAAACTTCATGGGATCTTCGTCGGGTGATTTTTCTCTAAACTTTTATAGTAGTTTGATGATGGATCCTAACTCGGATGACCCGTGGGGGATACGTTGTGGTGTAAGGGAATTACTCCCAAAATCAATTTTCTATTGTGGAGAGTTCGGAATAATTCGTTGCCACTGACAATAATATTAACCATTTGGGTGTTAACTTGGTGTCGAGATGTCGGTGTTGCTTAATTCCTCAACAAGTAATAGTGGAGCATCTCTTCTTCAACAGAAATTTGGCTTAGTGGAGCTGGCAGGCGCTCATCCATATATCAGGGGAAAAATTATAGGTGGGAGGATGGAAAAGGCCTCGAGCTAGTGGTTTTCTGGTGTGGGTGAGCATGGTCTAGGGAGGAAATCTAGGTCCATCATTCTGATGGTAGGGTGTTGAATTATTTGGAAAGCAGGAAATGATGCACGTCACATGAAGTCCTCAGGCACTTGTGTGAGCAACAGAATCAAAATGAATAATACGATGCAGGATTTAGCCATATTATGTGCCGATTGTCATGGCACCCCATTGCTTAGATTTCTTATCCCACGCATAGCTTCTCAAGAGGGGTGGTCAGGTCACGGTCATTGGTTACATTGTAACCCCTATGTGACGAGCTCAAACATAACACAGACATATCTTTTCAGGGTGGCGAGACGAGAGGCGACGACATTATTAAAGACTAGAAGGGGTCCGTTGAGATGGATTTTTTGTCCTTTTATGGATGAGGTGATGCCCTGCAGGCTAAGGCTAAGGTGATGGTCATGGGTCTGAAGGTATGTGCGCAAAGGAATATACCTTAGAAGATGGTGGAGACTGATTCTTTGATTCTATATAAATCCTTATCTAGAAGTAAAAGAATCCATTGGAGCATAACTTATCTTATATGTAAGTGAAAGAAGATCTTGGGCACCCATACAAGGATCTACCACACTTGGAATTAGGGTAATAAAGTTGCAGACTTCTTGGTTTTTCAGGCTTCCCCAGGACATAATGTTTCCCTCTTCCTTAGTTTAGATCCTTCCCTCCTGATGGAATAAACTTTGTTTTTAATGATTCTTTGGGCATTCACTCCTTTCATCCTCCTTGATGTATTTCTCTTTATTATATGTCTCTTTAAGCAATAAAAATGAGAATTTTCAGGATAAAGTTAATCGTTCTTGAAAATTTTAATTTAAACTTTAGAAGAAACATTTATGTATTAAAGATGTATTTAAACCTGTAGTTAAAAGGCTATTTAGTGATTAACATTATTCAAAGGATGTTCATATTATTTATTTTATAAATTATATTATTGTGGTTTAATAAAATGAAACCATATTTTTGGGTGACAACGATTCATGTTTGGTAAGGCCATGGGTCTTAAACCCATGACCGAAGGATGATATTGGTTTCACACATACCAATGGACTACATGATGTCCTAATTAATGTGTAATTACTATTTTTGAATAAATATTATTGATGAACTATTAGATTTACTTTTTATGTTTTCATATTAATGTATTAACTATATTGAATTTGAACAGTAGATAGAGACAAATAGTTATAATCTATATTTTTTAATAGGCCTTAATATATACTAAGTGTGTATTTTATCACTTCAAGAATCAAATTTTCTTATGGACATCCATTTCATGATGTAATGGATGAATTTTAAATACGAACAAGTTCAACTAAATAACTAATTTTTATTTATTTAAATAAATCAATTAAGTATATTTCCATATTTTCTTGGTCAATAAAATAATTACCCAATCTTAGGATAATGATAAAAATATGTCTTGTCCTAATACCTTATTTTTTGTTGAACCAATTTCCTTTTATATCATCACAGATTTATGACTCTGAGGCCCTCAACATTCCTTGATCATTGACTTGTTTTGGATTGATGACCTCAATCACTTCGTATAAATATTTAAACTTTTCCTCCATATACAATCTTCAATCCCATCCAATTTTCTCCTATGTTGAAACCGAGTTATATATTACATTGGGTAACCGTTCTAGTCCCAACATTCCATTTTTATGGGAAGATTGAGTATTTACTTTTATGATGTGTCTTTCTATGATTGAAACATTCAATTATAAAACATTGATTACATAGATGAATTTTGAGGGATAAATTCATTTTAAGGGTGGTAGAATGTAACACCCCGAGATTTTGTGAATTGTTTTTCTTAATTAATTTAACATTTTTTATATATTTCATGTCATGAAACAATCAAAATAGTTTATTTTATATTCAAGAACTATGTTTAGTTTTCATTTTACTCAACACCATGATAATCATGCACTACCTTCCCAATAAATTTTAGCTTTCTCTACAAAAAACAAAGAATTGGCTTTACTACATGAAGCACCAACTTGGAGTACATTACACAGGAAAATAAGTTTCTACGGAGCATCATTTTATTATTATAATTATTTAAATGATATAATTATAATCTATCCATTAAACATAGAAGTATGTATAGTGATAACAAATTTTTAGATATTTTTTATAATGTTTTTATATATATAATACATATTAATATTGAAAGATATAATTTTTGATAAATTCCTTATATATTGAAAAATATAATTTTCTAAAATAAGCTAATTTTCATGTACTTCTATGGAAACAAAAAAAATTAATTTTATACACATTTAGAAATTTAATTTTATAAAATAAAATTTATTTTTTTATTTATAAATTCTAAATTATCTTAGGGTAAATATTGGAGATTTTTCTGAGAAACATCATTTTTTTATAAATACTGAAAAATACTACATTTTGTTTAATGAGAGCCTTTCAATTTAAATAATTAATAATTTAAAATTTCAAGGTCTCATTTTATAAATTATGTATATATTAATACAATTTAGCTCATTATAATCAATTCCAATTTTTTAATATAAAACCCTAACAAATTTTTGAACATTTTTCTTCATTAAAAACTGGTTATTTCATCACATCTGTGAGACTAGCATTAATCCTAATTTTGTATATTCTATAAAGTAAATTTTTAAAAATATAAATACACCATAGAAATCAGTAAAATATTTGGTGTCTAATTAGATCATGTTATGTTTTTACCTAAAAGGTTAGTAAAAGTGATTAAAATTAATCACAATCATTAAGGTCAAATTAATCTTTATTAGGAACTAAAAATTTATCTTAAAGGCCCAAATTAACTATACAAATTTCCAAAACCCATAGTATGGTTATATTTCAGACTCAAACCTTATATTATTAATTTTCTTGGGTTTTTATAACATTGTTTCGGTAAGAACAAGTGTACACCCAACATGTTTTCAAAACATCCAAGTGATTCTTTTTCCTTCCCTATACAAGGCCACCACCTCTCCCTATCTTCCACACCTATAAAACCTATTAGGATTTTAAAATATCTGAAAAATACACTTATCAAAATTGATCCCTTCCTCATAAAGTCCTCCCTTAAGGAAGAATTCAATCGAAGGAATCCTTTTTCACAAATGAAAAGGAGTTACCCGATTAAGAGGTAAAGTCTTCTCACAAGCTCCTTTATTCTATTGCATTTTTACACCCCATCCAATCTATTTATTCCATTATTGTATAAAATGAATAGTATATAAAATAAAAAATTAATTTTTTATTCTAATGGTTCAACCAAAACTTACACACACCTCTATATAATGGATAACAAACATACTTTTTACATGTACATTGAACTACAACATCACTAAGTGATGATTGTTCATTTTTTACTTTACCGCATTTCATAGGAGACATTATGATGGACATAAAGTTTATATATGTCATAAATTATATTTATTATGTATTTAATCATTTGTATTATTTTTAAAACTTATATCATTTTACATTCCATTTGATGAAAATATGCTAATTTCGTTTGAGGAAGTGTGGAAAACCACCCCCTTAGAGTGATGTGATTCATTTACACACTGCATGGGATGTATTAAGGATGTGTTTATAGAAATTAAATGATATATATAAAATTATAATTATAATTTAATTATATTACACACACACACACAAATATATATATATATATATATATATATATTTCATTTTCATTCTTTCTTTCAATACAACATTAAAAATGAAAACAACGTTCATGCATATGTACAACATAACATCTCCATGAACAATGTATTCTATTTCCAAAATCTATATTATATATGTATTATAATACAAATTTAAAAATTATATATTATATTTATATTATGGTTTAAATTTTGGAATCATTATAAAAGTATAAGGGCTAATGATATAACAAATTCAGACACAAACATAAAACAAAACGGATATCACCTAGAATGAGACATTAACTTAGGATAGATAACAACAGGGTAATGTATGGTCATAATAAAACCATATATGGTATTAGATATAATAATATGGTTCTTAAAAAAGTTTATAATTAATTTTTTTATTATACAGGTGGGTTGAATGAGTACTAAGAGAGTCCAAGTAAAAATAAGATTTCATTTCTCTTTTTATTTCCATGAGATACATGCTCTATTCACCACCAATTCCTTTTTTAATGTGTATACTTCTCATGGATGTATTCTATGATAATTATAATTATGTTTATATTAATTTATTTATCCATTCTATGAACATTATTTCATGTGGATTATGTTTCAAATGTTACCAAATCGGTAAGATAGTATTGTCTCAATTTTCATTCTTTGAGACTCATGTTTTGTTATGAACCTACATTATTTTTTGAGGTGTATATACTTCCATTTTAAATGTTATGTAATTAATATAATTATATTAATGATATTTTATTCCTCATGTAATTTCCTTTTCTCAAATGTAGTGTTAAATCCCAAGTTACCAATTTGTAAGAGTTTATCGAAAAAATATCATCATTGTTTTTCGAGATTGTTAATGATTATGCTTCCATTGATGAAATATTATGATCCATCTCTCAAATAATATCATGATTTTACTTATCATATATTATTTCATGTTATATTAATTTATTGGTACCACTTTTCTACTCTTTGGAACATAACATATGTAAGAAAGTGTTTTTAAGAAAGCCCGACTTTTACCTCTCTTCGGTCGGATATTTATGTTCCTTGGAAACCATGTTTTCTAAAATGGGATTAGAAGAATAATATACTATTCTACTATAATAATTAAAATATATTTTTTTCATTTGTTATATTTTACAATTTTTTTCAAAATATTATTCTTTTCTCTTTCTAAATAATGTATTTGTATACCCTTTTTATTATGCAAAAGGAATTTTCTTTTTACCTCATACGACATGTATGAATTTTACCACCATCATTTCTATGAAGATTACCTTGAATGTGTAAATGGTTAATTTGTAAGAATTGTTTTTTAAATTAATTTCAATGAAATGGTTTTCAATACATATTCAATATTTTATCATATTTTTTCAAGTAAAAATGTTTTTAAAGCATTTTTAATATTTCATTATTTGTTTTCAATGTTATTTTCAGTGAAATGGTTTTAAAAATGTTTTCAAGATATCATTACATGTTCTCAAAAAAATATTCAAAGAAAGTTGTTTTTATATTTTTTTAAATTTTATTTTATATGTTTTCAAGGAAAAATGTTTTCAAAATGATTTAAATATTCTTTTATAGTATTTCAAGGAAATTTTTTTTCAAAATGATTTCAAGTTATCTTTATAATTTTTAAATTTATTTTCTACAAAAAATATTTTTAAATGGTTTATGTATTAAAAATCCCGTTTTAATGAATAAAGGATACTTTCCTCCGGAAACATTTTCAATAGTACTTTCAAAATTATTTCAAATATAAGATAACATTCATTGATGTTACTCATTCCCTTCTAGGGAAATGATTAAATTCTAGTATTCATAATATATCGTAGAATGGTTAATGTTTTTAGGGAATGATGGTTATGAAACTCATTTCTCTTTCATGGGTTATATGATTTTGAAACCTGCTTATTTTTATGATTGGTGATTATAAGACCTAATTCTTTTCCATAGGTAATAATATAGTTAAATTTTCATTATTCCTATCATATTTCATGGGTTATTGTTGATGCTCCTTTTTGTCACATTGTCTAAAAGAATGGAATGGGAAATGACTTAGCACAAATTGATTGATCCTTTAAAGAAAACATCAAAAATCAATAAAGGCATGAACAAGGCTTCAAATGAGAAAGGGTCACACAAGTTCCCTCACTGTTGTGCATGTATACTTGTGTGCCACCTAATGGTTGCACAAGTTACTTGCGCGCCCTAAGTGATAACCACCCGGGGTCTTCTCCAGCCTATAAATAGACCCGGTGGTCCCCCCTTTTCGGGAGAAATTTTTCCAGAATTTAGATATAGAGCTCTGAACGCCCAAGTCTCTTCTTAGGGTCTTCCGAAAACTTATAAGTTAATTCATTACCTAGAATGGATGGCCTAAACAAGAGGAGTAAGGTCTAAGTGTTATAATTCACTAACACTTGCGCGCCTAAGGTGTTTTACCCTTAAGGGAAATGAACATACTTTCACGCCGCCCTACATCTTCAACAAAACTTGCGCACCACTCTTCTAGAAGTACCTCATGATAATTATAAAGGATTTTGGTCAAGGATATCCCATGTATTACCCTAATGGTTAACAATAGTGCAAGTACCCATGTGTCACGCAGGTATTCCTGCGCAACCAGGACTTGCGCGCCCACGCAGTACCTGCTCACCTGCCAGGACTTGCGCGCCCCTGCCTTTTTGGGTTCCCTTCTTGCCCATTTAACCCCTCTTATACCATTCCACATATACTATTCAAGATTCATCCTTTAAGATATTCTTAAAATCCATTTATGGAATTTTTTCTTGATTAAATTCTTTATCTGAAAGGAATTCCGTGGAATATCTCTCAAAACCTAGTGATTTACACATATTTATATAACTAAAGATTGAGATTTATTTCATTTAACCTCATCCTTTAAGATGATAGAATCCCTTAACCTGGGCCTCCTTTTCAGGAGTAAGTCCCAGTCATAATTCCCATTAATATGGGCATCCTTTTCAAGAGTAATCCCCAATCTTAAAATTCCCAAATATGGGAATCCTCATTAGGAGTAATCCCCAACCATAATTCTCTTAACATGGGATTCCTTTTCAAGAGTAAGCCCCAGTCTTAAATATGGGCATCCTCTTCAAGAGTAAGACCAAGTCCCTTAATTTTTCAAGTCCCTTAACCTGGGACTCCTCCTTAGGTGTAAGCCCCAACCATAATTCTCTTAACCTGGGCTTCCTTTTCAGGATTAAGCCCCATTCTCAAATATGGGCATCCTCTTCAGGATTAAGCCCCAAGTCCCTTAATTTTTCAAGTCCCTTAACCTGCACCTCCTCCCTAAGAGTAATCCCCAAGTCCCCTAATCTGGTAATCCTTTTTTAGGAGTAGGCCCCAATCGTAAAATTCCCAAATATGGGCATCCTCCTTAGGAGTAAGCCCTAACCATAATTCTCTTAACATGGGCTTCCTTTTCAGGAGTAATCCCCAGTCTCAAATATGGGCATCCTCTTCAGGAGTAAGCCCCAAGTCCCTTAATTTTTCAAGTCCCTTAACCTGGGCCTCCTTCTCAGGAGTAAGCCCTAGTCTTAATTTCTCTTAACCAGCCCGAATTTACTTTTTGATCTTGGTGTCCTTCTCCGGAGTAAAACCCAATCATAAGTCCCATCCTAATTTGGGCCTTCTTTTCTGGAGTAAGCCCCAAATTAGAGTATCCAAATCTCCACAAATTACATATACCTTTATGGACCCTGTTCCGGGATTTCTTCCCTGAAGTAAATCCTAATCTTCATCTATGTGGGTAGTCAAACATACATAAGCCCCACATCATTTCTTATGATTGCATCTTTTATGGCATAATTGTCTGGTTTTACCAATACCACTTGTTTCTCACACCGATCATGACTCACGTGAGTTTATAGTGTAAAAGTAATTATGACATCTTTCTTTGAGCCATCAATCATAAATATCATATTACCTTACTCGAACTACATGGGTTCTGATTCCTTTTCCTAAACAAAGGATACGTAGGTAGCCCATCTGTGGGTATGATCCCAACTCTGAAATAATCTATGTCCTTCTAAATGACAATAAACTTCAAGTGCCCCACTTAGTGGCTTTAAAAAAGGTATGGCCATCATAATGACCAAGAGACATTAATGTATAAAAGATACCATTGAGTAGGAATCTCTAAACAAATACAGATGATTCTCTATTGATTAAGAACCTCGAATACATATAAAAGATTCTCTAAATTTCCTATATATCAATAATCAATTGTCAGATCTAAAGGAAAGCTCATTTTATACTTGGTAATGTAATAAGGATTCACGAACATAAGTTAAATCTATAAATAGAGTCCCAGAGTAGACAATAATTTCCCTAAAAAAGGTGTGATGAGTCTGACCTCCCATCCTCTCGACCAATGCAAAATCCTAAGCCTCATCCGTCTACAACTAATGAGAACCTACCTTTGGAAAAAAGGTTCAAATGGATATGGAATCATTGGAAGTTTCCGGTTCTACGAACAAACCCGTTAGAAAGTGCTTGTAATGTTTGAATCATAAATCAATGAGATCATCCCCCAATTCCAGAGGGAAACAAAAAACGTTGAACCCGACGTGAATCCTTAACCAAGTCAAAATGATGTTTTACCTATTTGTTAGGCCCCTATTTAAAACTCAATGAGAGGTCCAACAAAAAAAATCATTGACATATGTGCTCATCCAAAAGATGTAGTGGATTAATTTATCTTGATTATGTCTGTTATATCAAACATGCATTCTTTTCCAAGATTTTATGCATTCTAAGAAATGGCTTATCTCAAGTTCACACCCGTGAATACGTCTGCTGTGAAAACCTCTGCTGCAAATGCCACTGCTGCTACTCCAGCTGGATCATTGTCCGCTCTGAGGACGACATCACCTACTCAGCATCTTCAACGCTGGGTATCAAATGCACTGGTTAAGGAGTACCGTCAAAATGTTACTATTCCAACTCTAGATGCTGCCTGACAAGCCCTCTAAGTGAACCATTCACCCTGGTCGTCCGGACAACGACAACCAGTGATTAATAAGCCGGCGGTGCTAACCACCGTCTCCAACCGTTTCCGGTCGTTATCCCCGGAACGCAATCACCATTCGCTCCCTTATTCTGGGGAGGTGAATGAGCATGTCCCTCAGGGCCTTCATTCAAGTAGACTAGAGTTCTTCCCAAGGGATCCTATCAACAATCGCCGCCAGACTCATGCAGTAGTGTGCCCTCAAAACGATGAGGGTACCGACTCCAGGCATTCGGCTCAGGTTCCTCGAACCCGAGCATGAAAGGCGAATCACCATAGGCGAAATCCGGTTAAAAGTGAGCGGGTTCTCATATCTTCCATCTTCGGAGAAGTCCACCAACCTAACTTGGTGGAAAGAAACGAGCGGGAACACACACCTTCCCATTTTAATTCATCTGTCCAGCAGACTCGTCTACCAGCATCACGCCAATCCCGCCAGGAAATTCTGGTGGAGTATTATAGACAGGAACATACACCTTTTTATATGTCATCTTCTAGTCAGCAGGCTCTTCTGACTACATATGATGGATCTCGTCAACCACGTTCGGCGAAGTACAATTAGCAGGCACATACACCTGCTTGTACTGATCAAGCCTACCAACAGTCTCTCTTGGTAGCATTCCGAGAAGTTAGTCGGAAAGCTCTAGCGACAAACAGGAGGTAGATTCAACTCTCTGCCCATACACTTGAGTACTGTCAGGATTCACTGATAGTAAAAGGAGGACAGGAGCAGACACATACACATACTCCAAGCATGGAATGGATGTATATCCCCATTCTGGCAGCTGAAATCACCAAGCATATTCTATCAATGGTGAAAGAGCAGAAGCAAATCCCTGTTCATATTCTGGATGCTTGTCAGTATATTATAACAGCTTCATTAACATCTCAGGGAAATACACATAAATCTATCCCTACCAGTTGAGTGACATATCAATATTTCACTCCATAACATACACACACATATGTTCCACTCCAATAGGGTTGTGGGGTGTACACCCCCATATCATACGGACAACCAAGTCAGGCACATACACCTGGTTTGAGTAGAGATAATCAGCCTAACCTGATTATTTCTCCTAAGCAGGCACACACACCTGCTAAATTGAGTAAGAAGGCGTATAAGAAAAAGACCCGCCCAACACATTCATGAAATCAAGAGCCAATCTAAAACAAATCCTTGCTCGATGCTAGAGTTCTTGAAGCCCTCAGACAATTATCTGTTGGAATGAAAGATTTTACTCCCTCATTTCCCAATAGTGGGAACATTAATTCCTAAGGTCTTCAATAGAAACATCCTCATGAAGACTTGCTTCATGACAATTCAGTCGATCTCGAAGTTTTATATTCAGATGAGATCCATAGGAACCCTCTATGTGGTCAGAAGACTTAGGAGCAAGAGATCTCAACTTTTGTTGTAACCCACCATGGTGGTCCTCCCCATGATGATGAATTTAGCTGCGAAAGTCCTCTCCGCTGTAGTGATGCACATTGCCCAGAAAATACTTCAGTGGAAAATGTAGTGCTGAGAAAGTTGTCTTATCTTGAGGCACTTTCAAATGTGAAACCAGTCATTTCTGATGCTTCATCGCTATCAGGTGAAATACTTTCTCAATCAGAAGATAGACCATGGTGTGGGTCATTCTCCGAACCACCCCTAAGTCATGCATCTTCTAGTTTGATGAGTGATTTATCTACCAATCTTGTTGAATCCGATGAAGCAACAAAGAAGCACAAACTCTGTTCAAATGAGGTAGAAGAATATTCATTGAATGAAAAAGAGGAAATGATGAACATGAGAAAACAACTGGAGAAAGGTGATGTGCCAGTCATGTTTTGGCCTTTGGCTGACTCTCAGTATGACATTCTATAGATGTTGACAGAAGATGGGATTCATGATATTCATCTCAACATATGGAAAACTCTTTGTCAGTTGAAAAAGAAAGTATTATATTATGATTAATATGAAAATATTGATAAGATAATAGAAGGGTTACAACGTCAGATTGATTTGGCATCTCTATCAGTCTCTCGATATCCGAAGGCTGAAAAGGAGCAGAGAGCCCTTCAGCGTTCATGCCTTGGTGCGATAAGATGATTGTGCCAGTTAATTTCCAATGCCCCATCTAGTATTAATGTCAAAAGATGGGGTGTTCATAGAGCACTACATTTCACTGTGCTCTCCAGTCAGCAAAGCCCGCCGAAAATGGCCTCATGTAATGTTATTGCACGTGGCCAGCCACAGTCAATGGGTTTTGTTTGTAATCAAAAGCTTTCCCAAGAACAGGCCTCAACTAGTTCTTCTCAAAATCAAGAATACAGAGAAAAAGTTGTTGAATTACTCCTATATCAAGCAAAAGAGAATATTGAACAGGACTCTCGTATGAAGCAAACACATCATCAAGTGATAGAAGTGTTGGAAGTCATCCAATGGTCTATCGAGCCGGGTGATAAAAGTGGATGTCGATTGATGCATCCAGCTAATTTCCGGACTAAGGTCAGAATGATCAGGAGAGATTTTAAGAATGTCTCGAGCATAGCATGTCAAGAGCCACCGCAGCTCGCTAGACTGGGGACTCTTTTAAACCAATCCTCATAATCAACAAATAGGATTCGAGGAGTTGAGAAAAGGCAGCAGGAACAGCCCCAGTCCACCAGACTGGGGACTTTTTCAAATCATCAATCCCCTCCTCAGTGAAATTCGGTCTTCTCTCGATTGGGGAAGAAGCCACAGGAGGAATGAAGAGCCAAATTATCTGGAGATTCCATCCAAATTACGATTTTTCAAGAAGTTCCCGAGGGATCGAATAAACAAAAGGAAATGTATCATCAAAGACATGGAAGAAGACAATATCACAGAAATACGGATAGAAGGGATGTGATGCATTATGCATCAATAAATTTCATCAATGTCGTTGTTGCGGACCAACCAGATGAGGCTCACTCAGGGGATTCAGATGAAGAGGTTCCTGGTCAAGAAGATGTATGCACAGACACAAGTGAAGAAGGTGTGCGTACACGAAATCAAAGGATTACTCAGAACCTAGGTTATCTCTCAAGTAACCCACTTCCACCTCTACAAAAAAGGATCCAACAAAGGGAGGGGAAAGGATCAGGTCACATATCCTTCATCTAGAGTGGGCCAATCACTCTCACTAGAGCAAAGGTTTTCACAACAGGAGGAAGAAATGAAGGAATTGAGGAGGTTGAATGCAGAACTACTTCAGGGTAGTCTTCTTCCTAAGAATTCCGGAGTCAGTCATCCAAGGGAATTTTTTACATCTACTGAGATGGATCAAGAATATCCTCCTTTATCAGTACACCCTCATAGTTCTAATCCTACGGGTCATGTGAAACAACATTTGGTAGTGCTACCATTAATTGCTGCACCAGCTGCCATACCTATCCAAACTCCAGTCATTGCACCTGCCCAAGTCCAAGTTCAACTGGATGTTTCTCAAAATGTAATTACTACCATTGAGTCATTAAAAACATGGTTAGAGACTATGGAAGGGAAGCGTGCACAGGTTCAACCAAAAAATAAAGATTAACCTGAATGGGTAGATTCAATCTCCCCCCCCATCAAGTTTTGGGAACCCTGTATTCCCTATTTTCAATGGATCAGGCGATCCTGAATAGAATTTGATGCATTACATGTCTTGTTGCGATCCTATGATGGGACCTCTGAAGAAGCAAGAAGCAGTGAAACTCAGATGCTTCGTGCGAACCTTGCAAGGACCATCCATTTTTTGGTACACAAGCTTGCAATCCTGGTCAATTACCAGATGGGAAGATCTTCGTCACCGATTTCTTCTTCAATTCAGCTCAACTTTCCCAAAGACAAGAGTTTTCGATCATACAAACTGTAAGAAAAGGGAGAATTAAAGAGTCTCTGATTTTATTTCTCACTGGAATGGATTAACATATTCTCTAAGCTTATCACTCCCTCAAGAGTAATTGTTGAAATCTGTGTGGAAAATCTGTGTGAGAAATTATACACACCACTGATCCTTGTGAAATACACATGGCAGTTTAGAGACCGTACCTCAATCACTCAACAGATTGAAGATTCTTTTATGCCGACTAAGGCTAAATCTCATGTAATTCCATCAGCTCCAGGAAGGAGAATAGGTAAACCAGAGACTACTACAGTTATGCTTAAGCAAGCACATGTACCTGCTTCTACTACAAAACCATCATCTTCTCGAAGGGCTTCACCTCCTGAGTGCCAACAACAGAGGCCGTTTCTTCAAGATAATCAAATAGATCAAAGATGAAAACAATTTGAGGATTTTAAGAGAAATGTTTACTCTTTCCAAAATGAACAAGTTCCTGGTTATTTCATTTTGGCTCTAGAAAATAATTTGGTTTAATTGACAATGCCCAAGAGGCCAAACAAGGAAGGAGATGAAGACCATCCCAATTATTTCCCCTTTCACCAAATGATGGGGCATCCTATCCATGAGTGTTTTGTCTTCAATGACCTCCTGCAAAAGATGGTAGAATCGGGAAAAGTCAAACTAAAAGGCTCTTCAGCCCAGGTAGCATGTGTTACCACTATAGTTCCAGAGGAGGAAGGAGAGTGGCAAGAAGTCAAAAGAAAAAATGCACAAAAATATGATGATTGGATGGTCAGAAAGACGATTAACCGAACTCATGCTATTTTGTGAACACAATTGAAGAAACCAATTGTGCCTTCTACCAAGAATGTCGCAGTAAAACTCTCTTCATCAGAGGGAAAATATTCGATAAAAGGGCACAATTCCAAGAAAGTGGAACAATTAGAGAAAATGAGTATGTGTTAAAGCCTAAGTTGTCTTTGACTCTGGAAGATTTCATGCCATCTACTTCAAATCCATGGGCACCATCCCACCAAATGGCACAGTGTAAATTGGATAGTCAAGCAGTGTCCTCATCGGATGAAGAGTTCATCTTTGTTTATATTAATATGATTCAATTAACAGATCCATATGTCTATCATAGTTTCAATTTCGATGATCCTGAATTCCCTGTATCAAATAGAGGAATCAGAAGAAGTTCTTGAGGCTCAGGATACAGGAGAAGACATGGATCTTTCAGAAGGAACTATTCCAATTCTACCCCTTCTAGAACTGTGTATGCAGTAGAAACTCGTGGAAGAGCCCTTCAGCGAGCTCAAAAAGAACAAGAAAGTTCTTCCACCAATAGAAAATTCAGTCCTGGCACAATTATTATGGAAGACCGGTTGAAGGTTCCATCTTCTTCCTCTCAGCAAGTAAATGGATATAATTAGTCTAATCTTACAAAGACAGGAATATTTCCAAAACATATCCCGATACAAGATGCATCAACTTCCAAAGCATCAACTCCCAAGACACCTGCTAAACCACATGTTCCTATTGGGAAACGCAGACCTTTGGATCAAAAGTATGATGTATTGAAACACCTGGCCCAAGTACCGGCCAAGTTATCAATTATAGATGCCTTGAATTTATAAAAAGATCTTCAGGAGGCACTAATCGAGGATTTGTCAAGTCCTCAGGAGTTTGAAACTGAAATTGCTACAGCTGAACTCTATCACATAGAGAATAATCCTGCGGAATTCCATGCGGTAATATCTTTTACTAATGAAGATGAAGATGATGTCGTGCATGGACATATTAGACCTTTGTACTTATCTGACAAGGTCAATAGTGTAGACGTTCGAAGAGATTTCATTGATAATGGTTCAAGAGTCAACCTCATGCCCATTCGTACACTTCGTCAATTGGGCCCCATGGAATCCAATTTATCTTCATCTACCATGATGTTACAAGGATATGATAAAAATGAACAAGAACCATTGGATGAGGTTACACTCAGAACATAGTTTGGAGATCTTGCATCTAATTCAGATTTCATGGTAGTGGATCAAGACTCAGCCTTCAACATCTTGCTTGGAAGACCCTGGCTACATCAACATGCGACTATCCCTTGATCACACCATCAATGTCTCAAATATTATTTCGATGGTCATGTTGGGACATTGTATGGTGATAAGGCCTCGTTCAAGACACATGAGTCTCAATACGTTGAGGCAGAATTCTATCACATGAAGGGAAAGGATAAATCCAAAACCATGGAGATTACCAAAGTTAAAGCTCCATATGGTTTGGAGAAGATTCTAGTAAATCCATTTACACATGTGAGTACAGATTATGTGTTTCCTATCAGTCAAATTGAAAAGATAGACCCAAATCAAAATACTCTTATGGAAAGATCCATAATGTCAATTACAGCAATCGAGCCAGACAACATGGGAGAAATTGGTAACCCACCAAGCAGTGATGGAAGCTCAAATGGAGATGTATTCATTTCATCTGCTGAAATCCAACAAGTCTATACTTCTCCAATCATGACAGAAGAAGTTATAGAAACATCGGAGGTGAACATATATGTCTATTCTCAATCCATCATCTCCCCTATATTTCCCAAGGAATACCGTTCATCATCAATCAGGTCAGAAATAGAAGCTTCTTCTTCAATATGTTCAAATTTTAACATCTCTTATGATCATGGAAATTATTCTTTATCATCTACTAGGCAAGTAGAAACAGAGAAATGTCCCATGAAGAAGAAGAAGAGGAAAATCATGGATATGCTCCTCCATCATTTGAAGAGGGTATCTCTACCACCGTGGATGAACTCAGAGAAATAAATCTGGGTACAAAAGAAGATCCACGCCCCACTTTAATCAGTGTGGCCATGACTCTTGAAGAGAAAGAGATGTATATTTACTTTCTAAAGAAAAATAGAGATATATTTTCTTGGTACTATACAGAAATGACTGGGCTTGATCCTGATGTTGCTACTCATCATTTGGGTTTACCAGAAGAACATCGAGGATTTAAGAAAGCCGCGAGAAGAACACACCCAACTTATGCTTCCAAAATTGAAGCTGAAGTGGATAAGCTTATCAAATATAACATCGTTAGAGATGTTCAATATCCCAAGTGGTTGGATAATTTTGTCCCTATGAATAATAATAACGTACAAATTAGAGTTTGCATCGATTTCAGAGATCATAATCGGCATTGTCATAAGGATGATTTCCCATTTCCGATTACAGAACATTTAATTGATGCAACAACTGGCTATGAACCAGATTCCTTCATGGATGGATATTCTGGATATAATCAAATCCGAATGGCTCTAGAAGATGTGGAATCCAAATCCTTCAGAGCCCATCAAGGTTTATTTTTCTACCGGGTAATGCCCTTCGGCTTAAAGAATGCAGGCACAACATATTAGCATGCCATGCATCGTATCTTCAAGCCCTTTTTAGGGAAGTTTGTTGAATGCTATGTGGAAGATTTGGTGGTCAAATCCAAACAATGTTCTAATCACTTGGCTGATTTGGAAGTCATATTCCACAAACTTCGACAACATAATTTGAAGATGAACCCCTTAAAATGTGCTTTTGGGCTAACCTTAAGAAAATTTCTCAGCATTGTTGTACGTCATCGTGGTATTGAAGTCGATCCTGAGAAGACAAAGTCAATCCTTGGTATGTCACCTCCTCGAAATTTGAACGAATTAAGAGGATTTCAAGGACACTTGGCCTATATTCAGCGTTTCATTTCCAATTTGGTAGGAAAAAGTTTACCCTTCACCAAATTGTTGATGAAGGGAGTCACTTACCAGTGGACTAAATAATGTCAAGTAGCATTTGATATTCTCAAGAAATACCTCTTGATTCCACTGGTACTCATGCCACCTATTGAAGGAAGAACACTTATCCACTACGTGATAGATTTAGAGCGATCATTGGGTGCCTTTACTGCTCAGAAAAATGATGCTGGGAATGAAAACAGCCTCTACTACCTCAGTCAGACTATGCTTGAAGCAGAAACCCGGTATTCAAGTATTGAGAAGTGCTTCCTGACATTAATATTTTCTGTTTAGAAGTTAAGACACTACCTGCAACATCATGAGGTCCAATTGGTATCTCTCAATATCCCGCTCAAATTCATCCTTAGTCATCCAATGCTTACAGGACATCTGGCAAGGTGGGCAGTTATTTTGCAGTAATTTGACATTCAGTATGTGTCTCAAAAGGCAATAAAGGGCCATGCTCTGGATGATTTCCTGGCTGAACACCCTTTAGTAGAAGACACATCTCCAGATATTGAACTCCCTGATGAGGAATTTTTCTCTATTCAATAAAGTCCTCAGGCATGGGAAATGTATTTTGATGGTGCTTCCAGAAGTCCAATAGAGAGGAAAATGTAAAATCCTAAATTCAGCAAATTCGGCTTAGGAATTGTGCTCATTTCTCCAGAAAAGGCAGTGTTACCTTATTCATTTTTATTGTCGGAAGGTGATACCAATAATGAATCAGAATACCAAGCTCTTATCACAGGCTTGGAATTGGCGCTTCAAGCATAAGTGAATCACTTAAAGGTGAAAAGTGATTCAGACATGGTAATCAAACAAGTCAATGGGGATTACGCCATCAGAAAAGAGGAATTAATCCCTTTGTATGGTTACGTCAGAAAGTTAATGGTGTAATTTCCTTCGGAACCGATATTTTATTACATCCCAGGATCACAAAATGCTCAAGCTGATGCACTGGCTAATATAGCCACAGCTCTGGAAGATCCAAATCGGGACGATACAACCATCAGTATTACCCACCGTCATGCAATTTCACCTTATGTTCGAATCAGAACAGAGGAAATTAATGAAATTAGTCCCATTCCTAAACCGTATGGTCATAATACAAGATGGATGTCACCTATCAAGGGATACATTCAAAATGGAACACTTCCACCTGATAGGGCTGAGAAAGAACAAATCCGGCGATGTTTGGTCAATTTTACTCTTTATGATAGCCCAGATCACCTAGAGAAAATTCTCTAAAAAAATGGTATTGATGGAGTTCTCTTCATATGAATTGATGGTGAAGAGACAATGGATGTCATGAAAGAAGTGCATGCAGGAGACTGTGGTGCCCACAAGTCTGGACATAGACTGTCTGATCAGATTCGAAGGCATGAATACTTTTGGCCTTTAATGATACAAGATTGTGTTGATTTCACAAAGAAGTGTCATTCATTCCAAGTACATGCCATTTTCATTCATCAACCTCCAGAGTTTCTTCATACAGCTAAATACTCATGGCCATTTTCCACATGGGGAATGGATGTGGTGGGACCTTACCCTTCAGCTACGACCAAGTAGTTTAAGTATATTCTTACTACTACTGATTTATTTTCCAAGTGGGAAGAGGAAATACCTATTAAGGAAGTTAGTTCTAAATGAATTCTTAGCTTCATCAAATCTAACATCATTACTAGATTTGGTGTCCCTCATACCATATTGACAGAAAATGGCACCAACTTTTGTTCATCCGAGGTGAAGAAGTTGTATCAAGAATACAACATCAAATCCAATAATTCATCTCAGTATCATGCAGCGGCCAATGGCCATATAGAATACTTTAATAAGACTCTTTCAAATATACTGCAAAATATGGTGGATAAAGATAAGATATCATGGCTTGATAAACTCTTTAATGCTTTATGAGCTTATCGGACTACCACCCACACTGCAACGCGGTCAACTCCATATTCACTGGTATATGGAATGGAAGACGTCCTTCCCATTGAAGTTCAACTACCCTCACTCATAGTAGCTATTTGTGATCAGTCATCTATAGATGAACAATATCAAAAGTGATTTAACTAATTGGAATGGTTATATGAGAAACTATTGTGCACTTTTCACCACTTGGAAGTCTATCAGAATCTAATAGCATGAGCTTTCAACAAAAAAATTCATCTTCGTTCATTCATTCAGGGAGAATTCGTATTAATTCTCAGAACTCCAATGATACCAGGAATGAAACCTCCCAAGCTTGAGCCAAAATGAGAAGGACCTTACTCAATACATAGGGTCTAATCCAATAGAGCATATTCATTAATTTCGATGGATGGAGAACTCATCACTACTCCAACAAATGCCAGATTTTGAAGAAGTATTTTGTATAAACAAAAAATATATCATCATTGGTCCAGTATGACCTTAAACTGCACCACCACCCTGCATGACATTAAACATGCTCATCATGTCCAGAAAACATGACTTTAAACTGTATCCCTTTCATTGTCCTTGCTATATTACATTAAACTATACAGCAACGGTCCATGAATGTGACCTTAGACTATTTTCACGTCCCTTACGTCTAGCATGACGTTTAACTGCACCATCCAGGGTCAATGCATATGATCTTAAACTATTCTCACTTTCATCAAACATGATGTTAAACTGTTCCCCCTTCATCATCCTTACTATATGACATTAAACTATATAGAAGTCCCTTATGTCTAGTAAGAAGTTAAATTGCATAACCAATGGTCCATGCATACGACCTTAAACTATTGGAACTTACGTCCAACATGACGCTAAACTATATCGTCCCTTTTTCATCCAACATGATGTTAAACTGTGAAAAAGTCCATAATATGTCCAATATGACGTTAAATGGTGTACTCTTTTGTCCTCACTGCAAGACATTAAACTGCACAATCCTCTTTTTTTCCAACATTACATTAAACTGTATTGTCACCATCGTCCTAACTACATGACGCTAAACGGTACATAAAGTCCTTCAATACATCCAACATGATGATAAACTGTATTTTTTCCCTGATACATGACACTAAACTATGTAGCACCAATAGTCCTAACTGCAAGACTTTAAACTGCATAATCCCTTCATATGTCCTACATGACATTAAACTGTGCATCTTTAAGGTTGTTTCTACCTCATGTTTCTCACACCGAGTATGACTCACACGAGCTTAGAGAAAACTTCAACCATAACACTCTCTCTGGGATACTAACCATGTGTAAGTACCAACACTATTTTTTAATCGTTGTCCCCAAGAACAACATGATCACTAATTCATTCTTTAATTGAACTAAGCGGACTTTGATCATTTCCTTCTAGGATGGGTATGTAGGAAAGATCCCAAGGTTCAAGACCAAAACCATTGTCTTCACATCGGTTCACCTCCATCTCATACGATGTTGATTCGTGAAACCTCCCCTAGAATCAATATCTTTACATTTGTTCACTTTCATCCTTGCTATACGACGTTAAACTGTACAATACTTCTGTCCTATAAGACAATAAACTATAACATTCTTTGATACCATCACCTGAGAGGGAATCATTATTTACATTGATTTTTAATCATGTTATATTACAAAGACTATGTGCATACATGACAATGCCTGAATCTTTTGTCTTGGGTCAAACCCTCATTGCACTAAGTTCCCCTTTCACCCCTCACATGTATGAACCAAATTTGTACAGAGGCTATTTCTAGAACTACATGGGCTTGATTCCTATCCTTATGGGACACGTAGGAACATTCGAGTGTCCCTTGAATCCATCCCCAAGTCTTTTGGGACTAACCCCAAATTCCACTTTCATTCCCCTAGCTGAAAAGTCCCCATGAAAACACACACTGTGTATTTCTTATAATGGTCCAAGATCTATGACCATAAACTAAGATCTCCAATCCTTTTGTCCCACACTACGTTAAACTGTAGTTCAAGAACTACGTATGGCTTGATTGTTATCCTTATGGGATACGTAGTGATGTCCAACATTTCCATTCAAGACCCAGCCACAACATGATTATAGTTAGCATTGATCTGTGTATTTCTGCATACATTGGACAATACCCATCTTTATGTGTCATAATCCTAACCTTAAATATTTTCAGATCTTCATAACCCTTTTATTAACTTCTAATAACAAAAGGCCTAAAATTATGAGAGTTCTTTTGCCTGACCATGCAACACGTGCCCTTAGGCGGCCTTGCATAAATAGTCTACATAACAGACTTGTCAGCCAAAAGATACTATTATTTGACTATGCAGCCATTTCCCTTAGTTGTCCCTACATAATTCAACCCCCTAATGGGTTTGGCGAATACTGGTAACTTCATTCTTGGGAAGAAATCCTATTTTGTCCTTATATTTCTTAAATGATAATATGTAGGGATCCACAAAAATATCCATCCTTAAAATACTTGTCCCATATACTTTTTCATGATTTGAAAGTATTCAAGTCTATGGTTTATATTCTACTTCCCTATGTTTGGGTCAGACCTTCGTAGGAGTTATATCCATCCAGTTCATCGATAATCTTGATTTGAAATATCTTCTCCATATTCAAGTACCTCTTTCCATACAGAAAACTCTATACTTTGGAAAATTTGAATCTCCATAAACTTTCACTGGATTTTTAGCACTAGGAAAGTAAATTTCTGGGAGTTCTTTTGCCTGACTATGCAGCACGAGCCCTTAGGTGGCCTTGCATAAGTAGTCTACATAATGGACCTGTCAGCCAAAAGATGCTATTTATTTGACTATGTAGCCAATTCCCTTAGGTGGCCCTGCATAATTCAACCCCCTAACTAGTTTTTTAAATAATGGTAACTTCATTCTTGGGAATTACTTCTTCTAATGCCTTTTAGCTCTTTTTCATATCATTACTCAGATTAAAATATTCTTAAGTCATAGTTTACATATTTTCCCTCATACTTGAGTATGGTAATATGTTTTCAGATGAATTTTCAATGAATTGAGTCAATTCTAATTCATTCGGACAAAGCTATTTCGACCTTAAAAATTAGCCTTTTTATGTCCGACGTGCATAAATTTAAACTGCCCACAAAAGACAAAGGAACTATGGATAAAAGTCGAGTTCCATCTCACTAAACATACATTCTGTATGATTTAGGTAATATTGAGAAATTAAGTCATTCAAAGTTTGTAGGGTTATTTATATTAATCCTAGTAAAAATCAAACAATACTTACTAGGCCCATTGGATTAGGTAAAATTTAAAGCAGGTAGTAGGAAAATATGTGCACAAGTAATTGAATATGAAATCATTCTCTCTATTGATGCACAAGAATTAGAAGGACATCCACAGATTGCAGTCTCTTCTATTTTCCAAGAAATTACGGGAGGCTGTCAACATAAGTCTTCACTTGATGTACAACATCCTAAGCTTCATCAGCAGCCACTTGAAGCTCATGCACCCAACCAACTTCACCCTTTTCAGCTTGATGGAGTGCTTTCTTCGCATCCACAATGTTCTTCATACCATTCGTTTGAACTCCCTCTAGTGAATTATTGAGTTGGTCAAGTTCCCCAGTAATAGCATCTACCTGTTGTTGAAGGGGCATCTTCTGGATGAATTTTTGTTTGATCTTATTCTTCAGCTCCTTCATCTTGGCAGCATAGTCAGCCTCAGCTCGGGATACCGCAGCCTCAAATTCACTAATGATGACTGAAAGTTTCACCCTGGTCAGATCTTCGCTACATTTTTTCTTCTTCTCCCTCCTGAAGATGACTTGTTTCGCCACGGTATGGATCTCTTGGTATCCAAAACCGCCAAGTCCTAGCATGAAAAACTGGGACGAAAATCGAGGGATCTTCGATGATAGCTCTTCTAAAGGCACCTCAGATATGATTTTCCATATGTTGTTCCATGCCTTGAATCTTGAAAAGTTGAGCGCCTTAAGCACCTCTGGGTCTGATTCAACATCATCATCACAGGGGGCATGTAATTAGGGATTAATTCACATAGGTAAGTTCCCTGTTATACTCCTCCACATGAGATATTTTCTGAAGAAAAGTTGGTATAATTATGAAACCACAAAATGGGAGATAGTTCTTTTCTTCTGTAATAGTAACTTCTCGCAGATGACCATAGCCATAAAAAGGAAAATAAATGCTTTGGGGGAAGTCGCGAGGATATTTCTTCAGATACATAGCCAAATACGGAAGAGTGATACTTTTTATGGTATAATAATCGTGGCCAATGATATCTATCATATCATCAAGAAGTTTTCTTGCCAGTTTATCAGCTATTTCGGTTCTAAGAGCCATTGATTATGCACAAAAGTTTAATAAATTAACTCTTATGTATGATTATTTTTCATAAAATTTGTGAAGGAATTTCAGAAAAATGGAAAAGGCATTAAGGCGCGCAGGTCTAAACTTGGCGCACATGTATGATGTGTCGCGCAAGTGTTAATGTGCCGCACAAGTTTTTGGAATTCACGTATCACTGCGCAAGTCCTATTACCTTGACAACAGAGCGACAGTGAAGAAACAACGGAAAACGAGCAACTTGTGCGGTGAAGGTGACCTGCGTGGGGAGAGCTCGAAAATCTAGAAACCAGGTGCTATGTGCGGCAAATGATCACATATTTATAGGCTAGGCTGCCCCCTGCACGCCTACAGCCAGTGTGCTCGAGCACTGCACGACCCGCACCTGCGCGATGACAGCTGCACGACTCGCACCTACGCGCCTCTTTCCCTTTCATTTTCTTCTTTTCCTCAAAGTCACATCCTTATTCTTTTAGATCCAACTATGAGGGGGGACTTTTGTTGACACTCCTTTTCATCACATTGTCTAAAATAATGGAAAGGGAAATGACTTAGCTCAAATTGATTCATCCTTTGAAGAAAACATCAAAAATAGACAAAGGCATGAACAAGGATTCAAATGCACAAGGGTCGAGCAAGTTCCCTCACTGTCACGCAAGTATACTTGCACGCCACCTAATGGTCGCACAAGTGAATTGCGTGCCCTAAGTGATAACCGCCCGGGGTCTTCTCTAGTCTATAAATAGACCCGGTGGGCCCCCCATTTCGGGAGGAATTTTTTCAGAATTCAGATATAGAGCTCTGAACGCCCAAGTCTCTTCTTCAGGTCTTCCGAACACTTATAAGGTAATTATTTTCCTAGAATGGAAGGTCTAAACAAGAGGAGTAAGGTATAAGTGTTAGAATTCACTAACAATTGCGCTCCTAAGGTGTTTTACCCTTAAAGGAAATGAACATACTTGCGTGCCGCCCTACTTCTTCACCAAAACTTGTGCGCATCTCTTCTGGAAGTACCTTAGTATAATTCTAAAGGCTTTTGGTCAAGGATCGCACAAGTGTTACCCTACTCGTTAACAATCGTGCAAGTACCCATGTGTCGCGCAGGTATACCTGCGCGACCAGGACTTGCGCACCCACACAGTACCTGCGCACCTGCCAGGACTTGAGCGCCCCTTCCTTTTTGGGTGCCCTTCTTACCCATTTAACCCCTCTTATACCATTCCACCTCTCCTATTCAAGATTCAGTCTTCAAGACATTCTTTAAATCCATTTATGGCATGTTTTCTTAATTAAATTCCTTATCTGAAAGGAATTTCGTGGAATATCTCTCAAAACCACGTGATTTACACATATTTATGTCACTAAATATTGAGATTTCATTCATTTAACCTCATCCTTTAAGATGAGAGAACCCATTAACCTGGCACTCCTTTTCAAGAGTAAGTCCCAGTCCTAATTCTCATTAATATGGGCATCCTTTTCATGAGTAAGCCCCAATTTTAAATTCCCAAACATGGGCATCCTCCTTAGGAGTAAGCCCCAACCATAATTTTCTTAACCTGGGCTTCCTTTTTAGGAGTAAGCCCCAGTCTCAAATATGGGAGTCCTCTTCAGGAGTAAGCCCCAAGTCCCTTAATTTTTCAAGTCCCTTAACCCGGGCCTCCTCCTTAAGAGTAAGCCCCAACCATAATTTTCTTAACCTGGGATTCCTTTTCAGGAGTAAGCCCCAGTCTCAAATATGGGCATCCTCTTCAGGAGTAAGCCCCAAGTTCCTTAATTTTTCAAGTCCCTTAACCTGGGCCTCCTCCTTATGAGTAAGCCCTAAGTCCACTAATCTGGGCATAATTTTTAGGAGTAGGCCCCAATCTTAAAATTCCCAAATATGGGCATCCCCCTTAGGAGTATTCCCCAACCATAATTTTCTTAACCTGGGATTCCTTTTAATGAGTATGTCCCAGTCTCAAATATGGGCATCCTCTTCAGGAGTAAGCCCCATGTCCCTTAATTTTTCATGTCCCTTAACCTGGGCCTCCTTCTCCTGAGAAATCCCCGGTCCTAATTTCTCATAACCAGCCCTAATTTAATTTTTGATCTGGGTGTCCTTCTCAGGAGTAAAACCCAATCATAAGTCCCCTCTTAATTTGGTCCTCCTTTTCAGGAGTAAGCCCCAAATTAGAGTATCCAAATCTCCATAAAGTACATATACCTTTATGGACCCTGTTCCTGGATTTCTTCCCTGAAGTAAATCCTAATATTCATCTATTTGTGTAGTCATACATACATAAGCCCCACACCATTTCTTATGATTTCATCTTTTATGGAAAAATTGTCGGGTTTTACCAATACATCTTGTTTCTCACACCGAGCATGACTCACGTGAACTTAGAGTGTAAAAGTAATTATGACATCTTTCATTGAGCCATCAATCATAAATATCATATTCCCTTACTCGAACTACGTGGTTTCTGATTCCTTTTCCTAAAAAAGGATACATAGGTAGCCCATCTGCGGGTACGATCCCAACTCTGAAATAATCCATGCCCTTCTGAATGACAATAAAATTCAAGTGCCCCACTGAGTGGCTTTAAAAAAAGTATGGTCATCATAATGTCCAAGAGAATTCTATGTATTAAAGGATACCAATGACTAAGAATCTACAAACAAATACAGATGATTCTCTATCGATGAAGAACCTCAAATACATATAAAATATTCTCTAAATTTCTTATATATCAATCATCGATTGTCAGATCTAAAGGAAAGCTCATTTTATACTTGTTAATATAATAAGGATTCACAAACATAACTTAAATCTATAAAGAGAGTCCCGGAGAAGACAATAATTCCCCTCAAAAAGGTGTGATGAGTCCGACCTCCCATCCTCTCAACCAATGAAAATTTCTAAGCATCATCAGTCTACAACTATTGAGCACATAACTTTGGAAAGTAGGTTCAAATGGATATGGAATCATTGGATGTTTCCAGTTCTATGAACAAACCCGTTAGAAACCGCTTGGAATTTTTGAATCACAAATCAATGAGATCATCCCCCAATTCCAGAGGGAAATAGTTATGATATGATAATTATTTATAATATTCTTCTAATCATATATATTATTTTGTTATGGACGAATCATGATTAAATATGTTATGTGTGACCCTAATTTCATATTAAAAATGTTATGAATGAACCTGATTACATGTTCAATATTTTATGCACGAACCTAGTTGCATGTCCATAGGTTTATGAATGAACCTAATTACGTGTTCAAATGTTATGAGTGATCCTTATTACATATTCCAAATGTTATGCATGGACCTATTTCCATGACCATAATTTATGTGTGAACCTAATTACATGGTCACAATTTTATTAGTGAACCTTATTAACTATTCCCAATGTTTTTCATGGAACTTATTTCATGTCCATAAGTCTGTATATGAACTTGATTACATGTTCACAATGTTAAGAATAACCCTATTTTCTTGTCCATATGGATATGCATGAACCTGATTACATGTTCACAGTGTTATGAATATACCTAGTTTCATATCAATAAGTTGAAGTTGGGGCCTAATTTCTTGTCCTTAACATAATGAGTGAACATGTTTCCCCTTATACATGTTGACAATGTTATAAAAAAATATGCATTCCCTAAATTACATGCCTTATTCCAATGTTTTTATTTCTTGACTTATGCTCTGAATTCTATTATGATCCATGTCTTATAACCTACGAATATTTATTATGATCTCTAATATGAATGGTATGATCTGAAAATTTTATGCTCATGTTCCATTCACATTTTTTCAAGTTTTGATTACACATTTCATTTATTTACCCTTACTGAGTATCTGTTGTCACCACTTTCTTATGTTTCCATTCCCCGGGATATGAAGAAAGTTCATAGGTATAATTAATAAAGGTGGATATTTTTATTGGATATGTTGAAGTTCTTTTAAAAGGATAGATGATTTTTCTTCCATTTTTCCAAAGACACTAAACTAGTATGATCCTCAAACATGTGTTTTTGTAATATAAAAAATATTCATCTAAAATGATTTAATATCCATATATGTTAATCATGGGTAGCTATATTTATTTTCAAATGTCATGGTATAAAGACATGATTGTATTTTCATATTTCTTGTATGAGGCATCAATGGTACATTTTTGATTTTCGACATTAATTATTCAGTCATTATGAATTTAGTTATTGAGATTCCATGTGATTATTAGATTAGTTATAATATTCATGGAGAATTTTCATGATACTGTGATTATTTATATAGAATTATTTTATTATCATTTCGTTATTCCATATTATTTTCAATTTATTTATTAAATTGAATTTTTTTCAGTTATTTACCTTTCAATGTTGATTATGCTGATTGATTTGTAATATCTTATACAGTACATAACCCGTACTGAGCATTTGAGCTCATCCTTAGTCTGTTTCCTTTCTTAAGAATCAATAAATTGTACTATGATTGTTATGAAAGGATATTCTAATGGGAATACTATTATTCTCAAAATAATTATATTGTAATTTTGGGTTTCAAATGTAATATGGGAATCACATATGTATCTAGTTTACTAGGACTATTAAAATATTTGGTCCATTGGGATGTGATCCCTTGTATCATATACCAATTTTATAATGTAACCAAAAAATTGGGGGTACTATAATCAGGGTCCTTAAATTTTGTATCAAAGTTAATTTAGTAGGGACTTTTGGAAATATATTTTGTAAAACATAGATTATGGAATATAACCCTATTAATGAATTTGAGGGTAACTCTAAGTATAGGATTATAAAAAACCTATTCATTATTCAAAATTAATTCATGATTTATTACATAAAATTACACATAATACAACCTATAAGATCGATAAATCTAGTGACCCTAGGAATTATGCACACAACAAAACATATTGAACATCTGATATGACAACATTATTTAAAACATCCTTAACATACTTCTAAAATTACAAGTCTTTTAAAACATCATGGTTTAACATGGGGAAATAATAATAAAGGGGTGAGATATAAATCCCAGTAAGAGAATAAATATGTAATAAGGTTATAAATGTTAGGTAATCGGCATATCAATGGGGCATAAAAATAGAAGGATTCATAAACATGATCAATGAGTCATTATAGAGCATAATAATCATAACATGGGTAATGTGGAAAGAATATAAAACACTGCATCATAAATATAGGTTATGGTTGAGCTGCCAAGACATAATGATGAAAGTAGTACCATAATGGAATAAGGTTCACGTTATTTCCCAAAATGATGTATCTTTATACTAAACATTTCCCAATGAATTGGAGTGCAATTTAATTCCAGGCAGACCCATCACATTCATTTCATTCTCTTTCTTATGTGTCCCACATAGATCATAAAACATGAATTAAGTCATCATAAATATTTATTACATGATTTCAGAGTGTGAAATAAATACATTTCAATCCCATTTCAAGGAATTATAAGAATATAGTGTTGAATACCCTTGATAGTAAATGGGTATTGTATTCACTACATAATAGATTTTGTTTGGAAATTCACAATGGAATTCTGACAGCATAGCGACGTTGTTTAAAAATTCATAATATGGGTTTATGAGAGAGAAAGAGTTATCTAAAAATTTATACATAAATTTTATAGTAATTTTTATTTCTAATAACATATCCCATCATAAGGAAACAATGATAAATGATATATGGTAAAAAAAATATAATTGAATAAAAAGGAGAAAGGAAAACATCCTTACTAAATTTAGGCGTGGTAAATAGTGTACATAAAAGAACATCAAAGGGATTAATGAGAGTTAAAGGGTATCTCACAATATATAAATATAATTAATAGTAATGTGAATATGGTATAACATATCTCAATAATAACAAATTGAAACAGAGTGACAAGAAAAAAAAAGATGTGCCTGAATTGAAATGACAAGAGACAAATCACTTATTTTACTGCTTGAATCCAAATGCTTGGGAAGGGCTACCTGAGAGCTTGGAGGTTCCTTGGGATTAATATAGAGATTTTATGTAAGATTATGGAATTTTCCATGGAGTTTTATTGATGAAAAATATATTCTTGGGCGAGTATATAGGAAAAGAGGAGGATTTGTTTATTATTTATGTTTTGGACACTACATAATGAAATAACAAAAACCAAAAAAAATCCCATGGTTTTTGGTCGTGGTTTCTTCCAAATGGGAGTGTATTACATTATTTTATAAATTCAAGGGCCTAACATAATAAAATAATAACATTTCTTATATGAAGGTGAGTCATACTCTTAAGGAAATGATTTTAAAACCATAAAATATATTAATGGTTTTGGACGATTCATAAAGGATTTATAAAATTATTAAAATAAACATAAAATGACATTATTTTAAAATTAAAACATATATTTTTTAATATATAACCTTTATAATATTTTTACATAACTTTTTGGTCATTATGATGTTATAATACACAATGTATATTTATATGGTATTTAATTTTAACCCGAAATTTTGTGTATCTCAATAAATTAAGAAAATTTCACCATTGGATAATTATAAAATTATGATAAGAAAATAAAAATTATTTTATCAATTTTTTTTTATAAATATTAAAATTTTAACTTTTAAAAATATTAGTAGGTATTTATTAAAAATGATTAGTTTTTTACAATAACTATATTCAAACCCTTACAAAACAAACATTCATCTTCATAAAAAACGAAATAGTCATTTATATTTAATAAATATTATTTAATAATAATATTTTATTAAAATACTATTTATTTAAAAAACCATTAATTTATCAAAATAAATTCTTTGATTGAATTTGCATATTACCCAAAAATATTATTGGCATTTTATTGAATCAAACTAAAAAACATTTTTGAAGTAAAAATAATAGGATTAAAATATATTAATTATTCTATAAAAAATAATTTACATACTCATATTGATAGGGTCTGGATACATATCCCCATTTATACACCAGAAAATTCCCTAAGGGTATGGTTTACGATGGTGGAACTTTCATGGGGCAGTTCGGTGAACATGGTTTGGATCGTGATCTCAATGGGATTTACCTTCTCCCATAAACGGTTTTTCTCATTCTAATGTTGATTGATCTCAACATGGGATTGGTAAATGGAAAATAATCTAAATTATATCTTCCTTAGAATCTTTGATAAATGGGATTCATATGGTATGATCCTACTGGCTGAGGCCACCGCTTCCTTTTTCTATGGCAATTAACGTTTTTAAAATCCCTATATTTATACTAATCATGTGAGCAATGTTAAATGATTATATTTAAAAGTTATTTATTCATAATGGTGAATTAAATATAATAGGATGTAATAAAACCAAGTAAGTGATCTTTTTTCTATAACCATATTATATAATAATAGATTTAAATGAATTAAAAGGGGAAATTTATTTATAATAGTACAGGTTGTTAAAATCTTCCCCCCTTAAGAAATTTAACCCTCAAAATTTATTTTTACCATACTAAAATAGATGAGGGTAAATATATTTGATCACCTTATCCAGTTCCAACATTTATTCTTGAAATATATGGTTTTTCAATAACACATTAATAAGGTATATTGTTTTATTTCGTAGGAAGTTTTCTATATAATCAAATATCCTCACTAGATACTCTTCATAGAAAGATCATTTTACAATGTTACCACCTATAGATTGAATAAATGTGTAGGGACATGTATGTAAGTGATTTTTAAAGAGGGATATATGGAATACATCATGTACTTGAGATAGGTTCGGTGGGAGTGATAGTTGATAGGCTACTGCTCTAATGCGATCAAGGATCTCAAAGGGGTCGTTGTATCATGGACTAAGACTTCCCTTCATCCTAAATCTCGTGAATTTATTCCAAGGAGATACGCAGAGGAATACCATGTCTCCAATATCAAACTATAGTTCTCATCAATGATTGTAATCATAGTTCTTCTGTCGACTATGAGAAGCTATGATAGACAGCTGAATGGTCATAACCTTTTTCACCATTAACATGACCATTTCTGGAACTAGTATTTTACATTCCCCGACATTATTCCATCATATGGTGCTCTGCACCTCTTCCCCTATAGATATTCATAGGGATCCAATTAAATTCTTAATTGGAAATTGTGGATGTAAGAGAACTTATCCCAAGGGAAATATTGGTCCCATCCTCCTTTAAGGTTAATTGAGAATACTCTTAACATGTCCTAAAGTGTATAGATTGTATTATCTAATTGGTCATTTGGTTGAGGGTGATAAGTTGTGATGAAGTTCAACTCACTGTTTAGGGCATGTTGAAGAATTTTCATGAATATATAGGTGAATCTAGGATCTATATCAGATACAACTGATAGTGGTACTCTATTTAGCCTCACCACTTCTCTAATGTATGTTTGTGAATTCTGATCTAATGAGAAGTCCTCTCTCATCACCATTAAGTGTGCAGCCTTTATAAGATGGTACAAAACAACCCAGATAGAATTTTTTCTTCTTGATATCTTTGAAAGTCTGGTAAAATATTCCAGGGCTATGTTTTCTTATTTCCATGCTGGTATGGGTAATGGTTGCATCATCTCCTTAGACATCATCCTTTCATCCTTTAATTACTAACATACCTGATACTATGATGTATAATTAGTGATCTTATTTATATTGTCTCACCATTGTGCTCTCCGAGATATTTATACAAATTTTCTCTTTATGGGTGGATGGAAAAATGATTAACTATGTTAATCATCCAACAATTATTTCTTTCACTCATGATTTAATGGTACACATAGTCGTGATCCAAATATTACAAATACATCATTAACAATAAACTAAGAGGATTTACCTTTTCTTATAGGTTACACTTTCTTATGAATTCCCACAACTTATATTTTGTCATCATTTACCTTCTATATAAGGGATGTTTAAGAAATAATTTGGAAAGGATTTATGGTGTTCCTTTCTTCATGATTCCCAAGTATATCTTTTCCAAATTTATGAAAATCTGATCCCTCTCAATTCTCATTAATGATAGAATTACTGGATACTTTTTTACAGAGTGTCCTTTACATTATTAAATTTACCCTGACATTAATAAATTGATAAATCATTTTAATTTATCATCAATAACCATCATCATTGGCACATATCTAGCTCTTTATATGTGAATATATATTTAAGGCTTTTGTGATATGTTTATATTTCAAACTTCACCCCTAAGAGATAATGTCTCCATATTTTCAAATCGAATATTACCGTTGTTAAATATATATCATGATTTGGGTACTTATGTTCATGAACTTTCAACTACCTTTATACAGAGGTTATGACTTTTCCAGTTTTTCATCAACACAGAACTCAATCCTTTCTTCGAAGCATTTTTGAATAACACGAAAATTTCACCACTATTGGGTAGAATGAGCAAAGGGGTAGTGATAATACACCTTTTCAATTACTTGAATATATATTCACATTTATCATTATATGAAAGAATTAATACCTTTGACATTATCTTGGTAATAGGGTTTGGCAATTGTTATAATTTTCTCAAAAAATTGATTATAGTACCCAGTTAATCCAAGGAAACTATGGATATTTGACATAGATATTGACTTCGTATATCTGTAAATTTCTTTTTTTCATTGAAGGGTCCATATATATCCCATTTATTGTGATGATATTCCACATGAATGAGACATCATTCCACTATAACTTACATTTTATATACTTGGCATAAAGCTTATCCTTTTATAAGGTCTTTAAAAAAGTGGGCAGATGCTCCTCATGATCCTCCTTGGTTTAGTAGTGTATTTGAATATCATCTACAATTACTAACACAAATTTTTTAAGGTAATATCTAAAGACTCTATCCACCAATTTTATGAGGAATTTTGGAGCATTAGTACGCCCAAAAAGAAATCACTATGAACTCATCGTGCCTATACCCTGTAAGAAAAGAAGTCTTGGGGATATCCTCCTTCTTCACCCTAAAATGGTAATACATCGATCATAGATCCACCTTCAATAATTATTTTTATCCATGTAGGTGATTGAAAAAATCATCAATATGTGGTAGGGGATACATATTCTTTATCATGATCTTATTGAGACCATGATAATCAATGAAAATGAGAATTTTCCCTTATTTATTTTTGATAGAGAGGACTGGTGCACCCCAAGGTGAAGCACTTGGGAAAAAGAAAAATTTATCCATATTTATATATAATTGTTTTTTAGATCCAAAAGTTCCACAACTTCAATTGTATACTGATTTTTTGATATTGGAAATTCCCCAAACATAATCACAATTAAAAAAATCAACCTCTCAACTTGTAGTAAGTCCAAGAAATTCCTTAGGAAACACATCATTGTATTCCCTCAAAATAGTCATGTCTTTTAGGATGATTCTTTTATTAGACTCAATTATTTCATCTTGATATGCTAGATCATAGGGAAATAATATCCATCATTGATATGTTAGTTCTAAATAATATTTATCCTCCTCTTTTTACGTGTATATAATCAAGGGTTGATTCATAATATTAAGAGTGATTTGCTTCTTGTGGTATTTTATGTTGGCTAAATATAGGTAAATCCAATAAATTTATTGAATTACATAAAATTACACCAACGGGAGTATGAAATGGTTCACTGGGACGTTCATCACACAAATAGTAACAGGGGAGGAATTATATAAATTTGATGCAATAATTTCTTTATTACACATTTTTACCAACAACACTACCTCCATGATTTTTATTAGGTTTTTAATAGTTCTAGTAAACATTCATAATAAAATGGAATGTGTAGAACCAGAAAAAAAGAATGTTTGTTGTTATTCAATGAATAAATAGCATACATGTCACCACTTCATTATTGGGATCTAGTTCATCAGTTTTCATGGAAAAATCTCACCCCTACCACCTTATAGTTTTTTTGTTGTCTTAGAATACCCTTGACTTAGTGCATTGTTTTGAAAAGTGGCCCAATTCCATGCAGTTGAATTAATGAACAATGATTTAAGGGTTTATCGGTGCATTCCTTTACTCTATCTCATTATTTGGTTTCTAATATCAATATGTTTTATCTATCTTTCCTTTATTCTTACACCTACAAAATTTATTCATCCCCCTAAAAAATTTCTAATGTGCTTCATTCTACATATTTTACAAGTGGGAAGACATAATTTCTTATCACTATTAGCTTTTTCCATTAGAACACTAGAATAAAACACCTATTTCTTATTCTTATACTCATGATGCCCTTGAGATTCTACGATCTCCTTTTTGACTTTGAGGGAACATGATACAATTTCCTTATACCTATCAACATCATGGATCACCATGGATTTTTATAGACTGGGTTTTAGTTCACTAAAGTGGTGATGAACCTGTTATTTGGGGATAAACAAATCCTAATGCATATCATCCTAGAATTGTGAATTTTTCCGTGTATAACATGATAGATTCTTCACATTTTTTCTTGAGGAAAAAAATATCTCTTTCCATTTTAAGACATAGAGTTCAATGAAAATATTTATAAAAAACATTCTGGAATTCCTTCCACTCCATTAATTCGATCTTTTTCTCATGGGTTGTATTAATGATCAATTTTTTTTACTAATCGTCTTCTCACTCCATATGATAAATATATAGTAAAAACATCTCTTGTTAAAAACATTAAAGGATGGAGAATATCTTCTAAATAGAGTTGATCAATTTTTCCATGATTAAGTGATCAAAGAATCTATTAAATGTCAGAGGCCTTTGACATATAATGTTCTCAATTGTAGATTATACTCTCATAGGGGGATTTGGGCACTCCTCTGTATCTAGGTTTCATTTCATAACCTATATCAATTAAGAGAGTATCATCATAAAGTTCATGATTCCCATTCCTATCAGGCTAGGAATCTCGTTCGGGTAGTCATCACATTTCCCATTGTAATGGTTGTTCGCCCGATTCCTTCTATTTCTGGCAAATTGATAGAATAAAAAGAATATTGTGGATGAATATTTTTAAAAAAATATTAAACACATAATGGGTACTCCAAATACCTTAAAGGTATAAAATATAACTAATATTATTCTCCTTAATTAATGAATTTATAGGCTTCAATATATATCATACATTACCTATTTTCAAATGTATATTATTATGGTTATTTTTTCCTTAATAATGGTTAATAATGAGCCTCTGAATATATGAAATCATATCCCTGATGAATTTCAAACCAGGTGTGTAGTAAGGCCCATTCTTAGGTACCAGGTTACACCGAGCCAAGCCCGACATAGCTTGTTAGAGTTGTTACCCCTATGCGCATTTGTTCCAGAACCATGTAAACATTTAGAAAACACATGGGGATTTATTTTTTGGATAAACATATTTCTATATATTTACTAAAATTTTGGTATGTTTTCTTATATTTGTTATTATCCCTTATACTTTCACTATATTTTTCTAATCCTAATCCAAAAAATAACTAAACATTTTCTCTGGTACCATGAATACAAACCATGTTATTTATTACACATTAATTCATGATGTATTAGATAAAAAAGAAAAAAATACATACCAAAGGATTGATAAGTCTAGTGAAATGGGAATTAGGTATATATCATAAAATTTTGAAAATGTGATACATCAACATTATTGAAAACATCCTTGTCATGCTTCTAAAATTCCTTGTCTTTTAAAAAATCACGGGATAACCGAGCGACAATCATAAGAATTGGGTGAGATATAAAGCCGAGTAAGGGAATAAACATGGAATAAGGTAAAAAAACATTAGACAATATTCATATCAATGGTGAATAAAAATATAATGAATAATAAACATGAACAATGAGACATGATATAACATGATAACCATAACATGGGAAATGTAGAAAAACATAAAATGTTGCATCATAAACATAGGTCAAGGATAAACCAACAAGACACCATGATGGATAAAGTCACATAAGGTAATAACATTAAATACCTATCCCAATATGATGTATCATGATACTTAACATTAACCAATTTAATAGAGAACTATATAATTCTGGGTGCACCCATCACATTAATTTCATTCTCATGCTTTTGTGTTCCACATAGACCATACATCATGGATTAATTCATCATAATAAAGTATTACACAATAAGGGAGTGTGGAATAAATACATTTAATTCCCCTGAAAAATATTTATAATTATATAAAGGTGAATACCCTTGATAGGAATGTGTATAGTATTCACAAAAAAATTATTTTGGCATGGAAAATCATAGTGAAATTTCTGCATTATAATGGGATCACATAAAAATTCATAAAATGGGTTGATGAGAGTGAAAGGGGTCTCTAATAATTTGGAAATTAAATGGAAAGTAAGGTTCATATGAAATAATATATACCATTATATGTTAATGAACATAATATACATAAGGTAAAGAAGATACTTCTATAATGAGGATAATGAAAAAGATCATCACTAAATTGGGTCATTGTAATGGGTGTACAAAATGGATCATGAGAGGAATTAATGAGAGAAAAATGGGACTTTAATAATATAGAAATTTAATGTAAATTAATGGAAATATGGATGAACATATACCAACATGAACAAATTGAAATTTTGAGACATAACATAAGATAGATTCTTGAATTGAAATGAGAAGAGAGAAACCCCTTACTTGAATGTGTGACATAAAATTATTGGGATGGGATTCTTAAGATCATTCAACTAACATATAAGGACTATAGGTTGTGTAAAATAGATTATGGACATTATCCAATTAGGGTTTTTGAAGAGAAATTGGTGCATGGGTGGTTTTATATAGGAAAAGAGTGGGATTTCATTGTATTTTCGGTTTTGGACTCTATATAATAAAATAACCAAAAACAGAAATTGTCCCAAGGGTTTTGTCTATGTTTTATACCAAATGAGATTGGATTTTATCATTTTTTAAAGTATAGGGTAAGAAATAATAAAATAATTCTTTACATTATGTGGAGGTGAGTAATACTCCTAAAGAAATGATTTTAAAACATTAAAATATATTAATGGTTTTGGAGGATTCATAATGACATTATAAAATTAATAAAATAAAAAAATAATTGAATTATTTTAAAGTTAAAACATATATTTGGTCATGGATACCATTTATTGTATCTATTAAATCACTTTTGTGTCCTTATTATGTTATAGTACACAAGTTATATTTATTTGGTATTTAAGTTTTATAAAAAAATTGACTATCTAAGAAAATTATGAAAAACTCATCGTTGGATAATTTTGAAGATATTATTCCAAAAATAATATTAATTTTATCTAAATAATATTATAAATATTTGGATTTTATCCTTTAAAAATAATAACTATTATTTTTTAAAATGATGGGTTTTTGACAATAATAGTTTTAGAACCCGTATAAAAATTATATTTGACTTCATAAAAATTAAATGATCATTTATATTTAATAATTTTTTTAATAATATTATTTTATTAAAATATTATTTATTTCAAAAATATATTAATTCATCAAAATAATTTCCTTATTAGAATTTGAATATTACCCAAAAATACTATTTGTCTTTTATTGATTAAAAATAAATATCATTTATAAAATAATAAAAATAGAATGAAAATATGTTAATTTTTCTATAAAATATAATTTAAAGAATCATATTTCTAGGTTCCTGATACATATCCCTTTAATAAAACAACAAAGTCTCTAATGTTAGGGTGTTTTATGGTGGAACTTTCAAGGGATGGTTCGACGAACATGGTTTTGGTAGTGATCTCGATAACCTAGAAATTCACCCATAAACGATTTCTCTCATGATTAAGTTGTTGGATCTCATCATTGGATCAGTCATGGGAAAATACAAGAAAAGATATATTTATCATAATATCAAATTAATGGGATTCATAGGGTACAATCCTACTAGTTTTTCTCATCACTTCCTTCATCTGTGTCAATTGTGTTTTTTAAAAATCCTATATTTAAACTAATTATGTGATCACTATTCAATGGCTACATTATCAATGATAATGAATCTTAAATATCAATTAAAAAAATTTGATATAATTTAAAAAATAAGTGAATGTGTTTTCTATAACCATATTACATTATAATACATTTAAATGAATTTCCAGGGGAATTTTATTTATAATAGTACATGTTGTTACAAGGATAACATAATATAGATTTGTAATAAAAATGGATATAAAATGGTTAAAAATAAAGACATATAGAATTAAAATAATGTGTCATGATTTATAAATACATTGAATAAAATTTCATTTTTGTTTGATATCTAACTCAAATTATTGATACATAAACTTTTCTTTTTGGTTTCAATTAATGGCTGGAACCAGAAGGAGTTTGTCTAAAATTCAATATGATAGAAAACTTATTGAATAAGTATTCCACCTATGAGATTATTTTTAGAAGAATCGTGAAAATTTTAACGAATTATATTGATTTGAGAATAATATTTTTTTTCATTAACATAATATTTATAGACACCATTATTGGGTTATTAGTTTAGTGTTGATCATAAGTTTACATTCTTAAACACTTTATGAAGATTTATATTATGGGATTTAATAAAGAATAAGAATATTTTGGGAGAAATTTTTGGGAATACAACCCATTGGTTTAATAATTGAAAATTTTATTTAAGGAATAATTCCTTTACATTTTTTTCAATAAGTTTAAAGGTAATGATGACATTTAGGGTTTATGTAATCTTTGATTTCAAGGTAATTATGGGTTATTATATTTTTGGGAATGCAAGATGAAATGTATGATATAACCTTTTAGGTTAAGATATTTCATTAATTTTGAATATATAAAGATTATTTATGGGAATTTTGTGAAAATTATATTAATATATATTTTGAAAAGGTACAACCTATAGATTTGGCAACAACCCATTCCATCTGACTGGGCTGTGAGTCTTGAAATCACATCAGAAGGATAATAAATGTGCATTACCTACAACTATCTTAAATAATGTCCTAGTTAGTATGAAATTGTTTTTATTTATTTAAATTATTTTAAATATAAAGGATAAGTACATTTCGGGAACATATGTTTTATCATATATACAACCATGGGATTTGGAATTTATTTTTTGTTAAATGAATTATGTCCGAGGATACTCACTATTTTGTAAACCGTATATGATTAATGTAAATATAATATTATGGAATTATATTTTTGGATTCAAGGTTAAATTTTATTTTGTATAAATATATGATTTTGTTGCGTAATTATGGTGACTTATGTTATTTGTGGAAATAATTAGCATATCTTGAAGATTATAGGTTTAAAGCATGCACATTTTGGGATATAAATATTAAATTTGTATTGTAATAATGTGTGAGAAAATACTTAGGATTAATAAGTTACTATTATAGGTAGGAATAATTATAAAGAAATTTTTTGATACTTATTTATTGATTGATCTATGTTGAATTTTAGGTATTACAGTTGAAATTTTTGGAGAATAAAGTAGTTTTCTTCATATAAAGATTTATAATTTTTGGGAATTATTTTCTCTTGTAATTACTATATTGGATTTGTTTAATGTATAAATATTGGAGGAATATATTTTTTAAATTTTGAAATTTTTTGATTCAATGATATTGATTATAGTGCTTCTAGAAATAACAATAATAACAAAAAAATGTGTACTCATCATTAGGAGAAAAAGATATGTTTGTGGTGGAAATTGACTAAAGGATGAAGTCACACATGTCAGGTAAGTATATTTAAATATTTTATTTATATAGGAATTGAAATAATTACTCCACTATTTTAAAAATATTTTGGAACAAAAATTTAATCTGTTTACCTTTTTTACTAAGAAATCAATGGCTTTTTAACCCATCAAAAATTTATGGTCTTGTGATGGTTAACTTTTCAATGGCCATGTTCTATATAACTGTTCATCAGTAAATGGAAGTCAATATTATCTTCTATATCTATGTTTTCACTACCCATATATGTTCTCCATCATGGAATCTTGTTATGTGATATTCCAAATGAACTTCGTACTTCACTTTCTCTCTTTTAAAGTGGAAGTTTTATCGAACCTTTTTACGATGTGGGATTTATAAAAGGAAAATTTGGATTGAAAACCCCTTAATTACAATCAAAATTTCAAATTATAAAGATAAAATTTATGAAATATGGGATGAATGTAATATCTCATTATTTTAAAGTAACACTATGTTCAATATCGTATACGACACATAACATTGAGCCTAAACAAACCACAAAATATTGTTATTTAAATATGACCTCTATAACATAGATATTAAATTTGTGGGAGTAAATTGGAATACATATATGATGAAATATATATATGAAATTCATATTCAATAAAAATTTATTCTTAGGAAATAAACACACAATTTTTTGTGAAGTCATTTATTTATTCAAATATATGTTTACTTATGAAAATAATTTCTATTACTCTCTATGAGAAAATAAATAAAATTTATTTTTGAAACTTCTATAAAAATTATTTTATAAAATTAAACTTATTTTGAAAATAATCATATAATAACTATACTCCTGTTAAATTTATGGATTTTTTTAAAAATATATATTTCTTAATGAACTTTAAAAAATACAGATTTTTATTGAAAATAATATTTTTATTTCAACCATTTCCAAAGATAAATTTTATTTTAGAATAGTTTTAATGTAAAAATATTTATATAAAATTTTTAATAATCTAATTATGTTCCTTGGAATCAATTTTAGTTATTAATTTTCAATAAAAATATTTTTATACATAAAAAAGGATTCTTTTAAAAAAATTGTTTTTCATTGCATTTTGATGAGATATTTTTCAATTAAATTATGAGAATTATATGTTTAGAATTTTTAAAAATTTAATCCATATTTGGATTCATAATTTTAAAATTTATTAAATAAGTTTATTTTATTTTTATTCAAAATTAATAGGGACCTTAGAAATATTATTTACCACCATAAAGGGTAAATTAAGAAAGTAAAGTTATAAATTCAATGATAATGACTAGAAAATGACCCTAAAACATGAAAAAGTTTTATTTAATGATTAATTATGGTTCATAATTATTCAATTTTCAGTTACATGACCATTTATGGCCATTTGGATAAGATTATGACCATTATAATATTTTATTTAATGAAAAGTCAGAGATGTGGCATTCATGATTTTAATAAATATAACACTTTTAATATATGGTCAAAAAAAGATATGTTTGAATATAATATTATTTTTAATTAAAAAATATTTATATAAATTATGGTAATTTATTAAAAAAAATTTGTGAATAAATAATTACCATAAATTATTATACAACGATGATAAAACTATTATTCAATTAGTAGAAAAATAAAATAAATGATATTGAAAATATTAAAAATAATATAATATGAATTAATTGAGGTGATAAAATAATTTTATATACTAATATATAATATTATTGATTTATTAAATTATTATTTTTTAACTAATCTTATATTATTGAAATTATTAATGTCATATTAATGAATAGTGTCAAAATTGACAATAATGATATTTTATAAGTAAAATATTTTATTATATTATTTTAAAAACATAAAAATATTAAATAAAAACAATTTTTATGATATATGGTCTAATAATTCTTTCCATATTCATTTATATTCATCATTTTAAAGAATATATCTCTAGAATTATCTTATTATATTTTAATATTTTGAGAACTTCCATAAGTGCTTGTCACCTAAATTATAAAATGGAACTCATTCGATCACTAATTTACAAAATTAGAGTAATATATATTGACAAAAGTACATGAATTTATTTTTTAAACAACATTATATATGTTATATAGGTTATGTTCCTTCATAAAGACCATCCCAAGATCCCTTAAAAAGGCTTCAAAATCAAGTCTGCTGAAGAAGTGGTAATCATCTTTACCAACTCTTTCAAGTTTATTTCTTCTTTTATTTCCCATTCATATATTATTTTAGAAAAAAATTTAATAATTTTAGTATCATATATATAATTATATTTTATTTTTATTATGATACAGCCATATTCCACTTTCTATCCATCCCATGAAAAAGCATCGGGCGTGCACATTACAGTTTACCGTCTCCACATAGCGGTGTAATTCTCTTTTCATCACCAATTTACTTTCATCAATATAAATATGGAAATAATTTGTGTGTATATATATGATATATTTTATGTAATAATTATTTTATAAAGGTTAATTTTTCTCTATTACATTATTTCTTTATATTTTTCAAAAAATGAAAACAATGTTCATGCATACGTATGGCCTACCATCTCCAAGAACATTGTAATTAATTTTTCTATATATATATTTATGGATGAATATATATATAATATATAATATATGATATTTAAGACATTAATAATATTCTGGTTATTATGGAAGTGTGATTAATGCATAAGTCCCAAAACGAATGAATCAAAACATACCTGAAAAATGAAGCATTTACCACCCAAAGCAGTGATTTTAACAATAATTTGATAATAAAAAAGTGATAAAATATTATAATAAAATAATATTTTGAATGATATATATGAGGAAGTATATAGAATATAAGTATAATAAATCTATTTTTACTATCTAGAATATTTGACCACATACAAAGGATCTCGAACCTGCGGTAAGGGACTTCTTCACAATTTTCTTTTGTTGAGGTATATTTTGATGTTATTCACCTATATTATTTTATAAGGTGTATATAAAGCCACTTTTACATGTTATATAATGAATTATTTTATCCTTGTTATATTTTATATTTTATAAATTTTATTCATTCCTAGGTAATACGATTCAACTAATTACAAATAGGTTTGTGTTTCTCATCTTAATTTTAATTCTATGAGACATATTCCATATTCAACACTTATTTTAATTGTGTGGGGTATATACTACTACTATGATATATAATATCATGAATAGTTTTTTTCATGGTATTTAAAGGTTAATTTTAATTAATTTCATTCATGGGGATTACGATTTAAAAGAACTCAAGTGATAAGGTTTTACTTCAAAATACCATCATTATTCAAGATTGTTTCTTTTTATGTATCAGCTGAGGAATATTTATCTTCCATTTACAAGTTTTATATAAATTGTTTAAAAAATGTTTTTTAATATTCTCCAATGATTGTTTAAATTCATTTTTACTCCTTTTTCACTTTTTTAAAAAAACATGAAAAGAATATTTCTACAATTTTCCATACAACATAATTTGTGATTTTTCTTAAAAAAGTTTAAAAGGAATGATTTTTTATCTTATATGTATCGAATGGAATTTCCTAACACCATAATGCCTCATTAAATTAAATTTTTCTTTATAAGTTCACAAATTTCCTTTCAATGAAAATGGTCTCTTTATTACTTGTGTTATTTCTAGATTTTAGAAATAATTTTCAATGAAAACTAGGACATTTTCCTCAAAATATATTTTAGAAATCTCTTTAAATTATTTTCATCTATGTAATCATCCTTTGATTAATATTATGTTTTTATGTAATATAGTGATAAAAGTCATCATATTTTTATGTATTTTTTATGATCCATTTTACTGGGGAAATTATTTACATCTCATAGGTTTAGTTCTTCCAATATAGACAATTATTGAATTTGTTAAAAGTTGTTTATTCAGATGTATTATTATATAATATGTGGAATGTATTGTACTTAGTAAGTGATGTTCAGAGCCCATTATAGCCCCTATATTCTTTGGTAGGTATCATGAGATAAAATAGATTGATTATTGGATGAGGCCTTATCTATTTTTTTATAGATTTCATAGCATATGGCCTTGAAGGTATTTATAGATATTTTGGTTGAGGTATCAATGGTATGTTTTTTATGATCAAAATTTTTCATTACATCATTATAAATTCAATTATCAATAAATAAATTGATTTTTTCATTATTGATAATAATCTTGGTAATTTTTCTTGCTCATGTGATTATTTACTTGATTATCATTTATTCATGCCATATTAGGCTCAAGTTATTGATTAAATGGAACGTGTTATACTTATTTAACATTTCATTCTAATTATACTTATTTATTTATGATATATTTAAATGTAATTAACAATTTCTAATAACATAATATCTCCCTTATTTTATTTCCTTTCCTCAGTAATCCATGAAGTGTGCTAATTGTTTTTTCAAGGATATGCTATAGGGAATAATGTTAATATTCAGAAGAATTTATGTTGTAATTTTTTTTCAAATGTGATGTAGGAATCATGTATTTATCAATTTTATAAATATATCCTAACTATTCAATACATATAGACCTAATTCCTTATACCTTGTTCCCATTTAATAATATAACCACCAATTTGAGGCTACCATAAAATGGGTCATTACATTCTATGTGAATCGATATCACGTACAAGACCTAAAACATTGATGAGCATGTCTATATAATTTATGAGAATAAAGTCTTTATTCATGAACTATTTAAGCTTTATGTTGAGGGATAAATTGGTTTCCACCAGAAATAGTGTGGTATAAGCTACAAATAGATTTGAACTTATTGTCATGGACACGTCATTGAACAACATGGTAAATAAAATTCCTCCACATGTATTATAAATCACAGATGTACCATCGTAACTCATGTTTAAGTCTTATGAATATGTAGTGCTAACATAAATGGGGAATATAAATGTTATTAAAAAATTCATAATATACATATACTAAGGGGTATGTTCTACTACATGACAAATGTTCTATATCACGCCCGGACTTTATTGAGGTATGCGTTTAATTTTAAATTTTTATTTCATGAGTTTAAATTGACGGTTTATTTAATTGCGTGGTTGGAGTGTGGACTGAGTTGACAAGGGGTTTCCGCAGTGGCGCTGACAAATGCGCGTTGGACTTACATCTCTTGGCGTGCGCGCAAGGCACGAGCAAGCTGGATAAAATTTATTTTTAAGTGCGCGTTGATAAGTGTGTGTTGGCTTCACGTCGCTCGACACGTGGTGCCGATGCTCAAACATTAAATAACCAGATAAAAAGTTATTATGTTTTTTTTGGTTATTATTGTATTATGATTAATATATTATTGTTATTATTATATTATTTATATTGTTATTATTATTTTTATAATTATTATGGTGTTATTGTTATTATTATTAATTCTAATAGTATTATTATTCTTATTGATTATTATGTTAATTGTATTAATGTTGGTTCATATTATTATTGTTTGATTTATTATTATTAATTTATTTTATATTTTTTGTTAACTTCTCCCTCTCCCGAAACCCTAGCCACCACCTTTCTTTTTTTTTCATTTCATTTTCTTTTATTCCTCTTGTCTTCCTCCCCCGTTTTTCTTTTCCTTATTCTCCTTCCCCACTCTTCTCCTTCCTCCTGCATCCGCACTCCCCTCTCCCCACTCTTATTCTTCCTCCTGCATCCTCACTCCCCTCTCCCCACTCTTCTTCTTCCTCCCACCCCTCTCTCCCTCTCCTCTGCATTTCGCCGCTCCTGCACCTCCCGCCGGACCTGCATCGGTCGCGCCTCCGCCTCGGCCTACTGCTCCTCTTGCAACCGCAACAGACCAGCCGCCCCTGCCGCTTCTCTTCTTCTCCTCCTTCTTATCTTCTTCTTCTCTTCTTCTTCCCTTCTTCCTCTTCTTTCTCTTCTCATTCTCCTCTTCTTCTTCTTCTTTCTTTCCTCCTCCTCTCCTTCCTCTTTTCTTCTTCTCCCCTACCACTCTTCATTCCCCCGCCCAGCCGGCACAAACCCCCTGCTGCTCTTCTTCTTTTTTTTTTCTTTCTTTCTTCTTCCCTATTTTCTTCTTCTTCTCTTCTCCTTCCTCTTTTCCTCTTCTTCTTCCTCTCCCCCGGACGGCGCTCTTCCCTGGTGCGTCGTTCCTGCACCCCGCTGGTTTGTCATCTCTTTATTTGGTTATTTTGTTTTTTTCATTTTACTATTTTAACTAATAAGACATTACGGCTTGCTTTTATTATTAATATGTTATTACAATAATTACTGTTCTGTTATTAATAATATGTCAATAATAATTATATTATTATTGTTATTATTATTATTATTATGGTATTATTATTATTATCATATTATTATTATTATTATTATGTTAGTAATACTATTATTATTATACTACTATTGTTATTATTATTATTATTATGCTATTACTATTATTAATATTAATATTATTGTTATTATTATTATTTATAATTAGTATTATTACTACTATTATTATTGATATTGTTATTATATTATTATTATTATTCTATTATGTTATTATTATTATTATTATTATTATTATTGTGTTAACTTTTTCACTGAACCCGTTGAGCGATATGCTGTTTTTAGGACCTGTTTGACGGCTCAAGACGGTGCGACCGCGGCGCAACTGGAGTCTTGCGTCGTGTCTTTTTCTGCGCCTGTTTGAGGTAGGTGATTCCGCACTCAATTATCTTTTGGCGATCTTTTGCATGCTGGTTTAATTTTTCATCACCCTGCTAATTAGTTTTCAAATTGACAAATTAGTTTTAATTACTTTTTAAATGCGCATTTTATTTGCCAGTGGTACATTCATGTGGTGAAAGCCCATTTATTTTATTGCGGAAACTCACTTTGGCTGTTTATTATTATTTGTCAACTGTGCAGTGTGTGTCAGGGAGTTCGGATGACGCAGGTTGTGTGTTGGCATGTCAGAATGTGTTTTTTTTTTATAAAAAGGGGATTTTTTGGTGACTTTTTAACCTTTAAAAATTGTTGCGACATGTTTGAAAACTGTTAAATAATTTTTCTTAGTGGTTTTCTTAAATAACAAATTGATTTCGTTAAGTTATGCGTCTAGTTTAATTTAAAGCATATGCAGTGCGGTTTAAGTTTTTAAAAAGAAAAGTTTTGGTGCGTGTGTGGTTTTCAAAGAGGATGTCAGTGTGCAGGTGACCTGTTTGGCTCGAAGTGCTAATGTGACATGCTATATGAACTTGATCTCTAGGTGAGCACAATGAGGGAAGCCGGGGTATTAGGTGGGGAGACTGGGACTAGTGAGCTAGTGTTCCGGAGATGACCCGACCCGGTTTCACTGGCAGGTTTGACGACTGCAACACTAAATAAACTTATGATATCTGAGGTTCGTGGCCTTCTAAGCCACGTGTTCTGAGGTTCGTGGCCTTCTAAGCCACGTTATCTGAAGGTCGTGGCCGCCTAAGCCACGTTTCACCGAGACACGACGTTCTAGGATCCCGCTAGTCTAGTACCCATAGGACTTTTCCCATCCCTTGGTGCCACCAGTTACCTTGCGTGCATGCTGATACGTGTTATGTCACTTGAACTGCTATCCTAATGTGTTTATCTTGAACTGCCTTTCTTTTAAATTATTTTATGAAAAACCATTTTCTTTTGCACTTCTTTCTATCTTTATTTCAGCATTGCATTTGGTTGTCTTTTGATAGTTGTGTGTGGAATATTTTATTGGTGATATCCTGCTGGGCGATTTCTCACACCCTACTTACACCCTTGGGGGTAAGTAGACTTGTTTACTCCTGATACAGGCAGGGGTCCAGCTTTTGGGAGCAGTGGTTCAGGTTGTTAGCAGGACCATCTACGTGGCGTTTTGGTGGTGGCCTAGAGGCGGTGTCCTTACACCGGGCGACAGTCCTTAGGTTGGTTTTTGGTTGTCTTGTTTTGGTGTTATTTGGGTTTTGAGTACTTGTGAACCAAAAACCTATTTGGTTGTCTACATGTTTGACTGTAACCTTTATTTCTGTTTGGTTTACTTTGGTTGGCTGCTTTACATTTATTCACTCGGGTAAATCGTTCCCAAGGTTTATTTTGATACCCGGGCACTTGTGTCAGCCCTTGGGGATAGGGAACGCCCTTCGGGCCTTTCCGCGGGCCAGGTCGGGCGTCGGTTCGGATGGCGACCCGATTCGGTTCATGACAAAATGGTATCAAAGGGCGCAGGTTGTTGGGGGTTTATGTTATTTGGGATGAGTTGGGTTGTACATGAGTTGGGTCTGTCGGGGCTCAGAATTCATGTTGCGAGTAGGGTGCCTGGCCAGCACGCCTCGTGACAGATACTGAGTCACCATGGGATGTCAGGGTGCTTGTTTCACTTTCTTTCTGGGTGGGACGTGCAGGCTGCAGACTGTGCGTGGACACCAGATAAGGAAAGTAAAGCTTTTATATGGATTTGTTTTTGCATGATTGGTTTATTGATGAATAATTATCTTGTTGGAAAAATTTATTCCCTTTTTATTGATGGTTTCCTTTCTTGATTGCTGCTCTTTTTCAGTAAGATGCCTCCCCGGAGAGTTCCCATGCATCCATGGGAGGAAGCCGGAGAGAGTTCTCCCGCGCCGCTTGATCAGAGATTTGTTGAGGCGATGGTCCGAGCCGTTCAGGCTTTAGGACAAGGGGCGACTCCTGCCCCCGCCCCTGTTCCAGCTAGAGGGGAAGATTTTGGCTCTAGAAAGGATAGAGCTCAGGAGTTTCTGAGGAGAAAACCTCCTTCTTTCTGAGGTGGTTCAGAACCTCAGGAGGCAGAGGAGTGGCTTGAGAAGATAGAAAGCATGTTCGATTTCCTTGACACGCCTGAGGAAGTCAGGGTGAAGTGCGCCTCGTTTCAGCTGGAGGGTTCCAGTCGCAAATGGTGGGAATCAGTGGTCCAGGCTGGGAAGCACGAGCACATGAGCTGGAAGGATTTAAAGGGTATCTTCAACGAGCAGTATTGTCCAGAGTTTGTAGCCTATGCTAGATCTCGGGAGTTCATGGAGCTATCGTAGGGGAATCAGACAGTGATGGAGTATGCGAATCGCTTTGCTGAACTGGTACGGTACGCACCAGAGATAGTTTCGAGTGAATTCTTGAAAGCTCAGAAGTTTGAGAAGGGCCTTCGACCAGAAATTCACTCCCAGGTTTTCTTGTTCAAGCTGAAGACTTATGCTGAGGTGGTCGATCGTGCTTGTATGGCCGAGATTGACCAGAAGGGAAAGTCGGGGTTTTTGGATCAGTGTCAGGGCTTGGCAGTGGCAGTTCATCTGAGAGGAAGAGGAAGCGTGATGAGCAATGGAAGAAGGGTGATGGCAGCTCAGGTCATCCTCCCAGGCATTTTTCATCTGGGGCTTCTGGTGCAGGGTCTGTTGTGTGCCATCAGTGCGGAAGGGCAGGGCACATCCGACCTGTTTGTCCATACCCTCCCAGACCATGCCATGGATGTGGAGTGGTGGGACATCTACAGCGCTTCTGCAGGACTGCACGCCCTTATCAGAGTGGGGCTGGATCAGTGGCTTCTAGAGGGGTATCAGTTCAGTCAGAGCCGACCAGGACGACAGGATCTCGGTTTGGTGGGCGTGGTGGTAGGACCGGATTGTCTTCAAGGCAGAGCCATATCAGGGCAGTGCCTCAGGCGAGCGGTCGCTCTCAGGCAGGGACCAGGCAACTGCATGCTGTTGATCAGGCACCAGCGGGATCTGATGCAGGGCCTTCGATGGTTCGAGGTACTATTCTGGTTGCATCCTCTATAGCTGCAGTTTTATTTGATACTGGTGCTTCAGTTTCTTTTATATCTGCTCGTTTTGTGAATCTGCTGAACCTACCATCCGAGCTTTTATAGTTTGCTATGGAGTTGGTAACGCCGTTGGGGAAAAAGAGGGAGAAAGGCCTCAAGTGCCGATCATGCGCACTCTCTGTGTCGGGAGTCGAGATGGAATGGGATTTCTTGGTCCTTGACATGGACCTATTTGATGTGATCCTCGGTATGGACTGGCTGGTGCGCTTCCAGGCGCACATTGATTGCTATCAACGCCGAGTCAGCTTTACAACACCAGATGGGACTCCTCAGCTATTTCATGGAGAATGGGATCCTCGGTCGGGACGTGCGGGACCTCCACTCCCTGAGCTTGGAAATATTTCTTATCAGTTGTCGTCACTCGCGCTGGAGGACGATGGTGGTATTTCACAGGGCGGGTTACCTCGTGTAGTGGATGAGTTCCCAGAGGTTTTCCCAGATGATTTTTCTGGCTTACCCCCAGAGTGAGACGTGGAGTTCTCGATTGAGTTGGCGCCGGGAACACAGCCTATATCTCTTCCCTCATATCACATGGCCCCCACCGAATTGAGGGAATTAAAGATACAGCTGGACGATTTGGAATCCAAAGGACTCATTCGCCCGAGCATCTCTCCTTGGGCCGCACCGGTTTTATTCGCGAAGAAGGCCGATGGAACCCTTCGGTTGTGCATTGATTACCGGAAGTTGAACAAGGTAACCATCATGAATAAATACCCTTTTCCTCGGATTGACGATTTGTTTGACCAGCTGAAGGGGGCAAAGTGGTTCTCCAAGATTGATTTGCGTTTGGGATACCACCAGCTCAGGGTGAGAGAAGCAGATATCCCGAAGACGGCTTTCCGAAGCAGGTACGGTCACTTCGAGTACTTGGTCATGCCTTTCGGACTGACGAATGCTCATGCAGTTTTTATGGCACTCATGAATAGGGTGTTCCACCAATATCTCGACTCATTTTTCGTGGTATTCGTGGATGACATCCTGATCTACTCTGGATCTGAGGAGGAGCATGAGCACCACCTGCGCGTTGTTTTGGGCACTTTGCGGGATCACCGCCTGTATGCCAAACTCTCAAAGTGCACTTTCTGGATCAGGGAAGTGAAGTTTCTAGGGCATGTCGTCTCAGAACAAGGGGTTTCAGTGGATCCCGAAAAGATCAGAGCAGTTATGTCTTGGGAGCAGCCGAGAAATGTGTTTGAGATCAGAAGTTTTCCGGGCTTGGCTGGTTATTACAGGCGCTTTGTCCGGGACTTCTCGCGGCTTGCCTCCCCCATGACCGCACTCACCCGGAAAGGGGTGAAGTTTGAGTGGAACCCACAGTTCCAGACATCTTTTGAGGAGTTGAAGCGGCGGTTGACCACGGCACCTGTGTTGACCTTACCGGAGTCAGGAAAGGGCTATGTGGTGTACTGTGATGCGTCAGGTACGAGCCTCGGATGTGTGCTCATGCAGGATGACCATGTTGTGGCTTATTGTTCTCGCCAACTCCGGCCGCATGAGAAGAACTATCCGACTCACGACATAGAGTTGGCGGCAGTGATGCATGCTTTGAAGACGTGGCGCCACTACCTTTTTGGGGAGAAGTTTGTGGTCTATTCTGACCACAAGAGCCTGGCCTATATTTTCTCTCAGAGGGATCTCAATTTGAGGCAGCACCGCTGGGTCGAGTACCTGCAGGGTTTTGATTTTGATATTGTCTATACCCCTGGCAAGGGTAATGTGGTAGCTGACGCATTGAGCAGAAAAGTACCAGTGCAGGCGTTGAATAAGTCCAGCGATGAGTGGACTTTGATGGGGCTCTTCGCCCAGTTTCATTTGGAGAGCAGGGAGCACAGTGGAGGTACTTTCTTGGCTAGCATCCAGTTGACTCATGCCCTTCTATAGTTGATTAAGAAGGAGCAGCCTGGTGATGAGTTTTGTTAGCGATCTATGCAGTTTCTTCATGGTGGGGAGACTCCTTCTGATTGGTCTTTGTCTTCCCAGAGGGTCCTATGCTTCAAGGGCCGTGCTGTAGTGCCGTTGTCTCTGCGAAAGGTGGTGATGCAGGATAGCCACCAATCTCAGTGGGCCGTCCATCCTGGTACCACCAAGATGTACTACGATGTTCGCCGTCAGTTCTGGTGTCCAGGTATGAGACGGGACATAGCCGACTTCGTATCCCGATGTTACACTTTCTAGCAAGTGAAATCTGAACATCAGAGACCATCTGGCCTACTCCAGCCATTACCCATTCCTACCTGGAAGTGGGATGAGTTCGCCATGGACTTCATCATTGGCCTGCCTCGTACACCCCGAGGGAGGAATGCTATCTGGGTGGTAATTGACCGTTTGACTAAGTCTGCTCACTTTATTCCGATCAGAGATACAGCAAAGGTAGAGGAACTGGGCCGCTTGTATGTTCAGGAGGTGGTCAGACTTCATGGTGTGCCGTCGGCAGTTGTTTCTGACAGGGACCCCCGTTTTACATCACGGTTTTGGGGAGGCCTCCAGAAGGCTTTGGGGCCGCAGATTAAGATGAGCACGGCATACCATCCGCAGACCGATGCCCAGACGGAGCGGGCGAATCAGATTCTGGAAGACATGCTTCGGGCCTGTGTGTTAGATTTTGGAGGCTCATGGGATAGCCATTTGGGGCTGGTCGAGTTTGCTTACAATAACAGTTACCAGTCTTCCATCAGAATGGCACCCTTTGAGGCGCTCTATGGCTGGCCTTGTCGGTCTCCTCTGTGTTGGGCTGAGGTAGGAGAGGCCTCACTCTTGGGACCGAGTCTTGTACAGGAGACGTCTGAGAAGGTCAAGCTGATTAGGCAGCGGTTGTTGACAGCTCAGAGTCGCCACAAGTCTTATGCAGATCAGAGGCGGCGGGATCTCGAGTTTTCAGTGGGGGACAGAGTGTTCCTGAAAGTGGCCCCTCGCTTGGGTCACCGTCGTTTGGGGAAACAAGGGAAGCTGACACCGAGATGTTTCGGACCTTTCGAGATTCTTGAGCGGATTGGAAAGGTGGAATACAGGTTAGATTTTCCCTCGCAGTTGACATCGATTCACGACGTATTTCATGTCTCCCAACTAAATAAGTACAACCCCGACCCGTCGCATGTGCTGAATTGGGAGGAGCTGGAGATAGAGTCCGACTTATCTGTGGTCGAGCGACCAGTGCGTATAGTGGATTCTCGGGAAAAGGTGCTGCGTGGAAAGTCCATTCCTCTGGTCCGTGTTCTTTGGCAGCACGTGAATGATGAACAAGAGACTTGGGAGCGGAAGTCATGGGTTGAACAGGAGTACCCATTTCTATTCTCTGATCAGGCTTTGAGCTGACTTTCCGAGGGCGGAAAGTTTTCATGGTGGGGAGAATTGTCATGCCCAGACTTTATTGAGGTATGCGTTTAATTTTAAAATTTTATTTAATGAGTTTAAATTGACGTTTTATTTAATTACGTGGTTGGAGTGTGGACTGAGTTGACAAGGGGTTTCCGCAGTGGCGCTGACAAATGCGCGTTGGACTTACATCGCTTGGCATGCGCGCAAGGCACGAGCAAGCTGGATAAAATTTATTTTTAAGTGCGCGTTGATAAGTGTGTGTTGGCTTCACGTCGCTCGACACGTGGTGCCGATGCTTGAACATTAAATAACCAGATAAAAAGTTATTATGTTTATTTTTGGTTATTATTGTATTATGATTAATATATTATTGTTATTATTATATTATTTATATTGTTATTATTATTTTTATAATTATTATGGTGTTATTGTTATTATTATTAATGCTAATAGTATTATTATTCTTATTGATTATTATGTTAATTGTATTAATGTTGGTTCATATTATTATTGTTTGATTTATTATTATTAATTTATTTTATATTGTTTGTTAACTTCTCCCTCTCCCGAAACCCTAGCCGCCACCTTTCTTTTTTTTATTTTTCATTTCATTTTCTTTTATTCCTCTTGTCTTCGTCCCCCGTTTTTCTTTTCCTTCTTCTCCTTCCCCACTCTTCTTCTTCCTCCTGCATCCTCACTCCCCTCTCCCCACTCTTCTTCTTCCTCCTGCATCCGCACTCCCCTCTCCCCACTCTTCTTCTTCATCCCACCCCTCTCTCCCTCTCCTCTGCATTTCGCCGCTCCTGCACCTCCCACCAGACCTGCATCGGTCGCGCCTCCGCCTCGGCCTGCTGCTCCTCTTGCAACCGCAACGGACCAGCCGCCCCTAGCGCTGCTCTTATTCTCCTCCTTATCTTCTTCTTCTCTTCTTCTTCCCTTCTTCATCTTCTTTCTCTTCTCCTTCTCCTCTTCTTCTTCTGCTTTCTTTCCTCCTCCTCTCCTTCCTCTTTTCTTCTTCTCCCCTGCCACTCTTCTTTCCTCCGCCTAGCCGGCGCAAACCCTCTGCTGCTCTTCTTCTTCTTCTTTTTTTTTCTTTCTGCTTCCCTATTTTCTTCTTCTTCTCTTCTCCTTCCTCTTTTCCTCTTCTTCCTCCTCTCCCCCGGACAGCGCTCTTCCCTGGTGCGTCGTTCCTACACCCCGCCGGTTTGTCATCTCTTTATTTGGTTATTTTGTTTTTTTCATTTTACTATTTTAACTAATAAGACATTACAGCTTGCTTTTATTATTAATATGTTATTACAATAATTACTGTTCTGTTATTAATAATATGTCAATAATAATTATATTATTATTGTTATTATTATTATTATTATGGTATTATTATTATTATTATTATTATTATTATCATATTATTATTATTATTATTACTATGTTAGTAATACTATTATTATTATACTACTATTGTTATTATTATTATTATTATTCTATTACTATTATTAATATTAACATTATTGTTATTATTATTATTTATAATTAGTATTATTACTACTATTATTATTGCTATTGTTATTATATTATTATTATTATTCTATTATGTTATTATTATTATTATTATTATTGTGTTAACTTTTTCACTGAACCCGTTGAGCGATCTGCTATTTTTAGGACCTGTTTGACGGCTCAAGACGGTGCGACCGAGGCGCAACTGGAGTCTTGCGCCGTGTCTTTTTCCGCGCCTGTTTGAGGTAGGTGATTCCGCACTCAATTATCTTTTGGCGATCTTTTGCATGCTGGTTTAATTTTTCATCACCCTGCTAATTAGTTTTCAAATTGACAAATTAGTTTTAATTACTATTTAAATGCGCATTTTATTTGCCAGTGGTACATTCATGTGGTGCAAGCCCATTTCTTTTATTGCGGAAACTCACTTTGGCTATTTATTATTATTTGTCAACTGTGCAGTGTGTGTTAGGGAGTTCGGATGACGCAGGTTGTGTGTTGGCATGTCAGAATGTGTTTTTTTATAAAAAGGGGATTTTTGGGTGACTTTTTAACCTTTAAAAATTATTGCGACATGTTTGAAAACTGTTAAATAATTTTTCTTAGTAGTTTTCTTAAATAACAAAGTGATTTCGTTAAGTTATGCGTCTAGTTTAATTTAAATAATATGCAGTGCGGTTTAAGTTTTTAAAAAGAAAAGTTTTGGTGCGTGTGTGGTTTTCAAAGAGGATGTCAGTGTGCAGGTGACCTGTTTGTCTCGAAGTGCTAATGTGACATGATATATGAACTTGATCTCTAGGTGAGCACAAAGAGGGAAGCCGGGGTATTAGGTGGGGAGACTGGGACTAGTGAGCTAGTGTTCCGGAGATGACCCGACCTGGTTTCACTGGCAGGTTTGACGACTGCAACACTAACTAAACTTATGATATCTGAGGGTCGTGGCCTTCTAAGCCACGTGTTCTGAGGGTCATGGCCTTCTAAGCCACGTTATCTAAAGGTCATGGCCGCCTAAGCCACGTTTCACCGAGACACGACGTTCTAGGATCCCGCTAGTCTAGTACCCATAGGACTTTTCCCATCCCTTGGTGCCACCAGTTACCTTGCGTGCATGCTGATACGTGTTATGTCACTTGAAATGCTATCCTAATGTGTTTATCTTGAACTGCCTTTCTTTTAAATTATTTTATGAAAAACCATTTTCTTTTGCACTTCTTTCTATCTTTATTTCAGCATTGCATTTGGTTGTCTTTTGATAGTTGTGTGTGGAATCTTTTATTGGTGATATCCTACTGGGCGATTGCTCACACCCTACTTACACCCTTGGGTGTAAGTAGACTTGTTTACTTCTGATACAGGTAGGGGTCCAGCTTTTGGGAGCAGTGGTTCAGGTTGTTAGCAGGACCATCTACGTGGTGTTTTGGTGGTGGCCTAGAGGCGGTGTCCTTACACCGGGCGACAATCCTTAGGTTGGTTTTTGGTTGTATTGTTTTGGTGTTATTTGGGTTTTGAGTACTTGTGAACCAAAAACCTGTTTGGTTGTCTACATGTTTGACTGTAACCTTTATTTCTGTTTGGTTTACTTTGGTTGGCTACTTTACATTTATTCACTCGGGTAAATCGTTCCCAAGGTTTATTTTGATACCCGGGAACTTGTGCCAGCCCGTGGGGATAGGGAACGCCCTTCGGGCCTTTCCGCGGGCCGGGTCGGGCGTCGGTTCGGATGGTGACCCGATTCGGTTCGTGACATTCTATTTAAGTAAGAACTCTCTAGTAAGGAGGGATGAGTCAACATGGTTGTCTAATAGTGGGTAAATCCTACCAATGTTGTTAAATACCACATTTTTCAGTCTCCTTGTATATCTAATCTTTATGTCAAACATTTCAAGGAGAATAATCCACCATATTATGTGTGTATTATCCTCAGACATCCTTAAGATGAATCAAAGGAAAAATGATCTGAAAAGAGATTACTTTTTACCTTAGTAGATAAAAAGGAAATTTATCTAAAAAAATAAAATTGAAATAATCAAACTTTAAATTTCCATTCCCAGGTAGGATAAAAAACACGTGGGGGTGAATTAGTGGTTATTTTTTTTATAATAATGTTTTCCTGAACTTATTTTAATTAAATTTCATAAAATATGAAATCAGTTAATGTTACAACCCACTCAAATAAAACATCCCAACCTCAACTATCGTATGAAATGAATATTAAGAGAATAAATAAAATTATATTTACAACTCTTGGTATAAGAACATACTTCTCTCCATGTTGGATAGTCCCACAAATATGGATTATTTCACTACCATCTTTCTAAAATACAAAAGAAAAAATCAATGAACAATTCTACAATCCTACTTGAAACTATCATGCTATAGTTAGTTATACCACACAACTATCATTTTCAGTTTACACTTTTTTTATCTGGTTATACACCATATCAAGATCACAAATCCTTTTCACCAATTTGTATGTATCTGTAGTTACAATAATCACTGTCCACTTTCTTTTCTGATCCACTTTAGAATTTCTTTACTTTCTATACAAGTAATTTGAATAAAAAATTCCATGTGCACAATCCTGAGGAACATTAATAGTTTTCTAAGTGTATATTTAGTCTTGAAACATCTTTAGGAAACTCAATCTGAAAATCTTCGCCAATGAAAGTCAGCCTGATCTTCCTAAGTCTAGTGCCCTCAATCCGACAGGATCCATCTGATGAGCCTCAGTTTGATTATTCATTTTCACTTCCTTCTTCTATTTACTAGTAACTCAACCAGAAGTTCATAATAATTCTATCTGATGGAACTTATTAGAACATGCTGATGTGATAGATTCGATTTTCATGCCAATGATCCATATTAGATTCTCATGCTGATGGTTCTAGATTATATTGTCATTTGGATTTGATTAACAACTTTCTTCAATAAATATTTTTATCCATCACCTTCTTAACATAATTTATTTCTTCAACATAATCAACATACTGATCTATTGTCAGAAAATAATTCCAAAACACAACTTGGGACTAACATCAATGGTGGTGTAGTTTATTTGGGTAAGGTCGATGATATTTGAGAAATACACAATGACATGAAAAGAACTCTCAAACCCTTGTGATAAAACTTCCCCAGCAGAAAATATAGAGGCATCACAGATGAACTCAATGGGGAGATCCCACCAAGTTTGATGAATTATGGTAGGTGATGTTGGACTCATTTGTATTGAATCATGTGAATTTTCCACGCTTCATTCAAAAACAAACTAAGAATCATTTTGTAAAAACAGAGATAAGGTAAGTGTGATATTTATAAAATCTCTAATGAATATTCATTAAAAACCAACATTAACTAAGAAATATGGCATGTCATGAACACATTTTTAGATTAAAGGGATAAAATTATTTCTATTTTTGACTTATAAACTTGAATTAAACTACTCGAAATGACAATACTTAGTACTATCGATCTTTATTCCATAAAACTGTATTTTCTATAATATAATAAAATATCATTTTGATTTAAATTATTAAATAAAACATCTAGGTGTTTAAAAGGATCATAAAATGAATATATATAAATCATTAAATAATCCATGAAAATTTCCATTCAATTCAAAAGCTACTTATAAAAAATAGTCAACATGAAATTTTCGAAAGTACAAGGAGTATTTCATAAAATAGAAGGTGTCACCCTATATGAAAATGTACCTAATTGATAGGTAATTATTATATTTTTATTATCATAAGGGGTATATGGGTTTGAATTTGAAATGAATAGCGATCAAGGATAGAATCATGGGACATGCCATCAAAACTTTCTTATATTTAGTTAGTGAATGGTAGAATTGTTTTTCATTTTCCTATTGGATGATTAGGAAAATATTAATAAATACACACTCTAACTATTTTTCACACATGTGGGAACCAATTCATTATTTTCATTTGACAGAATTATTATACACGTTTTATTTCGAAACATTTTCATGGGTATTACCCATTTTCTATCATATATGAGATAAATGATCACAACAACAAGTAATTGTATCTCCTCCATTTATTTCACTTCAAGAGTATGTGATTTAGCCAGTTTTGAGCTTACTTTTGGGTTTAGTCTCATCCTATAAAATTATGTGGTGCATAAAAATATATGGGATAATCATAGGAATATTATCCAATATACATCATATATCTTTTTTCCACTATCTAAAAAGGTATATAAATTTTAATCTAAACTATAGAGAGAGTTTTTTTTAGAATAATGATAAGAATTTTTTCAATACCTTCAATATAATCATATTTTAAATTATAGGTAAGTGGTTTTAATTAAAACATTGGTGGTTTTTGGATTGTGGAAAATGGTTTAGGGGGAGTGAGGTTAATGAAACTATATATCTTCTCATGTTTATACTATATAGATTGAGAATATATGAAAATAAAATTTTTACAATTTTTTATAATCATGGGAACATCAGAAAGAACACAGTAATCAATTAAAGTAAAAATATCAACTTTCTTATCCCAAACAATGATGAAAACAAGAATTAAAATCTAAATAATCAAATGATGATACAGATGAAAAAAAATAAGAATCTAGGTTAAGGAAATAATGTTGTGTGATTATGTTGTTTTGGATCACTTTCATTAAATAAATAGAAAAATTAGAGTGATTGTAAACTAGGTGTTCCACTAAATCAAGAATGTTAAAAATTACCTTTTCTCCATAAAAATCAATGTATAGTTCTCCATTGTGAATTTTTTTGATTGAATTTATTATTTTAAGATAATTACTTCAATGTATGAGAGGATCATGTACTTGGTTTTGGGTATGTTTCATCTTAGTAATGTAAACGTATATAAGTATGATGAGATTTTTAACTCACAGGAGGATTTCATCAATCATTCCAGTTTTGTATGTTGTGATCTAGTTGGAATGATTCATCATTATGAACATTGGGTAATGTGATCCCACCTCAAAATAAGTATACACTAAGTGTTGAATTTCATTAATTTAAGAACCTAAATCAACTATTTCATTAAAAAATAATGTCTCCCCTATGGTGATTATAAGGTAAATATACTTATATCCTTGAACATGGTTTTCATCTCTAGTTGCATAAAGTTTAGGAAATTCCCCTAATGGTTAAATCTCTTATTCTCCTTCAGTCACTTCCTATGGGTTAATATCTCCTAAATAAATTTTTCACAATGTGAAATTTTATTAACTATATCCTTGTGATAATGGGAGAATCAGGGGACTATTTAAAGATTTTTTTCTTATTATTTATCATCACATAGATTTTTGGTTATTGAGAAAGGGAAAAGAGGATATACATATATAAATGTATATATATATGTATTGTGGAATAATTGTAAGGATATTCAATGATTTGTTTTCTTATTATTTATCATCACATAGATTTTTGGTTATTGAGAAAGGAAAAAGTAGATATATATATATAATTGTATATATATATGTTGTGTGGAATCATTGGAAAGATAAATTTATTTACCATAATGATGTGTAATGGAACATATGTTACCTTTATAGAAATAATTTACAATAGGTTGTGATAATATATTTATATATCCTTACATATTTAACTCACTAATGGTGTCCTCTAGATTCCCCACTTGAGTACATAAGTATTGAACTTTTAATTGAGTGATCTATTGGAACTGGTGGTTCATGGATTCAATTTTTTTCACAATGTACTCAATTCTAGGTTTATATTTATTAGGAATTAAATATTTATTCTGTGGAGGTGAAGGATAAAAAGGATTAGACCATGTCCATATTCATACCAGTTATATTTAAGAAATCCTATGTTGCCTTTTGTTAGAACATTGTTTTTTGGTTTCCACCTAGGGATTGGATTTGGCCTAAAGGATTTATACATGTAAGGAGGTTCTTGATAGAATATAAATCCAGGAAATAATATTGCATAAGATTTAGATGAATCCTATATTTGGGTACATTGATTAAAGCAATTAGAGAAATTAACATAAATAACACAATGAAAGGGAATAGGTTTAGAGAATTAATTACCTGGATCTGGACTAAATTATCTTAAATGTTTATGAATTTCATCATGTTTTTATCTAAATTTTATTCTAGGGATGAATAGTTTACCTCATAAACTCCTTGAGTGGGTGATATCACTTGTGTCATGAAATTTAGTTAATTTTGAGTAATGTTGGCTGAATTTTATGAGTTTCTGTATGATTTTTAGTAACTAGATCAACACTATATTCTTCATCTATAATACCAAAATACATGGGAATAAATAACCTTATAGAAGTATTGAATTAAAATTTATTCCCTAATTTGGTTGTTGTAGGAACTAATGAAACATATGTCAACTCTCTCACAATATTCAAGAAGTGTATTCCCTTCTAGTAAATACAGATTTTGAGTTATACAAATAGTTATCTAAAAAGATAATTTTAGGGTAATTATACCCTAAAATTTTGGTAGGTTGATAATATAAAAATTCTTGGGAAATAACATCAATGATGAAATGGAATTCCCTGTATTTTATGAGGAACATAGAAACACTGTGGAATTTCATGACCGACCTGAATATATGAGATTACATGATATTTTTTAGAGTTAAAACTTATAAGACCATGAAATTTTGGAATTAGGGGGACGTGACCCAGTCTCAGATCAAATTAGATTTCTTCCTCATGTTATTGAATATATATAGATTTTACTCCACATCAGAGGCGGTTAATTATTTTGATATCATATTATTTCCATACATGTGTTCAAGGATTAGAGTTTGGATGGTGTGATAATGATCTTGTATTCCCCAAAAATGTGCCAAATTTTGGTCATGCTTTTAAACAAGTAAAATTAAATTATTATGTCTGAAATAGAATTTATGTAATATAATAGGAACTGTTGGTCTTGTACCAACAAATCCATAGATCATAAATCCAAAAAAAGAAAAAACATGAATAAAAGAAATTGTATTTTAGAAAAATAATTTGGGAAATGTGAGAAAATTAATTTAAAAATATGTTATTATAATTAAATTTTATATGTAGAAAAATCATAACCAACCTTTCCAAGTTCCCCATGATTATCGTCTGTAATTTCTCTTAAAGTATGTGGGATACGTCATAGATTCCTATACTATTCTATGTTGAGACCACCAATATATGTTAGTTAATTAAAAGATATCTCTTAAGATTTTTTTTAAAACATGTTATTATTCATCAATAATAGTTAACAATGAGTTTATTTTCATCTAATTCCATAATCTGATCTCATCAAGGAAACACAAGGTAAAATTGATGTTTTTCCATGTTTGTTGACTTTATTACAAATATTCTAGAACTAAAAAATGTAATATCTTGTGTATAAGACTATGGATTTAATTAAATTAAATAATACTAAATAAAATTCGTAATAATGAAAGGGTAAGGGAAGAAACCAATTAGCTCAACTCATTACACAATCTCATTTATTTATAAAAGAGTTTGGATTTTTGTTCCTCTAATTCTTATATGAGAATATGAAGAAAAAAAAGTGAGACATAAAAAATAATGAACAAAAAAGAATATAAACCTACAAATTTTATTAATATCTCAATAATTATAGACATGAAGCCTAGGATTATATAAAAATACACTCCCTAGGTCGATCACAATGTGGTTTTAGAAGTACATATTGAGAAGGGGAAAGAAAACATAGAAGGAAAACATCAATAAATTGACTCTATTTTCCTTTTTCTGTAGATTTACTCCTTATCTATTTCATTAATGTTTCTAACCACTTGAATGGGTGCAGAGTGTTCTATTTAGAGAATTATTTGTGGTGTATTCTCCCTCAAATCAGTTCTTTTGAATTAAAATAATTTTGGACCACTGTATTCTACTAAATCTCAAAAGGTGATAAATAATTACATTTTTGGGATTTATATTATGTACTAATACATTAGATATCATATCTAGTTTATATGTGTATAAAAATTATGTCCATATTAACAATGTAAAATTTGTAAACCAGAGATATTCTTCATGTTCAATCCAATTGCATGCATTGACCGATATCCTTAAAGACTGAATATTACCTTGATATATTATGGAGATATGAGACCTCAAGTTAAATTTCAATTTCATTAATAATCAGCCAGTTTTTATTTTTGAAGCTAGTGTTATGGCCTACTTACTTATGGCTGGTCTTTTTTTCAACCCAATGATGTTTAATTTTCAAGTTTCATTTGAGCTCCAAATAGTTGGATTCAGAAATTGGTCTAGTTGAATAAAATGAAAACGATTATATAATAAATCCTAAAATATAATTTTGAAAAATCTAACAGTTTAGATAATGATATTACAATAATAATGAACTGATGTTTTCCCATCAAAATTTCAAAAATTGTGAAATTTACATTTTAATCAGTTTTTCATATAATGAATGAACAATGAGGGTTTAATGAAAAATGATAAAAGGATAAGATGATAGACCCCATAAAATTTTAAAATGCACATATAAGGACGATAATAGAGTATAATTCAATATGTTATCAACTGCATGTGGAATTAGGGTAGATGAAGTGACCTGGTTATGGAATTGAACTAGCTATATGGTAAGGGGAATAAGTTTCATTCAACCTATTTCCACCAAAACTATTATTTACTAAATTTTTTCATTCTTAAAAAAATGGAGCACTAAAAAATGACTCCCTGTCATAATTGGATCTGATTGAATTTAATGGTTCAAAATTAGAGGGCAACATGGCACTGAAATGAATATAGTACTGAGGAATAGTGTCTGATTAAGTTGGGGATATGATAAAGTATGAAAATATATAAGAACATGATTCAATATTATTTTGTTTTGAATGATGGAAACTAGGTTTAACATACATACACAATTATCTAGGTGGGTGATTCAAGAATTTTGAGATGTTTGTGAGACGTGAAAACTTAGATTTCGGCATGAACAGATTCTCTAAAAAATGGTGAAACCAATTTATATTAATGCATCACATGAACTTGGGAAAAATAAAAATTTCATTCTCTATTTTCACAAAAAAATTCCTTACTCTTATTAATCTTCATAAAACCTCATATTTCTCTCTATCCCTGTAATGATCAGGTTGGGAACATCTAAGACCCATATAGCACCCTAACCTTGATAATGATACCTAGGAAATGATTTTCAGTAAAGGCACTCAAATTATTTTCTGAGTGAGGGCTCCAGGGTGACATTTTATCCATATTCAAATTTTCAACTGACTATTTTAATGATTAAATTGTCTTCGCTTTGGTTTGTATTTATATATTACTTTTATCATAAAAACTAATATTTTAATGTTCTGTTTTTCAGGGAAATGATTGGATCCAAAAACACAATTTTTTGTAGAAACTGAATATATAGAAAAATTACTAGATACATTGAGCTTAGTTCATGACATATCAATAAAATATTCCACCATGTAAATTCATGTCTTCTTATACAAACTCTTACAATTAAATGTTAATATTTAGTATTCCATTATTCATGTTGGAACATGTAATTTTCATGCCACTTATTGTACAAAATTTTGATTTTCTGAATATATAAGTCATATCATCATGCGATGTTGTTTGGAAAAAAATTCCCTTCATTAGTAGATCATATAAAATGATTGTAACAAAGATTCATACTAACTATCAAGTTCATTGGAAATGATTATCAATAAAACAAAGATATACATGACCATCATATGGGACTATGTATAGAGTTAGTGAAATGTTTAGATAATCAAATGAGACCTTTATCAATGGGAATTTTTCTAATGATTGGACATGGCCATAAAAGGTGAACCAGATCTATATCATGTTTAAGGACTTTTTGAGAGATGTTGGGACTTACAAAGACACATGGAATTCATAGTTATCACTTTACTATTACCACAAATTCATTCAAAAATTTATTAGTCAGTTTTTCTCATAAAAAAATTCCTCCTACTTATCACATAATGATGTTGGAATATTTCTCTGATAAATTTAGATAATTGGAGGAGACTATTTTGTTGTAGATAAATATGATGAGTTTCCAATTCCCAGAAGAACCTAGGGACACTGTGATTGAACTCACACTATGTTGAGGGTTTTTTTCGAGATAATCAAAGAAAAAATAAATATTAAAGAACATTCATTTCTCAATATACAATTTATTTACTATATTATAATGTTTTTATGTCCCAAATGCAAAAAACCTAAGGTAAAGAGACCAAGGAAATTCCCAACACAACATGTTAGTGGGACACAATATACTTATCGGTCTATTTTCAATGGTATATAATAATTGACATGGGGATATCAAATATGGATAGAGCTATGTATAGACCTTAAGATGATATGCCTTCTAATGTTGTTTCATAGTATGTGGATATTACCATATTTAGATGTTCAAACTAGGATAATGGATACCACCCTCATGATAACCACATATATTTCTTTGTGTATGAATGAACCTTTCTTCATCGACCATATGTAGACTCTATCAGGAGATAGTTTAGGTTTATTTTGGTGAAATTACCCATATTACCTGAAGTACATTCCAATATCTATATGGTTATATGACGTTGTATCTTGGTGGATAAATCACAATGAGCAAGGTATTGGACCTCCAATTCACCCATAATCCCATGTTGTAGGATATTTTAGGAGCATGAATAGTAAATATAGATTAAAAAATTCTAGACAATATTATAGGGAGTCTTTCAAAATTCTTGTTCACTTCTTATAAGGATCATATTGGGATGTTGGTCACTGATATCACTAGTTCAACATAAGATTTACCATATAGAATCTTACAGAAAGAGGGAGTACTCATTGTAAGGTTTAATATCCCTCCCCATTTATGAGCCTTACATACAATCCATATTCAATAACCAATTTTGATTCTTATATGAGGTAATCATGTCTCTCATTCATGGGGTGAATGGAGAGAATCACCCTATGATTCTGTGATAATTCTAGTTGATGAAGATGTGTATTGAAGCAAAAAATGTAATCAATCTACTAAGATAAATGAATTCGTTGGCCTTTGTTTGGAATATGATCAATTATGTACTGGATATTACCATGGTGTGGTACTGAGAGGAGTTACCCATTGAATATGCATACCACCCATCTAGGCTAGAGGGGAAACCCAAGAGGAAGAATAGTTCAGAGATGATATAATCAAGATTGATTTTATGACTAATAAAGGGGATACCAACACTATTTATTATATAAATATAGTCAATGAGTATATATAGAATGATTCCCACTTAGCACTATCAGAGGTATATTTCAACATAGAAGTTCATTATGTCCATATCAATGGACATTATTAGGAAGAATACCCTATTAATATTGAATTTCTATACTTATATTCCTTCATATCCTCATCCACTAAGATGAATATTACAATAAGTGAATTAATCCAAATGTACATTACAATTATAGAAGATTATTTGGTCTCTAGTCTTGAAATTTAATCCATAAACTAAATTAATCATTAATGTTCATAGAGAATCATCTAGGATTTGACAATTCAAAATCCCATAGTTGAGGTGGGATGTATGGTAGATTATATTCTACAACTCTTTATGGGTCTTGGGATAATTGAAATTGAATATTAGTAAATATATGTTATCATTTGATAAATCATTTCTACACAATAATAATTGAAAATCTAAGAGAGGTATTTCAATACCTTCAGAATAAGGCGTCTCTATGAGGGACCTATGGAATGGTACTCTTGGGTGTTAAAAAAATTATAAGGAGTTGTAACTTCATGAATTGGGGGAATCTTGTCTAAAAAAAGAATAATATGAAGCTCCTGTAGCAAGGATAAAAAATGTCTTAGAATTGAACATCATACTTGATACTATTGAGTGGGGGATCAAAAATTGGTTTCATGCATCTAAAGGACATTCTCTCTTTCTAATAAAGAATATTATATGAAAGAGACTATTCAATAATCATGTTTTTCATCCCATCAATCACTCTCTAATTTATTGAGTTTACCATGCAAATCATATTGAAATTTCTTTCATATTATTCTTTGAAGGATTTATCCATAAGATATTTATAATTCTTCATTTTAATCAATGAAATTATTTTTATCAAATCATTTCCAATTTCTAAACTCATAAGTTTCCATGATTATCAATTCATGATAACATTATAAAACTCACAAAGTGTAATATTAATGTAGATAAATCCAGTTTAATATTGTATGGTTATGGACTAGGTAAATCATAAATTCGAAATATGTGAGTCAATGATATGTATGAATCAAAACATTATCTTTTGAACATGTATCCATGGATGATTTTAGGTGGGCCGAATATGGTGGAACCTACAATGTTACTATAAACTGAAGATAACTCATGAGGCAAAGTATTACAATAATATTTTTCTTCTTGATCATATGCACTTAGATGGATATAGAAACACTGAATATGTTGGAACATTTAACATCACTGTAATACAAGTATTTCCAATTAATATATATGATATATATTACTATTGGACGTATACTCTCATATGGATAGAGGTTTGAAAAATATATATTCACATATACCATCACCATAAGCTAAGGAATGTACATTATAATATGGGAATGTTGAATGAATTAGTATAATGATAATCATAAAGGGGGGTTTTCTAATTATACTTTTAATGATGAAAAGGGGTAAAATACCCTAAAATCACACATTTGTTCATCTTTAAAAAATGATTTGAACCAATATGTAATGAAAATTTAGTTTCTCTATCTTTTTTCCAAGTTCTAATGAATCCAGTAATATGAGAATGAATTTATTTTTGTGTAATATGGTGAAACTCAAAAGTTTTATGTATTTTTATCATAATCATAAATTTTTCCTAATCTATGGATGGTGAATAGATTAATGAGGTGGAAATTGAGATAAATGATAATATATAGAAATTTAGAACTATATTTAGTTAGGATACCTTAGGAATAAGTGCATTTTATCCTATAATAGGCTTATGGATAAAAACCCTATACCTGGAACCCTTATACAGATCTGGTTCACATGTAGGGAAAATGTAATGACCCAAAATTTTATCAATGAAATTTCCCACCAAGTCACAGTAGTTTATCAAGTGAAATTTGATACTTATAATCATCTTATAGTTGAAAACATATAGAAATTCAGAACTATAGAGAGTTTTACATCAATGGGTAGGAATTCATAAATTACATACACAATTGAATATGTGGTCACCTATATAGTAGTACGGGTAATGGTGAGATAATACCTCAAAGAATATATGATCTTTTCATGAGCTTGACTTATTCAAGACACAGGGAAATATAAGACAATAGTATACCCCTTTGGTTCATCTAAAGGGAGTGTCCTCCTCATCTTTAAGGTCCATTAAGATCTCATTATATCGTGAATATCAATCCATAATGGAATGAAATTACATGCTATCTATTTCATCGATCAATAGTTCTATGATCAGGACTAGGAAAATAACCTTTAGTGTCGATTTGGATCCATAAATTCGATGTAAACTATAATAGTTACATTCTTTTTCTTGACGGGGATAGTGTTGGTGAGCCATTTCAGGTATTTAACTTCTTGAATGAGGTTTTTCTTGATTATATTATCAACACTAGTTTTTACATTATAGGAAAGGGTTAGTTACATTATTCATCACTCTTAGTTTATAACCATGATTTTTATCCATAAAAAATAAATAATTGGTATACACATATAGATCTAATTTTATATTGTTTAAATATTTATATGAAAAGTCATCATTGTATTTCTTGAGGTAAGAGTTGTAATTATACTATTACTGAGGGGTCATGATTATACTAATCAACATAAGCTATGTTTCTCCCTCTATACCAAGATTAATTTTTTCATGATCCTTGATTATGGTCAAAACACCTTCCTTGAATATGAAATGAGAATATTTGAGATCTTCATATAATTAATTTCCATTTTTGAGGGTAGATAACAATATAAATTATTTGAATTTGGGGGATTATATGGGGTCATTATTATTCACAGTGTAATGACATTCTTCCTCTTATTGGCTTGGATCATTTTATGGAAGAAATCCCATTAGAATGAGATAGGATATTCCTAAACCTCTTAATCTTGTTTTTATTGGATTTAGATATATATCGTTAAATAAATTTGGAAGTGATTTCCAAATACAGGACATGACCACATTATAGTATAGACACATAGGGGAACGATTTATATTCAAGGACTATACAGTGGATATTTAATTTCATGGTGATTGTTGCTCAAGGGAATCATCCTCTAGACGAATATATGAGTAGAAATTTATCAAATTTTCTAATTCATTTTCCAATGTGACCAACATGACCCAACTATTTTATATATCTGTATTTTTCCCCCATTATAATGATGGTAAACACACAATCTCCACTATATCTTCCACATAGACTGATATAAGTAGTTTCTCGAACATTAGAGGTCACAATTGGAATGGAGTTATCTATCATTGGCTTCTTTAATTACCTTTTCTAGAAACCCGTGTCTCTATAATGAAATTCCAAAACTTTAGAGGGGGAACTATCACTTGATAATTTCCCAACATTCTCATTGATAGAGTACTTATGGAATTGATGATATGATGAGGTCTCCACTGAATGAATATTAAGGATTAATCTTACTAGAATGAAATTTCAAGATGTGTCTTGGTGAATGACCATGAATTAATAGTCAATAATGATATTACTGAATGGGTCTCCCAATTCCAATTTATGAGTTTCTTTTTAAGTCTCTTGTCATAGCCTTGAATTTCTAGGTTGAAATGAGACAATTCATATGGAATATAATTCAAATATTAGATGGTACATATCAGAATAATTTTTATCCCAAAAGAATTATCAAATATGTGTTAATGAACGTTGATATCATCAATATTAATTGATATATATATACGGGTTTTTATGTGTTCCAATATGTAAAATTCTCAATCTAGGTTTGTGAATGAAATAAATCTATATAATTCGATAAATCCCAGCTATTCAAGATATTTCTTAGTCATATCAACTTCATTGTTAAACTATTGATGGATTAAATTGGATTCAATAATGGATCCCCTAAGTCCAATTGATAGGTGAATGACATGCATGTTTGATAGCCTAGCCATAATGATATCAAAATGATTCAATAATTTATAATTTTGGACTAAGGGACAATGATTTATTTTATCATGATAATGAAAAATAATAATACCATTTGAAAAATCCATATGATAATTTAAAAAATATCTTATCACTTTTATATATTCATTTTCAAACATGAAAACATGGATTTCACATCAAAACCAATTTATTCCAAGCACAAATCATGAGAAATGGTTTCAAAACATAAGAAAGATATAACATATATCCATACATTTATAGAAATTTGAATTTAGATGAAACTAGAACATGTTAATTAAAAAATGAAACAATTTCATAGTAACACCTACATCAAAGACATGAGAATCAAGCCGATGCCTCTTGGAACTCATAACCTTCACTATATTCCAAACCCAAGGGAGTTTAAACCACATGTAATAACCCAAGACATGAAAAAAACACAACATGAGTTTTACAAGGAACCCTATAATCATACATGAGAGTTATAGGGTTCTTGGAGAAATCCAAATCCATGAGAAGAGAGGGAGGAAGAGGAATAAGGGGAAAAGTGGAATAACTCACCTCAATACTCTTGTAGATCATTAGTGGAAGGGAAATATTCTATGTTATAGTAGATTGGATATCCTCTATGAGATCCCAAGAGTCATACAATGTAGGAGGGGAGAAATGGGGGGTGATAATGCCTTCAAACTGAAGAGGGGTATTTGAGAAAACCCAAAAATTGAACATACGGGAACATCGCGTGGTTTGGTTAAATGGTTTTCCACTTCATGTGCTAAGTGTGCATTGGCCACTACATATGCTAGGAACACCTTAAATGGTATCTTCATGGAGACCACACAGTATGGAAAAACATTTCACCTCCCCTTAAACAAACCCTAGAACCCACAAAGCCTCCTAGGGAGCTTCTCATGGTTTGAAATATCATACAGAGTCCACAAAAAAAAGCTATGTCAAAATGATAGTCCTGCCCACATGGGAACAACACTGTTACTCCTAACTATGTGGGCTAACCATTCTCTTCCAAAAATCCTAAAAACATGATTTTTAATCACATAACCAACAAAAATGCATTACCACCCAATGATAGATTAAATGATAAAGAATAAAAAACACCATGACGTGGGAGGTATCAGAAAATCAATAGCATGCCACATTCTACCCCCATAATGTTTGGTCTAGATAAAAAAAAGAGAAATTATAAGTTTTGAGTGGGTCTTAACCATATTAAGCACTCAACAAGGCTCATATCAAATCCCAAAATCAAAATGCTCAAAAAAAAATATATACTCGATCAACACCCAATGATCTAGAAATCTCTAAGAACAACAACAAATATTCTAAATCTAGAAGCCCTACGTATCCAGGGAGACCTGACATTATATCCCCTCAAATTTTAGTTCCTATAACATTGTGAAACTAAATAAAAAACCATGATAAACAACCTTATATTACTGAGAAACCATGTGATAAACTCACTCTCAACCCCAAAATCACTCTCAACCCAAAATACCTCCAAACGCAAATGGAGAAAAAATTACCAAATGTAGCCTCAAAAGATAAACAAGATCTCACACATTAGGTTAGAAAACATATATATAACCTGGGACTAGATCAAAGATCACTAAAACATGGGGCATCTATAATAGCCACAACCACATACAATATAGAATTAAAAACTCAACTGGTAGATCAAACAACCTAGCTTCCCAATAATTCATTCAAGTCCCCTCTCTTGTCCAATTATTCATAACCACAAGGGCTTAATAAAATATTATGTGGGACCAAAACTCCCTAGAAAGGTCTATCTAATCAAATGAGGCTTAGAAAATAGAACTTACAGCCAACCAAAAAATAACACCAACACTAAAAAACACCCCCAAATCTATCCACAAGGTAGAGAGGGGGTACAAAATGAGAAAAATGAATCCCATTAGAAATTAAACACAAGGTCTACCATAATAAACATCCAAAAGGGAACCATCCGTAAGAAACCAAAAACCAATTTCAATGCTCCAAAACTAAGTCCATAACCACCAAGAGTAATGTCCCAATAAGTACACTTCCTCCAAAAGATCAGACATAACACCAATTCTAAAATCATATATTGTATCACTTCTAAAAAAACCTAATGGCCATAACAGATGCTAAATCTGGGAAGAATTACATAGGAGGACTTAGTGTGCCCCAGATCCATATAATGGAATCACCAAAGAGGTATTATCTTACCAAAAGAAACACCCTTTACTCCATGATCAAGCCCACCCAACTTATGCTTCATATTGGCCAGTGTATCCTCACACCCACCATGCATCTACAGAGTGTTATATGTAACTGAGGAAATACCCAATATGTGTTTCCCAGAATAGTTATCCACCACTCAAATGGAATGATTGGAAACATCATAAAATGATGCCAAACTCGACACCAATATAGTTGAACCATAATCTTGGTGAAGACCATCTCCAATGAAATAACCTTTTATAAGTTCAATGAATACTAGATTTAGAGAAAAGTCAACCACCATAAAAATGTGATCAACATACTACCTCACTTGTTAGTCACCCTGATGAAGGGTCACAAGATCCATATCATTTTCCACTATTACCACCTGAGGGAATAATAAAAAGATAACCACCAACATAAATATCTTCCATGGATTCCCTTCACATATAACAGTGAAGGTACCAAAAAAACCCACAAAATTTGGAAAAAACTGACAAGAAAGAACTCAGCGACTCTCACTTGTGAAGCTTTAGGTTTCCCAAGAGAATTTAGGATCATATAAATCACTTCCAACCACAATAATTATTCTACTAGTCCATGATAATCAATAATATATGGTGAATTATAATCCAAAAATCCCAAAATGAGTTCAAGCATAGGATAGGATTCGCATCCACCACTCAACTCAGAGTCTATAAAGGTTCCATAACTAAAGAAAAATTTTCGACCATTCGGAGGGAAAAAAAATAAGATTTTCAACCAATGACTCAAAACATAAACCAAATATTTCTTTCATAAGAAATGATTCAACCAATTCAAAAATCTCTCAAACAGGGCATATAACATAGATAATAAAATAATGTTTCTTCTAAAACCACCATTTTTACCTAGGAATTTATAAATCACCCTCCACAAAGTTATACAGTTGAAAACAAGGCCCAGAAAACATTAGAAACAATAAAACATTTGAGGAAAACACACTCATTTCCTAAATAAGGAAAACACTACAAAATTCTATTCAAAAACAACATTCATTAAAGAAAATTAGAATCATATTAATACCCATTAAAACAAATTTCCATTTTTGAAATCAATAATTTCAAGGGAAGACAATATTTTATATAAAATTCTATAAATCCATGTTTCAAAAATAATCATTCCAAAAAACCCCTTCAATTCTCTAAATCATGGTTGTAAAAACCAGTAACACCTAAGAACTACATGAGCATAGAATCGAGCTTCACAAGGAACATATCCATAAAACATCAGTACACTCCTCAATCTGCCTCCAACAAGTGAAAACCACTTTTGGAGATTCTAGATCCACGTGGAGTTCTGAACAGGAAAACTTTTGAAGAAAGAATGTTGTTCATTCATTGGCCTCATGGTTGGGTGACCATGTTACAATCATGCATCACTCACTATAAAAGAGGCAAGCCTAGACCCATGGGCACCGTATGGTTTCCTAGGTCATGCATGATAACAACACAAATAAATTTATCTTTCCTTAAACTATAAAACCAAGGAGAAATACCAAATATAACAGAAATACTAAAAGGGTATCAAAACATCAATTCAAAAAAACCAGAGAAAAAATCCATAAAAAAACTCAAATCCATGATTCAAACCCCAAATTTCACCGGCAACATGAGGATCAGTTCAGGAAAGATTCAGCTAGAGTCTCTCTTCTATTACCTCTTAATCCATGACAACCTTAATATTATTCCTATCTTGATGTACCCAAATAAACATGTGCTTCTTGAGTACCTATAAACTCTCAAAATTATCCTAGGTGCTCTATAAAATAGGTTACATTGTTGGGAAAAATCCCTTAAGGTAACTTTTCTGTGTTTATTGGTTGATTTTGTTTGTGGTAAAAGTTAGTTTCCAAGTTCAGTTGTATATATTTAGAGAGATTATTGTAACGTTATGTTGAAAAATATCCAATAAAAAGGAATGGAACCTCTCTAATTAGTACATAAAAATTACATGTAAAGAGGTGGTGTCATATCCCAGTATATGCCAAATGTTTTGGGTTCTAATGTTTATATGATGGATTAAGATTTGAGAAAGATGGATTTATAAGGATTCATCGTAAAAACTATGGAAAATATAATTTATAAGGGTTTGATGTTTCATGAAGGTCAGGTACTTTTCAATCATTTGGTGGTTCATTAAGGTATGAAGGTGTGTAAAATATTACTAAACGTGAAGGAAATATGGTAAGTTCCCTGATTAAGAGAATCTTTACCAATTGGAAAATTTCTCTCGATGATTTTCCAAGGTAGGGAGATTCAAAAACGATAATGGAGGGATTTTTTAATAGAGATGCAATACTTTTACACAAATCATTACATGATTTTAAGTATAATAAAGCATCATATTACAAGTCAAGGATCGTGAATTCAAGTGTCTTAGAAGACTGGGTACATAAAATTGAAATAGGAAACTAAAAAAATGTTTCTTTATTTAATATTCATAATGATCTTCTAACTTCTATTGTGCTCATACATCTTCATAGGATAAGCAGGGGATAACATGATCAAAGGGATGAGATAAAAAGCCCAATAATGGAATAATCATTAATGTAATGCTTTATCTAGGGGTTATAAGGCATAATATAATGATATAATAGGCATGAAACATATGGAATCATAGCATATAAATATGGGATCATAAAAACATGGAGTCATATCGATGTGGATACAACATAAAACATGACATTAGCAAGAGTTAAGGATCATTGGAAATATATGAGAAAATTTTAAGGTTAACCACCAAGACTGTTTCCCATGGTATCACAAGTCAAGTCTAACCACCAAGACCATTTCACATGGTAGCACAAGTCATGCCTAACCGCTAAGACCATTGCACATGGTGTCACTTGTCAACACTAACTGCTAATACCATTGAACATAACATCTCGTGAGACTCAACATTACCCAATTAATTAGAGCACTATCTGGGCAAACCTATCATAACATATTCATGAATAAGTTTTCCACATAAAGTATCATACATAATCAATCATATATACACTTAATGGTTACCAATGGAAATGATATGGTATCATAATCATTTCCTAAATCATAACAAATGGTTTATCAAAAAATCATCCATAATGGAAAGGAATTAATTCATACATGGAAATTAATAAGTGGAATGTCATATACCTAGATAATTAATGATAAATATAAGTGAAAACATATAAAAAGTGTATTTAATAAACATTAGAATTAAAACATTTTAGTGTGATTTTAAGGAAAATATCAAAGATCATTTAAAACAGAGAATAACATACTCTTTTATATAAATCCAGTAGTTAAACCGTAAGGTTTGAATGATAAAAATAGTGGTTTTATAAAATATAATTGTGTATTCAAATATTTTAAAGAGTTCATTTGAAATTGGGTAATAATTCGGGATGTTCCTTTAAAACAGGTTTGCTTATTAGGAAGTATTAAAGATGGAACCAATTAAGAACATATATATCCCTGAAAGATATGATGGATGGGTATTGATACCAAAATTTGGTATTCATATAGAAAATTTATAATATCTAAAACAAAAATTTAAGATAACTTCATTTGGGTAAATATAATTATAGAGAAACCTAAAAGAAATAAAGTATGTTCTGGTAGAATACCTTATAAAGTTTCAACATAGTAATGGGTGAACTTAGAAGGGATTAATGAGGGATAAAGTGGTCTACCATCATTTATATATCATGATGGAATCATGGGAGAGGTAAAAAACATACCCCATCATTAAGAACTAAAAATAAAATGGCATAACATAGAGGATAATCTTGAATAAAAGTGAGAAAGAGAGGATCCCTTACCTTAAGTCTGAAAATGTTCTTCCCTTGATCTTAATGTCTTCTTGAGAATATCTTTCTTGAGAGACTATTTAGGGAAGAGGTTTTAGTATTTTATAGAGACCAAAGTCTTTTTTACATGGGGAGGATCTTGGGATGATATTTTGGTAGAACTTAGACAAAGTACAAGGCTTGAGAGGAGCATGGAGAAGAGGGGTTGGGGTGGTTTTTATAGTGTAGGAGAGAGGAGTTTTCTCGATATTTAATTAGTTTGTTTATTATTTTTCTATGGAAAAGTAATTGTATAGATTATTGAGACCAAAAATAGTAATTTGATTATTTTATCTTTTACCATTGGTTCTTTAATCATCTATGAATCAATGAATAATGTATTTACCTCATAATGTATATATACTGTAAATTAATGTATTTTAATTTTCATAAAAAATTAGGGTATTTCTGAAAAATCAAAAAAATTCACCCAAACCATTTTACAATGTGTAGAATCATAAAATTTAATCCATTTTTCCAAAATAATTTTTGAAATATGAAATATTTAATTTTTAATTAAAATCATAATTTACTTGAAAAATACAAATTTTGAAAAATTAAACAACTTATCTAACAATTTGAAATATTAACTAAGGTCACATAAAACTATCATATAATCATAAGATATCAAAATATTATTTTATGAAAAAAAATTATGAAAATAGATTTTCACTTTAAATATTAAATTTATCATAAAATTTTAATTAAAACCACATGAATTTTAAAAAATACCATCACTTTATTAATAATTTTTAAAATATTTATTTACTTATACTATGATATAATTTTACTATATTGACACTTATAATATGGTTAAATTTTATTTATAATTTCATTATTGAGGTTACTATTACATTGGCCGATTTACTATTCATGAGGCTCACATTACTATTCCAAAGGTCATGATACTATTTCATTGGTATATGTTACTTAAAATCTGGAGAAACCTTTTATTTCACTCATTCTTCATTTATAATGTTTGTATTTTGTTCTATATGTAATCTAATGTGATTATACTATAATACATTATTATAAGAAGGGAATTCCATGGATAAACCATTGGGTCATTACATTATTCCCCCCTTACAAAATTTCGCCCTCAAAATTTCATTTTACATTCAATGATGAAAATAGGTTTGGGTACATTTCCATCATTGATTCCTCCAGTTCCCATGTTTCCTCTTCATACATATGGTTTTTCGATAGTATAATGACTAGGTGAGTAGTCTTATTGCATAGAAATTTATCTCTACAACTCAATATCTTCACTGGATGCTCCTCATAAGAATGATCATTCTATAATTGTTCCACAACTAAAGAGAGTACATGTGAAGGATATGGTATTTACTTCCTTAAGAGAGATGAGTGGTATACATCTTGTCCTTTATACATGGTCGGTGGATGCGCTAGTCGATAAGCCATAGCACTGACAGGATCGAAAAGCATTAAGCGGCCAAAGTACCTGGGACTTAGCTTTCATTTCTTACTAAATGTCACACCCTTTTTCCATGGAGATATGTGGTGGAAAACCATATCTCAATCTTTGAACTCAAGGTACCATAGATGATTGTCTGCATAACTATTTTTTCATCTTTGGGCTGCCTTAACGTGATGTTGAATGGTTTTCACCTAATCTACCATTTCATTAACCATTTCAAGTCTTATCAGCTTACATTCAACAACTTCATTCCAACATTCCTATGTTATGCACCTTTTCCCATAAATTGCATCATATGGTTCCATTCATATGTTGGAGTGGAAACTATTGTTTTAAGAGAATTAGACCAGTGGAAGATATTGGCTCCATCACCCTTTGAAGTCCATAGAACACGCTCTTAATATATCTTTTACTGTCTGAATAGTTCACTCAAATTGTCCTTCAGTTTGGAGATAATAGGTTGTGTTGAAGTTTAACTCATCGTTTAGAGTATGTTGGAGACTTTTATATAACTTCGATGTAAATATTGGATCTCAATCAGATAAAATTGGTAGTGGTGCTCCATGAAGCCATTAAATTTATTTGATATATATCCATTAAAGTTGATCAAGTGATAATACATCTTGAATTGCGATAAAGTGATATTTCTTTGTATAATGATCCTCAATGACCCATATAGAACTATTTCCTCAAGATGTCCTTGTAAGTCTAGTGAAAAAGTCTATTGTAATGTTCTCCCACATCCATGTTAGTATGGGTAGTGGTTGCAGCATACCCTTATAATTTTTTCTTTTCGCCTTCAATTGTTGACATACAAGGCACTTTTGATGTATATTCATCAATCTCCTTCTTCATATTTTCCCACCAAAAGTTATATTGGAGATCTTGATACATCTTTGTGCTCCCTGGGTGAATATAGAAGCTTGAGCTATGTGATTCATTCAAAATATACTTCTTTATATCTAGATCGTATGGTGCACATAATCATGAACCAAATCATAAGACTCATTCATAATAAAAATTAAACTCATAGAAAGTTCCATTTCTAATAGATTCCACCCTTTTTAAAATTTCCACATATTTTCTTTGAGCATCCATTATTTTCTCCAAGAGGGATGGTTGAGTAATCCTTTGAGATGGGATTGATGATGTCCCTCCCTTAATGATTTCCATGTCTATCCTACACCAATCTAAGAAGAATGGATCCTTATTAACTCTCATAATTGATAAAGATGTAGGATCATTTCTACATAGATCATGTTCCACCTTAATTTCTATACAATAGAGGTAGTGGATTGTTTAGTTTTAATCCTTGATGATCTCTGACCATATTCACTAGTTCATATTAAGATTATCCTATGTGAATATATAGTTGAGACTCCTATCATTTTTATATATATCTCACACTTCTCCCTATATAGATAATTCCACTAGATTTTCAACCAAAAGATCACATCTACCAACTATAGATCATGTGTGGGATAATTTTTCTCATGAAGTTTCACCTTTCTTGAGTCATAGGCTAAGAATTCATCCTTATCAATCAGATTCCACCATAGGGAGACTTATAATATTTTTAAGAAGAACATTTCCACAAACTTCGGCATTCAATAAAATACTCATAGATGTTTTCCCTAATGATTTAATATCATTTTAGGTGGGGACTCAATATTCTAAGAAAATATATAATATATAATAATAAGACGTTAATTGAAATAAATTAGGACATGCACTACATTGATGTAGTGGTTTCATGTAATTTATTCATCATTGTCCACCTTATAATATGATATCACGTGATCCCTTGATCATAGAGATAGTTGTTTCTCATCATACATCTCATCCCATGTAATAGGGAATTGTCTGGGATAATGTTTTACTTCACTACATTTATTATATAGAAATGTATATGATTCCTTAGATGGAAATTTCTTTCCATTCATCAAATTATTAATTTTTTCAAGACAATTGGATACTTTGTGCCCTATTTTTCCAAAATTAAAACATCTCCCAGTCCATTTGTGACATTTCTCTTCGTTCCTCTTTCCACACTTGTTGCATGAAGGAAATTGTGTCTTCCTTCCCTTATCACCTTTATCGAATGGGATTTCATGTGATTTCAACTTCCTCTTCATTGAATCCTTTAGGAATTGAACCATGTACCAATTTTTAATTGTGATTTTTGATAATTAGTTTGGCATAATCATGATATGTCTTTCTTGAGCTCCTATCTAATTAGGGATCTTGTTTTGGTAGTCATCACATTGACCTTCACATCGGGATTTAACCTGATTCATCCTATTACTAGCCATTGGGTAAAATAAAAATAAAATTTTGGTATTTATATCACGTAAGGGGGAAACAAATTACTTTAATGTGGTAACTTAAAAAATACACTCATCACTTTAAATTATGTGTTTCTAGGAATTGGTCTATGTTATTAATGATCTATCTCTTAACGTATATTCTTTTGGGATATTTTTTGTTTCATTAATTGTGGTTCGTAGTTATATTATGAATTTTACAATGAATATTCACTGAGAGTTCCAACTAGGAGTGCAACATGACCTATTGTCAAGAACTAGTTCCTGTTCAAGTCTAGCTCAAAGAGGTGTTTTCGGGTTTTAGCTCTACGTACATATGAGCTTGAGGCACATCCACTTGTTCATATCCAAATAAGGATGTATTTTCATGGTAAACCAATTACTCAATACTTACAAATATTTAGGAATGTTTCGTTATACTTAGTCTCATTCCTATGGTTCTTTCTAAAGTTCTCTATTCCTATTCTATAAATATAACTAGACCATCCTCTAATACCAACTATAGCGACACAAGCCTCTTACCCAAATCATTAAATGATTTTAAGCATAATAAAGCATCATATTACAATTCAAGGATCATAATTACAAGAACCATAGAAGGATAGGTACATAAAACCAAATATGTGAAACTAAATAAAAGATTTCTTTATTTAATATTCATAAAGAGCTTCTAAAATCAATTGTGATCATACATCTTCCTAGGGTGACCTCAGGATAGCATGATCAAAGGGATGAGCTAAAAATCCCAGTAAGGGAATAAGAACAAAAATAATGCTTTATCACATGGGTTAAAAGGAATGACATAATGATATAAAAGGCATGGAACATATGGAATCATAACATATAAACATGAGATCATATAAACATGGAGTCACAGTAATCTGGATTCCACATAAAACACGACTTTTGCATGAGTCAAGGATCTTTTCACATATAGGAGAACAATTCAAGGTTGACCACCAAGACTATTGCACAAGGTAGAAGAAGTCAAGGCTAACTTCCAATACCGATGCACATGGTAGCACACGTCAAGGATAACTATAAAGACCGCTGCACATGGTAGCAAAAGTCAAGGCTAACTACCATGACTGTTGCACATAACATCTCATGAGACTCAAATTTACCCAATGCATTGGAGATTCATCTGGTATCACCCATCTTAACATGTTCATGAATATGTTTTCCACATAAATAATCATATATAATCAATCATACATAAATATAAGGGTTACCCATGGAATGAATTGGGTATCATAATCATGTCCTAAAGCATAAAAAATGGCGTGTCACAAAATTATGCATGAAGTAATGGAATTATATCCTACATGGAAGTTAATAAAGGGAAAATTCATATACCAATACAAGTGATGTCAAATAGAAGTGAAAACTTTTAAAAATATTTTTTATGATACATTAAACTTAAAACATTTCAGTGTTGTCTGAAAGAAAATATCAAAGACCATTTAAAATAGAGAAGGATGTAATATTTTATATAATACCAAAAGTGAACCTAGAAGGTTCTCATGATAAAAATAGTGGGTTTATAAAAGATAATGTCGGATTCAAATAGTTTATAAAGTGCATTTGAAATTGTTAAATAATTCGAGAAGTATTGAAGTGGTAACCACTTTAGAACATGTATATCCCCGAAAGAGATGATGAAAGGGTCTTGATACATGAATATTTTACACGTACACAGCATTTAGAATATTAAAATAAAAAAATAATATAACCCAGTTTGGGTAAAAAGAATGATAGAGAAACCTGAATGAATAAAGGAGGTTTGGGTAGAATCCCTTAAAAAGTTTTGACATGGCAACAAGTAAACTAAGAAGGGATTAACGAGAGAGAAAGGGGTCTCTCATTTTTTATATCATGAGGTAATAATGGTGGATGTTCTAAAACGTACCCCATAATTAGGAATTAAGAAAAAGGCATAACCTAGAAAAAATTCTTAAATAAAATTGGGAGAGAGAAAGGATCACACACCTTAAGTCTTAAGGTGTTCTTCCCTTGATCTTAATGTCCTCTTGAGTATAAATTCTTTGAGAGCATCTTATGGGAGAGGTTTTGGTATTTTGAAGATACCAAAGGCTTCTGGGTATGGGGATGATCTTGGGAGGAGATTTTTTCAGAATTTAAACAAGGCACAAGGCTTGACAGGAATAAAGAGAAGAGGGGGTGATAGAGGTTTTTAAGTGGAGGGGTGGGGCATTTTCTCAATATTTAATTCATTAGTTTATTATTTTTCTCGATACAAGAAATAGTGCTGATATTTGACATAGAAAATAGTAATTAGATATTTTTAATTCTATCCATTGGTGTTTACATCATCCATAAATCAATGAATAGTGTATATAACTCATAATATATATATACTCTAAATTACAGTATTTTATTATTCATAAAAAATTCATGTACTTTAGACAAATCCAAAAAAATCACCCTATAAATTTTTTGACATGTAGAATCCAAAAATGATCTCCATTTTTCAAAAATAAACATTCAATTATAAGGCATTTAATTTTTAATTAAAATCATAATTTACTTCAAAAAATAAGTTTTAAAATTAAAACTTCTTTTTTAAAACTTTGATAAAATAACTAAGGTCATATAAAATTATAATATAATCATAAGATATCAAAATATTATTTTAGGAACACATTTTATAAAAATAATTTTTTTAATTATTAAAATGATCATAAAATTTTAATTAAATATACATGACTTACAGAAATACCGACACATTATTAAAATATTTTAAAATATTTATTTACTTATACTATGATATAATTGTACATATTGTCACTTATAATATGGAAAAATTTTATTTATACATTAATTGTTGAGTTTAATATTACATTGGATGATTTAGTATTCATAAGGGTCACATTACTATTCCAAAGGTCAAGTTACTATTTCATTGGTATATGTTCCTTAACATATAGTGATTCCTTTTATTTCACTGAATATTCATTTATAAGGTTTTTATTGTGTTCAATATGAAATCTTATGTGATTTTTAATATATGACATAATTATTAGAAGGGAATTCCATTGATTAAACATTGGGTCATTCCATTTTGAAAAGGTGGTGGCATGGTTGAATGATTTTTGAATGTGGGGAAACATCTATAAATAGAAATATACCATATTTATTTAAAGATAGAAATCCTTACGAAAATCCAAAGGATTGGAATTAAGAAAGGTGATTCATAAAGGATTTTTCATGTAGATCATTTCTCATAAAATCATCTTATTCATAGATAAAGGGAGTTTAGGATGGCTTTGAAAGCTTCAAAAAATTTATGGGCAACACATATGTTGGGAGAATTGTAAAGGCTACGTGAGAATTTTAATAGGAGTGGGCATCATGAAGTCTATATGATCATTGTAAAAGTAGTGAGATTCATAAAAGTAGGGTTATTTTCAAAAGGTGTGAGAATAATTAAGGAAGGACATTCTTGTGAAAAATTTGGATGCTTCTTGATGGTTTGAAAGAGGGGTTTTTAAATGTAAATCTCAAAAGATCCAAAAGGGATTTACTAGTAAATCTATCATGAAGCAATATTCATCAAGTTGATGGAAGTATAATTTAATGATGTACCAAATTAGTTTTAAAACATATTGATTCATGTGATCAAAAAAAAGAATCATTTGATGGAGAAGTGAGCACACTTTAGTTCAGAGAGCAGTGATCTTTCAAATTGCGATTAGTTTTAAATGCGGAGGGATAGTGAGTCTTCTCCAAAATTTGTAATAATAGTGAACTTTAGTGGATTTGGTACATAGGAATTTTTTATTTTTAAGCTCCCCATACGTAGTCCAATATAGTTTAACAATGTAAAATTATTGTGTCTCATGCATGCTTTTATATATGTTCAAACATTTCTACAAGAATGGAAGAGAGTAGTTGATCGTTTAATGATGAAACAAGATCTGAAGGAACAATTTTTTTTAATCTTTCATAGCCCGATTCATCCCTACTCTCAGTGTATTTAACCTAGTTTTCTAACAATTCATATCAGATAAAATGGTTAATATTAGTTTTTTTTCGCGACTGTTCAAATGGATGTTTTCAATAATAAATTAGGTTTGATCTTCGATGGAAATAATTTTCAATTATGGAAGTGTCAGATGTAACACTTTTTCTGATCTTTAGATATGGATGTATTTATAGAATCAATTCATGATATTTTTCTACTGTGGAAAATGGTGATTTTTCATAAGTAGACTTAAGGGAATTGGATGCTGACACAAGAGGATTCAAGCTATTAGGGGGATAATTTTATAATTCAATATATAAAATAGTGATTTCATGTAATTAAAAGAATTCTATGTAGTAAAAGATGTTAAATATAAATTATGGTGATTTAAATGTTAGAGAAGAAAAACTAAAAGTTCTGTGGAACAAATAACATGATCTCGGTATGAACTCAATGAGTCTATAGATGCTTTCTTCGAACGGGTGATTGTTCTTGTGGAAGAAATGAATGGTCTCAAATAAATAAATTAATATTTAAAGTTCCTTAAGGTAATCTTGAGAATAATTCCACCTTTTTTCAATATTAATCTTTCTATTATGGAATATTATGATCCAAATGAGCTGACATTGGATAGCTTGCATAGTACTCTAATCACATATGAGACGAAAATTGATGATAATGATTGTGTGGGAAAAGGGAAGTCCACATAAGTGGAATTCAGGGCCATGAATAAGTTCACAATTGAATATGGGTAAGAAGAAGAAGGGAAAGAAGAGGTTATATCATTCCATTCCTCAAATCTACCGACTGGAAAAGGAAAGTTCAAAGATAAATTTATAATTGTATTATTTCGATGTGGAATGATTTTAAATCATGTAGAAAGGCACCCCAAGAAGTATAAATATGATGAACAAGTTGAATTTGAAATTACAATAAATAAGTCTCCAACCTATGTGAATGGTAATATCAATTTCTTTAGAAAAGAATATTCTTTCATAAGAAAATGAAAATTTAGAAAAATATGAGTTTGAAGTGACTAAATAATGAAATGATAGTGGAGGAAATGATATGGTGGTAGTTGTAGGTAGCTCCCAGATAAAGGAATAAAGTTAAATAAAAATATAAGAAGTTTAAGGAAGAGTTTATCTCCCTGTTGAATTAGAATCCCCTAATGGGGAGAGAGATGTTTATAGAGCCAAAAAAAGAAAAACAATAAAGTGGTTAATGATTCCAAATATTATATGAACTATTAGGAAGAAGGGAAGTCTAAGCTGAAGGAGTAAATTGAAATGATTAAGCCTTCCATTCTAGAGAACTTAGAAAAGGTCATCGATTACAAGATCAATGTTTAAGAACAAAGAAGAGTTATGGGTGATTTAACAAACACAAGAAAAGATAAAATCAATCATATAAAGAAACATGAAGCAAAATTTATTGTATTGAAATGAAAATTATAAAATCACAAGAGACTCTTCAATACTGGTTTTAAATTAGGATTGCAGATTCCTCAGGTGATAGAAATGATGGAAGTGAAGCATAGAGATTTAGCAAGGGTGAATAAATAGTCATATTCAAATGACAAGGGTAGTTTGGGGCATGACTGAAAAAAAATGTTTTGATGATTGATATAGCCCTCAATCACCCACTCTATGTTCAAAAATTGATTTTGGTAGAAATTATATTTGGAATATTGAATGAACCTAAGACACCATAGGTCCTAAAACAATATATAGGAATTCTCCTCATATTAGTTTTTATTATTATGGAAATACAGGACATTAAAAAAATGTGTTTTCTATTTTAAAAAGTTTCTAAATGCAACATGAGAAATAAAAGTGACCACATAGAGTTTAATATTCTATGAATAATTTTTAGGGTCACTATTTTTGGTTTATGGGATTTGTACACATGGCTAGATATTTCTGATTAACAATGTAGTGAAATGTGTTTAAGTAGACCAAAAAATGTACTCAATTTGTAGCTCAAGGAATAATCAAATGAGATGAAAATGAAAAATCAATTTTTACCTCTATAAGAGGATTTTGGTCCATCATACACCAAGGAAGATAAATAATATCCACTTACGAAATTAATTTCATGGATCAAAAAGAAAAGAGTCGAACAAGAAGTGGTTGTGGAGATTTCCCTTAAAACATTATCTCATACTGGTGTATGGATCCTTGATAGTGGTTTCACATCCCATGTGATAAGAAATAAGGATCTTGTTACGCACATCAAATACAACAAGTAAGGTGATTTAAAATTTTTAAATTATGATGGGCTGAAGATTATTAGCCTTAAAAAATCCAAATTTACGGGTAAAGATATGAGACGTGCTACTAGTTTGGTTGTTGAATGTATTAGTCACAGATTTATATGTGTTATTAAAATATGGGACTCAGTCAATTATATAATATTTACCAAGAATTTTTGAATCATCAATGGAAAATATTGTGGAAGTGTTTAAGAGGGGAAGCACATAAATGGAAATTTATACATTGTGAGTGGAGATAAAGATATGTTATTTTGATCTCGAGTGGAATAAAATAGGTTGTGGTATAAAAGGATTATCCATCTATTCCTACCATCCATAGATGATATGGTCAATTGTGTTTCAAATCAATATCGCCCCAAGATATCATGCCATTTTAATCACACATGTGACACTCTTCAGTGAGGGATGATTATAAAAAAGGCATAAAAGGAAAAAATAAAAAATTCAACATCAGTGTTTAAATTGGTGCATATCGATACAAGTGAACCCATCTCACCAAGATCCAATCACAGGAAGATGTACTTTGTTATTTTCATTGATTATATCAGTAGGATGTCATGGGTTTTTCATTTCCCACATGTATTATGTGTTTAGTTGTATGAAAAATATCACATGGAAGATAAAAGTATGCTTAGATAGAATATTCTGATGTTTCAAATTGATAGAGTTATGGAATTCAAAAAATAATCAAGTTAAGGACTATCATGAGATATATGGGATAAAGCACCATGTTTTGGTAGTGAGAAATCGTAAAAAAATTAAGTGGTTGAGAGGATAATGTGGATCATAAACAACATATCAAAAAATGATTACCAAAAAATAACCACTAGATAAATGCAAGAAAGAAAAAATCTTGACATCAGTTTGTATATCCAATAGAGCTTTGTTTTTTTTCTGAAATAAGGAAACACATTGTATAAGTTGTGGTATGGAAATAATCCAACATTGAAATACATTATAATCTTCCAAGGTGATTTTTTATCCATAAATAGAAACACATAATGTTTTAGTCTCATGAAGATGATGGTATATTCATTTACTACTCAAAAAAAATTAAATCATATGAATGATTCAACATGTGGCTAGGAATGTGATTTGATGTAATGATGTCACTATAATAGAGAATAAAAAATTAACTACAATGTGAATAGTTCCCTGATGACAACTATGAGGTGATATGGAAATTAGTGAGAGTAGAAGTTGAAAATTCTAATTTATAAGAAGATACAGATGATGAGTAGGAGGAGCTCAAATCTATATCTACATGTAAACTGAAGAGTTGAGATGGAATTGAAAATAATAACACCATTGGTGATCAGAAAGAGCTAGTAAAAACCTAGATAATGAAGTCCTTATAGAAGGAATCCTTCCTATCTTTGGTAGTGCCTAAAGGTTTTGAAGAAGAAATTATAAATGAGAACTAGGTTCATGATACTAATGAAGATTACAATGAAATTGAGAAGAATCAGACATGAGATATTTTTTTGAGATTAAAATATAAGAATTTCATCAAGACCAAATGGGTCAACCAAAATATGCTTAATGAATATGGATTGGTAATTTGAAACAATGTATGACTAGTGTGAAAGGAACACTCCTAGATTGAAGGAATTTATGTCAATGAAACATTTTAACCTGTTGTAAATCTAGAAACTATTTTCCTTTTCTTGGTAATAATAGTGTAATGGAAATCTATGGTTTTATATATAGACTTCAAGCTAGAATTTTTTAATGCAGTTCTGGGAGAAGAAGTGTATATCAAGCATCCATAGTGTTTTATCATTCAAAAAGATGAGAGCATTGTATTTCGGCTGAGGTAGGTTATTTATGGCTTGTAGCACACACCAAAAGCATGGAATTCAAGTCTTGATCAATTTTTGAAGAAGCTTGGTTTTAAACATGGTGGATTTTATTTCCATATATCTATTACGAATTATAGTAATAAAATGATGATGGTGATGATGTAAGTTGATTACATAATATTTGGTGGATCAGATGAAGAGTAGTGAAAAAAATTCATCGAATTCATGAAAATTGGTTTTGAAATGTCAATGATTGGTTAACTGAACATTTCCTTAGTTAATAAGTGACATAAAGAAGAACTAGAATCTTTATCTCTCAATACAAATATTCCAAGAAGATTATGATAATTTTTGGAAGGGATAGTTCCAAAGATATGATAACTCTGGTGGTAACCCAGAACAAACTATCATGAGATGATTAATGTAATTCCCTAACCCTAGTTACCTAAAGTCGGTGCATTATTACATATCATTGGGATGATCAAAATAGATCAAGGCTCAAATGACCGATTAGTTTAGTAGCCTTGTAAGTACTAGATACATTCATAAGGTTTACATTACATCATAAAATGGTAAAATACAACAACATTGTTTCCATAGAAAACACTGAGATCCCATAGACTATCCCTGCAGGTCAGTCATAATATATATCTTCGCATATTGGGAAAAATAAAAAATAGAAATGGGTGATCTCGGATGCTCAGTAAGGATAACAATATATTGAAAGTTTTCAAAAAATAAGCATAAACATTTAAGGAAATGTATAAAATTAAAACAATAGCCTTTAAAACTAGAAATTCAGCATAATATGGAAAATATAAATCAAAATAATGCCATTTACATACTAACATGGATATTCTTCTAGTCGAGTAATCAGATGCAATATCAATATCCACTTTTATAATGATGGAATGCATAATGCCAGATTTTCATAACCACATAGTCAAGGCCTTGTTCCAAGACTACAAATAATATTTTTTCATGGCCTTGTTCCAAGAAACTTTTTTGTCTCAGGAGACCTACCGATGCAACGAGGAGCTATAGCGGGCTCCACCTGTCACATACTAAGTCCAATGCATTCCTCATATGAAAGGGTTTAAACATAACATAAACATTCGTATTAAAACTGGCATAAGAATAGTTAATATTTTATCCATAAACCATGATTGGTATGAAATAACACATCCACAGTCAAACATATCACAAAACCTTCCATACAATATGGATGTTTTGTATCATAATTAATCAACTTCAAACATACTAAAAATCCATCAAATGATGTTGACATTGATTAAATCAAAACATTTTTAGAGAAATATATCTTTCTATTTTGAAATCATTTTAAAGTCATGTAATTATAAATGAAAACATTTATTTTTGAAAATATTCTTATAATATTTTAAGGTAAGCTTCGATGATTCTATAATGGTAGAAAATAGCTACACCCTCCGAATAAGTTAAAAAAATATTCTTTCCTTAATTTTGTCGAAAAGGATATAAAGGACCTTGTTTGAAAAACAATAGAAATATTTTTTTATAAACATATTATAAAAGTAAAATAAGGGTATAAATGAAATTAACCCATAGTCTAGTAAATTGTATAATTATTTAAAATATATTTTTAAGAAACATGGATGCGGATGATAAATATTCCCCAACCGATACTTATGTAAAAACTACCTCGAATAATGATGAGATTTTGAAATTAACCCTTACCATGTAATTTTCATTGGTCGAGGGTAGGTTAAACTCCTGTATAATGGTGAAAAAATTGTTATTAAATTATACAAGAATCATATACATTAATAGGATATCATATATGATCTTTAATACTTCATTGTTAATAGTGTTTTAGTATTATCATCATTTCGGGTGTTAACTGATTTGTTTTCCTTTATATGATTTGTTACATAAGTAAAGTTTGTTATGGATAGGATTTATATTATTCATATTAAGAATGATATTAAGTATTTAAACATTATATTTATTCATCTAATGAAAATTAGTCTTTAATGGATGCGATGGGGAACGAATCTCATCGCGTTCGTGGAGACAATAATCCGTACGTATGCAGGAGTGAGAATATAATTCTTTTGATATTAAAATACTATATAATTGGATGGTATATCATATATACAGATTAATTATCATGTTATATTTATTATTTAAATAAATTACACATCATTATTATAACCATCAAAATAATAATGTATTGAATAATAATTACACCACGACGTGGAGACGGTAGGCCGTACGTACGCACGTATGGTGACATGTCATTTAAAGGATGGATAGAATAATTAATATGGATGTACCATATTTATAATAACATAAAATTATATATATTATACTGTAGTTATTATTTTATAATTGAAACAAAAAAATAAAGAAGAAGTGGAAGAAGAAAGGAACTTGAAAGAGGTGATGAAATATTTACCTCTTCTTCGGGTTCATCCTTTTGATTTGATCCAAAGGGATCAATAGGTTGGCTTTTTGACTAAAGTAAGGCCTCTAGGATGATGGGAGGACAGTTGATAGGGTATTGGAATATCTTTTGTCCTTGACAAATTTCTATAAATGTGTGAATTAGATAGAAGGGAGAGTTCCCTTTTATAAGTGGGGTGAGAGGCACCTTTGGAAAAGCTAGAAATATTATTTTATAATAAAATACCTTCCAGTTTCTAATAGCTCATAAATGTATTATTTAAAGGATAAGGTGGGGATGGGTCAATAACCACTCAAAAAATAGGTTTTAGATAGGTTTGGGTCACTATATTAACTTTATCTTTTATATTTAACTTTTAGTTAAATAGTTTGACATCTACCACGTGTCTTTGTATTTTTATATTATATGGTTAATAAACCTAAAATATACTTCCAAGAAAACCCCAAGTGGTTCATTAATGATACAACTATCATTTTATAATTATTTTGTCCAAACATTAGATTTTTTGGAATATAATATCAGTTAATAATATAATACTTTTTTTAAAAACTTGTTATGTCAATTTTGACACTATTTGGTATTTTGTTTTTTATAAATTCATAACAGCATTATTACTCCAAAAACAATTAATCTAACCAACACTAATATGTCATATTAACCTATAAAATTATTGGAATTCATAAAAAGTCTCAAATTACATTTATTTAGATATTTTTAATGTCAATTATTTTAATCATTCATTAATTAGGTAATTACTACATCATCATCGTGTTATAACTAAATTAAATTATTTAATGTATAAAAAATATAAATAAAATACCATTATATAGGAATATCTCTTACCATTATAAGTAATATTTATAGTATAATTTATCTTATGGGTAACCTTATAATAAAAATGTTTTAGTTATTAAACATTGATTTTAACTCTTTTAACTCTTCTTTGAATTAAAAAAAATAAATGTACTAATCTAATTCATGTGAACCAAATAGGTTCATATTTTATTAATAAGGTTGTTTTTTATCAAATTATACTTTTCCAATAGAATTAGGACATGTGTTAGGGTAATAATAATATCATTTTTACCCTTGATTACCCTATTTACTATTAACCGTAGTAAATAAAAGTAAAAATTAACTATTCACTGAAAATTATTTTCATCTTATTGAATCACATTTTACTTATTGATATCAACCGTGTCACTAGGAGTTTTGAAATTCAACTCACAGAAGCGGTAAAATTGTGTTTCATGTAAATTGGAAAATGCTCCTAAGAGGTGGGTAAGACGATAAAAAGTTCAATAAAAATATTATATATCTAAAGTTATTATAAACTGACTCCAAAAAATTACATTGAACATATATATGTATTTTGTATCTATTTTGACAGAAAATAAATTTAAATAAAATAAATAATTATTTAAATTAAAATTCAGTTTTAAACTATAACTCAGTGTTTTCACTATTCATCAAGAATTGAAAGTTTTCAAAAAATTCCAAAAATTCACCCTATGATAATTTTAATATTCCGAATTCAAAAAATGAATTCTATTTTACCAATTTTAAAAAATAAAAGTCTCATTAATTAATTTGAAATTAATTATCATTGTCAAAACTGGAAAGTGTATTTTTAAGAAATAATAACTATCAAAAGATTGACACTTGTTTATGTATAATTTAAAATTGAAATTACATAAAATGACCATAATTGGATTAAATGGTAAAAATATAATATAATTATACTTCCAAACCATTAAAATGAATAATTTAAATCTATAAATTATTTTGATTAAAAAAGTTGTATTCAGTTAAAAAATAGTATTTTTCATTATTCACCCAAATATGAATGTTATCAGAATAACACCAAAGATTTATTGAAACTAAATTCTTATGTCTTGATTCTAAAGAAGAAGTTTATTTTTCCAAATTTAATATATAAAAGTTTCAAATATTGGATTTAAAAAGGGATCGCCATTAAAAGGCGGTAAAATTGCATTTATTGAAAAACAATTATTTTATCGGAAAAAAATGAATTTGTTCTTAAATTATGCCTAACAAATTAATAATATGGATTCTAAAATTATGAGGATTATTTAAACTTCAAAATTTAGTTAATAATATTCATAACTTCTTTTGAACAGCTAGTTTGGTAAGATGTGGTGTGCTTGAAGTCAGTGTTGTGTGTAGTGAAAGTTATTGCATTACATTGAAGAAATGACGTATTATGAAATCTTGGGGTGTTACATTCTTCACTCCTTCAATAAATTTCATCCTCACAATTTGAAATTTTCTTTGAAAATAAATGATTGAAAATAGAAAATACCTTTGTGGGAAAACCCACATTAGAAATTGGGTTAATAAAATTTAGTTCTTATAAGAGGAAAAGGGGAATGAAAAAGTCTCCACTAAATTATGATCTCGATTAAGAGATCACTGATGGAAATTATAGACACATAATTGGAGGAAAAACGTAAATATTTATAGGGAGTGATTGAGGTCATCAGTCACAAAAACATGTAGAATTGAGGTCCTCAAAGACATCAATTTATGATTATTTAAAATATCATATGTTCAACCAAACATAATGTATTATGATAACACATTTTTTGTTTTAAGATCTCTTAACTATATTTTAAGAATTAATTTATTCATATAACAAGTGTAGAAAAAAATATTTACTTAAAAAGTAGAGTTCCATTCTTCAACAAATTTCTAACACAAACTCATCTTTCACTCTAAACGATAATAGAACTTAAAAAATATTCTATTTATCCTATTCATATAGGGTTCCAAAAAAATGAATTTGCAATTCATCTACAAGACCATTTAACAAAACTACATTATTCAATCTAGGAAATCACGTGGGCTAGTGGTAGTTGAAACACCATTGTCGCCCTTCGGTTGCGGGTTCAAGTATCGCAACTTTTCCAGACACGACGGGCTGCCGCCCAACCTCTGGGTTGTCCTTTTAGGTTAATCCAAAAATAATTTCAAACTAGAATTATACAAAATACTTCTATCAAAACTCGCAGTCCAAAATTTATAAATCAGGTAAACACAATGAAGATCCTTTTTTCCACGTAATAACATGACAACACCTTCATCATGTATTCTTTTAAAACACTACAACATCTTTAATTACCATAAAACCTTATTGATTACATTCATGATACCTTATTCCTTATAGAATATTGTATATACTCCTTCTATCCAAAAATGTTGTGAACTCCAGCAATGATGGAATATACAGATAATTTATAAGTTTAAAGGTAGTCAAGAATATTGAATATAATTTATCAAAATCAACCATCTCTTATTCCAAAATCACTACCTCATTATCAGGACAATATTAAGGATTACCTTTCCTTCAACCATGTGTTTTCCAAAAAGTGTAGCTTACTATTAAGTCACTTTTCTTAGAACCATATAATCTCAAATCCTCAATACAATAGTACTACATTACAATCCTTATTTATCTCCACAGTTCATATAACCAGTATATTGCTGATACAACACTCAAATGAAATAATTCAATAATAACAACATAAGTACACTAGTCATTCCTCTTCATATGAGGTAGTATCATAAAATGATTATTATCCAATATCATCATTTTCAGTAAACTCTGATGACTGGGACATTGATTTGCGTAGTGTCCCAATTCCTTTCAGATAAAGCATTTTACATTTGAAACCTTTTTCTTACCCTCGTAATCACATACTTGGTGTCTTTTTTCTCCACACATATAACAAACTCTAATTGACTTCAAGAATTTACCAAGGTGATTCTTTCCAAAGTTATCACATATGGTAAAATCTTTCTTTTCCCTCTTCCCTTTATCCATATTTCTCTCTTCTATCCTTTTCTTCTCCTGCTTCCCTTCAAAGCCATTAGATTCAGTGAATTCATTACTTATCTTATTAACACATGATACTATTTCTTCATATGTTGACTATACATTGGAGACTATTTCCCTTCTAAATGTTATCTTAATACCATGAAAGATATGATCCTTATTACTATTTGGATCATCTGTATTGTTGGAGTTCACATTCCTTCGACCGGGCACCATTTCTATACAATGGCATACACTAGGTCAGTTTATGAATTACAATGAATAATTCCAAACTTATAAAATACCTAACATAAATTGAACAGTTTACATATATAATCCATAATCATAAAAATATTTTCTTTGAGGAGTTATATAGTCATAAATCCTTCATAATGATTTGTAATGAAAATGGGAATTATCCTAAGAATATCCCTTGGGAATGTTGTAACCAAGAGTGCAGCAAGACCTGTTTTCATGCACCAGTTCCCATTCTAGTCTACCTTAAAGCGTTGTTTTTGCGTTTTAAACCTAGTTACATCTGTGCCAGAGCCACCTCTACCTGTTCGTATCTAGACAGGGATGTATTTCTTGGAAAACTCAAAAAATCTCTACAATACCAAAATTTAAGGAAGTTCTTCTATACTAATCCAGAAAGTCTATCTTAGATATTTGTGCTCTAATCAGATTTTATCTAATTCTAGTTTCCAAAGTTTGTATTAAAATTCCTCTGATACCAAAAATAACACCCCATCCCTAGTTACCTAGATTCAGTGCATTATAACGTATCATAGGCATGATCACAAAAGTTCAAGTCTCGAAAGACCGATTAGTTTAGTAGCCTTGAAAGTACTAGATACATTCATAAGGTTTACATTACATCATAAAAAGAAAAACTAAAACAAAATTGTTTCCATAGACAGCATTAAGATCCCATAGACTATCCCTTCAAGTTAGTTATAATATACCTCCTCGCATTCTGAGAAAAACATATACAGAAAGGGGTGAGCTCGGATGCTCAGTAAGAATAACAATATAGTGGAAGCTTTCATAAATATGCACAAACATCTAAGGAAATGTATAAAATTAAAAAAAAGACTTTTAAACTTGAAATTAAGAATAATATGGAAAATATATTTCAAAATAATTCCATTTATGTACTCAAATGGATATTATACTAGTCGAATAATCACATGCAATATCAATAGCCACTTTTATAATGATGGAATTCATAATTCCAGACATTCATAACCACATAGTCAAGGCCTTGTGACAAGAATACAAATATGCTTTTTTGAAGGCCTTATGCCAATACACTAGTTTGTCTCAGGAGACCTACCTATACATAAAGGAGTTATAGCGGGCTCCACCCGTCACATACTATGTCCAATTCATTCCTCATAGGAAAAGGTTTAAACTTAACAAAAACATTTGTATTAATACTGGAATATGAAATGTAAATACTTTATCCATAAACCATGAATGGTATGAAATGACACATCCACATTCAAAAATATTACAAAAACATCAATAAAATATGGATGTTTTGTATCATAATAAATCAACTTCAAACAAACTAAAAACCATCAAAGGAAGTTGACATAGATGAAATAAAAACCACTTTAGAGAAATATCTCTTTCTATTTTGAAAACTTTTAAAAGTCACGTAATTATACAAGAAAACATTTCTATTTGAAAATATTCTTATAATATTGTAAGGGAATCTTCGACGATGTTATAACGGCAGAAAATAGCCTCACCCTCTGTATAAGTTAAAAAAAAGACATTCTTACCCTAATTTTGTCGAAATGGTTATACGAGACCTTATTTAGAAAACAAAGGAAATATTCCTTTATAAACATCTTATAAAAGTAAAATAAGGGTATAAATGAAATTAACCCATAGTCTAGTAAATATTAAAAATGTTTTCAAATACATTTTTCGGAAACATGGATGTGGATGAGAAAGATGTCCTAGAAGATACTTACATAAAAACAACCTCGAATAATGAAGAGATTTTGAAATTAACCCTTACCTTGTACATTTACTTGGCTGAGGGTAGTTTAACCTCCCGTATAATGGTGAAATAATTGTAATTAAATTATATAAGAATCATATACATTAATATGATATCATATTTGATCCTTTAATATTTATTTGTTAATAATATCTTAGTATTATCGTCATTTCGGGTGTTAACTGATTCATTTTTCTTTATATGATTTGTTATGTAAGTAACATTTGTTATGGATAGGATGTATATTATTCATATTCAGAATTATATTAAGTATTTAAACATTATATTTAATCATCTAATGAAAATTATTCTTTAATGGATACGATGGGGAACGAATCTAATCGAGTGTGTGGTGACCGTAATCCGTATGTATGCACGAGCGAGAATATCATTATTTTGATATTAAAATAATATATAATTGGATTGTATATAATATATAAATAATCATTATCATTTTATATATATTATTTACACCAATTAAACATCATTATTATAACCATCCAAATAATAATGTATTGAATAACAATTACACTGTGATGTGGAGACAGTAAGTCGTACGTATGCACATATGGTGACATGTCATTCAAAGGTTGGATAGAATAATTAGTATGGTTATACCATATTTATAATAACATCACAGTATATATAAGATACTGGAGTTATTATTTTATAATGGAAAAAAAGAGGATGTAGAATAAGAATGGAACTTGAAAGAGGTGATGAAATATTTACCTCTTCTTTGGATTATTCCTTTTGATTTGATCAAAAGGGCTCCCTAGGTTTGATTTCTGACTAAAGAAAGTCAACTAGGATGAAGGGAGGATATTTTAGAGGGTATTTTACAGGTTTTGTCCAATATAAATGGCTATGAATGTGTCAATTAGAGAGAAGGGGGAGTGTCCTTGTATAAGAGGGGTGGGGCACCCTAGGAAAAGCAAGAAATATTAATTTATAATAAAATAATTTTTGGTTTTAATAGACTAAAAATGAATTATTTTAAGTGTAAGGTGGGGATGGGTCGAAAACCACTCAACCAATATGTTTTAGATAGGTTTGGGCCACAATATTAACTTTATATTTTAGATTTAACTCTTAATTAAATAGTTCAACATTTACTATGTCTCTTTGTATTTTTGTATTATATGGTTAATAGACTAACTATATACTAAAAAGAGAACCCCAAGTGGTTCATTAATGATAAACATATCATTGTATAAGTCTTTTGGAAGAACATTATATTTTTAGGAATACAATATCAACTAATAATACAATATTTGTTTTAAAAACTCTTTTATGTCAATTTTGAAACTATTTGGTATTTTGTTTTTTCTAAATTTATAACAGAATTATTACTTTGAAAACAATTCATCTAACCAACCCTAATATGTCATAAACCTATAAAATTAGTGGAATTTTTAAAAATTCTCAAATTGCATTTATTTGGATATTTATAATCTCAATTATTTTAGTCTTTCATTAATTATGTAATTACTGCATCGTCATTATGTCATAACTAAATTAAACTATTTACCGTCTAAAAAATATAGATAGGATACCATTATTTAGGAAATAATTTTATCTTTATAATTAATCTTTATAGTCAAATTTATCTTATGTGTAACCCAATATTCAAAATGTTTTAGTTATTAATCTTTGATTTTAACTCTTTTAACTCTTCTTTGAATTAAATAAAAATAAATGTCCTAATCTAATCCAAGTGGACAAAATTGGTTCATATTTTATTCCTAAGATTGTTTTTGGTCTAATTATACTTATCAAATAGAATTAGGACATGTTTTAGGGTAATAATAATATCATTTTTACCCTTAATTACCCTATTTACTTTTAACCGTGGTAAATAAAAGTAAAACGTTACTATTCACCAAAAATTATTTTCATCTTATGGGATAAAATTTTACATTATGATATCAACCATGTCTCTAGGATTTTTTATATTCAACTCACAGAAGCAGTAAAATTATGTTTTATGTAAATTGGAAAATACTCCTAGAAGGTGGGTAAAGATGGTAAAATGATCAATTAAATTATTATATATCTAAAGTTATTATAAACTTACTCCAATTAATTACATTGAACATATATAGGTATTATGTATCAATTTTGAACTAAAATAAATTTAAATAAAATAAATAATTATTTAAATAAAAATTCGGTTTTAAACTATAACTCTATGTTTTTCACTATTCATCTAGAATTGAACGTTTTTAGAAAAACACCAAAAATTCACTCTAAGCTAATTTTGATATTACAAATTCAAAAATTAATTATTTTTTAAAAATTTTAAAACCTATAAGTTTCATTAATTATTTACAAATTAATTTCCATTGTCAAAACCAAAAAGCATATTTTGAAGAAATAATAATTATCAAAAGATTGACACTTGTTTATGTCCAATTTTAAAGTGAAACTACTTACAATGACCATAAATGGATTAAATGGTAAAAATATAATCTAGTTATACTTCCAAACTATTAAAATGTATAATTCAACATGATAAATTATTTTGATTAAAAATGTTTTTTTCAGTTAAAACAAAGTATTTTTCACTATTCACCCAAATATGAAAGTTATCAGAAAAAAGCCAAAGATTTATTGAAACTAAATTATTTTGTCCCTATTCAAAATAAGAAGTTTATTTTTTCAAATTGAATATATAAAAGTTTCAAATATTGGATTTAAAAAGGGTTTTCAATTAAAGGGCGGTAAAACTATATTTATCAAAAAGTAAATCTTTTATCTGAAGAAATGAATTTCTTTCTAAATTATGACTAAGATACTCATAATGTGGATTCATAAATTATAAGTATTATTTAAAGTTCAAACATTATTTAATACTATTCAAAATAGCTTTTTAATGCCTAGTTTGGTAATTTGTGGTGCACTTGAACTCAGTGTTGCGTGTAGTGCAAGTTATTGCATTACATTGAATAAATAACGTACTATGAAATCTTGGGGTGTTACAATTATGGTAAAGTGGTTCTTCTCATAGAATACTAACAGATCATTGTTACTCAGTTTTACATGATAATTATGTGAATTGAACAAGAGAATAATGGTGCCCATATAAAATTCAATATTTTGGGAATGATTTTGATGGTCAATATTACTAGTGTGGAGGATTCAAACACAAGGCTAGATATTTCTCACCAACCATCCCTGGATGATTTACGGAAATGTGATGCAACATACGATCTCCCCAAGTAATCATGTGATTTTACTCAAACATGTGATACTTTCAAAAATGTAAGATTGTTAGAAATACATACAATGAAGAAGAACAAAATCCCACCAGAGTTCTTGAATTGGTGAATGAAGATGTATGTGGACCAATATCATGAAGATAAAATGCCAGAAAAATGTATTATGTTCTCTTTATTTTTTATTACATCAGGATGGAATTTATTTTTTCCATTTTCCACAATTTTGATGTATTCATTTTTAGAAAATATTATTAAAGGGAAGCAAAAAAGGATTCTTTGATAGAATATTCTATTGTCTAAAATTGATAATATTACAGAATTGAACAATATCCAACTAGAGGATTATCATAAAAACCACGATACAAATAATCAAGTGTCGGTAGTGAATAATCATCAATAAAATGGATTGGATTATAGGAGAAATATAATCATAAATAGCATCGATAGAAAAAATATATTAAAAATAATCCACCAAGGAAATTATAAAGGGTAGAAGTATTAACATTAGTCTACATATCCAATAGTGCTTTGTTGTGTGTAGAATAAGGATTCAATTAATACGATCTACGGTATGGAAATAATTAAATATTAAAATATTTTCAAATCTAACTATGTTTTTTATTCTCAGTAATGATAAAAACATAATGTTTGAGATTTGTAAATATGAGGGTATATTCCTCGGCTACTCATGAAAAATGTAAATCATATAAATTATTCAATAAGAGGCTGGGAAAATCTATTGAAATAAATTATTTCACTATGGTATAGAATGAAAAAATCATCAACTACAAAGTGAATAGTTCTATGATGATAGGGATGAGGTTATAATAACATCAGGGGAAGTAGAAGTAAAAGATATTGATTTAGAAGAAGATACTAATGATGGGTAGGAGGAAGTAAAATATTTATCTGCATAGAAACTATAGAGTGGAGGAGAAATTGGATGGAAAAACATCTTTGGTGATCAGGTTTCACCAGTTCAAACACAAATAATGAAGTCCTTATAGTGGGCGTCCTTCCTATCTCAGCTAGATCAGAAATGTTTTGAAGAAGTAGGTGGAGATGAGAGACAGGTTTATACTATTAATGAAGATCTTGGCCAAATTTAGGAGAATTAGTTATGGGATATTGTTTTAATACTTGATTCTAATAATTTCATCAATACTAGATGTGTCATCCAAAATAAACTAAATTAATATGGTATGTTAATTCGAAACAAAGAATGACTAGTGTGCAAGGTATACTTTGAGATTAAATGGATTGATACCAGTGAGAGATTTTCACCTATTTTAAGGATAGAGACTATATTCTTATTCTTGTCCACGATAGTGTATAGTAAATTCATTTTTCTTAGATATAAATCAATATAGAGTTTATGAATGGGGTTCTAGAAGAAGAAGTGTATATCAATCATCCATATGGATTTCTTATAAAAAAATATGATAATATAATTTTTCGGTTGAAGAATGTGATATATGGGTCGTAGCATGCACCGAGAGCATGGAATTCAAGTCTTGATCAATTTTTGATTATGCTTGGTTTTCAACATGGTGGAATTTATTATAATATCTATGTCAGCAATGATAGTAATCAAAGGATATTGGTGATGGTGTATGTTATGTACATAATTTTTTATGGACCAGATAATGTGAAGTGAAAACAGTTCAAAGAATTCTCGGTAAGTGTGTTGGAAATGTCAATGATTGGTCAAATAACCTTTTACTTGGTTTATAGGTTCCATAAGGATGGAATATAACATTAATTTCCCAATCCAAATATTCCAAGTAGGTTATGAGATTATTTTTATGGGATAATTCTAGGGAAGTGATCACATTGTTAGCTACCCGGAACAAATTATCGTGAGACGATAAAGGAAAAGATGTTATTGTCTCTGAATATTGATAGATCATTGGTAGTCTATTTTACATTGTAGTGACATGACCCAATATTTTTTTCCACAGACTAATAAGTACAATATCAATGTAATCCCAAGGAAATCCATTTTCTTGAAGTAAAAAAGAATACTTCTATTTATCATGTAGAATATAGAATTTGTTTTGTTGTACAATGAAAATTCTCAGAAAGAGTTATTGGGCTATACAGATATATATTGGGATGGTTCAGTAGATGATAGAAAGTCAATGTCAGGTAGTGAATTCTCTCTTGGGGATTTTTTGTTTCTTGGATAAGAAAGAAACACGATTAGATTTCATTCAGCACCATAGAATCAGAATATATTGTGGGAACTCATGCTTTCATTTTGTTATTGTTGATGTAGAAACAGCTTGATGATATGAGATTTAAATTAAATAATCTCATTGGAATCCATTATGATACTTCATGTGATATAATTATTATAAAAAATCCATTCCATCACTCAATGTCGAAGCATATTGAAATGAAGTATCATTTTATCAAGGATAAGGTTTGCATGGGCTTTTGAAGTTGGAGTATGTGCCTGAAGAACTATAGGATGCATACATTCTTATAACGAAATTAAAAAAATAGGTGTTTGAGATGCATAGATTGGATTTCAGAGTTTATTCAACTCTCCCATACTTAAAAATTGTTGATGTTGGCCCCCCTCTCCATGGGGTATGATGTGGTTTTCTCTAATGCGATGATCTGTGTTCTTTAAAAAAAAATTCCACAGAGGAGTGGCCTATGGTTTCAGTGAGAAATGGGAGTAAAATATCTTGATGAAGATGAGTGGAGAATATAATAGGGAGATTAGTGATATAGGGGTATTTTTAAACCATACAATGAATAAAATGTTTGTTAAAAGGTTATATATCATAACAAATGGGGTTCCTGGTCAAAGAATATAACTCTATCAATAATGAAGGGAGTCATTAATGAACTTTTCGTTCTACACTTGTATATAAGGCCAAGTATAGACCATATGGGAACAAAGTTTCTATTGATTAAATCTTTGATCACTATCAAGAATCATAATAAGTTAGTTTTTATAGAATATGGAAGAATCTTTAAAATAGAACCATAAAGGTGAAGATTATCACCAAACCCAAAGTGGGAGATTGTTGGGAAAAAATCATTCAATTTTACATGGAAGTGCTTTTAGATTTATTGGGTTTGTTTAACAACAAGGTTACCAAGGCTAGACATGGAGTTCCAGATAGATTGTTGACATGGTATGTTGACAACGATCCAACGCAAGGGAATTTATTCTCTTGAAGTAGTAAAGAAATTTTTTTTATACAAAGATAGTTCTGTTTCCCAGTGTTGTCCAAAATTTTGGGGTCTAAAATATAGAGTATGACTCAATATTTGTGAAATTTGTATATCTAGGGATCCCACATAAAAATATACAAAAAGGAATGGAATTTGTGAAGGTTTAATGTTTTGTAAAGGTCTGATGAATTGTGAAGGTTAGGTGGTTCACGAATGTATGGATGTTCACAAATGATGGATGAATAAGAAGGAACGATGGTATGTTATGTGATTATGAGATTCTTTAAAAATTGAAAATTGGAATGGATGATTCTAGAATATAGGGAGTTTTTTACACAATAATGGAGAGCTTCAAAATATAGTGGTGGTGAGGTTGAATGCTTCGTGAATGTGCGAAAATGTCTACCAATAGGTGTCTACCACCCACAGATGAATTGAGAATTCTATAATGAAAATCCAAATGTTTTGAATTCGATAAGGTGTTTCAAAAATTATTTTTTCCACTCAATGTTTTCGTAATATCAAATGATTCATGGATAGATGGAGTCTGCGAAGGCTGTGTATGCTTCATGAAAGTTGTGAGCATATTGACTATTGTGAACATCATAAAGGCTATGTGAGCTTCACTAAAGGGGTGGGCTTAATGAAGGCTATGTGAACTTCATGAAAGATATGATCCTATAAAAAGTAGTGAGATTTAGAATATTTGTGGGAATTGTGAAACTAGGATATTCTTATAAAGAATTTGTTACATTCAAAAATTTTGGAAGGAGGGTTTTTGAAAAACTAAATCTCATATTAACAAGAAGGGATTTCCCAATAAATATATGGGGAAGTTTTATTCATCATGTTGATGAAATTATAACTTAATGATACACTAAATGAGGTGTAAAACATATTGATTCTTATGATAAAAAAAATCATCTGAAGGAGTAGTTAGAACACTTTAGTTGAGAGAGTAGTGAGCTTCCAAATTTTGATTGGTTGTAAATAAAAAAGGGAAGTCAGTCAGATTTTATATTTTTAATATAATTTCAATTTAGTGGATTTTCTACATTGATACATTTAATTTTTTTCCTTGGATGTATCGTAGTATGGGTGTACTAAGTAAAATTGTTGTGTCTAATGAATTATTTGATTTCTATTCATTCATTGGTAAAGGAAAGGGAGAGAATAGTGTTTTTTAATAATGAAACAATATCTAAAGGGGTAGTTGTTTTAATATTTAATAGCCTTGTTCAACCCCCCTCTTAGGTTATTTAACCTATTTGGGATAACACAATGGAGAACCATGTCTATGAAACCATTCTGTAATGAACTGGTCCGAGCTTCCATCCAACCAGACACCAAACCTAATTTTTCATAAGCCACAAAGGGTGTTCACGATCCACATGAGATGGAAAATAGTTACTAGTCATCACTCAAATATCATTGCTTAAAATTATTCCCAAAATAGAGATTTTAAATAGAAATATAAATACATATATTATATAAAAATAAACAAACATGCAATGTAACATCCCAGGTAAATATAGAATATGACATTTTATATATTTATTAATACTTTTGAATTAACTATTAATTTTACTTTAAAGGGGATTATTTGTATAATAGCGTACTCAACACACAACAATGTATTTCTATGAAATCTTACATTGCACACAACATTGAGTTATACTGAAAGATAATATAATATTATTATTATTTTTAATGGTACTTAACGTCTCGCCATTGTAATGGAGGGAATGAATATAACTAACTACAATATGATTAGACATGTTTGTTATTATTTTTTTTACATTTATCAAATAAAATAAAGAGGCTTAAAAAAGAAAGAATCCAATTTTAAGCATAAATACACTAATATTCTATAACGGGACAATTTACCGCTATTTGATGGAGAACCATTTTTAAATCTAGTTTTTTTCCCTTTTATATGTTATATTTTACAAAATAATATTCTTATTTAAAATCAAGACATCGAAATTTACTTTAGATGCAATATTGGTATTTTTTTGATAATGTTCATTTTTTTAATGAATAGTGAGAAATACAATAATTTAATTCAAAACCATCTTTGAATATAATTTTTATATATGTTCTGATTATCTTTTTAATTGTTCTTAAAGTGTAATTAAATTATATTTTTACCATTTAATCCAATTTTTGTCATTGGATGTAATTTCACTTTGAAATTAGACATAAACAAGTGTCAAACTTTTGATTGTTATTATTTATTAAAAAACACGCTCTTTGTTTTGACAATAGAAATTAATTTTAAATTAATTAATGAAACTTATATGTTTTTAATTTGGTAAAATAGACTTCATTTTTTATTTTAGAATATGAAATATATCTTAGGATTAATTTTTGGTATATTTCTAAAAAACATCAATTTTGATTAATAGTGAAAACACCGAGTATAGTTAAAAAATCAACTTTTTCATTTAAATAAAATTTTACCGATTTTGTGAATTGAATTTAAAAAATACAACATACATGGTGGTTATCAGTAAGTAATATATGGTTTAATAATATGAAAATGTTTTTTTTGAATAGTAACTTTTGAATTTTATTTACTGTAGTTAATGGTAAATAGGGTTATTCAAGGTAAACAAATATTATAATAATATTAAATTACACTAACATGTGTTCTAATATGATTGGTTGATACATTTCCGACAGTGGGAATCATTTGGTATATTTTGGGACCCCATAGAGGCACTTAAGAGTGATAATGACACTTTATATTAATTAATTCAAAGTAATGACAAAAATGACATAAACATATATCTTTTAGTAAGTCAATTCTTACATGGGGTTATATAATTTATCTCTTCGACTATAAATATTCATTTGAAATCTAAAAAAAATTCCTACATCATGGTAGTTTTTTATAATTTTTAAAAATCAAATAAATAAAATTATTTAAGACACAATAGTGGTGCACTGTTTACTTCATTAATGAATGATATAAATTAATAAGATAATAAAGATTAAAATAATATCCAAAACATGTCCAATTCTTATTGGATGATTCTATTTCGAACAATATTAATCTAATATTGTACAATAATATGTTTTGGACCTTTAGAAAACTAAAACCATTATATAATAAAATGACATTTTCAAACATTCCTAAAGAGCCCCTCCTCCCCCTTATAAAAATCCCTCACCTATAACCCATTACTCACATCTATGAAGCCCATTAGATCAACCAAACTCTACCCAAAAAAAATCTCAATATCCATATCTTCCACTTAGAAGCTATACCTTAGGCAGAAGGAACATCAGAAAATTGTTTTGGTTCAAACCAAAAGGGTTTACCGGATTTAAAGAAAACGTCTTCCCTTTAGTTCTGTTTTTTTATTTTACTTATCCAAACCCCTAAACACTTTTTATTCATTTATTTTATAACAAAACGTATCCTAAATATACTAGTTTGTTGATATGATAATGATTCTAACTACACTTACACACACCTCCGTCTAATGGGTAAAGAATATACTGTTTCTTTGGACGACGAACTACTACCTCACGAAACGATGATTGTTCAATCTTCTCTTGCAACCTCTTATGGTGGCCACTATGATGAAAATGTATTTATATCTGATATATATTATATTTATATTGTCTATATAATTCTTTATTTTACATTTATATCATACCTTGATGGTTCCATAAAGGGTAAACACGATAATTTCATTTGAGGAAGTGCGGACTACCGCTCCCTCAATGTTATATGACTCGTTCATTCCATATGTGGAAAGTATAAAGTATGGAAATAACTAAATTATATATGATATTATAATTTAATAATAATATAACTATTTATCATTATGTTTTCATTCCATTAAATATGAAATATAAATTAAGATAATATTCATGCGTACGTACGGATCACCCTCCCCATGAATGGTGCATTTCCTTTCTTATCTCCAAATGTTATGTAATATAATAAATACATAAATATACTGTATATATATGATATATATTATAACTAAATAATTAATATCATTCGAGAGATAATAGATTTTTTTCCACATGGTCATCTTTTAATTATAAGAAGTTCATTTTTGACTCAAGTACCAAATATCGACAAAATGACAATTAATAACTTAAATGATTTCATAAGGTTTATAACAAGGAAATACGTGATATAAAAGGACTAATAAACTTTAATAAGGTTATTAATCAAGTATAAATTATCTTTAGTTTATTATTCAGGAGATTAATGAATGAATGGGTCATGTGAGACATGAGGTAAGGGGTTTCTTATCTCACTGTTAATTTCATGAGATTTCCATTGTTCACCACTTATTTATTTCATGTGGTGTATTGGGTACATCCATTTGATATATATTATAATATTTCTTTTTATATTCCTAGTATTATGTGATTCATTTGGTTGTTAATAACTTTTGGTCATATGACTTGACTGATTATAACGTGGTAAGGGGTTTTCGTCACACTCTTTATTCCCGTGAGATTCATGCTATATTTTCCACTATTATCTTTTTTGGGTTGTATGTACTACCCATTATTTTATTATTTGTGTATAATACTTTATTTAATTGCTATTTATAATCTTTATTGTATGATCCTTACTTTATGGCGTGTATGTTTCATATGTCACCAAATCAGTAAGGGAACCTTTCACCGCACTCATTTAGACAAACACTTATTTTTTTCATGTCTTTTAATTTAAATTTTACTATGATAGAATATGTTATTCTATATAATTATTGATGTACAATTTCTGTACATGTGATTAGAAACCATTTTTCCTCTCATAAATTTATTTTCTGAATTTTAATGCGACGTCGTTAGGCTGTCGAATTTCTACAAGAGAAGTCCTTAACCCAATTTCAATTCTTTGGCTTAAAGTTATACTTCTTGATTATTTCATGCTATGAATATATGTGAATGGCCTTTTATTGTATTACAAAAAATATCTAATTATATTAAGTGTATTCTTATTTGTCACACATAATTATTTCATTTATTTTTTCTTAATCTAATGATATGATCTTTGCAAGGGACTTTATCTTACTTTACATTCTATTGAGACTTATTCGTTGTTATACAAAAATCCACTTTTATATGGTGTATATACTACCCTTTGACATATTATATCATGAATTTACTTATTATTATGATATTATATTCTTTTGTTAATGTTATTCCTCAAAAATTTGTATTCAAGCATCTCTCATTTGGTTAGGAACTCTTTAACTAAGATATAATTTTAAATGTTTTAAAGATTTATTCTTATAAATCATTTTCATTAATGTCCATGTTTTAAAAAAAATTAAGGATTTATTTATATGGATGTGAATTTTTGGAAATTAAAATATCTTTCAAAATCTTCATGGTGGTAGGGGACACATTGATTCAAAAATCTCTTTATTAAATGTTTTAAATGGTTTGGAAAATGGTTTGATAAAGCATTGATTATATCAATATGTTGAAATGATATATTGTGATTCCAATGTGGAAATGTTATCTTTATTTTATTATTATTTTATGTGTTATGAATATGTTATGGTTATTGGGAATTTTTCACGTGTACGGGTGGTTCCATGATAAACCTTGGGCGGGTGAGCCCGAGATAGCTCTCCAATGCATTGCATAATGTGACCGAGGTAAATGTTAAAGATTATCCTAAGATATTTAAGGAATATATTGTGATGGGTATTCTAAATGTAACTCCCTACATAGCTGTGAAATCTAAAACATATGTATGTTATGGATTCCACAAGTTACCTTTATGATTTATGATTTCTATGTATAATTCATAAATCATGTGATTTCATAAAGAATATTGTGATTAAAAAGTATAGTTTCATTGATTTGTATTTATTTTTGGGATAATGTTTTCATTCCTTATTTTTTTTACCCTTACTACGATTTTAATTCCCATCCAATGTTTTGAAAGGTTCTTCACAAGACTTAAAGATGAATAGGGTCAAGGATGGGACCATGGAAAATTCATGCGGTCTAAAACACAGAACTAGACAAGTTTCCTTTTTTAAGAGTATTTATTTTAGGAAAAAAATCGAAACTGAACATAAGTTTCTACTTTGAAATTTTTGATATGTAATAGTTATGGCTTAATTATCTAAAAATCTAAGCCTAAAATGATCCTCAATGTGAATTATTCATTTAATTCAGGATTATGTAATGTTTAAAGTCAGGTCCTTATAGTTGGTATTAGAGGTTAGTTTAGATAACTTTAGAATTAGGGTGTTATTTAAGCATTAGTGGCATAACTATAATGGATAGAATATTAGGAAGAGTTAAATTTATTTTAGGGGTGATAAAAAGTTATTACATTTTGGGGTAAAAAATGAAAGGTATTTGATAACCATTGAGGATAAAATATGTTATGGTTATTTTTAAGGAATTTTTATCTTTTTTTGGAATTTAATGAAATTGTATAGTTTTTGAAAATGGAAAACATGAAATCCATGTGACAACCCGTCGTGTCAGACAATGATGTAGGAATCGAACCCACAACCAAAGTGTGATTGAGATTTATCGCCTACCACTGGACTATGTGAAGTCCCTGGTTAGTATAACTAATTCTTTTTAGTTAAATTATTTTAAGGATCGAGAATATGTTTATTTGGGATCTTATGTTTTATCAAATGTATGACATTAGTATTGGAAAATGATTTGGTGAATAAGTGATAATGGTTATTTTGGAAGACATTATCGCTTTTGGGAACACTATATGCTTAAGTAAAATAGAATACTATGGGATTTAATTTTTTGAGTAATGGTTGAAATGTTATTTCAGAAGAATATATATTTTTATTGTGAACATATGATGATTTGGTTTATTTATGGAAAGGATTAACCTATTATAGAGAATATGTGATTAAGTTAATTACACTTTAGTATGAGGCTGTAAGAGTAGTCGATGTTTTTGGAGATAAATGTTAAGATTTACTGTGGAAGACTATGTGATTAAATCCTTCTGAGTTTTGGGTTTCTGTCTTTGTTTTTATTATTTTTAATAATTTTAATGGAAATAATATATTGAATGGTATTTCTTGAACTTTGGGTACTTTTTGTTTAATTTTGGAGATTAAGAGTAGTATTTCTTTTTTTAAAAGATTATCCTTTTTTGGGATTATTTGATCTTGTACTAACCATTTTGGTTTTGGTTAATGTTTAAAGACAGGGTAAATATATAGTTCATCTTTTCTGTATTATGTTATTCTCTAGAAGTTGATTCTAGGGCTTCAGGTGTGACCAAGTCATCTTGAATACTCATCATTTGGAGAAATGATGAGTTTTTTGTAGAAACTTAATAAAGGATGAAACTCTATTTGAAAAGTAAGTATATTTCCTTAAATCCATAGTTAATATCACAAATAAATTCTCCAACTTTATGAAATGAAACATAAAACAAAATATTTTGTCCGTTAACTTTTCCTACTAGAGAATCAAATACTTCTTAACCCATCACAGGTTTGTGTTTTTCTAGGGGTTAAATTTCTCCTCATAATGTTTTTTATCACTCTCTTTCAGGACTTGACACTTAGTTTCTCCTCCATATCCATGTTTTCTTTCATGGAATCCTAGTATGGGTTATCTCGGGTGGCCTTTTTACTTTTAATTCTTTCTTTTAAAGTGATAATTTTATTGACTCCTTTTCCTATGTGGGACTTTTAATGAAATTTCCTATCCCATTTTTAAAATTACATGGACACAATTTCAAAAGGGGGGAAGGATGTAACATCCAAGGTAAATATAGAATATATCATTTAAATATTTAATAATATTCTTGAATTAACTATTAGTTTTAATTTAGTGGGGATTATATGTCTAATAGAATACTCAACACAGAACAGCGTATTTCTATGAAATGTTACTTTGCACACAACGTAGAGTTATACCAAAAAATAATATAATTTTATTATTATTTTAAATGGTAGTTAAGGCCTAGCCATTGAAATGGAGGGAATGAACATAACAGACTAAAATATGATTATACATGTTTGTTAAATGTTTTTAAATTTATCCATTAAATTTTAGAGGCTAAAAATAAGAAATAATTCAATTTTAAGCATAAATACACTAATATTTTTTATAAAAGGCCGATTTACTGCCATCTGATGGCAAACCATTTTTAAATATAGTTTTTTTCACTTTTATATATTATATTTGAAATAAATAATATTCTTCTTTATAATTGGGACATATAAATTTACTTTGGATAAAATTTGGTATTTTTCTGATAATGTTCATTTTTTAAGGATTAGGAAAAAATGTTGTGTTTTAACTCAAAACAACCTTTTAATATAATTTATTTATATGGATAGATTATCTTTTTAATTAGTTTTATAGTTTAATTAGATTATATTTTTTCCATTTAATCAAATGTTGGTCATTGGATGTAATTTCACTTTGAAATTTGACATAAACTAGTGTCAATCTTTTGATAGTTATTTTTTATTAAAAACGCACTTTTTTGTTTTGACAACGAAAATTAATTTTACATTAATTAATGTAACTTATATGATTTAAATTTTTTAAAATAGACATAATTTTTTAATTCGTAATATCGAATATAGGTTAGGATTAATTTTTGCTATTTTTCTAAAAAACAACAATTTTGATGAATAGTGAAAACACATAGTAGTAGTTAACAAACAGACTTTTTCATTTAAATGAAATTTTACAACTTTTTCTAATTGAATTTTTAAAATTCAACATACATGGTTGTTATAAGTAATTAAAATTTTGTTCAATAACAGGAAAATAATTTTTGGTGAATAGTAACTTTTGACTTTTATTTAACACAGTTAAAGGTAAATATGCTGATTCAAGGTAAAAATAATATTATAATAATATTAAATTACCCTAACATGTGTCCTCATCCTATTGGTTGATAAATTTCTGACCATGGTCATCCTTGGGATTATTTTGGGACCCCATGGATCCACTTAAGAGTGATAATGATGTTTTATATTAATTAATTTAAAGTAATGAAAAAATGTCATAAACAAATATCTTTTAGTAAATCAATTCTTACATGGATTTATATAAGTTATCCCTTTTAATATAAATATTAATTTGAATGATAATAATATTTCCTACATCATGGTATTTTTTATAAGTTTTAGACATCAAATAAATATACTTATTTATGACACAATAATGATGCAGTGTTTACCTCAGAAATGAATGAATTAAATAAATAAGATTATAAATATTAAAAAATATTTAAAACCTGTACAATTATTATTTAATGTTTTTATTTTGAGCAATATTCATCTTATATTTGACTTTAATAGGTTTCAGACCTTTAGAAACTGAAAATAATTATATAATAAAATAATATTTTCAATCTTTTCTAAAGATCCCCTCCTCTCTCTTATAAAGAGCCCTCACCTCCATCCCATTACTCACACCTCTCAAGCCCCTTGTATCATCCAAACTATGTCAAAATAATTTATCAATATCCCTCTATTTCTCTTAGAATCCTTACCTTAGGCAGATTTCACATCAAGAAATCATTTTGGTTCAAACCAAAGGGAGTTACCGGATTTAAAAGAGACATCTTCCCTTAAGTTCATTTATTTTATATTACTCCTCCAACCCCATAAATTTTTTTATTACATTATTTTATAACAATAATAGTATACTAAATATACTAGGTTTTTTATATGATAAGGATTATAACAAAACTTACACACAGATCCGTCTAATGGGTAAAGAACAGACTGTGGACGATGAACTACTGCCTCCCGAAATGATGACTATTCAATATTCTCCTACCTCCTTTTATGGTGGCCATTATGATGGAACTAAATTTATATGTGATATATATTATATTTATATTGTCTATATAATTTTTTATTTATCATTTATAACATACCTTTATGGTTTCCATAATGGGTAAACGCGATAATTTCATTTGAGGAAGTGCGGACTACCGCCCCCTCAAAGTGATATGACTCGTTCACGCCATACGTGGAAAGAATAAAGGATGGAGTTAATAAAATTATATATAATATTATAATGGAATTATAATATACCAATTTATCATTAAGTTTTCATTCCATTAAATATGAAATAGAAATGAAAGTAGCGTTCATGCGTACATACGACTTACCGTCTACATGAACAGTGCATTTCATTGCTTATCTCCAAATGTTATGTAATATTATAAAAACATAGATATACTGGATATATATGATATATATGATATCAAAATCATGAATATCATTCTGGATATAATATAATTTTTACTACATTATCAACTTGTAATTATAAGAAGTTCATTTTTGACTCAAGTACCAAATATCGACAAAATGACCATTATTAACATAAATGATTAAATAACATCTATAAAATTGTAATAAGTGATATAAAAGGAATAATAAAATTAAATTATATTCTTAAGGAAGTATAAATTAATTTTTTTTATTCAAGAGATTAAAGAATGAATAGGTCAATTCAGACACGAGGTAAGGGTTTTTTTATCTCACTTTTAATTCCGCAAGATTTCCATTGTTCACCAATTATTTATTGCATGTGGTGTATTGTGTACTGTCATTTGATATATATTATAATTATTCTATTTTTATTCGTGGTATTCTGTGATTCATTTTTTTTGTTATTAACTTTTGGTTATACGACTCGATTGATTACAACGTGGTAAGGGGTTTTCATCCCACTCTGTATTCTCATGAGATCCATGCTATATTTGAAACTATTTCCTTTTATGTGGTGTATGTACTGCACATGATAGTATTATTTGTGTAACATACTTTAATTTATGGGTATTTACATCTTTATTTTATGATCCTTCCTTCATGGGGTGTATGTTTCGTTAGTTACCATATCGGTAAGGGAACCTTTCACGTCACTTTTTTAGACAAAAACATTTTTTATTTCATGTATTTTAATTTACATTTTCCTATGTTGGAATATGTTCTATTATATCCTTATTAATGTAAATTATATTTCCATGTGATGAGAAACCCTTTTTTCTTTCAATAACTTATTTTTTAAATTTTAAAGCGACGTCGTTAGGCTGTCGAATTTCTGTACGAGAAATCCTTAACCCAATTTCAATTCATTTGGATAAACATATACTTCTTGATTATGTAATGCCATGAATATGTGTGAATTACCATTGATTATTTTACACTTAATTTTAACTTATATTGGGTGTATTATTATTTTTCACACATAATTATGTAATTTAATTTTCCTTGATCTAATGATATGATCTTTTCAAGGGACTCTATCTCAATTTACATTCCATTGAGACTTACTTGTTGTCATACATCAATTAACTTTTATATAGTGTATATACTTCCCTTTCACATATTATATCATGAATCTCCTAATTGACATGATATTATACGATTTTATTAATGTTATTCCTCAAATATTTTTATTCAATCGTCTCTCATTTGGTTATGAACTATTTAACTAAAATATCATTTTAAATGTTTTAATTATTTATTCTTATAAATTTTTTTCATTAATGTCCTTTTTTTAAAAATGGTTATAAGGATTTATTTATAAGGATGTGAATTCTTTGAAATTAAAATTTCTTTTAAAATCTTCAAAGTGGTATGGGACACATTGATTACAAAATCTATTTATTAAATGTTTTAAATGGTTTTGGAAATGGTTTGATAAATAATTGATTATGTCAATATCTTGAATAGATATATTTTTATTGAAATGTGGAAATGTTATCTTTAATTTTTTCTTGTTTTATGTGTTATGAATATGTTATGGTTATTGGGTATTTTTCACGTATACTGGTGGTTCTGTAATAAAACTAGGGTTCGTGATCCCTAGATAGCTCTCCAATGCATTGCGTAACGTGACGGAGGTAAACATTAAAGTTTCACCTAAGAGATTTAGGGAATATATTATGATGGGTATTCCTAATGTAACTCCCTACATATTTGTGAAAGCTACAACCTAAGAATGTTATGGATGACATGAGATACCTTTTTGATTTATGATTTCTTTGTATAATTCATAAATCTTGTGATTTCATAAGGTATGTTAGGATTAAAATGTATGGTTTCATTGATTTGTATTTTTTTAATGGGCTAATGTTTTCTTTTCTTATTTTATAACCCTTAATGAGGTTTTTATACTCATCCCTAGTTTTGAAATGTTTTTCACATGGCTTAAAGATGAATAGGGTCAAGGATGGGATCAAGGAAAATTCATGGTGTCTAAAACATGGTAGTAGACAATATTATTTTTTTAAGAGTTTTATTTTTTGAAAAAATGGAAACTGAGCAGAAGTGTCTACTTTTTAATTTTTGAGATGTAATAGTTATGGCCTAATTATCTAAATCGTTAAACCTAAAAAGATCCTCAATATGAATTATTCACTTAATTCAAGATTATATAATGTTTAAGGTCAGATCATTATATGATAATAGGTAACTACCAATTAATATGATCCAACCTATTATCATAAACATAGGCATCATCCACAGATATAATTATAAAAAATGGGAATAATAATGGTTAACTAAAAAGAAATAACTAAATACCAAAAGGAATACAAACCAACCTAGTTTCCCCAATATGAAACAATATCTAAGAATCCACTAGTTTATCCCCACTAACTAACTCACCGCATAACATCCATAATATTAATACATGATGTAACTAAGAACCCAGAACCTGAAAGATTTGTTTATGAGAAAAAGAGAACAACATGTCACCTCCACCAACCAAAAATGTATATTGTTCTTCATTAGGAAATTAATAAATTATAGTTTGAAAAATAACTATAAAGTTTTATTTACATTTATTTGAAATTGTAGAATCCATATTAATTCTATATTCCATTTTTGGAACATTTCCCATTGTTTCCCAAAACCAAATGAACACATTTTTGAAACAAATCCACCAGCCTAATACATTTCTAAAAAACCATTTGAATCCACCAGTAGAACTCAAAAAATTGTTTTTTATTTCAAAATAATTTTCCATACATATTTTAAAACTCACTTTTCCAATGAAATATGACCCAACACACTCACATAGGTCAATAAGAATAATGAAGTTACCAAGCATGTAAAAGGGAATATAACAATACAAAGCAATAAAATGTGAAATAAAAAATGAATGTAGGGGAGATGATACAAATAATAACTTGATCAAAATAACCTCAATCACAAAATAACCTAGAAATTTAATGTTTCATGGTAAATACCATATTCCAAAATCTAGCCTTAAAATTATTTTTTATTAATTTAAATTTATACCCATTTATAGTATAATTAATTTTATTTTGTATAGAGATTTATTATTTAATACTAATTTAATATTTAAGAGATAAATTTTCCATTGTATGTTTGTTTCAAGTAGTATGATCTTTCAGATGGTATCTATTATAAAAAATGATTAAAATATCTCAAGATAATATTTGATACAAAATTTAATGAGATATAAAATCATAAAATGTTTCATGTCTTGAAAATAAATGATTTTAATGTAAACGAATGAGTTTTTGAGAAACAAATTTGATATAGGTTTTGGAAATGAAAGGAATGTTGTGAAACTTTAACTTGGGTACTATTTATTTGATTGATTGAATTATTGATTGTGTTGAATGATATCCCAAATTATGACTAATTTCATTGAAGAACATTGTATTAAAGTTAGTTAGGAGAAAGAATATTCAGGCATGGTAAATTTATATATTACATTGACTTGATGATGAAAATGAACAAAACCACTTGGGGGAAGGTAATTAAATCTTTGGGGTGTTATCATATTCCATATATGCTTGTGGATCTAAGGAGTGTGTTTACACATAGAGGAATATTTGATTGAGATATTGTGAAGCCTTGTGACTGGTACTAACCCTAGATTTTATCACCATCGTTATATTATTGAAAACGATGTAAACTGATTTATACATGCCAATTATTGATTCAAAAGATTTAATCATGTCTGATTTGATAGAAATGATTATTCATTCTTATTTTGATGTAGATGCTTATTTCTCCCTAATTTTATGGAAATTCACTTTGAAATGATTTAATCATGTCTATTTTGATTCCTAGAAACTAGTTATCAAAATTTGGGGATTGGGAACAACCATTAGGATATGTCAAAAGTATATTATGTTACGCTTAAGCTGGTTATGTTGGTTGGTTTGTGACAAATTGGTATCAAAGGAATTTATGCATATTCATTAAAATTTCTATATAGTTTGGGATGACTTGGAAGACATTAGATAGTATTTTTGAGACTTAATAGGTATATTATGAGAAATATCATGGCGTGATATCATATTAGAATGTCTAAAGTTACTGTGGGCTATTGGGAAAAAGTGTCACTAAGGATTTTTTTGATCTAATCCTAGAATTTTTACAAATTTTTTACATATTTATATATTTTTCAACTTGTATATTTGAATCTCTTTCCATATTTACTAGTAGTTATGTGTTTTATTTTTTTTAATATTGTGTAGGCACATTGTGATATACATGGATAAAAGTTGGATCAGATTACCAAGGAACACACCTTAGTATGTTAAGGGTTTGGAGGAGCTTTTAGATTTTGTAATTGCCAATAGATCTATTGAATGGAGAATAATATTTCTCTATCCTAAATGTAAATTTAGAAGATGGATGAAGAGATATGATGTTTATGAACATTAAATATTGATGAAAATCCCTTGTCAATATTTGTGTTAGATTTGGTATGGAGAATTGAATGTTACTGAATGGTTGAGCACTGATGTCAATCCACAGAATGAGCTCCCAAACTCATCGACAATGGGAAATAAAATAAAAAACCTTATAAATGATGCATTTTTCACTGCAAGACACTACCATCAACATCAAAACATATCAGATCAACCAGATAGGGGTGCTACAAATAGAAACTTGAAAAGTGATGTTTTAGAGACTTTAGGACAACAGGATGAAGATTGTAACATATCACTGGATCCTCCTCTTGATTATATAGAGACTAATGTAAGAGAAAACTTCACTAAGTAAAATACATTTCATGAATTAGTTGATGATGGAAATCAAGAGTTGTATAGTGGATGTTTGAAATATTCAAAACTTTATTTTCTGCTGAAGTTGTACCATATCGAATGTCTATGTGGAATTACAAATATTGCAATGTCCATGATATTTGAATTGTTGCATGATGCATTTCCTGAATCAAACATCCCTGAGTCTTTCTTTGATATGAAAAAAGTTGTTAACAGGCTTAGTTTGAATTATACAAAAATAAATGTGTTTCCCAATGATTGAATGCTTTATTGGTGAGAGGATTCAAATAGACAGGACTACAAAAATGATATTCTTTTAGATGGTAGTCAATGGGCGATGTTGGAAGTCTGAATTGACATATATCCATAAAGATGAGAAAATGAACACACCTACAAAGGTTTTACATTACTTTCCATTAAATCTTCAATTGAAAAGATTATTAATGTAATTGAAAACTGCCAAACACATGAAGTGGCTTTAAGTAGATAATAATAATGATGGGTTAATGCGACTTACAAGAGATTCAAAATCATGGAAGAAATTTGATTCATTACTTCAATATTTCTTAGATGATCCTAGGAATGTTCAATTTGGATTTTCTACTGATGGATTCAACCCATATTGGACTTTGAGTACCAATTATAGCATTTGGTCAGTTTTTTTAATCACTTACAATCTGCCTCTATAGATGTGTATGCAAGAAACATCATTTATCATTTAGATCATTATTCCAAGAAAATAAATTCCAGGAAATGATATTGATGTATACTTGAATCCTTTAATTGAATAATTATAGGAGTTATGGTGCAACGGTGTTGAGACATTTGACGCTTCTTCTAAAACAATGTTCAAAATGAATGATGCTTTAATGTGGACCATTAGTGACTTTCCTAGGATTGGGAATTTATACGGTTAGAGAGATTACATGGGTTTGTCTTATTGTGTTTTTAACTTTTATTTTGATCCCAAATGACTACCTCACAATAGAAAATGGCGCTTCTTGTGCCATCAAATATTTCTCGATGCATCTCATAGATTTCAGCTGAACATGTCAATATTTAACGTTTTCATTGATCGCATACCACCTCCAAAGTTGTTAACTAGTTCTGAAATATTTACACAACTTAGAAAAGTTGAAACTAAATTTGGGAAGGTTTATCATTTGAATGATAGAGGGAAACAGGTTCTAAGTGCATCATCAAGTGAAATCGAAAAGAAAAAATGGAAGAAAAAATTTATATTCTTCGAACATTTATATTGGGAATTTAATTGGTTGTGTCATAATCTTGATGTGATGAATATTGAGAAGAATTTCTGTAAAAATTTGATCTTCACATTGCTTAATGAGAATGGAAATTCAAAGGATCATCTCAGTGCTCGGAAATACATACAAGTAATGAATATAAAATGTCATCTCGTGGAATACTTGCATGTATCTTCACATTTCTTAATGAGCATGGAATGTTGAAGGATCAGCTCATTGCTCGAAAATACTTGCATGATATGGGTGTTAAAGTGGAATATTTGACCTCTGACATTGAATCTCATCAACCACAAGAATCAAAATTATTTTCCCCTATTATAATGATAATATTAGTCCAGAAAGGATGAATGAATTGGATAAAGTAATAGAGTAGGAAACTGACATGATTAAAGGAGAAAATTGTTGTGTGTAAAGTTATTCATTTATTTAACAACCACTTGTTTTTTTTGAAAACATTCATTATCATTGTTATGTATATACTTTTTGTTAGTATTGTGTATCTGTTATCTTTTTTAATTATTTTCTGCATAATTTTTTTGAAATATATGTTTTGAACTTAATTTTATTTGATTAAATGACATGAATTCCAAGGAGGAAGCGATATATTGTTTCATAGACCACTACAACATATGAAGATCGATTTGTATCAATCCATACAACATTTGTACCACCATCTGCCTGCCCCTTGAACCATCTCTCACACCCTCTATGAGCATCCCTTCAGTAGCTCAGTAATCACCTCCCTTTTCAGGAGCCTCAGTAGTGGGGGACCAGCGCACCACTTCTAGTTCTTTGTGGGGATACTGGAGTGTGACTGTTATATGTACAAATTTTAATATGAATAAATTTATTGCACTTTTTGTATACTAACTATTTTTTAATTAAAGATGGAAAAAATGCAGCTGTGGAAAAAATTATAAAAAGTTCTGATGTATGGAATCAAACGGGAGAGAAGATAGTTTCCCTGTTAGATTCATATGGGGTCCCTACAGATGACGTCAAAGGATTACTTGGCCATATTTTAAGCCATATGGCCGCAGAGCCCATTTTCCTTCCTATTTCAGATGACGATTGGAGACATATTCCTACAAGATGGAAAAAATGAGGTCTTTGATTCCTAAATAATGGTAATTTTAATACATTATGGTTTAATTGAATGTAATGTTATTAATATTTTCAAAATGGATTCCTTTGTACAGTTGTTTTTCCACATTACCATTGCTGATCTGATAGCACGAAAGTGGAAATTGAAAAATCTGGGAAAAAATAGAAAGAATATAAATGGATATTGTGGGGATATGTCAATGATACTTCATTGACCGCCTGATAGATGCATGGAAAGCTACCCTATGGGGTACACAAAGAGTAATGTAATGTTTTTTTGACAGAAATCATGAGGAGAAGAAGATGGTATTTAAAAATATATTAATATAATAACCTCATTTTACATTTATACATGTATATGAATTGGATATTACCTTGAATACATTACTATTAAATTTAATTTAATTTATTTCCTGATCTTTCAAAAAATAACGTATCAATACGGGCTAAGCAGGTCATCCCTCACACTGTGGGGTCAAAGAGTTTTTCTAGATGTCGGTCTTCTTTGGTAATATTTTCCTTATCTTAAATATTTATAAGACAATATTATTTGTTTAATATATTAAATTTTTTATTTATGTTTGTTTAATGTAGTTAAAGAGTTTATGGAATGGAGCATCCCAAACAGAAGTGTGGTTGAATGTTCACCAAAAATATGATGGATGTTTTGTTAATGAGTCTACCCAATAAGTTGGGGTATGAACTCATTTTTCATAATAATAACTTATTATCAGTTGTTATTATGATAATATATATATATATTAATATGACTTATATTTTATTTATTGGAAATTTAATGAGATATTGGATTCCAATCCTGTGATGTCCTAGTCAGTTGTTGAAGATGACTCGGTTGCTAATGTCTTTGGGAAGGAGCATCCTGGTAGAGTACGCAAGATGGGTTTTGACCTGTACCATCTAAGGTCTTTGGAAGGCCACCAGGGATTGCATCTGCATATAATCCTAGTTTTATTCAATCCATGCCCTGATATACTCAGAGAGATATTGTTTCTCAACGAAACACAATTCATAACCAAGGGGATCAGATATCCATTTTGCATAAGCGTTGATTGATTTATTTCAGAAGAAAACTGGATCTGCCCTCGGTGGTATTGCATCGACTAGTGGTGAGAAGGTAAATCAAAAAGATTCAAAATCATTTAGTTTGAAACCTTTTATTGGTTTTATGTTTAATTATAAATATACAACATAATATAATTTTCAATATCATATTATTTCAGGTGGTACGAGGAAGTAGAGATGGAGGTGGAAAGGGTGATGAGTTGTGTTCTTCATCGGAGCATGACTAGTTGTTTTATTGAAATTTTGGACAAATATGGTAATAGTCAGTTAGTATCTGTATTATGTGTGGCACGTAGTTTCCACCAAACTGTTTCATGACCAAACATCTTCTTGATTTCTCATGTTTCCTTTTATGTATTTTATTGATTTCTGAAGTTTCCTTTTATGTCTTGATTTCTCGAGTGTGTTATACACCATATATGTCAATTATTTATTTACATGAATCTTTTTCTTATGATTCATTTATCCTAAATTTATTAGGTTTTCTACCCAAAGATGAACGATCAAAAACATTTCCTATAGTAACAGTAATCAATCCATTCATTGGTCTTGGAAAAGGTCCTCTATAAAAATTTACCTCGTGTATTGGAGTACAAGGATGAGATGTATGGGAAACATTATGTGAGAAAGAATTAAAAAAATTGAGGCGAATGAGGAATGGTATCTTCTTCAGGGTATAACCAATGTGATTATAATTTTTACCAAGGCCTATTATAGAATATCCCAACATCATTATATATATTGAAACATTATGAATCAATCCACATATAGTTTTTATATAATACCCCTATTCATATTAGGCTATTTCCTAGGGTAAGAGTAATTTTTTCATAACACAGGTTTATGTATAATGAACCTCATGCTAACGATCCTTATGTAGATTGGGATAATATGTAGAGGAATATATATCTTACTGGGTAGACTTCTCTAAGAAGTTTCATGTCTTAAAAGATGGACCATTAATCACATAGTTTAATATCATGTCAAAATGGGTAAAATGATCTATATTTTAAGATCATATGAAAAATTACTTATTATATGAGGTTTAATGTAGTTTGAACTGATGTTTAAAATGAATTGAACTTGTCTTGATTCCATCCCTATGGATGGAAAACCAATGTGAATAAAGAAACACAGTCATTAAGATAATGTGGGGGATTTGATATTTGTTTTTTGGTTGGGTTTGAGATATTAGATCTTGGAATAACTATATATCCCATGAAAATAGGAATCAATCCACACATAGGTCATATAATTTTGGGGAAAATATGATCACCTTGACATAGAATTGAGAAATAATTGGGAAACCAAAATAAATAGAATAAGTGTAATGGAATATACCCTTTACGAACTTCTCTTTGTGTATTACCAGGTCTTGGGGATGTTTAGGGAGAGTTTTGTTCTGATTTTGAGGTTTGAGGTGGTGTTTTATCCTTTCTAAGGCCACCACGGCTTGTGCAATGGATTGTCTGGATATGAAGGAAGTAGTTTTTTGTTGGTCATGCTCTTATGTAAAATGGGATATATAACCATGATTTGGGGATTACATGGGTCTATGCATGTTGTCCTATTGGTTTTCCTTTTCACCATGAGAATCTTGAAATTCCCTTGGGTGGGCATGGAATATTGGAGGACCACCTATCCACAATAGGAAACCCAAGGTCACCATATTGTAGCCTTAGGCTTGGTGAGGGTAAAATGGTTAGGAAATGGGGACTAGGTCATGGATTCTATACATGGAAGAATATATAAGAACCACAATGGCATAGAACACTCCATGTTCTGTGATTTGTGGGAGGCCAAATTCAATTTTAAAATGTGAAAAAAGATAAAATTACAATGAGGATTCTAGATCACACTTTTACCAAACCCACCACACGAGTTTTGGATATTAAAAATGTTTTGGTAGTGTCTAGTGTGATTAACTTATAAATAAGAGTTTTATTACCTCCTAGTTTTGAATTTTAGACTTTCCCTCAATTCATAGTTGACCCTTACTCATCCTACCCTTCCCCAGTCACCTCTATTTGTGTTCAAAACCACTTCAATCATATTGGATCATTTAGATTAAAGTTATTTGATTCATGGTAGCCCTCTATATCACCATTACTCCTTTATTATCTTTATATTATATTCAAGAGTTCATTATGGTGGTAATTATCCTCTTTTTTGGGTGGTTTTAGATGGAGTCTTTGTAACACCCTGAGATTTTATGAGAATTTTTTTTATGTATTATGTTATACGCAACACAAAATGAATCTTTCACAACACACAATACTGACTTGGCATGCATTACACGTAACCACGACCTTCCTCGATAGCGTGTGTTGTACGCAATACCGGGTTTCACTAAACAACGATATATTATTATGAACTAGCTGTTATGAATAGTATTAACTACATTTTGAATTTTATAACATTATTATTCATCTTACACATTTTTTAGAACATGGTAAGAGAACAAAATAATTTTTTCGGGTAAAATAAGTATTTTTAAAAAAATGCAGTTTTTCCGCCTTTTGATGGCACACCCACATTAAATCTAGTTTTTGACATGTTTATAAGTTCAATTAGATGAAATAAAATTCTTATTTGGAATCACTATATAAAAATCTACTTTGGATAAATTTTTGATACTTTTCTGATAACTTTCATATTTTGATGAATAGTAAAAATACGCTAATTTTTAATTAAAAACAACTTTTTTCATTGAGGTAATTTATATGGTTAAATTATAACATTGAATGGTTTTAATGTATAAATAGAATATAATTTTACCATTTAATATAATTTATACCATTTGTTTTTATTTCACATTGAATTCATAGGTAAAAACATTTCAATCTTTGGCAATGTTTTAACTTCTAAAACCTGTTTTCTTAACAAGGGGATTAATTTTAAATTAATTACTGAAAATTATGTGTTTTGAATTTTAAAAAATGTATTCAATATTGGGAATCAGTGGGTCCAAATTATGTTAATAGGATAATTTTTATTTTTGGGCATTATGAATATTAACTACGGTAAATTTTATTTACCGTAGTTAAAGGTAAATCGGGTAATTAAGGGTAAATATAAGATTATAAAACTACCCTAAAACCTGAAAAAATCTTATTGAATGAATAAAAGTCGACCAATATCCCCTAAGGGCTGGACTATATTTATTTCCTAGACTTTTGACCATGAAATAATAAAATTATTATTAAAACCAAGGAAAGTGACAATATGTCACTCTCTTAAATCTTATAAGTATAATAATTTTAATTTAGTGATAAACATCATGAAACTTCGAATATAAATAGTCTCTAGAAATATAATAAAATTATCTACATAATATGAATTTATTTATAATTTTTAAGGATTAAATAATTATCATTAATTATGACACAATAGTGTTGTTGAAATTATTTTATTAATTAAAATATCAAATAAATGGTTTTAAAAATATTAAAATAAATATTATATAAACTATTTAATGTTATCTGCCAATTTTCTAGATACATATGAAATTTTATGAATCTATTAATGCTTTTAGTTCGAACATATCTCTTTTATATATATTTTATTTAAATTCAAATAAATGAATGTTGTAAAAATTGACACTATTGTTATTTTATAAAAATAACATAATATAAAAGTGTTTAAAAATCACATAAATATTTAAAAATTATAAATTAAAATTTATATGGTATAGAATGTCATAAATTTTCAAATAATAGAAAATTCATAAGACATATTTAATTATTTATAATAATTTAAAATTTAGAATATTATTACCACAAATAAAATTAAATTGATAAATAAGGATAAATCAAGTTGATAATGTTTAAAATAAATTACTAATATGTCTAAATTTTATTGGTTGATGATATTACAACACTATCTCATCTAATCATCAGATATGAGTTATTTTGGAAGTTCTTATGTGGGGTTGGGATTTAATATAAACTAATATTTCTAATATTTCCAAGGGTACCCCTCTCCTCCCTTATAAAAGGGAACCTCCTCCCTCTCCTCCTCACACCTATTTGAGCCTTATATCTCAGCCAACCCCTGCCTATTTCACTTCCCCACTTCCTTAGAAACCTACTAGAGGTATTGGTCTTCTCAAAAGACCAACTCTAGTGCCCTAAGAGAAAGTTTAAAAGTGGCACTTCGAGAAAGAGGTAATACCTTCTACCATTTTCTTCAAGTTCCATTCTTCTTCTATTACCTATTTATTAGTTGTTTAATTGTTAAGTAATAACATAAGTATCCCTCATATACTGATATGTTATTATAAATATGAAACAACCCTATTTCACTTCTTATCCATCCTACGGTAAACAAAATCACCGCGTTTGCGTACGTACGGAGTACCGTCTTCACGCCGTGGTGTAATATGTTTTCCCCCACCACCTCCTTGGATGGGTATAATGGTGAAAATAGATAACTATTTATTATTATTGTAAAGTGTTATTGATTATGAAATATTATACATACACTTAAATACAATTCCATGATCATGGGAACAATATCATCGCTCGTGCGTATGTACGGCCTACCGTCTCCACGATGTGATGTGACTCGGTCTATATGATCTCAATTGAATAATGATTATATAAATGAATTGAATGAATTAATATGATATATATTACACTAATAAAATTCTGTAAATGACATATCTATATCCTATAAAGAGTAATAAGAATTTATTCGACAAAACACGCATAAGAACATAAAGCAATAAACATCCGAATAACAAGTAGCAATGAAATATTACTACTAAGAAAATACAAATATAATGATATATGATATCATAACAATGAATATGATTCTTTAATAATTCAATTGACATTATTTAAAACCATATTACTGGAGGTTCGGATTCATATGAAGCATATCAGAACTAAGGTAATGGAAAATATCACAATCTCATTTTTATCCGAGATTGTTTATACTTCATAATTTACTGGGGAATATTTATCATCCACATCCATGTTTCCTAAATATGTAATATTATTTCCATCCACCTATAATTTTTTAAATCCAATTTTACCCTTCGGTGAGTTTTTAGTAAAAGATATGAAAGGAATCTTTTGTCGTTTTTCGTATGAGGTACGTTTTGACTTTTCCTGGCAAAGTACGAGAAGAATGTTTTTTTAACTTATACGGCATGAATGGATTTTTAGAAAATTATTTCCATGAGGATTCCTTTACAAGTTTTCAAATTTATTTTTAGTCAAATTATTTTAGTTTAAAATTATATGACATGTTAAGAAAGGAAAATGTTTTTGAAGTAGAAATGATATTTTCGTCAAGAATGGAGTACAAGTGTTTTATCAAAATTATTTTCCATCTAAGATAATATAGGATTCTGTTTCTATCCCTATTTTACATTGATTTGATTATGTTATTTTGGAGTTTTTTTATGATTTCTTTTTATCTTATATGGATTATTTTATGATGGCATGATGTTTTAGAATCCCATTTTTATTACATGGGTTATGCTATGGTGTATGATTTATGATCTTGTGCACACATAAGAATGGTATCATTATGAGATGGGTGGGACCTATATCTCCCTCCAATGCATTGGGTAAAGATTTATATCTCATGAGATAGACATGGCTGGAACAACAGGTTAATCCGGTTCAGTAATACAGGACTGAAACGAGGATTGAAGTCGGTTCAGAAATGGACTTTGTACGCTAAGATAGTCTTGGAAATGAGTCTTGACTACTAAGAAATGATTCTCTATGATTACGTGTGTATTCCACAAAGCTTCATGTTTTAAGTTATTATTATTGGGATTACATTTCACTTCTATGATTTATCTCATGTTATGATCTCTTTTGCGGGCTAAGATTTTAAAAAATTTATGTTCTTATGAATATGATATGTTTGATATTTATTTGATTAGCCTTACTGAGCATTTGAGCTCACCCTTTTGTATGTTTTCTTTTCCCCAGGTCAGGAAGAAGGACATTAAGTAAGATATGCCAAAAAGGAACTCTAGATATGATGAAATAAATGGGAGACAACATAGATGATTTATGAACCGGTTGTTTATGTTTCACAGTTTCTAAAGACACTATACCTATACGGTCCTTTCATGGTTTTGTTATATGTTGTAATAAGTATGCATCAATTTTGAAGTAATAACCATGTACGTAAAATTATGGGTTGTTATAGTTGGTATCAGAGGAAAGGTATACTCATCCTTTGGAAACTAGGATGTGAAAGCCTTAGTAAAAAATCTAAGGATATGTCTAAGCATAGAACACAATCATAGTGTTTAGAAATAGCCATGAACAACCTATGATAAGACCTTAAGTGTAAAATTTTATTCTTGATTATGTGGTTTTCCTATTATAGTTGGTGTTTCTCACACTATTCTTCTTGGTTTTAGTCAATGGTTGGAACCTGAAGGAACCATCTTAATGCGGAATGTGACGGGCAATGCAATGATTATCCAACTGAGCAACCAAACGTTATGGGAGCTGAAATGAAAAATCTTGTAGCCATTCTCACACAACATTCTCAAGCTATGAATTATGCAGGACTTCCAAACGAGCAAAGGAAGGAGCAACATTCTATTTAATCCTTCATGAGGCAGCGTCCACCTTCATTCACCTGGTCTTCTGATCTATTAGTGGCTGAACAATGGATCAGTACCACTAAAAAGATATTTTCAGTTCTTCAATGTTCTGAACATGATAAAGTCATCTTAGCAGTATATCGTTTGGAAGGTGATGTTGATCAATGGTGGAATCTTATTAAGAATACGAGGAAAAGGGATGAAATTGAGTCCATGGAATTGGACGAGTTCAAGAACTTATTTTTCAATAAGTATTTCCCTCGTATTCTTTGAACAAAGATGGAGAAGGAGTTTCTTAATCTGAAGCAAAAGGATGATGAATCTGGTGGTACCTACGAAGCAAATTTTACAGGACTTGCAAGGTACGCTTCCAGAATTAATATCCAACCTGAGATTAAGATCGATCGATTATTTAGTGGCTTAAAACCAAGTCTTAGAAGGGAGTTAGCCATAAGGGACTTCAATAGCTATGAGGAAATTGTTCTATGTGCTCTCAAGGCTGATATGGAGATTGGTGTAACCCATCAGTCACATGGGTTTGATAAGAAAAGGAAAATGGAATTCAATGGAAAATATAAAGACCACACTGAAAAGAAGATGAGTTTTCCCTTATGCTCAAAGTGTGGAAAGAAACATGGAGGAAATTGTCTTAAGGGGACAAGAAAATGTTATTATTGTGGAAAAGAAGGTCATCAGAAAATTGAATATCGAAATAATGGGAATAAGATGAATAATGATGCAAACAAAAGAAGGTATACACAGAATGCACCTACTACGATTCAATGTTTCATGTGCAAGGAGATGGGGCATTATTCCAATCAATGCCCAAATCCAAGGGTTGATGATGATGATTGACATCAAAAAACTCTTAAGGCCAAAGACAAAGGAAAGTCACATGAAATTACTATCGGCGATGTGGAGTACGACAACGAAGTGGTGAGAGGAACACATACCATCCACTCTATAGTAGAAAATGTTTTATTTGATTCTGGATCCACCCACTATTTTATTTCTGAAGAATTTTCTAAGGGTATCGTCATATTACCTCAACAATTAGATGTTGAGTTTGCTGTGACAACTCTTAATGGTACAACAGTTGCATCAAAAGTTTTAAATTCATCTCTGATTGAAGTTTGTGGGAAAGTGCTTCCTGTAAATCTTGTGATCCTTCCTATAGTGGAATTTGATGTGATTCTTGGCATGGATTTGATTTCTTTATATGGAGCTCATATCAATTTCCAAAGAAGGGAAGTCACATTTAATATTCCTGATAAATCTAAAATCATCTATCGATGCAAGGATGAACATAACCTTCTAGTGGAAATTTCTTCCATCTTATGGGTCTTGATTCCACTAAATTAATGTTATTTATCTCAAATTGTTGGGGAGAAACTCAAGATTAAGAATACTCCCATTGTACGGGAGTTTTATGATGTCTTTCTGAAGGAATTCCCAGGTCTTCCACCAAATCTTGAAGTTTAGTTTTCAATAGAACTCATATCGGGTGTTATACCAATTTCAAAGACACCATATAGAATGGCCCCAATTGAGTTGTAGGAATTGAAGAAGCAACTCCAAGATAATCTTGATAAAGGATTCATACACCCTAGTGCGTCACCTTGGGGAGCACCTGTTATGTTTGTTAAGATGAAAGATGGATCAATGAGACTCTGTATTTATTATCGATAACATAACAAGATCAATATCAAGAACAAATATCTTCTCCCATGCATTGATGACTTATTTGACCAACTACGCAGAGCTCAATGCTTTTCCAAGATTGATCTTTACTCAGTGTATCATCAATTAAGGGTCAAAAGGGAGGATATACCAAAGACGACTTTCCGTACAAGGTTTGGACACTATGAATTTATAGTGAAGCCATTTGGTCTTAGTAATGACCCTGCTATCTTCATGGATCTAGTGAATAGAGTCTTTAGACACTATCTTGATCAGTTTGTGGTAGTCTTTATAGACGATATTCTTGTCTATTCAAATAGCAAGGAAGAACATGAAGATCACTTGAGAATTGTATTGATGACCCTGATAAAAGAGAAGCTTTATGAAAAATTTACCAAGTGTGAATTTTGGATTCAAAAAGTTGCATTTTTGGGTCACATAATTTCAAAAGAAGAGATATCTGTGGATCCAGCAAAAATAGAGGTTATTGAAAGATGGTCAAGACCAACAACAGTAACCAAGATCCAAAGTTTTCTTGGTTTGGCTGGATATTATCGACCCTTGGTGAAAGATTTTTCACGATTATTTAATCCACTCACTAGGTTGACTCGAAAATGAGTTATGTTCATTTGGACGAAGGAGTGTGAAGAGAATTTCAAAAAGTTAAAAAGAAGGTTATCTAGTGAACATGTGCTCGCACTGCCTTGTAGTGGAGAAAGGTTTGTGATCTACAGTTATGCATCCAATAAAGGATTGGGGTGTGTTCTCATGCAAAATGATATGGTGATAGCTTATGCCCCACGACAGTTAAAAATACATGAGAAAAATTACCCAACTCATGATTTGGAGTTATCTGCGGTAATCTTTGCATTAAAGATTTGGAGGCATTATCTTTATGGTGAAAGGTGTGATATTTATACCGATCATAAAAGTTTAAATTATATTTTCACACAAATGTAGCTGAATATACATCAAAGAAGATGGTTAGAGCTGATTAAGGATTACGACTTCTTAATTCATTATCACCCTGGGAAAGCAAACAAGGTGGCAGACGCATTAAGTCGACAAGACCATGCTAGCTTATCCATGATGAGGATCACAAAAGATCCAATAATTATGGATTTACAAAGGATGGATCTTGGAATTATAATGGAAGGGGAAATTATTATCTTTCTCAAATCAATGTTCAACCATCTATACACGTGAATATTAAAGAGGCATAGAAAGAATATGTAGAGTTACAAAAGATGGTGAGAAATTGTCCTGAATTCAACCTGGATTGTAATGGGAAAATAAGGTTCAAGAATCGGGTTTGTGTTCCTCCCATCCTAGAATTAAAGAGGGATCTACTGGATGAGGCTCATAGTTCTTCATTCTCTCTTCATCCTGGAAGCACGAAGATGTATAGGGACCTGAAAGAGTACTTCTGGTGGGATGGCATGAAAAGAGATGTTGCTGAATATGTCTCTTGATGTTTGGTTTGTCAGCAAGTTGAAGCTGAGAAAAAAAAGTCTAAGAGAATGTTACAACCATTACCCATACCAGAATGGAAATGGGAAAACATCACTATGTACTTTGTCACTGGACTTCCTAAAACATACAAAGGCAATAATTCTATTTGGGTTATAGTTGATTGTCTTACGAAGTCGACACACTTCATTGCTATTAGAGATGATTTTTCTCTTGATCAGCTTGCCAGGATATACGTAAATGAAGTGGTAAGATTGCATGGAGTACCACTTTCCATTATATCTGATCAGGATCCTAGGTTTACCTCAAAATTTTGGTGAAGTCTTCAACATGCTCTAGATTCAGAGTTGAGTTTCAGCACTTCTTATCATCCTCAGATAGATGGTCAGTCTGAGAGGACAATTAAAACTCTAGAAGACATGTTGGGATCTTGATCTATGGATTTCAAAGGTGGTTGGGATCAACACCTATCTTTTTTTTAATTTTCTTATAATAATAGCTTTCACTCCAGTATTTAGATGGCTCCTTATGAATCCCTCTATGGAAAGAAATGAAAAACTCCATCTTGCTGGGATGAAGTTGGGGAAAGAAAGCTATTAGGACCTGATCTTGTTGATGAGATGGCAGAAAAGGTCCGATCTATTCAAAAACACATAAGAGCAACTCAAAGTCGACAAAAAAGCTATGCCGATAACCGAAGAAACGACCTAGAGTTTGAAGTGGGTGATAAAGTATTTTTACAAGTATCTCCCTGGAAGAGGGTAATGATATTTGGAAAGAAGGTAAAGTTGAGCCATAGATATATCGGTCCTTTCTAAATACTGGATCATGTTGGGAAGGTAGCTTACCAATTGGCTCTTCCACCGAATCTCTCTCAAGTTCACGATGTGTTCTATGTATCTCCCCTGAAAAAGTACATACCTGATCCTTCACATGTACTCAGCTCAGAAGTTGTACCATTGGAGCAAGATCTTTCTTATGAAGAACAGCCGATAGTGATTCTGGATCGTAGCGAAAAAGTCCTACGGAACAAGACCACTCGCTTGGTGAAAGTTTTATAGAGGATCCACCAATTAGAAGAAGCTACATGGGAACATCAGGATATGACGAGGGAGAGGTATCCTCATCTGTTTGTAATGAAGTGATGAATTTTGAGGGAGAAATTCATTTTAAGGGGGGTAGAATGTAACACCCTGATATTTTATGAGAAATATTTTATTTATGTCTTATGTTATAGGAAAAACCAAAGGAATCTTTCACAACACACAATACTGACTTGGCTTGCATTACATTCAATCACGACCATCCTCGATAGCGTGTGTTATACGCAATACCGGGTTTCACTAGACAACGATATATTATTATCAACTAGCTGTTATGAATTGTATTAACTACATTTTTAATTTTATAACATTATTATTCATCTTACACATTTTCTAGAACATTGTAAGAGAACAAAATAAATTTTTCGGGAAAAATAAGTATTTTTAAAAAAATGCAGTTTTGCCGCCTTTTGATGGATCACCCACAATAAATATACTTTTTGACATGTTTATAAGTTAAATTTGACAAAATAAAATTCTTATTTGGAATCAGGATATAAAAATTTACTTTTGATAAATTTTTGATACTTTTCTGATAACTTTCATATTTTGAGGAATAGTAAAAATACGCTAATTTTTAATTAAAAACATTTTTTTCATTGAGATAATTTATATGGTTAAATTATAATATTTAATGGTTTTAAAGTATAAATAGAATATATTTTTACCATTTAATATAATTTCTGTCATTAGCATTAATTTCACATTGAATTCATAGGTAAAAACATTTCAATCTTTGGCAATGTTTTAACTTCTAAAACCCATTTTCTTAACAACAGGATTAATTTTAAATTAATTACTGCAACTTATGTGTTTTGAATTTTAAAAAATGCATTCCATATTTTGAATCAGTGAGTCCAAATAATGTTAATAGGCTACTTTTTATTTTTTGGCATTATGAATAGTAACTACGGTAAATTTTATTTACCCTAGTTAAAGGTAAATCGGGAAATTAAGGGTAAATATAAGATTATAAAATTACCCCAACACCTGAAAAAATACTATTGGATGAATAGAAGTTGACACATATCGACTAAGGGAAGGACTATATTTATTTCATGGAAGTTTGACCATGAAATAATATAATTATTATTAAAACCAAGGAAAGTGACAATATGTCACTCTCTTAAATCTTAGTAGTATAATAATTTTAATTTAGTGATAAACTTCATGGAACTTCGGATATAAATAGTCTCCAGAAATCTAATAAATTTTTCTACATAATATGAATTTATTTATAATTTTTAGTGATTAAATAATTATCATTAATTATGACACAATAGTGATGTTGAAATTATTTTATTAATTTAAATATCAAATAAATGGTTTTAAAAAAATTAAAATAAATATTATATGAACTATTTAATGTGGTATAATAATTTTATAGATACATATGACATTTTATTAATCTATTAATGTTTTTATTTCGAACATATCTTCTGTATATATTTTATTTAAATTCAAATAAATGAATAATATTAAAATTGACACTATTGTTATTTTATAAAAACAACATATTATAAAATTGTTTAAAAATCACAAAAATATTTAAAAAGTTATAAATTAAAATTTATATGGTCTAAAATTTCATAAAATGTCAAATTATGGAAAATTCATAAGACATATGTAATTATTTATAATAATTTAAAATTTGGAATATTATTACTACAAATAAAATTAAATTGATAAATAAGGATAAATCAAGTTGATAATGTTTAAAATAAATTCCTAACATGTATAAATTTTATTGGTTGATTAGATTACAACCATGTATCATCTTATCTTCGGATATGAGTTATTTTAGAAGTTTTTAAGTGGGGTTCAGATTTAATATAAACTAATATTTCTTATATTTCCAAAGGTACCCCTCTCCTCCGATATAAAAGGGCACCTCCTCCCTCTCCTCCTCACACCAATTTGAGCCTTGTAGCTCAGCCAAAACCTGCCAATTTCACTTCCCCACTTCCTTATAAAACTACTAGAGGTATTGGTCTTCTCAAAAGACCAACTCTAGTGCCCTATGATAAAGTTTAAAGGAGCCACTTCGAGAAAGAGGTAATACCTTCTACCGTTTTCTTCAAGTTCAATTCTGCTTCTACTCCCTCTTCTTTAGTTTTTTCATTATGAAGTAATAACATCAGTATCCCTCATACACTGATATGTTATTATAAATATTAAACCACCCTAATTCACCTCTTATCCATCCTATGGTAAACAAAATTACCGTGCGTGCGTACGTACAGAATACCGTCTCCATGTCGTGGTGTAATATGTTTTCTACCACCACATTACTTGGATGGGTATAATGGTGAAAATAAATAACTATATATGATTATTGTAAAGTGTTATTTATTATTAAATATTATACATACACTTCAATACAATTCCACGATAATGGGAACGATATCATCGCTCGTGCGTACGTATGGCCTACCGTCTCCATGATGTGATGCGACTCGTTCTATATGATCTTCATTGAATAATTATTAAATAAATGAATTGAATGAATGAATATGATATATATTACACTAATACCATTCTTTAAATGATATATCTATATCCTATAATGAGTAATAAGAATTTATTCGACAAAACATGAATAAGAAAATAATGAAATAAACACCCGAATAACAAGTAGCAATGAAATATTACAACTAAGAAGAGACAAATATGACCATATATGATATCATAACAATGGATATCATTATTTAATAAGTCAATTGAAATTATTTAAACCATATTACAGGAGGTTTAGATTCATACGAAGCATATCCGACCTAAGGTAAGGGAAAATAACACAATCTCATTTTTATCCGAGATTGTTTATACTTCATCATTTACTGGAGAATATTTATCATCCACATCCATGTTTCCTAAATATGTAATATTATTTCCATCCACCTACAATTTTTTAAATCAAATTTTACCCTTAGGTGATTTTTTAGTAAAAGATATAAAAGGAATCTTTTGTCGTTTTTCGTACGAGGTACTTTTTGTCTTTTCTGGCCAAAGTACGAGAAGAATGTTTTTTTAACTTATACGACATGAATTGATTTTTAGAACATTATTTCCATGAATATTCCTTTAAAAGTTTTCAATTTTATTTTTAATCAACTTCTTTTAGTTTAAATTATATGACATGTTAAGAAAGGAAAATGTTTTTAAAGTAGAAAGGATATTTTCCTCAATAATGGCGTTCAAGTGTTTTATCAAAATTATTTTCCATCTAAGATAATATAGGATTATCTTTCTATCCATATTTTACAGTGATTTGATTATGTTATGATGGAATTATTTTTGTGATTTCTTTTTATCTTATATAGATTATGTTATGATGGCATGATGTTTAAGAATCCCATTTTTATTACATGGGTTATGATATGGTGTATGATTTATGATCTTGTGGAACACATAATAATGGTATAATTATGAGATGGGTGGGACATATATATACCTCCAATGAATTGGGTGAAGATTTATATCTCATGATATAGACATGGATGGAATGGCAGGTTAATCCGGTTTAGTAATACAGGACTGAAACGAGGAGTGAACTCGGTTCAGAAATGGACTTTGTCTGCTAAGATAGTCTTAGCAATGAGTCTTGACTACTAAGAAATGATTCCATATGATTATTTGTGTATGACACAAAGATTCATTTTTTATGTTATGATTATTGGGATTACATTTCACTTCTATGATTTATCCCATGTTACGATCTCTTTTCCAGGATAACATTTTCAAAATGTTATGTTATTATGAATATGATATGTTTGATATTTATTGTTTTTACCCTTACTGAGCATTTGAGATCACCCTTTTGTATGTTTTATTTTCCCCAGGTCCGGAAGAAGGATATTAAGTATGATATTCCAAAAAGGGACTCTAGATATGATGAAATAAATTGGAGAGAACGTAGATAATTTATGAACCCGTTGTTTATGTTTCCCAGGTTCTAAAAACAGTATACCTATAGGTCCTTTCATGTTTTTGATATATGTTGTAATAAGTATGCTTCAATTTTTAAGTAATAACCATGTATGTAAAGTATGGGTCATTATAGTCTTATTATTCATTGGATTCAATAGTGATTCACTTGAGATCACTGGTGGTTTATCCTTCGTTATTGTTCATTTTTCCTTGATGATTCAAACAAGGTTGGGGATCCTTCATCTCCCCTTCTTTATATGTACATTTCGAAATATCATGCTTTTATATTTATTTGGTTAAATGGTACATAAAATATTAATTTAGATAATGAAAAATCTGAATTGAATTTTAAAGGGAAAGGAGAAATCACATTATTTTCACTTATTCTTGTTATTTATTCTTATATTGCCACACTTACTTGGGTTTCCAATTATGACTTATTTTGAGATAATGTGTTTTTTTTATTTTATAAAACTTTCTATGTATGTATGTATAACCTCAAAACATATAAAAATGACTAAGAATATATATCAAACTATTAAATTGGTTTCCCATGAAATATTTTTATTTCTATGTGAATACCATTCATAATAATTTAGTAATTATGATAAAAACCCTTATTGAAACTAAATTATGCATGGTGGTTGTGATGTGTAGTGGTTAAAATATGTGGTGGTGGTGATGCAGGGTGGTTTTGATGTGGTGTGGTTGTGCTATGGGGTGGTAGTGATGTGTTGTGGTTATGATGTTTTATATATTATATCAATTATAATGGTTTTTTTTTTCAGGGCATTGGTAATGGGCCTACAGTATCAGCTTCTTTTTTTGAAAATATGGATTGAGCATCAGTTTTAACCACCGAAAAATAAATATAATATATTTATCATCAGTTTTAACCACCACTATAATTACACTATTTTTTAATCGTGGATGTTAAAACCACCGCTAAAAAATATCAGTTTCTTCGGAAAAAATCACCGCTAAAACCATATTAACCGCCACAAAATTCACCCACTACAACGTTTACCATAAACTGCTTCTAAACCGAGGAAAACACCACATATTGTATGCTGACACACACTTTAGAGGTGGTTCTTTGAAACCTCCATGAAATTCTCATCTTCCAATACTATCTTATAACCTTCAATGGTGACCCAACCCATTGGAGTTTCAATCGTTCATAATAACCGTGAGAAAAAACATTTGTTCCACTAGGAACCCTCAAATCATCCAAGAATGATCTCGGGTTCATAGAGAAATCCAAATCCATGATAAGAGAGGGAGGAAGATGATGAAGTGTAAAAAAGAGGAACAACTCACCACAAAACTCTTTGAAATCATCAAAGGAAGGAAAATATTCTAAGGTAGAGGAAATTGGATCCCCTCCACAAGCTCATAAGAGTCATCCAGTGTAGTAGTAAATAATGGAGGTGTGGAACCCCTTAAAATAAAAGAGGGGTGTTTGGGAAAACCAAAAAATTAAACACATGGGAAGATCACATGATTTGGTCACACGATTTTCCGAATCATGTGATAACTGTATGTTGGAAAAAAAATATGCCCAGAACACTTCACACGATTTCTCCTTAGAGTCCACACAATTTGAAAAAACATTGCACCCCACCTTAGAAACACCCCAAATCCCACATGAACTCATTGGGAGCTCTATATGGTTTGAAAAATCATGAAAAATACGTGAAAATGACTATGTGAAAATGATAAGATTACCCATATAGTTATCATTAACCATGTGGGATAATCCTCTTCCTCAAAAAAATCTTGTATTTTGTTTTTTAATTTTTAGCCTGTAACCAACTAAAACTCAATACAACCCAAGGCATGAAGAAATCAAACAATATAAAAAACACCATAACATGGGCAGTATCCCAAACTCCCCAACATAACTCTTTCTACTCCCATACAATCTGGTTTTAATAATATGAAAAGAGAAAATGGAAGCTTCAAGAGGAGAATAACCATATGAACCACTCAAAAAGGTTCATATTCAAATCAACAACCAAAATTCTCAAACAAAATATACCCAATCAACCACAAATGATCCTAAAATCTCCAAGAACAACCAACCTGATCCTCAAACTTGAAGGCATAAAAATAATTGGAGAACTAACATTGTCTCCCCACCATTTATAGTTCCTATAACATGGAGAAACTATATAAAAACCCTGAGAAATATGTTTGAATGACTAAAACCCATCAGAAAAAGTCTCTCTCAACCCCAAAAACACTCATAACCCAAAATTACTCCAATCCCCCATGGAGGGTAAATTACAACATGTACCCTCAAAATATCCAATGTATATATAACCTCGGGTTGGTAAACATCTAGATAAACTAGTGTTAGAACACATATCACTCACACGTGATGCATCTAAAATAGCCAGAGCCATATACTAACTGGAATACAAAATTCAACTTCTCAATCAAAAAAACATAGTTACCCATTATTGCATTCAATTAATATCTCTTTTCAAATAAATGTGATCAACCAGTGCTCAATAAAAGAATGGGTGTGACGAAAACTCCACAGGATGGTCCATGAAAGCAAATGAGGGTCAACAATTGTAACTCACAGCCAACAAAAAAATTAGACCAACCCCAACCAACACCGTCAAATCCTTCAAAAAGTGATGGATGTGGGTACACTATATGAAAAATAAATCCCACAAGAAATTCTACACGTGTTCAACCACAAAAAACAACCTAATGGGATCTATCCACAAGAAACCAACAACCACTTCCAAATATCCATAACCAAGGACACAACCACCAAGAGGAATGTCCCGACAAGAAAACATCCTAAAAAGGTTAAAATATAATACCTATTCTAAAATACCATCTTATTGAACTTCTAAAGATGACTCAATGGCCATGATAGAGGCTACCTCATTGAAAAAACAGACACAAGGGCATAGTGTTTCATCAATCCCCATACTAAAAGCACGCCATGGGTCTTACCTTCCCAAAAATGAAATACCCTTTTCACCAATATCTGGCCCCCCAAACTTATGTTCCTTACTGGTTGGGTTATCCTCACACATTCCATGCTTCTACTATTGATTCTAAAGAACTAATTCATCATCTACCTAAGGATTTATAGACTGGTTAACTTCCACTCAAATGGCCTTATCGACAACCTCATAAAAAGAAGCTAAACCAGACACCTATATAATTGAAACAAAATTTGGGTGAAGACAACCTCCTAAGAAACAACCTTTAACATGTCCAATGTCAACTATATTTGGTTAAAATTTAACCAGTATATAAATCTGATTGATCTACTCACCCACTTATCAATCACCTAGATGGAGGCTCACAAGCTCTAACTCCTCCACTCTCAAAACCATAAAAAAGAGAGATAATATAAATTCCAACCTAAATAGATCCCTAGAAAACCCTTCACACAAAACATATAGGGTACCAACCACTCTAAAAACATTATCTGAAACTAACAGGAAATATCTTAGTGGATCTCAACCAGGATTCATTATTTTTTCCAATATAATCTGGGTTAACCTCAATCTATTCCAACCACTTTACTACTTATACTAATCCTTGATAATCAACAATATAGTTTCATTTATGATCCAATAATTCCAGAATCAGTCTGAGAATAGGAGAGGATGCACATACACCACCCCACTCAGAGACTGGGTAGTCACCAGAACTAAAGAAACCTTTTTGACCAATCTGGGGGAAACAAAAAAAAATGATTTCCAACTCATGTCTCACAACATAAAACCAATGATTAATTCAAAATAAATAATTCATGAAAATCAAAAATCCATACAATGAGGCATCTAACATACTAAATAAAATAACTCTTCTTTTGAAGCCATCAATTTTGACTAAGGAATTTAGAAATGACCATCCACCATGTTATACACTAAAAAACCAAACCCAAATATTTTAAAAACAAAAAACTTTATTGTAAAACACTTTTATCTACCCAATAAGGAAAACAATTCCAAATCCCATTTAAAAACAAATTTCATTTTAAAACCAATCATCCTTTGAATTCCTATTAAAACTATTCCCAATTTTGAAGACTACTATCATAAGATTAAAATGCTATTTTATAAAATATTCCATCATTGCATATTTTGAAAACAATCAATCAAAAAAAACCCATTCTTTTTAAGAAAACATTGTTGTAAAAACAAGTCTCATACAAGAAATACACATGAGTAAAAAGATGGTTCATAATAACCACATCTACAAAAGAATCAATACACACCTCAATCCACCTCAAACAAGTGAAAACCACTTTTGGTGAATCCAAATTCATGATGAGTCCCATAGAGGCTAACTAGGGAGGAAAAAACGTTTTACATGTAATGGACACATGGTTGGGTGACCATGTTAAAATCATGAAATACACACTATAAAAGAGATAGGATTAACCCCATGGGAACCGTATGGTTTCCCAAGTCGTGTGTTCAAACCACACAACCCAATTTCATCTCTTAGACATCAAAACTATGGAGTGACCCCCAATATCAAGTACATACTCAAGGTGGATCAAAATATAAATTCACTAACAACTATAGGAAAAAAATAAAAAACATGAATCCATGATTTGAAACCCAACATTCCTTGGAATATTGAGGCTTCAGACAAGCATGATCTATCCAGACTCTTCCTACACTTACCTCTCATCCTTTAAAAACCATTACCAACATCCTATCAGGACATCCCTAAATAATGAGGCAATTCATTCCTAGCTCTAAAAACCTAAACAATATTATGGGCACTCTTGAACCTAAGTACCACTATTGGGAAAAAATACCTTTAGGTAATTTTTTAGTGTTTTGGGGTTGATTCTATATTTTAAAGACAAGGTTTCCAAGGTTTTTTTTTGAATTTCAGATAGATTGTTGAAAATTTAGGTTGACAATGATCCAAGAAAAGGGAATAAAAGCTCTAGAAGTTGACCCAGAAATTTCATGTCAATGTTAGGACCTTTTCCCATTATTTTCCAAATTTCTTTGATCTAAAATTTGATGGATAAATCAATATTTGAGAACGTTTACTTTCCTGATAAGACTCATTAAAATATGGTAAAAGGAATGAAATTCATGATGTTTTGATGTTTCATGAAGTTCTTGTTCTTCTTAAAAGTTTGGTGGGTTGTTAAGGTATTGAGGTTCTGGAATTATGGATGAAAATTAATGAAATATGGTATGTTATATTATTATGAGAAGCTTTAAAAATTGAGAAATTTCTATGGATATTTTACACAGGCACGAATCTTTTCACACCCTGAGTTTTTCTTTTCATGTCTTGGTTTTGATCTGGTTCATTGAAAATCCAGATCCTTTTCTTGGGTACTGGGTGACATTAATTTTGAGTTTTTAACTGAACTATATGTCTAGTCATCGTACATTGTGTGCCCCATTTCTTGTTTGGGATTTTTGTGTAGAAAGGGTGGGTACTTTATTATTTGGGCCAACCATGAGCTCATTTTCAGATTTAAAAACCAAATTTAATTCTTTTATGACTACGTTATTTTTTAACATTTTTCACCCATTACACTTACTAATTTTCCTCCTCTGACATATTCAAACCACTATATCCTTTTGTACTTCTTAAGAATTCATAATCATGGTGAATTTGGGTTGCAAATTTATGTATTAGGCCAACCTGTTGGCCCATTTCTAGTATTAAAAAAATAATTTGTTTCTTTTATATAGATTTCATTTTTTAATATTTTCTTGTTATTAAACATCCCACTCAAATACCAAATCCATATCCTCACCCCCATTATCTTGGATTCCTCTTTGGAGCTCATTTTCATCGCATATTTTGGAGAACGTTCTCAGGGTATTTCAAATCGCTCAGATTTGAGAAGGTAAATCCTTTCATCCATAAATCATTCATTTCAAACTATTTTGCACCAAATGTTTTTCCCATGGTTTTTATAGAACTAAGAATACCATACACTATGTTTCAATACATTAAAATTTATATAAGGTTTCATATTTAAGGGAATACGATGAGTTTTTTTGTTTCCAAGGTGAGATTCCTTCTCATTTCTCCTCCCTCTTCCTCCTCCTTTCATTATTTCTGGGTTTTCTGTTCTTCTGTAGTCATTATCGACTTGTGGTTATATTACACTCTGATTTTTATGGGGTTTTTGTTCGTTTAATTCTGTTCATTATAGGTTTAGGGTTTATAAACCCTAATATGGTGATATCGGGTGTGCGCTTCCATTACGCCACGGATTTGAGGTAGGATATCCCTTTCACATACTTTTATCATTTCAGTTTCATAATTTTATTATTTTTTTCACCTGATATATATGTATATTATTGTTTTTCAGACTTTATATAATTTTCTTGGTGTTGAAAATAGTTTTTTAATCCTTGTTTTGTGAAAGGTAGTGTTGTTTTGTCATAAAAGTTCACATCAAGTGTTTGTTTAAAAGTTCTGATATCATTTGCAAATATTTTGTGAAATTTAGAACTTGTTTTATGGTATTATGAACATGTTCTAGTATCTTGAATAAAATATTTCATGCAATTTGTATTTTATTCCTTGTCAAGTGTTTAAAATAAATTGTTTTGTTCAAAAGTGCATGTCATGTGTTCGATAAATTGCCTAGTTGGATTTCAGTGTTTAGTTTGATTTAAAAATTATTTGTTTTGATTTATAAATGCATTTAAATAATTAGAAATGTTATTATTGTGTCCTTATATGTATTTACAATTTGGATTTGGTTTTACAAACAAATGGGTTTTGGTTTACAACATACTTGGGCCCGAGTTTCTGAAAAATGGCTCGTTTCACATCCTTATGAAAGTGGTTGTGTTTTGAATATGTAACCTGAGTGATTTAAGGTATTTATGAATATTAATTTCTTCTATAAATGGATTTTATACAACTAATTAATAAAAGTTAAATTCATAACTTTTTCAAATGATTGTTTTGAGAAACATTTTAAAGGCCCCTTTGACCTTTTCTGAAAATGAAGAATGAGTGTTTCACATGTATATACCATGTTGTGTCAATTGGGATTATTTTATGGTCCGTGAAAGGATTTTATTAAACCTTTTTAGGGCTTAAAAATATTTTCTGTATGGTTTTTTGTTAATTTATACGTAAAAGAGTGTTTTTTAATGAGTTTTATGTGAAAATCCCCAATACACTCCTTGAAATTATTTTACAAATATTTTTAGTGGTTTATTGATCTGTGATAGAAATGTGAAGCATTTTTATGGTTTTTTCGTTTGATTATGGTTTGAGAATAGATTTTTTATGTTAAAAGTGTGTTTGAAAAAATGTTTAACTTTATTGAGCACTAAAGTGAATCTCGGGTATCTAGGTGGGCAGACGTGAAATAGTATGCTAGTGATCTGGTGGGGTTTGGCCCCTGCTTCACGTAGCATGTTTGATGATGAAAAAACTAACTAAAATATTATAATGATGTTGTTGGGGGACCACATTGTTATGGTTACGCTCCCTACTAGTGTCTCATGTGCAAGAGAACATATATTTATTATGGTTACTTTCACCGAGATATGAGGTACCTAGGGCTCACAACTCACTAGTGCCTAGGGGTGTTCCCATGACTTAAGCTCATTGGATATATTTTAATCACCATATAAATATGGTGTGTTTGGTTTTTAAATTCAGTATTGAGTGTGATTTATTTAAATTTGTATATTCTTTAAAGCATCCCTCTTGAAAACTTGTTTCATTTTGAAGCTGCACCTCTTTGAAAAATATTACTTGCATTCTTATTTATAAAACATAAATGTTTTTGTCCAGTAATTTTTTTATATAATGGGAACTCATTCAGAAAAAAATACTTTTATATATTGTATTTGAAACTTGAAATTGATGTTTCTCTTATTTTAAAGGATGTGCATTGGGAATAGAATATTGGTCTAACACACTAAGTTTTAATACTCACACCTATAGTCTTCTTCTGTTTTTAGACCTTGTGCAAGTTTCAACTTGAGTTCGTTGTCCATGGGATATGTGTGATCATTGTGATAGAGAGTGACATGAGGTTTCACATGGAGTTATTTTGTTACCAGGTTTGGTCTGTTGAGTTGTTGTTTTAGTTGAAATTTCAGTTACTTGTACAAATATTGTTTAGTTCAATTTTTATGTAAATGTATTTTGGGATGCCCATTTCATTCCGTTGTTTGTTTGATTGTTTATATTTAAGTGAAATAATTCCCCTGTGTACTCTATTTATCCCCTAAATGCTTGTCACTATCCTGGGAGGATTGGGAATGCCTATTAGGACGTGTCACGGGCTAGCCTAGGTGACCAATTCAGGGTCAACTTGGACTGGTTTGTCACAAAATGGTATCCAAGGGAGGTTGGCTCTTAATAAACCTTTATTTTCAGAGCTCCATTTTTATTTGGGGGATGTCAAGGTAGATGGAGTAGGATTTTTTTTTACATGACCGGTATGTGAAGGAAGAGTTTCACAAACTCTTTCTTGTTCTGATCCTCAAGTTTCTATAGGTAGTCTGGTTTTATTAGTGTCCTTTGTTCTTATTGATTTTTTGGTGTTGGGATATGAAAAGGGGAGTCTGAATAATGGACTATGTAAGCTCGTAGGGTTTGGAAAGCCATGTGGATCTGGGGCATGGTCCTAATATGTCTCGACATTTTGGTGTTTTGTTTGACCTATGGCCACCAACCATATAGTCAAGTCACCCACATCACTAGTTCCCTTTTGTGGGTCTCTTGGACCTTTCTTGAATTCTGTTTTTTTTTGTTTTGAAAATTCATGTGTTAGAATTTTAAAAATGGGTTTTTAAAGAAAGGATTGGATTTTGAAAATTGGAAAAGGGGTTTTCAAAAATAAAATATAATAATGGTTTTGGAAGGATTTTTTTAAACAAATTTTGGAGAGGAAGTGGAAATGATTTAACTGTATTGGATTTACTCTAATCCAAACTTCTGGTTTGTTGAAATAAAATTATTTGAAAGTGTGAATCATTTTAAGGTGATTCTGAATATTTGTTTTAAATAGGGTGTTTTGGGATTTTTTTAATCTGATAAATAAGTTTTGTAAATTTGTTTTGAGTGGTTGGTGTTTTCGTAGAATGGGTATTGGTCTCAATGGCCATCATATTATGAACATATACCTTGCTGAATTTTAGAAAATGGGAAGGGGTTTTTGGAGTAGTTTGGTTATTTTAAAGGTTTTAAAAAAAGGGAAATGGGTATGCTTTTATGAAAGTGGTTCTTGATTAAGAGTGGTTTGTTTTGTGAAATATAAAAATGGTTTTTGACTTAGTGGTCAGTGTTCCTTTGGAAGGTACATGATTTTGGAATGATGTTGTTTTGTTTAAACCTTTTGTGTTTTATTGGGTGCTCACATTCTTGGTTTTATTGATATCTGGAAGGATGTCATATATGGAATGGTGGTTGGGTGCCTATGGTGTCAAGGAAATGTTCATGTGAGTGATACTTGATGAAACACCATTGGTGAATGTGGAAATCCACCAAGTTAGTTTTTTTTCAAAAGTGTTTTAAGCTAAAAAAATTGTGGCATTTGTGTATAAACCGATGGTTATTTGGCTAGTTTTTTTCTATTTTCTAGAAGATTTGTATATTAAGTATGCTTCCTTTTTATTATGAAGTAATACTCTAGTTGTGTATTGATATGGGATTTTTTTGGTGGGTCTGTTTCATAGTAATGTTTAGTGGGATTCTAAAGATGTGTTGGATGATATAATGTGGCCCCAGATAGTTCTCTTTTTTCATGATTTACAGTTGATCAACATAAGGATTATTTATCATGTTTCAAAAGCAAGATCAACCTCTTAAAATAATTCTCCATCATGGTTTTTGAAATAGAGAGATCATTGGGATCAATTTATGGACCCCTCTTATTATGATGATTCTCTCGGTTATAGCGGTTATGTTCAGTGATTCTTGTTGTGTTTCGTCGTGTTCCTTATTCATTTCACTCCACATTATATGTAAGTTTATAATGGTGGTGTGTATCCATATGTCTCTGTTTGGTATTGGTGTTTTTTTGGAGCTTATACTTTTCCTGAGATAATTTGATTCTTATCTCCAGAATGTGACGCAGTAGATGCTTCAAACATCTGGGCTCCAGTTATAGGCCTTAGAGTGAATCTTTTCACGCAGTTAGGAAATCGCTTGAGGTGTGGGGAGCTCTATTAGGCTCCTACCTCCACTATTGTTGTAAGTTAGATTCTATGTCTATATTTGGGTTCCTCATCACTATGAATTTCCTCTTGTCACAATGAGAATGGGGGACTTACCCCTCACACAGTGTCTATGGTTATGCCTTCATTGATGTGGGTTTATGATCAACATCCATGTGTGGACCACCTTTGTAAATTAGGTTCGGTCTTGGTTTTACCTTTTTCTAAGTGGAGGGTGTTGGGTAGTTCCTTTGTTTCCTATGGTTTCAGTGGCCTAATAATTGGGTCCCCTTCACTTCCCTCCCCAAGTTGTGGAGGTCTGGTTCTGTGTAGAAAGTGTTGGTCCAGTTCTTTTCCCCTCTGTTCTGAAGTGGGTGGTTTATATGTTCATGTTGTAACCCTCTTAAAATGGGTTGGCAGATTGTTTTGGGAGAGTTTTTTTGGTCCTCTGTGGGTGAACCCTAATTAATATTCATTTTTAGTTCATTTCTTTCATTTCTACTTGGTTTTTAATGGTGTGCAGACCCACTACGGGTCTCAAATATCATTCCTTTAAGGATTTATCAGATTGTAGTTGTGATTTAAGGGTGGGGAACCCATTCCCCCCCAACTAATTGGATTTCTAGAGTGAACATTGTTTTGGGTGATCATTTGGGTACATTGGGAGAAGGCCCCACAATCTGGTTTTTGGCTTGGTTGTGGAGGGGGAGGCTTAATCTTTCTATTTATTCTCAAGATGTTTTTGTGAGTTTGTGTTTTTTTTAGGGATAGGATTAAGTTCCATTTATGGTGAATGATATTTACATATCATTAAATGTTGAATTGTGTTGATAAGGAATCCTTTGGCATTTTTCAGCCAGATTTAAAGTGTTATGGATTTCCAGGGGCAGAAAGCATTAATGGTGGGGAGAATTGTCACACTCAGTTTTTTTTCTTTTCATGTATTGGTTTTGATCTGGTTAATTTAATATATATATCCTATTATTGTTTGTTGTGTGAGATTAATTTTGGGTTTTGAACTTCCATATATTTCCAATCATCCTACTTTGTGTTCCCCATTACTTGTTTGGGAGTTTTTGGAGAAAGGGTGGTTAATTTATGATTTGGGCCAAATGTGAGCGCATTTTGAGATTTAAAAACCAAATATTTTTCTTTAATTAATACTTTTTTGTCAACATGTTTCACCCATTTAAATTTTTTACTTTCACTCCTCTAACATATTCAAACCACCATATCCTTTTGGACCCCTTAAGAATTCATAATCATGGGGAATTTGGGTTACTTATTTAAGTATTGGGCCAGTCGGTGGCCCCATTTCCAGTTTTAAAAAAATAATTTTTTTCTTTTAAATATTTTTCATTTTTTAATATTTTTCGTTGATTACACCTCCAACTCGAAGCCCAAATCCCTATACTCACTCCCATTATTGAATATTCCTTTTTGGATATCATTTTTATTGTATATTTGGGAGAAAGATCTCAGGGTTCTTCAAATCGTTCAGATTAGTGAAGATAAATTACTTTATCCATAAATCATTCATTTCTTACTATTTTCCAACCAACTTTGTTTCCCATGGTTAGTACATAACTAAGGATACCCTAAAATGAGTTTCAATCCATTCACATTACTCTAATGGTGCAGATTTAATGGAATACAAAGTGTTTTTTAGTTTCCAAGGTGAGATTCCTTCTCATTTCACCTCCCTCTTCATCCTCCTTTCATTATTTCATGGTTTTCTATTCTACTATAGTCATTATAGACCTGTTATTCTGTTATCCTGTGATTTATATGGGGTTTTTTTTGTTTGGGGCTGTTCTTCATTGGTTTAGGGTTTATAAACCCTCAGACGGTGATATCGGGTGTGCATTTCCATTACGCCAAGGATTTGAGGTAGGATATCCCTTGAACAAGCCTTTATCATTTAAGTTTCATATTTTTCATATTTTTCTCACCTGATATATATTTTTATTATTGTTTTTCATCCTTTTGAAAATTTTCTTTGAGTGAAAAATGGTTGTTTAAGCCTTGTTTTGTGAAAGGTGGTGTTGTTTTGTCATAAAAGTGCACACCAAGTGTTTGTTTAAATGTTACACTCTCTTTTGCAACTGTTTTGTGAAGTTTAAAACCAATTTTATAGTACTTTGAACATTTCCCAATATCTTGAATAAAATTAAGCATGAAATTTTTGTTTTATTCTTTTTCAAGTATTTAAAATAAATTGTATTGTTTAAAAATGCATGCCATGAGTTCGGTAAATTTCCCAGTTGTATTTTTTGTGTTAATTGTTGTTCAAATATTATTTTGTTTGGATTTATAATTGAATTGGAATAAAGAAAAATTATATTTTTCATTCCATCTATTACTTTCCAATTTGGATTTGGTTTGATAAACAAATGGGTTTTGGTTTATAACATGTTTTGGCCCGAGTTGCCGGAAAATGGCCCATTTCACATCCTTATGAAAATGGTTGTGTTTTGAATATGTAAACTGATTTTTAATGTATTTATGAATGTTTTTTTCTACTTCTAATGGTTTTTATAAATCTCATTAATAAAAGTGAAATGCATACCTTTGCGAAATGTTCGTTTTGAGAAAATGTTTAAAGGCCCGTTTGACCTTTCCTAAAAATGAAGAATGAGGGATTTACATGTATATACCATGATGCGTTAGTTGGAATTGTTTTATGGTCAATGAAATAATTTTATTAAATTTTTTTAGGGATTCCAAATATGTTTTGGTATGGTTTTGTTTGGTTTTTTTACTTAAAAGAGTGTATTTGAATGAGTTTTATGTGCAAAGCCTCAATACACTCCATGAAATTGTTTTACGAAACATTTTAGTGGTTTATTGATCCGTAAAAGAAATGTGAAAAATGTTTGTGGTCTATTTGTGTGTTTATAGTTTGGGAATGTAATTTTGATTTTAAAGGTTTATTTGATAATATGTGTAACCGGATTGAGCACTAAAGGGAATCTTGGGTATCTAGGTGGGCTGACATGTTCTATTATGCTAGTGATACCATGGCGGTTGGACCCTGTTTCACGTAGAAAATTTGAAGATGAAAACACAAAATAAACTATAAGGATGATGATGATGGGGGTCCACTAGGTTATGGATATAATCCCTACTAGAGTCTCATGTGCATGAGAACAGATATTTATTATGGTTACTTTCACCAATACACAAAGTTCCTAGGACTCACAACAAACGAGTTCCTAGGGGTGTTCCTGTGACTTGTGCTCATTTGAAATTCATTACACACCTTTAGTATATGGTTTATTTGTTTGGTAAATTCATAAATGTGTGTGATTTATTTAAAATTGTAAATTCTTTAATGTATCCCTCTTGAAATGTAGTTTCATTTTGAAGTTACAAATCTTTGAAAATTATTACTAGCATTCATGTTTATAAAACATGAAAGTTTTTGTCTAGTAATTTTTTTATAGAATGGGACCTCATTTTAAAAACATACCTTTATATCTTATATTTAAAAATTTAAATTCATGTTTCTTTTATTTTAAAGGATGTTCATTGGGAATATAATATCAGGATAGCCTATTGATTATTAATAAGCATGCCTATAGTCTTCTTATGTTTTTATCCCTTGAGAAGGATTGAACTTGAGTTCGATCACCATGGGAGATATGTGATCATTGTTTTGGAGAGTGACCATAGGGGTAACATGGTGTTAGTTGGTTATCATGTTTTTCCATTTGAGTTATTAGTTTAGTTTTAATTTGAGTTTATAGTAAAAATAATGTTTAGTTAACTTTTTTTGTAAATGTATTTTTGGTTGTCCATTTCATTCCACTGTTTGTTTGATTGATATAGTTCCCTTGTGTACTATATTGATGCCCTCGGTGCTTGTCTCCATCCTGGGAGGATTAGGAATGCCTCTCAAGACTTGTCGCCGGCTAGCCTAGGTGACCGGTACAAGGTCGACTTGGGCTGGTTCGTGATATATCTCTTCAAAAAGGAATTTATTTCTTTTTAAAAATGTCATGGTGAGGTTGAATGCTTCAAAAATAATGGGAATATTCTATAAATATGCATCTACTCCATTAATTGAAGAGAGAAATACTTAATGAAAATTTAAAGGAAATGGATTCATGTAGGTGATTCATGAAGGATTTTTCTTATGAAAAGGGTTTTCATAAGATCAAATTTGTCATAGAGAAATGGAGTTTGTTAAGGCTATGTAAGCTTTACAAAAGATATGGGCATCATATATGTTGTGAGAATCATTAAGGCTGAGTGATCTTTAAAAAAGTATTATGCTTCATGAAGGCTATGCGAGCTTCATGAAATTAGTGAGATTCATGAATGTATTGATATTTGTGAAAGTTGTGAGAATCATAAAATAAGGATATTATTATGAAGAATTGGGAAGATTCATATAGGTTAAAATAATGGTTTTCAAAAAATTAAATCTCATAATAACCATATGGGAATTCCTATAAAATCAATGGTGAAGTGGTATTTATTAAGTGAAGGAAATTATAAGTTAATGATGCACCAAAGTAGGTGTATAAAATATTGATTCATGTTATCAAAAAAAAAAGAATAAACTAAATGATAAGTGAGCACAATTTAGTTGATAGAGCAATGAGCTTTAAATTTTTTATTAGTTGTAAATGATAAGGGATAGGTAGTCTACTCAAATAAATTCCACATCAGAACACTTTTGAAGATTTGGTATGTAGGATAATTTCCATTTCATTCTCCTTGGACATATCCTAGTGGTGGTTAACCATGTAAAATAATTGTGTCTCTTGCATGCTTTCATTTTTTTCATACATTGTTTTGGGAACGTAAGTGAAGAGTTCTTTCTTTAATGATGAAACATGATCTGAAGGGGTAGTAGTTTTAATCTGTCTTACAACAATTCACCCCTATTATTGAGGTATTTATCCTTTTTGGGCTATCAATTGGTATCAAATAATATGTCTGTTATCAATGATTCTATCTCAAGGGTTTTAATAGAGATATTCAATGATAAAGGGATTCTGATCTTTGATGGAAAAAATTTTCAATTATAGAAGAGTCATATGTAGCACTACTTCTAATATTTAGGTATGGATTTATATACGATATAAATGCATTTTATTTTATCTAGTTTGTAAAATGGTTCTGTATCATAAGAAGAATAAATTAATTGGTTGTTTATATAAGATTAATTAATGTATTAGGGGGAGAATTGTCCATTTAAATCTCTAAAAAGGTGATGTCATGTAATTCAATGGATGCCATTCGTAAAACTCTATTAAAGATCTATGAACGTGTTTCAACATTCAGAGAATAAAAATTAAATTTCCTATGGAACAAATATAAGGATATGATAATGAACCCCAATGAGTCTATATATTCTTTCATTGATAGGGTGAATGTTGTTGTGGAAGACATGCATGGACTTAGAGAAATTATTAAATATGTAAATACCTTTAAGCACACCATGAGAAGTCTTCCATCTTGGTTCAATTAGAATGTTATTTTACTAGAATATAAATATCCAAAGGACATGGCATTGGATACACTACATAGTAATCCTTTCACATACGAGATGAAAAATGATAATAATGAGTTTGCGGAAGAAGGGAAGTCTAAATAATTTTAATTAAAGTCCATGGAGAAGATCACTAAGGAAGATGAGAATGAAAAAAGATGAGGTGGATGAGGTCATGTCATTCCTTTCCTCTAATATACAAAGTGGAAAAGGAAATTTCAAAGGGAAACATTAACTTGTATGTTTTTTATATGGAATGATTGGAAATATTGCATCAAGATTCCCCAAGAGGATAAAAGATAATGAAGAAGTTGATGTTAAAATACCCATGAAGAAGTATCCATCATAAATTATAGGTAAGAAAAATTATATGATAAATTTCTTCAAAAAAGAAGAATTTACATTCATATTAAAATTAAGCTTTAGAAGAATATGAGGTTTCAAAGATGGAGAGATACATGGATAATGGGGAAAATGATATGGTGGAAGTTGTAGGTATCTTCCATATAAAAGAATAAATTGACAATGATGAAGAATATGTCAAACGAAGAGTTGATATCTAGGATTAATTAAGAGATTGTATTTGTGAGATAGATTTTTGGAGAGCCAAAAGAAATAAAAAAAATAGAGTGGTTGGTAATGCCATATTTTATATGCATTAGTTAAAAAAAGAGAAGTATAAGATGACAGAAGAAATTTAGGAGTTTAAGAATTCTATTATAGATAGCATAGAAAAGGTCACCGAGTACAAGTTCACTGTTTAAGAACAAAGAAGAGTGATTAATGGTTTGAATATCATATAAAATGATAAAATCAATCATATGGAAACAATAAAGATGAAGTTATCAGTATGTTAAGAAAATTAGAAGATCAGGAGAGACTCTGGGATCTTGGTATGAAATCAGATTTTTAGATCACTCAAGTGACATAAAATAAGGAGGTGGAGCATAGAGATATAGAAAGGGAGAAGCCAAGATTATATTCAAATGACATGGCAGGTTTGGGTTGAGATTTCTAATAGAATGTTGTGGGGATTGATATCAAACTGAAAGAACAAACTCCATTGAAAATTAATTAGGGTGAAAATCAGAATTCTAAGATTCAATTAAACCATTTAACAATAGTTCCAACAATAATATATACGAATAAACCTCATACAAGGTTTTATTAGTATGGGAATATATTACATTCTCAAAATTTATGTTCCACATCCTAAAGGTAATATAGGGAAGATGATCTACAAAGGGGGATAGATAGAGTGCAATATTATACGAATAATTTTGATGTTCACTATTTCTAGGTTAGAGAATTTGGAAATATGGATAGATATTCCTCATCAAAAATACATAGGAATATGTTGAAGTAGATCAAAAATAGACATAAGTTTAGATCAAAAAACCATTTAAATGAGATGAAAATGAAATATATATTTTTACCTTTGTAAGGTGAAGTGGGTCCACAATACACTATGAATGATCCTGAATATCTAGTTACGAAATCAATGTCATGGGTCAAAAAGGAAAGAACTGAGCAGGTAGTGGTTTCAAAAATATAACATAAAGCATCAAGTCATATTGGTGTGTGGATCCTTGATAGTGGATGCACATCCCATATGATGGGAAATACGTATCCTATTATGGGAATAAAATATGTCACGGAAGTTGTTTTTAAATTTTGAAATGATTATGGGATGATGATTATTGGATTTGGAAAAGAAAACTTTAGGGTGAAAAGATATGAGTTGTGTTGATGGCTTGGATGTTGAACATCTTAGTCACATCTTTTTTAAGTGTTAGTAAACTATTTGACTTGGGTCATTAAATAACATTTACCAAGATTTTTTTTATCATCAATGGAAAATATTGTACCACTATTTAACAAGAAAAAAATGTGAAGGAAAATACTTACCTTGTGTGTGGAGAAAGAGTTATGTAATTTCTATCTTGAGTGGAAGAAAATAGTTTTTGGAATAAAAGGATTGTCTATATATGCCAACCATCCATAGATGATCGGGTCAAATGTGTTTCAAATTGATATCTCCCAAAGATATCATGTGATATTAATCACAGATGTGATGCTTTTTAAAAAGATAATATTATTATAAATACATACAATGAAAAAGAAAAAAAGTCAACCTTAGTGCTTGAATCGATGAAAGCAGATGTATGTGAACCATTCTCGCCAAGATCTAATAACAGGAATATGTACTAAGATCTTTTCATTGATTATTTCAGTAGGATGACATGTGTCTTTTTCATTTCCCATATGTCCAATGTGTTCCGTAGAATAAAAATATATTATAGAGAGTATAAAAGGATTCTTGGATAGAATATTATTATATTTCAAATTGATAATGACATGGAATTAAAAAAAATATACATGTATAGGGTTATAATGATAAAGAAGGGATAAAGAATCATGTTCTAGCAGTGATAAATCCTAAAAAATTAACTGGTTAAGAGGAGTAATGGAATCATAACCAACATCTCTAAAAAAAATTACTAAAAAATAATATTCATATAAATTCTAGAATGATGCAATCATGACATAATTATATGCATCCAATGGGCCTTTGTTTTTATTGAAAAAACTAATTACTTCGTGCAAGAAGAGGTATGGAATGAATCCATCCTTGAAATAATTTTTAATTTCCTATGTAATTGTTTTATCCCCAATAATTAGAAACATGGAATGTTTGAGTCTCATGGATATTAGGGTATATTTATTGGAAAATCAATAAAAATTAAAGAATATAAATGATGAAACAATAGGCTAGGAAAAGTGATTTAAATTAATGATGTTAATGTAGTAGAGAATAAAATAATTCATCAACTACTAAGTGAACAACTCAGTAATGAAAATTTTGATGAGATAAGAAAATAAGGGGATTAGAAATAGAAAATTAAAATTCAGAAGAGGATACTGATGATGACAAGGAGGAGTTAAAATATGTATCTACACAGAAATCTAAGAGTGGTCTAAAAATTTAATGGAAAAACGTCATTACAGATTAGGAAGTACAAGTTAAAACATAGAGAATAAATTCATTACAATATGTATCCTTCCTGTCTTAGGTGGATACAAAATGATTTGAAAAATTAGATAGATATAGAATATGGTTTCATGATATTAATGAAGATCTCAACCAAATTGAGAAGAATTTGTCTTGGGATATTTTTCTAAGATTTGAATATAAGAATATGATCGGGACCAAATGGGTCATCAAAAATAATATAAATGACGATGGATTGGTAATTTGAAACAATGAACAACTAGTGCGCAAGAGACACTCCCCGATTGAATGAATTAATCTAAATGAAACATTTTCACCAGTTATTAGGATAGAGAATTCTATTTTTCTTAGATGTAACTGTCTAAAGGAAACTCACGATTTTATATATAGTTGTCATGATAGAATCTCTAAATGGGTTTCTAGAAGAAGAAGTGTATATCAAGAATCCAGATGGTTTTATAATTCATGAAGATGATAAGATAGTTTTTTGGTTAAGGATGGTGATCTATGGTTTGTAGCACACACTAAAAGCATGCAATTCAAGGCTTGATCAATTTTTGAAGAAGGGCGGCTTTCAACATGGTAGAGTTTGTAACAATATCTATGTCAGAAATGATAGTAATAAAATTATTAGGTTCTATTGTATGTCAATTAAATAATATATGGTGGATTAGATGAAGATAAATTCAAACATTTCCAAGAATTCAATAAATGTGAGTTCAAAATGTCAATGATTGGCCAGCTACGATTTTTTCCTTGGTTTATAGGTGTCATAAAGTATAAATAAAAGATTAATTTCTAAATCCAAATATTCCAAGGAGATATTGAGAATATATGGAAGGGATAATAACAAGTATATGATAACAGTGGTTGATAACCAAAACAAAATATCATGAGATGATAATGGTAAAGTGGTTATTGTTATAGAATACTGACAGAACATTTTTAGTCAATTGTACATGAAATTGACACAAATTGATAATATTTTTTCACATTCCTAGAACCATGGAATCAATGTAATCCCAAGGATATCCATTTTACTTTGTAAAAAAAGAATACTTAAATATATCAAAGTCATATTCTATTTTGGATTATCTTACAATGAAAAATATCAACAAGAATTATTGGGTTATATAGATACAGATTGGGATGGTTCAGTTGATGATAGTAAATCTATGTCAAGTGGTTCATTCTATCATGAAGGATATTTTATATCATTAATAATCAAGATATTGAATTTCATTGGGCACTATAAAATCTTAATATATTTTGGCCACTCAAGATTACATTTATATTTTATTGATTAAGAAGTATCTCTATGATATGGCATGTAAAGTGAAGTTTACAATTAGAATCCATTACAATAATTCAAGTGATATAAATCATAGATAAATCATATCTATCAGTCACTGAAAAAGTACATTGAAATAATAAAATATCATTTTATCAAGGAGAAGATGTAACATGGGATTGTGAAGTTGGTGTATGTTCCTACATGACTAGAGGTTGCATAAATTCTAATTAAGGAATTCCCAAAGAAGTGTAAGTGTGGCCCAGACTAAATCATAGAGTTTAATCATCTCCTCGCACATAAAAAGTGTGAATATGGGACCCACTCTCACTTAGGTATGATTTTTTTCCCTAATACCCCATTTTGTGTTTTTTATAATGTTTCTACCATAGAGGAGAGAAGTATGGGTTCATTGATAAAGGGGGATAAAATATCTTTATCACGAAATGGGGAGAGGCTAACAGTGGAGCAGTGAGGTAGGAGTGTTTTAAACCGTACAATGATAAATATGTTCTATCAAAGGTTATTTCACATGGAAAATGCGGTACGTGATAAAATTGGTTGATGGTTTTTAGAATAAAGGGATTAAATAATGGACGTTTTATGTTACCCATATTTCACACACCAAGCATGGATCATGTGGGATTAGAGTGTGTGTTGATTAAATCATTAACAACTGTCTAGAATTACATGAATATAATTTTTATAGAATAATGAAGAATCACTAAAATGGTATCATAATAGAAAAGAGTATCCCCAAACCCAAATGGGGATATTGTTGGGAAAAATCACTCTTGGTAACATTGTAGTGTTTTTTGTATTTATTTTATTTCTTGAAAAAGTAGGTGACCAAGGAATATCGTGGTGTTCAAGAGAGATTTTTTATATGGTTTGTTGAAAAATACCAAAGAAATGGTAATTGATGCATTGGAAATGGTATACAAAATTGTATGTCCAAAGGTCATACTGTTTCTTAATGTTTGCTAAATTGTTGGGGTTGAAAATTTGGATGATGACCCAGTCTTTGTGAAATTTTGATTTATATGGATCCCTTATAAAAATATGGAAAAGAAATGGAATTTTATAAGGTTTAATATTTTGTGAAGGAATGTTGTTTCACAAGGGTTTGATGGTTTGTGAAGGTATGCAGGTTCATGAATGATGGATGGTTGTGAAGGAAGTAAATTATATTATGTGATTTTGAGAAGCTTCAAAAAATGGGAAATTTCCCTTGATGTTTGGGAAGGATTATTTGTTTTAAAAACAATAATGTAGAGCTTCTTGGAAATATGGTGGTGAATTTGAATGATTTAATAATTTGAGGTAATCAACATAAATAAAAATCTACCCCCTATATTGAAGAGATAAATTCTTAATCAAAATCTAAGGTCACTAAATTCGAGAAGTTGATTCATGAAGGATTATTATTTCATAAAGTTCTTAAAAATATCATGTTCTCCATGGAAAAAGGTTTTCTGTGAAGGCTATTTAAGCTTTATGAGAGTTGTGAGAATCATGAATGTTGTGATCATTATGGAGGCTAAGTGATCTTCATTAATGGAGTGAGCATCATGAAGGCAATGTGAGCTTCACGAATGTTATGAGAGTCGATAGAGTAGATATATTAGTTAAAGTTGGTAGCATTATGAATGTTGGATATTATTGTGATGAATTTGGTAGTTCACAAATGTTGGAAAGAGGGTTTTCACAAAAGTAAAACTCATATAAACCAGAATGGATTTCCCAATAAATCAACGATGAAGTTCTCAAGTGGATGAAATTAGGACTTAATAATGCACCAAATGAGGTGTAAGAATATTGATTAATGTGATCCAAAAAATAATCATCTTATGGAGCAGTGAGAACTCATTTTTTGAGATAGTAGTGATATTTCGAATTGTCATTGGATGTAAGCCCGTAGGGTAGTGAGTCTTCTCTAAAAATTGAAAAAATAGTGCACTTTAGTGGACATGGTACATAACTACATCATCTTTGTATGCTCCATGGACATATACCGATATGGGTGAACCACGTAAAAGTGTTTTGTGTCATGAATTCTTTCATTTCAATTCATACATTAGTATGATAATAAGAGATAAGTGTGTTTTTTCTGATGAAAAAACAAGATATAAAGGGGTAGTTGTTTTAATATGTCATAACTGGGTTTACCCCCCCCCCCCCGATCAGAGTATTTCACCTTGTTGGTATAACACCCACATAGAAAATCATCTTTAAAACCATTCTATAACAAACTGTTATGGGGTTCAATCTGACCTGACATCAAACTCTATTTTTCATAAGGCCCAAATTGTGTTCATGATTCCCATGGGATAGAAACTAGTACCTATGAATCAATGAAATATATTTGGGCATAATTTTATTTCCAAAATATATATAAGAAATAGTACAACAAATAAATATTGAATAAATAATAAAAAAACATTCCAATAGGTCATAACCAATAATTAGGATCCAACATATTATCATAACCATAGGAAGCATCAAAAAACTAAAGGATAAACAAAACTGGGATGAATAAATGTTAACTAAAAAAAGAAATACAAAAAATAAATTCAAACTAACCATGTGGAGCGAATCCCAAACCATCTCCATGAAACCTATATCCCCCCAATGAACCAACTCACTCCACATCATCCGCAATAAGAAAGAATTACCTAACTAAGAAACCAGATACTGAAAGTTATTGGAATGAGATAAAGATCCTAGTAGGTCACAACCAAATACAAAAAAAATATATAATGTGTTTCAAATAGAAATTACTCAAATATATTTTTAAAAATAAACTATAAATTAAGATATACATAGATGTAAAATTATCAAAACAAAATGAATTCTATATTCCTCTTTCAAAACATTTCCATTTGTTTCCCAAAACCAAATGATCATGTTTTTGAAATAATTCCACTAGCATAATCCATTTGTAAAAACCCATTTGAATTTACCATGAGAACTCAAAAAATAATCTTTTATTTAAAAATAATTTTACAAAAATCTTTGAAAACTCACATTTCCAACAAACAATAACCCAACAAACACACTCGGGTCAATAAAAACTATGTAGGTATAAAGAATATCAAAGGGAATCTAATGATGTAAAGCCGGAAAGGTGCATTAACAAATGAAATCAAGGGAAATGATAATGATACGAACTTTATCGAACCCCCCTCAATCACTGACCAACCATGAAATTGAATGATTCATGGGATATACCACAAGTCCCTACATAAGACATCCTAACCTATAATCAATAGACCAACCTATTGTCCTATGTTGTGTCCACTCACCACCCACCTGACTAGCATGTACTGGCGTCGTCAAAGTGAAACACCAAATCAATCGATTTTTCATTCAATAGATTCTAGTTGTATTGTGCAAATCCCTAGTGTAACATGATCCTAGAATACCACTTATAGACCTAGATTCCCATGAAAAAAATAATCAATATGAGACCTAGACCAATTAATCCCAGTATAACACAGAAGACACAACCATAACTACCCCCACCTCTGACACCCAACAAAGAATTCCCAAATAAAAAATTCATCCTTTTTATAAATGAGAAATTCCCACCCAAGGGTAAAAATATCATAGAGATCACAAATCCTCATAAGGGATACACAACAAGGGGAAAATCAAGGGGTGTCTTCTACAACCACCATTTAAATCCCAAATTTCCATCAAATCCTTTAGCACTAAAACACAATGTGAAATTCAAAGACCTTTCTTATTTCATAAAGGTTCCCCTAAAGGAATTTTATATCCAATGATGGAAACCACCCACACCATTTTCATTTAGTTCAATTCCATCCATAGCACATGGTTCCTGCCGTTTCAAAAACAAAAAAAAAATGACCAAGTCCATCATTTTAAGAAAAAAAAATTAATGGATCCACTGTGGAATTTTCACAAGGGGTGAATCACACACACATTTAAAATAACATTATGAAATTAAACTAGGAATCTCTTTACAAACCCTTTTGAGGTAATTAACTCACATTAAAATCATATTACCTTTAAAACCTCATTTATACTCTCTAAAAAAATAAAAATAGATATAAAATAAGGGATAAACAATTATACCATTTCAAAAAGTCATACTGGAAACTCACCAAAATCCTATAACTTTTAAACCATCCGTTTCAAACATTAAAACATGGATTTAAATTGAAAAACTATTTATGATATGATAAAAATGCCAAGAAATGGCTTCAAAATACCAAATAGAGATCACATATATCCATACATTCATAAAATATCAATTTGGAGAACATAAGAACATTAGAATTTGAAAAATAAAAAATTTCATAGTAACACCTGCCACAATGAGATGAGAAATAAGTGGAAGCACATCAAAACTCATCACCTTCAATGTAAACCACACCCCCAAGAGTAGAAAAAATTTCTTAAAATCATAGCCACCAAAACCTAAAAATTAGTTCCATGAAGAACACAAAAAACATCCAAGATAGATCTAAGGTAAATGTGGAAATCCAAATCTAAAATATGAGATAGGAGAATAGGAAGAAGGGGGGGAAGAGGAGGAACACAACTCAAAATTCATGGAAATCATCAATGGAAGGGAACTATTCCAAGGTGGATGACATTGAAGCTTCTATTTGAGATTCAAATAGCTAGATGATATAGGAGGAGGGAAATATTAGTGATATCCCATTAAAATAAAAGAGGTGTATTTTATAAAAACCCAAAAAATGTGGGCAGATCACATGGTTTTGTTGCACAGTTTACCAAACCATTTTCTAACCATGCCATGGAAACTGCCTAGGTGAGGGACCCCTCACAAAATTTCCCCATATAGGTTTCACAGTTTGAAAAAATGGTGAATCTCACCTTAGACACACCCCATACACTACACATCCTCCTGTAGAGCTCTATATAATTTTCAAACAATGCAGAATCCATTAAAAAATATATCAATCAAAATGAAAATCCCACCAACATGGTTACTCCTAACCATGAGAGTTAATTGCACTATTCCCAAAAATACTACCAAAACATGAATTTTTTTTGGTATCTAACCAAAACTCAAAACAACCCATGTTAAGATTAAATAGAAAAAATAAACACCATTGTGACATGAGGGGTTCCACAAACTGCAAAAAGGGAAGCTTTTCTACTAGAAATTATGATAGAAACAAGAGAAAAATGGAAAAAGGAGGTTCTAAGAGAGAACTAACCGTAAGAGGAACTCAACAAAACTTATATTCAAATCCCACAACCATATTATTAAAAAATGGTCAAACCGATCAACCTTAAAAGATTGAATCATCTATAAGAACAACCAAACTAATCCTCAAACAAGAATCACTAAGTATCCTAAGAGACCTAACATGTACTCCCCACCATTTATAGTTCCTCTAAAATAGTGAAACTAAATAAACTATGATAGGAAATATCCTAGAAAAATTGTGAATCCATGAGATAAACTCGCTCTAAACCCCAAAATCTGTCTCAAACTAAATTGCATCCAATCCAAAGGGGAGGGAAAATAACCACACAAAGCCTCAAAATATTTATAATAGATATCAAATAATGTCACAAAACACATGGATAATCTTGGGTTAGAAGATATATCACCCATACAATATGCATCTAGAACATGCACAACCATATACTAGTTATTATACAAACTCAACTCGTAGATCAAACACCCAAGATTCCAAATTGTGCACCCAAGGCCACTCTCTTTCCGAAGAAATGAGCACCCCAAGGGATCTATAAAATAAATGTCATGAAAAAAACTCTCCATAAAGGTTATATTGAATTAAAAATTCTTACAAAATGGCACTCACAACAAGCAAAAAATGATACCACCCCCAACCGACACCCTTAAAGCTATCCATAAGGGTGGGAGGGGTTACACCATAAGAAGAACAAATCCCTCCAAAAATACCACACAAGGATAAAAATAAGAAACATCCAAAATGGGGGAATCCATATAAAACAAACATACACCACCAAAGCTATTAAACCAAGGCCCCAACTGCCTAGAGGAAGGTCTCTATAAAGAACATCTTCAATAGGATCAAACCTAATAACTCTTCTGAAATATCATCATACAAACCATTTAATGATGATCTAACAAACAAAATAGTATCTATGTCAAGGAGACCTAAGTCCAAAGGGTTTAGAGTTCCTTATAACCCATCCTAGAATCACAAGAGAGTCCTTATATTCCAATAGGAAAAACCCGTTTCTCCAAAATCTATCCCACCCTACTTATATTACTTACTAGATGGTTTATCCTCACTCATGCTATTATTCCACTGTGCATCTAATGGAACTAGGGAATAACCCACTAAAAGTTTCCTTGATAGGTTTTTTTTAGTCAAATGGAATCAATAACAATCCCCTAAAAAGATGTTAGACCTGACGTCGATATAGATGAACCAAAATTGAGGTGAATGCAACCTTAATTGAAATAATATTTCTTTGGTTGACTAACCACCAGCTTTTGAGAAAATACAACCAACTTAGAAATGTGATTGACATACGCTCTTAGAAACTGTTCACCATAACGAAGGATCAGATGCTCTAGTTCATTCTCGATTTTCACAAGAATATGAATTATCTTCAAGAAAAAAACCCTAAAGAGATCCCAAGACAAACTTTAAAAAACAATAGAGAAGGCACCAAATAATCCCACAAACCTCAGCTATAATTTACAAACAATATCTCAATGGCTCTCACCTACAAAGTTACAAGTGTCCCAAGAGAAATTAGGATTTACTCAATATCTTAAAACTACCCAGCATATTATAATTTCCATTAATGATAACCAAATTAATTTTAAAGGTGACACAAAAAGTCTAAAATGTTCCTGAGTATAGGAGTGGTTTTCATCTACAACTCTACTCTAAGTATAGGTATGTACCAAATTTGATGAAATATTTTTTACCATTATAGGGGAAAAATGGAAAAGAATTGGTCAAAAAATCATGTCTTGAAATATTAGTCAAAAAAATTACTTCAAATGATTGGAATCAACCAAATCCACAAGCACTCCAATGATGAACAAAACATTAACCCCAAAAGAACATTTGTTTTGAACCCACTATTTTTTTACATGGAAATTAGAAATCACCCTTTATTGTTGTATAAACATTAAATCCATGACAATACAACATTAAAGAAATGAAATGTGGTGGAAAACACATTCATTTACAAAATAAAGAAAACTATACAGATTTCCTTTCAAAATCCCATTTCATTTAAAAAAATAAACCCAATAATTCCCCTCAAACCCATTTTTGTTATTTAAAACTACAACTAAAAGGGGAAACCCAATTTTTAAAACATTCACTATAAAAAGTTTTCGAAAATAATAATTTCACAAGATCCCTTCCATTACTCAAAATAACATTTAAAAAATGTATTGTGCATAAGCACTACACAATAATGCAGAGAAGGTTCACAAAAACCACACCCAAAAAATAATCAACAAACTCCTCAATTCAACACCAATAAGTGAAAACATTTTTTTGGGAATACATATTTTAGGTTCAACCTAAATAGGAGAACTGAGGAAGAAATAGTGTTTTGTACACATCGAAGACACGGTTGGGAGATCATGTTCTAATCATTTAAAAAACACAATAAAAGATACATAAATAATCTTATGGGCACCACACAGTTTCCCTAGCTATGTGAGCTAACCACAAAGCTCAATTTCTCTACCTTTTCATACTGATACAATAATATAACACAAAATATCACATACAAACTCAAAGGGGATCAAAACATCAATTCTCATAAAAACCCAAAAAAACCAAAAAAACATGAATACACAATGCAAAACACAACTTCCCCTACTGTTTGAGACTTGGGATAAAAAAAGATGTAGTTGGACACTCCCTACCCTTACATATCAAGATTTTATAACCTTATTATCTTTACTACTAATACATCCCCAAATAACAAGGGTCTCCTTGAGTATCCCTAAAATCATGAAACATAATCTGGGAACCCTATGACCTATGTCACACAGATATCCTATAGTCTGATACCATATTTCAATAAACTGTTCTAGGCATCCATTTCACCCAACACTAGATATGGTATTTTATAAGGCCCAAAAGGCATTCACGATCCCCAGATGCTGGAAACTAGGGCCTGTTAATCATAGGAATCACATTGGGAATGATTTCACCGAAAAAAAACAACAACTTAAAAAATTAATACAGATTCCAAAAAATATTAAAATACTAATAGTTTATAACAAACTTCAATGATCTAACGCATTAGATTAAACATAGGAAAAATCCAAAAACTAAAAGATAAAAAAACTAAGAAAAAAAAAGGCTATCTAAAAAGAAACAATTACATACCAAAAGAAACAAAAACAATCCAACTCATTCCAAGAATGGAAAAACTCTAAGAAACATACAATTTATACCAATTATCAAACTCACATCACATCGGACATAATGATAAAACATAAGCCCATGGATAACATTGAAACTTAACGATATAGGCATGAGAAAAAAATACCAGTAAGGCTCTACAACCCCCGAAAACTATGCAATATGTTTAATAAGGAAAATTTTCAATTCTAGTTTGAAAAATATACTATAATGTAAGCTATACATTCCAATAATGTTATAGAAATAAATTCAATTCCATATTCCACTTCCAAAACATTTCCCAATTATTCCCAAAACTGAATGTGAACATTTTGAAAACCAATCCACCATCCTGATCCATTTCAAACACCCAATTTTAATGCACCACTAGAACCAACCTAAGCGTCTTTTATTTCAAAATGGTTTTCTAGAAATCTTTGACAACTCACTTTTCTAATGAAAAAAGGCCCAACACACTCACATTGGTCTAGAAGAATAAAGAATTCACCAAGAATATCACATATAATATTATAATTTAAAATGGGAAATGGTTTATAAAAAATTTATGAAATGGAAATGATTCCAATAAGAACTTGATAAAACTTCTCTCAATCACTAACCATATAATAAATTGAATGTGTAATAGGATCTACCGTAAATACCAATGTCATACACCCTAAAATCATCTCAATGAACCAACATACTAGACTATGTTGAGTCCACACACAACCCACCCAACTATAATGAACATGCCTTATTGAATTGGAACACCCCATCTAGCCCTTTTTAATTCTAGTGGGGACACTAGTAGTGTTTTCCTCCCATGTGTAGCATGAGCCTAGAATCCCACCTATAATCCTAGGTTTCCATGACCAATAACTAAATGAAGTGATGAATATAATAACAAAGACAAGTCTAAAGTGAAAGGAACAAGCATAACTATCCTCACCCATAAAACCCAATGATGAAGAACCAAATAAAAAATGAAACCTCATTATAAAAAATTACTTTACAACTCAACGGGATCAAAAAAATCTCACATAGATCACAAAAACCCACAATGGGTATACAACATAGCAAAAATAAAGTGGTTTATTCTATAAACACCATTCTAAAACAAAGGTTACGATCATGAATCTAACAATAAAAAATTTCACAAAATTCCACGCCAATATTAATTTCATAATGGATCCCCCAAGGAATTTTATATAAAATGAGTGAAACCACCCACATTGATAAAATTCATCTCAAATCTACTCATCACCCGTGGGTCTTACCCTTTAAAATCCAAAACAAGACATAGGTACCTCATTTCTATGAAAATATTTTAAATAAGCTACTATGTAATTTTCAAAAGGGGTAAATGAAACACAACTTCTAAATAACAATTTGAAATTCAACTAACAACCCCTTTCCAAACCATTTTGAGGTCAACACCTTACTTTTAAACAAAATTTATATTAATGCATCATTCTCCATGTCTGAAAACTAAAACCATATAGAAATATAATTAATGATAAGGAAATTTTTTAAAAAATCCATATGATAATTTCCCCAAAAGCCTATCACTTTTCAGTATTCCATTTTGAACATGAAAACATTGATTTCACATGAAAAAAATTTATTCCAAGAAGAAATAATTCAATAAATTGTTTCAAAACACCAAAGAGATGTAGAATATATAAAATTATTCATAAAAGTAAAATTTATGGAACACAAGAACATTAGAATAACATAATGATACAATTTCATAGTAATATCTTCCTAAAAGAGATGACAATCAAGCCGAAGTGCCTCAAAACTAATCACCTTAAATGATGACCACATCCATGGGAGTAGAAATGGTGACTAATAACTGTAGTCACAAAAACCCCTATAATAGTTCCACTTGGAAACATAAAATCATCCATAAGTGATCTTGGATTCATGGGTATGTCCAAATCAAAGGGAAGTCAGGGAAGAAGAGGAAGAAGGGAAAAAAGAGGAATAAATCACCTCCAAACTATTTCAAATCATTAGTGGAATGGAAATTTTCAAATGTATAGAGGATTGGGGATCCTTATTGATCCCCAATAGAATGATGATGTACGAGAAGAGAAATGGTTGTGAAAACCCCTAATTAACGAAGAGGGTCATTTTTGTAAAATCCAAAAATTAAACAAAAAGGATGTTCACATGGTTGGGAAACATGGTTTGCTAAAATGTGCACAAACTATTCACTAGACACTACCGTTTCAAGGCACCCATCATATGGGTTCACTACAGATATTGCACGATTTTAACAACCATGCACCTTACCTCACACACACCCCATACCCCTCAACGACCTCCTAGAGATACCCCCATAATTTGAAAAACCATGAAAAATTCATAAAAACTTATCTATCAAAATTTTAAGCCCAGATTCATGGGTATGACATGGTTACATCTAAACATGCAAGCTAACCATTAGGGTAAACCATGCTACTAAAAAATCCTAAAAATGTGAATTTTAATTCCGAAACTAACCAAAACCCAAAACCACACAAGGATCGATGAAATCATATAAAACAACTGTGATATGGTGGTGTCACATCAATGACCTCTTCCTTAATTAGTATTAGGGAATTTATCTTTATATGAATATTTATCTTCCTTAGTAAAAGTTCCTATTAAGTGGATATAATTTAAAAATCCATATTGTGGCTCTTCATCAATTGGTTATTCCATTTGGAAGGGACATTTCTTACCTCAAAGTGATGGGTGTAACAGTTAGAATAGAGTTTATATTGTATTGGGTAATCAGTGAGCTCTTATTCATGAATCATATTCTACTCAATCCAATTACAACAATTCTTGGTAGGAAATATTGATGAATTTATCACCTCATGTACAAATAGAAGAGATGATGTCAAAACTAGTTGATTTAAATTCACCTTAAGAATGAAATGTATGAGCGTGGCCAATTTTATGGTCATCATGTTAATGAATTTCAATGAATTCCAATTTAAAATTTCATACCATTTACCTTATTCTTCTAGTGAAGAAGTAAAATCATAAGTCACCTATGCTGGTGGTTTACTCAACATTATATGCATAGATTTTATCATCTTCTAGAGTATATCATTGAATAAAATATTTCGTAGATGTTATTACCCAAAATCTGGTGGTAGGGGTAGTAGTCTGAAAGATCATTCAACATGAATTCATTATTATTATTTGTTGTATATGATCTTAAATGAGTCTGAATCATATTTAACGATTTTCTATATCAAATAGAATGATATAAAGAAGATGAATATCATAACATACGATATGTTGATATCATAAAGTGGCATAATATTCTTCTTCTACTAATATAATATGTTATGATTGGAATATGATTTAAATGTGTGGCATTAATGCACCTAAAATGATCCTCTCAATCCTCCCATGTGGTTTACTATGGTTTCAAATCATCTATGAATGGAGTAAACATGGAATGAGAATCCATTTAATGGTTTCTAAAGATCTACTTGTGGATTGAATTTCATATGATGTGTTACATATGACTAGAATATTATCCTTTTAATAAGTTGTGTGAAGTATGAATATATAAAGGAAATGAGTTCCCTTATCAATGGTGTGAATAATTATCATCAGTTTCATGTAAATATTTTTATAATTTCTCTTCCTTCATGTGGCATCATTTTTTACGTAGAATGAAGGTGTAAAACCCCCTTCGATATATGATATTACACAATAAATATTCTCAGACACTTTGGCTAGTGTAATCCCCTTGGAAGATGGAATAATTTACCATTTATTTCAGTGATCATGATCAAGAATTCTCTAATGAACGTTAAATATGGAGGATATTTATACTACATTAAAAGTACTGTGTTCTTTGTTATTCTATGAATGTTTAATTCTAGAAGATAGATCTCACATTTTATGGGTGTTTATTTTCTTTCTATGATTATATGATGATCCCCTCAATCCCATAAATGATGTTAAATCCTTTTTATTCAAGGATTAAATGTGTTTAATATATGTTTTTAAAGAAGTTTATATCATAATGAATTTGCAGTCATATTTTAAAATTAAATATATTTATTTTCATTTATTTTCATTTATTTTCAATAATTGTAGCATATGATTAAAATGCATTTTAATGTATGATACATAAGAAATATGTAGTTTTGAACTATAGTATAGATTATGATATAAGATATCATTAAATATATATTGGGGATGGATTTGTGAAAAAATAGAGTTATGTACTACATTTATGATATCTTATATATCCTTATCTATTATAGGGTCTATTCATTATCCTATCATAAGAAACGATATGATTCATATTTCACAATTGAATTTCATTTTATAAAATATAAAATTTATGCAGGTCTGACTCTCACCTATATCGTCTTATTTTATAAATTATAATATGATTATTAGTCATAAAATACGAAGTGCCTAAAAATAAATTTTTTTTTATTTTGATAAATATTATTATAATTTGGAAAATTTTTATAAATTATAAATGTTAGGAATTATATAATGATATTTTTCATTCTAAAATAAAATATAAAAAACTTATATCAACAATTTTTTTCAAAATTATAGAAATGTGTTTATTTTGAAGTATATTCCATTAATCATCTATATTAAATATTTTAAGAAATGTGAATATTTTTAATTCTTAAATTTATGTGATAAATTTTTTTAAGGATACATAGCCGTGTATTTCAATCTAGGTGTGCCTATATAAGATTTAGTTTCCATCTACCTTGACCATGATTTTTTATTTGTGTTATGAGATTGAAAATGGTTGTTAAATATTGTATGTGCATATTATGATTCAAATATATCATGAATTTAATTCCTTTTTGAGTAATTAATCCTTAGGGATAGGGACATGGGGTTGAAATACCAATTGGGAAAGATTCTTATTCAGTTTTCTAGAAATATGATGTTGGATATCTATCACTCCAGGATTACTCATGTGTACTTTTTTAATATAATATTACTATATAACCTTACATGAAGAGTACATATACCTTGTGCATGAGATAAAGTTGGATATTTATGAATATTTTTAGTATTTGTCTTTGAGTGAGTAATACAAACTCACGGGTTATATGAAGAGTTTCACATTAATGTGGTATGTGAACATTAATTTGGTGGGAGGAATATGGATTCCAAACCAAAATCATTTTAAAAATGAATACACATAGGAATAAAACAATATATAAGAAATATTTCATGAGATTCAATGAGATTAATATACCTAAGATGTATAATAACTTAGTGAGGCTTTTAAAAGGAAAACGATGCATAAAATAATTGTCAGATTCCTTGTACGATTTAACTTTTCAGGACCTCAATCATCCAAAAACGCTATTTCATGGTAAATACAAGTTCCCCAAGGATTATCTCATGTAAGATAAGTAATAAAAGGCTGAAATTGGATCATCCTTGAGTAGTTTCATTCCAATGATAAGATCCCCTAGATTTTATTTTGATAGTAGATTCTTGACATTTTCTTTGGGCTGAACATAGCTTAGAAACCATAAGGGTTAGGATACATGAGAAAGAGAGTCGAGTAAGATGATGTGATGGACTTTAATAATGATTTATATGATCAATTATAAAAGAATCATAACTATTTTTATTGGGATGAATCTCTATCTAAATACAAATTGATGAGATAAACCCCTAATAAGACTCATTACACAGTGAAATTCGAGTATTGGTTCACTAAATGGATATGATGTACATGGACATTAATTTTATTGGGAGTAATTTTATAAAATTCACAAATTTAAAGAAATAAAACAAAATAATTTCCCACTAAAACAACTTTTTGTAGATTATGTAATAATTCATGATAATTATGATGAGATCAATTATTGGTATGACCTATAAAATATTTCGAGATTGGCATCAAAGATTGAGAACTGTTCTCATGGAGAATTATTTAGAGTAGCACAATATCAATGGTATACAGATTAATTACACAAACGTTTACTCATTCCTATTAGATACTAGGTATGTGTCACACATTGGTGCTGAAAAACATAGTCTTAGAGATATGATCAAATTAAAAAGGTTTTAAATAGATCCATGTATTACAAATTGAGTAAGAGTTTTAACATTATAATTCCATACATAAGATTTTATTTTACCTAGTGGATTAGTAACAGAATTAAGGAATTTTTATTATGTTCTCACCATAAATAAAAAACTCATTTCTGTATCTTGTTTGGAAAATGTGGAATTCTAATTCTCTATTAAGAACAAAAGATGTTCTATATTCATGAGTGTTTTTATGGAATAACGAATATAATAAATGGTTTATACAATCTTGATATGCTTAATTTTGTCTATAATATACCTAATAAGAAGTCCAGGCTTGATTCTAATCCTACCTACCATTGGCATTATTTCCATGGACACATAAACAAGAAATATATTCAATGACTCCATAGACATATAATCATAGAACCATTAAAATTGGAATCCTTTGAAAAATTTGATTCTTTTTTATTATTAAATATTGCTAAAAAACGTTTACTTGGATAATTGAAAATCATATGGTATTATTAGATATTATACATAGTGATGTCCATAGACCAATGAGCACATAATAAAGATGTGGTATTAGGTACAATATTAAATTTACCAATGTATTTAACTGGTATGGATATAAGTTTATAATGAAACAAAAGTATGAAATATTGGAAATGTTAAAAGAGTTTCATAATGATATACATAATAAATTGTGGAAAATTATTATGATTTTGTAATCATATTATTATGGTGAATACATGATCCAAATAGTGGTTGATCACTTAAGATAATGTACAATTGTTTCACAACTCAGTCCTCCTAGGACACAAAAATGGAATGGTTCTTTTGAAGAGGAATCATACCTAGTTGGACATGATTTTAGAAGTAATGACTTATTGTGATCTTTTTATTTAATTTTGGAGTTATGATCTAGTGATTTCTATATTATTACTAAATTAGATTCTATCTAAAGTGGTTAATAAGACACCATATCCAATATGGTCTGGGAAATGTCTCAATTTTAATTTTATGAGAATTTAGGCTTGTAAAGAAATCATAAAATGATTTGATTCTAATAATCATGGTTCCAAATCTATCCAAATAAAATAAGGTGAACCTCTTTCTACAACCCTATTGAACATAAAGTGGTTTTTGGATAATAGATCCATATTTTACCTGATTATTATGATATAAAATGAATTTTTTATAAAGATTTTTTTTTAATATTTCATTTATTTTACTATTTTTATGATTCATGGAAGGATATAGAGTGTTTTTGAAAACTAGCTTAAAATGTGTTGAATTCATGATGTGGAAGATAGACCATGATGTCCCACAGACACAGGACCATGTCCAAAGATTCAATGTTAGGATCTAGGATGAAATGGAGAAAATAATGATTTAAAATACCATTTCTTGTCTTAAATGTGAAGTGATAACATAAATCATGAAAAATTAAGGCATTAATATAAAGCATTAATGAAAAAAAGTGTTATGGGAAAAGGAAAGATAAGTCACACTATGACAATCCTTCAAATGTTTCAAAATATTAAAACAACCTTTAAAAGCGATTATTAGGTTCTTCATTAATGATTTTATAGAATAAAAATACTATTTATACTATAAAAGTGCTAGATGGTGACCAAAAGTGGTGATGTTGAGAAATTTAATGCCACATATGGCCACTTTTAGACCCAAAACCCCTAAGACACCCTCAGATTGACCCAATAAGACTTTATTGAAACATTTGTAGAATACAAAGAACTAACTATTTCCATAAATAGAATAATTTTGTGTAATCAGAAAGGTACAATCATAAAGATATCATGAAGATGTCAAACTACTGTATTCTTTTACTGTTTAATGTTCCATTCCATTATTTTCTTTTATTCTTGTGATGTATACCCTTTCCCAAATCAATATGATTCCCTATCCATAGAGATTTAATTTTTGTGAGTGATATTAAAATGGAAATGATAAAAATATTTTTATATTGTTGAGTTTGTATACTTTAAATGAATAAAAATAATGAATTTATTATTATTTTTTGTTTCAAATCAGTATTTTTAGTATTAAATTCCAAATGTGTTTGTGTTAGGTTTTGATTCTATTAGTTCTATTTTCCTTGGTTGATGACTGATTTCACCCTCCAAAAATTTAATGCCCGTATATGATAGAATAGATTAGGGTTGGGAAGTAAGTGCTCAATGATCATTAGCATGGGTGTGGTTTTGTATGTTATAGCTATTTTTTAATTAGGTAACAATAATACCTAGTTGGTATTTCCATAAATAATCATAAGGACTCACTAGAATTCTCTTGGAAATACAATAGTGGGTAGAAAAACCTAAGGTTTCATATTGGAATATCATCACCATCACTGCCTATCTAGGGGAGAGAGAGAAAGAGGAATTGGTAGAGAAATGTCTCTCGTACCAATCAGCAAAAGAAAAACTGGAAAAAATTAAAAAATATGATAATATTGACTATGGTATAGCCATTCCTGACCCGATAACCATCTATAGTCAATTGTTTTAAATCATTCAATTTAATATTCATTCTTAATTACTTAAAACAGACCAAATTTAATCCCTCAAAATAAAATCCAAAAATGAATAAAAAATTTTGTGTGTGATCCTTATTTGGAGACAACCTATGGTTAAACAATATATCATATGTAGGTGATTTGTTGATTTGAGATGAAACACTAAAGGGAATGTGTCATAATTGGCACCATTTCTGGTGATAAAGTGCCTAAAAAACACCAAAAAATATATCATCTTTGAATGAACCGATTTTCAACTAAACAATTAATTGATTCTGATCTTGAAATTGAATGAATGCTAAGGAAATTAAAGAGAATAAACTTACAAACCAACATTGAAGAAATATTTATCATATATTTAAGTGATACTCTCAGTGTTCACTCTGAACTCATGAGTATGGATTGAAATCCAAACTAAACCCTCAGGGATCTATGTGCACCTCAATTCATAGTGTAATGGAATAAAATCATTTGACAAGCTATAGAGAATTATTTTTAGTTACAAATTAAAATGATTCAAAATCACCCTCAATTTCATGGTTTTGCAAATGAACTGAACATACATATTTAGAAATTAAAACTTTTACACTCAAGTTTCTAACCTTGAGGGGTCACAGAAGATCATGTTATGCGGGTCAAATTATCATTTTCACTAGAGGGAGCTATAATGATATTTATATAAAACCTATAATAGGGAGTAGTAAATGATTTTAATGATCTCAATAGGTGGTTATTATTGAGATTTTTCCCACATCCAGGAGAATAGATGTCAGGAAAGAGATTCATGTCATTTGATAGTCGACCAAGAATATTCTCTACGTCACCTGGTAGAGGTTCAAGAAGCTTTGTTAAAGAATTCCACATCAAATAGAAAATGAACATCACATTCGATTTTTTATTTATCATGCTATTCTTGATAAAAACTGCATCATTCTCAAGGACTCATATAGAGGATACCAAATTGAAAAATGGGCAGTTTAATCAAGATCTCTAATTTAAAATATTGCATTGAAGTGAAATTTTTTTTGGAATAAGAGGTATAGTCAACCAATACATACACATGGTACAAACATTTTATTTACCACCTCTATTTATAATAAAATTTGGAAAACTAACCAATTTAATGAAACAATTTGAGGTGAACCAAGTGTGTGGGCAATAAAAACCACCTCATGTATGTGGTTTAAGTATTGTTTCTACTTATTTTACTAAGCAATTTAAAAAAATTTAGTACACATAAAGATAAATTTTATCCTTTCATACAAGGATACAATAAGAATACACCATTTCAAACCTAGGCCTAACCATGATATAGAAATAAACAAATCAAGGTGATACAGTTCTATCCAAACTAGTACCTCAATCAACCTCCCTTCCAACTAAAAAATATCAAAATACACCACCATTTCAACAACCATAATATCCACCCTTACAATAATAATCTTTATAACAACAACCATTCAAGAAAAATACCTATGTGTAGCCTTTAACTAGTTTACCATCCACTGAAGATAAAAAAATATAGTTTAAGGTTTCATGACATGAAGATAAGATAGATTAACTCAAAGACCAGCACAAATGTTTTATGGACTTTCTAACAAAAAATCTTGGAAAAATACAAACAAAAAAAATTCTAAATCCCGTATAGAATTTCAAACTGATTACAACATTAATTCAAAATGTTATCCCCCCTCCTGAACAATGTAATGCTGAAAAATCATAAAATAATTCTAATAATCAACCAAAATAGAATAAGAATTATAATGATTCAAGAATTTTTTTTTCGAACGTGAGTCCAAAACCTCCATTACAAAGGCAACAAATACAGAAAAAGGACATCCATGCACCATTAGATTCTTCATCAACTTAGTCAAAGAAGCTGGGAGAATAGAAAAGTTAAAAAATCTTGGAGAGTTTTAAAATGTCAAAATAAATATCTTTCTATTAGAGGCCATATGAAAAAGTAAAAAATATGGAAAATTTCTCATCGAAATATGACCGAAAAGAAGGTGATTAGTTGTAAATGAGAGAATCATCCTTGGAATAAGTGTCTCATTAATCATTACACATCTAAATCCACAAAAATATCAATATCTTGGGGCATTCTATATTCTTTGAACTATTGTCTCTTTAAACTTTTCTAATTCCTTATATGATCTTAATTATTACATAAATGTCATTCATCACTGTTTGTATATGTCTTTGTATATTGGAGAGTAAAATCCAAATAGAATGGTGGTCTATATTACAAATTGATACATGATATTTCTAGCAAGTGTATTGGAAGACATACTTATTATAGTCAAAGATCTATTATTCAGAGTTTTCTTTTATTCCCTGAATATGGAAGAAGATAAGAGTTAATCATAGTCATCCTTTACTCGAGGAAGACTATTCCCGGAGATAGTAAAACAATCATCATTTACCTTTAAGAAACAATCTCAATGGATCATGGAGATAAAAAATAAAAACACATCAAAATTATTGATACAATGAAGAATCAATCCAGTATTCATTAACTCTATAAAATCGCCCATATATAAAGTACATAACTGATTGAAGATTTATGTATGACTCATGGATTCTTGGATTTAAAAGAGAAATTTTTATTTTAAGGTTCCATTTACAAAAAATGTGAAGATTTTATTGTATAGTTAGATAAAGATGTATCTTTTTATTATTTTGATGATTTATAATAAGAATATGACATGATATAGGAGATAAAATCCTTATAAGTAAGAAACATCAATTCAATATTATCCCATGAACAACCCATAATCTTGGAGTTGAAGTTTCTACAAAGTGATTTAAATTATGTTCACTTAATGGAAGGATAGAAATTACCAATGATCATTTCCAATAATCTATTTGATACCCATGAACAATCTATGAATAAAGTCATAAAAAGAAATGTCCATGCCTTAAGATGGATCCTAGGATATATCCCAGGGATCACCCCCAAAGGTCTCTCTCATAGAATATTTTATAAAGGTGATTCTGGACCAGGGAGAAAGTCACAAAGAGGATCTAATCCTTGTAATATGGAGGTTATTGATAATGAGATAGAGAAATTACTAGTTGTGTAAATCGTTTACCCAATATATGAATCTCGGTGTGTTAGACCAATATATATCGTACTAAAGAAAACTGTTTCGACTACTATTAAAAATGATAAACATAATACATCCCCATGAGAGTTAAAAATATTTAGAGAGTGTGTATAGATAACATAAATCTAAATCAAGTTATCTGAAAGGAAAACTTTAAAATCCCCTTAATTGATTAAATTTTAGAAAGGTTATTAGGTAAAACAAATTAGTGTTTCTTAGATATCCATTTAAGATATTTTAGGTACCAATTTATCCATAAGACCAAGAGAAGATGAACTTCACCTTTCCCCTTCGAACATTCACATAAAAAGTATTTTTTTCCCTATACAACACAATAGGTACATTTCAATGGTGTACAGAGAGTATTTTCTCAGAACCTATTGAGGACATCCTATATCTCTTTATCAATGATTTCACTATTTTTGGTATTTCGTTTGATCATTTATTTGGGAATATGTAAAATTTTATTAAAATGTTCATTGAAAAAGTATTGTTTTAAATTATAAAGAATTTCATTTTAGGGAAAATAAATGAATAATCTTGGAAAAATAGTTTTATAAAAACTCATTGAGGTTGATAAATAAAAAGTTAACGTAATAAATTCCATTTCATACCCAACATGTTTAGACAATATAAGATACTTTTTACGACATGAAAGATTTTAAATAAGATTCAACATATATTTCAGTAAAATTTCTCTCCCTCTATGAATATTACTATTAAAGGAAGCTGAATATGAATTTGATGATAAGTGAATAAAAGTGTTTTATGAATTGAAGAAAAGGTTTATCAACCATCCAATAATACAACCACCCCATTAATATAATCATTTTAAGCTACTTTGGGATGCATACAACTATGCAATGGGAGATTCCGTCTCACAAAGAATTGAAAACAAATCCCAAGTTATAGCATATGAATCAAATATATTGGATTACACACAAATCAATTAAACAACCATTGAGAATGAGTTCCTTGTAGTTGGTTTTACACTATATAAATTCAAATCGTAACTAATGGGAACTAAATTTTTATTCTTTTGATCATGAATCATTGAGGTACTTAATAAATAAGGTTTATGAAAAACTATGGCTGGTAGGATGGATACTTCTCTTAAAAAAGTTAAACTTTGTAATTAAATACATAAAGGGGATTGAAAATCGGGAGGCCGATCATCGAAGACAACTACCCCACACATAGGTAGTAGAAATTTCAAATCAAGACCGACTAAATCATCAACAACATTGATAAAAAAATCTAGATATTGAAAGGATAATTACTACGGTAAGTTAAAAATATCAACTTTTAGTTATTTCATAGATTCTATTTAATTTAAACCCACATCAGTATTATAATCTAAAATATGAATCCAGATTTTTTATTTGAGAAGATTCATTCCTCTGAAAAAGATGATGTGATCACTTAATTAAATGATTTATTTCTAAAAGTGAAATTTGATTTTTTTTAAATTATGTCATACACTCGCATATGAAGTAAACTTTTGACCCTAGAGGATGACCAAAAGATTTTTAGATCAAGGAATTTATATACTCACTTCATTCAAATATGAATATGAATTTTGTAAAAAATATATTAAAAATGGGTGTTTTTTTGTAATATCTCAAAAATATAGAAATAGTCTCAAAAACAAATTACCATTCATGGAATTTTTTATGTATGGGGCATATACTTCATAGGAACATTACCAAAGTAATTTGGTAATTATTATTATCTTCTAACTATAGATTATGCTTCAAATTAGTGGATGAAAATCCACCAGGACTCATGATGATAAAATTATACTTGATTTTATCACGGATAATATATTCTATTAGTTTGGAGTACCATTAGACACCATAAGTGACCAATTAAATCATTTATACAATAAGAATATGGAGGAATTTTTGATGAGGTATGAGGTACATCATAAAACATCAACACCATACCATCCAAAAATGAATGTCCAAATAAAAGTCTCCAATAGTGAAATCAAAGGAATTCTAGAGAAGAGAGTCAAACCAATATGGAAGGAATATACCCAATGGTTGGATGATAAAATATGAGATTATAGGACCTCCTACACAACATCCATTGGAATTAGCACTTATAGATATATATATGGGAAACTTTTCCACATGCCATTATAAATTAATCACAAAGCCCATTGGGCAGTGAGATAGATGAATCCAGACCTTGATAAAGGTAGTAAATAATGAATATTTTATTTGTAAGAGATATAGGTTTTTAGGTGAGAAGATTTATATTTTTCAATAATTTAAAATTAAAGAACAAGGATTGACCATGAAAAGATAATTCAAACCATAAACCTTCAAATCTAGTGATCATGTGTTGTTATATAAATCGATACATAAAATGATTTCACATAATCATCATTCCAAATAGTGTGTAAATTTTACTATTATCCATGAAAACCATTTTGGTGCTATGATGATTTAAAAGGAAAAAGTTGGGGACAAATTCACTATAAATGGGAACTGGCTGAAGAAGTTCAATTGGCATATATCTCAAGAACCAGTAAATGAGATTAAACTCCTTTACCCTAATTTCTAATAAAGAAACACCAAGTTGTACCATTAGTTTACATTAAATTATATGTGGTAATTCCATTTCAAATATACTTATTGAATAATACATTTAAATTCATTGAGGATAGTACATAAATTAACTATTAGGATGGAATTATGTAGTCTAGGATTTCATTAAATATTTTCAATTTTTGAGTCGATCTAACAACATTAAACAAATGTTATTCTCAGAGGAAACTCATGTTTTTTTACATTGGCCAATATTTTCCTATGTCCTCATTATTATTGATTGAATAGTCCTGCACTATCACTCATTTTCATTCATATATTTTTTCCATAAAATTCCACAAGGTAACAAGAATAACCTATATAGAATTTCCTCCTCAAAAAGGGAGTTTACACTGTCTGAATGAAATCTATGTCATAAAAGAATAATTCATGTTATAAAACCCATGGAATAGAATTAAGCGATAAAAAATGAAACCCAACTTGAATAAAGAAATATTTCAAAGGGTAATGTGGGTTTCAATTCATTATTTTATTATACCCCTATGGTTTGAAAATATATTTTTGAGATTTAAAAGAATATTGTGTGCCCATATTTATCATTCTCTCTTTACATGACCGGTCTAGAAGACATGAATTTCTTAATAATTCCATGATTATATGTTTTAAATTTCAATGAAAATGATATTAAATGGGTAAAATGGGAAATTTAATAATTATTGGTAATATGAGAATATTAATTTTGATGAATCATGTTTTAATAAATTTAGTTGATTCAGATAAATGAAATTTACCTACAATTTTCATACTTTAATTTTTTTAAGTTTATATGTATTTATTTGTTATTATTATTTCAATCCATGAGTGATTATCCCAAATTCATCAATTCAAATATAGAGAGTATTTATAAACCAAATACTTTCAATATTATATTGAGTATATTTCCTGAGTGATCTTGGAGCATTCCACCTTCTATAACTTTCATTGAACGTTGTCTAGTCTATGACTTTGAAAACGCCCATTTAATATGATTGAGGGTTTTTAATATTTAAACTATTATCAATAGAACCACAATGAAATAAATAGTTTTTTACCCCGTATAATCTATGAATGACCACACTATGAATGATCCACATTACAACACATTTATATCCATTCTTTCCCTTATCTATTTTTATTGCATTATATGTCAAAGTTTAATTATGGGGGTGCATGAAGTCTTGGAATATGGGATGTATAATGTTGTATGGAAACATGAAGGGGTTAAACATTAGTAATTGGGTCAAGACCATGTTATTTCCACTATACATATTGTTTTCCATTCATAAAAGAAAAAAAATACGCATTAAAAAGAAAAAAAGATGATGAAATAATGAGTTGTGTTTTGGGAAAACAAAAAAATAACCGTTACAAGACAGATGATATTTTTAATCTTACATAGTTAGGTAACGAACATGAGATTTTATCATATCCTAAATTCGAAAAACTAATACAATAAGATGTAATTATTTCATTATACATATATTTAACATGACCTTATTTGGAGTTTTTTGTAGTGTTTTTTTATTTTATAGAAGAAATTTTGATTTCACTTTACATTAGATATATTGCAGTGTGACATAGAGATAATACTACATTATAAAACATAATATAAAAAAACTCCCTACTAGCCTTAATCCGTTGAGTAATCGGAACCTTTATTTCAATTCCTTGATATTTTATGTGAATTTTGTCATTAAAAAGTAGAGAATATAGATCATTTTCAAGACTATAGAAAAGGAGCATGTAAACATGATAAGACTATAATTGTACTTGAATTTGTATCATGAGTGATGATATAAAATAATTCATTGAGCAGTAAATCATGACTTAGAATTCTTGATAATAATTAATTATTATATATTTATTTAGGAAAGGAGAGGACCCAATATTTTTATTAGGAACGTGTAAAATAATTATGTAGCTTATTCGCTTTGAGAAGTGTGAAGGTTAATTTATGTTTTTAAATAGAACAAGAATTTTTTATCCAACATTGATAATAATTTGGTTTAATTTCTTTATAATTTGAATATTGATAACATTGAGTTACTCTTTAATTATTGTTGATATTATATGCATGATGACAAGCATGTTCTGTGTGTGGGGGAACTGATAGGTCCATATTTTAAATGATTATTATTATATAAATAGAATTTTTTATATAGATTAATTGTTTAATATTCCCAATATTTTACTATTTTTTTGTTTCATTTAGGATCTAGAGTTAGAATGAAAATTATATTAAAAAGTGCTAGGTTTAATCATGTCAAAGATGGCTTGTGATGTCCTATAGACAAAGAACTATGTTCAAGGATTCAATGTGAAGAACCTGGTAGAAAAGGAGAAACATATGTTGAAAAAAACCATTTTATATCATAAATATGAAGTTATGACATAAATCGTGAAGAATAAAAGGCATAAAGATGATGAAAAATGTAAAATAAGCTATCTTGGAATAGGCCACATGTGTCAAGATGTGACAGATATGTGTCACACCGTGACACTCCTTTAAATGTTTTATGATGTAAAAAACAATTTTCAAAAAGCCTCCATGAGTGGACCCTTGATGGTTTTACAGTGAAAAAACAATATTTACCTCATAAAAGCTCAGTTCGGTGATGAGAAGTGGTGGTTTTGATGAAATTAATTCCATGAATGGCCACTTTTGGACATGAAACCCCCTAGATGCCCTCAGATTGAACCAGGAAGAATATATTTCTACATTTATGGAATCCCAATCATGAAAAATTCATATAAATACATGTCTTAGGGGGGTTAATAATGGATTAATCATTGAGAGATCTAGATGATGGAACACTACTGAATTCGTTTCTTGTTTTCAACTGTTTTCCTTTATTTTTCTTCATTCTTGTGATTTATCCCCACTCATAAATCAACTCGATTACCCTATCCATGAAACTGTATTAATTATGAGGGATTATGAAATGGGGAGGGTGGACCTATTTTTCTATTCTTATGAATATATTCTTGAAAATAATAAAAATCTTTTCTTAATTTTTCTTTTTGGTTTCAATTATTTATTTATAGTTTTAAATTTGATATATGGATGTGTTAGGTTTTGATTTTGTCAATTCTATTTTTTTTTCACTGATACATATCTCCCTACACCCAATTATTATATTCATATGATAGAATAGATTAGGGTTTTGTGGTGGGTACTTGATGATCACTATCACATGTGTGGAACTATTGTTATATCTATTGGTTAATTAGAAAACAATAATATACAGTAGTGATTTCCCAAATAAATCAAGAGGAAGCATTGAAATTCACATCCACATAGGAAGGAGGGTAGATGAATCTATGGTTTCAGATAGAAATATCCTCATTATTTCTATATATCTAGGGGACGGAGTGGACTTAGTAGAAGAACCCCACACTAAACATTTAATAGAATAAAAATTAGTAAAAATTGGAAACAAGGACAGATATGTGTTTGTTTAGCCAAGCCCGACGTAATCACTATCTCTTATCAATTTTTTTAAATCAATTAATTTAATATTCTTTCTCAATTTCTTAAATTAAACTGAAATCATTCTTTTTCAATCAAATAAAAAAGTGTCAAAAAAATATGCATGCACAAATATTTCAGAGACTACCTAGGGTTAACCACTATAACATGCTTATGTAATTAATTGATTTTCCCCACCCCATGATTAGGTGTGTGTCACAGACTAAAATTTTTCTTTTATTGAAAATCAACACATAAGTTAAGGTGAAAATGTGAGAAAAGTTTAACACAAAAAAGTTGAAGACCAACAAACACGTTTTGTTCTTAAGATAGAGGTTGAATTTGTTCCACAAGGAGTTGTGAAAGAAGAACTGAATCAATCTACATAACAACCTCAAAGGTCTAGTAGGATTCATAATGTGTACATGAGATATGGATTTCTAATATCCAAAGACGGTGAAGTAAAATTCATAAATGATAAGCATACTACCTATCAGGAGGCCATGAGTGTTCTAATTCCATAAAATGTTTAAGAACCATGGAATCTATAATAGAACCCATATACACTAACCTTATTTGGAACATTGTTGATTCACATGAATGGGTGAGATACATAGGGTAAAATTGGAATTTCTATTAGAAAAAAATTCCTTGATGATAGAGTTCCTACCTATAAAACCTTCCCCGAAGAAAAAGTTTATAAAAAATATCATTGTATTAAATATAGAGAGAAATTTTCACCTATATCAATGATGAAGTTCATTTGAATTTTTTTCATAAATATTTTTTTTGTTTTGTGATATATCAAATGGATATCAAAACTAATCTAATTAAATTCAGTTTAGGATGTTTATATGATACAACTCAATTGTTATAAATTTCAAAATAAGAATTCTATGTTATGCAAGTTTCAAAAATAAATTTATGGAATGAGGCAATAATATTAGAGTCTGATTATGCAATTTTATGATGAAAATAAAGAGTTTTGATTCATAAAATCAAATATTCTTCTTATGTGTAAAATCCTATTAGTGGTATTGTTATAGTATTTTTTATATTTTATGTAGATAAAATACTACTTAAAAAATGAAATCCCGACAACTCCCTCTGTGATGATGTGGTTGATAAAATGATTCCTAGTGATATTCATGGGTTAATAGGCTACATATTTTGTAGAATTATCTACAAGGATAGACCTAATAGAATTATTAGGTTGAGGGATAACACATATATTAATACAAGTAAAAGTCGTTGAGTATGGAGAACTCCAAAGGGGGTCATTAATAGTATTACATTTCATGACTATTAGAAAGATTCTAGATCATATAAAGAGTTAGAAAGGATGGTTAGAATTACTTATGCATTACCAATAAGATATACTAGGTATTCCATGTTCTAAAATCAATCCATTAACAAGCCAATATTTTATTTTTATTTCCATTAAAATAAACATAAAGTATTCACTAACATTCTTTACATGAAACCCCAAGTCTAAATAAATTGTTATATAAAATTCTATTATAACCTAGTCGTATCATTGAAGGGTATGAATATGATTAAACAAATTATTAAATATATATATCATAAATTTAAATGTATTTATTGATTCCAATGAATTAATCATTAATTTTTTTATAAATTCTTATAATTATTAAATAACATAATTTTTGAGGAGGTATATTTTTCTACATGCTATGTATTATTATATAAAAAATTAAATTGATCGCTTTTAAGAAAATTTTAAATGAAATTTATTAGTAATTTATGAATAATAATACGCACATTAATAATATAATGGTTTATAATGAAGATAAAATTATTTATAGGAATAGAATTATTTTTAATAAAATAATTTTTATGTATACATTGTGTTTTTATCATAATACATTAAATAAATAAATTTTGATTAATGTTGTAAAAGAAATTTAAATATTATATATTCAATAAAATATTTTAATATTAATTTTATATCTTTTACTTGGAAAACATTAAATTTAGATTTAGTTTTATATTTAAAAATGATTCCTTACTAAAAATAGTTTTTTATTGTGTTTTGCACGATTATATCAAAAGTAAATTCCACCACTTATAGAAATTGAATTTTATAGAATCTATTCCATATTTTTAATATTAACTTAAAATTTTTATAATTATTTAACATTCATTTTTTCCATAATGAATAATAAAAATGGTAAAAAATTGTTCCCACATTTATGGTTAAAATGTGTTTATAAGTCAGTGTTAAACAAAGACATAATGAAATGAATGCATCATAAATGGTTTTAAATCATATTAGTTAGAGGGATTTAGACCCTATATTATCCTTTCATTCAATTCTTGTCTATATTGAGCTAGATTCATTAGAAAGTGGCAATATATTATTTAAATCTTTAATGTAATTCCATGTGTGTCCTTTACCTCAATTATAAAACAGAACATACTCTCCTCCTTTATTGAAGAGTTTTAAGCATTATAGACTGGAAAAGACCTAACCCAATGACCTTATTAGATTAATTAAATTCATTTTAGATCCTTTTTTATCCTCCTTTGATAAACCCTTCAAGGATTAAGGTATAAGATAAAGGAGTCCTCCCAAAGAAGAGGTATAAAAATTAACTGAGTTCTTTGAATTTTATTTCTTCATTCACATTCTATAAAACTATTATGTCCATCATAACATGATTAATACAGTATCATAAATTTATTTTGATCATATAATTATTATTTAGAAACTATATTTACCTTCTGTTTACCAAATATGAAATGAATGACTCACTCATGCGTATGTGTTGACTACTATATCCACGTAGTGGTATGATACATTCTCAATCACTACCTCACATTATGGATATAATGATGGATTTAATAAATATATATTATATTTATGATATAATTATGATTCATTAATGATAAAATATAATTTATCTTTCCTTCCTTCTTTTCATTTGAAAATGAATTCAAATTTCGTGTGTACATATAAACTAACGTCTCCATGAATGATGTAATTCATTTATATATATATATATAATTTAAATATTATTAATAATATATATATATATAATGAATATATATATATGATATTTTTATCATAATTAATATTCTATATATTATTTAACTAAGATTAAACTATAAGGAATAGAACTCCTGAACCAAAACATACATGTAAAATGAAACAATTAACACTAGAAAATGTTGTTGTTAATAAAGAATTATAAATAAATGGGTGGTGAAATATCATAAATGGAAATTATATGATATTATAATTATAGATATGGTTATTTATGGAATTATAATAAACTTATATTTATTATAAAAGGGATTACAGTTCTTAAAAAAATTAAACTTGAGGTAAAAGTTTAATGCTACAATCTTTCTTTTTACTTAGATTCTTTATGCATAAATTTTAAAATGATAAAATTATATGACATATCTCTAAAAATATATATTCATTTTATTATAATATAAATATTTATTTAAATTTAATTTTTTCGGTTAATTTCATTTTCTCTATATAGTCAATGGTCTAAAATAATATTTTAAAGGAAAACAGACACCGTTTTTTTGTTCGGTTGAAAATATTTTTCTATTTTATCAATAATATTTTTCAGAAATTTTCAATAATTTTTTTACTATTATTTTATGATTGAATAAAGTTATTTATAACCATGTTTGAATTTATATAATATTTTTAAAAAGACTTATAATTTTTTGAATGAGGAGTATTTAACTGAATGTGTGAACAAAGTATTTTTTTAACGTACACCCATGAACAGATTTTCCCACTTTCATGACTACTCTTTGATTTGAAGATTAATTTTCATTTTTCTTGGGCTCTATTCAAATAAAATGTCTCTGTTATTATTTTGGGAAATTTTTTATTTAAAATAATTAATTTCAAAATGAAAAGGTTTTATCCTCAAGAAATATTCCTATGATCTTTTAAAATAATTTTACATCTATGATAGAATAATTTGATATCACTAATTATCGAATAGATATATGACTCTATGATACCTATATTATTATTTCAATGGATTTATATTTACTATAATAATGGAGTCTTAATGAAACTCATTTTATTTTCTATGGGTCAATCTGGGCTGAAAAGATAGATTTTTTCATGGTCTTATGGAATATATAAGAATGGATTATTATTATGTGATTGGTGGGTCCAATATAGATATTTACATTTTTTGATCTAAAAGGATATACAAGAGGTTATCGCAATCCCAAATAAGTTACATAGGTGGTTACACCAAGCTTAACATGTGATGAATGTATTATTGTGTTACCCTGAAATAATATTACTATGATTATGGACATGTTTGTTTTTTAAAACATGAAAATTGAATTATTTATAACTTTTTTTTACATATATATAGTAGTTTATATGGTTTCAAACCCACATGGAAGGTAATATGTGATCAATCATACAAAATATTGAAAATAAAGTGCTAATAAGAGTTCTAAGAGTTCTTTTTTTATTTTTCAATTTATGAAAAACAATTGATGAACATAATGATGATTTTAAATCATGTTGGGGTAGTAAAAAAAATCAGTAAATGAGAAAAATGTGCTAAGAAATTTTATCAGGGTATAAGTCAGGAGAAAATAAATACCATTTGTTTGAATTTATTTATTCATTCATAGAAATTTTATCAAAAATGAAACCTCAAAATTTGATTGAATTAACTCTCTCTCTAAGAGATAAATCAAACCGAAGGATGATCCTTAAATTTTTCCGATTCCTAGAGTCATCCAAAGAAATGTTTAATTTAAGAATTATTAAAAAAATCAATCTTCTCTATTGATTCTAATGTTTTGAAAAAAAAATTGATAGTTTAGAAACAATATTTTATAATTTTAGAATTGACATAACCATTCAATTATGATATTTGAAGAAATAATGAAAAGAAGATGTAAAATAAAACCAGAAGATTAGAATTCACCATGCACATGAAGATATCCAAAAATCATAACTATTTAAAAATATTAAATTAAATTCCAAAAAATTTAAAATTTTAATGAAATAATAATGGAAAATTAAATATACCCTCACATGTTATTGTGAATTAGTGCTACAAAATCATTATTATGGACTTCTCTCTCATCTAGATCATCGGTCTCAAATCTCTTAAAACATGATCTTTTTATTCTACTCCATCTATTCTAAAATATCTCAATTTCAAAGAGTTCTACCTATCCCAACATCCTCCAAAATACTATCAATTATTTATAGTTTCTTCACTATAATTTTTTTACCATTAGTCAATCTGTTCTAAGCCACTGAACACATGACATTGGTGAAAACAATTCTTAAATGAGCATGTGACATGTGTAGTGTATTCTAATAGTTTCCACACACCCAAGTATATTCGATTTTATTTATTCCTAGATGTGTCTATGGATCGATTAATTTTTTTAACCTTGATCCCTGAAAACATGATCTAACTCACACAATTGATTAATAATAAACCAGCTAGGGTGACTCTTTCCACAAGATCTATGGGTTGATCAAATCAAATTTAATCTTATAATTGGTGATTCAAAAATATTCTACTAGTAGTTATTTATTCATTATTTTTACTGTCCCTAACTCAATAGTGTGTTGTGATAAATAAATAAGAACCTTGTGTATATTGATCTGAAGCATTATAATCATCGTGTCCGTCAAACTCCCTTCATCATCAAAAATTGATCCGACAATAAAAAAACCTCTAGAGATTGTATAAATATCCAATAAAATTCATATTAAGGTTTGGTTGCTACTCCTCTTCTTCTTTTTCACTCATGGTATTACCACTCAAATCCATCATCACTCTATTTCAAGATTCAATATAAATTGGATCCCATAAACTCAATAGTGTAATTAATTTTTGGTTTCATCCTTCGATTTCAATATCAACTCCAAATTATTATTATTCAAGTGGAAAACCTTATATTAAATTGGTTATGGACAAAATGAACATCATTCTCAGTTTCTATCATCTTGACATTACTTTTTTTTATTCCATATTCGGTTGAATTATCCTCAAATGTTTGGCCTCGCTGGAAGTCAAATCTCCATCTCCAACTGAGAATGATGGTTTTTTCTAGATCACAGATCTGTATCAGGTCTCAATTTATTCTAGATTCTACTACAAGATTGATCAATGTTTTCATATTCATCAAAAATGATTGAACTCTGCATTTTTGTTTTCAATATGGTTTGATTCATCTTCATTTTACCTAACTTGGTCAGCCATAATTTGATCTGTAGCGTGTTTGTATTACCATTGCATGGATCTAAGTCTCAACTATGTAATCCACCCTGATCATGGTTTGTCATATATTAGATTCAACTGATAGTGTCTCAAGTGGTGGATCAGATGTTGTACCAACATCATCTTCATCAGGTACCAAGATCTGGCTCAGTGGGGTAGTGAACAGTAATGTGTAAATGAACCTCAAGGTCTATTTGCTATGTATGAAGGGGTGCACACACAATCAGTTAACTGATGGTTCTCATCGCACTGCCAGTATATTACACTCTAAATTTGCAGGGTCACTTAAGAAGTCATGTTGCATGCAGAGAGTTCCTATATAAATAAATAAAACCACCTAATTAATCCAATTACATATAAATAAAAATAAATAAAATTAAAACAATTGTAAATAAATTTTTTCACATAAAATTATGAATGAAAATTTTAATTTATTTAAAAATTTAAATAAAAAATATGAAAATAATTTTTTTTAACATACAAATCGAATAAAATAAATAAAATAAATAACTAAAATAAATATTTAAATTAAGAATGAAAATAGAAATAAATATATAAAGTAATAATGAAAATGAAAATAAATATTACATAGGAACAAAAGCTTGATTAAAATAATTTATTTATTTAATTAGAGATTAACTACTTGACTATGAAAATAGATAAATTGATAATACAACATAAAATCCATTATTTTAGTAATTTAAGAACATACTATAAACTATTAAATTAAATTACATTAAATAATTATTTAGTTAATAAAACCCTAAAAAACATAATAAAATGATGTTGAATAACACTAGAATTAAGGAACACATCAGAGTCTTCCAACTTACACATTTTTTGTCCTCATGAAATTATTAATTAATTTAAGTGGGAAATAATTAATCTCAAAATCCCAAAAAACTCTAATACCACGTAGAATTGATTAAGGAAAAATGATTTCCCCGCATGAACCTTTTTACAAAGAATTATAAATTCCATCTCAAAAGAATGTGGTCAAAGTGAAATATTTAATTACTATTTTACAAAAAAAAGAATGTTGTTCAAAAAAAAATTAAAATAAATAAAATAAATTTCAAATGAAATTAATTTATACTTCATAACTTATCTTATAATATAAGTGTGATGAAACACATAATTTCTCACAAAAATAATTAGTCACAAATAAATGGTTGATTAGTTTCAATAATTACATAGAAGCATAAATAAATCATCAATAAATTTTAGCTGAAATAATAAAGGAATGAAATAACGAGGGAATGAATATTAACTTAAATTAGGATATTCATTTTGTTGCTCATGTAAAAACATTTCTTATAAGTTTAATTCAATCAGAAAATATCAATTCAAGGATATTTGTATAACATGTTCCTAAAATTTTACCATAAAAAATTAACTAAAGAGGGAATAAATTGATTCACTCAATTAAATTCATGGGGTAATAATTGTGTAACCTCTTCAAAGTGGTATCAAAACATTCAAAATTAAGAAATCATTTGTCCAACTAAAATTGAAGATAAAACCATGGAATTTTTTATTACAATTGTTTCCAAATATTATGGGGATGAAATCTTGATGTGTAAAAAAACAAAGCATTATTTAACTAAAATTTAGATGACCCACTCCCCACACATAACAAAAAAAATTCCTTAAAGGTGGAATAAAATAATTATCTTTTAATGATCAAAGAGATTTTCTATTTAGTGGTTTAATAACATGTTATTGGGTTAAAATTAAGTCTAATAATCTTACTTCCCACAATATAAATTTTTATAATAGATTAAAAAGGAACATGAATTAGTTATAAGGCACCAATAAATAAATTTTCAATAATGAGAAAAAGTAACATGTTAATCATTGAGTACACAGTGAAGCAGGTTTAGGAATGTTTGAATTTTTTTCAATTATATTTTCAATAGAATATAATATAGAATACTAAAGACACAAATAAAAAAATAACATTTAATTAAACACAAACATCCAAGGGTATTACTCCACCATACATAATTTCACAATGTGAATAAATTTAAAAGCATTGAAGTATAATTTCTGGAAGCTGCATGAATGTAATAAAGTCGAGAGGAATAGAAAACAATACATTAAAATAAATTATACCCCTAATTAAATAATATATTATTACATACTTTTATAAAAAATAATCACTTCCCTATTTACTTTGAGTGAAATCCACTTATTTATTCTACTATAGTTTCTATAATATGAAAATAATTAACATGATAATTTGACAAATAAATATCATAATTTATTAGAAACTAGAGGTTGGGTTTAGATAATTTTTATCCCTTAAGGCTCTAGAGAGTGATTTCTACAAGGCATGGTAAAAAAGGTAACTTTACTCTTTTTTTGACACTATAATCCTTATTAAAATAAGTGAATAGGAATATCAAGAATTTAAATTCAGTAGAAATAGATAAAAATATATAGAACACAATGTGATTTCATTGTTTACAAAACAAAGGTAAAACATATAAATACCATGGTTTTACCCCCCCCCCCCATTTTGCACTAAATTTACTGTGTTAAATTATAATTTTGTGAACAATCCGTTTTCAAGAGAAAATATGGTGGCCAAGCTCTTTGGATTCCAATCAAAATAAAGTTTGATTCTTGGACAACTTACAATAATTGGTCTATTTTCTTCTATGATGATTTCAATAGCTCCATTTTTCAACACTCGAAGCACATTGAATGATCCAAACCACTTCAATTTAAATTTAACAGGAAAGAGATTATGTCTGGAATTAATGAGAAGAACTTTCTTCGTAGCTCTGAATACTCTAATTTGAATGGAATAGTCATGAAATACCATGGAAATATCTATATAAATCCGTAAATTTTCCTAATACTCTCTCATAATACGATCCAAATCACTATGTTTAGTCATAATCATCCCTATATAAGTCTTAAAATTAAATTTTAATTCCTTCACAACCCATTAAGTCTTGTGCGGAAATCCCATCGGTAAATGAAAACATTTCCCAAATAACACCCTATATTGATACATTCTAATTGTGGTTCTGAATGAAATTATTTAGGTTCATAATTCCTAATCCAATTTCGTGGAACAATCTTTCTTATAATTAGTTGCATTTTTATTTAAGATCTATTTCAACTCCCTTCTAAATATATCTACTTATCCACTGGATTGTGGATGGAAGGAAATTTCGGTTCTATGGGTATAGCCATATTTTTCTATTAATTGTTTGAACTTGTAATTAATAAAATTGGTTCTGTTACCAGTAATAAAATCTCTTGGAATACAAAACCATGACACAATTTTCTTTTTAAAGAAATTTATCCTACTACTGGATTGATTTTTGGTCAGTGCCATTGACTGAACCCACATCGATACATAGTCGAATACTAACAAAATTTACTCATTCCCAAGTTATGATTGGAATGGTCCCATAAAATTCAATCCCCAAACATAAAAAATATCTACTTACATAATACATTTTTAAGGAAGATCCTATTTTCTTATAACATTTCTTAACCTTTTTCTTCCATCACAGCCCACAAAAAATCTAATATAATCCTTAAACATGGTCGGATTATAAAATAAAAATCAAAGTAATTTTTGATATATCCTCTCTCCACTATAATGACTTCCCCATGTTGAGGATTGGAAACTCTCGATAATGGTTATCATCTTCTCTTATGGAATACACCACCTCAATATTCCATCATCACATCTCTAGAAAAGAAAAGGTATATCCCACAGATGGTTGTTATGCTATGAAATGAACTTCATCCTATGATTGTGTGAAAAATAATTAGGAATGACACTTTATTCTATCATGTCAACAAAATATTCATACTAATAAGACTACATAAAAGATACATTGAGTAACATTTCATTAGGAAATATAGAGTTAATCTCCCTCAGATATTCATATTGAATGTGAGGAAAAAAATAAAGATGATCTGAAATTACAATCTCATCTCATTTTTTGTTTCTAATATCCATTTCAAAATGTTATAATAATAGAATCAACCTAATTATTATAGGTTTTTCCTCCTTTGACAAAATATACATTAATGCATAATGGTTGGTACAAATTATGAGTTTTGATCATCAAAGGAATTTCAAAAACATTTCAAGAGAAAAATAATAGCTAACAATTACTTCTCATTTGTGGTGTAGTTCCTTTTTTAATCATCTAGTTGTATTCTAGAATAATAAACCACAAGTAACCTCTTATATCCACACTTTCCAAAAACATCTCCAATAACCATATAACATTCATCCCACATAATTTCAAAAGGAAATTTCCAATTTGGTTTTTTTATGATGGGTGATGAAGTGAGTTCCTCCTTAAGAAAATTAAATTGTTAAAAATAAATTTAACAAATAATAAGGCTTAATATTTGATAATAAGGGAACAAAAGGATTTATAATTCATGAGAAATCATTGATTAACCTCTGAAAACCCCAACATTCCCTAATAACTTTTAAAACCGTTGCAATTTTTAAGAGGATTAAGTATTAGAACTACTTCAATATTTGTTGTGTCAAAAACTAAACCCTTACTATACAAATTAAGTCCTAACATATTTCCTTCAGTAACCATAAACTAGAATTTATACCAGATTAGAACTAAGTTGGTCTCTAAAAATTTTCCTCAAACCAATTCCAATTTTCCTAAAACAAAATTAAATATGATACCAAAAATTGAGATGTAATCCATGAATTACTCAATAATATTATACATAATATATGAAAATATTACTATCATTCATATTTGGAAGGTAGGTATAACACCACATAATTCAAAGGGAAATCATCTGTAGGAAAAAGTCCCAATGGGTCATGTGAATGCAGTTTTTTTCCTAGTCTTCTAGCACTATAAGGATGTGGTTATAACAAGAAAATACATCCAAAAAATAATATATCTATTTTATAGAAATACTAAAATGGATATTATATATAAAATAGTTGGAAAATTATCCTTACTAGTGGTTGAATTGAGTTTTTTGTAAACTATATGGATTCTCTATTTTATAGCCTTTATCAATTGATTTTTTTTATTTTTTCATAGGTTACTATATTAAATCCTACTTTTTTGGGACTAAATTGACTAGGATAACCTATTTACATTCATAAATGTTATATTTAATACCAGTATCCTTCACATTGATTACATATTCTATCATATCCTCTTCCATGTTTGGGTTTTGTCTCATTTGACATTATACTCTCGGTTTGTGGTCTAGTTTCATGGGAATATTTCTCATGAATAATGAATGTATAATACCTTTGATTTTAGATATGGACCAATATATTATAGTTTTAAATTTCATTAGAACACCTAGAATATTATTTTCATTTCAATTAGTATAAATTATAAACTGTCGTGTTGAAATTTCACATAAAAATGAGTATTTTTGTGTAATGTGAGTGTTCTTACCTCTAATGTTTCTGATTCTTCACCTGATAGACTGATATTGGTAAGGGTACGACAAATATCTTAAACATGTTTCATATATGGAGTCTGAAAATTGGAAATATTTTTAATTTCATAACAAGTTTTAAATTGTTATTCACTACTATCCAAAGTGGATAACTAACTCTCTTTTGTTTCCAAATTAGAAATCAGAATATTTACCAATACAAAATTATTTATTTATTTATGTTCTCTCCAAAAATAATAATAAATTGTCCATAAGTGATTTAAGAAGGAGAATCATCCTCATGCTATCTAAAAAAATATTTATGTTCTAAAATATAAGATTCATTCTCCGATTCAACCTCACACCTAATGGAATGAATAAGAATTTTTTATTCTATTCTCAGAAATTTTCACAATTCTCACTCTTAGGAGACTCAATAATGTGTGAAACAAAAAATTCAACTACCAAATGAATTTATTTAGCCAATGGTTGTTCTTTAAATTATTATAAACATTCAAGAGTATTTTTATCTTCTAAGGACTCCACTCTATAAAAATTTTCACCAAAAATACATTCCTTAACATTTCAAAAAACATCGAACTCCACCTATATCTCTCCAAAAATAAAGATTAATTAGACATTTTATGCATATATAATTGCTCCTTCAGAGTCCATGAGAGGTCTACCAAGGATTATAGGAACCTCCTGGCCACACGTCATGTCTAACATAAGAAAATTAGTTTGAATAAATAAATTACCATCTCCAAGAAGCTGATCATCCACCCTTCCTATGGGATGTGTACATCAATGATAAGCCAATTGTCGAATGAGATTTTTGGGTTGATGTTTACCCAATATCAACTGTTAAAAAATTTATAAAGGGAGTAAATTTATACTATCAAATAAATAATAGAGTCAATTTAGTTTGCCACTATTCTCTAATGTATATGGAAAAGCAAGGATTCTTGGATCCTTAATATTTGGATGGATTTTCTTTTGAAGAACAAATATAAATTATTTAGTGATTATATATGTGGATAATCGTCTAAAGAATTTTATTATAATATTCTTAAGATATTATAGATATGAATGAATATTAATCAAGGCATGAATGAATGAAATATTCACTTGGAGATTGGATAAAACACTAAGAAACTGGAGAGGTTCATCATTGTTATTGTTCTTGGGTTTTAATTTTTTAGGGAATGTGATAGGTGGGGAATAGTTATTTAAACTAGAAGTCATTTCCCCATACTCTTCAATAATTTTCAAATTCCCTTTATTCTATTTAGGTTCCTAAAAATTTTCATCATGATTATTTAGGAAAAAAATGATATTTTATTCATTATTTATATATTTTTTCTTCATTTCATGATAGTGTGTATTGTAGATTTTGACATACAATTTAACATGTTTTTTTAGTTTGGAAACACCTAGAGTATTTTACAAATTTTATTTGAGTTTTTAGTTCCATTATTTTAACTACAATAATGACGTTCTGCCAGGGGCTTATTTACATTGTGCTAGGAAGCTTACCCATATCTTCATATGTCAGTTCTCATAATAATTGACCCATTTGTAAATACAAAATGTATATTCTAGGTTCAACGTCATCTTTATTAGATTCAGGTTATACATTCTGGGAGTCAAATTTAGCCTCTTGTGAGTCAATTCTTTTTAACATTTGACCCATTATATTATGAATTTTTACCTAAAAATTCACATGGGAATTGGATGGTTCATCCTTATATTAATTTTGATATTTTTTATAGGCTAGTTTTTGTATTATTGGGTAGCAGGTTCTCTAATCATTCATTGTTCTTTCTAAGAAAAATTGGGATGGTCTCTTTATCCTAGATTGTAATTGTTCAATAAAGGTTCATTTTTGTTTATAAAAACTAGTGTCTTTGGTTATCATCTCTTCCTTTCATCTTGGTGGATTAAGTTTAATCACAAAGTAAATGTACAATTTATCCTAGTTTTATAAAATGCTTTCATCTAAACTAAAAAACCAATGGTGTTCATTCACATAAAGAAAAATGGGAAACACTCTCATTCTTAATTCAATTTAATTGAGCCCTACTAGATGTAACAATTTCACTATATTTTATAAGTATATAATGTCGATGCATTAGTCTTCATTATATAAACCATTTGAGGTATATATCTTTGAGATATATGATTATTTTAACTCATAGTATCTGGATCTTCGAGACAATCTATCTATAGCAGGATTTCATAATATTCGTGGTAGTTGAAACTACCTCATACAAGGCCTCTAATTGTCTTCAAGATTGAGTTCAAATTGAAAATTAAACTCATTATTAATAGGAACTATCTCTCTCTTAAGCATTATATTTCTACTTTATTTTTTATGTTTATGGTTCTCAATCGATAGTCTATACTAGGAGAAAAAGTCTATATCTAGCCAGTTCATGTTCTTATTCTCATACAACATGAAATGTAAAAAATATTTTAGTAATGAAAATCTCAATTCAATGTAATTAAATAATAATATTGACTTAACACTCTGTGATTTTTTAAAATAATAGTTTTCAAAAATTATTTAATGAAATTATTTTTTTAATGATATTTTAAAAAAAATTGAAATTTGGTCAAACAAATACCTTCCCTAGAAACAATTACAAAAAATATGAGATGTACATCATTGAATACATGAAAATTTTATTATTTTTACCAATTATTTACTACAGCATAGTAGTAAATAGGTATCAAACCCATGGAGAAAGTAATATGTTATCCGGAAGACCAAAAAATGAAAACAAAGCACTGAAAAATATTGAAAATATTTCTTTTATTATATTTATATTTATAAAATACAATTGATAAATACAATGATGATTTTGAATCATTTTGAGACAAGGAAAATGACTGTGCTGTGAGAATAAATTTTCAGAAACTCAATCATGACAGAAGTAAGGTGAAAATTGATACTACTAGTTTAAATTTATTTCTTCATTCATGGATATTTTATCAGAAATGCAGCCTCGAAATTTGATTTATTCTTCTCTCTTGCCAAGAGCCAAATTACACAGAAGGATGATCCTTAAAGATCACTTCTTCCTTGAATAATCTCATGATGTAGAGATTTTTATAATTGTTGACAAAATCAATCATGACAATTTATTCTGATATTTTAAATAAATATTAAGAGGCATGAAACAAGTTTTTAAAAATTCATAATTTACTACACCCATCTATTATGATATTTGAAGAAATGATGAAAATATGAGGTAATATAAAACCATAAGATAAAAATTACCTAAGCCTAGAAGTTATCAAAAATCATAACTATTTCAAAATTCCTGACTAAATTATAGAAAATTTAAAATTGTAAATAAATAATAATGGAATGACAATGATATATCCCTTTTGAGGTTTCCATGAAACAATTATATAAAACCTATATTATGCACTTATCTCCCATTAGGAACATTGATATCGAATCTCAATAATCGATATCTTTTTATTATACATCATCTATACTAGAATATCTCAATTTGATAGATGTCTTACTCTCCTTTCTACCTCATTACTTATTCTTAGTTTTTTAAAGTTTCATCACTGAAATTTTATTTACCATCAATCGGTCGGTTCTATTTCACCAAACAGGTGTCATTGGTGACTGTAATTTTCAAACCAGAATGTGACTTGAGAAGTTACATTTAATATCTTTTACACACCCATGTGAATTATATTTTAGATATACCTATATGTTTCATTAGATTAATTTATTTTTAAACAATGCACTTCATTTGTCTCACACACGTAATTAAAAAAATGCTCGGGGGGTGATTGTGGTAAATTGAGGGAGAGGCAATGAAAGTTATTTTTTTTTTTGATGTGGCATGTTGGATTATGTTATAAAAATCCATCATAGTAAGAAATACTACCAAAAGAGTGGCAGAGAAGAGTTATCTATGAGAAAGATCAAGGTAGGGTACCACACAGAATGGTGGGAATGAACTATAATATGTTGACCGTGATTTGGGGGTTGAAATGAGGCAGTGGACTCTTCATTTTATGGATGATAGGTATGTAGAGGCACACTCAAAGTTAGTTAACTGATTGTTCCCTTCATGCAACCACTATTTTACATGGTAACTTTTCATGGCCACTTATGTGACCGTGCTGAGCATGGATAGTGCTTGGAAAATAAATAACACCACGACATTAATTCAATTATAGAAAAATAAAAATAGAAAAAATTAAAACAAAGGTAAATTAATTATTTACAAGTTAAAATGCATAATAAATAATTTAATTTATTTAAAATGTTAAATTAAAAACATCAAATATAATTTATATGAAATAAAAAAATATATAAATTAGTAAAATAATTAATTAAAATAAATATTTAAATTAAGAATGAAAATGAAAATAAATAGTTAATGTAAGAATTAAAATGAAAATAAATATATCAGTTGAACAAAAGATAATTAAAAAATTATTTTTTAAACTAAACACTAAACACATAACCAATTAAATAATAAATTGATGTTAAAACATATAATTCATAATTTTAATAATTAAATAATAAACTATAAAAAATTATAAATTATTATATTATTTGATTCTAAATACATATTTAATTAATAAAAAAACACATAAAAAATGATGTAAAAAAGACCCAAATTAAGGATGACATCAATTATTCTTTTGTCACACTTTACTCCACCCTTTTATGACATGATCTTATATTAATGTTATATTCTTATGGCTCATGTTGTTTGAATCCTTTATGATTTAACTTTTATGAACTTTCATGATTTCTTCAAGAACTATTGATTATGGTCTATGAAATAATGGGTTTGCTTTCAAAATTTTATGATCATGTTCCCATAACCTTTTTCTCATGTTATGCTTATAAATGATCATTGATTGATATCTCCATTCAATACCTTTATTGATTAACTGACGTTACTTTTTATTATATTTCCTTTTCCCTAGGATATGAAGAAATGGTATCTGTATGATATGTCTATGAAGAGTGATAGTTATAAATATATTAGTGGGAGATGATGTAGATATTTTATGGACCAATTGTTTATGTATCAATGTTCTTATAGATACCAAAATTTTATCATTCTAGAATTTATTTTAATTATTACTCCTAAATACTCATTCAATAAGATATAATATATTTTATATATTTTTCGGGCCACCTATATTCGTATCACAATAAGGATTAGTTATTTTGTGAAACTATGATGAGAAAACATTAGTGAGAATCCTTATGATAATCCCATGTACAGGGGAAAATACTATGTTATTATAAATAAATAATTATGGGTTTACTAGAAAATACATCTCTATCATGATATTAGAAAGTTGATGAAACTATGGAATAGATGTACCTATGGGTAATAACTCTAAAAGTGGTGGATTGGATATTAACTCGAGCATCATCAATGGGTGATATGTGGGGATAAGACTTCACAACTGGATAAACAATCCTGGGAGATATTATTATCTTATCCACATTTTATTTTTTAACCATGTTGAATGATTTGAATAAATGATGATCTTGTAAGTGCAAGGTTAATACTATGGTGTCATAGATTGAAAATAATGTATCATGATTTGGAAAACCTGTAATTAATTTTCAATATTATATGTTTTATCCCTATGATAATTGTTTCTCAAATAATACCTTTTGGTTTTATTTAATGGATAGAAATAAAAGGAATCATGTTAACACTGAATGTTATGGAAAATGAAATGATTTTCCTTGTGAGAATAAAAATTTTATGTGTACTAAAATACAAAATATCATTGATATTGTAAAGAAACATTCTCAATCCATGAATCATGTTGACCTTCTAAACAAGAAACAGAGAGAACAATGTTCTATTGAGTCCTTTATGAGGTAGTATCCACATTATTTTAGTGTGTCATTTGATAATCTTATATCTCTGTAATGGATTAGTATCATTGAATAGATATTTTCCATTATCTGGTGTTTAGAGAATGAATAATTTATTTTATATGTTTATCATTTGGAAGGAGAAGCATATCAATAGTGGACTCTTATCAAGAAAATAAGTTAACAAGAAGAAATTGAATATATGAAGTGGTATTAGTTTAATATGTTATTTTCAACATGTTATTTCATATTATTCTTCATTAGAATGTAGAGAAGGAATTCCATGAGCTGAAATTGAAGGTTGGTGAATCCAGTAGTATCAATTAGGAAAATTTCACTAGACAAGTGATGTATAATTATAGTATTAGCATCGAATCTGAAATCAACATTGATTGATTCTTTGTTGGCATAATACAAAATCTCCAAAGGACTTTTACCATAAAAGACTCTAGTAGCTCTGAAGAAATTATTTGATGTGATCTTAAGGTATAAATGGAGATTAATGTCACCCATAAATCGTATGGTTTTGATAATAAATAAATATATAATTTAAAGGATATTCTAATAATAAAATCCTTGGGGTGAAGAATATGAGAATTCCTTTATCACATAAGTGTTGAAAGAAACATGGGAAATTTTTTATTAAGGGGACTAGTAAATCATTTATGTGTGTAAAGGAATTTAATATGAAAATAGAATTCCAATGTATTGGGAAGAAGTTATATAATGATGTGAATAGAGAGAAAGCTCCACAAAATTAATTATACATCCATCAAATGTTAAAGATTTTATTAAGAATGGGTAAGGCCCCAAATATTCATGGAGGTCAAAAATAGTGGATCCCAATAGAATCATCTCTAACAAGGTTACCACATTCTGGGGGAAGGGATCCTATAATAGTGAAGGTTCTATATGGATTAGCAGATGACACCCATGATGAGAGAAAATTCGAAACCATGTTTCCATCCCTCCATGTGCGAGTTTATTCGTATGATTTTTTAGGAGAGTCCTAAATCTTTAAAAATATAGGTGATAAACCATGAAATTGATGTATTTTTCCTTATTGTACATGTAAAATTGATGAATCTGTTTAGATCACATTGAGAGAGATACCATTTGAGAGGAAAAAAATAAGCCTTGTGAGCATAGAAGAAGCCTCTATAGTGAGGGAGCCACCCTGCCTGAGAAGGGAACTAAAAGAAAAGATAACAAAACCTTTGTAATGATAGAAACCCACTTCTCCAAGCATTCTACCACTAGTGCATGCTGCATCAATATAAATTTTAAGGATACAAACATGTGTGATCCACCAAACCTAGTTTCCCTGAGAGTTATATCTATAAACCAGGTTGGTCAGACACCAACCCTCCATGAGCATCGAAAGAGAGAGATAGAGAGAGATAGAGAGAGCATTGCCATAGTTTAAAAAGTAGTTCCAACTCAACCGTGAGGGAATGATCCCTATCCATAACCACCAGCTATATGTTTTGATACCCCTTGTTATGAGAATTGTTACGAGATTTTAAAATATATCATCTGGACACCATGAATAATTCATACACATTGAGTTCATGGAAGTTATCAAATGTGTCGATGAACCATGAATGTTGGAAATTTTAATTGGAAAACTCCATGTTTTATTTCCTACTATAAACACCCAATCGATGTTATATGGAGGATTCCAACTAACCATAAAAGAATAAATGATCCTTAGAATCCTCCATGGGGAAATGATATCATCTTCATCAAGAAACCATGAAGATCCTCCTTCATCTCACTCCCTCATTAGTAGATAAATCTTGATTATGAACAGGCCATACCAGGAAATTATTCTTGGTTGGTATCTCTCTGCACCATAGGGACTCACCCCATGCATCAGAATGATGGATCTCATGCATAGTGTCACCATATTCCATCTTCATGAATATCCCTATCAAGTAAGTTGGGGAAACTAATCTTTCTTGGTCCGTAGACATATGTATATTAATATAGATCTCCTTCTGCAGATTATTGAGAGTGTAATGGGTAAATAATGGAAATTGATGGCCTAAGTGAACGATATATATTGAAACAGGCATCATGGGAATGAAAAAATACACCCCACCTAGTTATCTTACTAATAATTAACTAATCCATGCCCTAAAATCCATTGAGAATGAATCTAGAAAGTTGTTTTGTGTAAATGTATTGAGTCATATATCATTGAGAACATTCTTCTCAAACCATCTAGATTTGGCCTATATTTTTTTATGAGTTCTATGAAAAATGATGTTCCTTTGATATAGTCCCATGAATGTATTGCTTGAAAATTTTCCACTAACTCATTGACATTTCAAAGTCCACATCCACCACTCCCAACCTCTCTATACATCCTATTCCATGATTCCCAATGGTATCTACCTTTAGCATGTCCAACCCATATAAATATAGTCAACACATTCTAAATATTTCACAAGTCCACTTTGGGGATCAGGAGGGATGACATGAGATTCATAGGAATGCAGGTAAGCACACAATTAACTAAAGTGATGCATACCCCATTGAATAGGAACCTATTTTTCCAATTGAGAATGTGGATTTCAATTCGTTCAACAAAACCATCACAATAGTGAGTCCGGATTCTACTGGGGAAATTGGAGCTCCCAAATATTCCATGGGAAAAGGCTTCTTATAAACCCCCATCCCATCATGAATCTTCTTCCCTATTTCCCCGAAGAATTAATAAGGGTGGTTGACATTAACTTCCTCCTAGTTAATATATTTCACCCTCTATTTACTATTCAATGAATGTATGTGATTATGCTCTGGGATAGACCTACAGTTTACATTAAGAAAGTGAAGTATATCATCCACAATGAAGAGGTAAGAAATCCCATTGATCTTGGCCTACTCCATAAGGGTCTCAAGAGGACCTCTCTAAACTCTCTATTTAAATAACTACTAAACAAGTCTTGGACCAAGATGAAAATGATTGGAGACACGGGTTCCCCTTACCTTAGGCCCCAGATAGCCATGATTATGCTACAGCTCTGCCTAATGAAAGTAATTGAAAACTAGGGGAAATAATGTATTTTAAAAAATATCAATCACTGGCTCATAGAATCCCATACTGCGCATGATATTGATAATGAAACACAACTCCATCCTATCAAATTCTTTTCCATATCAAGCTTGATAGAAAAGTTGCAACCTAAGACATTTTTATTTATATCCTTAATCATCTCCCATAAAATGGAAATAGAAGTTTGGGTAGACCAACCCCAAATACACACTTAATATTCTTTGGAGATCCATTTACAAAGGTGGTAGACAAGTATTCTGTTGAGAACAGAATCGATGAATTTATAAGGGATGTTGCGCATGGTAATTGGTCTATATTGATTGAGAGTGGATAGATATTTAACCTTCAGAATTAGGATCATGGTAGTAGAACATGCAGCTGTATGTAGGACTTCACCCCTGAGAAGTTTTTTTGATACTGTATACCAGATAATGTTTGATGAGGTCCTTAACATTAGTATAGAATGTCACCACCCGTCCTCGGGGCCCGTACCGTGACTACCCCAAGCCAGCCTTCCATTGGCCAGGGGCTGGCGACTAGAACCAAGGAGTAAATACCGGAAAAAGGGAAGGAATTTCATTTTTAAAGTAAACCACAAAAACCACAGAGCAAGCAGGCAGAAGTAAACAATAAGTAAAAATTGGTACAATAGTAAGTGCGGAAAAGTAAGTGGGCCAGTATACAAACCCAAACTGAAAGTAAAGTACAACTGAAAAGGGAAAATAGCAACTGAAAAGTAAAGCCGCAACGTCGAGTTTTCCACTGGGAATCCCACCTGAACGGTCGGTATAGATAGCCTCCACTGCTCCTCGGGTCCAGCCGACCGCTCCGAGTACGTCCCGCCCAGTGGTCCACCTCCAGGTACCGTCCTTCTCCGCAAGCCTCAACCATGATCAGCGATGTCCGTCGTCTGCAACCAACACAACGTAGTGCGGGCATAGCCCATGCAGGGGTGAGTATAAGCTACTCAATAGGGACCCCGAGACCCCCGAAGGTCTCCAAGATTCCACAAAGGATAATCCATAAAAGAAAGATACAATCACGAAGTAACATCTGACACTGCTTAGGTATATGCCCATACATATACCTAAGTCATCAATTCTTGTTCGGCTCCAACATCCGAACCCAAGTACAACCCAGTCCACACAGGAAATCAAAATGTATACCCACACAGGATAGCACAACACAATCCACATAGGAAAGCAAAACAGGATTCAGCTCACACAGGTATACTTCTTCATATGACGATAAAGATGACCAGATATTGCAACTGATTCATCTAAGTCATCGGACTCACAAAGGATCGATAGTTACTAACCCCTGCAATGACCAACAATGTATCTGACCCACAAAGGATTGATAGGTAACTAACCCCCGCAATGACCCACAAAAGATCAGACCCACAGAGGATCGATATGTAACTAACCCCCGCAGAGACCCACACAGGATCAGACCCACACAGGATCTATAGGCATTGGCCCACACAGGACCGCTGAGCGCTGACCCACATAGGATCAGACCCACACAGGATCGGTAGCACTGACCCACAAAGGATTGCTGAGTGTTGTAGTCATCACCGTCGAATCCACTGAGGATCTTTGTACAGTCGTCGTCGTCACAGTAGCAGTCACATCCAGCTCTAAGGTTCCCACACACAACAAGCTCGTTCGGGAGGGTCCACTCCACGAGCCGAGAGGCTGATACATCAACTGACATATAGTCCAGAGTTGATGTATCAAAAAGTTCTATATCGTCAATAGGAACTCAACGTCGCAGACGGTGCGTCAATCGGACACCCAGTCTGAGAGTTATTGGCTTTTTCGTCCCAGGGGCCCGGTTGGTTTTTAAGTCAAAACCAACCCGACCATACTCAACTTGCGTCCAAACCTCGGGCGGAGTAATCCAAAAGATCCATCTCACTTAGAGGAATCCATCAAAGATGATGGTACGTCAGTCGGACGTCTGAAGCTCAAGATATGAGTGTTTCCGCTCCGAGGACCTGGTTGGTTTCATGTACGAACCAACCGGGCTGAACCCAAAGTATTCCGAATCCTTGAGTGTGAAATACAAAAACGACCATCTTGATCCAAGGATCGCATCGCCACTGACGGCGCATCGATCGGAGGCTCGTAGCTCAAGATACGGGCAAAAGTCTAAAAAGGTCCGAAAACGGGGGGTCTGGGCCTGGACCGACCCGGCCCAACCCCCCATGGGTCGGCCAGAACCGGGTCGACCCGCCCCGGGGCCAAGTCCGACCCGGCCGGCGCGGCTCGGCCCGATCTCCTGGAGGCTCGGCTGTAACGGCGGAGCGGGTTCAAGGGGGGCGTGACGCCCTTGATGGTTCCACGGCCCCGCGAGGGGGGCTGCTCCGTGTCACCGGACGCGACACAAGGTCGCGTCCCTTCCCCGCGGTCCCACGCGGCCACGGGACTGGCGCTCGCCGCCATGGCTTCAGCCGCGGTGGGTCTTCCCGGCGGTGCGCCGGGCGCCGCCGCTTCCTTGCGGCCGGCCACCGTCGGCCACCACCTCCGGTCGCCGGCGGGGCGCACCGGCGGGAACTTCTGCAGAGCACCCGACGAGCTCCGGTGGTCCGTTTTGCCTGCGTATTTTGCCTACGGCTCTCCTGGGATCTGAACTTTGCTGCGAAGGCCTCCAATCACCATTCCGATCCCATTTCGTAAACTTCGTTAATCCATACATCAATGAAAAATATGCGGAGGGTTGTCGGGCCGTGTTTGTTTGTCCCGCACCCTCCATGTTAGGTGATATCAATTGGGAAAATAATCAACACATGAAAACATAACAAGGCACAATTTTAATAAATTAAAATTGAACCTAGTTCCCAAAAAAACTCCTCTAAATAAAAATTCCCGTCCCACATATAAAAATAAACGCAGATCAACTTGATGATGAGTTGATCCGGGTTCTTTGTTTTAGAAGGAAACAACCATGGGAATAAATATTATCCTCAAATAAAACCCCTACCTCATCATAGTCATCGAACGAGAGTTCTTCACGGAATTGATCGTCGCGGGAGAAGAGGATCGTCGCATCGAGGAAGGGGCGTCGCGTCGTCGTGGAACACGGCGTCGCGTCGACGATCTCCGAGGGTTAAAGAAAACACACATATTTAATTTCCCGAATTAAATCCATGTTAAGGATAAAATCCACAAAGGAAAAATAAAAGATCTGTAATCCCCTACCTCAATCGGTGTTGATCGAAGATTGTCGTGGGGAAGGATTGTCGCAGAAGAACATCGTGGGAGGAGAATCACCAACGTCACGGTACACGACGTCGCATCGTCGATCTTCGAAGGTTCGGCGTTCTTCGTCACCTTTCATCGAAGACCGGCTTTCTTCGTGTTCTTTGCATTCTTCGCGTTCTTCGCGAAGGAGGATGAAGATAGAGTTTCTCCAAATCCTCTCAACAAGCAACCCGTCAACAAAAAGGGTTTTGGTCTTATTTTATTACATGCCAACAATTTGAAAAACAAGATAAGAAACGAACCATTAATTTGGTGAATTAATGGTAAGGACTTAACTATCCATTTAATAGAAGCGTTAAGAGTTTTAGAAAATGCAACAGTTGACTTTTATTAATGAGGAGTTTTCGCAGGTGCGTTACTTAGAGGGAATGAAACGGTAGGGATCGTGTGGGCCCCACCTCACAAATATCCAACCAAGAGGGTAGGATATTTTGGATTTCACCCTATCCGCTTCAACTTAGCTTATGTGGCTTTAAGTGGCTTTAAGTGAAATAAAATAAAGTTGTCGCACCACTTTATTTTATTTTCTTCACTTAACTCCCAAAAATTAAAAACCACACCCGAGCAAACGCAACTCCGGAAAATCCGTTTCTAAGAAAATATTGGCGATGTGATTCCATCGGTGCATACAGAATTCGATTCCGAGCACTGGTTCAAAAGTTAGAAAAAACCCGCTCGTTCGTTCACTGAACGTACCCGAGCCAAACATCAGAAAATGATTTCAGGCACACCAGGCCTCGGAATCAGGTGCCGTCAGAAACTACATTCTTGTAAAATTCCAAAGAAATTTAAGAAAAAAATTTCCTTGAATTTTACAGGTCTTTACATCACTCCCACCTCAGGTATTTACATCCCTGTAAAGATACATCATAAACTAGGGAATCAAATGTGGGTACTGAGCACGCATCTGAGCCTCCCGCTCCCAAATGCTCTCCAGGAGGTTCCCGTGCTTCCATCTTATGCGCACTAGAGGAATCGACCATCCACATAGGACCCACTACTATCGATCCTCGATATCCACTGGGACCTCCATAAAAGACGCCCCATCATCAACGTCTTGCTCCCCATGGTCAATGATATGCGACGGATCATGCATGTATCTCCTCAGCTGGGATATGTGGAAGACGTCGTGCACCCTGTGCAACTGAGGTGGTAGAGCCAATCGATAATCCACCTCTCCAATCCTGCTGAGGACCTGTAATGGTCCGATGAAGCGTTCAGACGTCTTACCGCCTCGGCCAACTCTCCATAATCCATGTCGAGGTGAGACACGCAAGAAGACGTGGTCGCCATCCTCAAACTGTAGTGGCCTCCGCCTCCTGTCAGCATAAGACTTCTGTCGGCTCTGAGTTGTCCTCATCCACTCCTGGATGACCTGGACCTTCTCTGTCGTGGCCCGGACCATCTCTGGTCATACAAGTGCTGACTCCCCAGGGTCTGTCCAGCACAAAAGAGATTTTCATGGTCTTTCGTACAACACCTCGTATGGTTCCATTCCGATGGTGGAGTGGTAAGTGTTGTTGTACGCAAACTCCACCAAGGGTAGGTGGTCCTCCCAGCTGCGACCAAAGTCAAGGACACATGCGCGGAGCATGTCCTCGAGAGTCTGAATGGTCCTCTCCATCTGACCATCCATCTGAGGGTGAAAGGTAGTGCTTGGACGTAGCTGCGTCCTGAACGCCTCCTGCAACCCCTTCCAAAGCCGGGAAGTAAAGAGAGCATCTCGATAAGAGACGATAGATGATAGCACATCGTGAAGCCGTACAATCTCCTGAACGTAGAGATGCCCCAAGCTCTCCACTGAGCCCTGCTCTCTGATGGGTAAGAAGTGAGCCGACTTGGTGAGTCGGTCGACAATCACCCAAATGGAGTCATGACCTCTGGAAGTGCGTGGAAGCCCAGTCACGAAGTCCATAGATATCCCATCCCACTTCCACTCCGGGACCTCCAAGGGTTGTACCAAGCCTGCTGGTACCTGATGCTCTGACTTCATCGGCTGACAGGTGAGGCATCGTGAAACGAACTCTGCCACAACCTTCTTCAGGACCGGCCACCAGTGCTGTTGTCTGAGGTCCTGGTACATCTTCACCACTCCAGGATGTACCACCAAAGGAGAAGTGTGAAACTCTCTCAGAACCTCCTCCCGCAAGGCAACTGGTACCAAGGTACGTCCTCTGAAAAGGATGTCGTGCTCTGATCCAAATGAGAAACCATCAGGTTCCTGTCCTGAGGATATCTGCGCACGCTGCGTCTCACAGTCATCATCCCCATGATGTGCCTCTCGGACCCGTTGTAGTAGTGGAGGAGAGACTATGAGTGACTGAAGGAAAGATGCTCCATCTCTATCCACAAAGGATATCCACAAAGCGGCTAGCTGCTATGTCGCCTCCTCGAGTAGCTGAATGCCCGTCCTCCTGCTGAGAGCATCGGCTACCACATTCCCCTTCCCAGGAGTATAGACTATCTCAAAGTCATATTTATGGAGGAACTCGAGCCGTCGCCATTGTCTCAGGTTCAGGTTCTTCTGAGAGAAGATGTACCTGAGACTCTGATGGTCAGAAAACTCTGTAAAGAGCTCACCCATCAGATAGTGTCGCCATGTCTTCAGAGCGAAGACCACTACTGTTAACTCCAGGTCATGGGTAGCGTAGTTCTGCTCATGCGACCTTAAATGATGTGATCCATAGGCAATCACTGCCCGCTCTTGCATCAGGACACATCCGAGTCCGGTCCCTGATGCATCGCAGTAGACTACGTACCCAACTCCCTCCTCTGGAAGCCTCAAGAGAGGGGCGCTGGTCAATCTCTGTCTCAGCTTTTGGAAGCTCTGCTGACATCTATCTGACCACACAAAGGGTTTCCCCTTCTTCGTAAGAGTTGAGAGTGGTGCCAAAACTCTAGAGAAGTCTGGCACAAATCTCTGATAGTATCTATCTTGTCCCAAGAAACTCTGCACCTCTGTCACGCTCTTGGGTGGCTCCCAAGCTAGCACTGCCTCGATCTTCGCAGGATCCACCGCAACTCCCACCTCAGAGATGAAATGTCCCAATAAGTGGACCTCACGTATCCAGAACTTACACTTCAAGAGATTTCCATAAAGTTGGTGCTCTCGGAGTGTGTCTAGTACAACCCGTAAGTGGTAGGCGTGCTCCTCCTCAGTCGTCGAGTATATCGAAATGTCATCAATGAAGACTACGACAAATCAATCGAGGTATGGTTGAAAGATCCTGTTCATGAGGCCCATGAACACCACTGGAGCATTGGTTACGACGAATGGCATGACCAAGAACTCATAGTGGCCATATCGACATCTGAAGGTCGTCTTCTGCACGTCCTCATCCCGAACTCTGAGCTGATGATAGCCTGACCTGAGGTCTATCTTCGAGAACCACCGTGCTCCCTTGAGCTGATCGAAGAGGTCATCAATCCTCAGTAGTGGATACTTGTTCCTCACTATCACCTGGTTCAGGCGATGATAGTCGACACAAAGTCGCAAGCTCCCGTCCGCCTTCTTGGTGAACAATATCGGGGAAGCCCAGGGTAAAACACTGGGTCAGATGAATCCCTTGCCATGCAAGTCCTCCAACTGTACTCGTAGCTCTCGAAGCTCAGCGGTGGCCATCCGATACGCTGGAGTCGATATCGGGGCTGTCCCAGGGTACAGTTCAATATGAAATTCTACCTCTCTGTGCGGAGGTAGTCCTGGAACGTCATCGGGAAGGACATCCGCATACTGATCCACCACTGCAGGAAAACTAGGACTCCGCACATCAACTGATCCTAGGACTAGGCTAGCCAAATGATGAGTGATAGGATGTCCTCTCCTCTGCGAGAGTCCATCCTGTGCTGCAAAGGTTCCCTTCTCATGGGTGAAGGTGAACCTGCTCCCGTCGGTGCGTACACATCGCACCTTGCGCCTAATACAGTCAATCTGTGCATGGACTGTAGATAACTAATCAATGCCCAAGATGACGTCGTAAGGCCTCGACGCCGCTACAAGAAGATCCCAGCCGAAGCTCTCGTCTCCTAGAGTAAGCTCACACTGCCAGCACCAGTGCATGATCATCGAGTCTGCTCCCGTAGGGGTCTCTAGCCATAAGGATCGAGCCAACGGCTCTGTCGGAATCTCCAAGCTCCAAACAAGGGCAACAGCTATGAAAGAGTGACTCGCTCCTGTGTCTATAAGAACTACAGAAAGGGTAGAATAGACACAGATAGTACCTAGAATCATCTCGGGCGCACCGTGGTCGTAGGCCTCCACTGCCTGGAGTTGTTCCTGTCTCTGCCCTCCAGCTCCCTGTGGTCGGGGTGGACCTCCTGGTGGTGGTGGTGGTAGAGCCTCAAAGCGTCTCCCACCACCTGCTGCTCGGCCAGCTCCTCTGCCTCATCCGCTTGCTTCTTGCAGACCGCCACGGTCGACCCTCTTCCTCTGCCTTGGTGGCCCCTAAACCGTCTGCTTCTCCTCGGCATGGTGGGTCGGGCAGTCACGAGCCATGTGGCCCTGCCCGCCGCATGTGTAGCACTACCTGCCTCTCGAAAGACTGGCTCCACACTGTGTGCCCCGCACTGCTGAGACAGTGTCCTGAGGTCGTCTGCCTGAGGGTCTGGTCTTCCTGGACCCATGTGTCATCCGTCGACTTCCTGCCGCAGAAGGCTCTGCTACGTGCCGCCCCGCGGTAGGTCTCGCTGCTGATGAAGGCTCAGCAAGGAAGCTATCGATCAAAAGGGCTCGCTCCAGTACTCCTACCTGAGTCGGAATGTTGAGGGAGATCAGCGAGGCCCTGATCTCATGTCTCAATCCCTGATCAAAGGTCCAGGCCCGGAAGAATGGGTCCCGTACCATGTCTGTCGAGTAGCGCGAGAGATCAGTAAATCTCGCCGAGTACTTGGAGACCGTCAAGCTGCCTTGTCGCAGCTGAAGAAGCTCCTGGATGCGTACCACACGAAGGGTGGCCGGGACAAACTCTGAGAGGAAGAGGCTCTCAATGTCTATCCAGAGAAGAGATGCCTCATCTTGCACCTGGAGCATCAAGCTCCACCATCGGCCCGCTGCCGCGTGGAGTAGGCTCACTGCGAGGATCGCCATGAGGTCTGCTGGTGTCCTCACTAACCGGAAAACACGTACAACTGCCTCCAGCCAGTCCTCGGCTTCCTGGGGGTCTGTCTCCCCGCAGAACCTGGGTGGTCGTTGGCGTTGGAACTCATGCATTGCACTAAGGCGACGTGCATCGTCAGTGGTTGGGGCTGGAAGCATCGGTGGCTCTGCAGGTAGAGGTACCACCGGTGCCTCTGCTAGAAAAGGGCCCTGCACCGAGGCCTCGTTGCTCGGTGGGCTGTTGTCACGCTCAACTCTCGGAACCCTAGCTGGCTGCTGTCATGGGACCATCCTGAAAAGAAACAGGTGTGCCACGTTTAAAACAGTATAACTGGTGAGCTGACATAAATTAATCATAAAGAAAACTTGAAACACACACGCAATCAATGTTTTTGTGCATTAAGTCAGAAATCAGAAGTCAGGGTCCTGGTGTACGGATACGTTGGTCGCCGCACCAACACTGGTCTCCCTGGACTGATAACCACACCCAATACGCTAAACACTATTGCTTCACATAGAAAAAGATCAGATTCCCAAGTTATGTGGTAGAACCGAACTCCTCTGATACCAATATGTCACGACCCGTCCTCGGGGCCTGTGCCGTGACTACCCCAAGCCGGCCTTCCATAGGCCAGGGGCTGGCGACTAGCACCAAGGCGTAAATCCCAGAAAAAGGGAAGGCATTGCCTTTGTAAAGAAAACCACAAACACCACAGAGCAAGAAGGCAGAAGTAAACACTATGTAAATTCTGGTACAACAGTAAGTGCAGAAAAGTAAGTGGGCTGGTATACAAACCCAAACTGAAAGTAAAGTACAACTGAAAAGGGAAAAAACAGCAAATGAAAAGTAAAGCTGGAACATCGAGTTGTCCACTGGGAATCCCACCTGAAGGGTGGGTAAAGATAGCATCTACTGCTCCTCGGGTCCAGCCGACCGCTCCGAGTACATCCCACCCAGTGGTCCACCTCCAGGTACCATCCTACTCCAAAAGCCTCAACCACGATCAGCGATGTCCATCGTCTGCAACCAACACAACGTAGTGCGGGCATAGACCATCCAGAGGTGAGTATAAGCTACTCAGTAGGGACCCCGATACCCCCGAAGGTCTCCCAGAATCCACAAAGTATAATCCAAAAAGGAAAGATACAATCACGAAGTAACATCCGACACTACTTAGGTATATTCCCATACATATACCTAAGTCATCAATTCTCGTTCGGCTCCAATATCCGAACCCAAGTACAACCCAGTCCACACAGGAAAGAAAAACGTATACCCACACAGGATAGAACAACACAATCAACATAGGAAAGAAAAACAGGATTCAGATCACATAGGTATACTTCTTCATATGACGATAAAGATGACCAGATATTCCCACTGATTCATCAAAGTCGTCGGACCCACAAAGGATCGATAGGTATTAACCCCCGCAATGACCCACAAAGGATCTGACCCACAAAGGATAGATAGGTAACTAACCCCCGCAATGACCCACAAAATATCTGAACCACAAAGGATCGATAGGTAACTAACCCCTGCAATGACCCACAAAGGATCGATAGGTAACTAACCCCCGCAAAGACCCACACAGGATCGGACACACACAGGATCTGTAGGCGCTGGCCCACACAGGAACGCTGAGCGCTGACCCAAACAGGATCGGTAGCACTAACCCAAAAAGGATCGCTGAGTGATATAGTCGTCGTCGTCGAATCCACTGAGGATCTCTGTACAGTCGTCGTCATCACAGTAGCAGTCGCAGCCAACTCTAGAGTTCCCTCACACAGTAAGCTCATTCGGGAGGGTCCGCTCCATGAGCCGAGAGGCTGATTCATCAACTGACACATAGTATAGAGTTGATGTATCAAAAAGTTCCGTATCATCAACAGGAACTCAACGTCGAAAACGGCGCGTCAATCGGACGCCCGGTCTGAGAGTTATTGGCTTTTTCGTCCCAGGGGCCCGGTTGGTTTTTAAGTCAAAAACAACCTGACCGTACTCCACCTGCATCCAAACCTCGGGCGGAGAAATCCAAAAGATCCATCTCACTTAGAGGAATCCATTAAAGCTGACGGTATGTCAATCGGACGTCTGAAGCTCAAGATATGAGTGTTTTCGCTCTGAGGGCCTGGTTGGTTTCGTGTACGAACCAACACGGTCGAACCCAAAGTATTCTGAAACCTTGAGTGTGATATACCGAAACTACCATCTCGATCCAAGGATCGCATCGCCGCTGACGGCGCGTCGATCGGAGGCTTGTAGCTCAAGATACGGGGAAAAGTCCGAAAAGGCCCGAAAACGGGGGGTCTGGGCCCGGACCGACCCGGCCCAACCCCCCTGGGTCGGTCCGAACCGGGTTGACCCGACCCGGGTCCAGGTCCGACCCGGCTGGCGTGGCCCGGCCCAGACAGGGTGGCCCAGCCCGGCCTGGGCGCGACCCGGCCCGGTCGCCTGGCGGCTCGGCCGTAACGGCCGAGCGGGTTCAAGGGGGGTGCCTCCCCCTTGATGGTTCTGCGGCCCCGCAAGGGGGGCTTCTCTGTGTCACCGGACGCGGCACAAGGCCACGTCCCTTCCCCGCGGTCCCGCTCGGCCGCGGGTCCGTCGCTCTTCGCCGCGGCTGAAGCTGCGACAGGTCTTCCCCGCGGCGCGCTGAGCGCCGCCGCTTCCTAGCGGCAGGCCGCCGCCTCCAGCCGTCGGCACCGCCGTGCCGGCGGGGCGCACTGGCGGGAACTTCCGCGGACCACCGGACGCGCTTCGGTGCTCTTTTTTGCCTGCGGATTTTGCCTACGGCTCTCCCGGGATCCGAACATTGCTGCGAAGGCCTCCAATCGCCATTCCGATCCCATTTCGTAAACGTCGTTAATCCATGCATCAACGAAAAATATGCGGAGGGTTGTCGGGCCGTGTTTGTTTGGCCCGCACCCTCCGCGTTAGGTGATATCAATTGGGAAAATAATCAACAGATGAAAACATAACAAGGCACAATTTTAATAAATTAAAATTGAACCTATTTCCCAAAAAACTCCCGTAAATAAAAATTCTTGTCCCGCATATAAAAACAAACGCGGATCAACATGATGATGAGTTGATCCAGGTTCTTTGTTTTAGAAGGAAACAACCATGGGAATAAATATTATCCTCAAATAAAACCCCTACCTCGTCATAGTCGTCGAACGAGAGTTCTTCGCGGAATTGATCGTCACAGGAGAAGAGGATCGTCACGTCGCAGAAGGGCGTCACGTCATCGCGGAACACGGCATCGCATCGACGATCTCTGGGGGTTAAAGAAAACACACAGATTTAATTTCACGAATTAAATCCATGTTAAGGATAAAATGCACAAAGGAAAAATAAAAGATCTGTAATCCCCTACCTCAATTGGTGTTGATCGAAGATTTTCGTGAGGAAGGATTGTCGCAGAACAACGTCGCGGGAGAAGAATCGTCGGCGTCACAGTACACGGCTTCGTGTCGTCGATCTCCAAAGGTTCGGCGTTCTTCATCGCCTTTCGTCGAAGGTCGACGTTCTTCGCGTTCTTCATGTTCTTCGCTTTCTTCACGTTCTTCATGAAGGAGGATGAAGATAGAGTTTCTCCAAATCCTCTCAACAAGCAACCCATCAATAAAAAGGGTGTTGGTCTTATTTTATTACATGCCAACAATTTGAAAAACAAGATAAGAAATGAACCATTAGTTCGGTGAATTAATGGTAATGACTTAACTGTCCATTTAATAGGAGCGTTACGAGTTTTAGAAAATGCACCAGTTGACTTTCATTAATGAGGAGTTTTCGCAGGTGAGTTACATAGAGGGAATGAAACGGTGGGGGTCATGTGGGCACCACCTCACAAATATCCTACCAAGAGGGTAGGATATTTTGGATTGCACCCTATCCGCTTCAACTTAGCTTAAGTGGATTTAAGTGGATTTAAGTGGCTTTAAGTGAAATAAAATAAATTTGTCGCACAACTTTATTTTATTTTCTTCACTTAACCCCCAAAAATTAAAAACCACACCCGAGCAAATGAAACTCCAGAAAAGGAGTTTCTAAGAAAATACCGGTGCAGTAATTCCATCGGTGCCCTCAGAATTCGATTTTGAGCACCGGTTCGAAAGTTAGAAAAAACCCACTTGTTCGTTCACTGAACGTACCCGAGCCAAACTTCGGAAAATGATTCCGGGCACACCGGGCCTCAGAATCAGGTTCCGTCAGAAACTGCGTTCTTGTAAAATTCCAATGAAAATTAAGAAAAATATTTCCTTGAATTTTACAGGTGTTTACATACAATTATCCTGAGAAAATATTGGGTCCTAGGGCGCTTCTATTATTGAGAGCAACAACACCTTCCCAAACCTCCTCCTCATCCAGTAATTTATCAATGAAAACATTAGTTTCATAAGAGACCACATTGTGGATGGAGTCTAAAAGGTCTAATGGGCTTAGAGGATAACCCTCTTGCGTGCAAGGGTTAACTTCTACAAGAAAGGATCCAAAAAATGCATAGTTGTACCTCCAACAATAGTATGGTCACTAGTAGTGGAACCATCCCCAATCATAATATTAGGATCTATGTTCTGATTATTTTCCTAAATCATACCTGAAAGTAGGTAGTCTTTTTATACCGCTCCAAAATCCATTTTACTATATATTCCTCCATTGTGGCTCCTTCTTGGTAACGAAGCATCTCATCATGAAGATTCTTAAATATAATAATGTTTCTAAAAATATTATCATCCCATCGAACATCCAGAGCCACCCCAGCCTGCTTAGTGTCACATTTGAGGCTATCAGGATCCACAGATTGGGATATTGTGTTGTATTTCATAGAATATTGGTTCTATTTCACCTGCTGAATTTTATTATGAAACATGTCCCATGATATTTCACCCATATGCATATTCCAGGAATCTCAAATCACTGAGTCATAATCGAGATTTTTAACCCATCTCCCTTTTAAGAAAAAGTGATTGGTACGGTTGTTGTTACTATCCAGATGAATAAGAAATGGAGAATGGTTTGATAAGGCTCAAACCATGTGCTCCACTTAAGTTATAGTTATAGAATTGATGGAACCAATGTTTTCTAATAAGTTTTCTAATCAACACCACATATGCTGACCACCTCTATGATTATTTCACCACATTAAATTATCCCCTCTGAAACCAATATCGAGGAGGCCATTACAGAATGGAAAAGAGAAAACTCCAATATGACCCTCCTCAGATTAATCCACCAAATTTATTCTATGATGCCTCCATGATGACATTAAATTACCATCCAAAAAACCAGGCATGGTCACTTAGGTTTGTAACGCCCCGACCCCAGTTACCCAGAGTCGGTGCATTATTACATAACATTGGCATGATCACAAGAAAGATAAAATCTCGAATGACCAATGGGTTTAGTAGCCTTGGAAACACTAGATATATTCATAAGTCTTAAATTACATCATAAAAATAAAAGCAACAACAACAACATATTGTATCCATAATCCACACTATTATCCCCTCATAATATCCCTGTAGGTCATTCATAATTTACTTCTTCACATCCTGGGAAAAATAAAACATAGAAAATGGGTGAGCTCAAATGCCCAGTAAGGATAACAATATAGCGGAAACTTTCATAAAAAATAATAAACATTTAAGTCAGTGTATAACTAAAACAAAAGCCTTTTAAACTTGAACTTCAACATAGTATGGAAAAAATAAAATGAAATAGTGCCATTTACTTATTCACATGGATATTCTACTAATCGAATAATCACATGCAATATCAATAACCACGTTCATAATGATGGAATACATAATGCCAGACTATCATAACCACATAGCCAAACCCTCGTTCCAAGACTACAAATAAGATTTTGTCAAGTCCTTGTGCCAAGACACTAGTTTGTCTCATGAGACCTACCGATGCATCGAGGAGCTATAGCGGGCTCCACTCTTCACATATTAAGTCCAATGCATTTCCATATGAAAAGGTTTAAACATAACTTAAATATTTGTATTAAAACTAGCATACGAAATGTAAATACTTCATCCATAAACCATGAATGGTATAAAAATAACACATCCACATTCAAACATATCACAAAACCTTCAATACAATATATAAGTTTTGTTTCATAATAAGTCAACTTCAAATAAGCATAAAATCCATCGAAGGATGTTGACATAGATGAAATCAAAACTCTTTTTAGAGAAATTTCTCTTTCTATTTTGAAATCATTTAAGATTCATATATAAAATAAAACATTTTCTTTGAAAATATTCTTATAATCTTGTAAGGGAAGCATTGACGATTTTATAACAATGGAAAATAGCCGCATCTGCCATATAAGTTAAAAAAACATTCTTACCTTAATTTTGTTGAAAAGGGTAAAAAAACACCTTGTTTGGAAAAATACAGAAAGATTCCTTTATAAACCTCTCATAAAAAGTCATACAAGGGTATAAATGAATTTAACCCATATTCTAGTAAATAGTAAAAATGTTTTTAAATTCATTTTTAATAAACGTGGATGTGGATGATAAAGAGATTCCAGTAGATAATTACGTATAAAAAACCTCGGATAATGAAGAGACTGCGAAATAAACCCTTAACTTGTAATTTTCCTTGGTTGGGGTAGGTTAACCTCCTGTATAATGGTGAAATAATTTTTATTAAATTATAAAAGAATATGATATCATATATGATCTCTTAACATTTATTTGTTAATAATATCTTAGTATTATCGTCGTTTCGGGTGTTAACTTACTCGTTTTCTTTGATATGTTTTGTTACGTAAGCTATGTTTGTTATGGATAGGATGTATCTTATTCATATCCAGAATGATATCAAGTCCTTAAACATTATTTTTAAATCATCAAATGATAATTATACTTGAATGGATACGATGGAGAATGAATCTCATCGCGTTAGTGGAGACGGTAGTCCGTACGTACGCACGAGCGACAATATCATTCTTTTGATTTTAAAATAATATATAAATGGATGGTATAACATATATACAGAATCATTATCATGTTATATTTATTATTTACATGAGTTACACATCATTATTATACCCATACAAATAATAATTTATTGAATAACAATAACACCACGACGTGGAGATGGTAAACCGTACGTACGCACGTACGGTGACATGTTATTCAAAGGATGGATAGAATACCGAATATGGTTGTATAATATTTATAATAACATCACATTATATATAATATACTGGAGTTATTATTTTAGAATGGTAATAACAAATAAGGAAGAAGTGGAAGAAGAAAGGAACTTGGAAAGGGTGGTGAAATCATTACCTCTTCTTCGGGTTCTTCGTTTTGATTTGATCAAAAGGGATCTTAGATTGGCTTTCTGACTAAAGAAAGGCCTCTAGGATGAAGTGAGGGAATTTGAGAGAGTATTTGGGCAGTGGTTGGCCGAACCAGAAGGATTTGAATGTGTGAGTTAATGAGAAGGGAGAGTGCCCTTTTATAAGAGGGGTGAGGGGCACCTTTGGAAAAGCTAGAAATATTATTTTATAATAAATTCATATTCGAATTATAATGGAACCAAAGTGGATTATTTAAAGTTTAAGATGGGGATAGGTCGAAAACCACTCAACCAATATAATTTAGATAGGTTTGGGTTACTCTATTAACCTTATCATTAAGTATTAACTCTTAGTTAATTTGTTTCACTTTTACAATGTCTCTTTGTATTTTTATATTATATGGTAAATAAACATACTATATACATCCAAGAGACCCTCAAGTGGTCCATTAATGAGACACCTATCATGATATAAGTCTGTTGTCCGAACCTTAGATTTTTAGGAATTTAATATCAATTAATAATATAATATTTTTAAAAAAAATCTTTAATGTCAATTTTGACACTATTCAATAATTGATTTTTGTGAAAATCATAACAGAATTATTACATCGAACAAAGTCAATTAAATAAATCCTAATATGTCATATTATCTTAGAAAATTAGTGTAATTCATTAATTGTCTGAAATTATATTTATTTGGGTATTTATAATATCAATTATTTTAATTTTTTACTATTATATTAATTACTGCATCATTATTGTTCCATATATAAATTAAATTATATAATATCTAAAAATTATAAATAAAATATAATTATGTAGGAAATTGTTTTAGATTTCTAATGAATATTTAAAATCAAATTTATCTTATGTATAACCCTATATTAAAAATGTTTTAGTAAATAAACATTGATTTTATCTCTTTTAACTCTTCTTTGAATTAAATAATAATAAATGTCTCAATCTAATCCAAGTGGACCAAAATGATAATATTTTATTCCTAAGGTTTGTTTGGTCGATATATACATGTCCAATCGAATTAGAAAATGTGTTAGGGTAATATTAATATCATTTTTACCCTTAATTACCCTATTTACTTTTAATCGTGGTAAATAATAGTACAAAGTTACTATTCACCAAAAATTATTTTCATCTCATTGAACCAAATTTTACTCCTTGATATTAACCGTATCTCTCGGATTTTCTAAATTCCAATCACAGAAGTGGTAAAATTATGTTTTATGAAAAATTCAGTTTTTCAACTACCACTTAGTGATTTCACTATTCATCAAAAATTGAAGTTTTTCTGAACAATGCCAAAATTTCACCCTAAGATATAAATGATATTCCTAATTCAAAAATGATGTATATTTTAATAAATTCCAAACATATATGTTGCATTAATTAATTTTATAATTAATTCCCGCTGTTACAACAAATAGCGTGTTTTTAAGAAACAATATATATCAAAAGATTGACAATTGTTTATGTCCAATTTCAAAGTGAAATTAATTCTAATGAACACCATTGGATAAAATGGTAAAAATATATTCTAATTATACATTAAAACCACTAAATAATATAATTTATCACTATAAATTATTTTGATTAAAAAATTTGTTTTTAACTATTTTCACAATTCATAAAAATTCGAAGTTCTCAGAAAAATACTAAAAATTCAACTTAGGATAATTTCGATATTCAGAAACCAAAAGTGATGTCCATTCTGAAATATAAAATATATATAATTTCAAAAAGTATTTATTACTATTCATAACGGCTAGTTTGATTGGTGTGGTGTGTTAGAACTCGATGTTGCGTACAACACACACTATCGCATTATTCCAAGAGAAGCGTACCGTAGAAGCTTGGGGTGTTACATTCTCCCCTCCTTCAAATAATTTTGTCCTCGAAATTTATAGAATACTACCACGTGAAAAGACTCGGGTGGTTTTTCATCATAAGTTCCCCGGGTTCCCACATTGCCTCTTCCATCTTATGGTTTCTCCACAAGACTTTTACCAGACGAGTCGTCTGGTTTCTCAGTACTTGTTCTCTCGTATCAAGAATCCTGATGGGCTCTTCGCAATAAGGCAGATTGGGTTCCAGTTCTAATTCCTCATAGGTGAGTACATGCGTTGGTTCAAGCATGTATTTCCTCAATAGAGATACGTGGAACACATCGTGAACTTTGGAGAGACTTGGCGGCATTGCCAATCGGTAAGCTACAGCCCCAATTCGTTCTAGAATTTCGAAAGGTCCGATGTACCTGGGACTCAATTTACCTTTCTTACCAAAACGTATGACTCCCTTCCATGGAGATACCTTCAGGAAAACATGATCACCAACTTGAAATTTCAAATCCTTCCTTCGATTATCAGCATAGCTCTTCTGCCTACTTTGAGCTGCTTTGATGTGATTTTGGATTACCTTCACCTTTTCCATCGTTTCCTAACCAGTTCAGGGCCTACTAGTTTTCTTTCACCAACGTCATCCCAACAGGTTGGTGTACGACATCTCTTTCCGTATAACGCTTCATATAGTGCCATCTGAATACTCGAATGGAAGTTATTGTTATAAGAAAATTCTACCAGAGGTAAATATTGATCCCACATACCCCGAAAGTCAAGTGAGCAGGATCTCAACATGTCTTCTACGGTTTGAATAGTTCGTTCTGATTGTCCATCTGGTTGAGGGTGGTAGGCAGTGCTCAAATGAAGTTCAATATCCAAGGCTTTTTGAATACTTTTCCATAATCTTGAAGTAAAACGGGGATCACGATCAGAAACAATCGATAGGGGTACTCCATGAAGTCTCACAACTACATCAATGTATTGTCTTGCTAGAAATTTCAGTGGTAGATCTTCTCTTATAGCAAGAAAATGTGCTGACTTGGTAAGACGATCAACAATAACCCAAATTTCATCATCCCTTCTAGGAGTCTTTGGTAGCCCCTTGACAAATTCCATTATAATATTGTCCCATTTCCACTCCGGTGTGGGAAGAGGTTGCAATACTCCACCAGGATGTTGCCTTCCAGCTTTCACTTGTTGACAAACCATACATCTTGACACAAAATCTGCAATCTCCCTCTTCATGTTGTCCCACCAAAAATGTTCCTTAAAATCTCCATACATTTTGGTGCTCTTAGGGTGTATATAGAAATTGGAACTATAAATATCATCCAACAATTCCCTTTTTAGATCAGGTATATCGGGAACACAAAGCCTCTTCCCGAATTTCAAAATTCCTTCTTCATACACAAAGTCTCTCAATCTCCCATCATTCACAGCTTTAATCTTATTTTGAAATTCTTCATCATCAGTCTGAGAACTCTTAATCATTTCTAGTAATGATGGTTTGGAAACCATTTGAAAAAGAATTGATGTTTTACCATCCCTGGTTATTCCCATGTCCATCTTCACTAGATCCATGAAAATTGGATCACATTCAATTCCCATATTGTTCAATACTCCATGACCTTATCTGCTCAAAGCATCATCCACCTTGTTTTCTTTCCCCGGGTGGTAGTGTATCATACAATCATAATCCTTGAGTAATTCAAGCCATCTCCTTTGCCTCATGTTGAGTTATTTTTGTGAGAAAATATACTTCAAACTCTTGTGATCAGTATAAATCTCACATTTTTCACCAAAGAGGTAGTTCCTCCATATCTTCAAAGAAAAAATCACAGCTGCTAACTGAAGATCATGAGTAGGATAGTTTTTCTCATGAATTTTCAACTGTCGTGATGCATAGGCAATAACCCTATCATTCTGCATAAGGAAACAACCAAGTCATTTCATCGATGCATCACTATAAATAACAAACCCATCATTCCCCAATGGTAGAGTCAATATTAGAGCATTGACTAATATTCTCTTCAGTTCTTCGAAACATTCTTCACACTCTTTTTTCCAAACAAATTTAACCCCTTTACGTGTGAACTTCATTAATGGGTTTGTCAATCGGGAAACATTCTGGACGAAACGTCGATAATAACCTGCCAAACCAATAAAACTGCGTACCTCAGTTATACTCGTATGTTCTGGCCATTCTTTAATTGCCTTGGTCTTAAAAGGATCAATAGAGATTCCATCTTTAGAGACAATATGGCCAAGAAAAGAAATATCCTGAAGCCAGAATTCACACTTGCTAAACTTCCCATATAATTCATGTCTTCTCAGAGTCTTCAGGATAATGCGCAAGTGACTTTCATGATCCTCGTAGCTTTTAGAGTATACCAAGATATCATCAATAAATACCACCACAAATTCATGGAGATATTCCTTGAAAACTCTATTCATCAAATCCATTAATACAGAGGGTGCATTTGTCAATCCAAAGGGAATTACAGTAAACTCGTAATGCCCATACCTAGTTCAAAATGCTATCTTCGGAATGTCTTCCTTCTTTACACACAACTGATGGTATCCAGATCGAATGTCAGTCTTTGAAAAGTATTTATCTCCATGAAGTTTTTCAAACAAATCATCAATGCGAGGTAGGGGATACTTGTTCTTTATTTTTATGGCATTAATCTCCCTATAGTCGATACATAATCTCATAGATCCATCTTTCTTTTTAACAAAAAGAACAGGGTCTCACCATGGAGAAACACTAGGGAGAATAAATCCATTATTACTCAATTCCTCTAGTTGTTTCTTTAGTTCAACTAATTCTACAGTGGCCATTCTATAAAGGGTCTTCGATATAGGCCTTGATCCAGGAATTAAATCAATGGAAAACTAAACTTCTCGTTCTGGAGGATGTCTAGGTAAATCTTCCGGAAACACATCTACATATTCTTTTACAACAGGTACATCCTCTATTTGAACATTCCTTTCCTCACCCACAGAAATTTCATTCTCTTACTACCCAATAATTTAATTTAGTTGAGCTACTAGGGGTGGATCTAGATAAGAATTTGGTGTTGACGATTCTGCTCTAAAGATAAAGTGTTCCTTATCAACATCATCATCAAGAATCGTAACCTCTTTCTTATTACAATAAATCTTTGCATCATAGTCCGAAATCCAATCCATACTGAGGATTATATCAAACTCAATCATAGGTATGACGATGAGATCAGCAAATAAAGAACATTTATGTGCTCTAATGGAAATTGATTCACAAAACTTTGTTGCAATGATACTTCCCTTAGGATTTTTAACTGACAACTCCCTTGTTAAGTCAAATTGGAAATATATAATTTTCTTAGTAAACTGGGAAGATATGAAACAATGCGATGATCCAGAATCAAATAATGAATTTTCTAAACTTGAGGAAACCATTAAATTACCTTCCACCACGTCTTTTGGAGCTTCTACCTCAGTGGTAGTGATAGCATAGGCTTGGCCTTGATCCCTTGGCCTTTTATGAGGTAAGTTCCCCTGACGATTAGGACATTCATTTGCATAATGTCCCATCTCCCTACAATTGTAGCATTGAACATTGGTATCTTCCTTCTTCCCTTTGCATTCACGAGCTTGGTGGCCTTTTTCACCATACCTGTAACAGACACCCATTCCCTTCAAGCAAGTACAGGGGTGTTTCTTCCCACATTTACCACCGGATGGATATTCAACCTTTCCCTTATTCCCCTTATATCCATTCTTAGATTGATTAGCAGATATCTTCTTCTCTTTCTTTGCTTTATAGTCATAAGACTTAGATAATTCCTTTTCTGTTTTGATAGCACATGAGACAATGTCTTCGTACGATGAGAAGGATTGTGAGACTAATGATCGACGGAGAAATGGTTTTAACGCATAAAAGAAATTATCAATCTTACTTCTTGGGTTATGTATGTAATCTCCAATATACCTTGCTAACCTTGTAAAGTTAGCCTCATACTTTGCAACATTCTCATCCTCCTTTTGTCTCAAACTCAGAAATTGCCTTTCCATATCTGCTCGCTGGTCACGAGGAAATTATTTTTCTAAAAACAGATCATTGAACTCCCTCCACTACATATTTGATACTTCATCATCTTACTTCGTGTTTTGAATCAATGACCACCATTGATCAGCATCTTCGGTGAGGCGGTAAACTGCCATGATAACTTTTTCCTTTTCACTACTCCCCAAAGCCTGAAATATTTTCTCTAGAGAATTTATCCATTGCTCAGCTACTAAGGGATTTGTACTCCCATTGAACGTTGGTGGTTGTTTCCTCATAAAGCGATCTAACATTGATCCTCCATGCTGCAGATCAGGGTTCTCCATACGGGTAAGGTTATTATTCATAACCTGAGTGAGTTGTCCCAGTATGGTGATTAGATGATTGGCACCAGTTGCATCACCACCTCCACTATAATAATCTTGAGCAGGAGGGAAATCCCTACATGGAGTGAGTGCATTAATACGGTTTCTATTTCTTCCACTAGGTGCCATTTCTAAATAATGTCATAAACTAGATCAGTTTATGAATCAAAATACATAACACTTAACATAAATTGAACTATTTATGGATATAATCCATAATCATAAAAAATGTTTTCTTTGAGGAAGTATATACTCATAAACCCTTCATAATTATTTTTAAATAAAATGAGAGTTATCCTAAGCATATCCCCCGGGAGTGTCGTAACCAAGAGTACAGCAAGGCCCGTGGTCGTGCACCAGTTCCCATTCGAGTCTAGCTCAAAGCGGTGTTTTCGGGTTTTACCCCTAGGTACATCTTAGGTCTATGTGATCTAATCAGAGTTTATCTAAATCTAGCTTCCAAGGTTTGTACTAAAATTCCTCTGATACCAACTGTAACACCCCGACCCCAGTTACCCAGAGTCGGTGCATTATTACATAACATTGGCATGATCACAAGAAAGATCAAATCTCGAAAGACCGATGGGTTTAGTATCCTTGGAAACACTAGATATATTAATAAGTCTTAAATTACATCATAAAAATAAAAACTACAACAACAACATATTGTCTCCATAATCCACACTATTATCCCCTCATAATATCCCTGCAGGTCATTCATTATTTACTTCTTCACGTCTTGCCTGCCTGAATGGCCCGAAGGCCTTCATTTTTTTATGGATTTTGATAATCCCTCTTTCAAGGGATGAGAGGGAACCCTTACAAGGCCCGTAGGCTAACAGATTACATGGCCCGAAGGCTTAAGATATTACATGACCCGAAGGTCTTAAGGGAATTCAACCAGACTATCTACAAGGAACTACCCCTCCCCAGCATCTGCATCTTGATAATAGCACTCCACCTTTTCATGACCGTCTGGCTAGGCTTCCCGTGCAAGCACAGGCTGGTACCGATGGCATATACATACCCTCTCTTTCTGACAATCCATTTGGCTCTGTTCTAGTGAGTGTACCTGCTCTGAATCCTCTTTTGGGGCTGCTCCTTTTTTGTAGTGTGTCTGGGCCTGCATTCATGTGGCCTGAAGACCTTGGGGTGGCCCTAAGGCCTTAAAGTGGCCCGAAGGCCTTGAGAATCAACTGGCCTGAAGGCCTTGGGTGGCCCAAAAGCCTTACAGGACCCGAGAACCAAACCAGTGGCCCGAAGGCCCAGATGGATGAATAGTTTCGGCTGCTACAGTACAGAACAGTGCCTGCTACAGTGTCTGCTACAGTACTGCTACAGTACCCGGAAATATGCTTCCACCAGGATTTGATCCTGGGTCTTTTGGATGCACCTAGCGAGTCCTCACCAACTGGGATGAGGCTCTTGTGCCTTCACATCTTGGGAAAAATAAAACATAGAAAAGGGGTGAGCTCAAATGCCCAGTAAGGATAACAATATAGCGGAAACTTTCATAAATAAGAATAAACATTTAAGGTAGTGTATAACTAAAACAAAAGCCTTTTAAACTTGAACTTCAACATATTATGGCAAAAATAAAATGAAATAATTCCATTTACGTATTCACATGGATATTCTACTAATCAAATAATCACATGCAATATCAATAACCACTTTCATAATGATGGAACACATAATGCCAGACTATCATAACCACATAGCCAAGGCCTCGTGCCAAGACTACAAATAATATTTTTTCAAGGCCTTGTGCCAAGACACTATTTTGTCTCATGAGACCTACCGATGCATCGAGGAGCTATAGCAGGATCCACCTGTCACATATTAAGTCCAATGCATTCCCATATGAAAAGGTTTAAACATAACATAAACATTCGAATTAAAACTAGCATACGAAATGTAAATACTTCATCCATAAACCATGAATGGTATAAAAATAACACATCCACAATCAAACATATCACAAAACCTTCAATACAATATAGAATTTTTGTTTCATAATAAATTAACTTCAAATAAGAGTAAAATCCATTCAAGGATATTGACATAGATGAAATCAAAACTCTTTTTAGAGAAATTTATCTTTCTATTTTGAAATCATTTAAGAGTCATATATAAAATAAAACATTTTCTTTGAAAATATTCTTATAATCTTGTAAGGGAAGCTTCGATGATTTTATAACGGCGGAAAATAGCCACACCCGCCGTATAAGTTTAAAAAAACATTCTTACCTTAATTTTGTCGAAAAGGTTAAAAAACACCTTGTTTGGAAAATGACAGAAATATTACTTTATAAACCTCTTATAAAAAGTCAAACAAGGGTATAAATGACTTTAACCCATATTCTAGTAAATAGTAAAAATGTTTTGAAATTCATTTTTAAGAAACATGGATGTGGATGATAAAGAGATCTCAGTAGATTATTACGTATAAACAACCTCGGATAATGAAGAGATTGTGAAATAAACCCTTACCTTGTACTTTTCCTTGGTCGGGGTAGGTTAAACTCCTGTATAATTGTGAAATAATTTTTATTAAATTATACAAGAATATGATATCATATATGATCTTTTAACATTTATTTGTTAATAATATCTTAGTATTATCGTCTTTTTGGGTGTTAACTTACTCATTTTCTTTGATATGTTTTGTTACGTAAGCCATGTTTTTTATGGATAGGATGTATCTTATTCATATCCAGAATGATATTAATTCCTTAAAAATTATTTTTAAATAATGAAATGATAATTATACTTGAATGGATACGATGGAGAATGAATCTCATCGCGTTCGTGGAGACGGTAGTCCGTACGTACGCACGAGCGACAATATCATTCTTTTGATATTAAAATAATATATAAATGGATGGTATAACATATATAAAGAATCATTATCATGTTATATTTATTATTTACATGAGTTACACATCATTATTATACCCATCCAAAAAATAATTTATTGAATAACAATTACACCACGACGTGGAGACGGTAAGCCGTACGTACGCACGTATGGTGACATGTTATTCAAAGGATGGATAGAATACTGAATATGGTTGTACCATATTTATAATAACATCACAGTATATATAAGATACTAGAGTTATTATTTGAGAATGGTAATAACAAAGAAGGAAGAAGTGGAAGAAGAAAGGAACTTGGAAAAGGGTTGTGAAATCATTACCTCTTCTTCAGGTTCTTCCTTTTGATTTGATCAAAAGGGATCTTAGGTTGGCTTTCTCACTAAAGTAAGGCCTCTTGGATGAAGTGAGGGATGTTGAGAGAGTATTTGGGAAGATTTTGGCCTAACCAAAAGGCTTTGAAGGTGTGAGTTAATGAGAAGGGAGAGTGCCCTTTTATAAGAGGGGTGAGGGGCACCTTTGGAAAAGCTAGACATATTATTTTATAATAAATTCATATTCGGTTTATAATGGCTAAAAAGTGGATTATTTAAAGGTTAAGGTGGGTATATGTCGAAAACCAATCAACCAATATAATTTAGACAGGTTTGGGTTACTATATTAACCTTATCATTAAGTATTAACTATTAGTTAATTTGTTTCACTTTTACAATGTCTCTTTGTATTTTTATATTATATGGTTAACAAACCTACTATATACATCCAAGCGACCCCCAAGTGGTCCATTAATGAGACACCTATCATGATATAAGTCTCTTGGACTAACCTTAGATTTTTAGGAATTTAATATCAATTAATAATATAATAGTTGTTTTAAAAACTCTTTTATGTCAATTTTGACACTATACAATAATTAATTTTTGTGAAAATCATAACAGAATTATTACATCGAAAAAAGTCAATTAAGTCAATTTTAATATGTCATATTATCCTATAAAATTAGTTTAATTCATTAAAAGTCTCAAATTATATTTATTTGGGTATTTATAATATCGATTATTTTAATTTTTCACTATTATGGTAATTACTGCATCATCATTGTGTCAAATATAAATTAACTTATATATTATCTAAAAATTATAAATAAAATACCATTATGTAGGAAATAATTCTATATTTCTAATTAATATTTACAATCGAATTTATCTTATGTATAACCCTATATTAAAAATGTTTCAGCAAATAAACGTTGATTTTAACTCTTTTAACTCTTCTTTGAATTAAATAATAATAAATGTCCTAATATAATCCAAGTGGACCTAAATGATAATATTTTATTCCTAAGGTTGTTTTTGGTAGACATACACTCGTCCAATAAAATTAGTACATGTGTTAGGGTAATATTAATATCATTTTTACCCTTAATTACCCTATTTACTTTTAACCGTGGTAAATAAAAGTAAAAAGTTACTATTCACCAAAAATTATTTTCATCTCATTGAACCACATTTTACTCCTTGATATTAACCGTGTCTCTCATATTTTCGAAATTTCAATCACAGAAGCGGTAAAATTAAGTTTTCTGAAAAATTCAGTTTTTTAACTACCATTTAGTGGTTTCACTATTCATCAAAAATTGAAGTTTTTCTGAACAATGCCAAAATTTCACCCTAAGATATAATTGATATTCCAAATTCAAAAATTATGTCTATTTTAAAAAATTCCAAACATATAAGTTTCATTAATTAATTTTATAATTAATTCTCGTTGTTACAACAAATAGCGTGTTTTTAAGAAATAATATATATCCAAAGATTGACAATTGTTTATGTCAAATTTCAAAGTGAAATTAATTATAATGAACACCATTGGATAAAATAGTAAAAATATATTATAATTATACTTTAAAACGACTAAATAATATAATTTATCACTATAAATTATTTTGATTAAAAAAGTTGTTTTTATGTATTTTCACTATTCATAAAAATTGGAAGTTCTCAGAAAAATACAAAAAATTCAACTTAGGATAATTTCGATATTTTGAATCCAACAATGAAGTCCATTTTTAAATATAAAATATATAAAATTTCAAAAAGTAGGTATTACTATTCATAATGGCTAGTTTGATTGGTTGTGATGTGTTAGAACTCGATGTTGCGTACACCACACGCTATCACATTATTCCAAGAGAAGCGTACCGTAGAAGCTTGGGGTGTTACAAGGTTCATGTTTTCCAGCTCCAAATATAGGGTCTCCCTATCCAGCGTAGTCTACCTTGCATTATCAAATGAAAATAAGTATCTAGAAATGTTGGAACTGAACTTCACAGATATGTGATGGTTGGAAGTAGTGATCTGTTCCAATGATATGGAGTTGTTCAAGAAGAGCCAGTTGTTCTGGTTTGTTGGGACCCCCTATAGATATTTTGGAAGCCCCAAGTTGCATGAAAAGTCCAGAATCCTCGAAGGTTGATATTTTTTTTCTAGGATCACTACCAGGGATGACTTGTTACAAAGAAGCTTCAATGAGGTAAAATAAAGTTTAGCCCAATATCCTAGCCCCCAGATGATCCAAATCATAAGAGATATCATTGAATGATAGATCACCTTGTTTTGGACACCGGTGATGACAAACAACCAAGATTAAATGAGGATATTTATTATTCCTATTTTTCAAGACCACTAGAATGAGTTCCTTTGTGTGGGGGAGAGAAAACCAAATCTGATTCCATATTTTAAAACACATTGTACCCATTCAAAAGATAGATGGTTGAATAAACAGAATAGAGAGTTTCAGTGAAGCCTGGATCATGTTGAACCAGTTCCTTTAATCGATGGTGGATAATTTTTGTTGAACCAAGTGTTAGGACCATAAATGATTGGCCCACCGGTGCATCGATAATCACGAGATACAAATAAAGTGCAAAATGAGGAAATAAAAGCACACCATATGTAACGTGAAAAAACCCCCAGAATGAAAGGGTTAAAAAAACCATTGGAAAATAGAAGGATAACTATGGGGTAAAAGTGAGTACACACCCCCTCACTATTACAAGGAGAAAAACCTCATGAAATCTTTCTTGAATAAGGTGGGGAAACCACCTCACCAATACCGCTCACAAATGATAATAAGAACTGAATAAAGGTTATGATATGAGATGTTGAAGCTGATGATCAAACCATTGGTGGAGATCCCATTTTATAGGATGTCTCTACCCACCAAAAGATCCACTCATCTGAAGGAATGGGTGGGGTTGGCCACCCACCATCTACCAGTCGTACCTTCCTTCCTTAAAAAACAAGGGGGTAGCCACGACCCATGGAAAAAACTGCTGACACATCTCCCACTTAGAGATTTTATTGTGAACCAATCACATCTCCACATCCTTTCTATCTTCCAAACCATGCTGCTCAAGTATTTACAAGGCCTCTCGAGGATCTGCACCATCTGAACTTATCAATGTTAATCACCTTCGTCAGGATATCTACCAGATTTTCTTTAGTATGAATCTTCTGCATGTCAACACTTCCTTCTTCCAACACATCTTGGAAAACGTGATACTTTACACCATGTTCATTGTCCTGGAATGAAAATATGGATTTCTTGAAATGTATAAGTCACTCTAACTATCAGAAAACAATGGAATCTACATCTGTCTGTGCCCGAGCTCCTCCAACAACCGTCTAATCCCAATCTCCTCTTTGCAAGCCTGTGTAGCTGCCATGTACTTCGCCTCTGTCGTGGATAAACCACAACTTACTGTAACTTTGATATCCATCTCACAGCTCCTCCTTCAAGAGTAAACACATAACCAGTAGTGGATATCCTCCGGTCAGAATCACCTGCAAAATTTGAATCAACATATCCTCTAACAGTAAAATATGGTCCTCCATAACATAATGCAGCATTTGAGGTATCCTTTATGTATCTCAGGATTCTCTTCACTCTGCTCCAATGCTTCCATCCTGGATTCGCCATGTACCGACTAACTACTCCCTCTGCATGTGCAATGTTTGGTCTAGTATAAACCACAACAAACAATAGACTACCAACTGCTGATTCATACGGTACTCAATACATCTCATTCCTCTCTACTTCATTGATATAACTCATCATTGAAGACAACTTAAAATTAACGGGAAGAGGGGTAGAGATTGTCTTAAAGCCTTTCATGTTGAAGTGTTTCAAGACTCTCTATATGTAACTCTTCTATGATATCCAAATATTCCCATTATTTCTGTCTCGGAAAATCTTCATCCCAAGAATCTTGTTTTCTGGTCCCAAGTCCTTCATATCAAACACCCTAACCAACTGTGCCTTCATCTCTTAGATCTGGTATTTGTTGGGGCCTAAAAACAACATTTCATCCACATACATCAGAATAATGATGAAATCATTACCATCCCAACCCTTGAAATATGAAAAAGGATCAGAATGAACTCTGTAGTATCCAAGGCTTGTGATATATGAATCAAATCTCTTGTACCAATACCTTGGTGCCTGTTTGAGACTGTAAAAAGATTAGATCAACCTGAAAACCAAGTTTTCTTTGTCTTCTTCTGAAAGACCTTACAGTTGGAGTATATAGATCTCTTCATCAAGATCACCATGGAAAAAAGCAGTCTTCACATCCAACTTCACTAGATGTAAGTTGTATGTAGCACACATCTCCAGAACTAACCGAATAGTCTTCAGTCTGACAACAAGAGAAAATATTTCATTGAAATCAATACCTTTCTTCTGAGAAAATCCTTTGACCACTAATCCTGCATGATATCTTCCCACCTAGACTTTTCCAGGCCATTTGATCTTAAACACCCATTTGTTTCTAATAGCCTTTGTTACACAAGGTAATGGAACAAGATCCCAAGTCTTATTCTTGTGCATGGCTTCATGTTCCTCCTGCATCTCCACCATTCATGAGGATACATCTAGACTTTGGGTCACCTCCACAAAGCAATATGGCTCTTCATCCTCCATCAATATGCAATATGCAGTATTTCTCTCAGTGACCCAGTCTAAGTGCCATACTGGTGATCGTTTCTGCCGAGTTGTCCATCATGTTCTTGACTCAGTCGGTACTTGATCATCATCCTCTTGTAATGCCTCAGAAGAAACTGGTTCTTCCTTGGATTTTTACTCTACTTTTACTATTGTAGTTTTTGTATTCACCATATCCATGTTTTGATTAGTTTTCATTTTCACCTTGTCTTCTAAAAAATTACATCTCTGTTGATGATAAATTTGTGGGAGTGGGCTCCCACAAATGATACCCCTTCACACCATCAGTGTACCCCAAGAAGATACATTTTCTAGATCTCAAATCCAACTTCGATCTTTCCTGGTCATTAAACATTGCATATACAAGACTTCCAAAAGTATGTAACTCATAATATTTTGTAGTTATACCAGTCCACATCTCCATCGGTGTCTTCAGATCAATTAATATTGATTTAGATTAGATGATCACATAATAGGAGGTATTCACTACTTCTACCCAAATTTGTTTGGCAATATTGGTAGTCTTCAGCATCACCCTAGTTCTATCCAACAGGGTTCTGTTCATCCGCTCTGCCACTCTATTCTGCTGAGGAGTGCATGCCACCGTGAACTATCTCTTGATCACTTCCTATTGAAAAATATTATCAAACTCCTCGCTTGTATATTCTCCACCATTGTATGTCCTCAAACACTTGATCTTCTTTCCAGAGTCACACTCCTTCTGCGCTTTGAAAGTTTTGAAGACTTCAAAAACATATACCTTCTACTTGATTGGGTACACCAAACATCTCATGTAATAATCATTAATGAATGATACAATGTACCTTTCTCCCCCCAGGGATATAACCGGTGCTTTCCAAACATTAAAAAGGGTCAAGTCCAAGATCTCCTGACTTCTGGTTGTTGACCTCCTGAACATTAAACCGTGTTTCTTGCTCAAAACACAATAATCACAAAATGGTAAGGATACATTTTCCAACCAAAGAAACATCTTATGTTCTGCAAGAATCTTTAGGCCTCGTTCTTACATATGACTAATCTTCTGATTCCATATGTCGTTAATGCTTCCGCCGAGGTAGTTCATGAAACAACTATCTCTGCCTCCCTGTACATTTTATCCATAAGCACGTAAATGTTCGTTGAGAACTTCTTTTCCTTCATTACCACAAGAGCACCCTTAAAAATTCTCATCACTCCATTCATTATGCATGTCTTTCATCTGATGTCATCAAATTGTCCCAAAGACAATATGTTCTTCTTCAGGCCCTTCACATGACGTACTCCTTGGACGGTCTGTTCTATGCCATCATGTATCTTCAGTTTGTTGGTACCGACTCCAACGATCTTCAGTGTGTGATTGTTCCCTATATACACAAGTCCTTCTAAGATGGTTTTATATTGGTCAAACCATTCCCCTTGAGACATCATGTTCTATGTTGCTCCTGAGTTGATAATCCATGCATCATCGAGACGTTTCCTTCTTCTAGTAGTCGTTGCCGCTTCACTAACTAGTACATCTCCTTTTCCAGAAGAACTCACCACATTCCCCTGAAACTTATTTTCACCACTGTTTGTATTCCTACAATCTTTCTTGACGTGAACGTTCTTTCCATAATTAAAACATGTGACATTATAATTCTTAATCCTTGATTTGGACCTGCCATAATTTTGGCTCCCACTAGAACCACGCTCTATCATCCTTCCTCTCTCCATTGATAAAGCCTCTACTTGGTAAAAAGTTGACTATCTATCCTCCTTGTTCTTATGATGACTTTATTCTTCACGAACCGTGGCTACAACATCACTAAAGGCCAACTTTTCCTTCAGGATATTATTGGTGAGGTTGATGATGAGTTGGTCATATAAATCTGGCAAACTCTAGAGTATAATCTTTGCACATTCAGAATCCAAAATTTTATAGCCCAATGCTGTGAGCTGAGCAAACAAGGTATTGAGGTTGTTGATGTGGTCAGTCATCGATGGTGAATCCGATATCCGATGAGTGTACAATTTTCCATTTGGGGAAATTTTGTTGTGTAGTCACTTGTCCTCATATAACATCGTCAGAGTATCCCATATTTATTTTTCCATTTTTTTCTCTGCAATGCTCGATAGGACCCCATATAACAATTCCAAATGGATTTTGGCAATAGAATTCCCATACATATCATTCAATTTCTCATCTGTCACACCCTCCAACCTTTCAACAATTTCCAGTAGGCAATTATCCTTCTGCTGCACTGCCTGCATCTTCATTTTCCACAACAAAAAATAATTCCCATTGAATTTTTCAATCTCAAATTTTTCCACCATATACACACGTTGCTAGTCCAGAACCTCCTCTGTATCACAATGGATTATTTAATAATCTCAAAAAAAAATCTGATGTTACAGATCAACCAGAGTTGCAATCACAGAGCATAATCAAATTTATGAGAATTATTAATACCCGAAAACGTGAACACCATTGGGCCAGAACCTTGCCTTTGATACCAATTGTGAGGACCGTAATTGATTGGCCCAGCGGTGAAGCGATAAACATGAGATAAAAATAAAGTGAAAAATGCAGAAATAAAAGGACACCAGATGTAACGTGGAAAACCCCAAAAATGAAAGGTGTAAAAAACAATGGGAAAATAGAAGGATCACTATGGGGTAAAAGTGGGTACACACTCCATCACTATTACAAGTAGAAAAACGTCTTAAAATCTCTCTTGAATATGGTGGGTAAGCCGCCTCACCAATACTGCTCACAAATGATAATAAGAACCAGATAAATGTAATGAAATGAGATTTTGAAGCTGATGATCAAACCATTGGGGGAGATCCCATTTTATAGGCTATATATCCCCTCAAAAAACTCCTCTCCGCTAAAGGAATGGGTGGTGTTGGCCACCCACCATCTACTAACCATGCTTGCCTCCCTTGACAGACAAGGGGTGGCCACTATTCGTGAAAAAACTTCTGAAACCAAGGAAGGACCAGACAACTCACCTATGATTTATGGTTTTTAAGAAGTGTGGTAGATCATAATATTTGTGCAAGTTTTATTTGATCCAGGGGGAGAAAGACTCCTGATCAGTGGATGAGTTAACGGTGGAGGGCTCCCCTACAGATCAAGAAAGCGGGGTGATGACATGGGGCCTGAGTTCAATTCAACGGGAGTGAAGGTATCCATGTTCCCTAGGGAGGGGCTCTCCATTAACGGATACGTGGAATGAGAAACAACATGGAATTTCCTAGTTACTTGATCAGAAGTACTTAAACAATGCTTATGGAAAACCATGAAGGAGTTACCTGGAAGGTGGAATCCCATTAAAAAGTATTTTCAGGAGAGGAAAACCAAATACATCCCCCAAGAGACCATTTCACCCAGGATAAGAAGGATGTGGTCTAACATAGGAATATACAGATCCATTTCAATGAAAATACTCGAAATATCTGCATCTCGAAGCTATAGTGTATGATCTTCCATAGAGAGGAAGGAACAAATGGAAGTTCTTATACCACAATTAGACCCATTGTAACATATTGGAATGGGAATACCAGTTCAATTGGTCCACACATCTTTTTGGGGTGAATCCAGGCCGAAGTGAGAATGTGCCATCCACTGTAAGAGGATAAAGTGTTAAATGTCCATAGACCAATGGCTATGAGACCAAGCCTTCAAAAGTTCCACTCGAGATCTAATAAAAGGACAAGAAACATTTATTTTAAGAACCGAGATGCGTACTAGACATTCCATCCCCCAGGAAAGAACAATGTTTCAGAAAAAATGAAGGGCAGGCATGTCCACCCCAAATCGGGCCACCAGCATCAATTGTGAAAGTACACGGCCACCACAAATTCACCTAGGGGGAATCCAGTTCATGGTAACCATGAAATGAACCAGATCTCAAGTTTATTAGTGGGATCTCAGTAATCCAAGGAAGGTGGTCTGATAAGACAGGTGGGGGTACCTCTATCAAGGAATGAACCTTAAAAAAATCCATAGGATTTAATAGAGGATTATCGACAGCCAACTCTAAAGGGAATGGGATTGGAAAAGGGATGGGGAGGTTGGGGGAAGGACCGACTGCTGAGAGAACCAACACTGATGAAGGGTTTGGTAAGGGAAGAGGGGGAAGATTGGGCTAGGAATTTTGAAAAGTGGGATGTGTGTGCCACATGTTCTCAGATAGAAAAATCCACACTCCCTCCCATCAATATGAAACAAACTACGAACAAAACAGTTGATCATATTGAAAGAGTAAACTCACTCTTATAACTTGTTCTTGAATCTAAGGGTTAATGATAATGATCTATGTTATCATCCTCTTATTCACATAGAGAAATGAAAATCTAATGTGATCATTATTTCCAATGTGGGGAATGATAATAAAGTAATGAAAGGTACAATTACTAGCTAATCTATAACTGTTATTGAATTATTTTATTATGGTTATACTGAATCATTTATATCTGAAGTATTTTATAAGCGTATCAAATTACCATCTCAACATTTTGATATTTAATTAGCAGTGAGGACTCCTAATGGTAGGATGAATTTTTTGATGTTTATTATTCTTATCTAATTGAAGTTTGTGGGAATTAAATTCCTGTAAATCTTCATATTCTTTATCTGGTTGTATTTGATCTTATTTTGGGTATGTATTCACATTCTTTATATTGGACCCATATCAATTTTTGAGGATTGTAAGTAACATTTGATATTTCAAACCAACCTGTGATATCCTATCAATGTGAGGAAAACTATTAACATCCATAAAAATTACATCCATTGTATAGGTTTTGAAAATGGGTATTTATCTCAAATGGTAAAATAGAAACTCAATATAAATTATATACCTATTATAATAGATTTTTTTGATGTCTTTCAAAAAAGTTTCTCTGTATTCCTTTGAATCCTAATGTTGAGTTTTCAACAAACTCATACCTATTTATAATATGATTTAAAATACTCTATATATAATGGACCTGATTGAGTTATATGATTTGAATATGAAAATCCATGAAAATCATGATATGGGGTCCATTCAGCCACATGCGTCACTATGGGGTGAAAATATTTTTTTTGTTAAGAATAAATATGGATCAATGAAACTCTTCATTAATTATCAGAAACATAACTATATCATAATCAAGACTAAGTAACCTTTTCCCTTTATTGATTATTCATTCAATCAATTACATGGAGATAAATATTTTCCCAATATTGATCTATGATATGGAAACTATCATTTAAAGATCAAAAGTGAAGGAATACCCAAGATAGCATTATGTAAAATGTATGGACATAATGAATTTATAGTGACGCTAATTGGTTTCACTAATTCCCCCACTATCTTCATTAATTTAATGAATATAGTGATTACATATTACAGCTACTAGTTTTTTACTATTTATTGATGATATTCTTATATATTTCAAGAGGAAGTAAGAACATGAATTTCACTGGAGGATTTCACTAAAGACTCAAAGGAAAGAGAATCTATATGAAAAATTTACCTAGTGTGAATTTTGGCTACAAAATTTCTTTTTTTTGTGTAATATAATCTAAAGAGAGGGTATATTATTAGATCTATCAATGTTGGAAGTTATTGAACATTTAACTAGACCGACCATTATGACTGAGAGACATGTTTTTATTGGAATGAATAGATATTATTAATTCATTATGACTAATTTCACTAGGCTATCTAATTAGAAAAACAAGTTAACTCAAAAGTATGCAATGTTCATGCATAATGATGAATGTGAATAAAATTCCAAGGAAATAAAGAGAAGGTTGGTCAATAAACCTTTACTCTCACTGACCTACAACGGAGAAGGGTCTATGACTTATAGTGATGCTTTGAACGAGGGTATATGTTTTGTTATTATGTATAATGATATGGTGATAGATTATTTCTCATTCCAATTGAAGGATCAATAAAAAAATTACCCTACTCATGATTTAGAGTTAGATCTGGTAATTTTTTCATTATAGATATGATGGAATTATCTTTATAGAGAAAGAAATTACATATATACTAATCATTAATTTTTGATGTATATATACACCCCAAAAGGGTTGAATATGTTTTAGGGAATATGGAAGTACTTTATTAATGATTATGGCTACCTAATACATTACCACCACGAGAAAGTGAACAAGGTGGCCAATGCTTTTAGTTGGAAATATAATGCTAGAATAGCAATTATGAGGATCATAAAGGATCAAATATTTTTGGATTTCCAAAGCAGGACCCATGAAATCATGATGTAAGGGGGTAAATCATTTATTTATCAAATGAGTGTTCAATTATATATCATTGCGGATAATATATAGGCATAGAAGGACGATGTAGTGATTAAATTTTTTTTGAGAAATGATTATGAGTTCAACATTGATTATGATGGAATGATATGGTTCAGGAACTGATTATGTGTACCATCAAAACCAAACATGAATAAGGAGCTTTTGGAGGAAGCTCATATGTAATCATTCATTATTCATATCTTAACAATGAAGATATATAGATATCGAGAAAACAAAATTGTGGGATGACTTAAAATGAGATATATCAGATTATGAATCTCGATGCCTAGTTTTTCATCATGATAAGGATGAGAAATAAAATTCTAAGAAGATTTTACCCATACTCGAATCAAATTAAAAAACATCATAATGTATTTCATCATAGGATTCCCCAAAACATCTAAAGTCTATAATGAAATTTGGGTTATAATAGACCACCTTAAGAAGCCAACACATTTCATTTATATCAAATATGATTTCTCCATTTTCCAAATTTCAAGGATATACATTAAATAAGTATTAAGTATTCATGGATTACCACAGTTTATTCTATTTTATTGATATCAAAGGTCTACCACATGGTTCTGGGAGTCCTTTATCAATATCGGGAAATATAGTTGTGTTTTGGTACTTCTTATCTTCCACTGGACAATGGTTAGTCTGAGAGAACCATTCAAAACCCAGAGGTTAGGCTAAGAAATGATTCCCTATATTTCAAATTTTGTTGTAATCAACACATTCCTATAGTCTAATTATATTATAATAACATCTTTCAATCAATTATTCATATGGATCCAGATGAAGACCTCTATTGAAGGAAGTGCATCACTAAAATGTATTGGTTTAATGTTGGAGAAATAATTCAATTGTGACCTAATCTAGCTAAGAAAATATTATAGAAGGTTAAATCCACTCATCAACACATCATGGAAGCTTAGAGTCGACAGAAGAGATCTGATGAAAATCATCAATGTGATAAGAATTTCAATGTTATTGAAAAGTTATTACTTTGAATTTCTGAATAAAAGAATATTTTGTTATATTTGGAATGAATGGAAATATGATCCCTTGATATATTTTCCCTTTCAATACACTTGATCGTATAAAGATAATTTCTTATCATGTGGCGCTTCCACCAAAGCACTCTTAAGTTCATGATGTGTTCGATGTATCTCTCATGAGGAAGTACATACTTGATCCTTCACATGTACTCAAAATATATTATTTACCATTGGAGCATGAGAATTCTTATGAAGAAAATTTGGTAGAAATCATGGATTATATATATTGTGTAATGTTTATTAAGAATACTCAACTCGTTAATGTTCTATGGCTGAATCATAAATTCAAGGATGCCACATTAGAAACCTAAGTTGTCATAAATCATAGATATCATCATTTTTGAATGAAACTGACATAATTTATATTGAGAAATTCATTTTATTGGTTATAATGCAACAACCAAATGTTTTATCTGAATTTTCTTTAAAATAAACTTGAATTATTTGAGAGCCTTCTTTACATGAAACACTGACTCTAAATGAACCATAATATAGTATACCAGTATAACCTTTCCATTTGATTAATAGGTATGAATAGAATTAAATATATTATGAAATATATATAATTGTTTTATAAATTCCAATGAATTTATTAATTCCTAATAAATAACCATTTAATTTTAATAAAATCATATTATTATTTAAAGAACTATTTTCAAAGAAATGTATTTTTCAACTTGTTATGTATTATTTTATAAAAAAGTATATTGGTCTCTATTAAAAAGTGATTTTAATAAAATTTAATAGTAATTTATGAAAAAATAGACATACATTAGTTATTTAAATGTTTGGAATAAAGATAAAATCATTTAAAATAAAAAAAGATCTATTTTTCATAAAACTGTTTGTAGGTGCACAATTTGTTTATATCAGAATAAATTAAATAAATCATTAGTTATTTATAAATATAATTAAATTTATAAATTATATATTCAATAAAATATTTTTGAATTAATTTTATTGTTTTTACAAGGAATTTAATGAAAATAAATTTATTTTTATTCTTAAAAATTCATTTTTCTAAAAACAAAGTTTCGTTGCATATTGTAAATTTATATTAATATTAAATTAATCCACTTATAAAAATTGAATTTGATAAAAATGATTACGTATTTGGAATCCACATTTCTAAAATTTTAAATTAGGAAGCTTTCATTTTTTATCATATTGAATAGTAAAAAAGGTAAAAATTTGTTAACAGATTTAAGCTTAAAATAGGTTTACCGTGGAGGGGGTGGTTAAGACAAGGGATACAAGTAAGAATGTACATTGACATAATAATTATTTTTTGGATGGAATTAGACCCCATATTATCCTACCATCTAATCCTTGTCCATATGGATCCACTTCCACAAGAAAGTTATATTATCTGATTTATATATTTTAAGCACTTCCATGTGGGTCCCTTTTCTCACTTATAAAAATGAACCCCATTTAATTTATTATTAGTGAATTTTGAGACTTATATTTTACTGAATACTTGATGTAAAACAATTATATAATTTTCCATTTATTCTATAGCCCTTTTACTCCTACAATTAATCTTTCAAGTCTTAAGGTGTAAGAGAAATGAGGTTTCCCAAAGAAGAGGTATAAATCTTAATCGTGCACGTTCAACATTATTTCATATTAAAACATCTCTAAACATAATTTAATGATATAAATATCATTAATATTGTACCATTAATACAATTAGTTGTTATTATGATGATTTATCAACCATTTTACACCTCCATCCAATGAAATATGAAATGAAATTATCACCCTTGTGTACTTGTGGTCAACCACCTCCATGTAACAATATGATTAATTTTCAATCACCTCAAAAAATTTATGGGTATAATTATTGATTTAATAATTATAAGTTGTTTTTATCATATAATTATTACTATATAAAGATGATATATTTTTTATATTTCTTTTAGTTTTTGTTATAAAATGAAAATAACTTTCATGAATACATACAGACTATTGTCTCCATGAACAGTATGATTCATCTGTCTATGTATACCATTTATGGATGATTTATCAATGATAATATTACAAAGTCATTAACTTAAATACCATTACATATAAAAAAATAAATATTTAACATGTGGAAACAATTTTTTTAATAAACAAATATAAATAAATTAGCATTTAAATGTTATAAATGGAAAACAATGATATTATAAGTATTAATATGGTCATTTTATATAATTAAATTTATTTTATATTTAATTTATATTAGGATAGATTACTTAGAAATTATGTTGAACTTGAGGTAAGGGTTTTTTGTTAAAATATCACTTTTTACCAGTTTTTTTATGCCTAACTTTTATGATGAAAAATTCAAATAATATATCTCAAAAAATATTATTACTTTTATTCTCCCATGGTTATTTTTTAAAATTTCATTTTTCTTTTCATTTTCCTCTCTTTATTTACTAAAATGTATGAATTATTTTAGGAAAACCAAATATGTTTTTCTATTCAGTCGATAATTTTTTTTCAATGTCCATAATTTATATAAAATAATTTCAAGAATGTTTTTAATAATCAATTATTATGTTTAGAGTCACTTTTAAACATGTTTTACATTCAAAAAAAATTCTTAAAGAAAATACTTTTTTTAAAAGATATTCTTTTTACCAAAGGTGTGAACAGAAACATTGTTTTAAAATACACCACACAAATAACTTTTCCTACCATCATGAATACCCTTTGATATATAGATTCCATTAAATTTTTCCATTGTTATTTTGAAATACATTTTTTTCCTTAATAATTTTGAAATTTTTTTATTTGAAATACCAGATTTCAAAATGAAAAGGGTATTTTCGTAATAAAATATTATTGTGATATTTTATAAAAAAATCATCTATGATAACTTCCTTTGATGTCACTTATGATTCACTAGGGATATAATTCTATGATTCTATAATAATTGTTTATTTATATGGTTATTTACAATGACGATGGAATCTTAACAAAACATATTTTCATTTCTATGGGTTATGCTAGGACTAAAAGATAGCTATTTTTATGATCTTATGGTGTACATATGAATTGATTATGAATATGTGATGGGTTGGTCCATTACATTACTCCAATGAACTGGGTAATGATTAATTTTTTATGATTTGAAAGATTACATGGTAGGCTATCCCAATACAAAAAGAGGGTACACTAGAGGTTATCCCCAGTCCAATGTAGGTATATAGGTGGATTTCCCAAGAAAAACATGTCACGGATATCTTAGTGGGTAACATTTTCATGACATTTATATTATTATAATTATTAGGAACTTTATTCCATGATTCGTTATTATGATCTATGAGTTTCTATGTAATATTTTCAAATGTTATTCTAATGTTATCATACCCCTGTGATCATATTATTCTTTAAAATTATTATTAATTGATATATCCATTGATTATCTTTATTGAGAATCTCAACTCACCCTTTATTATGTTTACTTTTACCCAAGGCATAGAGAAAGGTTTTATTTATGATATAACGAATAAGGGTGAGAGTTGTGAAGAACTTATTCGGAGATTATGTAGATCTTTTATACACCATTTGTTTATGAAAAAATATTTTCAAACACACTAATCTATAATGCATTTGGTGTGCATTGAGTTTATATTTAATGAATATTCATCTAATAATATGTATTATTTATGTATAAAATATTTGTATTAAATCAGGCCTAATTTCTCTTGTGTTTTGAGGATAAATAGTAGGTAATAAGTCAGTCCTGGTGAGACTCATTGGATTGTTGGTAAGAACATTCTTAAAAACACGAGAATGACTAATAATATAACATTTATATTTACAAGAGTGGATAAAAAATGTGTAAAGGGTTAAAAATGTTCTACTTTCCAATTTTATATAAATTATATGAAGTCTCAATCTAGTTTCATGATTTACCTAAATAGAAAATTAATCAATTAGAGGAGGTCCAAACTAGACACCATAACAAACTCGACCTTAGATGTAGAGTAAACCAATGAATCCTATATTGAAAAGAAAGATGTTTTTGTTAAGAATTTCATTAAAAACATGGAGTTGTTTCTAGCATTGAGAGGGAAATTATTCATTACTATGACAAAAATGGAGCTATTTCTCAGGATAAATAACCCTTGTCTCACCAAAGGAATAAATACTTCCATCAAAAATACCATCTTGTATAAGAGATCAAAGAGAGGGTTGCTGTAAATATGTGTTTTGTAGAAATATAAGAGAATATTAAGGATCCATTAATAAATCCATCATCTCACAAACAAAATTAAGGTCATATGGAAAATATGGGTGTCTAACATATGATATATTGTTTATAATGGTTTAAAATATATCATGATTTTATAATAAAGGTAATATAAATTTATCATTCATTCATGTGTGATTCTATTTACTTTATATAAATATTGAAATGATAATATCCCCACAAAGTACAACTATGAGTTTTCCTTATTTAATAATCATCATGGTTTATAATGGGTTGTGATATAATATTAATGTTTTGAGGAAAAGAAGACTATACTCATTATGATGGCTCACATATGAGATAAAAATAATGGATTTAAGAGTTAAAAAGTATAGAAATTTTACATGGAATGATCCACCAAAGTATATCGCATATAATATTATGCAATCATCATTATACTTAGGAGTGTATGATTATTATCAATACTTCGTCTGCATGGTTAGATTGATAGCATGCATGTAACGACTTGATAATTTTCAATGATAATTCTTTCCTAAAAATTCATGTTATATTATTTTATACTCAACAAAACTATATCCATTTATTAATGAAGTGAGTATAATTGAATTGAGACTATTGGGTTTTGACCATTTTATGACCATTGGTTAGTTATGTCCAATGGTCAAAATGACCATGGAAAAGTATACTCTTAAAATTATGGTTATTTTTTATTAATAGGAATGATAATGGTTAATTAATACAGAAAGAAGATTCGATGGCCTCATTCAGTAGAATTGGGCCTTATGAATCCTATTTGTCGAATTTTGGGAAGGAGGTAGCATTAATGGACTTCAATATGGAACAAGCCAAAGGCAAGCATCAACATATTAACTTTCAAATAAATTGAATAAGGGAAAAGTTCAAGTTAGTGGTGATTACCCCACAGGCGATATTATCTAATCCTCCCTAAGAGTATATCACCATCACACACCTTACCCTTAGGTCATATGCGGGTGTTATAAGGGGCTATGTTTCATGGCCTTAGTCACTTAAATTGTTATCCCTTTGTTTTAATAAATTTTTTATTTCATCATTTCCATTAAATGTATAGTTATGTTTAATAAAATATATATTTAATTGAGAACAATTTGATAAACTTATTTAATAGGTAAAAATTTCCTTTTTTTCATAGATTTCTCGTACTTAGAGAATTATTATGGTAAAATAATCATCATTTTTTAATTTCCAATGTCAAAAATAATCTTGGGTGAATTTTTAGTATTTTTATAATAGGTTTCATATTTTGATTAATATTGAAATCTATTGCATTGTAGTTAAGACCGTTTTTTTCATTTAAATAATTTTAATACTATAAATAATTGTTTTTGTGAAATTATTTTCTAAAAACAGACATACATAGTTGCAATCAGTTGGTTATTTAGAGTCTAATAAGATCAACATTTTTCGGTGAATGAAAACATTACCCTTTGGAATAGTAATGATACCCTTATGAATAGTAATATTTCTATTGGAATTGTAACCTCACCTAAGGAAGTATAAATATATTTTATGCATCTTAAATAGTAATGTGGTGTAATTATATTATAGAATAAGTAAATAAATGATTTTGAAATTTTTAGTTAAGTATTAGTAATTTTATAAAACATAAATGTTTATTTATAAATTTATAATTAATTAATTTGAAAAGGAAATTAATTTTCATAAAATGGAGTTAATTTTTGAATTATACACATCAAAAAATTATTAGGGTGAATTTTTTTGATTTTTCTGAAAAGTTAAATTTTTAGTGAATAAAAAAATACAGATTTGAATTTTTGGTATGTTTAATGACATCATTAACGGTGTAATAATTATTGTCGAATATTGAGGATTAAAATATCATATAATATGTCTTAAGTTGAATATATGATTGGAAAATACCGTGGGATTTCCCGTTTTTTGGAAAATACCACTTCTGAGGTGTCCTCATCAATTAATAAAAAAAATCCTTCAGTTTTTATATAAATATCCACCCATTACTCTATTAAATTTCATTAGAAATTAAATATTCTTGAATCTATGATAGTATTACCTCCCAAGGCATCCTCTCATGGTTTCCTCATGCTCCCCAAGGTCCTGATCTTCATGGTTTAGGAGTCACTCATCAAGGTAATGGAATTCTCAACTTATGTTTTCCTTTCAAGTTCTCTTTTTATGTGGGTTGTCTTTAAAATTTCCATATCATGTTCTTATATCCATTTTTTCTATTATTTTACTTTATTAATGTTAATTTATGAATGGTAGACCCTTGTCTCCTATTTTTTTTATTTCCAACTAAAACCATGTTTCATAGCCTTTATGCTGCCTTATTTTCATCCCATAATTTATCTCATTTTATCAAGAAATATTTTATTTTATTTTGTGAATACACAATACTCTATCTTCCCTAGGGGTATTCACATAGATTTAAAAATGGTATATTTTAAATCTATTTATGAACATATGTGAAACCCTCCTTCCTTTATCAGGTGTTTAAAATGATAAAAACATCATATTTTAAGCACTTTTTAAAACACCTTGATTTGGAAATGAAACCCTTTTATTTTATTCTCCATGGGTTATTTTTTGAGATGTATTATTATCACATATGTGGATATCATTAATTAATACATATGAATTTTTTCCCTAATATTGTTCCAATTCATTAGTTAAAGAATTTAATCTATAGATATGACAAGTTTTATGATACCTTGGTTAATTAACTTGGAAATGTTTATGACGCCTCCGTGATAAACCATGGTGGTATGCTTATGAATGACTCAATGAAATTTTGTAGCCCCATTTCGAATTAATTATTAAATTTATTTTATTTATTATATTACTCATTTTCATTTTTTATTCCATATTTATATTCATCAAGTTCCTATCAATATTTCTCAAGATCACATGTAAACTACTTCACTTATTATCCGTTACTAGGCCTTCTGGTCATCCATTCCATTTATAAATGTACCCTAGTAATAATATAAAATAAATTTACATAGGAAGGACCATTAATAATACCTTATAAAGGAATAGAAGAATTTTTCATGTATTCATGTATTATGTACCTACTTCAAAGACACTAAACTATAAAAGATCCTCTATTTATAAAATGTTATGTAAAGTTATGTAATAAAATGGTAGAATGGATTAGTTGGAATCAAATAATGGTTTAGTTATCTTTGAAAATTATGATATGAAAATTTCAAGAAGTACCCAATATAAAAGTTTAAATATAGGAAAACATATGGTTAAATTTGAGAAATAATATGTAAGTGGTTTCTGAAAAAATAATTCCCTATCTAGATTCGAAAACTTTGTCTTAAATCTAGTGAAAATGTATCTAGAGGTAAACCCTAAAGCCACTACATTGTGATAGACTTTAACAGGAACTAGTTTTTGACAACAGGCTTTGCCGCACTCTTGTTTTGACTCTCATAGAGGATATTATTGGTTAATCACAATCTTATTATGAATCATTATGAATGATTTATTGAAAATTTAATTGTTTTTAATGAATAAAATGTTTACAAATGGTGTTATATGACATAAAGTTTCCATTAGAACGATAAGATTATTAAATAAAACAACATTATCACTAAGGTTTTCTAATTTAATGAAATGGTGGGAAATAGGATAAACCACGTAAATGGTGAGTGCAACAGTCTAGGTGATGACAACCCTCCAATGTAATACTAAATATAAACCCTCATGAGACTCATTAATCAAATAAATCGAGTTATGGGAAATATCTTGAATCAAGCCACAAGCCAGGATTCACCATGAGGGGAACAACTTTTTGTTGAGTCCATTATTCACTAATGACCACTAACATTCTGTGGATCTACTGACCCATTGATAGCTGAGCACTGGATAAGATCTATCAAAAATATCTTTTCTATAATTCAATATTCAAAACAATAGAACGTCACTATGGATATTTGTTGCTTAGAGGGAGAAGCTGATAAGTGATGGATTTTGATTAAAAATACAATTCCAAGATAAGACATTGAAGTTACAGTGCAGGATGAGTTCTGGGGATCCTTTTTCAAAAAATATTTCCCATGTTCAATGAAAATAAAAATAGAGAAGGAATTGTTCGAGCTAAAATAGAAGGGAAATGAATATGTGGGAATCTATGAGATGAACATAGAAAGGCCTTCACATTACACCTCTATTTTTTTATGAATCTAAATGGGAAGGTTGATAGATTCTTTAGTGTAATAAGACCTCATCTACGAAATAATATTTCCATCCAAGAGTATAATAACATTTAATAGAATTTGAGTAGTGCTATGAAAGTTGAGATAGAGTTTTGTGAGACATAGTGGTATCATAAATCAAATGAAAAGAAGAGATATTTGGTTCTAAACATAGGGATGATATTTGACCATGGAATAGGAGGAATGAAATTTCATCTTTCCCTATGTAATAAATGTGTCAAGAATAATTCGGGGAACTACTGGCTTGAGATCAAGAAATATTACAAGTGTGAATGAGAAGGACATATTGCTCGAAATTTTTGTAGTGAGGTGAAGCCTAAACTTACCTACACTAGTGAAAATTTTAAGATGGCGTAATTTCTACATGGAGTCCAATGATTCAAGTGTGGAAAGCTAGTGCACTTTTCCAATCACTATCCAAATATGAGGGCAGTAGAGGGGAATCTCCACCATCCTCAGTATAGTCCAAGAGAGAAAGGTCATGATTTTTCTATCATAATGGCTGAAGTTGAATCTCTGAATGATGTGATGGTGGGTACTCTCATTGTTATCTCGTAGATATTAATTTCAATGTATTATTATAGTTATACGTGATCCATTATTTCCTCAATGTTTTCAAAGAATATAGAATCAGTACCTAATCTACTAGAAGTTGAACTATTAATCAAGACTCATGGTGAGATTATCGAAGCATAAATAGTGTATATAAACTCTAGTATTTAATTTGGTTAGCATAATCTCATCACAAATCTAGTAGTCATTATCATGTTGGAATACAAAAATTATACTATGGATAGACTAGCTCCCAAATTATAATGATAAAATCAACAGAAGAAGCAGGGAAATGTCAATTGTATTGAATAGAAACCCTATAGTTGTTTTCAAAGGATATATATATTGATCTTATCTTTTTCTAGAAGCACTGCATGTAGCATTATTTATTTTTCTTATTGGCGAAGATGAAGAAGGAAATGACTGAATATGTATATAGAGTGTCCCTGTCATTTTAGAATACATTGATGTATTTCTTAATGATTTATCTAGGCCTCCCCCAGAAAGAGAGGGAGAGTTATTCATTGAATCTATGCTTGGATCCAATCTGATATCAAGAACCCTGTATAGAATGGAGAATGTGGATCTGAAGGAATTAAAGAATCAACTCCAAGAACTTTTAGATAAGGGGTTTATCCAGACCAGTGTATCTCCTTGTGGAGAAACATTACTCTTTATGAAGAAGAATTATAGATCAATTCACTTATGCATTGATTATAGAGAACTTAATGAGATCACATTAAAGAAAAAATACCTTGTTCCAATAATTGATGATTTATTTATCCAGATTCATGGGTCTCAATTATTCTCCAAGATTGATCTTCATTCTGGTTATCATTAATTGAGGTTGAATAAAGAATAGATTCCAATGTCTACCTTCTGATCAAGATATGGGAATAATCAATTTATTGTTATGCCCTTTAGCTTGACTAATGCTCTGACTATTTTTATGGATTTAATGAATAGAGTATTTAAGAACTACCTTGATAACATTTTGGTAATTTTTATTGATGATATTATAATATATTATAAAAATAATGTGGATCATGAGGATCATCTATGGGATATATCATAAACTCTAAGAAAGTAGATGTTATTTGGATAGTTTAGAAAATGTAAATTTTGGTGACAACAAGTTTTTTTCTTGGGGACTATTGCAACCCATAATGAAATCTCATTTTACCATGCCATCATAAGGGTTATATAGGAGTGTCCTAACCCTAAAATAATAACTGAGATTCATTGTTTATTTGTTTTAGCAAGAAATTATAGGAGTTTTTTGAAAACAAAATCACAATATTATAATCCCTTAAACTAGTTAACTCGAAAAGGGTTCATGTTCATCTGGACAAAGAAGTGTGAAGAATGTTTCCATGAGTTGAAGCAGAGATTGGTTACTTCACCCATGTTAACTCTACCATATTTCAAAAAAGGATTTATTATTTTTAGCTATGCATATCTAAAAGGAATGGGTTGAATACATATGTAAAATGAAAGGGTGATTTCTTATGAATCTTGATAGTTGAAGCCACATGAGTAGAACTAACCTACACATGACTTGAATATGGTTGTGGTTTTTTTTTTTGCTCTGAATAAGTGGAGGTATTATCTTTATAGGGAGAAAAGTGATATATATACACATACCACAAAATTTTTAAGTATATATTCATGAAAAAGGAAGTGAAAATTATATAGAGGAGATGGTTGGAGCTTCTTAAAAACTATGATTGTTCATTTCATTATCATTCAGAAGAAGAAATAAAGTCATTGATGTAATAAGTAGGAAAGTCCCTCTTATTCTAGAAATGATGAGGATTCAAAGATATCCTTTTATCAATGACATATTAAAAATGGACATGGGAATCATAAGGGAAGAGACATCATTAACCCTATCCTAAATGATTTATCAACCATCATTAATAGAGATGATTAAGAAATCTCAAAAGGAGGATCATTTTTTGTAGAATAAGATAAAGGCTATGAAGAGTGAGATATTTCCTATGTTCAATATTGACCAGTTAAGTGTATTTAAGTTTTATATAAGGATATGTGTTCCATCTATTCTAGAAATAAATAAAGAGATGTTGGATGAAGCTCATAACCATACTTTCCCTATATATCTTGGAAGCACAAAAATGTATATGGGCCTTCATGATCATTATTTTTTTGATAACATGAAAAGGTATATTCCAAACTATACCACATGGTTCCAAGTGTGTTAAAAAGTGGAGGAAAGAGGCAAATTCTTAAAGTGGTATTACAACCACTACCCAAACCCGCATGGAAGTGGGATAATATCACTATGGGATTTTTTCTCTAATCTCCTGAGAACTTACAGAAGAAACAATGAGATATGGGTTATAGTGGACCTTCTCACCTAGACTACCCATTTTATCTCAATTCTATAAGATTTATATCTTGAAAAACTCACCACGATATATGTGAAGGAATTGGAAAGGCTTCATGGAGTTCCACTCCCTATCGTATCTAATCATGATCCATGGTTCACATGAAAATTCTAAACAAGTATTCAACATGATTTGAGTATTAAATTGAATTTTAGGAGAACTTATCATCCCCAAACTGATGGTCAATCTAAAATTACTATTCAAACACTCAAGGACATGCTAATAACAAGCTCAATGGAATTTAAAGGTGGATGGGATGAACATATCCCATTAGCGGAGTTCTCTTAGAACAACAATTTCTATTAAATAATTCAAATGGAACCATATGAAACTCTCTTAGATAAGTGATATAGAACTACTAATTTTTGGCATGAAGCTGGTGAGATAAATCTTCTAGTGCCAGATCTTTTACAAGAGATGATAGAAAAAGTTCATTGCATCCAACAACACATAAACCCTGCTCAGAGTCGAAAAAAGAGTTATGTTTACAACAATCGAAGGGACTAGGAATTTTATTTCAGTGACAAAGTGTTCCTTTGAATCTCACATTGGAATAGAGTGATGGGGTTTGGGATAAAATGGAAGCTCAGCCCTAGGTAAATTGTCCCCCGTGAAATCCATGATCACTTATGAGAAGTGGCCTATCCACATGTACATCCTCCAAATCTAGCACTAGTTGATGATGTTTTCCATGTATCCTTATAGAGGAAGTACATACATAGACCTTTACGTGTACTAAATCTAGAGGTGGTACAACATGAAAAAGGCCTCTCTTATGAGGATTAGCCAGTGGAGTTCTTGGACCATATAGACAAGGTCCTATGAAACATGACTACCCAACTTGTTAAAGTGTTTTGGAGGAACCAAAAATATGATGAAGTGGTGTGGGAACCATAGGAAACAATGAGGTAGATGTTCCATCACCTTTTCAAAAATTAGAGAACAAGTTGAAATTAAGGGGAAGAAATTTCTTAATTAGATAATAACATAATGACCATACTTCGTGAATTATAATTTTTTTATAAAAATATGTGTTATATAATTTTGTACTCAATAAAAATCTATACGTTTATTAATGAAGTGAGTATAATTGAAATGAGACTGTTGGGTTTCGACCGTTATATGATCGTTGGTCAATTATGAACATTGGTCAAAATGACCGTTAGAAACTATACTCTTACCAGTATGATTATTGTTTGTAAGTAAAAATTATAACTGTTAATTAATGCAGAAATAAGAGTTGATGGCCTCAACCAGTAGAATTGTGTCATACAAAGCACATTTTTGAGAGCTTTGGAAGGAGTTATCATAACTGGGATTCACTATTGACCATGCCCAAGATGAGATTCAACATGTTAATCCTGAATGAAATCTCCTAAGGGAGAATTTCAACTTCATGGAGATTACCACTCGGGCGATGTTTTCTGAGCCGCCCAAAGATTTTATCACCATCACACACCTTACCCATAGTATATATGCAGGTGTTATAAGGGGTTATGTGTATAGGCATTATTCACATAAATTTTAATTCCTTTATTTTAATAAAATTTTTATTTCATCATTTTATTTTTAAGTGTTGATTTGTTTGATAAAATATATCTTTAATTTAGAAAAATTTGATAAATTGATTTTGCAGTTAAGAATTGTAATTTTAATAAATTTCTCACACTGAGGGAACTGTTTTGGTAAAATAAACATCATTTTTGAATTTCAAATGTAAAAATTAATCTAGGATGAATTTTTAGTATTTTTCTAAGAAGTTTCATATTTTGATGAATATTTAAAACTACTAAATTGTAGTTAAAAATGTTTTCATTATTTAAATAGTTTTTATAAATTAAATAATTTTTTTTTGAAATTATTTTTAAAAAACAAATATAAATGTTTTCGATCAGTAATTTATTTAGAGTCTAATAGTATCAACTATTTTTGGTGAATGGTAACATACCCCTTTAAAATGGAAATGTTAACCGTATGAATATTAACATTACCAATGGAATATTAATCACACCTAATTAAGTATAAATAAATTATAGGAATCATAAATGATAATGGATATAATTATATCATAGCATATGTAAATAAATGTTTTAAAAATTATTAGTTAAGTATCAGTAATTTTATTTAACCTAAATGTTTATTTACAAATTTATAATTAATTCAATTGAAAATGAAATTAATTTTTCCATAATGGAGTTCATTTTTTAAATCTACATGTCAAAAAATAGTTAGGGTTATTTTTTTGTATTTATATGACATAGTTGAATTTTCAGTGAATAGTAAAAAATACAGTTTTGAGTTTCTTGTGTGTATAATGACATCATTAATAATGTAATAATGAGGTAATAATTCTAGTTGACTATTTATTATTAAAATATGATATTAGGTGTCCTATTTGGCCAATACCATGGGAAAATACAATGGGAAATCCCATTGGGTTTCAGACACCACTACTGAGGTGTCCTCAGAAATTAATAAAACCCTCCTTTGATTTTTTAATAAATACCCACTCATTCCTCCATAAGATTTCATTATAAATTAAATATCCTCGAATATAATGTATTATTACATCCCAAGTAGTCCTCCTAATGTTTCTTCAATTCCTTAAGGTTATGATTTTTGTGTATTAGTTGTCACCCTTCAAGGTAAGGAAAATCTCATGTTCTCTTTTTCTTTGAAGTTATCTTTTTATGTGGTAGGTCTTTAAAATTTCCTTATAATGTCTATATATCCATTTAATTCAATTAATATAAATTATTAAGATCAATTTATTAATTTTTGAAACTTTTTCCCTCTATTTTTAATGTTTTCTAAAACTATATGTCATAGTCATTATGCTGCCAAATTTTCGTCTCAAAATTTCTCACTTTTTATCAAGAAATTATTTTATATTATTTTTTGAATACTAAATCCTATAACTCCTACAAGGTAATTCAAATATATGTCAAAATTATCTATCTTAAATCTTTTATTAAAACACATGAAACCTTCCTTCATTTTGCATGGTTTTAAAATGAAAAAAACATCTGGTTGTTAATCAATTTTTAAAACAACATGATTTTGAAATGAAACCCATTTGTTTTATTCTCCACAGGTTATTTATGAGATGTTTTATTATGAAATTTGTGTCTAACATTAATTAATACATAATAAAGTCATTCCATGATAATGATTCAATTCATTGGTTAATGAATTTAATCTCTATTGATGACAAGTTTTATGATACCTTGGTAAATAACATTGGTAATTTTTAACACACCTCGGAGCTAAACCATGGTGATATGATTATGACCGACTCAATTAAATATTGTGTCCACATTTACAAGTTATAAATCATGTTATTTTATTTATGATATGCCTCATTTTATTTTTTATTCCATATTGATATTCTTTAAGTTCTAATCAATATTTCTCAAGACCTTACTTAAACTACTTCTCTTGTTTTCCCTTAATGGTCATTCTTCTCACCCTTTCCTTTGATGTATGTCCCTAGGTAATGATATGGAATAAATATACATAGGATGAACCATTAATAATCCTTTATAAATGAATAGATGATTTTTAGTGTTTTCATGTATTATATACCTATTTCCAAGTCATTAAACTGTAAAAGAACTTTTATTTGTAAATTGATATGTAATGTTATGTAATAAAAAATGGGAGTCCTTATTGTATGATAAAATTCATAAAATGATTCATTTATTATGAAATTAATTTATATTTAACTAATAAAAGGGTTGTCGGGTATGTTTCTAATCATGTCACTAGTAGAAGCACCACTCTGATGATATTTATCAAATTTTATAGAAAAAAATACATATGGTATAAATACCCAAACATTACATAAATTGATATCACATCTTAATAGATGAATTTTAATTACATAATATAACTATCAGATTTATAATCGTTTCCATCAATTACCTATGGAAATAAAGACATACAAAAAATTGGTTTATAAAATATCTAAGAAGTCTCGCACTATATTCTTCATAACTGGAACCCTTATTAGGTATGTCTTACTTAGTACCTTTCTTACTAACTTGGGAAGAAAACATAAGAAACGACGAGATAAAATTCTCTGTAAGGCTAAATAATATATTTATCAATGATAACATGAGAATAAAATGAAAATAATGGTATCACAACATGAGAATAATATTGTAAAATCCTACCCTATATATCTAGAAAATAATATTGAGTAGTGGAATAAATCTTTCGAGTTCATAAGACATGAATCATAAAGGAATAAAATAACATGATCCATGAGAGGAAAAAATAATCATAAGACATAAGTTTTTGGCATTAAAATTAACATATATAATCATTTTCTTAATATTCAAGTCTTATTTCCATGTCTATCAGAGTTGTGTGGGTTCACTCACCATACAATGAGAGTATTCCAGGTTCACTCACAAGACTATCAAAGTGTAAAATGTTCCTTACTGAATTGGGTTCACTCATATTTTTATTCTTATATATCTTATAAGATATCAATCTTTACCCAATCCATTGGAGGGAGATATAGGTCTCACTCATCATTGGTTATAAAGTGACCATTATCTATGGTTATAAACTAACCACCTCCTTGTTTATAACAAAACAACTATCCTAGGTTATAATGTGACCAAAATCCTTAATTATAATATAAACAATTTTACATAATGAAAACCACACATAGGTTTTCCACAAGATCATAAATCATTCATCATGTCATAACCCATTAAAAAGGAAATGATTTTCCTAATCATTTCATAATAGCATAACCTATAGAAAGTAAGTGGGTTTCATAATAATATTATAAATTCAACATAGTATAACATTTGGAAAAAGAAAGTTTTTCATAAAAATATATTAATCATAATCAAAAACCAGTCATATAGATAATAAGGGTAGTTCAATTGGATCATATCCTTAGTAAAACATAAGAAACACTAAAGGATGTTATCGTTGATGAATAGATATTCAAGAAAATTTTCATTAAAAAATTCATGATGAAAAATATCCATACCATTTTAAAAAAACTTATGAAAAAATTAAATATTTACTAAATATTAATGAAAAAAAATTATTTTTGAATAAAATTAAAAACATGAAATATAATATTTAAATCAATGATTGGTCATGATGATTATATATATTTTTCTTTCCATAAATGTTAAAACAAATATTCCTTTAAAAGTTTTGGTAAAATTCAAAAGGACCTTCACTAGAAAATCATAAGAAGATACCTTTAAAACCATTTTGTAAAAAGTCAAACGGGGTACAAATTTATTTTAGCAATCATTTAATAATAATAAAAACTTTTTCTAAAATATTTCAATAAAATATGCTCATGGAAAAAAATGTATTTTTGAATGAAGAGAGAAATAGTGTTAATTTTTCATTCAATTATTATTTTGGACTCTTGAGTACATAAATTAAGGAAAATTAGATGAAGAAAAGTAATTTATTGAAATTACAAGAGGATTAGAAAATTCAATTTTTATATTGATATGTATATCATAATTTCTCATTATTTGAAGCATAATCAAAAACAATCCCGATATACAATGAGATTGTATCATAAAACACATACAACTTCGGTACCTTTTGAAAAGAAATCCCCATTAAAGAATAATTATAAAATAAAACAATAAATATAATGAAAATAAGGATATTAATGATATAATATGAAAAAAAAATGAGTACATATACCAATAAAAGAAACAAGTGGGTAATATGGAATATGTCTCTATAAAAAGAAAAGGGAAACTAGAATCCCATACCAAAGGACTCACTTCCATCTTATGTGTTGGAATGTACTATATATTAAATATATATTTAAAATAAATATATTATAGACCCACAATATATATATATATATAATACCATATCTCAATAACTTAAAACCTTTTATCACCCATTTTAACACCTTTTCAAAATCACAACTCTAAGTGATATCTGGTTCATTTTTCAAGTCTATTCTAGTTAGGTAGTTTTGATCCTTGTATTTTGATCATAGTTTTATCATATAAAAATGTTAATAATGATATAAATACCATATATATTCATTATATGTGTTAATTTTCATCCATAAAATTATAGATAGAAAAATAAACTACACTGTTAATGGATACGGTAGGCCGTACACATGAATGCAATTTTCATTTTTATACAAATTAGAATAAATAAAGGAAAATAATAATATAACTTTACAAGGTTATTATTACATAATAATTATCATTTATGTTCTTAAAATTAATTCTAATTACCATCCATCTAAAATTTAAATGAAAAACGAATCATATCAATTCATGGTAGTGGTAGTCCACACGTACACATGTGCAACATTATCGTTACCCAAAGGATTGGATCTTAAGAAGATAAAAGTAATAGTATCATTACAGAAATATAATTTTTTTAATAAATACCATATATATATATATATAACCCATCATATAATCCATCAATAAAATAATGTAAATAAAAAATAATTGTATCTCTATGTTGAGATAGTAAGATGTATGTTCTCACTAGCGATACTTTCACTTATTATTTGGTGAGAAAGAGGGTGTATAATGATGTTTTAATAATATTAATAAAATTAAATAATATTTAGGATAGCGATTATTTTATTTTATCATAAAGAACAAATATTTAGTTAAGGTAAAGAAGAGAAAAAAAAGAATGTGATCGATTAAGGCGATTACATCCTATTTGAAACGAATCATTTAAATCTATTCTGAAGGGATCAATGGTTGGTCATTTTCTAACACTATAACCACTGTAATGTGTATATAAAGAAAATTTTCCGATGTTTTTTGATCTTGAATGCTAAAATTGGTGTAATGAAGTGATGGTGGATGTACCCTTTTATAATTTATGTTAGGGGCACATTTCAAAATTTTTCAAAAGATAACATAATAATAAATTCATTCTCAAGAAAACTACCTCCAAATAGACGTGTAAAAAAATTTAGGAAAGAGTATTAATACAATAAAAATATAAAATTTATATATGTTTTTATTTTATTTTAATCTTTTTCATTTTGATTAACGCCTAATTAACAATTTTAAATTTTTACTATGCTAACAACTTTTTCAATATTAAAGGTTTGTAATTTTTACCTATAAGGTGAAAATTGGCCAATAAATGGACAATTTGTATCATTTTAGACCAGATAATAAATGAATTTTCTTATTTAGAGACATTATTATTATTAAATACTTTAATAAAATATTATTTTGATAAAATATCATTATTGTCAATTTTGACACAATTTATATACATTGAATTAAAATAAATAAAGAAAAAGTTTGAATTAAAAAAATAACAATTTAACTTAACATTAATATTTTATATTAATATAAAAATTTAATGTAACATATTAACTCACTCAAATTATTTTTCTTTTATCATTTTTGAAATCATTTTTTATATTTTTCTAATATGAGAAATATTGCATCAGTGTTGCATAAGCAGTTAAGGTCATTTGATAATATATAAAAATTATTAATAAATTAATATAATGAAAATAATTTCATTAATTTTAAAGTATACAATAATATTAATTTATAAATTGGTTTCTCACTATGTGGACACATAAGATATATTTTAAACAATGAGACTGGCATTTTTTTAACTTTTATTGATTTAGTTATCATATAGTTCATTCCCATTTAGTAGTGTGCATTAAAATAATAAATTTATAATCTAAGGTGATAATTATCCAATTAATTTAATCAAATAATAATTAGGATAAAAATTATGTCATTTTTCCATATTTTTAACCCAGATTAACCTGATTTACCCTTTCCTAAGGTGATAAATTTTACCAGTGATAATATCCATATTATAAAAAATAAAAGGGATATATTTATAAAATTTTAATTTCATGATTATAAATATGGGATCCATTTTATAAAATTAATATTCTAAAATTGGATCAAATAAAATTCAAAATAATCATGCAACTCACGATGATAACTTCTTTTTATAAAAATATATTTTTATGCACAAAACATGGTTTATTATTATCCCATGAGTATAATGACATTAAAAAATGATAGAATATTTTACTGAATATATAAAATATTAATTTCATAAAAAATATTTCAATAATATCTATTAATTTATCTTATTAAGATAAAAATAACTTTCATGCATAAAAATAGCTTTTTCGAAAAATGCATTTTTATATATAATTTTTTTTAAAAACATTGAACATAAAATTGATTCCAAAGAATGTAATTAGATTATTTATAATATAATATATCTATTTTTACTTTTAAAACAAATAAAAAATTCATTTTTTACATGTATGAAATAAAAATATATTTTTCTATAAAAAAATTTAGTTACCACTATTCCCTGGAAAATTAATCTATTCAGAAGATTCGCAGAATTTAACCCTAAGAAATGTTTTATGTTATTATTTCAAAAATACAGTTATTTTTATGAAATAATGTTTTTAATATTTTGAAAAGTTCAATATAATATTTAATCACAAAAAGAAATATATATCATTTTGACAAAAAACGTTTTTTAATCATAATATAACTTTGCTAAAAAAATTGTAATTTTATAAGTATTAATAAGTTAATTTATATTGAGTTGGTTACTTTTATATATACATAAATTATTCAATTATATTCATACCCAACAATTTAATATCTAGGTTATAATTACCATGTTATAATATTTTAATATTATATGATAGTTCATTTAAACTCAATGTTGTGAGTAGCATAATATATAAAAAATGATTTGAAGACAAATATTTTCTAAAATTATGGGGTGTAACATTATAATTATTAAATAAACTATGTCCTATAAATTTTAACATGTCCTTGATAATCAAATGTTTGATATTTGAAATGTTTTTTTTTTCAAAACTAACATTTTAGAAAGGGTTCATAAAACTTATCCTTAAATGAGGGAAAGGGAAGAATAAAGGACCCCACAAAAATAAGATTCCAAATATGAGAAAAGAAGTTTGAAGTGATAAAAATGGAACTGGAAAGAAAAATGATGCTGAAGGACTAATAAAAAGCGATGCAGAATATGATCAAGAAAAAGATAACAACCAAAAACCCCTAAATTAGTGTGGGGTAAAAACAATATAAATTCATTGGAATTGAAGGTTATAGGGAACTTATTTTGTCTTAATATCCATTTACTATAGTTGAGGCATTAATTTAGCATCTATATTATGAATATAATGAAATATTCTTCTTGACAATTATAATTTCATACTTTAATCAAATTTCTATCACGATCTAATTTTTTTATCCAAATAATGAGTATTTGATAAGATGTTTTTTGCTTAAAGCACTAAAATAGGCATCTAATGGATTGAAAAATTATATCAAGATATTTACATTGTATTTATAAATTAACAAACACCAAAAAATGGTTATCATAAGTTAATTATTGAAATGAATAAACCACTTTATGAGAAAATACCACATTAATTTACAAAACCTTAACTACATCAATACCTCATTATTAAAGAATGTTTTAATCATATTTTCTATATCATTCCATACATATTACATCTTCAAAAAAAATTAATTACAATCTTTCCAAATAATTTTTCAGGTTAAGTCACTTGTTATTCTTAAGAGTTACATATACTTAAATTCAATGTAACATCTCACAAATATTATTAATAAAAATGTTAAATTACTATATAATCTTTTCATGTGGTCAAATTCACGAAAATATCATGAATCAAATTTAGATACAAACATAAAAAGTAATCCTTAACTTGTCCATAAATATCTTTGAAAATATTACCTTGTCAACAAATCACATTTAAACCATCAATATTACCTATATCACACTATCCAGTAGTCTATAATTAACTTACCATCAAATAATATATCAACCCTAAAGAGTATTAAATACTCAATATGTTATCAAATTTTCGTCACTTAAAAAATTAATATGGGGGGTTTTTATGCCTTTTAAAATAAAATTGAACTGAAACTTTTAAAAACAATACGGTATTTATGTCAACTTTACATGAAAACATATATTTTTCCAAAATTAACACAATCCTTATTAATTAAATATGTTCAAAACTATTGAATATTATCAACAAATACAGAAGTTTATTAAAAACACTCAAATATATCCTAAATAACTTTTTATAAAATGGAGAATCAATTTAAATGTTCTAAATACTATTCATTTCATTCATATCAATATCCATAATAAACATTATTAACTCCAAATCAGACAGATTTTAAGGTTTACCTTTACCTTAATGATGTGTTCTCAAAAAATATCACCTTATAACTTAATAAATTTTCTTGTTTTTTAGTACCATTCAAAATTTGTTTTAAAATACCTAAAAACTGTAGAACAATCCTTATATGTTTCATGATTTTTATATCATTAAAATAACACTAAAACAATGTAATTATGGAATCAAAATAAATAAAAAATTCAATCTCACCACTTCCATATTAATCCATTAAATAGTATTCACCATCTTATTAGAAAATAGTTCTCTCCTAAAATATAAAATATGAATCATGTATCAATATTCATCAACCTGAATTTAATAATTATTCATACATTTAACATAAGAAAGACTGTTAAAAACCATACCTTTCATACGTCACTCATAGTCTCTTCATCATCATCAATAAAACCATTACTCATAAAACCGTGTTGATTCTTTCCTCAATATTTCTCAATATTACATCAATGTGAATAATTCCCATAATTTACACATTTAAAACATTCAACAATAAATGATACCTTCAGGATACCTCTATTATCATCATCTTCATTAACTAAACATTTACATTTTTCAGAGAAATTTATTTTTTTATGTCATTTTACATAATAAAAATAACTTCACTTTCTTCCAAGAAATTCACATTATTACTTCTTTCCACATTATATACAGTTTGGAATATTAATCATCATTCCTCCATGGTCTTTAAAAATCCATCTTTCTTTTATTTGTTGTTTTATAAAACTCACAAATGTTGATATTGTTAACCATATTACGAGATAGTCGATATGGCATAATCAAAAGGCTTCACATTCAATCTTTTATTTAATTTGTTTACATAAGAGGAAAATAATTCCTCGATCTATCATCATTAACACAAATCCTCTATGTTCCAACCATTTACTAAAACCAAATAGTATAATTTGTGAATCAATAATCATAGTTTAAAAACACATAATCATAAAACATCGTTTATAGAATATTTAAACCATTAATCCTAGTTCTATAAATCCTTTTGTTTAACCTATTCTATACATTATCATTACAAAAAAATTAGAATTTTATCACATAAAAAGACTTATCCCCAAGGATGTTACTAAACTTGTCTCATCATAGTTTTCAATTATCAACTAAATATGGTTTTTATACCAATGATAGAGACCCAGAAATTTCATGCATAGATATCACATATTAATAGATGAATATTAATTACATAATATAACTTTCCATTTAAGGATAGTATTATTATATAGGCTTTGGAAACTTAGATATATGAACAACTAATTCATAAAATATCTAAATCGCCTCCCACTAAGTTCTTCATAACTAGAACCCTTGTTAGAGAAATCATACATAGTAACATTATTTATAACTTGGGAATGGAAATATAATAAAGCATGAACTGAAATTATCAGTAAGGGTAAATAAGGAAGATATCAATGATCACTTGATCATCACTTGATTAAAATGGTATGATAACCTAAGAATAAAAATTGAAAACCATACAATGCATATCAGGATCATAATATTGAGTCATGATATAAATCATGATAGTTATTAAGACTTGAATCATAAAGGAATCAAAGAACACGAGCCATGAGATCATAACATTGACATATGCTATATTTTTTACAATACACATAATCATTTAAATTCAATTACATATAATTCAAGGACCATTTCCAAGACTATCATAGTGGAATGAGTTCACTCCCCAAACCATAATTATTGTCAAGGTTCACTCTTAATACTATCATAGAGGAATAAGTCCATTACTGAACTGAACCCACTCCCCATTCAAACCCTCTTTATCCCATGATATATAAATATTTGACCAATTAATTTGAGGGAGATATATGTCTTGCCCATCCATTGTTATAATGTTACCATTTACCTTGGTTATAATGTAACAAATGTCCTTGGTTATAACATGAAAACCATCCATGGTTAGAAGATAACCACCACCCTTGGTTATAACATAACCATAATAAAATAATAAAAACCACACATAGGTGTTCCAAAAGATCATAAATCATTCATCATGTTATACTCCATGAAAAATAAAACTGATTTCATAATAATTTTATCAAAGCATAATCTATAGAAAGTAACTGTGTTTCATAATCATCTCATCAATAAAACACATTATAAACCATTGAAGAGGAACATGTGTCATAAACATATCTTTATATTAATAATAAACTATATAAAGAAAGAATAAGGATGGTATAATTAGATTATATCCCAAATAATACATATGAAACACCAATGGTTGTTTTTATTAATAAATATAAATTTTATAAAAAGATATTTAGAAAATTTGTGGGGTAATTTACATTATCTTTTTGAAAAAAATACATTCAAATATAACTATTTACATAATTTTATTATATAATCACTATTAATACATTCAATTGAAGTTTTAAATCACTGATTGTTCATGACGACGATAAATATCATTCATTATGCACATGTTAAAATAAATATCTCTATCACATTTTCAATAAAATCAAATTGGGGGTTGTTTAGAAAATGATAAGAAATTTCCATTGAAACTCTATTTTAAAAAGTGAAATATGGGTAATAATTTATTTAAACCATCATTTTAAAATAGTAAAAACATTATTTAAACCTCTTTTAGAAAACATGTACATGGATGAAAAACGATTTTTGACCAAAGAGAGAAATAATGTCAAATTTTCTTAAAAAATTGTTTTGGAATCTTGAGTACATAAAGTGTTGAAAATGGGAGTAAAACATGTAATTTATGTTAATAACTATAGGATAATAAAATTAGTTTTTCTCTTGAGAGGTTGGCCATCTGATCTAAACATTGGAATCATAATCATAATCAATATTGATAAACATTTAGATTGTGTCATAAAACCCTTACCACTTTGGTAACTATTGTATCATAAGAACCATTAAATAATAAGCATGAAATGAAACATTAAATATAATTGAAATAATTATATTAATCATATAACATGTCAATTTGGTACTATATAAACCACAAAAAAGAAATGAGTTGTGAATATGAAATGTGTTTCTCAGAAATAAAATAGAGTCCAGAATTCCCTTAACATATTTTCAGCTTCCTTTATATGAATTAGTTCCTCCTATATCATAAGGATATACATATTATATATTTATTATAGAATAATAATCATATATATAATTCCATTTATGATTTACTTAAATCCTTTTATGACCCTCCTTTTAACAATTTATTAAAATCATTACTTTAAGTGATATCTTTCTTCACTACTACAAAAAAGGGGCTTTATCCGCGCTCAAAACAGGATTTAATAGTGCTAAAAAATCACTGAAAAGCTCTGCACTGATAAATTCCCTACCTACTATAACAGAAAATTCTATAGCAACACACCCAAACAAGACCTGCAAAAAAATCAGCATATCAACAATTATACCCATACAAAATTAACACAAAATTCATAAGGTAGTTATAGAAAGTATACACATACAACACATATACCCACACAACAAGTATAGCCACACAACATTAACACATAATTAATAAGTTAATTAAATTCAAAAGAATTCAATTCAAAATTTAGGGGTTGGGGGCTGTTCAGGGGTTGGGTGTGGCTGAATCCCATAATAACTTCAAATTATCGATCAAAGGAGCCTAACAATCATCAATATCATTACCTGGTTGTTTGGGTCCTAATATAATCATAGAAAACATGATGAATTTTCATTTCATGCATAAACTAGGTGGGAAGTTATAATTTACCAACATAACAGTCCATGTATTATAAGTGATGGTTTGAAAATGAAAAGGATTAACTCTAGCCATAGATAATGCAAGACGAAGGCTTCTCGGATCATTTACAAATTCAGGATACTAATGATAAATTCTCTTTCATTGTGGAAAGTCGGCCAGGTGATGTAATTTCCCATATTTATTTCTTTTCTCTACATGCCATGACAATTGTCTTGTAGTTTCATCACTTCCATATAGATGCCTAAACCTTGGAATGATTGGAAAGTTCCATACAACTTTTGTAGGACTGGATTCATCTTTCTTGTATTGAGAATTACCATACATTGGTAATTATGAAAGATATTTTTTCTCCTTGAAAAAAAATATATAGTATTTAAAGTAGGCGTGTATCCTTTTAGAAATCATACCCATCGTGTGTAGCATTCGTTCAGCTTAATATGTTCTGCTTGGGTGCTTATTATCTTTCGGGAGCATGTCATTTAAGAAAGCATGTAGTTTCTTAAAACTTTAATAACTCCATCAATTTCCTTCTTTCTATTTATACAACATCAGTACAAGAATGAGGTATATTTTGTGTAACCAACATACAATGGTGTCCATGCACAACTCTTTAACTTCTCAAACAATTTTAGGCAATCACAGAGTTTATCTTCAACTGTCCTTGTGATTTTATAAATACGATCTTTATCATCATTGAAATCTCTAATCAAATCCTCCATATGGTCTTCTTCATTTTCCATATTTGTGATCATTGATGATCCATAAAATGCAGTTTTATTCCAGCTAGCAGCTACAATATCTTTTTTTCCTATATGTATTCCATCATTTATAACTCTAATCTATTCTGTGACATATCAAATGTTCATCCAACTCCTCTGATGTAATTAGTCTAGAATAACAACATTATAAATATAGAAAAAGGATTTGAGAAGTATCCATTTCTCTATCCTTTGCAAACATGATGAACTCTTTCACTCAATTCTCACACTCTATTTTCAAACGATTAGCATACTTCCAATCTTTATTCATCTCCATCCTATTTGAATCACAAATATTATTATTTATGATCCAAATACATAAAAAAGTCTTCCAATTACAGTAGAATAGAACCACTTATAGAAATATAGATTAATGGAGACTAACCATTTCCAATAATGATTTGGAAATCAATCGAACCTAGATAGACCCCCATCAAAATCAACACACTTTCCAGCCCCCTTACCAATAGTTCTAGCACCCAACACCCTTGCATAAAAACATTAAACCTCCTTTTAACCAGCCCTACCAGCCTCCTCATTCATAATAAAACAATCACATTAAATATCCCAAAACTAGTGACCAAACTCAAATAAAATAAAAACAAGGATACAATTTTGATGAGAAAACTAATATAGTAGATACATTTTCAAACACAAAGGGTTTCACATGGGAGAAAAATACCCTAGGTTTATCCAAAGTTACTATGGAATATCATAGGTTTTGTTACCCAAATTAACATAAGAAATAGAAAATTGAGGTTAGTGAACATAAATTCAATCATGAACATATAAAGTATATTCAATAACTCACCCTCACATTCCCCAAACATGTAATTAATATCCACAGACACGTATTACATCCATTCTATAAAAAAGCACATTCCCATACAAAGGGATAAACAATAATCCCTTAGTGTTAAAAAACTAAAACTTAAGGGAGAAGGACCACATCGACGATCCCTTCCCAAAACTCAAACCTCCTCTCACAAACTCTTAATACCTTATATAATATTAATACCTACCATAAATAAATTATTTCTCAAAAGCATGACCTTTACATTAGAAAAATCCCCATCCATTTAGTTAAAATAGAAATATTCTTCCTTTTTTTCTTATGAATAATTAAATTTGGAAAAACACAATAACCGACTCAATAAAATTCATATTTTCACATAAATTACAAGTTAAAGAGAGATAAATAAATATATTTAAAATAATTCAACTGAATATTTTAATATCAATTGAAAGAGGGTATTGGTTAATGAAGGGATGAGGTCAATAACTCGTGACATAATCATGCCTAGAATCTCAAACAAAACTCACCACATCCCAAAATTTTATCAACTAAAACATGACCATCTGACTAAACAAAACTACACCTTACTGAAACTAAGAAACACCATGAATCATGGGGAACTCATACTGCTAATGCCCCACTGTATCACCATTGAAATAGATCAACAATACAATTATAAAACACCTTGAGATACTCAACCCTAGGGAATAGTACCCACCCTAAATCTAGAAAATATCATCACCCCCTTATTCCTCATTCCATTAGGACCATAACTCAAGGTACCATCCTTATCCTTCTAAGAAACTTGAAGAAAACTACTCTTGATAAATTCATGACAATCCGTCATCTACAACCAAAACCTCAAAAAAAACTTGCAGCCTTCCATAGAATCTCTAACATCAAATATGACTCCAAATTATAGGATTTCATTTATTCATCAACCATGTATTCTAAAAACTAGACCATGAATGCACAGATGTGAATCCTAAGGGAAAGCACACTGTATTCAACTTGATTGAATTCAATGATATTATGTATACACTCATTCTCCTATATCTAAGGAATAAAAATCTTCCAAAAACCACTTTTTACTGAACATTATCTTCCTTCCATCATTCTCAAACCACCCTTTAAATTATTTCCACTACAAAGGAAACCCATAAATGAGATAGAATATTTTCCAATTCAAAACCCTCCTCAACCACTTCAAGTAAATTATATCCCTTAGGACCTAACACCCAGAAAATAAATATCAACACCTCCTACTATTGAAATTTGACAACACTATATCTAATGTCTCTTTCTTCTTACTATGCAATTTACCTTGATAATTTTTAAACCTGTATAAACATCAAAACTAATAAATTTAATCCAAGAAATTAAATAACTTACCAACATCAATGGATAATATTGCACACTAAAAGAATCATATATACCCCAACACTTATAAACTACAAAACCAATTAATAATCCATTAAAAAATATTATATTCCTATGAAATCATCACCAAATCTCAAAGATGAGAATCCAAAAATCGAACCTCGTCAAAAGGAATACCAAACACTTGAATTAGGGTTTGTGGGGAGTAGGGTCAAGTAGGGAGAAGGGGAAATAGGGTTCGAGGGGAGGAGGATCCACTGAAGGGGTTCTATGGAGAGGATAAGGAGTAGGGTTTGAAATAGAATAGGGCTAGCGGTAGAGTAGGGATAGCGACGGTGGAGGTCCGGAAAAGAGAAGAGTGGCGGAGTAGGGATAGTGGCGGTGGAGGTCTGGAAAGGAGAAGAACAGGGGGGAGTTTTTGTAGGGGTACAGTCCTGCGAGAGCTTTAGGGTGCAATAAACAGAGGGCTCTATGCACCCCATTTTATAAATTGGTACTATGGTTTTATCAGTTCTAAAAAAGCACTGATAAAGGTACCCTTTATCAACACTAAACTTTTAGCGATGATAAATGGTAACATTATCAGCGCTAAAATTTTAGCGACGATAAAGGGTAACTTTATCAGCGCTTTTAATTAGAGGTGATAAATAATTACCTTTATCATCACATTTTTCTTAGCACTGATGTAACACCCCAATATTCCATGGTACGTTTCCCTTTGAATAATGCAATGGCGTGCATTGTACGCAACTTCGAGATTCTAACACACCACAACCAATCAAACTAGCCGTTATTAATAGTAATACCTAATTTTTGAAATTTTATAAATTTTATCTTTAGAAATGGACCTCATTTTTGAATTCATAATATCGAAATTAGCTTAGGGTGAAATTTTGGTACTTTTCGAATAACTTTCAAATTTTGATGAATAGTGAAAATTACTAAATTTTAATTAAAAACACTTTTTTAATCGATATAATTAATAGTGATAAATTATTAATTTGAGTGGTTTTAAAGTATATTTAGAATATAGTTTTACCATTTAAAACAATATAGGTCATTGGATGTAATTTCACATTTAAACGAGACATAAACAAGTGCCAATCTTTTGATAGTTATTATCTCTTAAAAACACGCTATTTGTTTTGACGACAGAAATTAATTTTTAAATTAATTAATGCAACTGATATGTTTTTAATTTGGTAAAATAGACATCATTTTTGAATTCATAATATCAAATATATCTTAGGCCTAATATTTGGTATTTTTATGGAAACTTTCATTTTTTGATGAATAGTGAAACCACTAAGTGGTTGTTAAAAAAACTGAATTTTTCATAAAACTTAATTTTACCGCTTCTGTGAGTGGAATTTCGAAAATCCTAGAGAGACGGTTAATATCAAGGAGTAAAATGTGGTTCAATGAGATGAAAATAATTTTTGGTGAATAGTAACGTTTTTACATTTATTTACCACGGTTAAATGTAAATAGGGTAATTAAGGGTAAAATGATATTAATATTACCCTAACACATGTCCTAATTCTATTGTACAAGTGTAGCTCGACCAAAAAAACTTTATGAGTATAATATTATCATTTAGATCTACTTTTATTAGATTAGGACATTTATTATTATTTAATTCAAAGAAGAGTTAAAAGAGTTAAATTCAAAGTTTATTTACTAAAACATTTTTAATATAGGGATATACATAAGATAAATTAGATTTTAAATATTCATTAGAAATAAAAAAAGATTTACTACATAATGTTATTTTATTTATAATTTTTAGACATTAAATAATTTAATTTATTTATGACACAATGGTGATGCAGTAATTACCTAAATAATGAAATATTAAAATAATTGATATTATAAATATCAAAATAAATATAATTTGAGGCTTTTTTTGAATTTCACTAATTTTTGAGGTTAATATGAAATATTAGGATTGATTATATAAATTTTTTTCAATGTAATAATGTTTTTATGAATTTATCAAAAACAAAATACCCAAGAGTGTCAAAATTGACATAAAAGAGTTTTTTAAAAAAATATTATATTATTAATTTATATTCAATTCCTAAAAATCTAAGGATCATCCAAGAGACTTATATAATGATAGTTTTATCATTAATGGACCACTTGGGGATCTCTTGGATGTATATAGTATGTTTATTAACCATATAATATAAAAATACAAAGAGACATTGTAAAAGTGAAACTAATTAACTAAGAGATAATACTTAAAGATAAGGTTAATATAATGACCCAAACCTGTATAAATTATATTTGTTGAGTGGTTTTATACCCATACCCACCTTAACCTTTAAATAATAAACTTTGGAGCCATTAGAAACCAAATATGAATTTATTATAAAATAATATTTTTAGCTTTTCCAAAGGTTCCCCTCACCCCTCTTATAAAAGGAAACTCCCCCTTATCACTAATTCACACATTGAAAGCCTTTTGTCTCGGCCAAACCCTGCCCAAATACACTCTCAAATTCCCTCAATACAACCTAGAGTCCTTAGTTTGATCAGAAATACAACCTAAGGAGCCATTTTGATCAAATCAAAAGGAAGAACCCGAAGAAGAGGTAATGTTTTCACCACCCTCTTTCAAGTTCCTTTCTTCTTCTGCTTCTTCTTTCTTTGTTATTTATATTCTAAAATAATAACTCCAGTATCTTATATATACTATGATTTTATTATAAATATGGTACAACCATATTCAGTATTCTATCCATCCTTTGAATGGAATGTCACCATACGTGCATACGTACGGCTTAACGTCTCCACGTCGTGGTGTAATTATCATTCAATAAATTATTATTTGGATGGGTATAATAATGATGTTTAATTCATGTAAATAATAAATATAACATGATAATTATTTTTTCTAGATGATATACCATCCAATTATATATTATTTTAATATCAAAAGAATTATATTGTCGCTCGTGCGTACGTACAGACTACCGTCTCCACAAACACGATGAGATTCATTCTTCACCGTATCAATTCAAGTATAATTATCATTTGATGATTAAAAATAATGTTTAAGGACTTGATATAATTCTTGATATGAAAAATATACAACCTATACATAACAAACACGGCTTACGTAATAAATAATATAAAGGAAACTGAGTAAGTTAACACCCGAAACGACGATAATACTATGATATTATTAACAAATCAATGTTAAAAGATCATATATTATATCATATTAATGTAAATTATTCTTTTATAATTCAATAAAAATTGTTTCACCATTATATAGGAGGTTAACCTACCTTCGACCAAGGAAAAAGTACAAAGTAAGGGGTTTCTTATCTCACTTTTAATTTCATGAGAATTCCATTGTTCACCACTTATTTATTGCATGTGGTGTATGTGTATTGACCAAGATTGTATTCATTGTGTAATATAATTTAATTTATGGGTATTTACACCATCATTTTATGATCCTTCTTTCATGGTTGTATGTTTCTTACGTTACCTAATTGATAAGGGAATTTGAAATTTCAATTTACACTCATTCGGCTTTAGGCATACTTCATTGATTATTTTACTCCAAGATTATGTGTGGAATCACTATTATTTTGATTATGTCATAATTTCCACTCCCCTTTCTGTGGATATAAATTTTATACACATAATCACTCCATTGATAAATTATCAAGTCATCGGTATGAACTTGATAAGAGTAATTTTATCTCAATCTCCATTTGTTGAGTTAAATATCCAATTCATTGGTGTTGTTTTTACAAGAATATGTGTGAATGTCATCTGATTGATTTACACTAAATATCCAATCATATTTTGTTTATTTATATTTTTCACCCATAATTATGTCTTTGATTTATCCTTAACCTAAGGATATGGTCTTTATAAGAGAATTCATCTCAATTTACATTCCATTGAGAATTCTTTGTTGTTATACACCAAATCACTTTATATGGTGTATATAATGTACATTGACATAGTATATCATAAATCCATTTATTCTCATGATATTATAAAGTTTTGATTACCTCAATTATTTGTATTCAAGTGTCTCTCTTTTGGTTAGAAACTCTAACTAAAATAAAATTTTAAGTGTTTTAAAGAATTATTCTTCTAAATATTTCTCATTAATGTCCATGTTTTAAAAATGGTTTTAAGAATTTATTTATATGGAAATTAAAATTTTAAAACTAAAATTTCTTTTAAAAGTTTCAAAGTGGTATGGGACACTTTGATTTAAAAATCTATTTTTAAATGGCTTCTTGACAAATAGTGTGACTTTTAAATGATTTCAAGAAAAAGGGGGATATTTCTCTCTAATAGTTTTGACGATTATTTTCATCTATGTCAATATCCTTCATTATTCTTGATTGAGATTAATCTGATACAATACAATCTTTCATATTGTATCGAATGAGTTATGTTTGACTGTGGATGTGCTATTTTTATACCATTCATGGTTTGTCGATTAAGTATTGACATTTTATATGATAGTTTAATACGAATGTTTATGTCATATTTCAAAATTTTCATATGAGGAATGAATTGGACATAGTATGTGACAGGTGGAGACTGTTATAGCTCCTCGATGCATCGGTAGGTCTCATGAGACAAACTAGTGTCTTAGAATGAGGCCTGAAAAAAATCATATTTGTAGTCTTGGAACGAGGCCTTGGATATGTGGTTATGATAGTCTGACATTATCATTCCGTCATTATGAAAGTTGTTATTAATATTTTCATGTGATTATTCGACTAGTAGAATATTCATGTGAATAAGTAAATGGCATTATTTCATTTTATCCTTTCCATATTATGCTAAAGTTCAAGTTTAAAAGGCTTTTGTTTTAGTTATACATTGCCTTAAATGTTTCTATTTATTTATGAATATATCTAGTGTCTCCAAAGCTACTAAACTAATCGGTCTTTCGATACATGATCTTTCTTGTGATCATGCCAATGTTATGTAATAATTAACCGAATCTGGGTATCTAGGGTCGGGGCATTACATTTGGTATCATAGGAAGTTTTGTACAAACCTTGGAAGCTATTTTTAGATAAACTCTGATTAGATCACGTAGACCTAAGATGAACTTTGAGGATTAGTATAGAAGAACTTCCTAGAATTTTGGTATTGTAGAGATTTTGTGAGTTTTCTGAGCAATACATCCCTGTGTAGATACGAGCAGGTAGAGGTGGCTCTGGCATAGATGTACCTAGGGGTAAAACCCTAAAACACCGCTTTGAGATAGACTCGAACAAGAACTGGTGCACAACAACGGGCCTTTCTACACTCTTGGTTACGACACTACCGGGGGATATGCTTAGGATAATTTACATTTTTTTACAAACCGATTTGAAGTATTATATATATAAGATGAGAGTAAATGACCTTGGTTAATACTAATGTGTTTCAAATTGAGAATATGGTGACATGTTAATCTCCAAATGATTTTATGACTACTATTACCCACACAATGCTTTTTGGATTTAGTCAATGGTTGGATTACAAGGAAGTCATAGTGAATTTGAGAATGATGTACAAGGTGGGAACAATGGTGGAAATGAGCAACAAAATGGAATGTTGATAGGCGTAAAAGATATCATATTTATGCCAAATCAATTTTCCAAAAATATGATCCACAATATATATATTAACCAATTCCTGGACTCAACAAAGAAGAGAAATGTGATGAATGATAAGATCTCCAGTAGTGGAGACCATGGAGAAAGGAATCCTCAATTTCTATCATGAAGGAAATGTTGAAGGAGATACCCAGGAAATTGTCTCAATGGGATAATGAAATGCTTTACGTGCGGGAAGGAAGGACATAAACTGAAGAATTGCCAAAGAAAAATTAAGAGTACTGTGGAAGAAGATAAAAATGGTCCCAAGAATCCATTTATAGTCATTTTCCGTAAATATAGGGGACCAATCCATTACCTGAGTGAATTCCCTAATCTATAGGATATTTTCTTGGTCAAAGAAGAAGCTATGTGGAAATAAATGGTTAGAGAAATGCTCAAAAAGTATTAGTGCTCCTTGTTGATGGGTTTACTTTGGAATAATTTTCTCTTGTATTCTTAACCGTGCAGTTTTCCATGTGAGAATGATATTGGAGGAAGAATTATCTTTTCTCTTGTGGATTTAGTTATAAATAACCATTTGGTTTTATATGATCGTTGGGTTTGAGGCAATTATAAGTTATTATAATTTGGGATGAAAATGCAAGGTATGAGATATGATTTGTGGTAAAATTATGTTATGGTTATTTTGAGGAATTTATCTCATTTTGGTAATGTTATAAAATATAGTTTTTGAAAAATGACAACACGCAGACCGTGTGACAACCCGTCGCGTTGGACAAAGCTGTGGGAATCGAACCCACAACCAAAATGCGATTGGGATTTATCGCCTGTCACTGGACTACGTGAAGTCCCTGGTTAGTGTGACTATTATTTTTAGTTAAATGATTTTATTGATCAATAATAATTTTATTTGGGATCTTATGTCCTATGAAATGAATACCCTTAGTATAGGAAAATGATTTGGTGATTAAGTGATAAATGTTATTTCGGGAGCTGTTCGCTTTGTTGTGAACACTATATGCCCAAGGAAAATAGAATAGTATGGGATTTCATTTGAGGAGTAATGGTGGATTTTTATCTATGTTTTTATTGTGGATTTATAGTGATTTGGGTTATTTATGGAAATGATTAGGTTAATTACTTTTAAGTATGTTAATTTAAGAGTAATTAATGTCATTTGGAGATACAATTTAATGTGGATAACTACATTCTTATAAGTTTTGGTTTTAAATATTAGTTTGGATTATATTGAAGGATTTTAAGGACAATTGATTATTGAATGGTATTTATTTAACTTTGGGGTATTGATGGTTTAATTTTAGAAATTAAGATTAGTGTTTTTTTTCTCTAATGGAATATCCATTTGGGGGATCATCGGATACTATAATAACCATTTTGGTTTTGATTAATCTCTAAAGACAAGGTAAATATATAGTTTATCCTATGTGGATCATGTATTTCTATATAAATATATTCTAGCTCTTCCATTATGACCAAGTCTTCTTGAATACTCATTGCTCAAAAAATGAGTTAGTGGTAAAAATTTATTAAAGAATAAAAATATACTTAAAAATTAAGTATATCTCTTTATGTTCTTATTCAATATCATAAATGATTTAATCTTCCTTATGTAATGTAACTTAAAGCAAAAAATGTTGTCCATTTACTTTTCCTACTGGGAGACTAAGGAACATTTGTCCCAACACAATTTTGTGATTTTCTTATTGTTAACTATCTCCTGATCATGTTTTCTATCCCTCTCCATCATAACTTAACACTTAGTTCATCGTCCATATCCATGTTTTCTTACATGGAATCCTAGTATGGTTTATCTTGGGTGACCTTTATACCATTCTTCCTTTCTTTTAATGTGATAGTTTTACTGACTCTTTTTCTGATGTAGGACGTTCAATTATATTCTCAATCCCAATTTTAATAAAATTGCGAGGACACAATTTATTTAAGGAGGGTATAATGTAACACCCCAAGCTTCCATGGTACGTTTCCCTTTGAATAATGCAATGGTGTGCATTGTATGCAACTTCGAGATTCTAACACACCACAATCAATCCAACTAGCCGTTATGAATAGTAATACCTACTTTTTGAAATTTTATAAATTTTATCATTATAAATGGACTTCATTTTTGGATTCTTAATATCGAAATTAGATTAGGGTGAAATTTTGGTACTTTTCGGATAACTTTCATATTTTGATGAATAGTGAAAATTACAAAATATTAATTAAAAACAACTTTTTTAATCAAAATAATTAATAGTGATAAATTATTAATTTGAGTGGTTTTAAAGTATATTTAGAATATATTTTTACCATTTAATACAATTTTGTTCATTGGATGTAATTTCACATTTAAACCAAACATAAAAAAGTTTCAATCTTTTGATAGTTATTATCTCTTAAAAACACGCTATTTGTTTTGACGACGGGAATTAATTTTTAAATTAATTAACGCAACTGATATGTTTTGAATTTGGTAAAATAGACATCATATTTTAATTCATAATATCAAATATATCTTAGGCATAATTTTTGGTATTTTTCTAGAAACTTTCATTTTTTGATGAATAGTGAAACCTTAATGTGGTAGTTAAAAAAATAGAATTTTTCATAAAACTGAATTTTAACGCTTCAGTGAGTGGAATTTCTAAAATCTTAGAGACAAGGTTAATATCAAGGAGTAAAATGTGGTTCAATGAGATGAAAATAATTTTTGGTGAATAGTAACTGTTTACTTTTATTTATCACCGTTAAAAGTAAATAGGGTAATTAAGGGTAAAAATGATATTAATATTACCCTAACACATGTCCTAATTCTATTGGAAAAGTGTTTCTCGACCAAAAACAACCTTAGGAGTAAAATATTATCATTTATGTCCACTTGTATTAGATTAGGACATTTATTATTATTTAATTCAAAGAAGAGTTAAAAGAGTTAAAATCAAAGTTTATTTACTAAAACATTTTTAATATAGGGTTATACATAAGATAAATTAGATTGTAAATATTAATTAGAAATATAGAATGATTTCCTACATAATGGTATTTTATTTATAATTTTTATACATTAAATAATTTAATTAATTTATGACACAATGGTGATGCAGTAATTACATAATTAATGAAATATTAAAATAATTGATATTATAAATATCAAAATAAATGTAATTTTAGACTTTTTATGAATTACACTAATTTTATAGGTTAATATGACATATTATGATTGATTATATAAATTTTATTCGAAGTAATAATGTTGTTATCAATTTATCGAAAACAAAATACCCAATAGTATCAAAATTGACAGAAAATAGTTTTTAAAACAAATATTACATTATTAATTTATATTCAATTCCTAAATATCTAAGGTTAGGAAAAGATACTTATATAATGATACTTGTATCATTAATGTACCACTTGGGGGTCTCTTGGATGTATATAGTATGTTTATTAACCATATAATATAAAAATACAAAGAGACATTGTAAAAGTGAAACTAATTAACTAAGAGTTAATACGTAAAGATAAGGTTAATATAATGACCCAAACCTATATAAAATCTATTGGTTGAGAGTTTTTCGACCCATCCCCACATTAAACCTTAAATAATCCACTTTTGAGCCATTATAAACTGAATATGAATTTATTATAAAATAATATTTTTAGCTTTTCCAAAGGTGCCCCTCTCGCCTCTTAAAAAGGGGACTCCCCCTTATCACTAATTCAAACATTCAAAGGCTTTTGTCTCTGCCAAACCCTGACCCAATACTCTCTCAACTTCCCTCACTACAACCTAGAGGCCTTATTTTGATAAGAAATCCAACCTATGGAGCCCTTTTGATCAAATCAAAAGGAAGAACCCGAAGCAGAGGTAATGTTTTCACCACCCTCTTTCAAGTTCCTTTCTTCTTCAACTTCTTCTTTATTTGTTATTTATATGCTAAAATAATAACTCTAGTATATTCTATATACTGTGATTTTATTATAAATATGGTACATCCATATTCAGTATTATATCCATCCTTTTAATGGAATGTCACCATATGTGCGTACATACGGCTTACCGTCTCCACGTCGTGGTGTAATTGTCATTCAATAAATTATTATTTGGATGTGTATAATAATGATGTGTAATTAATGTAAATAATAAATATAACATGATAATTATTCTGTATATATGATACACCATCCAATTATATATTATTTTAACATCAAAAGAATGATATTTTCGCTCGTGCATACGTACGGACTACCGTCTCCAAGAACGCGATGAGATTCATTCTCCATCGTATCCATTGATGTATAATTCTCATTTTATGATTAAAAATAACTTTTAAGGACTTTATATAATTATTGATATGAATAAGATACAACCTATCCATAAAAACACGACATACGTAACAACGAATAAAATGGAAAATGAGTAAGTTAACACCCAAAATGACCATAATACTAAGATATTATTAACAAAACAATGTTAAAAGATCATATATGATATCATATTAATGTAAATGATTCTTGTATAATTAAATAACAATTATTTCACCATTATACAGGAGGTTAACCTACTTTTGACCAAGGAAATAGTACAAAGTAAGGGGTTTCTTATCTCACTCTTAATTTCGTGAGAATTCCATTGTTCACCACTTATTTATTGCATGTGGTGTATGTGTATTGCCCATGATTATATTCATTGTGTAATATACATTAATTTATGGGTATTTACACCATCATTGTATGATCCTTCATTTGTGGTTTTATGTTTTGTAAGTTACCTAATTGATAAGGGAATTTGAAATTTCAATTTGAACTCATTCGGATTTAGGCATACTTCATTGATTATTTTACTCCAAGATTATGTGTGGAATCACTATTCATTTGATTATTTCATAATTTACACTCCCCTCTCCGTGGATTTAATTTTTATACACATAATCACTCCATTGATAAATTCTCATGTCATCGGTATGAACTTGATAAGAGTAATTTTAACTCAATCTCCATTTGTTGAGTTAAATATCCAATTCATTGGTGTTGTTTTTACAAGAATATGTGTGAATGTCATCTGATCGATTTAAACTAAATATCCAATCATATTGAGTGTATTTATATTTTTTACACATAATTATGTTGTTGATTTATCCTTAACATAAGGATATGGTCTTTATAATAGAATTCATCTCAATTTACATTCTATTGAGACTTCTTTGTTGTTATACACCAAATCACTTTTATATGGTGTATATAATGTTCTTTGACATAGTATATCATGAATCCCTTTATTCTCATGATATTATAAAGTTCTTATTACCTCAATTATTTTTATTCAAGTGTATCTCTTTTGGTTAGAAACTCTAACTAAAATACATTTTTATGTTTTTCAAAGATTTATTCTTGTAAATATTTCTAATTAATGTCCATGTATTAAAAATGGTTTTAAGAATTTATTTATATGGACATTAAAATTTAAAAACTAAAATTTCTTTTAAAAGTTTCAAAGTGGTATGGGACACTTTGATTCAAAAATCTATTTTTAAATGGCTTCTTGACAAATAGTGTGACATTTAAATGATTTCAAGAAAAAGGGGGATATTTCTCTCTAATAGTTTTGACGATTATTTACATCTATTTCAATATCCTTCATTATTCTTGATTGAGATTAATCTGATACAATACAATCTTCCATATTGTATCTAATGAGTTATGTTTGACTGTGGATGTGATATTTTTATACGATTCATGGTTTGTTAATTAAATATTGACATTTCGTATGCTAGTTTAATACGAATGTTTATGTCATATTTCAAACCTTTCATATGAGGAATGCATTGGACATAGTAAGTGATGGGTGGAGCCCGCTATAGCTCCTCGATGCATCAGTATGTCTCATGAGACAAACTAGTGTCTTGGCATGAGGCCCTGAAAAAATCTTATTTGTTGTCTTGACACAAGGCCTTGGCTACGTGGTTATGAGAGTCTGGCATTATGCATTCCGTCATTATGAAAGTGGTTATTAATATTTTCATGTGATTATTCGACTAGTAGAATATCCATGTGAATAATTAAATGGAATTATATCATTTTATCCTTTCCATATTATGCTGATGTTCAAGTTTAAAAGGGTTTTGTTTTAGTTATACATTGCCTTAATTTTTTATGTTTTTTTATGAAAGTTTCTGCTATATTGTTATCCTTACTGATCATCTAAGATCACCACTTTCAATGTTTTATTTTTCCCAGGATGTGAAGAAGTATTTTATGAATGACCTACAGGGATATTGTGAGGGGATATGAAGGCAATATGTTGGTGTAGTTTATCACTTATTGATGTAATGTAAACTTTATGAATATATCTAGTGTTTCCAAGGCTACAAAATTAATCTGTCTTTTGAGACTTGATCTTTCTTGTGATCATGCCAATGTTATGTAATAAAGCACCGACTCTGGGTATGTAGGTTCGGGGCGTTACAACTGATAAAAGGTGGATATTCCCTTGCCCGTTTTTATAGTAGTGTTTGTTTTTTATATCTATTCTGGTTCACTAGTTTTGGTCCTCATGTTTTGATCATTGAAACATAATATAAAAAACATTTAATATTGATATAAATATTATATATATTCATTATATATATATTTATATTCATCCAAAAAAATTATTGATAAAAAAATGAACTACACTGTTCATAGAGACGGTATATCGTACATACACCTGAACATTATCTTCATTTTTTGATGAATAGAACAGAAGAAACGTAAATAATAATTCACCTTTAAATGTTAATTATTATATCATAAATATTATATATATATATATATATTCATAATAATCATCCACATTATCATCCAAGTAAAACATAAATGAAAAAAGAATTTCATCACTTTGTGGGGGGTGGTAGAGCACATGTACAGACAAGCAATGCTATCGTTTTCCTATTTATTGGATGGTAAGAAGTTAAACAAGATATTATAAATCCTGAAATGTATTTTTTTCATAAATATAATATATAAATACTAAACCATTGATAATACCAATCCATAAAATATGGGGATGAAAAATGAATTGTATCGTTATGTGGAGACAGTAATCCATACTTACGCGAGAGGGATACATTAAATTCTCATTTGATGGGAAAGAAAGTGAATACTGGGGTTTTAAAAATCATAATAATATTTCTTAATATTTATTACAGTTATTTTTTTATTTTATGATAAATACCATATATTTAGAGAGGACTAATAGGAGTTGAAAATAAATTGATCAGTTAAGGAGAATACCTCTTCTTTGAAATGACTATAATATATCTCATCTAAAAATATATAGAGACGGTATTTTGGAAAGACTAGAACCTCTATAATGTGGATATGGAATTTTGGAAGATCAATAGGCCAATTTAGGTTTCTCTAGAAGGATAAAAGTTGTGTAAATAAGTGAGGGAAGAGGTTATTTTTTTATTATTAAGGTGAGGGGAGCTTTTAGAATTTATCAAAAGATTAAACTATAATAAATTCATTCTCAAGTAAAATTCCACAAAATTTATATGGAATTTATGAAATTTTTGGATAGGGTTTTAATATCATAAACCAATTGAAATTATAATGATTTTCATGTTATTTTAAATCATAACATTTTGATTAACCCTTAGCTAACCAATTATAAATTTAACTACTCTAATACATTATTCAATATTAAAGGGTTTTAATTTTTAGATATAATGTGAAAATTAACCCATAAATAGAATGTTTATATAATTTTATACCATATAATAAAAGAATTATTTTATTTAATTTTATTTAATTTTTTTAATATTTCAATAAAATATTATTATGATAAAATATCATTATTGTCAACATGGAAACTATTCATTTAATTAGACTTAAAGGACATAATAAAAATAGTTTTTAATTATAATAAAACATCTTAAAATAATATTAATATGTTATATTTATCTTAAAAAATATTTTAACACATTGAGTCACTCAAATTATATTACTTTTAATATTTTTCATATCATTTATTATATTTTATAATATTTGGTGAAATATAGTGGTGTTGTTGCATATGAATTTGAGGTGACTATATAATTTATAAAAATTATCAATAAATTAATTTAATGAAAATAAACACTTGAATCTCAAAATAGAGACTTATATTTATTTATAAATTGTTTTTGTCTCTATGTAGAAACAAAACATATATTTAAAACTAAGAGAGTGACATTTGTATCTTTTATTGATTTAACTATTATATATGACTTTTTAATGGAAAAGAGCCCATAAAACATCCCAATTTTGAGACTAAGGAGATAAGGGTACAATTAACTTTATATAATAAAAAATATGATGGAAAATATCTTCATATCTATTATTTTTAACTTGGAATAACCTAAATCACTTGTTACTGTGGTGATAAATTTTACCATGGTTACTATTCAAATTGAATAAAAATAAAAGATACATATTTTCCAAATTTTAACATCATGATTCCATATATGAAATCCATTTTAACATATTAAATTTCTCAAAGTGGAATAAATCAATTTCAATGTAATAACACAACAGGTGATGAAAAAAATGTTTTAGAAAAATAAATTTTTAAGTATAAATCATCATTTATTTTTATCTCATAAGTAGAAAAATATTTATTGAATTTTAAATTTTAAATTGAATATATTAAATTTTCAATTAAATAATTAATTTCCCGAATATTTATTAATTTAATTTATTAAGATAAATACATATTTTGTGTATAAAAATGTTTTTTCGGAAAAATTCATCTTTATAGATAAAATTATTTTTATAATAACTTAAAATTTTAAATTGATTCTAATAATCATAATTAAATTATTTAAAAAAAAAATATCTAAAATTACTTTGAAACCATTTTAAAATAAATTTAATCTTTTTACATTCTATAAAAATATAGAGTTTTCAGTAAAAACATTATTTTATACAATTCACCGGAATATAAATATTTACAGAAAAAATCAATGAAATTTAATTTAAGATAATTGCAATATTAGGCTTTCCAAAACATATTTAAATTTACGAAATAAACTATTTAATAGTTTCAAAAATCAAATATAATTTTCACTCACAAAAATAAATAAATACAAATTTAATGGAAATTTATTTTGTAATAATAACATAACTTTAGTAAGTAATTGAATTCATATTTATAAAGAATTAATAAATGATTTTATATTTAGATGGATATTTTTATATATATCATAAAGTATTTAATCTGATACCTACCCACAGATTTTACAGTTAGGTCAAAACAGTCATATAATAATATTCTAATAATATATTGTGGTTTGTTTAAACGTAGTGTTACCTATAACCCAAGATATAGAAGAAATAAAATTATTTAAAGAGATATATTCTATAATTATAGGGGTCTTACATCTATCACTTGATTTAATTGGATTAAGGAAATGCATGGATCAGTTTATTTAGGTTACATATGTTGTGTCCAACTACTTGTATGAGGGGCATGTGAAGAACTAATCGACAAGATGATTAACTTGTGATGTGTTTATTTACCTTCTAAGTATATTTTCATCGAATCAATAAAATATGATATGGACCATACAATATTGACATTTTTTCAATGTATAGTGGTCACTTGATGTCATGGTAAATGATATTTTTATAGGTATTCATTTAATCTATATATTATATCTTGTAGTGGACATGTGTATATATATATATATGAGTATATTTAATGGAAATCACACTGAACACCTTATTTTCATGAGTAGAACTGAATCTTTATTAGAGGCTACTCTTTACTAACACATATGAAATAGAGATTTCATATTTTTTTCAATACTGCCAAGGTGCATAGGGTTACAATGTTTTGTCTCTAGATAATCATTATGTTTTGGATAATGTATTTTTTCCAAAATGATGAGATCTTGATGAAACCCAATCCAAAAGTAATTTTGGATGAATTCAAAAACATTAGTGAAGCTTTATATTAAGTCCTTATGGGATTTAATTGTAATAGGGAGTTTTTTTGGATATTCACATTAATGTAGAGGAATCACATTAGAATATTTCAGGGATCATATATTAGGATATGAATGAGATGCATGTCTTAAATTACGATATATCGATATTGTAAAGAAGTATAGGATGCTTCTCTAGTTTATATTATTTGCTATAATCGGATTATGATTTTCATTCATGTGATTCATTAACCTACAAAAATCCCCCAAACCATCTACATGGTTCACATTGATTTATAATTCATTATGAATGGATTAAATATGACAAATTGTAACACCCCAAGATTTCATAGTGTGTTATTTCTTCAAAATAATTCAATAACTTGCGCTACACGCAACACCGAGTTCAATCACACCATGACTTACAAAAAAAAGGCCATTCAAAATAGGTTATGAATAGTATTATCTAAATTTTAAACTTTATATAATCCTTATAATTTTAGAATCCATATTATGAGTTTCTTAGATATAATGCAAGAACAAATTCATTTTCAGTATTTCACTTTTATCAACTTTTAATAGTGAACCCTTTTTAAATACAGTATTTTAAACTTTTTGACTAAATGGGGACTTCAAAAATTTAAAATGAAACATCCCAAGCTTCCACGGTACGCTTTCTTTGAATAATACAGTAGCGTGTGTTGTACGCAACTTCGAGTTTTAACACACACCACAACCGATCAAACTAGCTGTTATGAATAGTAATACCTACTTTTTGAAATTATATATATTTTATATTTCAAAATGGACTTCATTTTTTGATTTGGGATATCAAATTTAGCCTAAGGTGAAATTTTGGTACTTTTCAGATAACTTTCATATTTTGATGAATAGTGAAAATTACTAAATTTTAATTAAAAACAACTTTTTTAATCAAAATAATTAATAGTGATAAATTATGAATTTGAGTGGTTTTAAAGTATATTTAGAATATATTTTTACCTTTTAATATAATTTTGGTCATTGGACATAATTTTACAATTAAACCGAACATAAACAAGTGTTAATCTTTTGATAGTTATTATCTCTTAAAAACACGCTTTTTGTTTTGACAGCGGGAATTAATTTTAAATTAATTTCTGCCACTTCTGTGTTTTGAATTTAGAAAAATGGATTCCATATTTTGAATCAGGATGTTCAAATTGTGTAAATAGGTAACTTTTATTTTTAGACATTTTGAATAATTACTGCGGTAAATATTTTATTTACCATGGTTAAGGGTAAATCCGGTAAATAAGGGTTAAAAAATAATATTATAATAATACTAAATTACCCTAAAACGTGTCTTACCCCTATTGGTTGATACATGGTCGACCATGGGAATCTTTGGGTCGATTTTGGGACCCCATGGATCCACTTGTAAGTGATAATGACACTTTATTTTAATTAAGTTAAAATGAATACAAAAAATGACACAAGCATATATCTTTTAGAAAAACAATTGTTACATAGGGTTATATATGTTGGATTTTAGATTATAAATATTCATTAGAAAGATAAAAATGTTTCCTACATAATTATATTTTATTTATAATTTTTAGACATTAAATAATTTATTTTATTTATGACACAATGATGATGCAGTAATTACTATAATAGTGAAAAATTAAAATAATTGATATTATAAATACCCAAATAAATATAATATGAAACTTTTAATGAATTAAACTAATTTTCTAGGATAATATGATATATTAGGATTGATTTAATTGACTTTGTTAGAAGTAATAAATCTTTTATGAGTTTCAAAAAAATCAAATATTGAATAGTGTCAAAATTGACATAAAAGAGTTCTTAAAACAAATATTATATTATTAATTGATATTAAATTCCTAAAAATCTAAGGTTCGGCCAAGAGACTTATATCATGATATTTTCATCATCAATGTACCACTTGGGGGTCTCTTGTATGTATATAGTAAGTTTATTAACCATATTATATAAAAATACAAAGAGACATTGTAAAAGTGAAACTAATTAACTTAGAGTTAATACTTAAAGATAAGGTTAATATAAGTACCCAAACCTGTCTAAATTCTATTGGTTGAGTGGTGTTCGACCTATCCCCACCTTAACCTTTGAATAATAAGATTTGGAGCCATTAGAAACCGAATATGAATTTATTATAAATTAATATTTCTAGCTTTTCCAAAGGCGCCCCTCACCCCTCTTATAAAAGGGCACTCCTCCTTCTCATTTCTTCACACCTTAAAAGCCTTTTGGTTCGGCAAAACTCTGCCCAAATACTCTCCCAACATCCCTCACTACAACCTAGAGGCCTTAGTTTGATCATAAAGCCAACCTAAGGAGCCCTTTTGATCAAATCAAAAGGAAGAACCCGAAGAAGAGGTAATGATTTCACCACCCTTCTCCAAGTTCATTTCTTCTTCCACTTCTTCTTCCTTTGTTCTTACCATTCTAAAATAATAACTCCAGTATCTCACATATACTGTGATGTTATTATAAATATGGTACAACCATATTCAGTATTCTATCCACCCTTTGAATAACATGTCACCATACGTGCGTACGTACGGACTACCGTCTCCACGTCGTGGTGTAATTGTTATTCAATATAATATTATTTGGATGGGTATAATAATGATGTGTAACTCATGTAAATAATAAATATAACATGTTAATGATTCTGTATATATGATATACCATCCATTTATATATTATTTTAATATCAAAAGAATGATATTGTCGCTCGTGCGTACGTACGGACTACCGTCTCCACGAACGCGATGAGATTCATTCTCCATCGTATCCATTCAAGTATAATTATCATTTGATGATTTAAAAATGATGTTTAAGGACTAGATATCATTCTGGATATGAATAAGATACAAAAACCATGGCTTATGTAACAAAACATATAAAAGAAAATGGGTAAGTTAACTCCCAAAACGACGATAATTCTAAGATATTATTAACAAATCAATGTTAAAAGATCATATATGATATCATATTATTATATATGATTCCTGTATAATTTAATAACAACTATTTAACCATTATACAGGAGGTTAACCTACCCCAACCAAGGAAAAGTAGAAGGTAAGGGTTTACTTTACAACCTCTTCATTATCCAAGGTTGTTTATATGTAATAATCTACTGGGATCTCTTTATCATCCACATCCATGTTTCTTAAAAATGCATTTCAAAACATTTTTACTATTTACTAGAATATGAGTTAAAGTCATTTATACCCTTTTTGACTTTTATAAGTGTTTTATAAAGGAATCTTTCGGTCGTTTTCAAAACAAGGTCCTTTTTAACCTTTTCGACAGAATTAAGGTAAGAATGTTTTTTTTAACTTATACGGCGGGTGCGGCTATTTTCCGCCGTTATAAAATCTTCAAAGCTTCCCTTACAAGCTTATAAGAATATTTTCAAATAAAATGTTTTATTTTATATGGATCTTAAATTATTTCAAAATAAAAGGAGATATTTCTTTAAAAAGAATTTTGATTTCATCTATGTCAACATCCTTTGATGGATTTTAAGATTATTTGAAGTTGATTTATTATGATACAAAACATCTATATTGTATTGAAGGTTTTGTGATATGTTTGACTGTGGATGTGCTATTTTTATACCATTCATAGTTTATGGTGAAATTATTGAAATTTCGTATGCTAGTTTTAATACGAATGTTTATGATATGTTTAAACCTTTTCATATGGGAATGCATTGGACTTAATAAGTGACGGGTGGAGCCCGCTATAGCTCCTCGATGCATCGGTAGGTCTCATGAGACAAACTAGTGTCTTGGCACAAGGCCTTGACAAAATCCTATTTGTAGTCTTGGCACGAGGCCTTGGCTATGTGGTTATGATAGTCTGGCATTATGCATTCCAACATTATGAAAGTGGTTATTGATTTTTTCATGTGATTATTCGATTAGTAGAATATCCATGTGAATAAGTAAATGGCATTATTTCATTTTATTTATGCCATACCATGTTGAAGGTTAATATTTAAAAGGCTTTTGTTTTAGTTATACATTGCCTTAAATGTTTATTCTTATTTATGAATGTTTCCGCTATATTGTTATCCTTACTGGGCATTTGATCTCACCCCTTTTCTATGTTTTATTTTTCCCAGGATGTGAAGAAGTAAGTTATGAATGACCTGCGGGATTTTATGAGGGGTTAATAGTGTGGATTGTGGAAACATTATGTTGTTGTAGTAGTTTTTCATTTTATGATGTAATGTAAAACTTATGAATATATCTAGTGTTTCCAATGCTACTAAACCAATCTGTCTTTCGAGATTTGATCTTTCTTGTGATCATGCCAATGTTATGTAATAATGCACCGACTCTGGGTAACTGGGGTCGGGGCGTTACAGTTGGTATCAGAGGAAGTTTAGTACAAACCTTGGAAGCTATATTTAGATAAACTCTGATTAGAGCACGTAGACCTAAGATGAACTTTGAGGATTAGTGTAGAAGAACTTCCTAGAATTTTGGTATTGTAGAGATTTTGTGAGTTTTCCGAGCAATACATCCCTGTCTGGATACGAGCAGGTAGAGGCGGCTCTGGCACAGATGTACCTAGGGGTAAAACCCGAAAACACCGCTTTGAGCTAGACTCGAACGGGAACTGGTGCACGACAACGGGCCTTGCTGCACTCTTGGTTACGACACTCCCGGGGGATATGCTTAGGATAATTCTCATTTTCTTTACAAACCATTATGAAGGGTTAATGAGTATATACATCCTCAAAGGAGACATTTTTATGATTATGGATTATATCCATAAATAGTTCAATTTATGTTAAGTGTTTTATAAGTATGGGATTATGTATTTTGATTCATAAACTAATCTAGTGTATTCCATTGTTTAGAAATGGCGCTCAGTAGAAGGAATGAGACCTCCAGAAATGCACATGATCCAAAGAGAAGGAAGGATCATATCTTTCCTGGTCTTAAGCTAGAATTTATAAGAGAAATAGTCTCCCATGTATTATCATCATATGAAGAAATAATATCATGTGTTGATAAGATAAGTAAAGAGTTTACTGAGTCCTATGGCTTTGAAGGGAAGCAAGAGAAGAAAAGGATAGAAGAGAGAAAGATGGATAAAGGGAAGAGGGAAAAGAAGAATTTTCCCATATGTGGTAACTGTGGAAAGAAACACCCTGGAACTTGCCTGAAAGGAATGGGAGTTTTTTATAAGTGTGGAGGAAAAGGGCACAAAGTACATGACTGCAAGGGTAAGAAAATGGTTTCAAATGTACAATGCTTCATTTGCAAGGAGTTTGGACACTACGCGAACCTATGTCCCAGTCATCAGACTATGCCTCAAATGATGCTATTGGATAATAATCAAGTTATGATACTACCACAGATTAAGAGGAATGATTAGAGTTATTATGTTGATTATATCAATTGAGTGTTGTATCAACAATGTACTTGTTATAATAATTATGGAGTATATAAGGATTGTACTGCAGTACTATTTCATTAAGGACTTGAGATGGTGTGGAACAAAGAAAAGTGACTCAGTAGCAGGTTAAATGTTTGGAAAATATATGGTTGAGAGAAAGATAAACCATAATATGGTTCAGATACCGAGGTGGTGATTTTAGAATAATACATGATTGATTTGGATAAATTATATTGGATATTACTGACTACCTTGAAGCTGATTAATGATTTGTATATTCCATCATTGTTGGGGTTTAAAACATTTTTGGATTAATGAAGTATATCCAGCATTCTATATGGAATAAGGGAACATGAATGTAATCAATAAGGAATATGGTAGTACATGATGAAGGTATTCATATACTATTACGGGGTAAAAAGGATCTATATTATGTTTACCTTCCTTATAAATGTTGGACTGTGAGTTTGGATTGAAGTATTTTGGATAGTTCTAGTTTGGATTATTTTGGATTTCCATAAAAGGACAACCCGGAGGTCGGGCGGCAACCCGTCGCGTCCGGCAAGGCTACGAGACTTGAACCCGCAACCGAAGGGCGACAAGGGTGTATCACCTACCACTGTCCCACGAGATGTCCTGAATTAAATAATGTAGTTTTTTTAAAAAGATCTGGTAGATGAATTATAAATTCATTTATTTTGGAACCCTGTACGAATAGTATAAATAGAAAAAAAAAATTACGTTCTATTATCTTTTAGAGTGAAAGATGAGTTTGTGGTAGAAATTTATTAATGGGTAAAATTCTAATTATAAAGTAAGTATATCTCCTTATTATCTTAGCCAATCTCATAAATAAATTCCTCAACATTAATAATAGAAACTTAGAACAAAAATGTTGTCCTAGATGGTACCTTAAATCATCACAAATTTATGGCTTTGGGATTTTTGGCCTTTTCATAGCCATGTTCTCTACCACTCTCCATCAGATAATTGATGGTTATATTTCTCTTCCATATCCATATTTTCCAACATTGAACCCTAGTATGTGTTATTTTCGGTAATCTTCATACTTTCCACTCTTTATTTTAAATAGAGGCCTCATTAATTCATTTTTCGATGTGGGATTTCAACTAAGATATTTTGAAACGTCAAAAATGTGTTATCCTAATACCCTATGTTTTGTTGAACCGATGGTATTTCAAATCATCATAGATTGATGAGTTTAAGGACCTCAATTTTATACTTGTTTGTGATTTATGACCTCAATCACTACCTATAAATATTTACGTTTTTCCTCCAATTATATGTCTCTAATTTCCACCAATGTTCTCCTAATCGAGATCATAATTTGGTGGTGACCCTTTCATTTCTCTTTTCCTCATATTAAGACTAAATTTTAGTAACCCAATTTCTGATGTGGGTTTTCCCACAAATATATTTTCTATTTTCAACCTTTTATTTTCGAAGAACAATTTCAAATTGCGAGGACGCAATTTTTTGAAGGAGGGGAGAATGTAACACCCCAAGATTTCATAGTGTGTTATTTCTTCAAAATAATTCAATAACTTGCACTACACGCAACACCGAGTTCAATCACACCATGACTTACAAAAAAAAGGCCATTCAAAAGAGGTTATGAATAGTATTATCTAAATTTTAAACTTTATATAATCCTTATAATTTTAGAATCCATATTATGAGTTTCTTAGATATAATGCAAGAACAAATTCATTTTCAGTATTTCACTTTTATCAACTTTTAATAGTGACCCCTTTTTAAATACAGTATTTTAAACTTTTTGACTAAATGGGGACATCAAAAATTTAAAATGAAACATCCCAAGCTTCCACGGTACGCTTTCTTTGAATAATACAGTAGCGTGTGTTGTACGCAACTTCGAGTTTTAACACACACCACAACCGATCAAACTAGCTGTTATGAATAGTAATACCTACTTTTTGAAATTATATATATTTTATATTTCAAAATGGACTTCATTTTTTGATTTGGGATATCGAATTTATCCTAAGGTGAAATTTTTGTACTTTTCGGATAACTTTCATATTTTGATGAATAGTGAAAATTACTAAATTTTAATTAAAATAAACTTTTTTAATCAAAATAATTAATAGTGATAAATTATGAATTTGAGTGGTTTTAAAGTATATTTAGAATATATTTTTACCTTTTAATATAATGTTGGTCATTGGACATAATTTTACAATTAAACCGAACATAAACAAGTGTCAATCTTTTGATAGTTATTATCTCTTAAAAACACGCTTTTTGTTTTGACAGCGGGAATTAATTTTAAATTAATTTCTGCCACTTCTGTGTTTTGAATTTAGGAAAATGGATTCCATATTTTGAATCAGGATGTTCAAATTGTGTAAATAGGTAACTTTTATTTTTAGACATTTTGAATAATTACTGCGGTAAATATTTTATTTACCATGGTTAAGGGTAAATCCGGTAAATAAGGGTTAAAAAATAATATTATAATAATACTAAATTACCCTAAAAAGTGTCTTAACCCTATTGGTTGATACATGGTCGACCATGGGCATCTTTGGGTCGATTTGGGGACCCCATGGATCCACTTGTAAGTGATAATGACACTTTATTTTAATTAAGTTAAAATGAATACAAAAATGACACAAGCATATATCTTTTAGAAAAACAATTGTTACATAGGGTTATATATGTTGGATTTTAGATTATAAATATTCATTAGAAATATAAAAAGATTTCCTACATAATGATATTTTATTTATAATTTTTAGACATTAAATAATTTATTTTATTTATGACACAATGATGATGCAGTAATTACTATAATAGTGAAAAATTAAAATAATTGATATTATAAATACCCAAATAAATATAATATGAAACTTTTAATGAATTAAACTAATTTTCTAGGATAATATGATATATTATTATTGATTTAATTGACTTTTTTCGAAGTAATCAATCTGTTATGAGTTTCACAAAAATCAACTATTGAATAGTGTCAAAATTGACATAAAAGAGTTCTTAAAACAAATATTATATTATTAATTGATATTAAATTCCTAAAAATCTAAGGTTTGGCAAAGAGACTTATATCATGATCGGTTCATCATTAATGTACCACTTGGGGGTCGCTTGGATGTATATAGTAAGTTTATTAACCATATTATATAAAAATACAAAGAGACATTGTAAAAGTGAAACTAATTAACTTAGAGTTAATACTTAAAGATAAGGTTAATATAAGTACCCAAACCTGTCTAAATTCTATTGGTTGAGTTGTTTTAGACCTATACCCACCTTAACCTTTGAATAATAAGCTTTGGAGCCATTATAAACCGAATATGAATTTATTATAAATTAATATTTCTAGCTTTTCCAAAGGTGCCCCTCACCCCTCTTATAAAAGGGCACTCCTCCTTCTCATTTCTTCACACCTTTAAAGCCTTTTGGATCGGCCAATATCTGCCCAAATACTCTCCCAACATCCCTCACTACAACCTAGAGGCCTTAGTTTGATCAGAAAGCCAACCTAAGGAGCCCTTTTGATCAAATCAAAAGGAAGAACCCGAAGAAGAGGTAATGATTTCACCACCCTTCTCCAAGTTCATTTCTTCTTCCACTTCTTCTTCCTTTTTTCTTACCATTCTAAAATAATAACTCCAGTATCTCACATATACTGTGATGTTATTATAAATATGGTACAACCATATTCAGTATTCTCTCCACCCTTTGAATAGCATGTCACCATACGTGCGTACGTACGGACTACCGTCTCCACGTCGTGGTGTAATTGTTATTCAATATAATATTATTTGGATGGGTATAATAATGATGTGTAACTCATGTAAATAATAAATATAACATGTTAATGATTCTGTATATATGATATACCATCTATTTATATATTATTTTAATATCAAAAGAATGATATTGTCGCTCGTGCGTACGTACGGACTACCGTCTCCACGAACGCGATGAGATTCATTCTCCATCGTATCCATTCAAGTATATTTATCATTTTATGATTTAAAAATGATGTTTAAGGACTAGATATCATTCTGGATATGAATAAGATACAACAACCATGGCTTATGTAACAAAACATATAAAAGAAAATGGGTAAGTTAACTCCCGAAACGACGATAATTCTAAGATATTATTAACAAATCAATGTTAAAAGATCATATATGATATCATATTATTATATATGATTCTTGTATAATTTAATAACAACTATTTCACCATTATACAGGAGGTTAACCTACCCCAACCAAGGAAAATTACAAGGTAAGTTTTTACATTACAACCTCTTCATTATCCAAGGTTGTTTATATGTAATAATCTACTGGGATCTCTTTATCATCCACATCCATGTTTCTTAAAAATAAATTTCAAAACATTTTTACTATTTACTAGAATATGAGTTAAAGTCATTTATACCCTTTTTGACTTTTATAAGTGGTTTATAAAGGAATCTTTTGGTCGTTTTCAAAACAAAGTCCTTTTTAACCTTTTCGACAGAATTAAGGTAAGAATGTTTTTTTTAACTTATACGGCGGGTGCGGCTATTTTCCGCCATTATAAAATCTTCAAAGCTTCCCTTACAAGATTATAAGAATATTTTCAAAGAAAATGTTTTATTTTATATGGATCTTAAATTATTTCAAAATAAAAGGAGATATTTCTTTAAAAAGAATTTTGATTTCATCTATGTCAACATCCTTTGATGGATTTTAAGATTATTTGAAGTTGATTTATTATGATACAAAACTTATATATTGTATTGAAGGTTTTGTGATATGTTTGATTGTGGATGTTCTATTTTTATACCATTCATAGTTTATGGTGAAATTATTGAAATTCCGTATGCTAGTTTTAATACGAATGTTTATGATATGTTTAAACCTTTTCATATGGGAATGCATTGGACTTAATAAGTGACGGGTGGAGCCCGCTATAGCTCCTCGATGCATCGGTAGGTCTCATGAGACAAACTAGTGTCTTGGCACAAGGCCTTGACAAAATCCTATTTGTAGTCTTGGCACGAGGCCTTGGCTATGTGGTTATGATAGTCTGGCATTATGCATTCCAACATTATGAAAGTGGTTATTGATTTTTGAATGTGATTATTCGATTAGTAGAATATCCATGTGAATAAGTAAATGGAATTATTTCATTTTATTTATGCCATACCATGTTGAAGGTTAATATTTAAAAGGCTTTTGTTTTAGTTATACATTGCCTTAAATGATTATTCTTATTTATGAAAGTTTCCGCTATATTGTTATCCTTACTGGGCATTTGAGCTCACCCCTTTTCTATGTTTTATTTTTCCCAGGATGTGAAGAAGTAAGTTATGAATGACCTGCAGGGATTTTATGAGGGGTTAATAGTGTGGATTGTGGAAACATTATGTTGTTGTAGTAGTTTTTCATTTTATGATGTAATGTAAAACTTATGAATATATCTAGTGTTTCCAAGGCTACTAAACCAATCGGTCTTTCGAGATTTGATCTTTCTTGTGATCATGCCAATGTTATGTAATAATGCACCGACTCTGGGTAACTGGGGTCGGGGTGTTACAAAAATAAATCCATTGATTGGGTTCAATAGACGCGACAATGGGATTAAATGAACCTGATTCATCATATATGGTAAATGTGTTCTCTATTTAACAAGGAGTGTTGAGGGTGGCTATATAATGTAAATGAGTTACCTCATTAGATATGTCAATGATGATCATTAGTTTCATTCAAATCCTTAAATAAACTCTCTTCCTTCTAGTATAATCATTCATCATGTATAATGATGATTCTATCACTCTTTCAGTGTACATGACTCCTCAAGAAATGTTCCTAGATGATTAAGATAGTGAAACCCCATTAGTGGAAGGACCACTTTTTTTGTTATTTCAATGATCACCATAAAGATTTATATATATAATATTTAGTATAGAGATACTAATACAAAATTACGTGAATACTATTCTTCATTATTCCATTTTTGTTTGATTATGGATGATTGATCATGAATTTTATGGGGTTTCTCGCAATACCTTAGATCATATGATGATCCCATTGAACCCATCATCTCACTCTCTTGATATTTGATTCTGTTCATCTCCAAGGATTCTATAATGAATCCCAACACCTATTTTTTTTGAAGGTATAGATGCTATTATTCTGGCCCTAAAAATATTGTTGAATCTACTTTTTCTTTCCATCCTAAAAAAGGAAACTACTGTTACCACTGTTGTTCTAGTGGAGGAATCACTTAATATTAAAATGTCTTGGGAACTAGAGATGACATTAGTTATAGTTTTAGTGTTTCAATCAAAGAATCTAATCTACATGTATTATTCCATTTTTCTAATAGTCTTAACTGATACATGGGTTTTTAGCACTAAATCATATTTTCTTGGCATAGTGAGACTATTTAAAACTACTAGAAATAGATATGGAACCTTATGGGAATGAGTGGTGTTTATATATCACATTATAAGTTCTGTATTTATATATCTAGAAACTACTATAAAGGATGTATTATATATATTGAGTGTATTAGTGCATTCGAACAGGTGAATAAGTATAAAAACTCCCACAATAGTGATTCTTGCTATTAAAGCAGCCATGAAAAATTATCTTTTGCATTGTGAAGCTGAATTGGTAATGGAATTTTAATCAAATGCATTCCTGGTGAGTGATAGACCTGATTAGTACCTTTCTATACTAGATTAATGTTGGACCCTCCATACTATACAAGAAGCACTTGAGATTTTCTACCTCTTTTTTTTGTGTTCCCATCATGGGTCCACATTGAGATGAAAATTTCATGAGAATATAATATAGATCTCTCTTCCCATTGAATATTCGAAATGTGGGATTCCCAATTTTAGGTGGATGATTTGTTAACTCGACCCAATTAGGGTATAGTTTCCTCTCTAGTTTTATTGGTTCCCATCACCCCTTCGTAGCATCCATTCGAGTAGAAATGGACTTGATAGAGTCATGGAGTTTTGGTGGCACTGTCACTTAGGATAATGCTTGAGTTTAGGTGGCGTGTGAAGAAAGATATGGCCAATAACTTGTATATACTATTGATAAACATCTCAAGATGGACTTGGGTAGTTCACATGATGTTGATAATGTTTATATCCTAGGGTAGAATACTCTTGGTAGTCATAATCTACCAGAGTGTGATAGGCAGGTTTAATGGATCTTAGGTTGGTTAGGTTACTAGACTATACTCTCAATCGTTGTGAAATTCCTTTTTATTGTAGAGAATTATCTAAAGTTGATATATTGTCTTTGAGTTTAGAGTTTACCTAATAAGAATACTACCTATGATTAGTTTAACATTGATTTTCTTTATATTTTCCAAATCGATTTTATATTAGTAAATCCTATCCTTATTAGAGATATTCCTAGCTTATTTAGGTGGTGGGTGGGATATAGCCACGCATATCCCTTTATCATTAGTTGATGATCACTGTAAATGAAATAATTGTATGCTCCAAGGAGATGCAAATTTATGACTATTCACCAACTAACATGCACACACACCTTCTTTATTTGTTTTATTACACACTATATCTCAAATTCATGCCTCATCATTATAGTCATTTACAATAGTTTTATGCTTCAAGTTATAAATGAAACTGATTCCAATGACATGAAATTAGATGAATCATAAAACATGAGTCATATTTCATATATCCTGGATTAGTAAGTAAATTTTTCACCCTATGTATATCCAATAATTGGTATATCAGAATCATTATTATCATATTAAATATCAGTGAGACACATTACTTTATAGATTGTATGAGGGTTTATTCACTACATCCAATTAGGCCATTAACAATGTTATAAATGGCCATTATTAGTGCAAGAAAATCACTAACTACACGAGCGAGGTTAAATGCCCAGGTGTTTTATCATCTTTAAAAAATAAATAATAAATGAGACCTTTATAAATGCTTTTAAATGTATTGAGAAAGGATCAATTTATCGATGCTTTTATTTAGCACCACTAAAGGCCATGTTTATCAATGCTTGTGAAAGCACTAATAAATTATATTTTACCATAACTCATAGAAAATATGATAAAGTATACCTTTATCAGCACTTTTAAAAGTTATGATAATGTGCCATATTTTAGTGTGTTGTAACAGCACACTACAGAACCACTCCATAGTGTTGTAACAGCACACCACAACACCATAAATACACGGAATATCATAAAAAACAAGTCCGAATACAGCCACTAAAGGCACTATTTCTCAGATCATGTAAAGGCACTGATAAATGATCTTTTTATCAGTACTCATATAAAATATGATAAAGTATACCTTCATCATAACTTTTAAAATTGCTGATAAATATGTTCTTTATCAGTGATTTTAAAAGTGCTGATAAAGGGCCATATTATAGTGTGTTGTAACATCACACTACAACACCACTACACTGTGTTGAAACAGCACACCAAAACACAAAAAATAGAACAAATATCATAAAAAACAATTCCCAATACGAGATTTAAATGAATTGAAATTTAAAACACAAACACAAGCAAAAATCCTAATATTATAGACATTTCAAACATTAGTTTATACAATTACATAAATACAAATTATTACATACATTAAAAAAATGAATGTTATTTTGTCTTTTAATCCTTTACCAACACATTTTATTTCCAAAAAACCATCCTACATTGAGAAAAATAATTCAGATTTCTATGAAAAAAATTATTATGTTAGTAAAAATATGAATAAATAAATTTATAGAAAGTGTTAATTCTACAAAACATGATACCATTTTTATATAAATAGACACACCTGTAGTCATACTGATCACATTGTGTATCAAATTATAGTGAGGAAGATTCAAACTCATCTCAAATTACTTTTTCTTATCATTTTCATAACATATTAAAACAATATGAATGTGTTTTCTTGGTTTTGAGTACTTGAGTTTTCATTTTTAGTAAAATGTTATTTTAAACTGGTAACATGAAATTTTGACTCAGTATGATCACATCATGTATCAATTTGATGTGAAATGGATTCCTATATGTTATAAATGATTTATAAATCATTTTAATACATTATAAAAAAAACTGAGCATGTTTTATTGGGTTTTAGTGTGTGACACTTTTTGAACTAAAATGTCTATTTTAAACTAATAATGGACCATTTGAGTCATACTGGGAATATCGTGTATCATATTGAGGTGAGGGTGATTCCTATAAGTTAAAAATGACTTATAGATCATTTTCATAATGTAAAAAAACAATCCAAATGTTTTTTCTTAGTTTTTAGTAGGAAAGTTGTCCATTTTACTAAAATTGAAGACAATTTTAAATAAAAAGATGCACTCTCAGTCCAACCTGCCACAATGTGCATCATATTGTGGTGCGGATGATTCCCACACATCCAAAATAACCTATGTATTGTTTTCCTAAAGTATCAAAATTATATGAATGTGTTTTTTGGTTTTGAGTGTGTCACTTGTCTTTTGTAATAAAATTTCATTTTAAAATTGAAACACACACATTAACTTATACTGATCATCTTGTATATCAGATTGAGTTTATACAGATTCATAAACATCATAAATAACTTATGTATCTTTTTATTAAAGTATTTAAATAATTTTAATGAATTTTCTCAGTTTTGAGTAGGTCAATTGGAATTTTTTTACTAAAATTGAAGTCAATTTAAACTAAAAACACACATTAGGAGTAATACTAGTCACACCATGTGTCAGATTGAGATGAATCTAATTCATTATTTTCTCAAATCACATATGGATAATTTTACTAAAGTATGAAAACAATATGAATGTGTTTTTTTTGTTTTGAGTAGGTGATTTTGTTTTTTACTAAAATTGATGTCAATTTTATATAAAGATGCACTTATAGTCATACCAGTCACACCATGCATCGAATTATGGTGTGGTTGATTTCTACATGTTCCAAATCAGTTATGGATTTTTTTTAATATTAAATAAAACACAATGTGTTTTCTCAGTTTTGAGTATATCACATGTGTTTTTTACTAAAATTTCATTTTAAACATGAATCATGCACTTTAAATTATAAAGATCACGTCATTTATCAGTTTGATGTGATACTAGATCTTACACATCGAAAATGATTTATGAATTGATTCCCAAAATTATCAGGAAAATCCAAGAATGTTTACTTAGTTTTTAGTGACTGAAACTTTCTAAAGTCAAATGTCAATTTTAAACTGATAATGGACATATTGAGTCATATATATCACATTTTGTATCTTATTAAGGTTTAACTGATTCTTACACATAAAAAATTACTTATGGATCACTATCTTAATGTATGTTTTCTCAGTTTTGTGCATTTCATTTGTCTTTTTTTACGAAAATTAATGTTAATATTAAATAAAATGAAATACTTGGACTCATACTAGTCAAATTGTGAGTCAAATTCAGTTCCATCTGATTCCTTCACATCCCAAAGATTCAAAAATAAAATCCTATCAAATAATGTTACCATGATTTACGTTGACTTTTTTTGTCAAACTTCTAACTCTGAATGAGAAACTTCGAACAAACCACATCAACTAGAAAAAATAATCCACCTATATGAGAAAAACATTTTTTTGAGTGATACTAAAAAGTAATAAATTAATCATAAATATGAAATAATACATTAATTATATGGAAAATTATTTTATAGTCAAAATATAATTTAGGGGATGTTGGTTTTGAGGGAGAAGAAGTACGAGGATGTTTGGGCTCAAAAAGTCATGAACGATGGACATATCATCCCAAATCAAACAAAACAACCATCTTTTATAAGGGAAAAATATTATGCGAGAAATATTAAAAATAAATAAATTAAACACAAATATAAAAAAATACATTAATTCTATGGAAAATTATTTTATTGTGAAAACAACAATATTACCTCAGAAATTGAGAAGAGCTAGCGTCATTTGTCTTCTTGTAATTATAGTGAAGGGAACATAAATGAAAGTGATAAAATTAAAAAAAAAAGGTTGAAATTTTTTGAGGGAGAAGAAGTGTGTGGATGTTTTTGTGTAGATATGCATGAAAGATGGAAAACCCACCGTAACTCAAACGAAATAATCATATCGTATAAGAAAACAATTATTATATGGGTTATACTGAAAAGAAATAAATTAATCATAAATAAGAAACCATTAATTAATTATATGGACTATGATTTTACTTTGGAAACATCACGATTACCTCTATACTTGAGAAAAGGGAGCTTCGTTTCACTTCCAGCAAAGGAAGTAGAGAGAACATGAAATAAATTGATAAATACAACACTATAGGGGTGAAAATGTTTTGAGGGAGAAAAAGTATGTGGATTTTTTGGTGCATCAAGCCATGAATGATGGATAGAACATCTCATATCAAACAAAATAACCCAGCTTTTTAAGAAAAAATTATTATATGTGTACGAGTTAATAGAAATAAATTAATCATTAGAATGAAATAATACATTAATTCTATGGAAAATGATTTTACTTTTAAAACAACACAATTACCTGTATGATTGTGTATATATAGGATAATCCATATTCTTTAAATGAAATGACCCGTGTATAGAAATCCTCTAAATTAAATGAAATCTTCAAGGAATAATGAAAATTCAATCAACATTCCATTACATATTTTTTTTAAAATGGAAAATTTATAACATAACATTACATTTAAATATTTCAAGGGGTTTCCTTTATTATAGTTTGTTCATCCAGGGGATTGGTAACATTATCATTTGTAGACAACATTATCTACATTTACAATCAACCATTTAACTTAGATTATATTAATTTATTAGAGATTATATAATATTATTAGGAAAGAAAAAATATATTAAAAATATTTTTACCTTCCCATTGAACTATATTTATTTTTCTAAAGGTTTCAGTGATTTGATCCCTCTATCAAGAATAAAATCCCCCCTTTGTGGTCCCCTCTAACATATAATACATTGTTTACATTATGAATGACATGAAAAAATTGTGATGACCCAATGAAAGGGTCATCCTGGGATGAATTTTCATCTGACTCAACATTCGTTGTAATGTCTAACAAGAAAATCATCTAATTCATTGTTTTTGGATAAAAAATATAAAATACTTTCACTGCTTGTGATTCCTTTTATGAAAAACTCTTCTCTTTCCCCTTCCACACTGAATTTCACCTCCAAAAAGCCAATTTCTTCAACATTCACTCCATTTACATTTTCAACCCATTTGAAATGGAAAAGAGGAAATTGAAATGTTATATAATCCAACTCATATATCTGTTCGATAATTCCAAAATATGACATATTTGTATAAATTGTATTTATATGATTGGAACCAAATATGTATATCACTTCAGCCTCATGCATAACACCATAGTTTTTCATCGTACTAAAGTAATCGCGTTATTTTGTAAGGAAATTATTACCATTGATTAAAAAACCAGTATAAGATATAACATTCACATTCAGTCCTATGGATTTACATATAATTCATTAATCAATTGAATTCATATTTTCAAATAACTCCCTATAAATTTGATCTCTAAACCATCCTATACATTTTTTATTATATGTATTTGATATCCAACCTTTATCCCTTGTTGTATTAAAAGCTACAAAAATTTCTTTTTGCGATTCCATGTATGGATTGACATGTTCACTATTATGTTATATTTAATGGTGTTCTTGCTCTCTCTATGTCATGGTAATTGTACCATCGTCTCTTTCGGAAATCAATTTTCCTAGAAGTAATTATCTATGATGAGACTTTGGGAGACAAATAAATTCAATATCTGATAGGTAATCAGTACAGAATTCAATTGATTATTCAACAATATATCTTTACGCAATACAACCTTTTGGAAGACTTAAATTCTTGACATAACCTTCCAAAACCATTATATCACATTTATTTGGGTACATCAACCTATAATAGACAGGACCATATAGTTAAACCTCTCTAACCTTAACAATATGGTGGACCATTACATCAAAGAATGATAGTGGGAAGAATATATCAAATTCACACAATATAACTATAATATCTTTATTCATGATGGGTATTTTTTTCTAAGTCTACAACTTTACCACATATAGATTTCAAAAAGAAGGTGAATCTGGTTAATGTATATCCAACATTTCGAGTTAGAATGACATGGAAATCAACAACAATTATATCCTGTATCAAAACATAAAATTTGTGTGATTTTAGTCCTTTTAACTTCAAACTAGTCATTACCACAACATTCTTGATATTTGATGAATAACCTTGTGGAATGTATATAGTAGTAAGGAAAATGAAAATTTACAATGTTTTTTATTTGGATACAGTTTAATCTACTGAAGCTCGAAATGTATGCCTTTTATCCTTCACCAGTGCCAACTCATCCATTATCCCCATTTCAATCAAGTCCAACCTAGCCTTGATGCCATATTTTGTTTTTAGGAGAATTTATTAACATTCTAATAACACTATAAAATAAATTTGTTTCTTCATGAATGACATTAAGAAAATTTCTAACATTCAAACAATTCCAATATGATAATTCAAAGTAAATTAGCCTGTTTTCCAACTTGATTTTGTACAGTTTTTCAAAAATTGTTTACCGAAGACAATGTCAATTTTTTGACATTTTTCTATGGTTCATCTCTGGGTACTAGAGATGATGTTGTACCTTTTTATATATTACAATTGAATATTATCTTCTAGGATCAATATTTATGTTGTCGAGGTAAGAATTTATGATGTCCTAAAAATACATTTTTCGAGGAATGCTTCAACTGAATTGTGTGTGTGAATTTTTTAAAAATGGGAAACCCCAAAATTCTTTTAATTATATAGCCTGAAAAATTTTCATAAGTGGGTAAGTCATTTATTATTCCATACAACATGGCCCTCAATTTTAATTCTTCACTTATATGAGCATTATATATTTTAACACATGTATCACATATGAATTTCAGATATTTGTTCAATAGAAACAAATAGAAATCAATATCATTACCGGGTTGCATTGGTCTAGATATAATTAGACACGACATAATGAATTTTCACTTCATGCATAACCATGGTGGAAAGTTATAATTTACCTAAATGATCGGCCATGATCTTTGAGTACTACTCTATACACCATAATAATTTGTTCCATCTATAGATAACACAAGACACAAGTTTCTCATCTCATTTTCAAATTCAAGAAACCCATAATAAATTTTCCTCCACTAAGGAGAATCTTCTAGATGATGTAGGTTACCATATTTAATTATTGTATCGGAATTTAATATTAATTTTCTCCCATTTTCTTGACAACTATATAGTCTTCTTAACTATGTAATGATAGGAAATCACCATACATATTTTGAAGGAAAAGATTCATTTTTCTTGTATCGATCTGTGCCACACTTAGGGAATTTTATGAGTGATTCATGGTCCTTGAAAAGAAACATGAAATAATTTGTTAAAACATGTATTTTTAATAGATCGTTCCCATTGAAAGTAAACTTCATTTAGCAGCATATGTTTGGCATTGTTGTTCATTTTCTATTGGTAGCAAATAATTCAGGAGACCAAGTAGTTCTATAAAGGTTGCGTCACTCCATCTGCTTCCAGCTTTAAAATTATGTAACTTCAATAGAGATGACAATGTTGTGTATTTATTACAACCGGTATACAATGGATTCTTGGAACAACTATTTAACTCCTCAAAAAAAGTGGGAATATCATGAAGTTCATCTTCAATTTCCATTGTCATTTCTTCCATGTGATCTACATCATCATTTACAAAGGTATTTATATCAAATGATTCATAAATCAAAGTATCATCTCAATTGGTGTCCACATTTAGTTTTTCACATGTTTAGCCCAAAATTTATAACTTTGATCTATTCCATGATAAATAAAATGTTCTTCGAACTCTTCCAGACTAATTTTTCTTGAATAAAAACAATGTAAACACATATAGTGGATTTTAGAAAGGTCGTCTCAATGCTCTCTTGGAAACCTGATGAAATCATTAACTCCATCTATATACTCATTTGTCAAATTATTATCATGAATCCATTTCTGATTCATATCCATACTATTAGGTTGATAAAAGATTAAAATTGTTGATTATATATATAAATACACATAATATATTCATTATCAAAGGTGACAGATATAGTCAATTCTAATAAGTGAAACTCAACATTTCATTATTTCAAAGAATTTCCCTTTTTGAAGAAAATGGGAAATTAGATTTAAAAAAAATTAATCAACTATTGAAGGTGTTATCATGTGAATTCATTCAAAGGTGAAAGTTATAGACAACTCATCCTCATCACCTCATCTCAATGACATTTATCATTTCATTTTTTTATTTTACACTCCTTTCATCTCTTGTGGACATGCAACTATGTTTCTTGAAATACTCTAAGCAGTAGTCATCCATGAGATGACTAATTCTCATAGTATTTAAAGCAACATAAAAGAGATGGAAGATGAATTACAAGCAATAAAATGAAAAAATGGTTGTTCTAGAGTTGAAGGTGATGGGGCTGATGGTTTTCTATAAGAGATATGGGGGATGGGTCTGAAGCAATTTTTTTTATAATTTCTAAAATATATAATATGATAACTTCCATTATAATTTTTTAAACAATTTATATAGCAACCTAGGGAATTATTAAATTTAAAATTAATTGTTTATCAAATACTTGAAAACATATCAAGACTCTTGTTATGTCATATCACCACACCGAATCATCCTAAGGATTCTAGGGATGTTGTCACCTCAGATCTACCCAACTAAAGGATTCTAGGGAGGATATCTAATACACATTGGACTATCCTTGAGATTCTAGGGAGGTACATAAAGAACTTGGCATAAAGACATAATATACAACAACAAGATATATCACAAACAAAGGGAAAACACACACCAACCCTTTAAACATCTATCCCATACACATTTAAACACACACACAAATATATATATATAAATCATTGAATTTATACTACACATAAATATAAAAAAAATGACCATTTAAACATAATTTTTAATGAAAATAAATTTAATGTCTTCATAATGTGGAAATCCAAAACCATAATTTGCAAAACAAAAATTATAAAATCACCCTTATATTATACTTTATGAAAAAACATATAAATAGATAGAAATATATATATATATATATACCCCCAGGGTCCAGATCGGTTAGTAGTGGCTCTACGGGGTCTCATTGAGGTCTCGTGTTCAAGTCTTGTCGAGTTATTCTGTATTGGTGTAGAGTAGGATTTTCATTGTATTTCTCCCCCTCCACAAACTATTGTAATTATATATATATATTTATAAAATAGACATAAATCAATAAAAAACTATGTAACCCTTATAACATAATATCACAACATAGTAAAATATATACAACCCAATTATAATTTTGAAAATATAGATCCATTGGATATAAATAAATATGGTATCACCCTTACTAAGTTTTCTCTTAAATTAAATGAACACAATTATAAAAAAATAAGATTTTTTGGAAAACCCCTTACACAAGAATAATACAATAGAATTTTAATAAATAAATTCCATTTCATGAATTGAATAAAATCAGCTTATGTTGTTGTTTTTCACCATAAAGACTCTGAGAATTTATTTTATAAATCAGTTTTCTTTTCCATTTAAGGTTTTTATATCCCAAACATCAAATATTTATACAGTGAAATAAATATTTATTTAATTGGTTTATCTGTAGACCATAGGTGATTAAATAATATTTCAAAATAGAGAAAAACTAAGCTTGCAGAGCATGTAGTGTTACATATGTAGGTATCGAAGAAAATTGATTCAAAATAACAATTTAAAAATTCCAAAATAGGATATCCCAATCACTATTCAATCAAACAATAGATCGTAATCAAGTCTCTATGTTCATTACCTAAAAGGAAAATAGTATACAAGGAATGGACTGAAAGTAACTCATGACATCGTTGAACAAGAAATCAAAAACAAAATGAATGATAAAAAATGTTAATCGCAATGCCTACCTCTCTAGGTTGATGAATGTACTCTTTGGAAACCCTAACCACAACCAAAAACTGTATGTCTGATGATTTTTGAGCAACTAGAGGCAGTCAAGTGGTGTGATTTGAGCATCGATTCACCAAGGAGGAGCACTGATAGTGTGTGGCTTCTGTGGTATGCTTATAATATCACAACAGGTTCACAAATGATTAGAGGGTTTAAAATTGATCGAAACACTTTTATTAGTGTATACAAATAATCACTGATAGAGAATCCTGTTATTACTTATTAAGTAATAAGCACTGATAAAAGGAATATTTATCAGAACTTTTTAGCATCGATAAAGGTAAGTCTTTATCAGTGCTAAAAAAGTGATGATAAAATCCATATTTATTAGAACTATTTTAGCGTTGACAAATCATCACATTTATCAGTGCAAAAAAAGTGCTGATAAAGAGATATCTTTATCAACACTTATTAATTAAGTGATGATAAAATATTTATAAATATAATAACAAATAAAGAAATTGTAAATATATATATATATATACATAATATATATATATATATAGTAAATATGTTCCTTTTTAAATATAATTTTTTAAATTTTATAATTAATTAATTATAATAATTGAAATAATTTTTTAAAAAAATATTTATATCCCATTTTAGGTGCATGTATGCATATATATTAAAAATGAGAGAAATTAAATTATTTAAAAGTAAGTACACTTTAAAAATATTGAAAAAAATGGTAAGTTTATTGTGTGTCCATTTTGTATAAAAATACATTAACTAGGTTTATGTGAAATAAATATAACACAAATTTGGTATATGTTAAATTGAAAAATAAAATGACACATTCAATTATATGTCCATTACATTATGAAATTAATCAGTATTTTTAATCAAGATTAATTTTAAATTCTAAAACAATTATTCAATAAATATATGACTATTTAATATAAAGCACAATAATATTTTATAATATATAAATCATATTTATATACATTAATATACAATTATATATTTAATATATAAAAATCATTAACATTATTTATCATAATTATTCTAATTAGTAAATTTTTAATATATAATAATTTATAAAAATTTTATTCATTTTTAGCTATTATTATTTAATTAATAAAATTTTTATATTTTTTTAATTTTTTTATTTTTAATTATTTATTTATTTATTTAATTAATTTTATTTTCTATACCATTATCAGGGCTAAAAAGTGCTGATAAAATCTCTCTTTATCAGTATAGAAAATAAATTCCTAAAAAGGTTCCATTTATCCATGTTCAAAAAACACTGATAAAAGTTAAATTTATCAATGCATTCTTTAGCACTGATAAAGATTCCCTTTTTCTGGGATTTTTTATAGAAATGATAAATACCAACACTATTATACACCAATTTTGTAGTAGTGACTCTCTCTCCTTAGTACTTCCCAATTTTTTGTAAGGGGTGACCCTAAGTGAGTCTCTGGAGGATTTCATCAAACACCATTCGAATGTGAGATATCGATCATGAAGTGGAAGAAACAGCAAGGGTGTTTCCTATAAAGTACTGATCATATTAGATGATATTTACTTCCTTAGATTAGGGGGATGAAATAATTCTCCCATCATTGTGGGACATGTAGAGTGTTTATCTTCCACTATATCATCTAGGATCTATTGTTGATTTGATGGTCACAAGGGTATAAGTAGTGAAAAAATCCCCCCCATATTTATGGTCCATGCTCGCAAAAGTAACTCTATTGAGGAATCTAATACTTCATTCCATTTAGCCTTTTGAGAAGAAAATTAAGAATGAGATAGATTCTTTTCTTATTTTGGATGAGATATACTAGTCATTATGGGCTACTATGTGATTATAGGATTAAATTACATCAAACAGTAGGCATACTTAAACTTCTTATCATCATGACGTATAATCCAATCAATGGATCTTTCCCATTGAATGCATCAATTTTGATCTTGAGGAACGAATATATTTTACTAAACAGACCAAATGGAATATTTATATCCCAGACCTAAGACCTATATTAAATTAATGTGATTTCTAGATGCTTTCCTAAGAATCCTTGATAGCCTAGGATCAGGGTGAAATGTAGATCTCTATATTAATCCCATCCACTAATACACATACTAGTTGTGGTATTAGTAACTATCTAGAGAAACGAAATCATACTATTGAGGAAAACAGTTTGGAGACCATTGAGCTTGGTCCCATACGTTGGTTTGAAAGACACTAAAAAGGTGATCGATCCAACATGGCGGCATTTCTATTCTATAATTTTCATATGTTTATCATAATCTATGTAAGAAAATTATTTAAACATAAGAATATATATAGTCATCAAAAATTTCTAGAAAATTTAGGGTATATACACCTCATTGAAAACATCCAAAATGTCATAGTGTAGAGTGGTAATGGTCCAAAAGACGATTTATATTCATTCCCCGTGAATGTCCTTCCACATAACTAGGGAGTTCTACTTATAAATTTTGAGGGTCTCCTAAAAATTATTTTACTATAAAGGTCATTTATTTGATGTTTTGTTATGAACTGTGGGAACATCCATACAATAAACAATTTCACCAAAATGTATGCGAACCAAGGGAGGAATAAATGATGAACATCATAATATGATACCATTCAGCTAGGGGGAGATGATTTCAGTCAGTGATAAGGCACTTAGTGTAACATTCCTATATTTTTTGAGTACCCCTTTGTATAAGGGAAATCTCTAAGCATATTCAATATGGGTAGAACCTTCGTATTGAGAAGATAAGCCATTATGGGGAGGGGATTCGCAAGAATAACTGGGTGGAGGACCTCCATGGAAAATACATGATTCATCATTATGGAGAGGGCCTCCACTTTAGATATTTTATTTATCACTTGGATGGGCTCAATACCATATAACTTAGATAGGACATCTCGGGTTCTTGGATATATTCTGATGAGGAGGGACTCTATGGTTTCCTCTTTTTGATGGGTCACTAATTGGGGTGGGGGATCACATTGTCTAATGATCATCATATTATGGGGAGGAACTTCATAGCCTGTTCAATGGGGGGACTTACTTGGATGATCATCATGCTTCCAAAGGAATAATATCCTTGGTGAGTACTCAAGGGAGGGCCTCCAGTGTTATTGATAATAGTAATTTGGGTAAGACCACTATGGTTATTGATACCTTCTCTTATGGATAATGAACTTTACGAATCTTGGGATGCTATTATGATATGATGAATATCATAAAAAATATTAGTTTCTTTGGTGTTAGGGATATCAACAATCTAATAGACTAAAATTTTATATTGAAAATACAACCTTCAAAAGGTCCTTTATTTGGTTAATATAGTTGTAACCATGATCATATTTGAGGTCACATAGTGTGAATAGTTACCCACATAAGTTTGTGCCCTCCTAGGCAGATACTTAGTTCCCACCTGAATATGCCATCGAATATCTTAAGAGAGAGATGGAATATAGATAGATTCTTGATTATGGGTGTGATATATTTAAAGGATTCATGATTTTGGTAAATAAAATAGGCCTACTTCTTGGTTGATACTCAGATATAGAGATGAGATTCTTCAATGAGAAGTATAATATGATCCTTATCCATTTTTACCATAAGAATATTCTACCAAACATCATGGATGGTAGTAGGGATATGATCATTATCTCAAGATGAAAACAAAATAATCCAAAGATCCTTCAAGATTTTATTTGGTATATAAACCTACTATATTTATTTGGTATGAATATATCAACAACCTTCTTAGATGATTTCTAGAGGACTATACGCCTTCTCCTCATTTCCTATAACAATATTCAAATAATCTTCCTGGATGAGAGCAATAATATGGTCATTATCTTAATCTTAGACTAGAAGATATCATAAATTATCATATATTTTTATAAGAGTAGGAATCTGATTCCTCAGTAGATATTTATTTTCCCTAGGGATATATGGATTAATTTTTTTGGTGGGAATTGAAATATGTTTATATTCATACATTTTAGTTATCTTTTTCCCTTGGAGGGTCCACCTTCTAGGTTCCCTAGATCTAATGACTAGGGTTTGATTCTATATGGTTATATCCTCTGTATATTCATATGTATTTGTTGTCTTGTGTTGACTGAAATAGTGAAGGAGAGAAGGATATCACCTAGGTTACTTCATAGTAGTGGTGGGGATAATATCAACATCCTCTTCCATCTACTTATCACATGATAGTTAGGTATTATCATTCTCCTTAGAGAGGCTTCTATAATGGGTGGTGGATGAAAATGGTTCGACTTACTTCTCAATGGAAAATCAATAATTAGATGGCCAATGAAGCTTCATATCCTTGAGTTTCTTGTGTGCCTCCTCATAAATTGGGTTGGAGTAGTTGAGATGGTACTCCTAGACCAATGTGTTCACCAACAGGCATTGCAGTTGTCATGTCTAAGATAAAAAATGTCATGGATTTGGGTCCATGGCTTGTATGAAAGATAACTGATCTGGCCAACATATTTTCTAGTTGTGGGTAGTGGCATGTAATTCTATATATCAACTACTAGCATTTCCAATGAGTATAACATTCAATTTTATTTTTTTGATTCCATTTTGATATAAGGGAGTTTTAAGTGGGAAAAATAATAATAACCATGTTAATATAACATCATAAATAAAAGTGAATTATTTATTAAATATATTCCATGATTCAATTATTCATGTCAGGTTAACCATTATTTATACAACATGCCCCCAGGATATTAGGGTTTTTCATCTAAGAGGACCTTCCTAAAAATGGATGGTAGTCACTAGGACATACCAGGAACACATTGGGATGTGCATTGGTCGATATAATGAAAAGATAACACATCCCTTTGGTATATTTATACCTATTCTAGGAAATTATTAAATATTTATGATGTATCCAAAAATCCTTTTGAGTGACAATACCTCTACTTGTTACATCCATAAAAGTGATCGGTATAAATCATGTATTTCAATAGTGATTTTAAATCGTTTTAAAGCCACACATATAGGTTATATGTAATTAATTTGCATATAACGATGTAATTGGTGTTATGGAGTTTCTATATGTCTCATGATAAGATATTCACATGTATACCTATAATTGGAATCATAACCTATGTAGTTTGGTATCACTAAATGGGAAACATTGTAACTTTTATGGTCACTTAGTTCTGAAAAATATGGTTCCTTTTATTGTTATGAAACAATGTGTTTGGAAACTATGATGTATTGAGGTCAACCCATTGAGATGAATCCTATACATCTTGTTTAAAAAGAATCAACTCCCATGTAATTTTGGTTTCATAATTTAATAGCATACGTCTGGACTGATCTATGTAGTTTGATGTCATACTGTGAAGATGTTTGTTTCATTAAATAGGTGAGAATAAGAGATTGAGTGATGATATCATATGGGTTTTCCATTCTAGTTCATTATTCTTATTAGTAACTAAAAAATAAATGATATAATTGGACTCATTGGGGATATTAGATGGTGATTAATAAGTACACATATGGGATATGAACCATTGAAGAAGAAGTACTCAAAAGGGACATGGACCATTTTAAAAGGGTTGGGGATTATAAATGGGTGGCCCATATATACATACACTTCACATATATTTATTACTAAGTATGGAATACTATTGTACTCACATGGGATATGGGCCTAGTGAGAAAGAGGTTGCAGATTATGCATGGGCAGCCCAAGATGGGTTCATCCAAGAATTGTTTTTTGTTAGTTAAATAAAGATGGAGGATAGAAATAATAGTGAATATGACATGGTGAGTAATATAATGAGATCTCACCATATTGGAGGCCCCTATTGGGAAATTTTTAATTAAGTGGAACAAGGATGGTGTCATTAACAAGGATATGATTGGGGATTAAACCATATTAGAGGTTCGTAATATTGATGAGTTAGGGAATACACTTGATTAGAGGCCCCTATGGGGATATCTATCTCATAAGGGAATGATCACTAATGCTCATATGGATAGGTATTATACATAATGATGAGTCTCATGTTGTGTTCCCTCATTTTATTTTTTTGTAACTATATGATGAAGTAATACTGGAATCATGTTTCAAATGATCTAGTGAGGAAGAGTTACAGATTAAACATGGGAATTAAAAATTAATTAACCTAGAAATAAATTATGTCAATGTAGGTTTTAGGAATTATTCATGATTAGAGGCCCTAGTAGAACTGGAGATCATTTAGTGGGTGAAAGATTTTAATTAGATACTTAGGATGACTAAATTATTCATACGGTCCAACTGGGAAAAACATCTTGAGATATGAGAGGCTCCATCAATCCCTACATGAAAGGGATCCTCATTATCAAGGTAATTCATTATTATTAAATCCTTAAGGGTCTTATCAGTATGGGAGGAAATTATAAGGAGATAATCGCATGATATTCATAAAATCAAAGGATTATATTATCAAATGGGTGAAAATTTATGTGAATAACCTTGTCATCTATCTCAGGAAGCTATTGAGGGGGATTGGGTAGCAAAGCATCTATGTAGATGACCAAATAAAAAGATATTCCTATATATAGGGACTTGGAAAGTTGGAACCCAGGTATTGGGATCTGGGAAAAGTGTAACATACATATAGGGACTAGGGTGAACTGGTTCTTAGGTATGGGGACCAGGGATAAGTGGTTCCTTGGTATAATGATCTAGGTAAAGTGGATCCTATATATGGTTACAAGGGAGAAGTTGTTCCTAGGAATAAATAATGGTAAATGTGCCATCTTAGTATAAATGATGGGTAAGGTGGAACCTGAGTATAAAGGCTGGGTGAAGTGTCACCCAACTGTAGAACCTGGGAGAAGTGTCCCTTTGGTGGAGGACCCAAAGCATGGATAAGGTGTTTTGTTCTCTAGTTATATACTCCTGGGTTAGGTTGTGTATGTGGTAATATATTTTCGTCTTTAATGGTCCTTCTCCCATGTTCTCAAGGAACAGGGGAGAAGTGGACTTTCAAAGGAATTTGTGATTGGGCCTGTTCTTTGACACAAGACACGTTCTTGCCGAACTATCATGAAAAGGTGGACCGTTTCATAATGATTATATGTTAGGGTGGAGCTGATCCATGTTGTTGTCCATTTTTTTCTCTCTTTGACCCTCGGGCCATGTGATGTTCAATGTCCATGAAGTACGGGTTCCCCACTTATTCCATTAAAGGGGGCTTATCTTATCTTATAATAAAAATATGAAGTCCTTCAGGCTGTTGGATGGAAGTAAACAAAAGGTGAATTGGGATATAAGGGTGAATATATGGTTAATATAAAATCCCAATATTCTAATCATTTACATATATGTCACTAACTAAAAATGAAAATAATGGGATATATTTATATTAATTAGAATATCATGGAATATTGTATAGGTGTATTAATATGATATTTTCATGAATGTGATGCACATGTTTTAGAAAAACACACCAGATCATAGTGTGAGGTAGGTACATGATCTTGAGGACTTCATGAATAAGATATACACATTTCCGTCAAGTAATATATGTTCATAAATATAACTAGGTGGATATAATAGGTATATGAGAAGGGAGGTGTAAAATGGTTAGTGAACACACTATCTGGGCGTGCATGAAATTGTGTATGTGAAGTGACCTTGGACTAGAAGTGGATTGGGTTCATGCCAAAGTGGATAGGAACTATTCAAACACCTTTTCCTTAGAAAAATACATTACCAAATATATATATCCTTTGAATATTTTATAACCAATTAGATATTTATAGACTATTTTCCAAAGTAGAACTGTACCATTTTACTCTTTTTTCGTTATATTCTAGTTGTTTAATTTTTTGATTTAGTAAAGTTATATCTTCTAGAACGTTTTTATATCTTTTTATTTATTTTTTTACCTTTAGAGTTTAAAACATTTTTCTTCTGAAATTTACTTGGTTTAAAGAAGGAATAAATTTTATGTTTGAAAAACATCAATTTATCCCCCCACTTAAAGATTACCTATTAAGAAAATATTTACAGTCAAAGTATGTATATGTTTTTCTTACACTAAATTTATTAGAATTATTTTTTTTTATTTTAGGAATTATACCTATTGGAACATTGGAGTACATAATTCATGTAATGAATTTGTTTAATAGATCTGATTACGAATGTTCGAGTGATATAATATGGTGTTAAAGATAAATACAGATGTATATTACTAACATATGTTGGTAAGTAATTACAAGATTCCTAAGAACTAAATTCTAAATTTTACCAGATAGGAGAAGTCTAAATATTATGAAAAATAATATGTTTAGAATACACTCTTATGTTAAATTAATTGGTAAATTTATATTCAGATATCAACTTGTGACATCATCAATTAAATTTTAATATTTTTGAATATTATACATTCTAGAAACTCATAAGTTTGGAGACAAGAAGATCCATGTTTCAAGAAAAATATCATGCAATTTTTCTCTTATAGGAGAATAATTTTCATAAATGAATCATAGGATTATGATAGTTATAAATGTATTATAGTATCTTGAAGAGAAATATTTTTTTGTGATCAATTGGTTGAAAATATTAATGATATTCTACAAGTTGAATGGGAATCTAAGAGGAAATACATTTATTATATGAATCATCGTACAATGTTTATTCTAGATGTTATCATTAATAAATTAATTAATTATGATAATAAATTTAAGTTATATATCCAAAATTGGAATGAAACAATTAAGTTATTTTTGGTACTGTTATTTTTGTGGCACTATATCAATGGTTACCACTTCAAAAAATTATAAAAATTGTTAGAATAATAGTAATACATAGAAAAATAAATGAGAATTCAATCAACTAGAAATATGAAGGAACTGGATGACAAGTAATAAGATTTTCTATAATCAAAGTCATAATTATAAAAGATATTGTTATGAAAAACATAGAAAAATGGATTATAAGAAGGATTTAAGATATGTTATTTGTTATTAATATAATAATCCTGGACACATTAATCCAAATTGATCTAGGTTGAGAATGTAAAACACAGATTCTAGAAGATCATCATAAAAAAATAATGTTTTAAAATCTAATGAATCCATGAGTGTTAGCGAAGATACATCTTGTGATAGTGATATATAAAGTGTTTATAGATATAAGATCAATAGTTTATATGCTTCATATCCTTAAAATGGAACTAATTTTATGGATATGTTAAATGATAAATCCATTATGAATTTAAATTTATATTATGATTATCCATATTGCTTGGATGATGAATATCATTCTCCATCATTTGATGAAATGGATGAATATTTGAATAACCTTGAAATTAGAAACAAAACTTAATGAAGAAGTATAATTAGGATAATAAAGAAATTATTAAATATTATTAAACACATTCTTGATTATATTTTATGTTATATATAAAAACTATATCAATTTCAAAAAATTATAATGATCTAAATGAATTCTTAAAACCTAATTCAAAATTTTAATATCTAAATAAGTTACTTTTTGACTTTTTTTAAAGAAGAGAAATAATTGACATACATATAATACATTTGAAACAATATAAAGAATCTAATAGAGGGGTTATTCATATTTTAATAAGTCATATTTCATTACTAAGTATTGTGTTCTAAAAGTTCTACCATTTTATACTAAATGTTATCTAGGAAGTCATTGGACTGATAAATTCTATCTAATGAAAAAATCTTTCAAAACATTTATATATTATATTTCTAAATGACTTATACTTGTTTAACACTATATGGGTTCATAGAAATCTATTTTGAGAGTTATTTTCTAATGTTTTTGAACCTAGAAATGTCCGAGTAAGAAATTTTTATCTTCATTTTTTTTTAAAAGGTTCCATGTACCATATATATATACACTTAGTAAATATATATATTTTTTCTCTATACATGATAAGAATAAATTCCATCTTATAGAACATAGAAAATGTGAATGGTGTACATGTTACTTTTAGAAAGAATAAGAATGTTCAAATCATTAGAATATGTGATGTTTTAATCCATGTTAATACATTAATTTCAATTGATCTTTATGATTTAATTCATAAGAACAACCATATCATAATAATACAAATATGTAATTACTGTTAAAATATGCACTTTGGGAAGGGTAAATGTACCACCACAAGTTTCAATGGAGTTCCCATTTTATATGCTGATTCACATAATAATATTTACACTATTGACCTAGAGGATCTTAGTTTTTTCTACATTCCTTTCCTTTGTGGGATATAATAAAATTATTATATTTGGAAAAGAAAATTATGATAAGGTAATGTTTTGACATTTGAAAAACATTCCATGAAAGGAATAATGATGTATCTTGCATAACATAATTATAATTCTTTTAGAGTATGTGAGCCCTACTATCATGATAAAAAAATAATTCTAGTTTTAAACTTAGTGGTGAAGTCTCAAATTCTGAACCTCTACTATTAGTCCAAATTGACAATTTTAGACTAATAAAAACTATGAGTATCGATTGAAAACACATTATGTATGTCCAACTTTATTATTAAACCAAATTTCTTGGGGTATAATATTATTCACTTAAATAAAATGAACTCTAATTATTCAAAAAAAATTCTACTATATTTCAAAATTTGAAAAATCTTCCCACTATCAATATTCAGAGTGAGCATGGTCAAGAGTTTTTTAATAATTATTTTGAAACTTTTTGTAGTAAAAAATTCATTACACATAATTTTTCAGCACCAAGATGTAATGTCCCAAAATTTCATTAATGAAAATTCCTCTTGATCTAATTTAATGACTTATTATGTAAAATGGTTATATAAAACATATTCAATTATTTGGTTTTATGTTTTTTGGATTTTAAAATACTATTATGAATCGTGACCATTTCTAATATAGCCATTAAACAGTGATTATATGATTAGTATAAATATAGGGATTTAACAAATCCAAATTACTCAGACAAAGGAAGAGATGAACTCATCTAGTATAATTTCTCCATGAGAAGCCAATTTTTCAGATCTTTGAAATTTGGTGGCTTCATTGGGCTTTGTTCGTGACCAATCCCAAACTAAGCATCAACATGTTAAGATTGAACGAAACTGCATACCGGAGAAGTGTACGTTCATAGAGATTACCACCCAAGCGATGTTATCCGAGCCACCCTAAGAGTTTTTCAACGTCACAAACCTTACCTTTCGGTCCTATGTAGGTGTTATAAGGGGTTATGTATCAAGACCTTAGCACTATTAGTATGATCATTAATTTTATATATAATAAAGAATATACATTCAATTTATTATTGTTACCTTGTAAATAGGTTTTAAATCACGAATAATATTTTTAGTTAATATTCAATTATGAAATCTATTTTTATGAATTAATGGATTGTTAAATTAAATAATATTTTAATAAAATATTATTTCTAAATTACTTTTTATTAAATGATCGTATAATTTTTAGGAATACAATTTTAATTTTTATTAAGGTTTGAATGCCATTTTTGTCAAAACCAATGAATTTTAGATAAATGTCAGTTTATTTTAACGTAAAAATTCAAATAGTTATAAAATTATTTAGATAAAATTATTACTACTTTTGTAATCATGACATTGAAATTATTGAACGGTAAATTTTCCATAATTCTTTGAGACAGTCGATTTTTTGGGTAATAATTAAATACCGTTTAAATATATATTGTGTTTTATGATATCATAATGACCCAATAGTAATGTAATAAAATACTATAAACATAATTTTCGGAAAATATATGTTTTAACATTAAAATAATGTGATTTTAGGTTTGTTTTATTTATTTTACATCTCATTAGTGGACCCTCCAAGACTTATAAAACATTTTATCATTTTAAAATGATTTTTTGAGAGTGTGACTCACCTCTACATAATCAAGACTAATATTTTAATTATTTTGGCCATTGGCCTTATAAAATAATTTTTTCCACTCCCCTTTGGAAAAAACTATTGGAAAAGGCCATATGTTGGATTGTGGTTTTGATTAGTTTAATGTGTGGTGTCCCAAACCTAAATAATTAATAATTCCCCCTCTTTTCCTATATAATCCCACCCAAGATCCCACTTCCTCTTAGGTCAAAGACTTTGGAGTTGACCAACCTATTCCCTCATCTCTCTATAATCCTTCCAAGGTTCCCCATGCTCTCAATATGCCTCTCTCAAGCCCCTACCATGCCTTTGGGGAACACTTCCATGTAAGGGATTCCTTCAATTCTCATTTTATCCAATTTTTTTAATATTGTTATGCCCTTTTATTTTCAATTATAAATGGTGGGGTATTATTTACCCACTCCCCCATTCTACCCTATTTATTTTTTTTAATTATGAGATTCCCCTTTCTCTTTCATTAATTCATCCCATGTGCACCCATTACCGTACCGAAATTAGGTAAGGAATTTCTCTCTCCTCAATTACATTTAAGAAATTCTTTTGTATTATCAATATAAAATTCCATTACATATGTTGGGACCTGTATATATATAACCCCCTTACTTTAAATTTAATTTACATATGATGAGACACATTTATCTCTCTCATCAACCATTTTTATGAATTCTTATGTCACGTCGTAATGCTGTCGAAATTGCACTGAGATTTCCAAGCCAAAGTCATTGTATTGTGAATACCATGACCATTTCTCTATCAAGGGTATTCACATTTATGTATGTTTAATTATTGATTATATATTGTAATGTATGAATTCCACAACACTCTATTATGGAATAAATGATGATCTTTGATTATTCCATGTTGTATGATCCATGTGGCACACTTATACATGAAATGAAATGTTTAAGAAGGGTGCGCCCTGATAGCGCTCCAATGCATTGGGTAAAGATTAGTATCAAGATAAGTCAAGTGAAATGAGGGTTTGATCATGCTAATTCAAGTTCAATGAGGGTTTACTCATGCTCTATGTGCAATGAGCCTTGGCTCTGGCTAAAATCATGTTAAATGTCGATGCCATGTTTCCATGTTATGATAATGATACTATATCATGCCTTTATCATGAAGTTTCTTTTATTCCCCATTGATATGACTATTTCCTAATATTTATTTTATTCTTCATGTTATACCTTGTTTGATCCCTTACTAGACTTTATATATCACCCTTTTCTTATGAATGTCATCAGGTTATCCCATGCAATGTTATGTACAAGGGAATATAGTGGTCTTGTAAAGGAAGTTTTGAATGAAGATGTTGTGTTTCATGTTTTAACTCATCACGTAATGTTCCTAATCTATAAAGACACTAGAAATATCAATCTTCCATGTTTTATAAAGTGAATGTTTTATGTAATAAAACATGTTTATGTGTGAAAAGAAGATCAGGGTTGTTATAGTTGGTATCAAATTATAGGTTTAGTTATTTTTGGGATTATGATTAGAAAACCCTTGTGAAAGCCTTAGGTATAAGACTAAGTATAATAAAAATATCCCTAATTTTTTTTGATTATTGATTAAGTGGTTTATCAAGAAAATAAATTCGTGTCTAGATATAAGAAAGTAGAGGTGGCTCTAGTACAGATGTACCGAGGAGATAAAACTCCGACAAGGAGTTTCAGGCTTGACCTAGGGTATCCTGTTACATGACAATGGGCCTTGCTTCTATCTTGGTTATGACACTCCTGAGGGATATTATTTTGTAAATTCACAATATTGGTGTGAACCATTGTAATGGTAATAAAAAATTCCCCTAAAAATATATGTTTGGAAATAGATCATGGATTACATAGATTGAATCCTACAGATTAATAAGTTAAGGAAACAAATGTTATTTATTAGTTATCCATTTTTTCTTTGGATTTCATATTATGTGTTACCCATAAATTTAATTTTATTCCATCCAATGGCCTGTAATATGAGAAATATGGCTAACAACCAATGTTAAGGGAAATATGAGGAATGTCTTAATGATATTCCCAATCAAATGGGAGCTCATCTAGGACATATCGTGATTATGCCTAACCAGCTATCAAAAATCACAATTAACAATTGGTAATTTTTTGAATTCCCAAGGACAATAAGGAACAAGAAGATGACATCTCATGAAAGTCCATCTGATAAAGGTGATAAGGGAATGAAGACCCAATTTCCTTCCTGCAACAAATGTTGAAAGAGGCACCAGGGGAAATGTCACAAAGGGACTAGGAGATTATTTAAGTGTGGAAAGGAAGGTCACAATGAGTCCAATTTCCATGAAATAATTGATATTGTGTTAGATGGAAACAAATCTCCATCTAAGGAATATTACATGGTTCTATGTCATAAATGTGGAGAAGTTGAGAATTATCCTAGATGATGCTCTATTGCATTTGCTAAGAAGAATGTTGAGCATAAAAAATATCCTTAATCAAGGGAACATGGGAAGTCCTATACTAAGATGGATACTGATGAATGAATTACAAGTAACCACCACTTCAAAGTAGTGATTTTATAATGTATTTCAATTCTTGTCCTATTGTTATAACTTTTATGTTTTCTATGAACATTGAGTCCCCACCAGAAATGATATTAAATCATTACATAAAACTTCTATAAGTGTTGAATCAAATGTTGAAGTTTGTGGGAATGTTATTGAAAATTTTATAAGTCTCCCTTTTATGGAATTTTAAAAAAAAGTACAAAGTCATTGCCTATGCCTTAAGGTAGTCCAATACATGATTTGGAGTTGGCTGCAAAAATATTCACTTTGAAAATTTGGTGACATTATCTCTTTGGGGAGATGTGTGAAATATATATAGAACAAAAAAATCCTCAAGTATATATTCACATATAAATAGATAAACATGTTCCAAGGAATATGGTTAGAGCTAATTAAATACTATGAATGATCAATCCATTACCACCATGGGAAAGAGAACAAGGTGGAATATACTCTATGTAGAAAGGACCCAACGATTCTATCATTGATGAGAATTTATAAGGATTTAATATTATTAAATTTTATGAATATGGACATGGGAATCATAAATAAAGGAATTCCATTAATACTTCCACAAGGTATTACTCAACTTCCACTTTTGGAAAGGTAAAAGTATGATTAAAAGGATGATGTGGGAATTTAGAATAAGGCGGAAACTATTAGAAAACGGAAATCCTCGGAGTTCAATGTCAATGAAGTAGGAATTGTGAGATTTGGGTCAAGATGATGTGTTCTATCAAATACAATGTTAAATAAGTCACTTTTGGATGATTCATATAGTTCAAATTTCTCCATTCACCAAGGAAACACAAATATGAATCGAGATATCTGAGAGCATTATTGGTGGGATAACATGAATAAGGAGATCTCTAAGTATACATCAAAGTGCCTGGTATGTCAGAAAGTGAAGGCTGGGAGGCAGAAGTCTAAGGGGATGATGAAAACATTACCCATACCAGAATAGAAATGGGAGAACATAACCATAGACTTTGTCACCGAACTTCTGAATACATCCAAAGGAAACAATGCTGTATGAGTTGTTGTGGATCATCTTACAAAGACTTCACACTTCAATGCAATTAGAGAGGATTTATCTCTAGATCAAATGGAAAATATATACATCAGAGACGTGGTAAGGATTCATGGAGTACCACTATCGATTGTATCCAATAAAGATCCAATATTAACCAATATGTTTTGGAAGACTATTCAACATGCTCTGGATACTAAGATAAACGTTAGTACGACTTATCATCCTCAAACTGATGGCCAATATGAGAAAACTATCTAAACACTTGAGGACATGTTTAGAGCATGCTCAATGGACTTAAAAGGATGATGGGATCAACATCTCCTTCTAGTTGAGTTCTCTTACAATAACAGTTTATACCCAAGCATGCAAATGGATCCTTAGAAAGCCCTATATGGGAAGAGGACCAGAACAGTGGCATGTTGGGGTGAAGTTGGAGAATGAAAACTCTTAGGTCCATAGATGGTCGAAAAAATGGTGGAGAAGTTTAATACCATCCAATAGTACATTAAAGCATATGAGAGTCAAAAAAAGGTCTATGATGATAATCATCAATGATTCCTAGAGTTTGATGTCGGAGACATGGTATTCTTCCACATATCACCGTGTAAGAAGGTTATGAGATTTGGGTAGAAGGTAAAGCTTAGTAAAAGCTACATCGGCCCTTCTAAGATCCTTGACTTTATTGGAATAGTGGCCTATAGACTAGCACTCCCACCAATCCTATCTGTAGTATATGATGTATTCCATGAATCACTCTTGAGGAAGTACATACCTAACCCAATGCATTCACTCAATCTAGAGGTGGTACCATTGGAGAAATAACTCTCTTATGAAGAGAAGCCGGTGAAGATATTATATCATAGGGAAACATTTCTATGAAATAAGAAAATGACCCTCATCAAGGTGTTGTGGAAAAACCACAAGTTTGAAAAGGCAACATGGGAATCAGAGGCAATGATGAAGTAGAGTTACCCACATATATTTTAGTGCGGGAAAAGGAAATTTTGAGGGAAAAATTTCTTTAGGAGGGAGGATTGTAACAACCCAAAATTTCATTAATGAAAATTCCTATTAATATAATTTAATGTCTTATTATTTAAAATGGTTATATAAAACATATTGAATTCTTTGGTTTTATGTTTTTTGATTTTAAAATACCATTAAGAATTGTGACCGTTTCTAATATAGTCATTAAATAGTGATCACATGATTAGTATAGATATAGGGATTTAACAAATCTAATTTACTCAGAAAAAGGAAGCGATGGACGCATTCAGTACAAATGCTCCATAAAAAGCCCATTTTTCAGAGCTTGGAAAGGAGGGGTAATCATTGGGATTCGCTCTTAACCATGCCCAATCCGAGCTTCAACATGTTAATCTCAAATAGAACCGCTTATGGGAGAAGTGGAAGTTGACAGAGATTACCACCCGAATGATGTTATCAGAGCCACCCCAAGATATTATCACTATCGAACACCATACCCTTTGGTCCTATGTGGATGTTATAAGGGTTTATGTAACAAGACCATAAAACTATTATTATGAGCACTTTTTTATATAACAAACAATATACATTCATTTTATTATTCTTACTTGGTAAATAGTTTTTAAAGGCCAAATAGTATTTTTAGTTAATATTCAATTAAGAAATCTATTTTTAAGAATTAATGGATTTTTGAAATAGATAATATTTTAATAAAATATTATTACTAAATTAATTTTTATTAAATATAAATGAGCTAATAATTTTTAGAAATACAATTTTTATTTTTATTAAGGTTTAAAAGCTATTTTTTTCAAAACCCATGACTTTTCGATAAATGTTACTTTTTATTTTAAACGTAAATATTAAAATATTTATAAAATTATTTAGATAAAATAAGTATTATATTTTGGAATCAGGACGTCTAAATTTTCCAACGGTGAATTTTTCATAATTTTTTGAGACTGTTAAATTTTTTGATAATAATTAGATACCGTTTAAATATACAATGTGTTTTATGACATCATAATGACCCAATAGTGTTGTAATAAAATAATATAAACATTATTTTCAACCAATATATGTTTTAAAATTAAAATAATGTGATTTTAGATTTTTTTGATTTATTTTACAGAGATTTAGCGGACCCTACAAGACTTGTAAAACATTTTATCTTTTTAAGACGATTTCCTTGAGAGTGTGACTCACCTCCTCACAAGAAAGACTAATATTTTAAGAAGTTATGACATTTAAATTATAATATAATGTTTTACACTAATATTTGGTAAAAACATTTACAAAAACCATGGGTTGGTTTTTAGTTTTGATTAGTTTAATGTCTGGTGTCCCAAACCTAAATAATAAAGAATTCCTTCTCTTTTATTATATAAACCCACCCAGGACCCCACATAATATTCACTAAAAGACTTTTTATCTAGAACAACCTCTTCCATCATCTCTCTAGAGTCCTAACAAGGTGCCCCAAGCTCTTAATAGGCCTCTCTCAAGCCCCTCCCAAGCCCCTCCCAAGCCTTTGGGATCAAACTTCCTACTAAGGGATTCCTTAATTTCTAATTTTATACACGTTTCTTAATATCGTTATGACATTTTATTTTAAATTTCAAATGTTTGGGTATGATTTATAACCTCCCCCATACTTCCCTATTTATATTTTAATGATTAGATACCCCTCTCTCTCTCATTGATGCCTGCCATGTGCACCCCTTACCATGCTGAATATAAGGCCCCAGCCTTAAACCTTACTTAATATTGAGTTATTACAAGATTACACATTGAGGATCTTTTCGGGTTTAGAGTTTTAGAGAATTATATCGTAAAACTTGCATTACATTCCACATATAAACAAAGTGGTTACATAAAGATAGTATTCTTCATTCCCATCAATGGAAACATATTTAAAATAAACATGGATTCTTTCTTGACACTTCCTTGACACTATCATCATATCATGTACCTTTCCCTTGACCTGTGAAAAACATTTCAAAAAAACATGGGATGAGCATAAAAAGCTCAGTAAGGGATATAAAAATATGGAAAGGAATCATGGTTAGATATATACATAAGGATGAGATCATACTTTACCCATAAAACATAAGCACTTTAGCATACCTCATCAAATCATGAATAAATCATAGAAATCATAAGACATAAAGGTAACTTGAGGCATTCATAACATTCTTACGTAGGGAGTAACCCTCTTGGTTACGTTTGGAATACCCATCACATTATATTCCATAAAATCTATTCAGAGAAACCTTAAAGTTTTACTCCTTTGCGTTACCCAATGCATTGGAGAGCTATATCGGGCTCACCCGCCCATAGTTTATCACAGAACCACCCGTTTTCATAATAATTCCCAAGAACCTCAACATAATCATATCACATAAAACATGCATAAAGGAAACATAACATTTCCACCTTTCAATCACAAGATATCAATACAACACATTGATATATAAAACATTATGAAAACCATTTTCGATACCAAAATAAAAGAAATGTAAAACATGGTATTTATTTTTCTTTTAAAAAGAAGGTATGGCTTGTAGAGGAAGCCGAAACTCAAATAACGGTCACGACGGCGGAGAAGTCGTTGTCGCCGCATACATACGAAAAAAACATTCCCTTTTGTCATTTATTAAACGCTTCGTATAAAAAAGATTACTTTTGAATAATCTTAAAAGTCAAAGGGGTTTATACACCGTATAAAAGAAGGTTGTGTATAAAACAAAATATGCCTCAATGAAAGGAGATTGAGACGAAGTCCCATATAAAGATCTTTTTTTAAATAAAATTGATCTATTATGTGTATTCACTATAATTACACATAAAGAAAGTACAAATACATGATAGGACATAATAATATCATGTCATAATTTGAAAGTAGGAGATTGACCCAAAGAATAGAAATTGGGTTAAGAAGTTCCCTTACCTCATATCCGACTTGACCCGACCGTTCTTTAATCTCCTGAATAATAAACTTGAGTTAATCTCTAATTTCTTAAAAACCTTTTTCAAGTTCATTATTCCTTTTATATCACTTATTACCATGTCATGAACACTATGTAATTATTTAAGTTAATAACGGTCGTTTTAACGATCATTGGTACTTGAGTCAAAAATAATCCCTTTATAATTATATGTGGTTCATGTATCCATTATATCCAGAATGGTATTCATGATGTAGATATCATATATGTCATATATATACAGTACATGCATGCATTTATAATATTACATAATCATTTAGGGGTAAGAAATGAAATGAACTATTCATGGAGACGGTAAGCCGTACGTACGCATGAACGCTACTTTCATTTCTATTTCGTACTTATAGAATGGAATCATAATGAATCAACTCACTTTGAGGCGGCGGTAGTCCGCACTTCCTCAAATGAAGATATCGCATTTACCCATAATGGAAACCATAAAGGCATGACCAAAAAAAAATAGAGAAGCTTAAAGAAAACATAAACATATTATATATCATATATAAATATAGTTACATCTTAATGTACACCTTTGAAGGTGTTAAAGGAATGTTGAACAATCATCGTTTCGGGAGGCATAAATTCACCATCCACGAAAACCGTATGTTCTTTAACCATTAGATGTAGGTGTGTGTAAGTGAAGCTTGAATACTTCTTATAAAAACATCCTAGTATATTTAAGATACTAGTGTTGTTACAAAAGAAGTAAATAAAAAGAGTTTAGGGCGTTGGAGAAGCAAAATAAAACAAATGAACATGAGAGAATGAATTACCTTTAAAAGTGTAACTCCTTTTGATTTGAGCCTAAAGGATTCCTTTGAAAAGATTCTGCCCAAAGGGAATCCTCTAGGATGAGGAGAGGGATGTGAAGGGAGTAAGTGGGCAGGGGTTGGCCGAGCCAAAGGCTTGAGGGGTGTGTGAAATGAGGTAGAGGTGGGGGCCTTTTATAAGAGGAGAGGTGGGTCACTTTTGGAAAGTAAGAAATATTACTTTATTTGAAAATGTGTTTCGGTTTTAAAAGGTCCCACATTGATATAATTCGTGGATAAGGTGATAAGGGTTCTAAATCCACTCATCCAATTGGTTTTGTCCATGTGTAGGTTTTAGATTTTTCATTATCTTTCCATTTTATTTAAATCGTTAAATAATGAGGTCATCGCTGCATCATCATGATGTCATTAATAATTTAATTTATTTAAAGTCTAAAAATTATAAAAAAACTACTATGATGTAGGAAATCCTTTTATCTTTCCAATGACTATTTATAATCAAAAATCGGATCTTTATAACCCCATGTAAAAATTGTTTTCGTAAAACATATTATGTTTGTGTCATTTTTACTTTTACATTAAATAAAAAGTTATTTATGTCCTTTCCCAACCAAAGTGGATCCATGGGGTCCCCAAGTTGACCCATGGCTTGTCTTGGTCGGACATGACACAACCAATGAGGTTAGGACATGTTTCAAGCTCATCTCATACTATTAAAACATTATTTTTACATTAAACTACACTAATTACCACTAATCGCGATTAAAAACTTAATAAGTTACTATTCACCAAAAAATTATTTTAATCTCATTGAACCACATTTTACTTATTAATGACAACCATGTATGTCGGATTTTTGAAATTCAAAACACAATGATGGCAAAATTTCATTTAAACAAAAAATCAGTTTTTATAAGTACCACTTAGTGGTTTCACTATTCATCAAAAATTGAAGTTTTTCAGAAAATTACCAAAAATTCACCCTAAGCTATATTTGATATTCCAAATTCAAAAATGAAGTCTATTTTAAAAAATTAAAAAAATATAAGTCACATTAATTAATTTAATAATTAATTCCCGCTGTCAGAGCAAATAGCGTGTTTTTATAAAACAATAAGTATCAAAAGATTAACACCAGTTTAAGTCTAATTTCAAAGTAAAATTGATTCCAATGACCACCATTGGATTAAATGGTAAAAATATATTCAGATTAAACATTAATACCAATTCAAAAGATAATCTAATCATATAAATAAATTAGATTAAGAAGTAGTTTTGATGTAAAATGCAGTATTTTTCACTATTCATTAAAAAATGAACATTGTCAGAAAAATACCAAAAATTCACACAAAGTAAATTTTGATGTCCCAATCATAAAGAATAAGTTTATTTTGACAAACATAGCTTATAAAAGTTTTAAAAGATAGATTTAAAAATGGTTTTCCATCAAAAGGTACTAAAACAATCTTTTAAAAATATTAGTGTATTCCATGCTTAAGATTGGATTTATTTTCATTTTAAGCCTCTAAAACACTATCTAGTTCATTAATAGACATAGGTAAAAATATCTATTATTAATTACTTACTTGGGATGTTACATCCTTCCCCCCTTTAGAAAATTGTGTCCCTGCAATTTATTTACTTATCGAATAAATGGGGGTACTTATCCCTCATTGCATTTTCAGATTCCCATGTTGCCTCTTCCATCATGTGGTTTTTCCACAAAACCTTTACCTGATTAATCACCTTATTCCGTAACACTTCCTCCATGTGGTCAAGAATCTAGACCGGTTGTTCCTCATAAGATAGGTTCTCCTCCAGCTGAACTACCTCTGGACTCAAAACATGAGATGGATCTGGCATATACTTTCTCAACATCGAAACGTGAAAAACATTGTGTACCTGAGATAAAATCGGAGGTAAATCCACCCGGTATGCAACTGATCCAACTCTCTCCAGAATTTCGTATGGTCCAATGAACCTTGGACTCAACTTTCCTTTCTTACCAAATCTCATCACACTTTTCCAATGAGAAACCTTGAGAAAAACATGATCACCTACCTCGAAAGATAGATCCTTCCTCTGGTTATCTGCATAAATCTTCTGCCTACTCTAAGCTGTTCTCATGTGCTTCTGAATCAGATGAACTTTTTCTGCCATCTCTTCTACCAATTCTGGTCACATCAACTTCCTTTCACCCACTTTATCCCAGAATCTGGAGTTCGACACCGCTTCCCATATAATGCCTCAAATGGTGCCATCTGTATACTAGAATGAAAACTGTTATTATATGAAAATTAAACCAAAGAAAGATGTTGGTCCCAACTTCCCTGATAATCCATAGAACAAGCTCGTAGCATATCCTCCAATGTCTGAATTGTTCTTTCTGACTGCCCATCTGATTGAGGATGAAAAGCTGTACTAAAATTTAATTCAGTACCCAACGACTTCTAAAGGCCTTTCCAAAAGTTAGAAGTGAACCTGGGATCACGGTCAGATACAATGGAGAGAGGAACTCCATGTAACCTGACTATCTCTTTAAGATACAAATGGGAAAGTTGATCTAGGGAAAAAGTATCTCGTATAGCAAGGAAATGAGCAGACTTGGTCAATCGATCAACAATAACCCAGATTGCATTATTACCTCGAGATGTCTTCGGTAATCCCACAACAAAGTCCATGGATATATTCTCCCATTTCCACTCTGGCACTGTTAATGGCTGAAGCATCCCTTTCGGTAACTGCCGCTCTGCTTTAACTTGTTGACATGTCAAACACTTCACAGTAAAATCAGCAATATCTCTTTTCATTCCATCCCACCAGTAATACTCCCGTAGATCTCTATACATCTTAGTACTGCCAGGATGAACTGAAAACGGAGAACTATAAGCTTCACATAACAACTCTCTCTTCAACTGTGAATCACAAGGCACACACAATCTCTTCCCAAATCTCAAAACACAATCATTATCAATGTTGAATTCAGGCAACTTACCTTTCTAAACCAGCTCTACCTTTTTCTGCAACTCACTGTCTTGCTTCTGTGCTTTCTTGATTCTGTCTGATAGAGAAGATCTCACTGATACCTGAAACAAAACAGAAAAACTTCCTGCACCAACAACTTCTATGCCAAAGTTCATCAAATCCTTAACCAAAGGATCACGTTCCAAATGCAACATTGCTAATGAAGCATTACTTTTTCCACTCAAAGCATCATCCACTTTATTTTCTTTTCCCGGATGGTAATGAACTGTACAATCATAATCCTTGATTAATTCTAGTCATCTCCTTTGTCTCGTGTTCAATTCTTTCTGAGTGAATATATACTTTAAACTTTTTTTATCAGTATATATTTCACACTTTACTCCATACAAATGATGCCTCCAAATTTTTAAAGCAAAAAAAACAACAGTAGCTAATTCCAAATCATGTGTAGGGTAATTTACCTCATGATTTTTCAATTGTCGTGAAGCATAAGCAATTACCTGATCATTCTTCATTAGGACGCAACCAAGTCCTTTCAATAAAGCATCACTGTATACAAAAAACTCACCATTCCTGGAAGGTAGTGCCAAAACTGGAGCATTCACCAATCTTCTTTTCAATTCCTGAAAACAATCATCACAAACTTATCCAAGAACTCATGGAAAATTCTATTCATTAAGTCCATGAATACAGCAGGTGAATTGGTTAGCCCAAAAGGCATTGCTACAAATTCATAATGGCCATATCTTGTACGGGACGCGGTCTTCGGAACGTCTGCTTCCTTTACCTTCAGCTGATGGTACCACGATCTCAAGTCAATATTTGAAAAACACTGAGCTCCCTGGAGCTGATACAACTTCATTTGATGGCCCGACATCTGCTGAAGTAGTTGCAAAGGATTTCACCACCCCTTTCTGCTTGTAGTCTAACTGCTTCCCATCACTCAAGCTCTTTGTCGGACACTCATTTGCATAGCGACCCATCTCATTGCACTTAAAACATTTCACTAACTGTAAATAAAATTTGGTCTTACCTTCACCTTGATCCTTTTCAGTGCAATCACGAGCCTTATGCCCCATATTACCACATCGGTATCACTTTCCAGAATTTAGAAGACATTCTCCATCATGCCTTTTTCCACATATACCACAAACTGGAAACTTAGTTTTCTTACCATCATACTTTTTTGAAGAATTCTTACCTTTCTCCTGCCACCTCGGTCTCTTCTTCTGTTGGTTTTTATAGAACACTTGATCATCGGAAAACTCCATTTCAACCTTCTCAGCACAACGAACAAGCTTTTCATAACTTTTAAACTCACGAGAAGCTAATTCCCTTCGATATTTTCTCTTTAATCCTGAGTAAAAACGATTGATTTTACTATCTAGGTCTCGGATAAAATTTGGAGCATACCTTGCCAATCGAGTGAACCTTTCTTCATAGGTAGCCGCTGAGTCTTCCTCTTGCCTCAATTCCAAGAATTTTTTTTCCATCCTAAGTCTAACAACCTTAGGAAAATACTTCTCAAGAAACATACCTTTGAATTCATCCCATTCAAGAGCATCAATCTCATCGGCATCCCTGATATTTTTAACCATAGACCACCACTGATCTTCTTCACCCTCCAAACGGTAAATAGCAAGACTAACCTTTTGATTTTCTGAACACCCCATGACATCAAAAATCTTCTCCAGTGCTTTAATCCACCCTTCAGCTAGCACAGGGTCAGATGATCCTCTGAATTATGGGGGATGTTTCCTCATGAAATGTTCCACCACTGACATGTTCCTCTGCGGTTGGTCTGGCTGATCTCGTGCATGGATACCACCACCATTTATAGCCTGAGTCAACTACGCCATTACTGCAACAAACTGTTCAGTTCCAATTCCAACCATCTCAAGATGCTGAATCGGAAGGTTATTTCCTTCTGTATGCCTTCCTAGCACTGCTTACCTGTTTCCTCTGCGGAAACCCATTCTGAACAAACATGTCTTAGATGAATCAACATGGTAATCATTAAATGCTATATCACTTCAATTTGACCATAAAAAAAATATTTTTGGATAATCATTTAATAGAATTATAACTCCTATAGTTATCTAAACCGACCTCTGATGCCAACTATAAGGCCCCATCCTTAAACCTTACTTAATCTTGAGTTATTACAAGATTACAAATTGAGGATCTTTTCGGGTTTAGAGTTTTAGAGAATTAGATCATAAAACATTCATTACATTCCACATATAAACAAAGTCATTACATAAAGATAGTATTCTTCATTCCCATCAATGGAAACATATTTAAAATAAACATGGATTCTTTCTTGGCACTTCCTTGACACTATCATCATATCATGTACCTTTCCCTTGACCTGTGAAAAACATTTCAAAAAAACTTGGGATGAGAATAAAAAGCTCAGTAAGGGATATAAAAATATGGAAAGGAAACATGGTTAGATATATACATAAGGATGAGATCATACTTTACCCATAAAAAATAAGCACTTTAACATACCTCATAAAATCATGAATAAATCATAGAAATCATAAGCCATAAAGGTAATTTTAGGCATTAATAACATTCTTACATAGGGAGTAACCCTCTTGGTTACGTTTGGAATACCCATCACAGTATATTCCCTAAAATCTCTTCGGAGAAACCTTACTATTTCACTACTTCGCGTTACCCAATGCATTGGAGAGCTATATCGGGCTCACCCGCCCTTAGTTTATCACGGAACCACCCATTTTCATAATAATGCCCAAGAACCTCAACATAGTCAAATCTCATAAAACATGCAAAAAAGAAACATAACATTCCCACCTTTCAATCACAAGATATCAATACAACACATTGATATATAAAACATTATGAAAACCATTTTCGATACCAAAATAAAAGAAAAGTAAAACATGGTATTTATTTTTCTTTTAAAAAGAAGGTATGACTTGTAGAGGAAGCCGAAACTCAAATAACGGTCACGACGGAGGAGAAGTCATTGTTGCCGCATACGTACGACAAAAACATTCCCTTTTGTCGTTTATTAAACGCTTCGTATAAAAATGATTCCTTTTGAATAAACTTAAAAGTCAAAGGGGTTTATACACCGTATAAAAGAAGGTTGTGTATAAAACAAAATATGCCTCAATGAAAGGAGATTGAGACGAAGTCCCATACAAAGATCTTTTTTTAAATAAAATTGATCTATTATGTGTATTCACTATAATTACACATAAAGAAAGTACAAATACATTATAGGACATAATAATATCATGTCGTAATTTGAAAGTAGGATATTGACCCAAAGAATGGAAATTGGGTTAAGAAGTTCCCTTACCTCGTATCCGACTTGACCCGGCCGTTCTTTAATCTCCTGAATAATAAACTTGAGTTAATATCTACTTTCTTAAGAACCTTTTTCAAGATCATTATTACTTTTATATCACTTATTACCATGTCAAGAACACTATGTAATTATTTAAGTTAATAACGGTCGTTTTAACGATCATTGGTACTTGAGTAAAAAATAAGCCATTTATAATTATATGTTGTTCAAGTATCCATTATATCCAGAATGGTATTCATGATGTAGATATCATATATGTCATATATATCCAGTAAATGCATGAATTTATAATATTACATAATCATTTCTGGGTAAGAAATGAAATGCACCATTCATGGAGATGGTAAGCCGTACGTACGCATGAACGCTACTTTCATTTCTATTTCGTACTTATAGAATGGAATCATAATGATATAAAGGTACATTAAAATTCCAGTATAATATCATATATAATATCATAGTTCATCCTTTATACTTCCCACATATGATATTTAACAAATCAACTCACTTTGAGGGGGAGGTAGTCCGCACTTCCTCAAATGAAGATATCGCGTTTACCCATAATGGAAACCATAAAGGTATAACCAAAAAGAAAAATAGAGAAGCTTAAAGAAAACATAAACATATTATATATCATATATAAATATAGTGACATATTAATGGCTACCTTTGAAGGTGTTAAAGGAATGTTGAACAATCATCGTTTCGGGAGCCATAAATTCACCATCCACGGAAACCGTATGTTCTTTAAACTTTAGATGTAGGTGTGTGTAAGTGCAGATTGAATCCTTCTTATAAAAACATACTAGTATATTGAAGATACTGTTGTTGTTACAAAATAAGTAAATAAAAAGATTTTAGGGGGTTAGAGAAGCAAAATAAAACAAATGAACATGAGAGAATGAATTACCTTTAAAAGTGTAACTCCTTTTGATTTGAGCCTAAAGGCTTCCTTTGAAATGATTCTGCCCAAAGATAATCCTCTAGGATTAGGAGAGGGATGTGGAGGGAGTAAATTGGAAGTTTTTGGCTGAGCCAAAGGCTTGAGGAGTGTGTGAAATGAGGTAGAGGTGGGGGGCCTTTTATAAGAGGAGAGGAGGGGCACTTTTGGAAAGTAAGAAATATTACTTTATTTGAAAATGTGTTTCGGTTTTAAAAGGTCCCACATTGATATAATTCGTGGATAAGGTGATAAGGGTTCTAAATCCACTCATCCAATTGGTTTTGGCCATGTTTAGGTTTTAGATTTTTCATTATCTTTCCATTTTATTTAAATCGTTAAATAATGAGGTCATCGCTGCATCATCATGATGTCATAAATAATTTAATTTATTTAAAGTCTAAAAATTATAAAACAAATACTATGATGTAGGAAATCATTTTATCTTTCCAATGAATATTTATAATCAAAAATATGATCTTCATAACCCCATGTAAAAATTGTTTGCGTAAAACATATTATGTTTGTGTCATTTTTACTTTTACATTAAATAAAAAGTTATTTATGTCCTTTCCCAACCAAAGTGGATCCATGGGGTCCCAAAGTTGACCCATGGCTTTTCTTGGTCGGCCATGACACAACCAATGAGGGTAGGACATGTTTCAAGCTCATCTCATACTATTAAAACATTATTTTTACCTTAAACTACACAAATTACCACTAATCGCGATTAAAAACTTAATAAGTTACTATTCACCAAAAATTATTTTAATCTCATTTAACCACATTTTACTTCTTAATGACAACCATGTATGTCGGATTTTTGAAATTCAAAACACAATGATGGCAAAATTTCATTTAAACGGAAAATCAGTTTTTATAAGTACCACTTAGTGGTTTCACTATTCATCAAAAATTGAAGTTTTTCAGAAAATTACCAAAAATTCAGCCTAAGATATATTTGATATTCCAAATTCAAAAATGAAGTATATTTTAAAAAATTCAAAACATATAAGTCACATTAATTAATTTAATAATTAATTCCCGCTGTCAGAGCAAATAGCGTGTTTTTATAAAACAATAAGTATCAAAAGATTGACACCAGTTTAAGTCTAATTTCAAAGTGAAATTGATTACAATGACCACCATTGGATTAAATGGTAAAAATATATTCAGATTACACATTAAGACCAATTCAAAAGATAATCTGATCATATAAATAAATTAGATTAAGAAGCAGTTTTGATGTAAAATGCAGTATTTTTCACTATTCATTAAAAAAAGAACATTGTCAGAAAAATACCAAAAATTCACAAAAAGTAAATTTTGATGTCCCAATCATAAATAATAAGTTTATTTTGACAAACATATCTTATAAAATTTTCAAAAGATGGATTTAAAAATGGTTTTCCATCAAAAGGCTGTAAAAAATCTTTTAAAAATATTAGTGTATTCTATGCTTAAGATTGGATTTATTTTCATTTTAAGCCTCTAAAACACTATCTAGTTCATTAATAGACATAGGTAAAAATATCTATTATTCATTAATTACTTGGGATGTTACACTGAAACTCCTTACATTCAAGTGATTCTTTTGTATTATGAATCTAAAATTCCATTACATTGGTTGGGACATCTATCTATATGACCCCCTTTCTATAAATTTCATGTAAATATGATGAGACACCTCCTTCTCTCTCATCAAACATTTTTATTAATTCTTATGTCATGTAGTTATGTTGCCGAAATTGCATCACGATTTTCAAAGCCAAAGTTATTATGTTGTGAATACCATGCCCATTTCCCTATCAAGGGTATTAACCTTTATTAATGTTCACATATTGATTATATATTTTCATGTAGGAATTCCACATTCCTTTATCTTGGAATAAATGATGATTTTTAATGATTCCATGTTGTATGATCCATGTGCCACACTTATGCATGAAATGAAATGTTTAAGAAGGGTGCACCCTAATAGAACTCCAATTCATTGGGTAAAGATTAGTATCATGATAAATCAAGTGAAAAGAAAGTTTAATAATACTAATTAAATTGACATTAGGGTTTACTCATGATCCATGTGTAATGAGCCTTGGATCATGCTAAAATCATGTAAAATGTTTTTACCACATTTCCATGTTATGATAATCATGCTATATCATTCATTTATGTTCATGTTTCTTTTATGACCCATTGATATGCCTATTTACTAACATGTATTTCATTCTTCATGTTATACCTTGTTTTTTCCCTTAATATGATTTATATCTCATCCTTTTCTTATTCATGTCCTCAGGTTATCTCATGCAATGCTAAGTATGAGGGAATGTAGTGGTCATGTAAAGGAAGATTTGAATAAAGATGTTGTGTTTCTGGTTTTACATCATCATGTAATGTTCCTAATACCATAAAACACTAGACCTATAGATCTTCCATTTTGTATCATGTGAATGTTTTATGTAATAAAACATTTTTTTGTGTGAAATAAAGAATATGGTTGTTATACAAGTACTCTATAATAAAATGGGGTAGTTGAATGTTGGAATAGATTTATCCAAAAAAGTACTCTTTCATTATTCTGTGAATATTTTATACCCAATTTTATATGGGATGAATATGTTAGTAAATCTTGATATATGATAACTATAGTTTTATTTTTAAAACTTTTAAAGAGAATTATCTATGAATTTTAGAATGAATGGAATCAAAAAATTAATTTCTTTAGAGTTTTTCAAGTAAAGTATTAATGTTTAAAAATAAATATAATTTAAATAAATTGGATACAAATGATAATGAAATATTTTTATTAGTTACACAGTTACTAGTAAAAATTTCACATTAAATAAAAACGCATATCATCAAAGAAATGATACACTTTATATTTGATGAAATCATTCTTCTTGATAACCGGATTATGAAAGTAATAATGTTTGTGTTTTTAACCATACTTTAATTTTTTTTATAGCAGGTAAAACATAGTGACTAGTTACTGTCATTCTAGAAGAAATACATAGAGAAGATAATAATCTATTATATTTATAAAATCCTACTCTTTTACCTAGAAAGATGTTTATTTTATGGAATCACCCCATAGGTAATATCATTGGTGATGCAGATGATTCAATTAGAACCCAAATCTCTTTATTTAATGAATGATATTCTCTTACATTATTTTCTCAATTTTCTCCTCAAAGTATATATTATTCAATGGATAATGAATTTTGGATACCAACTATATGATAATAGCTTAATCAATTCATGTAGAAAAAGGTTTATAACTTGGTCGAACATCCTGATAAACATCTGGTAATTTTAGTTAAATGGGTCTTCTTAAATAAGTGTGATGAAAACAGAACAATTGTATAGAATAAGGTTTGAATTGTTACCACAATATGTTATTCGGAAGAGTAAATATAATATGAAGAAACTTTTTCATGTGTAGATAAACATGGATCCATCCAAACTTTTTTATCCCTTACTTATAATTTTATTTTAATCTATTTTAATCAAATATAAATAGAAACATCTGCAATAGTTATATCTAGTAGGAGGGTGATGTTGATCAACATTATGATTTTGAAGATACTAACATTTTGGAACATGTTTGTAGACTTACCAATGAATTTATAGACTTAAACCATCCTTGAGGTCATGGTATGATAAATTACAATGATTCTTATTTCAAAATGAAATTTTTAAACAAATTGTACATCCCACTCATTTTATATAGAAAGTGTTTAAATACCCTTTAATTGTACAATTCTATTTCAATAATATTTCATTTAGATCCACCTGAAAATAACATGTAGATTGTTTCTAAAAACTTATTCATAGGGAATTCAAGATGAGTGTAATGTGCGAACATAAAATCTTTATTGGATTTAAAATAACTAAGAAAAATAAAAGAAATAATATAAAATCGACACAATTATATTAGAGACTCACTTAAATGATTTTTTTATATTAATTTAAGTATTAGTACTTTGATACGAACCTTAGATAAACCTTATCTTGATGAATCCAAGAAACCGATCGATCAAAAACTTTATATAGGTATGATAAAAATTTTACTTCCATTGATAAAACGTTAACGAGACAATAAGATTTTTTTTATGTATGAGGTTACAAGACTATCATAAATATTCTTATATTATGAATGTTAAACGGAAAATCTATTGTAATAATGGATCCTCAGTTCTAAGAATTTTTTACTATTTTAGATTTGAGCTTAATCTTTAGAGTTGTTCAGATTCTAATTTTAGAGGTTGTAGAATTTAATTTATGATTACATTCTCAACCATTAATTTCATATGTGAATATATATATTTTATTATCCTATAAAGAAGTAATATTTAGAATCACTTTCAACTAAGGAAGATAAATGAGTAACAACTAGAATTTTTATAGCAGAATATTTTGTATTCAACACAGTCACTAATTTCTGAATAGGTTTTATCCACACTCTAATTCAATTGGATGGTAATATATCCAGTTCATTATGTAATAATATTAAAAATCACACGTGAAAAAAATATAACAATATAAGGCACCACTTCCTTTAAGACTTTACAAAAACTGAGATATTATTCCAAAATTCCTCATAACTAAAATTCATCTTGTTGATATGTTTATTAATCCTTTAAATTTTTAAATAAGTTAATAAAAACTAATTTGGTTATGATCAAATTTAAATAATAACCTTCATATTTCTGATATAATTCTACTAACATGGAAAAACAACATGAAAATGTGGAGTACATTCCTTTATTTCGAATTATTCTAAATTTTAATATAGGTATATAATATTATTAGAATGATCATTAAAATGATGTTAAAAATGTATCTAATATATATTTTCCACTCCATTAAAAATAATTTTAGCTTATATAAAGATCATAGTATTTCTCCAAAAGTTACTTAACCAGACACATTACTATTATTGATTTTTTTTCTACATCCATTTGACATAGTGATTTATTAATAATATATTGAATCTATTACCTATTTATGTTTTTTTGTATTGATTTATCATTATTAATATTATTCTCAACTAACGATACTTGTTTTATTATTTAATATAAGAATGTTGGATAATGCTTGAGTAAAATTATAAAGGTTATGAGGTAGAAAGGTAAGTATAAGGATATGTATAGTTAACATTAAAAATGGAAGCATTCTTTTATTGGTTTTTTATGTTTTTATAAAAAGGGAGACAATGTTTTCAAGATTTTATCCTCTAATATACTATGGGGGATTATGTTATTTTATGAATAATAATTTTACATTACTCTTTATATTAATTAGTCTTTTTTCATGTTTTGTTTTTATCAAAAAGAGGGTGAACATTGATTAATTATCCTAAATAAGACCTTTTAGATCCATATTTTGATGAATCAAAATAATATCAATAATTTCTTTATACTTGATGTCTTTTATGTGTATATTTTAATATATTTTATTTTAGTAAGTTGATAATAATTTCATCTTCATATTCACTAGATCCCTAATCTACTAATTTTGAATTTCGTTGGTTATGAAACACCATGATGAATTTATCTAACGACATTGTAAAACGGGAGGATTCATGCTTCCAATAAAGAATTTATAATGATTTATAGTGGTCTAAAATCCCAAGGAATCCATTATGAGTATTTTACACTATTTTCTTATAAATAAGAGGTTGGGGCTTTGAGGACCAGATGATGATTGATCATTATTAAATATCTATCACATTCTCAGTGATGCCAATGATTTACCTGTTTTTTTGTTTTAATGTATCCATAGAGATTATATTTTTATGTCTTTTTAGTTATATCATCGGGCTTCCAATTTTTATTATTTCATTGTTAATGATATAATATCCCTATTATTATTATTTATTCAGATCATCTTATAATTGAAGAGTTCTGGGGGATATGAAATCATATTTCCAAACTTCTTTTTTTGAGGTAGTATGAGGGAAAAGTACATTAATATTTCTAATAGATTATATAAGATGATATCAGGGGTAATATCTTATTTATTCTAAATGTTTTTTTGAATAAGTCTAGGGATAATACTAGATGATGATGTTATCAACGAAGCAATAGAGAATATCCTTATGAATTCAATCCCAATCATAGAGGCTTCTATTAGAGAACCTATATAACTTTGTATATGGGTATTGATTTTCAAATTGAATTGGATCAAAAGTTAATATTTCTAGGAAATAAATATCTATATCCATAATAAACAGTTTTTAGGAGTTTATGTATCATTATTCAAAACATCACTTAAAAATTTTACATTATGTGTTTTTTTATAATCTTGTTCAATTTATATTTGTTGATTCAGTTAATCTTTCCATTATAGATCCTTTTTATTCAACTTCAATGGATTTTTTTATTAATTTTAGTGTTTAAACATATATCTTCCAAACTTTATATATTTAAAAGTGGGAAACATTATACGTTTTCAAGAACATTAATTAACCCTTATCTTGAAAATTTTTTTCTTGTAAAATAATATTTAAATGATATTAGTAAATCATGGATTAGTTATTTTTAATGATTTGGATATTTTTTTGTTTCCTTTATAGTCTTATATTATGGTCATTAGAAGGTAATTCTCCCCATTTCTGTGATGTGTTACCTTTATGAAACACTCCAACCCATGATCCATTGTTGGTAGGCTTAAGAGGTTTCACATGGTTCCATTACTAACCTAGGGGAGGTTCTAATGGAATTATGTCATTATATAATAATGTTATGTAGTTTTTTTGAGATAGTGAATGGATTTCAGAGTTATGATCATGTGAGGTTAAGGTTATTTTAGATAAAAAATATGTTTAAAATTATTTTATTTATTATAGAATGATATTATAGTCTATGGAATAAATTTTAGGGTGTGGTGGTAGAGACATTTCTATGTAAGGAATCTAATTTTCTAAATGTTGAGTCCAGTAATTATATCATTGGTAGTAGGGTATAATAAGGTTGGTTCATGCATCCTATAGTGGTTAGGAAATGAGTTGTGTGTATTTTTTCCAGTGATAGAGCAACTGATTTGTGATGGATAGAAAAATTGTTTTTCAATATCATCTAAAATTACATCTTTATTGTACTATAGACATCAATATTTACTATTTATTTTTAAATTTAAATTATTTTATGTGGGAACTTCTATTAGTATTAATTACCTAAAATAGGTTAGGTATGAACCCATCACTATACCGTGTATTGAATTTTTTAGAGTCTGAGATATATCATGATGTTGATATGTTATTAACTGAGTTTGGAGTCCTATGTGAGAGTGATGTGTGACCTCATGATATTTTTTTATGTGTGGTCCCTCTTTGGATACCATTTATGTTTCTTTTCATGGGATGGTGTATTTCTAATTATTAGTTGTTTGAGATCCTTTTGATTTACCACTTTTATTTATTTATTGTTTTTAATGTTGTGTTATGATGGTTGGAACATTTCTGAATTCCCATTTTTAAAATTAATATTATGATCAGGATTTACTATTATATTTTAGGAATGGATATTGGAGGTTAGTGAAATTTTGGATGGGATATGTGAGACCACAATGAGTAATAATGGAATTTGTTTGTTTTATTATGAGAGTTTTACATAGTCAAATAGTTGGTGTTATTTGAAAATTATTTATGGTTAGTGAGATTTTTTTGTGACATAAAATCATGATTGAGAGGGTAATGCATTATAATCTAACTTCATATTCCGAAGGGCTATGTGTTGCAGTCTGACATAATATTTTGGTGGTGAGAATTATGACGCAGCTGTATATCCTTATCACTCATCAGTGAGAGAAAAATATTATCTATATGATCAAAGGATTCTATCAATTCATGAATTTAATTTAGATTTCATGATATAATATTTTTATTTAATTCATTTTAAAAGGTTGTGGTTTAAAATTATCATTTTACTTAAGTGAATGAGAGGATAATCAACTATGAATGCATAAAAATTATAGTGAGAGTATTAGTTGATATATATAATCCAAGATTATTGAAAATTATAACATAATCTAGAGGCAGTTATAATAAAAATTTTAACATAATCTATATGAAATTTATTTCTCTTAAAGTTTGAATTATATGAGGTAAAATCATCATAATATCATTATGATTGATTGATATATCTGAAAATGTATAACCTATATCTATTTGTGTGTTTGATTGGATTTTCTTTGATGAAAATTAGGATAATATTCCATAAAATAGAATAACCTCTACTATGATTTCTTATCTTTGTTAGAGTCTATTTCAATATAAAGTGTTTTACTTGGGTCTAAGGTATATCATTTAAGTTCATTATAGTGACCATGGCCTTGTATTCTATAGATGTCACCATGAACTTGTTTTCATTAGATCATGATAGAATGTGTCCTCAATGGGTTATATGTTTAAATATATTGAGCACTTTTCTAGGGTATAATGATGGAAATCATCCTTTTTTGGTTATTATGATCCTCCCTAAAATATCATATATGGGAGAAATAATGATAATTAGACCATGGTATTTTTATAACTTTATATCTTAAGAGATTAAAAAAGTCTATGGTGATATATTGTGTTTTTAGATACATATTTAATTTATAAAAATGGTATGGTATGTAATATTCATATATCATTGAGTTTAAAAGATTTTCAAATTCGGTATACCCTTTGGATGGATGACTTAATAGGGGTGTCTCATTAGTGGACAAGATTAGCAAATTATGGTGTTCCCTACTAACTTATAGAGGTATTAAGGGGTCAATTTATGAGTTCTAGAAAGCATGTTAGGGATTGGATACAGTCTAAATGGATTCTTCTTCATATACAAATATAAATTTATATTTTAATATTGAGTAATAATCCATTCAATATGAAATTATTTTTATGTTGAAGATAGGTGTTGATAAAGTAGTAGAGATCATTGTTTATTATTATTTGCTTTGATTATATAATTGAATTGAAGTATTAAATAAAATTTCCCTACACATGTATAGGAAATATAAAGTGAACTACTTAATTTGCTTTTTAGTGTTATACATTATTAATTGACCATGAATAAGATGTTAAACAGAGAGGGGGGTTGAATTGGTGTAACTATTTTCTATAACATCCTTCTAGTAATTAAACTGTCTGATTTACTAGAATTATGATAATCTTAAATAGTATATATCACCCCCACCTATATGCGACATAAATAAATATTACAAAAAGAAACATGGTATTTTTTACCGGGTTTTCCTCCAATGTGGGTGACTGCATATTTTCTCTGTTTCGGTCGAGTATGAGGAATATATTTTATCATTAATATAAGAATGTGATTAAAAATATCGGGAGGGTATCATCCACTACCTCAAACCACCTCTTGATAGTTTCTCTCCCAATAATGATTATACTAGATCCCACAACTTTACAAACTTACCCTAAACTAGAACAAGGAGAATCCACTTACTCTAGTATTATTTTGCATAAAAAATGTTGATCTACCTCTTTTGCCTTTTGAATTTTTGAAATCATTACATTTATCATGCCTTCATTATATTTTGAGTAAATACAATTCCAATTTATTCATGTTACCCAATGACCAAAAATTATATCGGTTTCATTGGAACATTGGTCTTGATAAAAAATTCAAAATCCCCAACATCAAGATTCTCAACCTTGACTCATTGAAGTTTTATACTATTTAATTCTTCCACCTCAACACTAATCTTCTGGAATTTTCTAAAATTTCAGAATAAATAACTAAATAATGTTTCCATTTATAAACCTGACCCCAATCCCAAAAATACAATGAAATTTGAATCTATAGTTTTAATATACTTATTACAAAATGATTAGTTTCACCCATTTAATCCCGCAAAAAATCATATCTTGACAAAGAAATATTTTCATTGAATACTCATTTAATCAATTTTATCAATTAATGAAATTTCATCAGGAATCATGAACCAAGATTTAAAAATTTAATTATATTAATAAAAACTATCATCATTATACATAATATAATTTTTAATAAATTTTATTTTATATCTCTTACAAGTTCTACATATTCAATATTTGGATATAAATAGCCTCTAGAATATTGTTTTATGGGCTAAATATTTCATATACTTTAAATTTTTCCTCTACCGCTACATTACTAAATCCCCTAGATTATGAAACTCCCTTATCATCTTTTAATACTTATGGAATCATAATATAGTCTTTCTAAATGTCCAAACTTTGATACTTCCCATGAATCTTCAAAATATATTAGTTTTACATTTGAACTATCATTCTAAATCATTTTTTTAATTTTTTTCAAGGATAAGTTTCTCCATAAAAAATCACCTTCATAGGATATAATGATTATTATGAGTTCACCTCTAGTTATATAGATATATCAAAAACATTTTCTTCCTCCTTTGGGATGCTTCTGACTTTGTATCTTTATAACTAGTTTCACATGATGCCTTTTCCAATTAACTCAATCTCAACATTTATTCACAATCCAACATCTTCTACACTCAACATGAACCATGATTTTCAAAGAGTGACAATGATGTTTATAAATTGAAAATTAATAAAGAATCATCTGATTTATGGTTTCCCTTATGAATTCTCCATTTATAAATACCTCATATAATAAAATATAAATAACTTATGTGAGAGTTTATTACTCTTACATATCACTTATAAACATTTATCATATTTAAAATGTCATCAAATTTTTGGATTTAATCTTCAAAACTACTAAAATTATGGATTGATACTCACATAACACTTTTACTTATTCTTTCACAAATTCAATGAAATCTAAAGTGGATTCGCATTATTCATATGTGGTGTTAACCATTACTGACATTTGAAATTTTATAGAATGTATCATAGTTTTAAAGTTAAATTTATTGAAAAACATACAAATATTCCCATAATTAGTAACCAAGGTTCTACTTCCATGCATATAACTTTTGAAACTCAACTTCTAAATAAAACTCAAAAACATTCTCAATAATTAATCATAGTCTAATAATTATTTAAAAAACACAAAATATATTTTAAACTTCAATAATACCATGGGTTATTCCATCTCCCCCTTTCGATTTGTTGTCAATACAAAAACCGCACACCAATTTCCATCAACCCACATCCATTATCAAATAGATTTATCTTAAAACCCCATTACTGGGTAAGGAAATGTTTTTGACATCATTCTACCCCTCAGGGACAAGTGATTTATGGCAAGTGATTGTGAAGTCCTTGTTAATGAAATCACTTATTTATCTTTATATTTTTAGTAACATATTATTTGGATTCAATGTATAGAACATAAGTTATTTATCCTCTGAGATAAAATAATATAAATCAATATGTGTTAATCTAAATATTAGTCAAGTAAGAGAAATGTTTTAATATGTATATTCTACCTTCACTCTTTATAACATTCATTTAGAATGGCCTTGGTGAAAATATTAGAAATGTAATACTTTATAGTAATATATTTTATCCACACATATCAATTTGAAACCTTATATTTGATAAAATTATATTGTATCTCAATATGTTTAGATATAAAGTGTTGAAGGGGAGTTTTTAATAGATGAATTTAAATTTTATTATCATAGATAATTCTCAATGTATTAGGAACTCTCACCTACAAATATTGAAAATATTATTTTATAAAATCTTCTATTACAAGAATGATTATAAGTAACATATTATTCTTTTATTCCAATAATCATCCCAAATTGCTTTTGATTTATAATTTTAGTTGCTTCATCCTTGCTCAGTTTCATATTAACTATCATGGGTATTGATACTTATCTAAAATAATTAATTCCAAATTTTTTGGATAATTCCTGGTATTGTATATCATCAGATAATAAAATCTATTTTCCATTTTAGATAGTTATAATCCTAGAAGGGAACTCAACTCTATAAACATTGGCTTCTTAAAACAAATATTGTTTTTTGTAAATCCTAATATGTATACTTCCTATCACCTAAATAAATATTTAATCAATGTAAATAATAAAAATCAGACTAAGTGTCCTCATACACTTCAAATATAAGTTACTTTCAATTTTTTTATAAATGTTCATTTTTTAGGAAACTATAAATTCTTGAGTATTGGGATCTATGGTTATATTTTCTCCCATAAAAACCATTATTTAGTTTTTTCATTATATTTCCATCACAATCTAGTATAAATCATTTATGTTCATCAATAGTAACTTATTATTCAAGATCTCTATTTCTGAAAGTGTAATTCACATCAATTAAATACAATTTATAGAGTTTGTGAGCTTCAATTACTAGAATCATTATAACATGTTCATGTAATGAAATAGGCGTAAACATTTCATCAAAATATACAACTTCCACTATAAATATACATAGAAAACTAATCTATAAATTTTACATGAGACCTTTACTTTTTTATACTGTTTTTTTGAATACCATATTAGCTACTATATCATTTTTATTTTCTGATATAGGAACATGTTCCAAAGAAGAATTTTTCTCAATATAATCCAGAAAATAATTCCTAGAATTAATCTAATATTTTTTCTCAATATTCTCAATAACTAAATTTTGATCGACATGTTAAACAAGAGTTATTTGATGTTTAAGACTACATTTTATTTTAGTCTGTACTAGAGATTCTTATATTATAATTAAATTTTCTAGTTCAATATTATTTAATCCTAAAATAATTAGTTTCCCACATCCATAAATATCTCTATAATCACTGAACTGATCAAAATTTTTCTTTGAATTATTGGATTCATGATCATCATTATTTTCACTTATTTTTCTAAAATTAAATGTGGTATCTTCCTTTAATTCATTAAAATCTCATTATTAATTATCTTTAATATGAAGTTTATTTTCAATGATTTCATATCATAGCTATATAAAATATTATGTATGAATATTTTCTAATATTTATATCCTCTTCCATTAGATAAGTATCCCATGAACCCAACATTCTTAGATTTTCAATCAAACTTATCAAAATCTAAATTTTAAATGATCTTTAAAAATGTAATTTTAAAAATTCAAATGTTCATCCCATTTGGTTTCTTATAATAACACATTTCATAATAATTCATATTTTATTTAGGTCTCAACAAATATCTATTATTAATATGAAAAACCGTACTTTCAATTTATCTCTATAATAATTTTAACAGTTTAAATTCGACTAGGATGGTACATCCAATTTCAACCAATCATATGTTATTCCTTTTGAATATTTATTCTATTAGGGTGTATAAGGATAAATATATTTATGTTAAATCCCATACATATCAATATAGGATTCAAAATAATTTCCATTAATCTTATATCTATTATAACTTCTCAACATCTTGATATAGACTCACCACAATTTCTCAAATTTTATTCGAAATGTTTTGAAATATCTCTACTAACTTCGACTACTATTTCATGAACATAAAATTTTTCATCCTAGTGAAATCATCAAATAATGTAATGTTGTAATTATCACTTAGAGTGAATTAATATCTCATCAGACCACATAAATAAAAATTAATTAATTAAAGTTTCCTGGAAGAATATATTTATAATATTTTATCACTTTCAGGTACTATATATTTTTCTATCTAATTGGGGTAAGTCTCTTAAATATATGACATTGAAAATTTTCTCAAACTAATTTAACCATTATGGAAAAGTCATCAATTCCATAACTTATTTTCATTATTAGCACATATATTATATGAGTTTTTAGGATCCCTAATTTGGAATAAATCAATACTTATACATTCTCCCATGCCGATAATTATTATAAATTTTATGAACATGATGATACAAGAATTTCTATTGAAAATAAATTTTTTCCCATTTTCACAAGGTTGGATTACACTCAATATGTTTTGTTAAACCATTCCATAAATATAACATATTTGTAATTCAATTTCGGAAATACTTTGATAACTATTCTGATTAAAATAATTTACAAATATATTTTACTCAAAAATTTAACTACACCTCCATAATGTTATTCAATGTTCATCAAGATCATTATGTCACCTATAATATGAGTGGAACAACAAAAATTAAGAATCTATGACTTGTTTTTTCTATTGGGTTTCAGTTCCACTTCAACAAATAGATATTATATTTCCTTTTTATTTCTCTAAACTTTATTACTGTTGTCAGTATGAGTAATTTATCCAAAACAGTAGTTAAATGTTTTCATCATAATGACTTTATTGGTAACATCTTCCAAAATTTCATCCACCAAATCTAGTCTGTTTTGATTAGTCGTGATTGAAGTAGTTTTAATTATAGATTTATTTTTAACATAATTACTCCTAAACCTCTAAAATTTTATCCCCCTATAATTTGGCATTATTTGAATCCTTTAAAAATATTATCGTTTCTAGAATGCATGGATTTTTTACCATAAATTCCACACCACCAACAGTAACCTCAAAACCTTATTATTTTATAATAATAATAGTTTTTTTTTTGAAAAATGTTTTTTTATTCATATATTATTTTTTATTTATATAAACATTTGGTATTACTTACCAATAATTTAACCTCGCTTTAATTTTATTGAAAAGTGATTTTCTCATGATTTCCTTGGAGTAAATTTTTAAAATTTTAGTTTTAGTCCATAAACTATTAGTAATAAGTGACTTATCTTTTAATTTAGTAGGAATATATTTCACGTAATTTTTTTGGATTAAATTCTAAGAATCATGAGAGGATTCATCTTGAATATCCCAATATTTTTTAATAATATATAATATTAAATGAATTAAATTCATAATCAATACATATTGATTATTTCTTACCCAACTCATATTCCTTTCTAGTATGTTTTTCATAAAATCCATTAAAATTTTATCTAAATATGTAATACTAACCTTGTAATTCTTAATTTTTTCAATGTAAACATCTTTTTTAAATACATAATTTTTATTTCATATATTTTTTATCCTATTTCTCCAAAAAATGATTTCCTTCTTGAGATTAGTGTTTTTAAGAGAATCCTCATGCTCATCTTCCAATGTTTGTTCATTGTAAGTTTCTACACCTTTTTACCATTAATTGAGATTTCATTTTGTTTATCTTTGTGAGAACTAATTTTTATAAACATTTCAGTAACATTCTCCTCCTATTAACTACATGTAGTGGAGTGACCTTCCTATTCTTTTCTGAACATACTTACACTTTTCCTTCTTAGAAAACTTTTATAGATCTACGCATGTTTCTAAAATTTCTTATTACTTTTAACTAATTTCTTATGAGGCATTTATTCTTGACCAATATAATTTTACTCACCACTTTTCTTCCTTGGAATATAAATTGTGAAGTTCCCAATTACACCCCACATAAAGAAAATTAGTGGAAGTTTACCTTTTTAATTACATTTTCCCTTTTCAATGTTCTTTGAGTTAACATATATAGTCCTCTTATACACATCATAACTTTATTCATTTTAATTATATATGTGAGAGTACATATCTCTCTATTCCTTGATTTTAAGATTTCTCATGGATTTTAATGATGTTGAACCCACTTTATGATTGTTTTATTTATTGTAAATGAGGATAAAGATAATGATAATGATTTAAATATATGTTGAGAAGGGAATATTTGATATTGTATTAGTTATCTAGGTAGATTTAGTAAAGATACCAAGAAATGTGTTATTATATGTTGAATTTTGAATAATGCATGAGTAGATAAGAAACGCCTCAGATCGTGGAAGCAAGTTTCCATCACTGTTCTTATCAAATTGAATATTCAACTGAGATGATTTCTTTATATTATTAACTATATATTCATATACAAAAAATTATTTCACTTATTAAAAATATTTATTCGATACTAGTTTTCTACAAAAAAATCAAAAGTTGGTTAATGATGATATGGATTCTACAACTTAGAGTATAAAGATATTCTGCATGTTCATAGTGTAAAATTTATTTGGAAGGATATTTTATTCATTGAAATTGAGAAGATAAAAAGTAAAAAGTGTTACATGTAGTATTGGTATTTTTAGATACTATATTTCTATGGGGATTCAGAGTTATTATCTAAGTAAAAAAATAGGTTTATATTTTAATGTTTAACCATACCTACAAATATCATGAATGAGGGTTAATTTTTATAAGGATATTTCTATTAAATGGTTTTTTAGGAGGAGCTAATGTTGGTTGAAGTAGTGGAGTAACATTTAAAATATTGTATAGATAAATAACACATTTTATAATATTTGGAAATATTATTGATTTTATTAAATTTTATTTGATGATATTCCAAAGTAATTCTAAGAGTTTAGATATTGAGAAGTAATTTTTAGCTGAGTTCTCGAAAATCTTGTGTTGCGGATTTTGGAAAAATGTAATAAGAATATATACATTAGTGTAATCAAATATTTAGTTTATTATAAATCATAAAAACTTCTCAGTAAATAAGACTTACTAAAATTTTTACTTTATATATAATAGTTTCTCTGAAGTTCATTGACAATCAGTAAAGGACTCATACATAAGTTTCTCTATGTGATTTAGATTAATAATTTAGAAAATTATTTAATCTGAACTAAATATATAAGGTTCCTCTAGTTCATGAATAATTTTACATAATATGTAAGGATATTCTTGAACTAAGATTCTTGAATTTGAAAAAGTAAAAATTCCATGATTTGACACGTAATGGTACACAAATCATATATAAGGTTGTGATCTATTAAATATTTTTGAAAATATTTTATTTTCATTGATATATATATGGGTTTATTAGTTATTTTGAGGAACACATCATGGATTCTAATATTATACAAAATGGTTCACAAATTTAAATGAATGTGATAATTTTAGAGATAACTATGATGACGTTTTAATGGTCTTAAATGTTTAAATATCACGATAATTTAGTAAGTGTTCTAGGATTCATGAAACTAAATTCAGTGATGAAGAATAGAGAAGATGAGTTGGATTTTCCCACTAAATAAGAAGATCACACCACGAATCCATCTTTGGATTAAAAAAGACAAATCTGTCTATAGAATTTGAGATGTTGTCATTTCATGATAAGAATTTTGTGCCATAGTTGATCATAAAGAGTGTATTTTGGGAGATCATGACCTTGTGATGTAAGGTTATGAAAGAAATACATTAAATTTGAATGTGATAATAGACCATCACATACTTTTCTAGGAGATAACATGATGAAGCCAAGAAAAATTCAAAAGAATTCAAGGTATGAGATTTTCCTACACAGTGAAATAGTGTTGATGCATGTTATTATATAGATATGTAATTAATGGAAATTGGTTATTGAGGAACTTTTATGTAATTAAACTATGATATTTGAGTGAGATTTTGAATAAGAAAAAGAGGAGAATCAATTGTGTTATCATGGTTTCATATTTCTCATATATTTATGAATTTATTATTCAGAATTTTATTTGATATACTTGATGGAGAATCATGGAGTATTGATGTTTTAAGATTGAAGGGTTTTCATATTCTCAAATATAGAAAATATAATCTTGGAAATATATTGGTTATGTGAGAATAAAAGAAGGTGAAAATAAAACATCAATGATAGAGATATAATTCTATGATTATCACAAATATTATATGTGTGAAAGTATAGAGAGATATATTGCTAATGAGAAATAGATTATTAATTTGTATTAAAAACAAGAGGAGGATAGGGGGATGGAGAATCTAATGATGATACAACAGAACATTTTTTTCATTGAAGGACACTGATCATATAAACTAGTTATATCTGTATATGATTACGAATAATTATTATGATTCCATTATATCATAAGTCTTGATTAAAATTATTATATTGATTCATATTGAGGAAGTATATTATATTCATAATTTCCATTAGATATATAAATCAGTATTTCCAATGATAATTAAAAATATATCTTCGAAAATATATTATTTGTAATGGAAGTATTGGTCAGTTCCATAGCATAAATACATCAAGATAGCTTCTCCAGGTAGTTCAAGATGGTTCAAATTAATTTTAGGTTCAAGGGTATACCCTTCTATAATTTCTATCTTGAAAATAAAATTTAATCTATTTTCAATTGGGATAACAACCAATTTACACCATGTATGAATTCATCTATCATAGAGTTGAACCTCGTTAATAAATTTTGGTGTTCCTATTATGTTCCAATAATATTTTCTATTGTATTAATGTTGTCCATGGTGTCATATAATAGTGATAGATTCATTTATTTAATTGGTTTAGATATAGGAGGGGGAAAAGGTTTTAATTGAAAAGTAGTTATTCATACAAGTTCACACTCTCTTGGTGTGGTATCACTAATCCCGATGGAAAAATAATTTGTATCAAATTCATGGTTTGACCTATGATTAGATTCTCAAAAATCAAAATATTTGATATTTTTTATGTTTTGAGTTTCTTTTCTATGTATCCATGATGTTCAAACTTATAAAAGAAGATATAATTGTCGATCATAATTCCTTCTCTTCCACGAATCTAAAGAATAGATGAAATAATGAAATCAATAGGATAAATGAGTAATACCTATAATGAAAATAGGAATAAAATAATGTTTCAACATGCTGCAACAATAAAGAAGAAATATCTATCATGGATGGTGTAGATTTCATGATAAAATCAACTACTAAGGAGATAAAAAACACTTTAACCATATAAGGTACATGTTTATTATATAAAGAAGAGTTAACTAATATTTCCATAAAAAATGTTCAATATAAGAGACAAGAACTAATGGGGGAGATCATATATCTAAATATCTACAAGATATGCAAATGTTTTCCTTAATGGAGATATTTATTAGCTTTCCTAAGTAAATACTCAATTTTATTTTTTGCTCTTTTAGATATATATTGGAGGAGATTTTCCAGATTGAAGAGAGTTTAAATATATGAATATGCTTTGAGAGAAAATGTTTATAAATGTGTAAAACTCTCCATAAAATTAAGATACACATGTACCATGAATGTGGTTTATAAATAATGATTCTTCATATTTTAGGATGAGTAGAATAATACAATCCAGGGGAAGGAATATGGAAACCCTTGTTTTTAGTACACATAATTTTGGATTTATTACAGAATATTACACATAATTAAACCCAAAATATTGAGAATTATAGTCTTTTTTGGGATTTAGGTACATTCCATAACAACATAAAATAAGATGTTCATTAACATTATTGTAAACTTTATTAACATGCTCATTTTATTCCATCATTCTTAAAATTACATGGGATAACCTGGGGAAATACATAAAAAAGGGTGATATGTAATCTTAGTAAGGTAATAAGAAAATAATAACATGAAAAAGGTATTTCATGTTATAAATTATCCATATCAATGGGAAATACAAGGTGAGAGTCATAAACATGAACAAATAGGAATGATGTAGCATGATAACGTAAAGGTGACATGGGAAATGTGGAAATAACATTTAACATGAAATCGTAAGCATAAGTCAAGTTTAACCACAAATTAAACCAAACATAATTTACATAGGATAAACTCCCACACACCATATATGGAATTTCATGAGACTAAAATATTACCTAATACATTGAAGTTATATCTGGGAGCATCCATCATAATAATATCTTGTACACGCATAAGTGTGCCACATACATCACATGACATAAGAAAATATTTTATTTAATTTAATTAAAATATGAATGAGTGTGGAATAACTACATGGATGTGAAAAATAAAATAAGTATATGCATTTTTACATGAATACCCATGAGTGGAAATAGAGATGGAATTCATAATAAAAAGGATTTTCATGGAAAATGAGCTGTGAAATTTCAGTGGCATAAAGATAGTACAAAAAGGTTCATAAAATGGTTTAATGAGAGAAAAATGGATCTATGATCATTTTTAAATAAAATGAAAATAAAGGGGGATTGTAAAAAACATATCCCTAAGTTAGTTATTGGAAATAAAAGGCATAAAATGATAAATATTCTAGATTAAAGAAGAGAAGGATATGATCCCTTACTAAATTTCTTCATAAAAACGGCCTAGGTAAATGTTATAATGAGAGGGATAAATGATATATAATTATTAGGAAATTATTTTCATTGTTTAGGGATATTAATAAATTCATTAAATAATTACCAATTGAGAATAAAATGAAAAAATACAATATAGGAGCTTGAATTGAAAATAAGGGAAAGAGGTTCCTTTCCATGAGAGGGTGATTCCAAAATCTTGGCAGGAGCTTCATGAGTGACTCAGGGATCCTTGGGAGGACTGTATAGAATTTAGGGTTGAGTAGGAAAATGATCCAATGTTTTGACTGAATATGAATGGGATATTTTGTGGGTTTATTGTAAATTAGATGTAAGTTCATTATTATTTCCCAAACACGAGTTTTGGACTCTTTACAATAACGTAATCAAAACCACAACCCATCCCATGTTTTATGCCCATGGTTTATACCAAATTTTATTTTATCATTATTTATTAATGAAAAGGGTCTAACGTATTAAAATATTACCCTTGGTGATGTGGATGTGAGTCATTTTTTTAAGAAATGATTAAAACCTTATAATATAATATAGGTTTTGGAGGATTTTAATGGTTTTATAAAATTAATCCAACAATGTAAAAAACGAATTATTATTAAAGGGGAAATATAGGCCTGGTCCTGGATACCTTTAATAGAAATTATTATATCACTTTCAGTTCATTGTGATTTCATAACACACATCATATATTTATACAATATTCAGTTTTTACCTAAAAATTCAACTATCTTAGAAAATTTTGAAAAGTTTACCATTAGATAATTTTGATGTGATGATTCCAAAAATAAAATTTATTTTATAAAAAAATTTCTAAGAATTTTAATTTTCAATTTTAAAATAGAATTGAAATTTATTGATAATTGCTAGATTTTTAACAATAATAGTCCTCTATCCCTTATAAAAATTACATTGGAAGTCATAAATATTATATTATAATTTAAATTTAAAAATAATAATTTAATAATAATAATTTATTAAAATATTATTTATTTAGTAATACATTTATTCATCAAGAATAAATATCTTAATTTAAATTTTACATTACCAAATAATATAATTTTTGTTTTATCATATAAAAATAAATATGATTTATAAAATAAAAAAATAATGAGTGAATATATTTAATATTATATTGAAAGTAAAATATAGATATTATTGTTATTATGGTCTTGATACATTGCCCTTCATTTCACTGTAAAAAAAATTTAGTGTTAGGTATGTGATGTTGATATTTTCATGGGGTGGTTCGATATACATAGTTTGGGACATGATCATGATGAGTTTGAAATTCTCCTATAAATTGGTTTTCTCATTATTTTTTTGTTGGATCTTAACTCAGGATTGATCAAGGAAAATACTATTGATATTATCTCAATTTGAATCTTTGATAAATGGGATTCATAGGGTATGATCCTGCTGGTTGACTCCATTGTTTCGTTTGTCTATGTCAATCAGATCTATCATAAACCTATATTTATACTAATCATATAATCAATATCGAATTATTATTTTATCAATTGTAATGATTATTTATGGTCTTTTAAATATATTAGGATAGAATAAAATCAAATAAGTCCATGTATTTTCTATAACGATAATATATAATAGGTCATTTAATTCTATCACATAGGGAATTTTATTTATAATAATTTGATTCATTATAACCATCTACCCTTCCGAAATTTCACCCCAAAGAATTTATATTTAATATAAAAAAACTGATGAGATAATTTTTGTTTAATCGTGTCCTCTAGTTCCCACATTAATTATAAAAACTTTTGGATTCTCCATTACACTTTGACCATGTGTATTTTTTATTTCATAGAACATTGTATGTACGGTATAAGATCATCAAGTAATTCACATCATATGAATGATCATACTATAACAGTACTTCCTATTGATTCAACCCTTGTAATGGGTCTGATATGTACTTCCTAGTGATGAATACATGAAATACATCATGTATTTGAGATAGGTTTTGTGGGAGATTTAGTTGACACAACACCTCTCTGAAGAGATTAAGATTCTCAAAGGGACCAATGTATCTTGGAATAATCTGTCCATTCTTCCAAAATATCATGACTTAATCCCATGGGAATTTTTGGAGGAATACTTTATCTCCAACCTCAATCTATAGGTCTCATAGCTGATTATTTTCATAGCTCTTATGTCAACTCTGAGAATCCTTGATGTGTTTTTGAATGGTCTTGTCATTTTTCCCCATATCCTAGACCATTTGAGGACCCAAAATTTTTGATTCACTAACATTGTCCCCACATTAATGTGTTCTTCACCACTTCCCATAAATGGAATTACAGGGATCCATTTTTATTATAGAGTGGAACCTATTATTGTATGATGACTCGCACATAGTAAGATGTTGATCATGACCTCACTTGAAGCCCACTGATCATTCTCTCAACATGTCCTCGAGTGTATAGATGGTAACCTTAGATTGACCGTAATTTTAATGGTGATAAGCCTTGATAAATTAAAAATCCATATCTAGATAATGTTGGGGACTCTTCAAGAACATAAGGGTAAATATTGGATTTCAATCAGATAAAATCTATAGTTTTGTTCCATATAGCCTCATGACTTCTCTAATGTATATTGTTTCATTCTGACTTAGTGAGAAGTCCTCTAATATTATAATGAAGTGACTATACTTAGTAAGATGATCCACAAAGACCCATATAGAATTATTTTCTCTTGATGCCTTTGGAAGACTGGTTTCAAATTTCATAGTTATGTTTTCCCATTTCCATGTAGGTATGGGTGATGGATTCGTCATCCCCTTATATTTTTTACTTTCAGCCTCCACATATTGACATATAATACACCTTGATGTATATTCCACGTTCTCATTCTTCATTTTTTCCCACAATTGTTTCTATCAAATATATTGATACATTTGTGTTCTCCATGTATGTATAGTGAATTTTGGGTTATGTGAGTCATCAAAAAACTCCTTCCATAACTCGTGATATGATAGTACACATAGTCTTGACTTGATTCATATAAATATTTCTTCATTAATTCTAAACTCTAAGGATTTCAATTTTTATAGAGATACCACCTTTTCTATATTCCCACATCATCTCTTTGAGACTTCGTTATCTTCTTTAGAAGGTATAGTTGAGAAATAATTTTCTAAAGGATTGATTATTTTAACTCCTTTGTGATTCCTATTTCCTTAATTTTCAAGTCTAAAATGATTAGATCCTTTTCAATTATTATCAGTGATAAAATTGCTTGATCATTTCTACTTTGTTATTTTTTCAAATTATTTTTCCATCCTAGGATAAAAGTGGATTGAGTAGTCATAATCCTTAATCAACTCTATGGATCTTTATTGGAACATATTTGTCTCTATTTGGGTTAATTTATACTTGAAGCTCTTATGATCCATATATATTTCAAACATATCCCCAAAGAGATAATGTGGCTATATTTTCAATTTGAAGATTACTATGTCTATCTCCAGATCATGCATTGCATCATTTTATTCATCAAAATTCAATATCCTTGAAGAAATGGATATAACTTTTTCATTTATTTTTACTATATATCCCATGACCTTATTTGAGGCATCATTGTATACAATGAAAAGTTCTCCACCTGTGGGTAATATAAGTATATGTGTAGTGATAAGCTTGTTTTTCAACTCCTTGAAGCTTTCTTCACATTCATTATTACAAAAACACTTGAATCCCTTCAGATTTATTATTTTTATAGTTTTTTAAAATCATGATAAATTTATTAAAAATCATCAATAATACCTAGTAAGTCCGTTAAAACAATAGATATGTGTCACGTGATGTTGGCCATATCAACCCTTCTATTTATTCTGTCTTTGAAGGATCCAAAGATATCCCATTTATTATGATAATGTTCCCTATGAATGAGGATTACTTCAACCAAAACAAACATTTTATATACCATTCATAAAAATTCTATTTTCATATGTTCCTTATCATAGTGTTTAGATGTTCCTTATGATTTTCCTTACTTTTGAAGTATATTATAAAATAAACTAAAACTATTTCCGCAATTTTTTTGGGTAACATATAAAGACTGCATTCATGAAGTCCATAGAGATTTCTGAATCATTTGTGAGTTATAATGGAGTTAATATGAACTAAATGTTCTTGTTCCTTGTATGGAAAGGAGTCTTGGATATATCCACTTTAACCCTTAATTGATAACACCCCAACTGAAGATCCACCTTGGAAAATTATTTGTCTCTAGAAAGATGATATGACTGACTGAAATATACTTTTTTATTGCACTTTATAAGATAACAAGAAAAGCATAGAAAAACCCTTCAAGGAGGTTGAAAGTAATGAAGTCCAAGGGCATTCCCTTGCACCACGGTGAAGCACTCAAGGGTAAGAGAATGCGGGCTATCATAGATCATACGTGACTCCTCCTACCTGACCAAGCGAGAAAGTGAATCCGCCACAAAGTTAGATTCCCTCCAACTATGATGAATAATCCTTCCATGACTAGTCTTTACCTTGAACTTTCGGATGAGGTAAATCAATTCCCAAGGTGTCTCATGTCTCCCATGTAATGCCTTAACCAGAACATTAGAATCAGATTCCACCTCTATCACCTGCAACCCTCTCTTCCTACAAACCATCAAGCCTGAGAGTAGTGCCTGAACCTCCACACCCAAAGAGTTACCTGGACCCTATAAAACACTAAAGGCCAGAAGAACAGATCCCCAACAATATCGAAGAAAGCCAGCACCCCTCATGACTCCCCCCATGAAGGAGACATCAATGTTCAGATTCAAACCATGCCTTAGAGGATGTCACCTCACCTAACAGCCCATCCCTCTATACTGAATGCATGGACTATTAATCAGAGTGTAAACTGCAACCTAGGATATCCCACCTTTTACAAGTGAATCCAGTTCCACAATGAGAGCTTTAAGCCAAAACTGAATAAAAAACAGAGACCTTTTGAGCTCATGATGATCAAAACATCCATAAATCCATTAAAGAGGATAATTTTTTTTCATGATGTTTTTGTTCTCATGATAATAAATGTAAAGGCACATTATCTCATTCTTTGTCTTGATGAAGAGGATTGATGCACCCCATAGTGAATAACTTGGTTGTATGAACCCTTTATCTAGAGTTTCATGTATTTGCATCGTCAACTATTCATGTTCAATAATACCCATTCTATAAGGAACATTGGATGCTAGAAAAGACTTAAGAATAATCAGTTTTTAAAATTCAACCTCTCAAATAAGAAGAAGACCATTAAATTATTTGGGAAACACTTCAATATATTCCCTTAAAATGTGTATGTCTTTAATTATTTCCTTTTAATTTGACTAAATTGTTTTTTCTAGATACATATTCTTATAGGTAAATAATATCCATTCTGGATATGTTAGTGCCAAATAAGTTTCATCACTTTATTGACACTTGTATCGAATCAGAATATGATTCACTATATGAATAGCGATTTTCATCTCATGGTAATTTATGTCATCCCTATGTAAGGAAATCTAATCCGTACCAAGAATTACATAAAATTTCACTAAATGGATTATCAAAAGGATCTCTAGGATGTCTAACCCAAAAATTTTAATAGGGGGGAGATATATACTTGGGATTCAATCATTTCCCCATTTTCCATTTTCACCTTAATATCTACTTCATTACGTTGTGGTGGTGTTTTAATAGTTCTTCCAAACATAAATGATACAGTGGAATTTGTAAAACTATGGACAAAAATCCTACCATTCACTTTTGTATTCGTGTTATAACCATTTACATAATACAAAATAGGCATAGGGATGATAATTTTCAAACTATTAAAAACATAATCGAGAATAGATTGTCATTAAAGGAAAAAATTATAAATTACATTTATTCCTTAAGTTACGAATTTCAAGGCATAAATCTATGTTATCCCTGATAAATTTCCTAACATAAAATTTTATGGATTTTTTTGTTCCCTTTGTTAAGGTTTGTAATGAGGTTATGAATTTACCAAAAAAATATCCCCTAGGAGTGTCAAATCAAGTGTGTATCAAGGAATTTTGTCATGCACTAGTTTCCAATAAAGTTTAGATTAATAAGGTTTTTTACAGTGTTACCCCTATTTGAATCTATACCAGAGCCACATCCACTTATATTGTCCAGATAGGGAATTATTTTCATGGAATCCAGTTATTCTATACATTACCAAAATTCAGGGATGTTTTCTTATATTTATTGTCATCCCTAATGATTTCTTATAGTTTCCTAATCCTAAAATAAAAAATAACTAAACTGCCCATTCATACCAACTATGAAAACTCTTGTTTTTATTACACATTAATTCAAAATTTATTACATAAGAATTGAGATAATATAACCGAGAAGAATGATAAGTCTAGTGTCTTTGAAAATTAGGAACATTACATAACAAATTAAAATAGGGGAATAGTGAAATTATTGAAAACATCCTCAACATTCTCATATTATTCCCCCATTCTTAAAACCGGATGGGATAACCTAGGGACATATATAATAAGGGGGTGAAATATATATCCTAGTAAGGTAATAATAAAAAAATAAAATCTAAAATGAATTAAATGTAAGATAATAGTCATATCAATGGAACATAAAAGGAGATAATCACAATAATGGACAAAGAGTCATGATATAACATGATAACTTAAAGTTAACATGGGAAATGCAGAAACTAATTTAAACATTACCTCATTATAATAAGTTAATATTAAACACAAAGTAAACATAAAATAAAGTACTTATGATAACCTCCTACACACCATACATGGAATCCCATTATAATAAAACAATACCCAATGCATTGGAGTTCAATCTGGGTGCACCCATCATAATCAAATAATGTATATGCATAAGTGGGCACACCGATCATATAGCATAATATCATATTTCATTAAATTAAATTCCAAAATAAATGATTGTGGAATAAATATTTGGAACTACCTTATAAAATATTTATAGGTATGTCTAGGATAATAGTAATGAGTGGAAATATCCATGGAATTCACAAAAAAAGGTTTGGAATGGAAAAATTGTAGTGAAATTTTAGTAGCATAGTGGAAGTACATAAAGGTTAATAAATTTTTTTAGTGAAAGATAAATGGGTCTATCATCATTCTAAAATAAAATTGGGAGTAATAGGTATGTGTAAAAACATATGTGAATATTAGTAATTGGAAATAAAAGGCATAAAATGATGAAGATTCTTGATTAAAGAGGAGAAATAGAGGATCCCTTACTAAATTATGATATTGTAACAACATATTTAAATGATATAAAAAAAGGGGATAAATTATATATCATTATTATGACATCAATGTGACATTATAGGTACCATAATCATTTCATGAAAACATAACCAAATGAAATTAAAAAGGATAAAGATAATAAAGGTGCATGAATTGAAAAGAAGAGAGAGAGACAGAGGTCCCTTTCCTAGAGAGGGTGAATCCTAAATCATTGGGGGTGCTCATTGATAGATTTAGTGATACTTGTAAGGAATATATAGATGGTATGGAAGATTAAGTAAGTGATTAACGTTTCTCAAGTGATGATTAATGGGATATTGGATGGGTTTATATTAGAGAAGAGAGGAGAGTTCTTTATTATTTTCAAAACATTGGTTTTAGGCTCTATATAATAACATAAGAAAAACCACAAATCGTACAATGGTTTTTCCAATGTTTTTTTCAAATAAGTGAGGTTTTCATTATTATATATGTCCAATGGCCTAAATAATTTAAATATTACCTTGGTAATGTGGAAGTGAGCAATGTTCATTGAGAAATGATTTTAAAACCTTAAAATATAATATAGGTTTTCCAAGATTCATAATGGATTTATAAAATTATTGAAATAACCTAAAAAAAGTTATTTTAAAGTTTAAACAAATATTTGTTCATGTATACCTTTTACAAAATTTATAACTTCACTTTTAGGTCATTATGATTCCTTTATACAAACTGTACACTTATACCATATATAATTTTTACATGGAAAATTTACTATCTACAAAAATTATGAAACATTCACCATTAGGAAATTTCCACATTTTAATTCCAAAGAAAATATTTATATTATAAAAATGTTTTTATAAATATGTAAATTTTAAATTGTAAAATATAATCGACATTTATTGAGATATGTTGGGTTATTTTGAATGTAACAGTATTGAAAACTTATATAAATTAAATTTGACATCATAAAGATTATATTATCTTTTATATATAATAATAATTATTTTATAATAATATTATGTTAAAATATTAATTATTTAAATAATAAATTAATTCATTAAAATAAATATCATAATTGAAATTTCATAATATCGCAAAATACAATTTGTGCTTTATCATATCAAAATCAAAATCAAAATCATTTATTAAGTAAAAATGATAAGGAGTAAATTTAATTATAATTATATTAAAAAGACACCATACATATTCATATTATTATGGCTTCATACATATTCATTTAGTACACTAGAATACCCCCTAAGTGTATAGTAGAAAATGGTGATATTTTCATAGTGTGGTTCGATATATATGGTTTGGGTTGTGATCATGATGAGATTGAACTTATCCCATAAATTTTCACTCCTGCTTTAGTTGTTGAATCTCAAAATGGGATTGATCAAAGAAAAATCCTAGTGTTTTAATTTTCTATATAATTCGGGATAAATGATCTTCATAGGGTATGGTTCTGCTGGTTGGGTTCATTTCTTCTTTTATCTATGTCATTCGGATTTATCATAACCCTATATTAATAATAATCATATATTGACTATTCAATTACGCTTTAACAAACATTAATGATATATAAAGGACTTTTAAATGATATATGATATTATAAAAAAAATAAGTTCATGTGATTTCTATAACCATAATATTAAAGATTGAATTTAATTCAATCAAAAAGGAAATTTTATTTATATATGTTCTGGTCATTACAAGGAAGAATCCACAAAATGGATTTAAGAAAATATCCATGTATTATAAGAGGTATTTTCTATCAAATATTTTCAATTCGGGATAAAATCCAATAAAACTAATTGTATGGTTATTTCATTTAAAAAAAGATACAAATGAATCAATATAAAATTAATAATATTATAAAGGAATTTTTTTGATAGATTTAACATATAATAATATAATAAAACATTCATCAATATGATGTGCCTTGAATTGGAAATTATACCTTCATATATAGAAGTAACAAAATCTGAGTCTTCATAATTAGATAATATAATATTATTAACTATTCAAACTTCCAAGTATGATATTTTTTATAAAATAAATCCATTCTATTTTAAAAAGTTATTGAGTTCATATAATGATAAATATATAGAAATATCAAAGTAAAATGTATTATCCATCCCAAAAAATTATGATTATGATAATATTTGTTAAATGTATTTTTTAGGATTCAAATTATAATATATAAAAATATGGATAATGAAAATTAGCTCTAAACACATCACTGTTACTATGGAGGATACGAACATGTATGAAATACGTATTTCTAAAAAAGAATTTAAAAAAATATATAAAAAGTTAACTAAAAACAAAAAGGAAAAAAATGTAGATATACTACTATTCAAAATTGAAGAACATGGTATATAGGTTATTTTGGAGATATGATAGGTTTGGTCATAAGGATTTTTTACTTCTGGTGTGATATATCAATTCAGGGATGAAAATTAAATCCCTCATCAAGGTGGTGAAAATATAATTTTATAAAAATTATATATAAGAATGATAAAAAAATCTACTAATCTCAGATAGGATTAGAATAACAGAGGATGTATATGGAAAATAAAATGAAAATGGTCAGAAGAAAGTGGTTTATTTATTAAAATTAACTGATCATGTCCCAAACATAGTTTGTGAAAGAAGAGTATAAATTGTGATAATAAGGAATGTCAATAAAAAATGGTGAGTCACACTTGGACTTGAAGATAAAAGAAAATGTTAAATCAAGAACACCTAAGAATGTATAAGAAAATTCAACACCATGGATAATGATTTTTTTATTTTGGGAGAAAATAATACACAATACACTTTTGAAAATAATCCTTGAGAATTGGTATTGATGTAAGAAATCTAAATAAAAATGGAAAATTAATCCAAGAGAAAAATAATTGGATTTTATTGGTGAGAATCATTTTTATGAATCTATATATAAGATATAAGTATGTTTACCATGATTTTGTAATGATGACATGATTATCTATCCATATTCATAGGATATGGTATGAAAGATATAGAAATCATAAAAAAGATCAAGTGATATAAGGAGATAAGAAATTATACATGAATAATAACTCAAATATCATGAGATTCTTCCTAAAAAGGATTACCAAATATTTCTTGAGGATATTTAATGAATGTGAAATGTGATTGGACAATAATATAAATATTATTTGGTTAGGCATTCAACCCAAGAGGAGACACTTAAGATGATGAATCATGAATGATGAGACTCATGTGCATTGATTAATAACATTAGGAAGTAGATTCCACATAGATAAGTGGCCTAAAAATAAACCAGACCATGTTTCTCAATGAAATTGATGTTTGGAAAAATAGAAATTTAATAATGATGTGATCTCTTAATAATAGTGATAAAAGGAAATGAGTATCTTAATTTAAAATAAACTATCAACCTTACTACTATTTATATAAATATGTATATATCCCACCTTATTCATATATATTTTTTTTGTACATTCCCTAAAGGGAACATAAGAGGATATAATTTTTTAGGGGAAGAAATTATGAATATAGCAAGGATGTAAAATCTTGATTGTAGTTTGAAAGTTCACATCTTGGAGTTATTTAAAAAATTCTTTTCTTCTATATTATTTGATGAAATGAACAAACATTATGAATATTTTACTTATGTATCCCTTGTGCACAGAGTTTCTTAGAATGATTCTATATTATTTTATTCATGGAAATATGAAATTCTAGAAATGTTCTTGAAAAATGATATTGTAATAAGTATGATTTAAAATTATCGCATCTTTTTTTACTAGAATTAATTATAAAATTAAGGAAGGGGGGATAAGAAGTACATATCAATTCTATGAGAAAGTGGGAAATTATATGGTTGATTTGTAAATCTAAACCTGCTAATTGTTTTTAAATGTTTTTAATATTTTTATTAATTGAATTGTAGGTATTAAGATTGAAGATTAAAATTGAGTATAATAAAAAAATTTGTAACATCAAAAAAATATTTTAATAGCTATTGAGAAATTGATTTGGATTAGGTTTCATATTATGGTTGGTTGATAGAAAACATTTTTATCTAAAGTGAATCTTATTTTGTACATTGAGAAGTGCTCACATAAATATTGAGTGGATTTATTAATGGAACATACCATTAAGTGTATGGATAACTCATTCTCTAAATATTATTTTCTTTATTATTAATAAGTGGGAGATGAATAATAAGGAATAAAATGAAATAAATACATATCTACATTTATTCTCTAAAAGAGTATTCTTAGAAAACAAAATATGGTGTTATTGAAACCACTTGCTATTTTTTGTATATGTTTTCAATGAACAAGATGTCATTGATAATGATGTTAACATATTTTGACTAGGGGAAACTTGAAAGAGTTTGGATTACCCAAGTATATTGAGTGAATATTAAATGTAAGGTGTTATTATATATTGAACTATGAAGATTTCATAAGATGAGAAGAAACAACATAGTGTTTATAAGTGAGTTGTGGAAATTTTTTACATGTACAAGAATATTTATATGAGATGATTCCATTATATTATGAAAGATCCATTCATATATTGAAAATTAATTTGAGCTTCACCCAATTTTTTTGAGAATACTTATCTATCAATTCTTGGAAAAAGTGGTTAAAGAACACATGGTTGTTTTTGTTTTGGGTATAAATATATTATGTATGCTCATAGTGCAGAAATTTTTTGTTTGTTTTTTTATTAATTTAGATTAATAAGGTCATATGTCTAAAATAGTTGTATATAGTTTGGGAATTTAAGATTATTATATCATCATGGGGAATCTATTTTGTTTTATGAGAAAAAATTATGATTGGTATTTTGATGGAGATCAATCCATATGAATATCTTGAATGAATCATATTATCTATATGGATATTTCAATTGAAGATGTTTAAGGAGGATCTAATTTTAGGTGGGGCAGTGAAAGAACCTTTAATCTACTATAATTATTATTTATATAGTCCAGAATATTTGGAATTATTTCAATGTTGATTGAAGTTGATTTAAAGGTATTCCAAAGTGATTTTAATACTGTAGATATTGGGTAGAATATTTGTGATGAGTTCCAGAAATTACAGTGTTGTAGATTTTAGAAAAATTGAAATGGACTCTCTAGATAAGTGTACATGGAGATATTGGTAATTTAAAATTTGGAATGATCCCTGATACAAAAGAGTGACATTTAATGTGAACTTTTTATGTAAGAGTTAACTTATCCTTCATGGAAAATTTTAAAAGGTATCTTATGTAAGAGTATCTATGTTTTGAAAACATATAATTTGGAAATTATTTGAATATTCACTTAATATGTAATGATCCCCCATTTCATGCTTAATGGTACTTAATATATATGGGTCTTCCAGACCTAACATACTAGAATTTGATATTATACCCAAGGTACATTGTGACACATAATGGTACATAGCTCATACATATGGTTTGAATTGGTAAATAATATAAGAATGTGTTGGGTTTTATTGAGATACATCAGGTTTCAACATTTTTTTCTAGGAATTCATTAGGGATTTCAACATGATACATAAACATTCACTGGTTTTAAAAATATGTGATTTATATATATCAATTGGGATGAAGTTGGGTTTTTCTTCAAATCATAAATACCATAATGATTTTTTTATTAATATATGATTTATTTAACTAGTTTTAATAATTAATAATGGATAATACGACTCGGTCATTCTTTTTTATGAATCATGGATTAATTTGTCATCCTTTTCCAAGGAAAATTTAATTTTTTTGGTCTTGGAATAGGGCCATGGTGTATTTGTTTTAATTATTTGATACCTATGTTACATCATTATATGATGGGTGGGGATCCTTTCATGAAAATGGTTCGATCGAGAAATCGGTCAGTAGCCAAGGTGGGGTACCAGGGAATTTTAGAAACATGTCCCGATCTGACCAAATAGGGGTTGTAGAATGAAATATATTTTGTATGATATTTAAATTATTTGAATCTAGGTTATAGATACATAAGGTACAAGAATAGTCACATATTAGACTAGGGAATCACACCATGATTATAACCCTTGAGGTATCAGTTATTTGGAAAAGGAAACTCTTATGTATGAAGATCATTCCTAGAAAAGGGTGTCATTCCAAGATAGAAATCCATAAAAACCTGATAGGAACCCCTAGGCTAGAATTTTTTCAATTTATCACAACTAAAGTTTTTCACAATGTTACCCCTAGGGTCTTACCATGATGAGGGACATAGTGATATGAGTTTCACTTTAAATAGTGGTGTAATGACATGTTCCCTTTAACTGGACAAAAATGCCGAGGTATTTGAATTATTTTCATTTACTGGATGTGCCATTTTTAAAACATATCATAAGAAATAAATTCTGATTCTTGTTACCATTCCTAGTGATTTTTTTGGACTTATATGAAGGCCCGATAGGTTATATAGATGTATCGTTGAGTTTGGGGTCCATCATGTCCCATTTTTGAAAATATGTTTAAAATAATAATAATAATAAATGAAATGAGGGGAAATGAAAAATAAAAATATAACAAAATGATTTAATAATAATAATAATAATATTTTTATTTGTATCAGTATTTTTTCATTATTATCTAGGTTTTAAGAAAACCCTATAAGGGGTAGCTCTTCCCATTACTCATGTGATAATGCCTCCCTGAACCCTTCTGGTGCGCACAACCCCCCCTATGGCTCCTCCTTTGTGTGTTGATTTCCACATGATCTTTTTTGGATTTCACTTCAAATCTTCAAGGTATGGCTCTTGGATCCCTATTCTATACTTTTATAGAGATGTTCCCTCCTTCCATAACCTGGTAACGTAAGTAAAAACCCTAGTGATTAGGTATAATCTATAATTTTTTTCTTATATTGCTATGGTATGTGAAGGGTCTCTCGGGACTCCTTCATGGATATTTTAGAAACCACAGCTGAAAGAGAAGCGGTTTAGAGAATTTTGGTTCACCGCTCTCAATTTAGTATATGGTTTTACTTCATTATTTGTTTTCCATAAATTTATAATTGTGGTTTTTGAGTTTATGAGTTCCCGGTACTTTTCTTCAGTGTGTTTTGGTCTTCCATCCATGATGACTTACATGCATGTGCATGGATAAGATGTATATATATATTTGTGTGTGTGTGTGTGTGTGTCTTCCCTATTTTTACATATTCCCTCATATAGAGAGGAATATTTGTAATGCATCTAGGGTTATTATATATATATATATATTCATGTACGTGTAAGTGTAAATACTAGATTCGAGTTTCCATCATCAAATTCATCCTGTGCTAAGTGTTCGACTTGGTCTACTAGTGAGGTATAATATCAATCCATTTCCCATTAAATTTATTAATTCACTAATTTATAATCTTCTCACATTTCATAAATGTTAATTAGTTCTATTTAGTTTTTAGATTTAATTCCCCTTTAATTTAATTGTGATCATTGAATGAAATTATTAGCTCTGATAAGTGATTTGTTTAATAAAAAAGTCATGGGTTTATATTAAATCCTCTCCAAAAGAAGTTACCAATATTCTAAAACAAAAATTTTGTTATGGTTATTTATATAATGAATATTTATGGTTTGAGTTTTTCCATATTCCTTGTTGTTCGTTCTTGTTTTTTTTTAATGTTAGTATTTTCCCCTATGAATAATATGAATTGAATTTTCATGCTTGATTAGTTTGTGTGACATGTTTCAGACTTGACCTTCTTGATGTTCATAAATGGTTAGGCCCTCCTTAATATAAACACATAATGAACCAAGCTCCACCTAAGGGATTTTAATTCCTTCTCAAATGACATTTCCCATATAGGAAACTGGTGAATTTCTAATTAGAAGCAAGTACCGCCAATTTTTTGACTGTATTTAAAAAGGGAATTGACCATGTAGGTGATTCCTAACTAACCTTAGAACCTTATAAGTTCTACTCTATACCTATTAGTTTATTTTACATGTTTTATATATTTAAATTATGTGTCCATAAATTAAATGGGATGAAGGAGAATGAAATGTGAAGGGTAGAATGGCCAATATCCTTATTTAATTCTATGCATGGAAAAGCTTGTTAGCTTGAGTTACTGATTTTTCATTAATGATATATGGTTAGAGGCTTGTTAATTATATGTTTAAAAAGTTTCATTCCATTTTTTAAAGCATATTACTTATAATTAATGGATCTTTATCATACTTTGTTATCTTTTAATTCTCATTCCATACCATATGAATTGTTCCATTGTGTTCGGATTATTTGAATAGATTATATAAATTTATTGATTTGGGCATTAAGATATTGAAAAAATGACTTGAAATTAAAAATTATTTTCCTTGTGATATATTCCTTAATTGATATGGATCTCTTGAAAAGGGCTTAGAGAGAACATGGGTTTCGTATTTAAGGATTCAAGGATGGAATCTCGTGCTCATGTGGTTATACCACAACAAGACAGTGGGTGATTCTTTGGCATGATATATTAGTGATTCTCAGGTGTTTATTATACACTTGAGTCATAATGACTCCATTAGGGAACAACTATTTATGGACCTATTGTAAATATGGGTACACCATTCTTCGGGTGATACTCGTTCCCCTACGCGAGACACCTGGGATGGAATCTGGGCAACGATACCTCAAGTGATACTTGGGACACCCTATGGGTCATCCTAGATGGGCTCATTGGTATTGGTATACATCATATGTTCCTATTGTGATACTTAGGATCCATTGTAAATTTCTTTTTATGGGAATGAGACCCCACCACAACATTTGAAGGATTAGTTGTATTGTATCGATTGAATGGTTTGTGTAATTGCGTGTGAAATTATTGTTTCATCAAATTTATATTATATAATGTACTTGTGATGCTTCTCCCATGATTACTAGCATACCTGAGTGATGCCATGTGGACAATACCCCAAGTCTAAGCATCAGCTCTAGGGAATGACTTTAGGGTTTTCCTTATTTACTTTGGGCCTTTCATACATATTATTCCTTTCACATTTAATATTTTATACACCCGGATTAGGCCAAAGTAGGTGGTATAGGAAGAGTATCTGTTTTGGAACCGAAACTATTTTTTTTGTTTAATTTTTTATCACCATGAATTAATTATATATATAACACATCTCAATTTATATTTCACTTGATGGGTTGGCCTAGACACCATGGGTGTCAGCCAACTAAGATTTATATCTCACACCCAACTCAGGATGATATTGCACGAGGGTGCATAAGAATTCATACATTTTTTCAGGTCATTGGATTGATTTCTTGTGTTGTTCTGCATAATTGGAGATAGGGAGAACATTAATGAGCTAGTAATTTGGATGCCCATGCATTAGACCATTGGTTTCTTCATTTATTTGTTATTTATACATATAGTATCTTTTAGTAACACTTGACCTTACATGAATCAATACATGGAATTGGGGTTTCCCATTTTACTTTTATTTATGAAATTATATTATTCTTCCTTTATTATTACTTCTTTTGCTACCATTTGTTGTTTAAATATTATTATACAGTTGTGAGACTCTAATATGTGAAGTATAGTCTTTGCACCACACCAAAAATAATCCATTGATACTAGTCAGTATCCTCTAGAAAATGGGGAGGTACGCTTGAGGTCATGTGTTGATTGGTTCAGCTACACCATTAGTGCTCAGTTTGGATGAGATGTTACAACATAAGGCCACACTATGGTGTCATTGGGACTTGGATTTTTGTTCTTCATGGGAGTGGGTTCCACATCATGATTATAGAGGTCATTCCCTAGTACTTACTTAAAATAGTGGTGTTTCACTATAAACCCTAGGGGTCACACTGTACTGAGAAATTTTTTTGTGGTTTTAAAATTAGGATAGAACCATATTTTATAATTCATCCCCTTTAAAACGTTTAGTTGAGTGGTCATTCAGGGATGTTAATTTTTTCCAAAAAATCCCCTCCACATTTTCCCCATTATCCCCCCTGGATGTGGGATGTTTGTTAGTTATTTCTATAGAGATTAAGGGTAATTTATTCCCTCAACCCCTCTTGTTATTTCTCGCATTTATTTCCCACTAAAATATATTAATTTTGGGATATGTTTTCATGATGATTCCACTATATCAAGATAGAATAATCCTGAACATTGTGGATTTATCATTCTATGGATTCATGATGTCTTGAGATGATGAACAATCAATGTCTCTCTTCATATGGTTTGAAGTACATCACTTGATGGATTTTGTGTAGGGTTTCCATTGATTTTTCATGAAATTTATGAATGATTAAGTACTATGTGATGGATATTTTTCTGTTTTTTTTTCAAAAAGCATTCCATTGGTGGTTGGGATGTCGCTGCTCAATGTTATGATTAGTATATTGTGATTGGTGAGTTGTTTTATATTGAAAAACTTATATTTTAATTGTATGATTAATTATAAATTTTTAAAATTAATTTTTAGAATATGGTGGCTTGATATATTGGATCAAATTTCGGTGTCGATTGGCAGAAGATAAGGAAACAAATGGACATGGTTTGGTAGGGATGATAATATTGGAATTGTGAATCACATTCAAGGAACTAGAATCAGTTTATCATAATGGGAAGCTCAGTTCAAATTCTTTGATTAGAAGGAGGTCATGAAAATAAGTCTTCAGAAAAAAGAAGGTTGGTTCAAAGGAAGTTCTAATGGTTTTGATGGTTCAGTGGAAGGTGGATCACTTAGTAAAGTTAATTCCCCAAATACATGTGATGCATTTTTCTACAATGTTTTTATAGTAAATTAGGGTATTTCTAAATGAGATTGGCGATTACTATTTCTAAGAGATGGTTGTCCATGAAAGCTGTAGGAATTTATATCTAGATGAACGGATTACCCCCACCATATACGAATGATGTCACAACTTACTAATGTGTAACCTTATTAATTTCAAATTGTTATCTACATGGATAACAAGCCACTAGTTATATCCTTATACATCTAAAAAATAATACCTTTTAATTTTTCTTCTATGCTTATAGAACTAAAATTCCAAACAACATAAATCCAAAGTGTTTAATAATTTTTTCATTCATCTTGATTGTTTGTATAATTTTGTATTTATTTTTCAAAAGGCATTGTGTGTGGTGATTTAGTCCACATTCAACATTTTTATGTTCTGAATCTCCTAGTTTGGGAGGTTGTCATGTCTACTAAACATGACATTCGGTGGTTGATAATCTATTGGATTCACCTATCATTCCAAATAAACTAACTCACATAGGGTGGTATCTTATCCCAATAATACAAAACTATAGTCTAATTGATGCATGATTGCATATTCCTAAAAAAGATATGTGTTTTCCAGTAAAACACATAGGTACTGATAGTTATTTATGTAATAAAATTTGGTATCATTGATCTACCTAGGGTTGTATCAAATGATCCATTGCATGTCAGATATTTTAAAATTTATTGGAGACTATACTACCTAGTGGTAAATGATACTTGATTGGTTTATGAGAGGATTGGGTTAAATCTTAGGGATGTTATGAGTTTCGGATAGTCTAGATTGGGCCTCCTTCGGATAGTATATAAGACATGAGAAGATTAGACCAAAATATGATGGATTTGATGGTCGTATGTCTGACCTATGATTGAAAATACCCTTTTAAATGTGGATTTAAGCCTTGATAAGTGTAATGAATATAATAAGTTCTCAATATATAGACATATTGTAATGGTGAGGGATTCTACAAATGATTTTTTAAGATTTATCCTATGGGTGATATGAGATGGAATGAATGTGAGTGTTGTGGAAACCATCTGGATGTCCTAAAATATGGTTTCTAATAATTTTAGTGAGAGTTAGATAAGATCAATACTGAGATAGTAGGATTGTGTTGTGATATGGTAATAGGAATATTATATTGATTTAAATCATAAGTAAAGGGTAAAGTGGCTCTAAAAAGTATTGAGTTGACTATGGTGTGTTGTGTACAAGTTACACTAGTGAGTGGAGATTGAGAATGTCCTGATGATATGCATGGATACGTTTATATGTGGTGTGGGAAATTTAATGCATTTTGTGTTTCATAACCAATGGGATAAGGCAAGGAATGGATGATTATAACCTAATGATAAATGGATGATGATATATTCATCATGATTCTTAGCTAGGTATAGAGTGACTAGTACTCAAGATAAAATTTTGGTGTGGCGAATTTGGTATTCGTGTTATGATCTAAGTGTGAGATTTAGTGGGTACTTTCCTTATTTAATTAGATCACCAGGTCATGGGTTTCCTAGTGGAAATGTGACCTACAACCTGGCCCACATAGTGATCGTGTGGTTTATATTTTGGGATAGTTGGATATTTTGATTCTTTCTAAATATCTCTAGTTATTCATGAAACTTGATTTGTATGAGACTTTCCATGAGACAATAATACTAATGGTGAGTTTTGTCTTGTGAGAGAAGTTTCATATTTTGATTCCATCCTACAAATAATTCATTTGATAACTAATATATGTTATTATCAAGGGGACTTACCAAGTGATGGTGTGATTTATCTAGTGTGATTTGTTGGCTACAAAGACATGTTCCTCAGATACATTTCAATGATATTGAGGTATGTTTTTAGCCCTAAAATATACAATACCTTTTTATGGAGTGGTATAACATGATAATGAGGTTTTGATACTTTGATTCCCTCCTCAGATAACATCATTTGGTGTTGATATATAGACCCAAGAATTTTTTATATAAATATTATATATTAATAGTATAATATTCATTATATAACATAATGATATAAACAATAATCATATAGGTCTACAGTCTTTGGAAACATAGAATAATAAAAAACATATTCCTAGGAGTTCTAAATCATATCCCACATAGTTATTCATAAGTAGGACCCTTATTAAACAGATCATACATAATACCATTCTACATAAACTAGGGAAAGGAAACATAAGAAAGGGTGATCACTCATACATAGTATGTAAAAATAAGGGAGATAATAATGATTACATAAAAAAACATGTTTCCAAGAGTATGAGAACATGAGATTAACATTTGAATACCATACCATACATATCATATATCATAATATTTAGTCATGTCTAAATCTTGACTATTCATAAGAAATGAATTATAATGGAATCAAATAATATAATCCATGATATCATAATATTGGTATAAGACATGGATTTGTAAAATACATATAATCATAGAAAATCATTTCCTTAGTATTAACCACACATTTCCAAACTAACATAGTAGATGTGGTCACTCTCCAAACCATTTAAGTAGTCTATGTTTACTCCCAAAACTATCATAGAGGAAAAATTCCCTTACTGAACTGGGTTTACACTCCATTATAGTCCTATCTATCTCATGATATATCAATACATACCCAATGAATTGGTGAGAGATATAAGTCCCACCAATCACAAAACTTACTTATTTTATCCCCAATATCATATTAAATTCATCATATTATAACCCATGAAAAATAAACAGGTTTCGTAAACATTTAATCTTGGTATAACCCATTGAAAAGAAACAATTTTCATAATCATTTCATAAATTCATCATAACATAACCCATGGAAAAGGAACATATTTCATAAATATCTTTTAATAATAATCCTAAACCATAAAGATTAATAATAAAGATTGTATCACTATAAAATTTTCCTAGTAAATCTTATATAACATCGAAGGTTTTCAACATAGATGGAAATTCATTTTAAAAAGTCAATTGAATTGTTTTTTTTATAAAATAGATTTTACAATTTGAAATTAATATTTTTAAAACAAAAAATTCATAAAGTATTATTAAAATAATATTATTTTAAAATTACCTTGAAAATATATAATGTAATAGTTACATCATTTATCATTCATGGAGTTTGGAAATACTATTCATGTTCTACATTGTAAAATGAAGATTCCCTTAAAATTATCTCTAAAAGTAAAAAGGGTCGTGTTTAAAAAATGAAAAGAATGTTCATTTTAAAATAAATCTTATACAATTTAATCATGGTTAAAAATTAATTTAAATATTCATTTATAAATATTATTGGAAACATTTTTAGAAAACATCGATATGGAAGGAAAACTATTTTTCATTGTAGAGAGAAATACATTTTGTTCTCCTTAAAAAAATTACTTTAGACTCAAGAGAACATAATTGGAGTAAAATTAAAGGTAAACATTTATTTTTATGAAACAACCATATTATAATAAAATTCTATAGTTTCTTGTGATATATCTCATAACATTAAATCATGTGAAACTTAATCATAAACAATACTGATAAACAATGAAATTATAACATAAAACATGTAGTCCTTTGATATATTTTGAATAGTATGCCCCATGATGGAAATAAACTTTTATGGATATGTGTATCTCATAATTATCATGATAAGATGAATAAAATACATAAATGGGATTTATATACACAACCTAATAGAAATAAGTGGAGAATATGGTATATAGCCCATGAAAATAAAAGTGAATTCAGAATCCATTACCTTAAGTATCAAATATCTCCATGCACATTTCAAATTATTGTATAATAAAGATAGGATTGTTTTAAATCTATTATATATCTATAATAATATATATCATACCATACATGATTTACGTATAACCTTTTACCACCTGTTTATTAAAAATTCATTATTTAAATCACTATTTCGGGTGATAACTTCTTCATTTTCATGTACATTTTGGTTTGCTAGTTTTTTCCTTATACATTTATCATGTATTTATAATATCCATAATTTTAAAAATGATATAAATTTAATATATATTAATTATATAAATGGTTATATTCATCCATAAATATTTGATATAAATAAATGAATTACCATGTTCATAAAAACAGTAGGCCGTATATATGCCTGAAGGTTGCATCCATTTTCTCAAAAGATGGAACAAAATAAAGGTAACTATTAATTAAAATTTCATTAGTAATTTTTATTTCATATATATCATATATTTTCATTTAATATATCTTTATTACAATCTATGTCAAAAAATGAAAAACAGATCAAATCGCTTCACAAAGGCGTTAGTCCTCATGTATGCACGAGTGACATAATCATTTTCCAAAGGATTTGATGTTAAGAAGGTAGATGTTATATTATAAATATAGTAATATAATAATAAAATAAATATAATAGATATTTATTTTTGTGTGTTAAATTCATCATTATATTCATCCATGAGATGTGGTGAAGGAAAAAAATTACATCGGTTCGCAAGGCAACAATCCTCCATAAACATGATCGACAGTTTCATTTCCCATTTCAGGGAAGATGAGATGGATTTGGGAAATGAAACTAAAATAATAAAATATCATTATATAGGATATAATTATTTTATTATATCATCATAGTTTCAGAATATTTGATGTTGGTGGAAGATGAAATAAAATAAAAACACTCGCTTAAAAACGATACCTTCGGAGAATCTCTTTAGGTTAGCACCAAAGCCTTATTAAGAGTGTTTTATAATAAATAAAGTCATAAAGGATGTGGGAGGGATGTAATAAAGGTATTTGGGTAGGTATTTTCCAAAAAAAAATTCACTGGAAGTTTAAAGAGGAGAAGAGAATGGGTAAACTTTTATAAACGCGGAAGTGTACAAACTTGGGGATTTCTAATAGAAAACATTATGCCTATGTTTTTCAACTACCACAAGGATACAAAATAAATAATTATTAAAAAATATATGTCATAATGTATAACTGTTTTCACATAATAGTAATTGGACCAATTTTTAATTAATTTTAATCCTTTTCCTTTTACTCCACCCCGATAAAACCAATTTAACCTTAACCATGATAATTAATTTTACAGTTTTGAATATTAATTTTGAACAAAAATTAAGTTGAAATTATTATATAATCTTAATTATGTTTATTCATAATAAGTATAAAATTTTACTAAATTCAATTAATAAAATTGACACAATATAATTTCAAATTAATATCATAGATGTGATGAGAAAATGGGTTTTTAAAGAATAAATATTCATAATTATGGAATATTTTCATTTTGAATTTCAACATTAAATTGATAAAAATGAACAAAAATAGTTAAATAATAATATCATGTAACTAATTTAACTTTAATATAAAATTAAAATATAATTTAACTTTGTAAATACTTTAAATGAAATCTTCATTTTCAATAGAAATGAGTATATTTCACAATTCATTAAAATATCGATATTTTTTTAAAAATAAAAAAATTAAACCTAAAATAATTTTGACATGTTTTTTAAAAAATTGAATTTTATTTTTTAATTATGTTTTCTATAATTGGAAAAAAAATTATTTTATTATTTTTTCACATGAAGAAATAATATTTTTTGGGAAAACAAATTTTTGAATCATTATAAATAAATTAAAAAAACATTAAGTGCACATATATCAATAAATATTATTTATATAAATCCATTATACGTAATTCTTAAAATTCAATTAATACTATTCATACTTCCAATTTTCATATCATGCTTATAATTGTAATTTTTAAATATAAATATTATATTACAGTTTGTTAAATCTCGGTGTTTCATGTAACAAAAATAATCAAGGAAATCAAATTTATTTGAAATTTTTTTTTATAAAATATGAGGGTGTCACATTTTAATATCCTAAAATTTAATTTCATTGTCAAAATTTCATAAGATTGATTCTAATATATAAGGGTACTTCTACCTCATCATATCTTCTGGTTTCTACATAGCTTGATGAAATTGGTTGATGCACCACCAAACATTGACAAGATGGTTGGAATTTTTCATAATAATTTCTCTTTATTGTCTATTATATTCATAGATTATATTCATATAAAAGATCATTTCCATATGTATGACTAATAATTTAATACTTTTTATAGATTATGTAGTCATTTCCTCTAGAGAGATACCTGGAACACATCATGAACTTGATAGAGGTCTAGTGGAAGTGCCACGAAATAAGCTACAGTCCCTACTCAATAAAGAGCATCTAAGGGGAAAATATTCATAGGTATTATCTTTACATTCTTCCTAAATCTCATAAACATATTCCATTGATAAATTCATAGACACACACTCTAACCAACTTCGATCTCCTAATCTTACTGATGATTGTTAGCAAAATGTTTTTGTCAACATTGAGAGGTCTTGATATGATGCTGAATGGATATAACTTTTTATTATATTTCCTTGTCTATATTAGGTACCAATATATTTATTTACCTAGTTTTATCTATTCAATCTAGAGTTATACACTTCTTTGTATATTGGGATCCATAAGGATCCATTTGAATGCTAAATTGAAATATATTGTTCTAAAAACTGAATTAGAGAAAGGTATTGATACAAAAAACTTTGAAATCAAATGAAAAAGGTCTCATTATATCCACTATGGTTTAGACAGTTATCATAGGTTGTCCATCTATCTATGGATGATATGCAGTGTTGAAATTGCATTTGGCATGAAGGTCTTGCTGAAGACTTTTCCAAAACTTAAGGGGAAACCTCATATATCAACCAGATACAATATAATGTGGTACTCAATCCAACCATACCAGTTCCATAATGTATATTCTAGTAAGACGACCCAAAGATAAATCTTATCTAATAGTGATGAAGTGTTCTCACTTCATTATGTGGTTGACTACAACCTATATAAAATAATTCCCTTACTATTTTTTGGGGACTCTGTTGAAAAAATTCATAGGGAAGTTTTTTCATTTACCTTTAGTTGTGGGTAATGGTTCTAATATTACATTAGACTCATTTCTCTCATAATTAACTCATTGACATATTGAGCACCAAGATACTAACTCTACAATATATCTTTTCAGTCCATCCCACCAAAAATACTCCTTCAAATCTCTATAAAACATTGTACATCCTAGATGAATGGAGAATTAATAACCTTGAGGGTCATTTAAATGATCATTCATCAAATATAGTAAGGAAGTAACACCTACATATTTTCTAAAAATTATCATTCCCCCACAAGAAAGGCTAAACTCAGGAACATTTTTGACCTTCATTTATTTCTCTACATCTTCCTTCTCCACCTATTTTATCCTCCCATGGATAGATGGTTGAAGAATAATTTATGAAAGATATGATTTCTCCCCATACTTCATGATTTAAACATCCATCCATTTCAAATTAAAAAATATTGAATATTTTTTATCCTAATCATAGATAAGATAGTATGATCCTTTCAACTTAAAGAATCAACCACCTCATTTAATTTCCTAGGGTGGTAACCTAATTAGTAGTCAAAATATTTAATTAGCTCCAACCATCATCCCTGGAACAAATTTATATTCTTTTATATGAATATACACTTTAATAGATTATGATGAAAAATATATTTTCATACCATTGTCCATAAATATAATTCATCTAAATCATAAATGAAAAAATTACTTCAGATAACTCCAAATCATGAGTTGGGTATTTCTTATTATTAAGCTTCAATTTACACGAGGCATATGGTTTCAACATTTCATTCTACAAGAGAATAAATATCAATCCCTTATTTGATGCAACATAATATATTACAAACTGTTCTTTAAAACTAGGTAATGTTAGTATAGGTGTGTTAACCATCCTTATCTTCAGTTCCATGAATCATTCCTCACATTAATATTTGAAAAGGAACCTAGATCCCTTCTCTATTAACATGGTTTCTAGAAAAAATACCTTAAGGTAACATTATAGTTTTTTGGTTTGACTATGTTTATTAAAAAAGAATTTTTCCATGGTCAATTGTGGAGTTCAAAGAGATTTTTGATAAGGCATATTGAAAAAGATCCATGAAAATGTAATGGATACACTGGATGTTTTACCAAAATATTCGTACAAAAGTTTTCTCTGTTTCCCAGTGCATTCTAAATTTTTGTGGCTCTAAATTTAGAGAATGACTCAGGAAACATGATATATATATTTTAATGAATGCCTCATAATAATATTGAAAATGAATTTATTTTAGGATTATTAGAGTTTTTATAATGTATAGAACATTGTGAAGGAATTCAGCATTGTGAAGGAGGGGTTTCACAAAGGTTTGGATCATCATGAATGCATGATGGAAAGATGGTAAATCTACATGACAATGAGATGATTCATAAAATGGAAATTTCCCCTGGTGCTTCATGAGGATAGGGAAGTTCCCAAAAAACATGTGCTCTATGAAAAATATAGTGGAGATCTTGGATACTTGGTGAGAGGGAAGAAACATATATAAATAGGTCTCTACCATTATCATTTCAAGATAGAAATCCATAATGAAAATGAAAAGGATTTGAATTCATGAAGGTGATTATATAATGTAGTTCATGAAAAAATTATCATTAAGAAATGATGTTTTTGAAGGATATGTAAGCTGAAAAATATTTTTAAGCATTGTGAAATATTTTATCTTCACAAAGGATATATATGCTTATAAAAAATATTGAGCTTCGTAAATGATATCTAAGATTCATGAAATATAGAAGCTCTGTGAAAGTAGTGTGCTTAATGAAATTAATAGATCTTTAGAAAAGGAAGTGAGCTTCACAAAAGTTATTTGATTTGTGTGAGGTGGTGAGATACGTGAAACGAATCAAGCTATGTGAAATGTGTGTACTTCATGGAAGTTGTTGGAATTATGGTGTACAAATGTGATTTGCAAAGAAACTATGATTAGAAACAATAGTGAGATTCATGAACTTGAAGGGAATTCCTAGTAATTCTATATTAAAGGGTCATTCATCAAGGGTATAAAATTGGAACTTAATGATTCACCAAATGATTTGAAAAACATATTTTTTCAAGTATTCCAACAAATATTCTTCTGAAGGAAAACCGAGGTCATTTAATTTGATAGATTAGTGAGATCATACATTATGATTGGTTGTTATACAAGTGGGATAGTGATTCCAATCTGAATTTGTTAACATAGTATGCCAAAACAAAAGAAGTGATTTTCTCAAACCTTTATATTGGAAGATAGCTTTATTGGATTTTCAAGATCTGTACATTTTCGTTGTATACTCCTTTATTTTTTCCCAGTAAGGGTGAACCAATTAAAAATACATGTTTTCTTATTCTTTGACTCATAATTATATTCAATTCATCGTCATTAGATAAATAAAGAAAATAATAATATCATCATAACCACTTAATAGAAAATAATGTGACCCTTATAAAAAATAGGTCATGATCTATTAGGGTATGATGAATTTTGAAAAATAATACCCAAACCTTGATTTAACCCCCAATCAGGGTATCTGATCACCTATTGAGCCTAACAATTAGTATTATAGAATTGGTTTCTATTATCACATTTGTTTACTCTGACTTGGTTTAGTATATTGTTGTAATAAAAGTTTTTTTATACACTTAACTTGCTTTGACATGGAAATGCAAAGAAATTTGAAGAAGAAGAAGAAGTATGGGATTGTTCCCCATTGTGAACATATCTCTGGAAAGAGTTTGATTCATTTGAATAAAACCAATAATGTACTATAGAGAGGTTTGGATTAATTAGACAGTGAAAATATTTACTCATTCCTTGATTCTGCATGAATGAGTGAAGAACCTCATCATCCTAATGATGTTGGAATTAATTGTGGAGAAGATAATGTAAGAATTAAAAAACTTAAAGTTGTTCAAGAAATAAAGGGATTGAATTAGAAATTAGATAATGAAAATAAGTCTAATGATATCTAGATCCATGTGCAGGAAATTGAATTGCATAATATAAAAGGATTAAATTAAAAACTTTTTTAAGATGAAATATATCTAAGGAAAAAGAATAATTTCCAAGTTGTAGAACTAAAAAAAATTAAAGTTGAAGACAATAGAAAGAATATAATTTCATAATATTCAAAAATTGGGTGAAGAGTTGGAATTTTTCTAGAAGGATGTAGAGAAATCTAATTCGAAAGGAAAGACCAAGTTGAATTATGCTTTTAATCTATTATATGACTATACTTTAGAAGGTAATAATTAAATTAAATGAAAATACGATATTTTAGAGGAAAAAATGAATTGATTGTCTCATAAAAAAAGGCCATACTATTTATTAAAATATGGTATTGGATATGATAAACCATCTCCCATGAATGCGAGGGAGATAACTATGAATGTTTCCAAAAAGAGGGAAAACATTTAGTCATAAGAAACAAATCAAAGAAGGTTTTTATAAGAGTTTATGGAAACTTGTGCTATTTCTTGGGGATGTATGGTCACATTACACGTTTTTCTTATATGGTTTTAGAATACATTTCATGTTATAAATATCAAAATATTCCTATATTTTAAAATAAGCAGAACAATATTAAGAAATATGAAAGAGAAGTCTCTCAGAATAAAGTATCCATGAAATGCTAATATTGTGGAAGATTTTGAAACACCAATATCATGCGTTATGAAGCTCCCGGACTCAATATCAGGAGAATAAATCCATTCACATCAATATCTATGATTAAAAATGATGATGTGAGTTATTTTTTTAACTAGGGATGTTTTATATGTTTTAATCACATGCATTTGGAAGGATATTATAGATATAAGAATGGAGGGAAGATAAAGTAACATTAAAGGAGATCTAAATCCTATGTTGTATAATGAGAAGGCCTATACAAGAGGGAAACCTGCTAAGTGGAAAAATTGGTTTACAACATATATGTAAATACACGTAAATGCTCCAATTATAAGTGAAAATAATGTATTTTTAGTGAAAGAATCACTCCTAGCACATCATGGTGAGATGACTAATATTACTAATTAATTAAAACTGAAAAAATAATTCCTAAACAAATTTATTTGATAGATCACATGACAATATGTAAAGGAATGATAAATATCCCTCTATTGGGGAAAGATAAAAGAGAATAAAATTAGTAGAAGTTTTCTTACTTAAGGAACACTTTATGAAAAATGGGGTATACGTAGATAGGAAAATGGATAAATTTTTAAAAATGGGCTTAAACCCAGATTTTTGAAAAACAATAATGCCTATAGAACTACCATATTGGAAAAATATTGAGAATGTGTGGAATTTATTTTTGGTTATATGGCTATTTAAGTTGATGTTTGCTGGGTAGTTAGAATAAGAGGAAAAGTAGTAAAGTTTTTTCAGGGAAAAAATTAATGCGTTTTTCCATGAGGATTGACAATAATCATCCTCTTGAGGATTATAGAGGTAACCCTATCCCTATTTGTTAAATGATTAAAATATCTAGTAGAATTTATATATGAGTATGGGGGAGATAAAATCAATGGGGGTGTGTGTGTACTAAAAGGGAATGATTGCATAAAGTTGAATGAAGGTATATGAAACATGAATAACACGAACTCCTGTTTTTCACATAATATATCAAATTCCACATGTGAAGTTAAAAAAACATAGTGAAAAGTTACCCGATGAAAGTGATGATGATGTAAGTGACATAGGGGTATTAGGAGTGACAAATTCTATTTTAGAAAAATATAGTGAGGCTGAACAGGGAAAATTGAAATCTATAACTATATAAAATTTGAAGTGTCAAGATAAAATTTAAAGACACAATATAATTTGTGACTAGGAATATTCAGTTCAAACATAAATAATAAGTTCTTTACAATAGAAATATTTCTGATATTATGTAGATCCTAATTATTTTCAGGAAGCAGTTGTAAATAATAACTAGGTTCTGGCTATGAATGAGGAGCATTACTAAATTGAGATGAATTAGACATGGGAGACATTTTGAAGACCAACTAATTAGATTATCATCAGGTTAAAATGGTTCTTTCTCATTAAGATGAATGAATATGGTAAAAGTATTCAAAACAAAGAATGACTAGGGTGAAAAGGGTATTCCAAGATAAAGGTCATCAATGTTGATGAAACATTTACAACTTTGGAAATTATAGAGATAATATGAGTATTCTTGTCCAAATTAGTGAAAAGAAACATTAATGTGTTCTAGATGGATGTGAAGTCATAATTTCTGAATGGGGTTCTGGAATAATATTTTTATATCAACAATACATATGGTTTTCTCATTCATAAACATGATAATATAGTTTTTATTTTGATAAAAGTGTTGTATGGGTTGATGAAACCACTAAGAGTGTGGTATTCAAGGCTTGATCAGTTTTTGAACAAACTCAATTTTCAGCATTGAAGAGCTGATTACAATCTAAATGTCAAAAATTAATGTAATAAAATTATAGTGGTACTAGTGTATATCGATGACATAATCATTTATAGATTATATGAAGCATAGTCAAAAAAGAGACATAATGAATTATTGAAACTTTTATTCCTAAATATAAATATTTCAATGAGGGTTTGATAAGATTTGTATTGAATAATACCAAGGAGATGATGACTCTAGTGGATACCCAGATAAAACTATCAAGATATGATGACTGAAAAGAAGTTATTGTCACCGAATATATGATGATAAATTACAAACTATTATACATGAAAGTAAAAAGATATGACATAGTTTTTTCCACATTCCTAAAAGCTTGGTATCAATGTAAACCCCAATAAAGTCATATACATTTAGTAAAAATTATATTTTAGTGTATCAAAGGAACAATGGATTTCAATTTTTATAAAATAAAAAATCATAGAAATTGTTATTGGGCTATACATATGTTGATCAGGCGGGTTTTGTAGATGATATAAAATCAACATCAGGTGGAGCATCCTATCTTGAAGGATTGTGTATTTATTGGGTAAGAAAGAAACATGATTTTATTTCAATAAAAATCACAAAAACCTAATATATTGTGGCTACTCAAACTTACATAAAATTATTGTGGTTGTAGTAGAATCTTGATGATATGGGAGTTCATTTTAAGTCTCAGATCACAATCCATTGTGACAATTAATGTGAAATAAATCCTACCAAAATCTAGTCATCACTCAAGGAAAAAGAATATTGAAATCTTGTATGATCTTATCATGGAGATAATATAGAATATTATACTAATGTTAGATTATATGACTATAGAATTATAGGTTGTAGACATTATGATAAAGGATTTTCCCAAAGAGGTGTTTGAGTAGCATTGGACGGATCTTGAAGTTCAGTCGAAAACCTACACTTAATTGAGTGTGCCTATGGGACCCTCTTTCCCCAAGTTATCGTGTGTTTTTACATAAAGTTATAATTTTTGTTCTTTACCCTATTTTATACCTCAATAGAGTGGCCTTTAGGTACATTTCAAAAGAGGGAAAAGTTATGGATCAATGGGGAGGAAATGTATTAATCAAGATAGGGTAGAAGATGATATAAGGAGTAGTGAAGTAGGGGGAGTTTTAAATATAATGATGATAAATATGATCGATCAAATGATATATATAATGATATATGAGGTTCATGGTGAAAATAGTTTACTTTTTCAGGAATGAAGTGATTCATCGATAAACATTTCATGATACAATTGTTTCTCATGCCGATAATGGACCATGTGGTCTCAGAGTGTTGAGAAAATATGTTATCACTATCAAAATTAAAAGAAGTTAATTTTAGTTGAATATGATTTATGCTTTAATAGTGTATCAAAAGGTTAATAGTTTTCAACACACCCAAAGGGGGAGATTGTTGGACCAAAATCCCTGAATCTAATATTACAACATATTTGGGTGGATTGTGTTGCTAAACAATGAAGTTTTCCAAGGTTATTTGTGGAGTTTGAAGAGATTGTTGAAATGTTATGTTGATAATGATCAGTAAACAATTAATGGATGAACTTGAAGTATAATAGAATGATGTGTATACAAGGTGGAACCATTATCCAGTATTTTCAATTTTTCTAGGTTCTAAAATTTGGAAAATTAATCAAGAATCTCAAAAATTTTACTTCTATGAATGACTCATAAAAAATGGAAAAGGCATGGATTTCATGATTGTTGGAGTTTTGAGAAGGAATGGTGCTCTGTGAAGTCATATGATTCCCTAAAGGCTGGGTTTTTCAAAGGTGTGTAGCATCGTGAATGCACTATAGAAAGACGGAAAATCCTTGCGACTATAAGAATCTTCACGAATGGGAACTTTTCTACAGTGATTCATGAGGATATGGAGGTTCATGAACAAAAATACTGAGATTCACAAAAATATAGTGGAGATATTGGAAGCTTAATGAAATAGAGGAAATTCCTATAAATAGGTGAATACCACCCTCATTTCAAGAGAGGATTCCTTAACAAACATCCAAAGGCTATGAATTAAAGAAGGTAATTCACGAAAGTTTTTCTTGTGAAAAAGCTCATCCAGAAAGGATGTTTATGAAGGCTATGTAAGTTATCTGAAATTTATAAGAATCATGAATTTATTGATCTTTGTGAAGTCTATATACTCTTTGAAGAATTAATGAGATTTTTTTATTCTATCTATGCTTCATGAAATATGTCATCTTTGTAAAAGGTCTGTGAGTTGAGAATGTTGTGAGAATTACAAAGGATAAGTGGAGTTTGTGAAGAAATTGAGAATTTCAAAATTAGTGAGCTTCACAAACATGAAGGGATTAGCCATTAATTATATTGTAAATGTGTATTCATAAAGTGGTAAAAATTGAAACATAATGATGCACCAAATATGTTTTAAAACATATTGATTCTTGTGATCAAAATAAAATTCTTCTGAAGGATCAGTGATCAAACTTTAGTTGAGAGATTAGTGAAATCTTATATTATGTTTGGTTGTAAATCAAGAGAGATAGTGAGTCTGTTCTAAATTTTTTATGGTAGTGAGACTTGGTGTATAAGATATCACTCCCAATCCTTTTATTGGTAGTGAGACATAGATAATTTTGTACATCAATACATTTCAATTGTATGCTCTTGGATATAGCCCAGTGAGGGTGAACCAAGTAAAAATAAATGTGTCCATGTGCATTCTATCTTAATTTACATTCAATGATTAATCATTAGATAAAGAAGGAAAGAATAATATCAACATAGAAAATAATTTGTAAATAAATTTACACTTATAATAAAGAGGTGAAGATCTAGTGGGGGAAGAATTTTGAAAAAGAATATTTATACCATAATTCTACCAACCTCTCTGTAACACCCCGAAATTTTATGAGAGATATTATTTTTAATTTCTTTTATGTATTCTATTAAAACTACACTAAGATAAGCTTGTACTATATGCAACACTTTATTATCTTGCAGTATACCCAACACTATTCTTGGATCGTGTTACACACAATTTCAAGTTCGTTTTGTGGAAATTATTCTACGCAACATTTAGTGTAGATTTTGTTTAATGTATAAATGAAATAAGTTTTGATTATGTTAAACACAACACCAAACTGAGCTTTCACTACACACAGCTCTGACTTGTCTTGCATTACACGCAATCAAGACCTTCTTCGATAGCGTGTGTAGTACGCAATACCGAGTTTCACTAAACGAGATATTATTATAATATTATTATGAACTAGCCATTATGAATATTAATACCCACTTTATGATATTTTATAAAATTTATCTATCAAAATGGAATTCATTTTGGGATTTGAAATATCCAAATTAGCCTAGGGGGAATTTTTGGTATTTCTCTGAAATATTCAATTTCTGATGAATAGTGAAAACATTGGGTTACTATTTGAAACCCGAATTTTTATTAAAATAAATAATTTTTTTATTTAAATTTATTTTATGTCAAAATTGATACATAATAACTATATAAGTTCAATGTAATTCGTTGGGGTCATTTTATAATAATTTTAGATATATAAAAATTTTATTGAACTTTTCACCGTCTTTTACCCACCTCCTATGAGAATTTGAAAATTTACATAAACCTTAATTTTACCGCTTCTGTGAGTGAAATTTATAAAATCTGAGAGACGCGGTTAATATCAAGTATTAGACTGTGGTTCAATAAGAAAAAAAAATTTGGTCAGTAGTAACTTTTTAATTTTATTTACCATGGTTAAAAGTAAATATGGTAATTAAGGGTAAAAATGATATTATTATTACCCTAACACATGTCCTAATTCTATTAGATAAGTGTAATTTGACCATAAACAACCTTAGAAATAAAATAGTATCATTTTGGTCCACTTGGATTAGATTAGGACATTTATTATTATTTTATTTAAAGAAGAGTTAAAAAAGTTAACATCAACGTTTAATAACTAAAACATTTTTAATATAGGGTTATACCTAAGTTAAATTAGACTATAAATATTCATTAGAAATATATAACGATTTAATACAGAATGGTATTTTATTTATAATTTTTAGACATTAAATAATTTAATTTATTTATGACACAATGATGATGTTGTAATTACCTTACTAATGAAATATTAACATAATTGATGTTAAAATACCTGAATAAATTTAATTTGAGACCTTTTATAAATTCCAAAAAAATTTAGGTTAATATGACACATTATTATTGACTCAATTAAATTTTTTATAACTAATCATTCTTTTATGATTTTAACAAAAAACAATTACCAAATAGTGTCAAAATTGACATAACATAGTTTTTAAAACAAATATTATATTATTAATTGTTATTATATTAATAAATATATATGGTTCAGCAAAATGACATAGATAAGGTTATATATATTAATAATGAACCAATTGGGGTTCTTTTGTCTTGTTATAGTATGTTTATTAACCATATAGTGTAAGAAAACAAGAAGACATGGTAAAAGTTAAATTATTTAACTTAGAGTTAAATCAAAATGATAAGGTTAAAATATTAACCTAAACTTGTATAAAACCTATTTTTTTATAGGATTTCCACCCATACCCACTTTAGCTTTGAAATAAATCAATTTGGAGTTATTATAAACCGAATATGACTTTATTATGAAATAATATTTTAAGTTTTCTTAAGGTGCCCCTCTCCTCCATTATAAACGGGAACCTCCTCCCTCTTCTATTTACACAATTTTGAGCCTTCAATATCAGCCAACCCCTACCCATTTCTCTTCTAAACTTCTCTATCAACATTATAGAGGTTCTGGTCTCCTTAAAAGACAAACTCTAGTGCCTTAAGAGGAAGCATAAAAGGGGTGCGTCGAAGAAGAGGTAATCTCTTCTACCGATTCTTTCAAGTTTAATTCTTCTTCAACTTCTTCTTCTTTATTTGTTTCATCATAAATTAATAACATCAGTATCACTCATATACTGATATGTTATTATAAATATGAAACAACCCTATTTCACATTCTATCCATCCTACGAAAAATGAAATCACCGCACGTGCGTACATACGGAATATCGTCTCCACGCCATGGTGTAATCTGTTTTTCCACCACCACATTACTTGGATGATTATAATTGTGTAAATAATAACTATATATAGTTATTATAACATCATAATGATTCTGAGATATTATATCATTCACTCCAATTGAATTCAATAATTATGGGAATGAAATCATCACTTGTGTGTACGTACGGATTACCGTCTCCACGATGCGATGAGATTCATTCTCCATGTTAACCACACAAGAATGATTATAAACTATATATAATGAATAATAATGAAATATATGACTAGATAAAGATACTGGATTTATATATATATATATATATATATATTTCATCTACTTACTTCCATTCAAATCAATAAGGAAAAGAAAACAGCATTCATGCGTTTGTACGACCTACCGTCTCCATTAACGCTGTATTTCATTTCAGATATCTATCTATTATATATATATATACTGAATATATATGATATATAAATAATTATTTAAATTATGGAAGTAATTAAATCTTGATGTAAGTAATAATAATTTCAAGAACAACAAGTCCAATCACGTACGATAAATAAAATGATTTTACCCAAAACACTGCTTTAACGTGGAATTTACAAAAGAACGAGTAATATAAAGACATAAGTGAACCATATATGATATAGTAACAATGAATATGATTCTATAATAATTAAATGACATTATTTAAATCATTATACAGGAGGTTCGGATACGTACGAAGCATATCAGACCTAAGGTAAGGGATAACATTTCGAATCATGTTTTTATCCGAGATTGTTTATTCATAAGTGTTTACTGGGGTTATATTTATCATCCATGTCCCTGTTTTCTAAAAAAATGTTTTAATGTATGTTTAAAGTCCTTTTTACCCATTTTTTACTTTTACTACATGGTATGTAAGGAATCTTTCTTTTTTTTACAATACAAGTTACTTTTTTACGTTTCTGTCAAAAGTACGAGAAGAATGTTTTTTAACTTATACAGCATGAATGGATTTGTAAGGTTTTATAAAGCCTTATTTTTATGAATAATACTCTACAATATTTAATGACTATTTTCAACAAAATCCTTTTCTTTTAAATTGCATCGAATTTTGTGAAATGAAAAGTATTTTGAATGAGAAAGGATATTTTCCTCAAGAATTCATTTCCAGTGTTTTATCAAAACCATTTTCCATCTATGATGACATTCATTAATATGTGTATGTTTCAAATATAATGTCTCTATGATTTACATGGTTTCACTTTTCTTATGATGAAATGATATCCATTTGTTTTATATGGATTATGTTATGATGGGATGATGTTTATGAAGCCCATTTTATTCTTTGGGTTATGATTAATGATTTATGTTTATGTTGTGGCACACATAAGAATGACTTAATTATAATATGGGTGGGACCTATATCTCCCTCCAATTCATTGGGTAAATATTTATATCTCATGAGATAGACATGGCTGGAATGGAAAGTTAATCAGGTTCAGTGATACAGGACTGGAACGAGGAGTAAACTTGATTCAGAAAGGGAGTTTTTCCACTAAGATGGTCTTGGCAGCAATGCCCTGTCTACAATGGAAATCAAAACATGTGCTTAATGGTTTCCATAGTTACATGTTTTATTCCCTTTCTATTTTATCATGATTAATGTTTCTTTATAGTCTATGCCTTACATACTGCCATGTTTTGTGCCATTGATCATGATTTTGATGTTTAAATATTATGATCATGTTTTGAAGTTAAAATGTATATGGTTTGTTTTATTTTCTCCATTATTACCCTTAATGAGAATTTAAGCTCACCCTTTATATGTTTTCTTTTCCCCAGGATATAAATAAAGGTTTTAGGTATGAAAAAAAGGAAGATCCTTATGGGAGATATTGAAGATCTTTCACCAAGATTAGAAGATTGTATTCCGACTTTCCAAAGACACTAAACTATTACGGTCCTTTGGTGTCTGTTTTTGTTATGTATTAGATATTTTGAAAAGGTAATGTAATATCTATGTATGTCTAGCTTTGGGTCTCTACAATTGGTATCATAGGAAAGGTTTAGTTAACCTTTGGAAACAAGGATACGAAAACTTTAGTGAGATCCCTAGGGATATTTCTAAGGGATGTCTGTAAGGTTAAGTATAAGTATAGGTTATAGTGCTATAATTACGGTAACAATATTAGAATTAACCCTAAGAAGTTATATATTTAAGGTACTCCCCTTTATTATGTTGTTTTCCCTAGCATGATTTTTTCCTCTCACACTATTCTTTTTGGGTTTTAGATGATGGCTGGAACCCGAAGGAACCGTGTTGATCAATGTAATGGACAATTCAATGATTGTCCTCGTGAACAAACCAATGTTATTGGAGATGGAGTGTATAATATTATTGCTATAATTACACAAGATTTGAATCATTCTGGACTTCCAAATGAGCAGAGAAGGGAACAATATTCTATTGAGTCCTTCATGAGGCAACGTCCACCTCCTTTCAATGGGTCTTCTTATCCACTTTTTGCTGAAAAATGGATCATTACCATTGAAAAGATATTTTTCCATACATCGTTGTTCAGAACATGAAAAAGTCATTCTGTCTATTTACCATTTAGAAGGTGAAGCAGATCAATGGTGGACTCTAATTAATAATACGAGGCCCCGAGATGAAATTGAATCTATAAAATGGGATGAGTTCGAGAACTTATTTTTCAATAATTACTTCCCTCGTATTCTTCGAACAAATATGGAAATGGATTTCCTTGAGCTTAAGCAAAAGGATGATGAATCTATTAGTATATACGAAGCGAATTTTACAAGTCTTGCATGTTATGCATCTAGCTTTATCATCCAACCTGAAAGTAAAGTTCAGCGATTCTTCAGTGGCATAAAACCATGCCTTTGAAGGGAATTGGATATAAGATACTTCAGTAGCTATGAAGTCATTATGCATTGTGCTATCAAGGTAGAAATGGAAGTTGGTCTTACAAATCCATCTCATAGTTTTGACAAGAAATGAAATATGGAGTTCAAGGAGAAATATCAGAATAATGGTGAAAATATGATGAATGTATATTTATTCTCAAAGTGTGGAATGAAGCATGGTGGAGATTGTCTTTAAAGGACTAGAAAATGTTTTACGTGTCGAAAAGAATTTCATCGAGCAACTGAGTGTCAAAGTAATGGAAAAAGGGTTGCTAATGATGTGAATAAATAAAAGACTGCAGAGAATGCACCACCAACACTTCAATGCTTCAACTGCAAGGAAATAGGGCATTATTCCAATCAATGCCCTAATCCAAGGGTTAATGATGATCAACGTGAGAAACCTCTTATAGAAAATGATAAAGTGAAGTCACATGCGATCACTATTTTTGATTTTAAGTATGAAAATGATGTTTTGTAATGATTAAGTTTTAATGTAATGGGATTTCAAAATAGTATCATGGAATCTCATTTATGGTATTGTGGAATTTAGGAATATCTATGTATTGGTTTTCAATAATTATATGGTACCGATAACCATGAAAAGTGATTGAAATATTTTTGGAAAGAAGATGATATGCGCCTATTCAAGGGATAAAGAAAAAATGATATGAGTTCATGACTGATATAAGGACAGAGTTATATAATGATTTGAGTATATAGAAATTTTTCGATTTTGGTATGTGGAAAGTGTTAAATTTTGACAACATTCATGTTTTCACTAAGGTTCAATGTGTATTAATTTTTCAATAGAATACATGATTAAGGTATTTACATTTTTTTAATTTGACCAAAACAATATATCATATGATATATGGGGGATAAATGATGGTATTCACATGCTCGACAGATGACATTTCTAGTAATTGTTTTCTTTATACTATGAGCTTGGACAGAAGTATTTTGGATAAGCCTAAATATTGGAATATATTATGTTGGAAATAAGTTAGTATTGTTTAAGGATATAAATGTTTTGATATTATTGATGGAATGTTATAATAATGTAGTTTTAGAAAAAGGACAACCTGTAGGACGGCCGACAACCCGTCGCGTCGGACAAGGCTGTAGGAATCGAACCCACAACCAAAGTACGATAGGACTTTATCGCCTAACATTGGCCTACAGGAAGTCCCTGGTTAGTAGAAACTAGTTTTATTATATTATGCAGTATGGTATATGAATTATAAGTCCATTTTAGGAACCATATATGATTAATCTCACTATATATGGACTTATATATATTTGATAACTTTTGGTAACCTTTTGATTAAGACAGATGAAAAGACCCATCATTCTATAACATGATCTGCTAACACATCATGAATGAAAAATTAAACTTCATTTCTTTAAGAGTTGAAGTGGAAATTTTCCCTGGAAGGACCAACGGTGAGATTGTACCAAAATCAAGAAAGTGTTTCTTCTAATTCCAATTTCTTCAACTTTAGGGAAATGATCTTGAAAACCAAAAATGTTGTCCTAGTGCACTTATATCTGATGAATTAGATGGTACCTTAGATCATCAAAAATTTATGGATTTGTGATTTTTGGTTTCTTCATATCCATGTCATGTACCACTCTTCATCAGAAGTTGATGGTTATATTTATCTTCCATCTCCATATTCCCACCTATGTTCTCCTATGTGGAAACCTAGAGATGAGTTAATCTGAGTAACTGTTACATTTCTTTCATTACTTTTTAATATTAAGTTTTAGTATTCCTTTTATGATGTGGGTTTTTACGAATGAAACTTTCAAGAATTAAATGATTTATAACGCCAACGAATTTCAAGGGAGAAATTCATTTTAACGGGGGTAGAATGTAACACCCTGAAATTTTATGAGATATATCATTTTTAATTTCTTTGATGTATTCTATTATACACTAACCAAGATTAGGTTGTACTATATGCAACACTATATTAGCTTACAGTATACGCAACACTATTCTGGGCTCGTGTTACACACAATTTCAAGTTCGTTTTGTGGAAATTATTCTACGCAACATTAAGTGTATATTTTGTTTAATGTATAAATGAAATAAGTTTTGATTATGTTATACGCAACACTAAATTGAGCTTTCACTACACGCAGCCCTGAATTGGCTTGTATTACACGAAATCAAGACCTTTCTTGATACGTGTGTAATATGCAATACCGAGTTTCACTAAATGAGATATTATTATAATATTATTATGAAGTAGCCATTATGAATAGTAATACTCAATTTTAGAAATTTTATAAATTTTATCTTTCAAAATAGAATTTATTTTTGGATTCGGAATATCGAAATTATCCTAGGGTGATATTTAGGTATTTTTCTGAAAACATTCAATTTTTGATGAATAGTGAAAACACTAGGTTACTAATTAAAAACCGAATTTTTAATTAAATAATTATTTATTTTATTTAAATTTATTTTAGGTTAAAATTGATACATAATATGTATATAATTTTAATGTAATTCATAGGAATCATTTTATAATAATTTTAGATATATAAAAATTTTATTATACTTTTCACCGTCTTTTACCCACCTCCAAGGAAAATTTGAAAATCTACATAAAACTTTATTTTACCGCTTCTGTGAGTGAAATTTCGAAATCCAAGAGACACGGTTAATATGACGGAGTAAAATTTGGTTCAATAAGATAAAAATAATTTTTGGTGAATAGTAACTTTTTACTTTTATTTACCATGGTTAAATGTAAAGAGGGTAATTAAGGGTAAAAATTATATTTTTATTACCCTAACACATGTCCTAATTCTATTGGATAACTGAAATTCGACCAAAATCAACCTTATAAATAAAATATTATCATTTAGTTCCACTTGGATTAGATTAGGAAAATTATTATATTTTTATTTCAAGAAGAGTTAAAATAGTTAAAATCAATGTTTAATAACTAAAACATTTTTAATATAGGGTTATAACTAAGATAAATTAGACGATAAATATTCATTATAAAGAAAAAAATATTTCCTAGAAAATGGTATTTTATTTTTAATTTTTATACATTTAATAATTTAATTTATTTATGACACAATGATAATGTTGTAATTGCCTTCTTAATGAAATATTAACATAATTGATGTTATAAATACCCAAATAAATGTAATTTGAGACTTTTTTTAAATTACACTAATTTTTTATGTTAATATGACATGTTATTATTGAATCAATTAACTTTTTTCGAACTAATCATGCTTTTATGATTTTCAAAAAATCAATTACCAAATAGTGTAAAAATTGACATAAAATAGTTTTTAAATCAAATATTATACTATTAATTTTTATTCTAATACTAAAAATATATGGTTAGGCCAACTATCTTATATAAGGTTATATATATTAAATATAAACCACTTGGGGTTCGTTTAGCTAGTTATAGTATTTTTATTAACCATATAGTGTAAGAAAACAAGAAGACGCGGTAAAAGTTAAATTATTTAACTTAGAGTTGAATCTAAATGATAAGGTTAAAATATAACCTAAACTTGTCTAAAACCTATTGGTTTAGAGTATATAGACCCATCAACACTTTAGATTCTAAATAAATCAATTTGGAGCAATTATAAACCGAATATGACTTTATTATGAAATAATATTTTATGTTTTCCTAAGGCGCCCCTCTCCTCCCTTATAAAAGGGCACCTCCTCCCTCTTCTCTTTACACAATTTTGAAACTTCAAGCACGGACAATCCCTAAAACGTTCTCTTATCCACTTATATATATACATTATAGATGTTCTGGTCTCCTCAAAAGACCAACTCTAGTGCCTTAAGAGGAAGCGTAAAAGGGGTTCGTCGAAGAAGAGGTAATCTCTTCTACTGATTCTTTCAAGTTTCTTTCTTCTTCAAATTCTTCTTATTTATTTGTTTCATCATAAATTAATAACATCATTATCACTAATATAATGATATGTTATTATAAATATTAAACAACTCTATTTCACCTTCTATTTGTCTTACGAAAAAGGAAATCTCAGCGTGTGCGTACGTACGGAATACCGTCTCCACGTCGTGGTGTAATCTGTTATTCCACCACCACCTTACTTGGATGGGTATAATGGTGTAAATAATAACTATATATAGTTATTATAACATCATACTTATTATGAGATATTATATCATCTACTCCAATTCAATTCAATAATTATGGGAACGATATCATCGCTCGTGCGTACATACATATTACTGTCTCCACGATGCGATGAGATTCATTCTCCATGTTAACCACTCAAGAATGATTATAAAGTATATATAATGAATAATAATGAAATATATGACATGATAAAAATACTGGATATATATATATATATGTCGTCTACTTACTTCCATTCAAGTCAATAAGGAAAAGAAAACAGCGTTCATGCGTACTTATAGCCTACCATCTCCTTGAACGGTGTATTTCATTTCATTTATCTATATATTATATATATATATATATATTGAATAAATATGATATATAAATCATGATTTAAATTATGGATGTAATTAAATCTTGATATAATTAATGATAATATCAAGAACAACAAGTCCAATCACATACGATAAATAAAACGATTTTACCCAAAACACTGATTTAACATGGAATTTACAAAAGAACTGGTAATATAATGATATAAGTGAACCATATATGATATCATAATAATGAATTTAATTGTTTAATAATTCAATGACTTTATTTAAATCATTATACAATAGGTTTGGATACTTATGAAGCATATCAGGCCTAAGGTAAGGGATAACTTTTCCAATCTCGTTTTTATCCAAGATTGTTTATTCGTAACTATTTACTGGGGTTATATTTATCATCCATGTCCTTGTTTTCTAAAAAATGGTCTCATGTATGTTTAGAGTTATTTTTAACAATTTTTCACTTTTAGTACATGGTATGTAAGGAATATTTCTTTTGATTACCATACGAGGTACTTTTTGACTTTTCCGACCAAAGTACGAGAAAAAACTTTTTTAACTTATACGGCATGAACGGATTTTTACGGTTTTATAAATCCTTATTTTCATGAATCTTACTCTATAATATTTCAAGACTATTTTTAAAAAAATACTTTTATTATAAAATTTAATTGCATTTTGTGAAAAGAAAATGATTTTGAATGAGAAAGGATATTTTCCTCATGAATTCATTTCAAGTGTTTTATCAAAACCATTTTTCATCTAAGATGAAACTCTTTCATATGTGTATGTTATAAATATAATGTATCTATGATTTACATGGTTTCACTTTTATTATGATGAAATGATATCCATTTGTTTTATATGGATTATGTTATGATGTGATGATTTTTATGAAACTCATTTTATTCTTTGGGTTAAGATGAATGATTTATGTTTATGTTGTGGCACACGTAACAATGATTTCATTATGAGATGGGTGGGACCTATATCCCTCTAAAATTCATTGGGTAAAGATTTATATCTCATGAGATAAACATGTCTAGAACGACAAGTTAATCTGGTTCAGTGATACAGGACTGGAATGAGGAGTGAACTCGATTCAAAAAGGGACTTTTTCCACTAAGATGGTCTTGGAAGCAATGCCTTGGCTACTATGGAAATCCAAACATGTGCTTAATGGTTTCCACAATTACATGTTTTATTCCCATGATATTTTATCATGATTAATGTTTCTTTATGGTCTATTCCTTACATACGGCCATGTTTTATGTCATTGCTCATGATTTTGATGTTTAAATATTATGTTCCTATTTTGAAGTTCATATGTATATGGTTTGTTTTATTTTCTCCATACATACCCTTACTGATCATTTAATCTCACCCTTTATATGTTTTCTTTTCCCCATGATATAAAGAATGGTTTTAGGTAAGAAAAAAAAGAAGATCTTTATGGGAGATGTTGAAGATCTTTCATAAAGATTAGAAGATTATATTCCGAGTTTCCAAAGACACTAAACTATTATGGTCCTTTGGTGTCTATTTTAGTTATGTATTTGATATTCCACAAAAGTAATGTAATATCTATTTACGTCAAGCTTTGGGTATCTACACTCTCAGAGTATCTAAGTGATGTGCCTAATTGTTGTATACATTTTCATACTTTCTATTGAGTTTTAAAACATGTTTTCACTTGATATATGTTTTTTTGGAGATAAAATGCTTTAATTCGGTGATCATGATGATTTTCATGGATTTTTCAAGCGTAAGACACAAATCGGGTAAGCTCAACAAAATTTCACATATACATGATGTGTTAATTATATATACATTCCATGTACCCTTTTCCCAGACACAGATCGACCAAACCATGTACACACCCATGTTGCCATCCAATATATACACGCCATGTACAATACATTTACACACTGTCTTCCCCATTCCAAAAGTGGTTGATGGATGAAGTTCATACTAAAAACCATGTGGGGTGGTGTTACATGCCTATACCCCAACCAAATGACTTCTGATGCCTTCAAAGTCAAGGGCGGCGTGATAGATCACCTACCAGCAGAAAAAGGAGAGCCAAGTCAAGTTGACATAACTACACGACATGTAGTATATGGTAAATTCTGTGTTGTCTTGTTTTCTATAAATAGAAATAAATAAATCCAAATTCCCAAGGATAAGGAAGGGGAAACAAAGCATAACCCTAATAGGAGAATAAGAGAGAGGAATAGAAATAAAGAAGAGATAAGAGGAGGTGTTTCTAATCTACCTTCCTGACGATCTTCAATCTGAAGCTTTTGCATTGTTTAATTCAGGTATTTTTAAGAGTCTGCTAGTTATTTTCTAACCTATGTGTAAATAAATCACCCATGTGTTGGGGATATATATTGGTGTGGATTGTTGTTAAATCACTATCTTATTGTATTTTTGTTATTTGTGTTTCATGTATAATCCCTCAAAAACTCTTTCTTAATATCGCTAGAAACCCCATATCAGACCAAGAATGAAATTTATAGGGATCTTAATATGAATTATGATAAAGTACACCCATGATAATTGTGTGCACTTATCATCTCAAAAGGGACTATAGTTAATAAAATTAGTAGGAATAAAATTTCATACCAAGGAATTGGTCTCTGTTGATTCAAACGAAACTCACCAGACCCAAGGGGTTTATGTTATACTCATAACGCATAGATATGAGTTATTATGAACATCAAAACCTCCTATGAAAATTGATTTAATAATGAATTTAAAAATCCACAACCCCCACACACTCTTCCCATTTATCATTAGATTGTTTTAACAGTTTTCATTGTCTTTAAAGATGTTAATCAAAAAAATTATTGAATTGGTTACTCGATTATTGAAACATAAAAACATCAACTCTAAATTTCAGCAATATTCACCTAATTAATTACTATCTAGAGAAACAAAATGAATTTAATCTCTATACCTATTTATATACCTCATACTTGCATTTTACTAGTAATAATTTTGGGAATATCAATTTGGGATACTGAACGTAACAATTTATCTGAAACAACACAAAATTATGGTGTTGTTTTCAGGGACTGAATGTTCACAAGTGTTTTGTAAAATCCAGTGTGTATCCATTAAAGTGAAAATAAATATAAATAATTAAAAAAATTCTATTCTTAATCTAATTTCTATTTTTATCTTTTCTTCCTCTTTTAAACTTGGTCTGTGTTTACTGTTTTTCAATAACACAGGTTCATGAGTGGCCAAATCACCCCTTTCAAAAGCACTAAATCATCAGAAGCCTTTCCTCTTGATTTGGAAATTGAACCGACGATCTTGATGTGACATAAAACAATTATGGGTTACCAAAACCCAAACACCCCCATGGAGTACATGGAAGAAGAAGACCAAGAAACTATCCAAGAAGATGGATAGAAATTTATGTCTGATGACAAACAGAACCAACAACTAGCTGCTGAAGATGAGCAGAACCAACATCCACCAGAAAACATCATGTAGTTCATACCATGGAACCATCAACAAAAACCGGCTTCATTTGTTCCGAGTTATAGCCCACAACAACCCTTGCAGTATCATCCACTGGGGTGGTTACCATACATTTATCCAGTCCATGGATGCATTTTGCTCATGGGAAGTAATTTACGCCCCCACCTCCTCAAGACCAACTACCCTCATGCTATACCCTTACTGACTATAGTCTTAATTCTATCCATGGAGCATATATAGGTATTTTCAGACCACTAGTGAGAACCCCTACATTTTTTTATCAAGCCAACCATCATGTAGCTCATATAGAACAAAGTGTTGTTTGGAGGTTTTCCATGTGAAGACCCCAATTCACATCTCTATAATTTTTTAAGATTTGTGACACATTATGTTATCATGGGGTGTTCGAGGATTCCATTATCCTTCGATTATTCACATTATCAGTAAGGGATAAAGTGTAGGAATATATTAAAGGACTTATTCAATGCTCCATCCTCACCTGTGATGAATTATCCAGGTTTTTTATGAAAATATTTTCCACCTTCCAAGATGGTGGAATTGTGGAATGTAATCCATAACTTACAGCAACATGATTCAGAATCATTGTATGAATACTGGGAGTGTTTCAAATAGATTTTGAGGAAGTTACCTCATCACGTCCTTCTATTGTGGAAGAAAGTCTAAAATTTCTACGGTGGTCTTACGAAGAACCCCAAATCAGTGGTGGATGTTGATGCAGGATGAACGGTGATGAGGAAATCCCTACAGGAACTCTGTATCTTGCTAGAAGATATGTTATCAAACATCATTCAATGGAACTCTGATCATGGTACATAAAAGAGGTGCATGAATAACATTGATTCCACTATGATTCTTTCTACTCAACTCGATGTTGTGTCCAAGAAGATTGATGTGTTAAACCTAAAAAACATGTCTCAAGTTCAAACGGTAAATTACCCAGCATGCAGTGAATGTGGAAACAATCACGCCATGGGTGAATTACCAGGAACAACTTCCTATCAATCAAAAAGTGAGGTAATCTATGTTTCATATAACATGGGTTCAAACATCTATCCTTAATACCAGAACCCTTCCTGGAATGATAATATGAACACGGGTTGGGTGCAGCAATAAAAAAACTCTCCGTACCTCCCTCAAAGGACAACTAGTTATGTTAAATAGTAGTACCAGAATTCATATACTCAATAGTAGAAGTAAGGGTACCAAAAACCTCATCCGGTGTAACAACCTCAATAGCCACAACTTCCGCTAGTTTCACAATAACATCAGTAAGAACTGCCATCTAGGTTATAATAAATGATGTCAAAATTCATAACAACCACTAAAAATGATTTCAGAATCCGGAGGAATCTATCCAAATACTTGAGACTCAAATTGAGCTTCTTTCCAATCAGATCTCTTCAAGGAAACATTGTACACTACCAGGTAATAATGAGAAGAACCCAAGGGAGGAGACCAACGTTGTGACTTTACGAATGTGGAGGGAGATACCTTAGAAAATAACTACAGATCGTGCTAAGGACAAAATTCAATCTCAACCTACAAGGCCCCGACCATAAAACATTACATAATCTTGAATTAAATGAAAAATTCACATTGAGTATCTTTTTAGGTTTAGAGTTTTAGAGAATTAGGACATAACTATTACACCTCAATGATTACAAAGTAGAAACATCTACTCAGTTTCAATTTTTTTTCACAAAATAAAAACTCTTGAACAAAAGAGTCATGTCTATTTATATGTTTTAGATAGCATGAAATTTCCTTGATCCCGTCCTTGACCCTATTCCACTTTATGTCATGTAAAAAACATTTTAAAAAACTTGGGATGAGCATAAAAACCTCAGTAAGGGATAAAAATACAGAACGAAAACATTCGTCTGTGTATACATAATAATCAGTGAAATCATACTTTACTCATAAAACATAAGCACATTAACATACCTCATGAAATCAAAAGATTTATGAATAAATCATAGAAATCATAAGACATAAAGGTAACTTGAGGCATTCATAACATTCTTACATAGGGAGTAACCCTCATGGATACGTTTGGAATACCCATCACAGTATATTCGTTAAATCTCTTTGGAGAAACCTTATATTTTAACTCCTACATGATACCCAATGTATTGGAGAGCTATCTCGGGCTCACCCACCCTAGGTTTATCATGGAACCACTAGTATATTTAACAATTCCCAATAACCATAACATATTCATAACAAATAAAACAATCATAATGTATTGATATCATTTCCACCTTGCTATCACAATATATCATTACAATATATTGACATAATCAATGCTTTATCAAACCATTTTAAAAACCATTTAAAACATTTAATAAAGATATTTTTGAATCAAAGTGTCGCATACCACTTTGAATATTTTAAACAAATTAATATTTTAAAACAGTAATGCATATTTATATAAATCCATAAATCCATTTTTAAATGTGGACATAAATAAAAAATATTTAGAAGATTAAATCATTAATATGATAATTTAGTTAAGGAGTTCCTAACAAATAGGAGATGCTTCAATAAAAATAATTGAGGAATTAAATTTAGTAAAAACTTTATAATATCATGAGTATAAAGGTATTAATGATATAATATGCAAAATGAAAGTTTATACACCCTATCAAAGTGAATTGGTGTATATCAACAATGAAGTCTCAATGGAATGTAAATTGAGATGAAATCCCTTATAAAGACAGTATCCTTTGATTAAGGATAAATCTATTACATAATTATGTGTGAAAAATAAGATTAAAACCAAAATAATTGGATATTATGTGTGAAACAATCAAAGGTAATTCAAACATATTCATAGGATGAAATATTCATGAAGTATAAGTTTAACCCAAATAATTGAAATTGTGTTAAGAAGTTCCCTCAAAAAATTCGACAGCCTAACGACGTCACTTTAGAATTAATAAAATGAGTTGATGTGAGAGAAAATGGTATCTCATAACTTGGACATAAAAATATACATCAATAAGGATATATAAGAACATATCCCAACAAAAGATGATGTGAATTAAAAGACATAACAAAAATAAGGCTTTTAAAAAGAGGAGGGTGAAAGGTTCCCTTTCCGATTTGGGTAATGTTCGAAACAAACACCTCATGAAAGAAGGGTCATAAAATTAAGATCAAAATACCCAAAAATTAATGTATAGTACACAAAGAATAAAATCATGGGCAATACATACACCAGACAAAAGGAAATAGTGGCAAATGTAGCATGAATCTCACTGAAATAAAAAGTGAGATAAAAACCCCTTACCTCGTTGTAATCAATCGAGTCGTATGACCAAAAGTTAATAAAACCCAAATGAATCACATAATACCATAAATATAAATATAATCATGATAATATACATGAAATGTAAGTACACAATACACCACATGCAAAAAATAATTGGCAAACAATGGAAATCTCATAGAATTAAAAGTGAGATAAGAAATCCCCATACCTCAAGTCCGGATTTTCTTGTTCATTTCTTTATATTCCTGAATAATAAACATTGGTCAAATTATAATTTCATAGGGACATACTTTAATGTTTATTATTCAATTAATATCAAATATTATCATTTTATAATAATTAGTTAAATATGTGAGTTCATATCATACATTTTGTCGATGTTCGGTACATGAGTCAACAATGAACTTGTTTGAAGAGAATTGTCCATGTATTTATAAGTACATCATCATCCTGAATGGTTTTTATGATTTAAGTATCATATATGTCAATTATATATTTATTTAATAATATTCCATATTGTTTGGAGATAAGAAATGAAATGAACCGTTCATGGAGACGGTAGGTCGTACGTACGCATGAACACAACTTTCATTTTTTGTCTAATTAATGGACATTAAAACTAAATGAGACATAGATATATTATAATTACTGTGTAATATATATGTTATATAGGTAACATAAGTTCATTAATTACATTCTTTATAAATTCCATGTTTGGCATGAATGAGTCACATCACTCGAGGGGCGGTAGTCCACACTTCCTTAGATTAAATTATCACATTTGCACAACAAGCAAAGCATAAAGGTATGTTTTAAATATAAAATACAAAAGCATAGAGAGGAAATAAATATAATAAATATAATATATAAATATAGTTCCATAATAATGGTCACCATGAAAGGTGTTAAAACAAGATTGAAAAATCATCGTTTCGTGAGGCAGTAAATCGCCACCCACAGAAACAGTATGTTTTTTAACCATTAGAAGGAGGTGTATGTAAGTGTAGGTATAATACTTATCATAAAAAAATACTAGTATATTGAAGATACCGGTGTTATTAGGGGATCAAATAATAAGAATATCTTGGTGAGTTAAGAAGGAAAATAAAAGAAAGAAACTCGTGAGAAGTCGTTACCTCTAAATCCGGTAACTCGTTTTTTGATTTCAGCAAAAGGCTTCCTTGGAAAGTCTTCTACCCAATGTGAGGCTTTTATGAGTAAGAGAGGGATTTGGAGAGATAATATGAGAATATGTTGGAAGATCCAAGGGATTTAGAGGTGTGGGTAATAGGGTAGAGGTGTGGGCCTTTTATAAGAGGGGGAGGGTCACTTTTGGTAAGTCTTTAAATGTTACTTTATTATAAAATGGTCACAACTACAACTTGGCCCTTTATCAGTGCTAAAAATTGGAATTAACAGCGCTAGAAAAGCGCTGTTAATGCCTGCGTAGATAAAGGGGTGGGTCCCCTTTATCAGCGCTCTTCTAGCACTGTTAAAGGTGTCCTTTATCAGCGCCCAAAAAAATGATGATAAAGGCACCATCGCTTGCACCTGCAAAACAGAACCTGCACACCTGCACACCAGAATACCTGCACAAAGTAGCACATGCACACCTCCACAAAATATCACTCGCACACAATATTTTGACCGACAACAGTATATAAATTTACTTACAATCATGAATACAAAAAAACACATTGATATATATATTTCAAGCATTGTTTTATGTGGTTACAATTACAATTATTCAACAACAGTTATAAACATTCATGTTTCATCCTTTGATATCTGTGATCCTCTCTCAAAAATTTCCGTTCATGGTATTTGTTTCCAAACAAAGCATCCGAACTCAAGGAAGAAAATTCACCTATATAAGAAGACAAATATTATGTTAGTAATCCAATAATGAATGAAATTAAAACAGTAATATGAAAGAATAAATTAATATGGAAATGTGAAACTAAAATATAAAATTTTAAACTCAAATGTTTTCATTCTCATAATAATGAAAGGGAATAAAGTAAAATAAATATGTTTTCGATTGATTTATCTCATTCAATAAATACTGATTATTCATCTAATGAAAATCTTTACCGGTCACATGGTGCATCGGATTGAGGTGCGGTCGATTTGTACATGTCACAAATGACTCATTGATCGTTTTCCTAATGTTTCAAAACAATCCGAATGTGTTTGCTCAGTATTCCGTATGTCAGAAATGTTGGTTTCTAAAGATTATGTCATTTTCAAACTGATATCAGACACTTTTAGCCATACCGGTCAAACCATGCGTCGGATTGAGGTGCGGTCGATTCGTACACGTCACAAATGACTCATGGATCATTTTCCAATATTATCAAAACAATCCGAAGTCATTTTCTTGGTATTCTGTATGTCATTAGTGTTGTTTTATAATGTTTATCTCAATTTGAAACTGATATCAGAAACATTTAGCCATACCGGTCACACCATGCGTCGGATTGAGGTAAGATCGATTTATACATGTCACAAATGACTCATGGATCGTTTTCCTAAAGTATGAAAATAATATGAATGCATCTGCTCTGTATTTCGTATGTCAGCAGTGTTGTTTTCCAAAGTTTATCTCAATTTGAAACTGATATCAGAAACTTTTAGCCATACCGGTCACACCGTGCATCAAATTTTGGTGTGGTCGATTCGTAAACATTACAAATGACTCGGGGATCATTGTAATAAAGTATCAAAACAATCCGAACACGTTTACTCCATTTTCTATATGTCACTTGTGTTGTTTTCTAATGTTTATCTCAATTTTAATATGATATCAGACACTTTTAGCCATACTGGTCACATCGTGCATCGGATTGAGGTGCGGTCAATTTGTACACGTCACAAAAGACAAATGTATCGTTGTCCTAAAGTATCAAAAAAATCCTAATGAATTCGCTCTGTATTCCATATGTCATTAGTGTTGTTTTCTAAAGTTTATGTCAATTTGAAACTGATATCATACACTATTAGCCATACCGCTCACACCGTGTGCCAGATTGAGGTGAGGTCGATTTTTACACGTCAAAAATGACACATAGATCGTTGTCCTAAAGTATAAGAACAATTTGAACACATTATCTCGGTATTCCGTATGTCATTAGTGTTGTTTTCCAATATTTATCTCAATTTGAAACTGATATCAGACACTTTTAGTCATACCGGTCACACTGTGTGTCAGATTGAGGTGCGGTCGATTCGTACACGTCACAAATGACTCAGGGATCGTTGTCCTAAAGTATCAAAACAATATGAACAAAGTTTCTCATTATTCCGTATGTCAGCATTGTTGTTTTTCAAAGTTTATCTCAATTTGAAACTGATATCAGACACTTTTATCCATACCGGTCAAACCGTTTGTCGGATCGAGGTGCAGTCAGTTCGTACACGTCACAAATGACTCATTGATAGTTGTCCTAAATTATCAAAACAATCCGAATGCGTTTCCTCGGCTTTCCGTATGTCACTTGTGTTGTTTTCTAAAGTTTATCTCAATTTGAAACTGATCGCAGACACTTTTAGCCATACTGGTCCCACTGAGCGTCGGATTGAGGTACGGTCGATTATTACACGTCATAAATGACTGATGGATCGTTTTCCTAAAGTATCAAAACAATACTAATGAGTTTTCTCAGTATTTTGTATGTCATTAATGTTGTTTTCTAAAGTTTACCTCAATTTGAAACTGATATCAGACACTTTTAGCCATACCGGTCACACCGTGCATCGGATTGAGGTGAGTTCAATTCTTACACATTACAAATGACTTAGGGATCGTTTTCCAAAAGTATAAAAACAATCCGAACATGTTTTCTCATTATTCTGTATGCCAGTAGTGTTGTTTTCCAAATTTTATCTCAATTTGAAACTGATATCAGACACTTTTATCCATACTGGTCACACCGTGCATCGGATTGAGGTGCGGTCGATTCATAGACGTCACAAATGACTCCGAGATCGTTTTCCTAAAGTATAAAAACAATCCGAACGTGTTTGATGAGTTTTCCGTATGTCACATGTGTTGTTTTCTAAAGTTTATCTCAATTTGAAACTGATATCAGACACTTTTATCCATACCGGTCACACCATGTGTCGGATTGAGGTGAGGTCGATTCTTACACATCACAAATGACTAATGGATCATTTTGCTAAAGTATCAAAATAATCATAACATGTTTTCTCGATATTCTGTATGTTAGTAGTGTTGTTTTCCAAAGTTTATCTCAATTTGAAACTGATATCAGACACTTTTAGCCATACTGGTCACACTGTGCATCAGATTGAGGTGCGGTCGATTCGTACACGTTAAAAATAACTCATGGATCATTGTCCTAAAGTTTCAAAATAATCCGAATGTGTTTTATCAGTATTCATTTATGTCAATAGTGTTGTTTTCTAATGTTTATGTCATTTTCAAACAGATATCAGACACTTTTAGCCATAATGGTCACACCATGCATCGGATTGAGGTGCGATCGATTCCTGCACATCCCAAATGACTCATGGATCATTTTACTAAATTATTAAAACAATCTGAAGGCGTTTTCTCAGTATTTCTTATGTCAGTAGTGTATCTTTATAAAGTTTATCTCAATTTGAATCTGATATCAGACATGTTTAGCCATACCGGTCACACCGTGCATCGGATTGAGGTGTGGTTTATTCGTACATGTCAAAAATTACTCAGGGATTGTTTTCCTAAAGTATCAAAACAATCCGAACGTGTTTTCTTGGTTTACTGTATGTCACTTGTGTTGTTTACTAAAGTTATGTCAATTTCAAACTGAGTAGTAGGAATTCACTAATCTAAGGATATGAAACATAATAAAGGGAGATCATAGATTATCAATAAGTGTAATGGGAGATATCAATGACCATATAAAGATATCATAAGTATTATGAATTCACCTTCATTATCCTGTTTGATTACATTCTTCCATCAGGTACGCTGCCCATTCGTTTCTAAACACATTTATATCATATTCTGAATAGGAGTTTTTGTGACAGTCATAGTAGTACTGAAAAAATATAAATACAAAAAGGATTAATAATTATTTTAAATGAAGTAGTAATTATTTTCAAAAATACCTCTTCAGGGATGCTAGTTTTCTCATGAAATATGATCTCTTTCATAAATTTACAAACATAATAACCGCAATCATTGTCATTTGTTTATTTCGGATATTGCAGAAACATCTAGAAAAATAAGTAATTTGTTTTGATATGTATTTTGATAGTGAAATATAATTATATATACCCAGATACGTCTCCATTTGTATATCTTGTGGGCATTGTCGTCCTTATGCCCTGGACTCATTCCAGCCTTTAGACGATATTCATACACCTCCCTATCATAAAAAAATCATCATTAAAAGATAATATAAATTATATAACAAGATATTTAGTTCTAAAATGTTGGATCTAGTGTATTACAAATTGAGAATCTCCATCATTTTTGGTCAGTTTGTTGGATATCCATGTAGTAAATCCAGAAAATAAATCTTTGGAGTATCCAAATTGACTACAATGAGAATCCAATTATCCATAAAAATACAAAAAGAAATAAGTACTTATAGAAATAAAAATATAATTTATATGATTAAAATATAGAGTTTTACCCCTGAAACGTTGGTATTAAAAATAGTCTGTCAGTCATAATTCTTCTTTGAAATGTTCTGAGAAGATTTGACATTAATTCAGCCTGAAAATCGGAATCTATTTCTTCTTGTTGTATAGAAATGGTGTGAGGACTAACGAGTCCAAATTTGTATTCATGGGAAAATCCCTTAAACTGTTTTTCATATATACGCCTATGAAAAATATGAGATGTATTTAGCCATAATTATCAAATAATATCAGCTTCTGTAAAATCAAATCATGAAAACATACATCATGTATACATTTATAACTGAGGCGCCTAGCCAGTCGAATGTGATGATATCAGCAACAACGTCTGCACTAAAGAAATATAATGTTTCCTCTCCGTACATATCTTTTTCACAAACAATTGTATGATTCTTGATGCCTATAATTTTCGTATCCACATGATCTTGCAGTGATATTAAATGTTGATATAGAACAGGCGGGGTGAACGCACTCTCAGTAGATTGTTTTGATCGGTTGGTTAATCCTTTGGATCCGCTCTTTCGTTTTTGCTCCTCCATTTTTTCCTTCTGTAAAAACATTCATCAGTTCATCCATTTTCTAATTTAATGTTAAATGTTCTTCTTGAAAAATGAAATGGAAATGAATACCTCCTGGTCGACATGTTTTTTTACAAGATTTGACGGCCATGCAACGAATGTTCTAACATCTTTTTCCACCGTATGAATGTCGTCATCGTCATTTGTCATGGGTAGCTCAGCACTTGGCTCATTATCTACGTTAATCAACACTTTTACATGACCGGTTGGAAGAGGTCTGGAGTGTATCATGTCATTCTGCATATTGAACATCGTAGCCCTCGCTACAAGGCGATGGGTGGGAGTTGACAGATATAAATCACAGTCATTTTTACCTTGTGGAATATCATTACATGAAAGGTATCAGTGTCTATGTGATTAACATTTCACAGAAACGAATATTAGAACATTTATTACCTCGGTTAAGTCAGGTATTTGAGGGGAATGGCTTGCCTCAATGCTGGTGGGGGTGGTGAGGGATCTTCTTGCGCGGGATGTTCTTGAGTTGTTTATTCTCTTCGCCTCTCCTCCATCAAACTCTTTAGCATCTCTCCCTAAGTTTTGAATTGTTCTTCAAGGGTAGATACTCTATCTCTCATTACATGAAATTATTTAGTTTTTTCATCCTATTGTTTTTTTTCTGAAAATATTCCAGGGGTGACCCCCCAAAACCCACACCTCTGATGCGACCATACTTTTCTAGCTATTTCAAGGCCGCTGAAAGTATGTCTACATCCGGTGCGGGTGTTGTTGATTCCTGTGAATATGTAAAATAGAAAATATGTAAAAATAAGTAATCATCGTTATATAATAGTGATTTAAAGAAAAACATGTTTATATTATTTCATACTTACACATGTTTCCCACACTTTTTGTGTGTTTTCATCTACCACTTTCCCATCTTTATTAACATGAGCCTCCTTCCATAGCACATGGCATGGAATGGAAGTGGCTTGGGATTTTGCTTCATCAATCTGCATATAAACAGAGAAACATGGTTAAAGTGTTGTTTTATGTCCCAAAAAATTTTTACAGTACTTTTAAAATATGTACTAATTGTTTTTCAATTAAAGTGTACCCCAGCTTTGCTTTACGACAGGGGTACGCTGGTTTTGCTGCCCGTTCTTTATTTTTAGAACTCAGTTGTTGTTTCATAAATAAAAACATGTCAATCAACATGATGAATACAAGCAACGTTACACAACGTGTAACCAAACACAATGTACCAAAGAATTCAGTTATGCACGACGATTGCAAAATGCATCCCATGTTCCTTGGGATATCAAGTGTGCATAAAGAGGAGGCAAGTGTCGCTTGATTTTCCCTTCAACATATTTCATATGATGTTTCGTTAAAATGGTGCGAAATCCTCTATGAATCCTTCCTTCCAGTATTAAAACATATTATTTGTGTGAAACATCTACTATAAATGCACTCTGCAAGAGATGATGAAGAGTTAGTCAATATTTCAGTATTTTATTTTATTTTATTTTAATAAATTCAATAGATGATATCATATTGTTATCATAATCTCTTCCCACATTAATGTTTTCAACCCGCTGACAACATGGTGCCATGACTCAACACCAATCGACACATGTTGTCAAGTGACGATTCCAATATAGCTCCTAAACATGGCTTTGTTGGGGTTTACATGTTGGCCTCGTTTATTCCATCCCACCTCATATTTGATGCCTTTTGCTTTTGCATTAAGGATTTTTGATAAAACTGTCAAACTACGGCGCACCTGTTTTTTTTTCTGTGTCGATGGGGTTTCATCGCCTACCATTTACTTGGTTTCGGCATCATCATTATGTTTCTCCGAAGCACTAGCATCGGCACTACGACCAACTGTAACAGGTTGAGAGAACTGTTGTACCTCATTAGTGGGATCATCTGCAACATGTTGAGAGACATGTTGTCTCTCAACAGTGGGACCAGCTGCAACAGGTTGAGAGACCTGTTGTGTCTCGGGATTGGGTGCATCAGCAGGTGAAGAAGTCATTATCTGCAAAACTAGTTTAAAATTTAATTTAGATCAAATAAAAGCGGCAACGAAAAGATAATAACATAATGTAACACAATATATATTACCATAAAAATAAATAACCTGATTATTGAAATCTCTTTTTTTTAAAGGTTGAAGGGATTTGACCCCTGTATCAACTATCAATATCCCTTCATTGTGGTCTCCTCTGACATAAAAAACATCATCTATATTGGGACCACTGCGAAATGATTGCGAAGTCCCAATGAAAGGGTCATCTTCTGTTGAATTTTTATCTGACCCTTCAGCTATTTTGGTCGATAACAGAACGATTGACTAGTTTCGGTTTGCAGGATCTGAAACATAAAATACTTGAACTACCTGTGATGCCATTATAAACGGTTCGTCTTTCTCCCCTTCCTTACTGAAATCAACTATCACGAATCCAATATCATCTATTTTAACAGCACTCATGTTATCAACCCACTTGCATTGAAATATCAGAACATGAAATTCCGTATAATACAACTCACATATTTGTTTGATGATGCTAAAGTATGGCATATTCGCATAAATTGGATTTCTGTCCTTAGCACCGGAAACATGCATCGCTTCAGCCACAAGTGTAACCCCACTATTCTGCATGGTAATTTCTTCATCATGTTCATTAGTATAAAATGTATAACCATTAACTACATAAGCATTGTAAGATAATTCATACAAATTTGGTCCTCCGGCTAGCCATCGAAGTCGTTCTGAAATTGACTCTGGATTTTCATCTGAATTCATAAAAATATGATCTCAAAACCATCCGATAAACTGTTGATTATGTGTATCTGATATCCATTTTTCATCCCTATATAGATTCAAATGCCTAAGAATTTATTTGTGGATTTCAACATATGGGTCAACGTCGAAACTGTTATGCAAAACATAAAGGTGGGCCTGCTCCCGATCTGTAATATTGATTGTGACAACCTGTCTTCTAGAAATTACTTCACCCTCAAGCAGCCAAGTGTGAAGAGATTTCAGTAAGCCAATGATTTCCACACTGGACAAGTATTCAGTACAAAATTCAATAGCTTCCTCAACAATATATCGCTCTGCAATACAACCCTCTGGCCGACTTTGATTTTTGACATACCCTTTCAAAATCATCATATATCATTCAATGGGGTACATCTATCTGTAATGTACATGACCACATAGTCGAATCTCTCTCACCAACTGGACCATAAAATGAACCATCATATCAAAAAATGAAGGCGGGAAGAACATTTCTAATTCACATAATATGACAGAAATTTATTTTTCCATAGCTGGAAATTTCGCCGGGTCAATAACTTTGCTGCATATAGCTTTGAAGAAGAAACACAGTTTCGTTAATGTATGGCGGACATTCTTTGGAAAAATGCAACTTAAAGAAATTGGAATGAGATCTTGCATCAAAACATGACAATCATGTGATTTCAGACCTTTTAAATTCAAGTCGCTCATTGACACAAGGTTACTGATATTTGAAGAATACCCCTCTAGAACCTTTACGTCGTTCAAGAAGTTGAAAAACTGATATCTCTCCTACCTAGAAAGAGTAGCAGGAGGAAGAAATGTTCGTTTTTCACCCTTCACTGGTGCCAACTCTTCTCATATTCCCATCTCAACCATGTTCAACCTAGCCTTAATTCCATCTTTTGTTTTTCCAGATGTATTTAGCAACGTGCCGATAACACTATCAGATACATTTTTTATACATGCATAACATCAAGAAAATGTCTTACATACAGACAATTCCAGTATTGTAATTCAAAAAAAATGATCTCTTTTTCCAACTGATTTTCGTAAGGTTTTTCGAAGCCGGTTTAACAAAAGTAGTGTCCACATTTTTAACTTTCTCAAAAAATTGAGCACCTGTTAGTGGAGACGGTGTTGTACATTCTTTTGAACTTCCGTCGAATGATGTTGTCCAAGAACGGTACTTATGTCATCGTGGTAGAAATCAGTGATATCCTAGAAACACGGTTTTCGATGAATGTTTCAACCTAATTGATTGTGTATCTTCTTCGCAAATAAGAAAGCCTTAAGTTACTTTAATGCCATATCCTGACAAATTTATATAAGCAGGGAAGTCATTTATTGTCGTGTAAAACATGACTCTTAAAGTTAAATCTTTCTTTTTGTAAGCATCATACAATGTAACACCTGAATCCCATAATAATTTCAAATCTTCGATCAATAGAGCTAAATAAACATTAATATCATCACTCAGTTGTTTTGGTCTGGATATAAGCATAGATAACATGATGTATTTTCGTTGCATGAATAACCACGGTGGTAAGTTATAATTTATCAACATAACCGGCTATGTACTGTGATTGTTTCTTTGAAAACCAAAAGGATTCACTCCATCTGTAGATAATTCAAGATGAAGGTTTCTTGACTCATTTCCAAATTCAGGATACTCATGATCTATTCTCTTCCACTGAGGAGAGTCTTCCAGGTGACGTAGTTTCCCATATTTAATTCTTGTATCTGCATGCCATGTTAATTGTTCTGCAGTCTCCTCAATTCCATATAGGCATCTAAACCTTGGAACGATTGGAAAGTACCATACAAATTTAGTAGGACTGGATTCATCTTTCTTGTATCGAGAAGCACCACACTTTGGGCATTCTGTAAGTGATTTATGGTCCTTTCTAAATAGTATAAAGTCATTCGGGCAGGCGTGTATTCTTTCCGAGATCATACCCATCAAGCGTAGCATTCGTTTGGCATCGTTTGTTCGGATTAGGAGCTCATTGTCTTCTGGGAGCATGTCATTCATGAGAGAAAGTAGTTTCGTAAGATTGTCGTCACTCCAACCGTTGTCTTCTTTCAAATTATACAGCTTTAGTACGGCTTCCAATGCTTTATATTTCGTGCAACCAACATACAATGGAGTCTTTGCACAAATTCTTAACTTCTCAAACAATTTTGGGTAATCACGATGTTCATCTTCGACGGTCCTTGTCATTTCCTCAATCAGATCTTCATCATCATTCACATCTTTAATCACATCCTCCATACGGTCATCTTCATTGTTCATTTTTGTAATCATATCATATGATCCATAAAACGTAGTGTCATCCCAGTCACTACCTACATTCGTTGTTTCCCCATGTTTATTCCAACATGAATAACTCTGATCTATTCCGTGACATATCAATCGTTCTTCCAAATCCCCTGGACTAATTTGTTCTGAATAACAACAACATAAACATGGACAAAGGATTTGAGAAGAGTCACATGCTTGATCTTTTGCAAACTTGATAAACTCTTTCATGCTTTCTTCATACTCTTTTTTCAACCGATTGGCATTCATCAATTATTTATTTATAATCATCCTATTTTAAATCCATAGGATAAGTATATAGGTTAGAGGAGAAGGAATATGAGTATAATTTAGATAAAAAAAACTAGATACTTCAAAAATGGTAGGGGGCATGCTCATTAATAGAAAATCTTGGGTGGTTCTTGGGATTCATCCAATCTCTTCATCTATTTGATCACCCCTAATGAGGGGTGGTTCTTGGGAGTTTTTTATAGTGTGTTAGTGATTTTTCCCGTCATACTTCCTCCATTACTAATATCCTTTATTTTCCTATGATTTGGGATGATTTTAACTAGGATTTGTGTGATGATTTCACTATATCATCTTCAAATCAATTCAGATGATATAGATTTTGACTTTATTGGCTAGAGGTTATCCATGTATGATGAATGCACCATGTTTTGTGAGGTAGGTGGACCCTATAATACAAAACCATGTTCGAATTTATGCATGATTGTGCATTCATGCATGAGTATATGTGTTTCCGTGAAAGGGATATAAATCAAGAGCCACCAAAATAAATAAATAGGGTATTTTTGAGAGATAGAGTGAGGGTTTTATTGAATTTTTGTGATTTTGTGATCATCCAGAGATTATGTCTCCATGGATTAGTTGTGTTTATGAAAGGATCGGGTTTGGTATGAGTTTTTTATAGCCTATTTAGGTTTTCTAAGACTATTTTATTAGAGTCTTAGGCCTAAAGAAGATGTATCATATAGTTTTATATATCACGGATGATGAGGAACACCATCTTAAGGATATATAAGAGTCATGGTGTGATAATATGATGTGATATATAGAAATGGGAATATATATAAACCAAATAGAGCACACACAAAAACCATGAGGATCCATAAGAATAGAACATAAAGAATACATAAACATGATCCATATACAGCATCAACTGAACAAAAAAGAAACTAAAAACAGAGATAGAATAAATCAGAACCCAACTAGATATCGTCGTGACCTTTGGGTTACCACTAACTATAAGACCAACCTTCTTTAAAAGAATCCTAAACAAAAACCCAAACCTAAAAATAATTTGGGTCTACTGATACTGAGTGTCACATGTAGGGTGTGAGCATAAAACAACTTAGTAGGTAAGCACCACAGAATCCATACATTACCTTTCCTGAAATAATACAAAAACACTAGTTTTAAATACATTTATAAAATAGGTTTTTATCATTTAAAGAACCAAGACATATTTTTTAGAAAATCCATTTTTAAAACAAATCACGACTTCCCTTTTTAAAATAGATACCTAGTTTAAAAAATGAATTCGAAATTCAATATAAGAATACAAACAAGGTGATCATAGATCCATGATGAAATTTGTTGAAACAATAAAAGTAGAAAAATACTGGAAAACTATATAACCAAAGTGCATAAAAATAAAGAAGAACATATAGATAGGTAATCATTAGAATTACCTAAACATACCTAGATGAAATACCTAGACTTACTAGGTTCAGACTCACCTGCCGATATATGGTGTACCTCTATAGTGAACAACCAATATTGATGCTCCATTATAGTAGTATACCAGAGAATGAAGAGGTCGTCACATGCACACTATAAACCAATAACACACAAGTGCCAATCGGGCCTATACATCACATGAGTTTCAAAACCAATTTCCAAAACACCACAAAAAACCAATAGATCTTTAAAATTTACAAATCAAATTCCATTTTCAAAACCAAGGGGAAAACACCATATAAGCCTTGAAGATTCCAAACAGGCCTTTATTCCATTTAGAAACCAAACCACACCTCAAGAAGACAAACATAATTAATCTCAATATTGAAAATAAATGTGAACATAATTAATTCATGAAAATTTAATTCTACTCACATTAAAGAGGAGGAACTGGTGGCGGAGGAGAAGGAGGCATTGACAGCGGAGGCACCAGAGGCAACGGAGGCAGTGCAGAGGTAGGGCGGAGGCAGCGGAAGTAGCTCGGAGGCAGTGGAGGAGGAGGAGGAGGATGAGGAGTAGGAGGCCGCTATGGAGGACCCACGGTGGAGAGGAGGCAGCGGAGTAGGCAGAGGAGGAGGAGGAGGAGGCGCCGATGTAGGAGGAGGAGGACGAGGCCGCGATGGAGGAGGAGGAGGAGGAGCAGGCACAGAGGAGGAGGAGGAGGAGGCAACCGGAGGAGGAGGAGGTGGCGGCCGGAGGAGGAAGAGAAGGAGGAGGCAGCGGCCGCGACGGAGGAGGAGGAGAAGGAGGCGGCGGCAGCGGCGCATAGGAGGACTTCCGCGAGACCTTGATAGGTTGCGGGGAGGAGGAAGAGGACCCGGTGGATTTTATCAATCCCGTGTGGACCTTTATCAGCGCTAGTAAAAAGCGCTAATAAATACCACCTTTATCAGCACTTTTTTAGCACTGATAAAGGCCGTACATTATCAGCGCTTTTGTAGCACTGATAAAGAGTGACTTTATCAGCGCTTTTCATTTTAGTGCTAATAAAAACACTCTTTATCAGCTCTTGTCTAGCACTGATAAATATGTAGTTTTTCAGCCCTAATAAAAGCGCTGATAAATGTATCAATTTAAGAGTTTCTTTATATTATTATATATTTAATTAACTCTAAATATATATATATATATATATTTATACTTATAAAATTATTTGAAAGGTTTATTTATATATATATATCATTGAAAATATAATAAAATATATATTTATTTTTTAAATATAATTTAATTTTAATTATAAGTGTACATTTATTATAACATATATATTATATGCGTAACATAATGAATTATAATATCTATAAATGAACATTATTCAATATACGCATATGTATATGCATGTATGATATATTCATTGGAAAACACATATATATAAATGCATGTATGATATTCATTGGCCCCAATTCATTGGAAAACACATATATATATTCAATAATTTCAATTATAGTACATATATATTAGAACGCATTATATATTTATAAATAAAACAAATACATTAAATATAAAGAAATATAATAAATATATATTAAATATAATGGATTGATAAATCTAATAAATATAATGAATTAATAAATCTAATAAATTAATATATATTGACTTAATAAATCTAATAAATATAGAATTAATTAATAAATCTAATAACTATATTTATTATTAATCTTATAATTATTTAATTATATATATATATAATTATTTAAAAATATATATAAATATGTAGTTTATCAGCTCTAATAAAAGCTTTGAAAAATGTATAAATTTATGAATTTCTTTATATTATTATATATTTATTTAACTCTAAATATTTATCTCTATTTATACTTATAAAATTATTTGAAAGGTATATTTATATATATATCAATGAAAATATAATAAAATATATATTTATTTTTTAAATATAATTTAATTTTAAGTGTACATTTAATTAATATATATATATATATATTATATGGGAAACATAATGAATTATAATCTATAAATGAACATTATTCAATATGAACATATATATACGCATGTATGATATATTCATTGACCCCAATTCATTGGAAAACACATATATATAGACGCGCGCATGTATGATATTGATCGATCCCAATTCATTGGAAAACACATATATATTCAATAATTTCAATTATACTTATATATTAGAACACATTATATATTTATAAATAAAAAAATACATTAAATATAAGGAAATATAATAAATATATATTAAATATAATGAATTAATAAATCTAATAAATATATAATGAATTAATAAATCTAATAAATATATATTGAATTAATAAATCTAATAAATATATTTAGTATTAATATTAAAATTATTGAATATATATATATATATAGTTATAACATGTTTTTTTATTTAATGTATATAATAAATATTTTCAGTGCTAAGAAAAGTGCTCATAAATGTTACATTTATCAACGCTAATAAAAGCACTGATAAAGGGATATTTAAAGTGCTAATAAATGTGCCCTTTATCAGGGCTAAAACAAGCGTTGATAAAGGGGACCTTTATCAGCACTTGTTTTAACGCTGATAAAGGCCCGCCCCTTTATCAGCGCTTTTCTGTTATCACTAATAAAGGCAGGCGCATGCCTTGCCCAATATTGTGGTAGTGGGTTTTCGGATTTCAATGGTCCCACATTGATATATTTCGAGGATAAGGTGATAAGGGTTCGAAATCCACCTATAAAATAGGTTTTAGACAAGTATAAGTCTTAGATTTTAACTTATCTTTTCATTTTATCTAAATCGTTCATTAATGAGGTAATCACTGTATCATCATGGTTTCATAAATAAATTTATTTATTTAATGTCTAAAAATTATAAAGAAAATATCATGATGTAGGAAGTATTTTTAGATTTTTAATTATTCTTTATATTCTAAGAGATAATTTATGTAAACAAAAATAAAATTGTTTTACTTAGGATATACAAACCTTTGTTATATTTCTCATCTTTTTAAAAATAATGTCATAAATGTCACTATTACACCCATGTGACTCCATGGGCCTTCAAGTTTGGTAAAAAATATTCTGTGGTCAGACATGACTCAAAAAAGAGGATTTGGACACATTTTGGGTTCATTATATATTATTATGATATTATTTTATTACCATTAACTACCCGATTACTAATTAATCACGATAATTAAACATAATTTACATCGTTACTAATCATAATGTCAAAAAAAAGATTCTTAATTAAATAATTTGGACCTTCTAATTCCAAATATAGAATCTATTTTACCAAATTCCAAACACATAAATTGTAGTAATTAATTTAAAAAATAATTTTCATTGTCACAACCAAAGACGAGTTTTTAAGAAGTAAAATTTATCAAAAGATTAACGTGTTTTTATATCCAATTGAAAAGTGAAATTACTTCTAATGAACAAAATTGTATTAATTGATAAAAATATAATTTAATTACACTTTAAAAACATTCAAAAGGAAAATCTTAAAATATAATTAAATTATATGAAAATGTATTTTTGAAGTAAAATGTAGTATTTTTCACTATAATTAAAAATAAACACTTGTCAGAAAAATACAAAAACTTTATCCAAAGTAAATTTGATATTCCAAATTAAAAAATTATGTCCATTTTACCAAATTCATAACATAGAAGTTTCATTAATTAATTTTATAATTAATTCTCGTAGTCAAAACAAATAGCGTGTTTTTAAGAAACAATATCTATCAAAAGATTGACACTTCTTTATGTCCAATTTCAAAGTGAAATTAATTCCAATGACCACCATTGGATTAAATGGTAAAAATATATTTTAACTACACTTTAAACCCAATTAAAAAGATAATCTAACCATATAAATAAATTAGATTAAAAGGAGGTTTTGAATCAAAATATAACATTTTCACTATTCATTAAAAAATGAACTTTATCGGAAAATAAACAAAAATTTACACAAAGTAAATTTTGATGTCCGGATTCAAAAGAAGGATATTATTTTGTCAAATATAACAAATAAAATTGAAAAAAAATTATATTTAAATAGGGTTCACCATCAAAAGGCTATTAATTGACCTTTTAAAGAATATTTGAATATTTATGCTTAAAATTGGATTCATTCGCATTTTATGCCTCTATCATTTATTGGGTAATTGTTAAAATATTTAACAAATAAATATAATCATTTTTTAGTTAGTTTTGTTCATTCCCTCCATTACAATGACTAGGCATTAACTACCATTTAAAATAATATTATTATATTATTAGTGTGCAACGTAAGATTTCAATGAAACTCGTTGTTGTGTATTGGGTATGCCATCAAACATATCATTCCCATTAAACTAATATTAACATTTTATTCAAAAATATTAATTCACATGAAAATGTCAAATTCTTTATTTACCTGGGATGTTACATCCTTCCCCCATTTTGGGAATTGCGTCCTCACAATATTAAAATTTGGCTCGGAAACTTCATTAAAAGCCCCACATCAAAAAAGGAGTAAATTAAACTATCAATTTAAAAGAAAGAAAGAAAAGTACAAAGGTCACCCGTGATAACATATACTAGGATTCCATGAAAACATGGATATGGAAGAGAAAAAAAGGGGTGAAGTTCTGATAAATAATGATAGAAAATATGTGTAGGAGAAAGTTAACCACAAGAAAAGCACAAACTTGTGGTGGGTTAAATGGTATTTGATTCCCCATTATGAAAAGTTAACAGACAACATTTTTGTTTTAAGTTACCTTTCATTGAGGAATTTTTTTATGAGATTAACTAAATCATAAAGAAACATACTTACCTATCATGTAGACTTTCATCTCTTACTAGATTTCTTACACAAACTCATATTTTCTCCAAAAGATGAGTATTTAGGATGACTTGTTCAAAATAAGAGCGTTATAATCAACTTCTTAAGAATCACCTAATCCACAAAAGATGAACTATATATTTCCCAAGACTTTAGAACTTTACCAAAACCAAAATTTTTAGTACAAGATCAGATAATCCCCAAAAGTATTATCCTTTATAAAAAGAAATACTACTCTTAATCTCCAAAATTCAACAAAAAGAACCCAAGGTTCAAGAAAGACCATTAAATAAACAGTTATCCATAAAATTATACAAAGTAATCCACACTAATATTGAAACCCATATCTCTGAAGGATTTAATCACATAGTCTTCCAAGGAAAATCTTAACATTTATCTCCAAATAAAATCAGTTACTCTTAAAGTCTCATACCGAAAAGTAATTAACATAATCGCATATCCTCCATGATAGGTTAATTATTTCCATAGATAACCCAAAATCAACTTCTTCCTAATTCATAAGATCATCTTACTAAAAAATAATTATTCATAATAACTAGGGACTTCATGTAGTCTAGTGGTAGGTGATAAATATCAGTCGCACATTGGTTGTGGGTTCGATTCCCATAACTTTGTCCAATGTGACAGGTTGTCACACTGTTTTCATGCTGTCCCTTTTAAAAAACTATAAATTTTATAAAATTCCCAAAAAGAGATAAATTCATCAAAAATAACCATAACATATTTTAACCACAAAGGTTATCTAACAACTTTAATTTTGCATTCCAAAATGTATTAACCGGTAATTACCTCAAATTCACAGATCATATAAACCCAAATGGTTCTTTTTAACTATATCCATAAAAGAAAAGATAATTATTCCTTGAATAAAATTTTCATATATCAAACATCAGGGTTACACATACTATAAAAAGTCTTCTAATGTAACCCCATTATCAAAAGAGCCTTAATACTTATAAGAATTTCAACATCCAAAAATATACAATAACTCTTGAATCCTTTATATGTTGACTTCTTACTCATTAAACATTCTTTATGATCCATTAACCATTCCTTTCCATCTTATTCTAAAATACTTCTTTCCTAAAAACAATATCATGAATCATATCCTAAGATTTCAATAATAGGACAACATATGTTAAGAAATAATCCATACCTTTCATTGGTCATTGTTAGTTTCTCCATCCTCAATCGTAATGGGATTAGGTATTGGTAAACAAATATTTGTATGATCTTAGTGATCCCATTCCCGAAACATCTTCGTAGGACTTGTGTTTTCATAATTACCGTGTACACTACATTTAAAACATTCAATTGATCCTTCAGAAAGAACTTCATTCCCTTTCTTAGAGTCAACAATATGCTTCCTTTTTCCATGGTTTGTTCTTGATTTATGACCTTCATTTCCACATCTATAGCATCTTTCTATCCCTTTGATACATTTTCCTAGGTGTTTCTTTCCAAATATTTGACACATAGGTTTTTGAACACACTTACCATTATGATTATTACCTGAACTTCCGTTGGGATTTGTTTCTCGCATATATGCTGCCTTATACAAATCACTAAGGTTAATGTGGTCAATCATGACTCTATATAGTTGGTTGAGAATAACCACAGGTGTTCTCATTGCAGCTCCCATGTCATTCAGTTGCTCATTCTGAAAACTGTCACAGTTTTCTTCACATCCACTGTTACATTGGTGCCTGCTAGATCCATCCATTTACTAAAACCAAAAAGGTCAGTGTGAGTATATCAGTAAAATAATCATATAATTCTGAGATATAATTATTCATGTTATCTTAAACTCATTCACTTTATCTAAAAAACTATGACTCTTTTAGAAATCATAACCATTATGGTAATGTCACTTATGCTTAAAGAATACCCTAACCTCTAATGTTATCTAAACTGAACATTGATACCAACTATAAGGCCTCGTCCTTAAAACATTACATAATATTGAATTAAATGAATAATTCATGTTGGGTATCTTTTCAGGTTTAGAGTTTTAGAGAATTAGGACATAACTATTACACCTCAATGATTACAAATTAGACACATCTACTCAGTTTCCATTTTTTTAACAAAATAAAAACTCATGAAGAAAAGAGTCATATCTAGTTACATGTTTTAGACAACATGAAATTTCAATGATCCCATCCTTGACCTTATTATACTTTAGGACCTGTGAAAAACAATTCAAAAAACAAGGGATGAGCATAAAAATCTCAGTAAGGGATAAAAATACGGAAAGAAAACATTAGTCCATATATACATAAGAATCAATGAAATCATACTTTACTCATAAAATATAAGCACTTTAACATACCTCATGAAATCATACTATTTAATAATAACTCATAGAAATCATAATACATAAAGGTAACGTGATGAATTCATAACATTCTTACGTAGGGAGTAACCCTCATGGTTACATTTGGAATACCCATCACTGTATATTCATTAAATCTCTTCGGATAAACCTTAGAGTTTAACTCCTTCGTGTTACACAATTCATTGGAGAGCTATCTCAGGCTCACCCACCCTAGTATTATCACGGAACCACCCATATATGTAACAATTCCCAATAACCATAACATATTCATAACACATAAAACAATAATAAAGGAAAGATAAAATTTCCACATTGCAATCATAATATATCATTTCAATATATTGACATAATCAGTTCTTTATCAACCCATTTTCGAAACCATTTAAAACATTTAATAAAGATATTTTTTAATCAAAGTTTTCCATAACACTTTGAATATTTTAAAAGAATTAATATTCTAAAATAGTAATGTCCATAAAAATAAATCATTAAAACCATTTTGAAACATGGACCTTAATAATAAATATTTATAAGATTAAATCATTAAGACAATAATTTATTTAAGGAGTTCTTAACAAATAGAAGATGCTTCAATAAAAATAAATGAGGAATGGAATTTAATCAAAAAATTATAATATCATGAGAATAAAGGTATTCATGATATAATATTCCAAAGTAAATTATATACACCATATCAAAGTGAATTGGAACATATCAACAATGAAGTCTCAGTGGAATGTAAATTGAGACGAAATCCCTTATAAAGACAGTATCCATTGATTAAGGATATGTCTATTACATAATTATGTGTGAAAAATAAGAGTACACCCAAAATAATTGGATACTATGTGTGAAAAAATTGTAGGTATTCAAATATATTTATAGGATTACATATTCAAGAATTATAAGTTTAACCCAAATAATTGAGATTGGGTTAAGAAGTTCCCTAAAAAATTCAACATCCTAACGGTGTCACTTTAAAATTCAGAAAATGATCTGATGAGAGATAAAATGGTATATCATCACTTGTACATAAAATATACATCAATAAGGATATATAAGAGAATATCCCAAAAAAAATAAGATGTGAATTAAAAGACATAACAAAAATAAGTCTTTTAAAAAGAGGAGGGTGAAATGTTCCTTTACCGATTTGGGTAACTTTCAAAACGTACACCCCATGAAAGAAGAGTCATACAATGAAGATGTAAATAAAAATAAATTAAAGTATATTACCCAAAGAATACAATCATGGTAAGTACATACACCAGAAAAATGGAAATAGTGGCAAATGTAGCCTGAATCTCACGGGAATAAAAAGTGAGATAAAAACCCATTACCTTGTTGTAATCAATTGAGTCGTATGACCAAAAGATAATAAACACCAGATTAATCACATAATACCATGAATATAAATATAATAATGATAATATATATTAAATTTAAGTACAAAATACACCACATGAACTAAATAATTTGCAAACAATGGAAATCTCATGGAATTAAAAGTGAGATAAGAAATCCCCTCACCTCAAGTCTGGCTTGTCTTGTCTGTTTCTATATATTACTGAAAAATAAACTTTGGTAAATTTATAATTTCTAAAGGATATACATTAAAGTTTATTATTCAATAAATATCACATATTATCATGTTATAATAATTATTTTATTATGTGAGTTCATATCATACGTTTTATCGATGTTCGGTACATGAGTCAACAGTGAACTTGTTTGAAGAGAATTGTCCATGTAGTTATAAGTAAATCATCTCCGGAATGGTTTTAATGATTTAAATATCATATATATCTATTATATATGTATTTAATAACATTCCATAATGTTTTCAGATAATAAATGAAATGTACCGTTCATGGAGACTGTAGGTCATACGTACGCATGAACGCTACTTTCATTTTTTGTCATATTAATGGACTTTAAAACTAAATGATACATAGATATATTATAATTAAAGTATAATATATATGTTATATAGGTAAAATAAGTTCATTAATTACATTCTTTATAAATTCCATGTTTTACATGAACGAGTCACATCACTTGAGGGGGCGGTAGTCCACACTTCCTAAGATGAAATTATCACATTTGCACAACATGAAAAGCATAAAGGTATGTTTTAAATATAAAAAACAGAATCCTAGAGGGTTAATAAATATAATATATATAATATATAAATATAGTTCCATCACAATGGACACCATGAAAGGTGTTAAAATATTATTGAACAATCATCGTTTCGTGAGGCAGTAATTCCCCACCCACAGAAATAGTATGTTCTTTAACCATTAGACGGAGGTGTGTATAAGTGTAGGTAGAATATTTATCATAAAAAAATCATAGTATATTGAGTATATTGGTGTTATTATGGGACCAAATAATAAGAAGATAGTGGTGAGTTAAGAAGGAAAATAAAATAAAGAAACTCAAGAGAAGACATTACCTCTAAATCGGGTAACTCTTTTTTTAAATTGAGTCAAAGGATTGGAAGGACTTCTTCCCAATGTGAGGCTTCTAGTAGTAATAGAGGGATGTGGAGAGATATTATGAGTAGAGGTTGGATAATCCAACGGCTTGAGAGGTTTGGGTAATAAGGTAGAGGTGTGGGCCTTTTATAAGAGAGAGGAGGGTCACTTTTGGAATGTCTTGAATGTTACTTTATTATAAAATGGTTTTCGGATTTTAAAGGTCCCAAATTGATATATTTTGAGGATAAGGTGATAAGGGTTAAAAGTAGACCCATAAAATAGGTTTTAAACAAGTGTAAGTCTTATATTTCACCTTATATTTTCATTTCATTTAAATCATTCATTAATGAGGTAATCACTGTATCATCATGGTGTCATAAATACAATTATTTATTTAATGTCTAAAAACTACAAAAAAAATCATGACGTAGGAAATATTTTTATCTTTCTAATGATAGTTTATAGTATAAAATATCATTTATTTAAACAAAATTAAAATTGTTTTACTCAGGATATAGAAACCTTTGTTATATTTCTCTTCTTTTTAAAAATAATGACATAAATGTCACTATTACACCCATGTGACTCCGTGGGCCCTCATGTTTGGAAAAAAGCTTCCCATGGTCGACCATGACTCAAACAGGAGGATTTAGATACATTTTGGGGTCATTTAATAATATTATGATATTATTTTATTACACTTAACTACCCGATTATTAATTAATCACAATAATTAAAGATAATTATCATCGTTACTATTCATAATGTCCAAAACAAAGAAGTCTTAATTAAATAATTTTGACCTACTGATTCCAAATATGGAATCCATTTTACCAAATTCCAAACACCAAAATATTAATAATTAATTTTAAAAATAATTTCCATTGTCACAACCAAAGACGGGTTTTTAAGAAGTAAAAGTCATCAAAATATTGACTTGTTTTTACATCTAATTGAAAAGTCAAATTAAATCCAATGAACAAAATTTTATTAATTCTTAAAAATATAATTCAATTAAATTTTAAAACCAATCAAATGGTCAATATAAATATATAATTATATTAGATGAAAAGGCAGTTTTGAAGTAAAACTCAGTTTATTTCACTATTCATTAAAAATGATCATTTGTTAGAAGAAAAAAAATTATCCAAAATAAATTTGATATTCTTAATTAAAAAAATATTTCTATTTTACCAAATTCAAAACATATATGTTTCATTAATTAATATTATAATTAATTCTTTTTGCCAAACAAATAGCATGTTTTTAAGAAACAATATCTTTCAAAAGATTGACACTTGTTTATGTCCAATTTCATAGTGAAATTAATTTCAATGACCATCATTGGATTAAATGGTAAAAATATATTTTAAATATTCATTAAAACCAATTAAAAAGATAATAAAACCATATAAATAAATTATATTAAAAGGAGGCCTTGAATTAAAATAAGGCATTTTCACTATTCATTAAAAAATGAACTTCATCGGAAAATTAACAAAATTTACACAAAGTACATTTTGATGTCCCGATTATAAAGAAGGAATTTATTTTGTCATATATAACATATAAAATTTTCAAAAAGTAGATTTAAAAACGGTTCACCATCAAAATGCTGTTAATCGGCCTTTTAAAGAATATTATAATATTTTTGCTTAAAATTGGATTCATTCACATTTTAAGCCTCTATCATTTATTGGGTACTTGTTAAAATATTTAACAAACATATATTATCATTTTTTAGTTAGCTCTGTTCATTCCTTCCATTATAATGGCTAGGTGTTAACAACTATTTAAAATAATATTATTATATTATTAGTGTGAAACGTAAGATTTCGAAGAAACTCGTTGTTGTGTATTGGGTACGCCATCGAACATAGAATTAATTTTAAAGTAATTTTAACATTTTATTCAAAAGTATTTATAAATATGAAAATTTCATATTCTTTATTTATCTGGGATGTTACACAACCTACCCCATCTTTGTGTAATTAAGTCAAAATCGAGGAGTCCCCCTCAACATAGCATCTATCAAAATATAAGGAGGCCTCACATGGTATGAGAAATGAGGTGGTAAAATTTGTGAAACCACCTTACCATTTTCTTCATGAATGAAGAAGATAAAGATAGATCAGTAGTTCTCATAATTTATGGAGTTATTTCAAAAACATCACATTAAAACTCCTTTTGTAGAAGCATTAACTCAAATGCCAACATACACAATGTTAATGAAGGAAATCCTCTTGAAAAAGAGGAATATAGAGAATTTGGGAACCATTCCTCTCACTGTGAAATGCTCAGTGGTGGTTAAACACTCTCTTCCTCCAAAACTCCACGATCCAAGAAGTATTACAATTCTTTGCACAATGAGATATTTTGATTTTGGGAAGGCCCTTTTTGAATTGGTAGATTGTGTCCATCTTATTCCCTTAAGGGTCTTTAAGAAACAGAGGTTGAACGATCTATAAAAAACTCTAGTATAACTACATCTATAAGATCCCTCCATTAAATATCCTAAAGGGTTACTGGAGGATGTGCTAGTGAAAGAGGGAAGGATGAATCTTTTTGATGATTTCATCATACATGACATGGAGGATGACCCAGAGGCACCTCTTATTAGGTGAATAACCTTCTTCTCTATTGGGAATGTTTTTCATTGATGTTCAGCAAGAAGAATTGATCTTCAGAGTGGGAGATGAAAATTTATCTTACAACATCCCTTAAACTGTTATGTTTGTGTCACATATGGAAAATGAGGAGTGTTTTGTGTTGACTACAGTGGTCGATCAATTTCAATGCATGAAAGATGACATGGGATGTTATCCCCTTGTTTTTTAGGGTAATAGGTTCTGGTGGTAAATTAAAAAGAATATAATAAAAGAAAATGAATAAAATAAAAATAAAAACACATGAAATAATTAAATAAAAATGGATGAAAATAGAGAGATATATTGAATAATAACATAAAATAGATAATATAATGGAAAAAATAAAAGAAAAAAAATCAATTAAAATAAATTAAAATAACCAAAACCTAATAAGAAGAATTATAAATAAAATAAAAAATAATGAAATGTATAATAATAAGAATAATATGATGATGATGATGATGATGAATAATAGAGTGGACAACACTTTATTTTAAAAGAATTCATGAATTTATATATATATATAATAAATAAATATAAAAATATAAAAATAAAACAAAATAAAACAAAATATAAAATACTGGAATTTAGAAGTAGTTTAGTCTTAGCCTCCTCCTCTTGTTGGTGTTCAAACTCAATCCTGTATAGCAGTGTTGGACTCCTCTATTTATAGGAAGATAAAAATCTACCTTGGGTTAGACTCTTTCATCAAGATCTACCTGAGAACTATGATTGTGGTGATTGAAACACTAGATGATATCAGGTGTTACCAAATTGGCATGCAAGAAATATTTATGGGATAGTGGGTTTGGATGGTGTTGTGTACATGGTGAAAATTTTGTATGGATTTTTTGGGGGTTTAGAATTGGAAAATGTGGTGCGGTAGTGGTGAATAGTGATCCATCAGACCACTTTCCTTTATAGTGACATGAGAGAAATTTTTCAATGTGAATGGAATAAGACCCTTTGAAAAGGGATTCATAGAGGTTGGAATAGCATTTTGAGGGAATCCATGGGGTTCCTGAAAATTTTCATGGATGTTTCAACTCTAGACAAGCATCCCGGTGTCCCGAAATGGTCGATGTCTTGAAGATTAAGGCGGTGGTGGGCCTAATATTGTATAAAAATGTTGGACTTTGGTGGAGTGGTGTTTCTGAGCATGATGTTTCCCGCGACCTAGCGAGATGACACAATTGTTTTTAAATATCAACAGTGATAAGATAAGGACAAATCACATAAAACTAGAGAAACACTGGCCTCTTTTATAAATAAAAAGGCAAGACATCAGCTGAGTATCAAATTCAGATGGGGACCGAAGGACCCCTGCCACTTCAATGTACCTCTTAATCCCACAGAGCTATTTTTTTCCATCTATGTGTTGGATTGACCACCATATGCGGGAGCTTCGTGCCTTGTACTAGTTATGCTACCTTACCACATGGACCAAATACCCTTTTCTAGCCTCATTGCATCATTATGAATTCTATAGGTCTATATATGGATAACTTTTCCCTCATGGGACTTGATAGGTGTCTTGTGGGGCCTTTTAGGTTGACGGATATCTGATTGATTTTTTTAGCAAACTCTCCAAAAAATATGATGTTACATTGAAAAATTTAAATTTACTTGTAAAATAATATCTTCAATTTCATAACATAAAATCACCATCAAAAAATAATTACTTAATATTAAACTCTCAATTTTTATTGAAAAATTGAATTATTTGGGCATTTATATTGAAAAACACTCAAAATCATTAGAATATGTTTAAAAAATGTTCATCAAATATGAGTGTTTCAATAATCCATGAGATCATAACATTGAAATAAGATATATATTTATTGAATACAAAAAAACATAGAAAATAGTTTACTTAGTCGTCATCTCTCATTTTTAAGAGTATCATAGTGTAATGGGTTCACTCCCCAAATAAACATACTAGTCCAGATTCACATCCAGGACTATCATAGTGGACAAATTATTTTAATGAATTGGGTTCACACCCCATTCTAATCTTATCTATCTAATGAGATATCTATATTTAGAAAAAACATTGGAGGGATATATGTATATCCCACCAACCACATAATGAAAAATGTAAATATGTGTTATAAAAGATCATATATCATTGATCATATCCTAACGCATGAAAAATAAATCTATTTCAAAAATAATTCATCATGGTACCACCTCTATAAAAGAAATGGGTTTCATAATCATTTCACAAATTCATCATAAAATGACCCTTAGAAAAGGAAGGTGTTTGATGAATATATTTTCATAATAATCATAAAACATCCAAATAAAGAATAAGGCTTGTATAAATGGATCATATCTCTAGTAAAGTTTTAGTAACATCAAAAGATGTTATCATATATGGAAGTAATTTTTAAAGGTTAGTTAAAACATTTCTCGAGGAAAATATCCTTTCCAATTATGTAATTAATTTTTATAAAAATAGAAATTAATAAAATATTTTAGAAATAATTTTCATTGAAAATAACCTTTGAAAATTATAAGATATTATTTAAATCATTTATTTTTCATGATGTTGCGAAACATCATTCATGTTGTACAAATTAAAATGAAAATTCGATTAAGATTTTTTTTTAAAGTAAAATTGATTTTTTTTTTGAAAAAATAATATTCATTTTAAAATATTTTAAATAAAATTCAATCATGGGTAGAAATTACTATAAAATTAATTTATAAACATTCTATTAATAATTTTATAAAGCTTTTATATGGAAGAAAGATTTTTTGACCGAAGAGAGAAATAAAGTTGGTTTTACTTAAAAACACTATTTCTGAATTTTGTTTATATAAATGGTAGAAAATGAAAGGAATAAATTTATTTTAAATATGTAGCTATAGTATAATAAATTACAAGAGTTTCCATATCAATAGAATATAATATTTCATCATTAGAATCCTAATCATAAACAATATCGTTAAATAATGATATTGAAGCATAAAACTTCTACCACATTGGTATCTTTTGAATCATAAGCCACGTGAAATAAAGAAAATTATATGGATATTCATATCCCATAATTATTATTATAGGACTCATAAAATTCATTCATTGGTATTATATATAGCACCGAAAATAAAAACATTGTGAATATGGCATATGCCCCATGAAAATAAAAGTGAGATGAAAATCTAATTTCTTAAGTATCAACCTTCTTCATACACATTAAAAAATTATATATAACACACATATTCTTATTATATATATTTTAGAACCATAATAATATATATCAACCATATATTTTTTATATATTACCTTTTACCAACCATTGATTAATAATTCTTTATTCAAATCACACTCTTGGGTGATAACTGCTTCATTTTTCAGGTATGTTTTGGTTTTGTAGTCTGGGACCTTGTACATTGATCATAGTTGAATAATCAAAATAATTTCAACCATGATAAAAATTTCACACACACACACACACACACACACACACACACATATATATATATATATATATATATATATATATTCATTTTATACATTTCTATATCCATCCATAAAATCAAAATATTAGGAAATGAATTTCAATATTCATGGTGATTGTAGGTCGTACGTACGCATAAATGCTATATCCATTTTATCTTTGAATGAAATGCAAGAAAGGTAAATATTAAATCACCTATAAAAAATTATTTTAATATCATATATATCATTTATATTTGTTTAATATATCTTTATTAATATCCATTTAAAATTAAAATGAAAAACGTATCACATCATTTTGTGAAGGTGGTGGTCCACACATATGCACAAGCGACAATTTCATTTTCAAATGGATCAGAAAGTGATAAGGTATATTTTAGATTATAATTATAGAATTATAATTATATCATTAATAAAATATATATAAGTTAAATATATCATTATATCTATCCATCAGGGACAATGGTGGAAAACTAATTACATCGGTTCGTGATGCAGTAGTATTTCATATGCACGATCAATGGTATGGTTTCCAATTTGATGGAAGAGATTATGTATTTAAGTAATGAAAATATCATGCCAAAATATATGTATATATTATATAAATATGATATTATATCATCATTGTTTAAGAATATTTTAAGTAGTTTTAAGAAGAAATAAAATATAAATGCTCGTTTAAGAATGATACATATTATTCAGACAAGCTATTTAGGATAGAACCAAAATACTTCTTAGGATGGTTTCATAATCAATAAATGACTCTAGAAAACGGTAAGGGAAATAAATAAGTTATTTAGGTAGTTATTTTCTGATGAATTGTTTTTGGAAGTGTGAAGAGGGGAGGACAAGGGGTGGCCTTTTATAAGTGAGAGAAAGGACACACAAGGAAGTTTTGAAAAGAAAAAGTTATACCCACATTTTTCACATTATAAGAGGAAACAAAATGGATCATTATAGATCCTTATACGAGATAAAGTAAAACTATGTCTATAAAATTGGAATTAGAACTGATTTTTGTCCATTTTAACCCTTATCACTTTAGTTTATTTCCATGGTAAACTCATTTTAACCTTAACCGTGATAATTAATTTTTAATATTAATTATGACAACAAAATTATGTTCAAATTAGTATAAAATATTAATTATTCTAATTCAAAATATTATTAACTTTTAGAAAATTAAATTAATGGAGGTTGTCGAATTGAATTTAAAAGTAATCATGAATACGCGATGAAAAAATGGTTTTCCAAAGAATATGTATTCATAAGTAGAGAATGTTTTTATATTTAAATTCATCATAAAATTGATCCCAATTATTTATATTCAATCAATTATAATATAATTTAACAAATACTTCTTATTAATAATTTAAAATATAATTTTACTTTGTGAATACTTTAAACAAAATGTCATTTTCAACAAAAAAACAACACTTTTCCCTATTCATTTTAAAATAAAACATATCAACAATATCCAAAATATTCACCCTAATATAATTCTTAATTGTTTTTTCCAAAAATAATGTTTATTTGGTAATTTTTGTTTCTAAAAGTTGAAAAAATAGTTTTATTATTTTCTCACAAAAATAAATAAATTTTTTTTTGAGAAAAATGTATTTTCAAATAATTCTAATGGATTTACTAAAATGAAAGTACATATATATAAATATATTTTCTTTATCAAATAAAATATATTTAATTTTATGAATTTGGGTATTACAATTAATATATCCAACTTTAACAGCTAGGTTATAATAGTCATGTTTAAATATGAAAAGTATATTGTGGTTCGGTAAAACTCGATGTTGTGTGTAACAGAAGCTATGGAAGAAATAAAATTTACTTGAAAACAAAATTAATAAAATCTTTGGGTATTATAATTTTGTTGTGGGATAACACATGGGGACAACCCAATGGGGGATTTATTGAATTTTTTAATGTTTGGATCAATTTATTAACACTTTATGAACTTCTATATGTATGATGTGATAGCTTTTATTAGGTCATTCAGGATGGGATTGAAATTGGACTTGGGTATGTAGGTTTTGGGATTACACCAACAAATAATGAATATTTCATGTGTATAGTGAGTATAATCATCATTTGATCAGACTCTCATTCACTTTTTACACATTAGTCTAGCACTGCTTATCCTTTCCATTAATGGGATTTCCACTTTTTTGTGAATTTTAAGGACTATGAATAGTAGCTTATCCAAATTAAAATGTTAATGATTGAGATATTGTGTGAAACCCTACATTGATTTAATGGGTATATGTAAGGATATATAGAATGAAATAAATTATTCTTCTAATTTTGGAAGAGCTAGGTAGAGCTAGGTACCGTGGAGGACTGGTTAACCCTTAATGAAACGACACACATTATTTTGTGAAACTATTTTATTATTTATATTTTTTTAACCACACATATATATGGTGTCATATATTTTTGGAAGTTGGTAATAAAAAAAATGATATGTATTTCTCATACCCTTCATGGGAACCTTAGGGTAATTTCAGACCTTATATTTGACGTCCAAACCACAAAATTGTGTAGTCAATGGAGATGGAGCACCATTATAGTTGTTGGTGATATGATTAATGTGAGGATAAGGGAGGTATTAGATTATAATTTTTCATTAATTAAATTGTTAATTCTACTTGTGATCATCCTTCTAGATGATCAGTGGTGATATTTTACAACATGATTTTCATTCACATGTTTTATATCATGAATTTGTTGTTGATTTTTTAATACTCTAATTATAAACTATGGATGATGTTTAGTTATTTCTATATAGTTGATATTAATTAAATTGAGGATTTAGTCTCCCAAATATATGATTTCAGACCCCATAACTAGTCAAAACCCTCTATAATATATGGGGGCATATCTAAGGTCATGTGGAAACCCAAATTAAGATATTATTGAGTGATTTTATACATAAAATTAAAAATTAGAATCAGAATATATTTTTATTTATCTTACTATTTGGAGATTTTGAAATAGTGGTAGGATTGAGAAAAAGATTATAATGGTCCTCAAGCTGGTGATTCATATACACATTTCCTTTGGTAAGTCCACGATACTCAGGTTATGGGAGTTATATTATTGGTTTTTACTTTTTTATGTTGATATGTTTAATTAAGTTTGATATTTAAAATTTATATTGATATTTTTAGTTTCTAAACATATCCCATAGTTGAAATTGCATATGTACATGCATCATATATGGCATGTAAGATGAAAATGACGTAGTTGTGAATGTGTATAGTTGATTTGGATAATGACTGGGGTTCAGTTGTTTAAAGTGTCAACTCAATGATATATAGTGATTTCCTATATAACTGGTTGGTGTAATTATACTCAACATGACTACGACTTTTACTCTTGAGAGTTCTCGTAGGACAGATTACATTGATATTATCATAGGATGTTCACTTATGTCAAATATACAGTCTTTTTGAGTAAGGGTTTTATAATAACCCGTGGTGAGTTTGTTTGGGCATTGGATTCTCTGGTGATGGCTTGATGTAAGAATGATGTGCTTAACGTATGGTTCATTGTGAGAGCAAGCTACCCTGATGAGTTGGATACCCTTATGAGGGTTGAGAGGAAATTCATGTTGAATTACATGTTTATTATTTATTTAGCATGATTGGGGGGGGTTTGGTGTAGTTTCTTTTTGAATATGGGCATGATTATTTTAATTCCTACCACTTTTGGTATTGGGTATGGTTTTCAAGGAGAAAATGGATATTTATCAAAGAATTTCGGGTTGAAGATGTGTAGACAATTAGAAAATGTTTTACCGTTTTGGGATGAAAACTAAGATGTGTGTGATTGTGGTTTGAATTAAAATTAGTGAGATTTATTAGGAACACTGGAAAGGGAGATCTATGAATGATTTGGTCGAGATTAGAATGACCAGAAAAAGAAGCACAATTATCTACTTAGGCATTTGATTTTAGATTCAATGGGATTTCACTCATGGGAGCATGATTTTGGTTGTATGATCAAGTTGTAAGAGATGTTTTACCCATTTATATTTCGATTATACTATCATGTATGTTGGTAATAACAAGTTATAGTGTTATTAGAGTGTCAAAATGGTAGTGTGATGGGTCTTGGTAAAATACTATACTCATGTTGTGATTTCAGATGAGAATAACTTAGGAGGATCAATACACATGTGATGAGTGGTCCTATTGAAGGAGGTGGTTGGAAGTAATAAATATAAACCCAAATTGTTGGGAGTACACCATTGGTTATAATAGGTAGAGACCCTCTTTGTGCGTATATTTTTGTGACCATAATAGATTAATTTCGTGGAATGATTTGTTCGATTGGTGATGGACTTTTGTGTTTGTACTTTGATGTGAGGGGTTGATTTAAATTTAATCAATACAATCAGTTGTTCATGGATCATGGACCTTATATTTTAGGTTTTGTACTTTAGTGGTAAAATAATGAGGATAGATCTATGGTGAATAGTATAAAATTAATCATGGGTGTATAAACCTCATCCCATAAGGATCGTGGATACAGTGTGATCGGTTTGTTGATAATTGAGACAACATTATGATATTGGTGATTATTTAGATTCAATTTTATCTAAGTCGATAGTGAATATTTTATTTGGGAATCAGATGTGGTATTGTCCAGATTCGATGTATTTCCCTTGATATTTGGGTATAATTTAGTGTGATCTATGAGTGATTTGTATTGTGGGTGGAAGGTGTATCATGCTTGCTAGTGGAGTATGATGAATGATTTGGTTGGTATAGGATACACACATATAAATACACTAAGTGTTAGAAACAAAATTTAGTTTGTGATTTTTGATTATTCAATTACACATTCTTAGATCAAACCAACATGATTAGGTGATGTAATGATTTTTCAATAGTCAAGTTTGAGTGTTTTCATGAAAATTCATCAGAGGAGGACAAATTGTCATTGTTGTGAAATTGGATGTGGTGAGGGGGAACTGTATCTAATGAATTATTCATAATGGGGATGACTTGTTTCAATGATTAAATTGTGGATTTTGTTGTAAATTATTTCATATTTGATTTTGGTTCATGGGTAGTTGAGTTGTGCCTTTTTTTGTTTAGAATTGTCAAAGGGGATTGGTCCCAGATTCATGTTGATGGATTATGAGTTAAATAATGTTTACAATATCTTCTTGAGGATAATAATTATTATAGTGTAGAGTTTTTAATGACCCATGTATCTATGGGACATTCTTTTAAGGAAAAATTTGGTTTTTTGATCTTAGAGTAGGGTTAGTGGGGACTTGTGGTTTTTTTCTATATGTGGCTTGTTATTTTAAGACTGGCGCAGGTCATACTTCGATGAGGGGATGATACAGAAATGAATAAAAAAATGGTGGAACAACAACTTATAGGAAGTAGGTAATTCTATGAACAATGGATGACACAGTGTGGCATATTGTTTTATGTGAGAATTAATATATTAGAGTTTGGGATATGGATACATAAGTTTCTAGAGAAAGAACACCATGGACTTGTCCACCACATAATGATGATAACCCTTACACATTGGGTATTTGTAAAAGGGAACACTTATATATGAAGATAACTTCTTGGTGGAGGGTGTCTTAGAAATACTTACATATCAGGTGGGAACCCTTATATATTCCTTTGATAATTTTCATTCAATGAAGGGTTGTCATATCAAGAAACCAAGGGTCATATTGTGATGAAGTTCATGGTGAGATGTGTTTCCCCTGAAGGGGTAAGTCCATGCTATGATAGACTTGGTTGGGGTATTTTTGTTCTTCCAAAGATATGTGTGCCATTTCATTATAAGGGAGGACAAGCCATATTATAGACAAAAAATAGGTTTTTTGTTCTATGACCCCTCTAGGTCATACCACAACGGGGCCTCTTCCTATTTTTGAAAATGGTGTAGATCCATATTTTTCTTTTCATATCGCTTCCATATTTAGGACAAGCAGCTATGAAAGGAGGATTATTTTTGTTATCTCCTCCACACCTCCTTCCCACTTTCCCTCCATTTAATGTGGGGATGTTCTTGAGGTTTTAAATATTGAATCAAGGTATGTCTTTCCCCTAAATAATTTCACACATTATCCCCATTGTTTCCTAATGATTTAAAAAAATTCGGCTAGGTTTTGGAAATAATTACATTGAATCATGGTTGAATTATTCTAAAATTTAGGTCTTTTTTCATTTAGTAGTTATACATATGTCATATAGAGGATTTTTTATAGGGTTTTCAGTATGTTGGCCTAGAAATTTCAATTTTTTGAGAAGGGAGGAATGATGAGTTTTTTCCTAGGTGTATAAAAAGAATGCTAAAACATGTAAGTATACCATTTCTAGAGGATATGATGAGTATATACTACTCGTGGAGTTATTTTGACTGTTATTCATCTTCAATTAAATTTTTATAATTAATTATAAATTTTTATAATTAATTAGTCAGATTTAGTGGATTTATATAAGTTCTTGAGTGTTAGCATTTCATGGAATGATATTGGATGAGGCCTATAAACTCTTTGTTAAGTATGATCACATCCATATGGAGGTAGTTTGAAACTATAATAAAACACCTTAATCTCGATGATGAATGATTATGTATATCATCTTGAGATATATAAGATCTTGACAAATGGATATGGATCAATATCACCCAAGGTACTAAAATAATGTCATTTGAGGCTCTTAGAGTTGTATCAAGTGGTCCTTTGCACAATTTCTTTTTTATAAGTTCCAAATAAATACGTTTTTAAGGGGGGAAAGAATTTATATGGATTTATGCGAGGCATGTGGTAGGTATACTGGCTGGGATGAGTTTCTTATTACCTAGGATGGACCTCCAAGTAGTATTAAGGTAGGAATGAGAGGCCTAGGATTTAGAATGATGGGGGATATGGCCATACACCTTCTGCATGATTGAGAATATCCTTTTTAGTGTAGACTAGAGCCTTTTCAAAATTTGTTAATCAACTAGGTTCTTTGGTGATGGATGTTGTATACAAGGGTTGGTTTCCTCTAAGTGATGAGATGATAGTCTCCTATGGGTGATGTGAGATGGAGCCTAAGTGATGGTTGTCAGAATTGTAATGATGGGTTGAAATAATGTTTTATAGGGTATTAGTGATAGTTTTCTCAACTAGATCTTTGGTTAGTGGGGTTGAGTTGTGATATAGGGATTATAAGTTGATATGGATCTCCCTCTTGAGGACCGATATATGTAGTGCCTCCGAGCTATGAGATCACCATGGAGTTTTGGGTATGTGTTGGAATCAATGAGTGGATACCAAGAAGGGTTTCAGGATCATAGTGGATTCAATTATGGGAATTATTATAATAATGATGAGTTCATTTTTATGAACCTCATTTGATAATGTTTGATGTAGGTATATTACTATATGAAACCAAATGGATGATGAGAATTTCATTGAGAATCAAGGATTGGTTTTGAGTGACTGGTACTCATGATGTAATTTGGTTGAGATGCATTGGACAAGTAGGTTTCTAGTTGAGGGTTAAATTTAGTGGGGGGTCTGAAAAATTATATTAGTATTCTTAGCCATGGGTTACTTATTTGAAATTTTACTAACCATGGGACATACCAAGTCATGGTGTGTCTTGTATTTTGTAATAGGTTGGATATTATGATACCCTCCTTAGATCACATATTGTACCTGATTCAAAACATGGTTGATTCTATCCATAAGGCCCTCCTAGTTATGGGGTGGTTTGGCTTATATGGGAGGTTGTTTATTGTAATTCACCCCTCATATTGCTTTCTATAATGCCAAGATATATAATTAGACATTGATTTCTATGATATCAAGTTATATGATTCTACATGAGACCTACACAGTGATGGTGTGGTTTGGATTGTGTGAGAGGATAGATATTGTGATTCCTCACTGAGATTGCTTCCAATGACATTGAGAGGTACTCTTAGACATGGGACCTATATGGTGAGATTGTTTCAGCTTGTGAGGGAGGTTAGATCCATTACTTCCCATCATATGATCTGATGCCTCTAAATTTATCTATCTATAATGAGGCTTTTTGGGATTGGGTTCTCGCATTACGTATAAGAATGGTTTTTTTATTTCACCACCAGAGTATTCATCACTCATAAGTGCAAGGATGATCACCATCTTGTGATTAGACTCCAAGTAATAGTGTAAACATGTGATTGGACAAATTTGGACTTTACTTTGATGGGATTTTCTGTGTTTAACTCTTTAATAGATAATATACAAGACCTTACCCTAAGTGATTGTGTTGTTCTTGGGACATTGTATGAAACCCTACTTTGAGTTATAGGTTATTGGGTTGCGTGATGTGACTTTTTATTTTGATATTGGATGAGATAGTTGGTTTGGGTATCGTGGAGGGATGGTTAGTACATGGTGACCAATGTACATGATTGAGTACCCTTTTTTCTATTATTTATTTTCCTCCTATATAAACATGTATATGTTAGAGTATATAAGGGACACTTATGAGACCCTACTGAGTTGTATTTCTCACACGATGAATATTCATCCTATTGCTTGTATAGAACTTTTCTTTGAATTCTAGGTAACAGTTTATGTATTAAATGAGGCTGAAGTAGCTTAATAGGTATTATAGTTGGGTTTGAGGTATGGTTTGAGGTGGTAATAAATCCTCCATGTGTGTTACTTCTTATTTTATCTTCATATGTGATTATCCTAGTCGAAGATTAATGGGAATGTGTGATTGTGTGGTATGAAACGAAATTTTTTATAGCCTAGATGTATTATTCATTTATGTATGATATTATAATATGTTACTTATTTTGTTTGTTCATTTATCTACTATTTATGGTCTTCATATATATTTAATAGTCTCTCCTGTGTATGTTTTATGCCATCGTCACTAGTGATTAGCCTCAGTAATATGGGGAGGTATGTCATTGGTCATGTAGTGACCCCTACTATGATATTATTGAGTTATTTTATTAAGGGTGTTACATGAATAGTATATAAGAAGATCATGAAATGAAATAAACTATAGATGAAAAATAATTAGACATTGATTATGAAATTTTAGATGTAACCACATTGTGAATAGAATTATACACCATAGTGAATGATAAAGAGTGTGTTGTGAGAGAAATTTCTATCATGATGTTATGTTATGAAGGCTCGACCCATCATTTAAATGATATAATAGATGTTACCACTCATAGAGTGGAAATTAATTAATGAAAGCATGAAAACAACAGTCACATTATGGGAGATTCCATCACACATTAACATTTTCATTGCATGTTATCTTATGGAAACTGAATTAAGGGTTTGCAGTTTCTATAAATGTTTGATTGAATGAAACCATGATATTGGAGGGAGGTCTAGAGGAAGAAAATTCCTAGAATCAAAAAGGGTATCATGGATTATCTTGTTTAGGCATTAATATGTTTACTATTTATAATTGAATTGGATAGAATGGACCGAGAATCATTGAGGAATTATGTACCTAGATTGAAGATGTTTTATATTTTCAAATTCTAAAACTATTAGGTAAGATGATAAATATATTATAATAATATAAGGATAATAAGATAAAATAAATAAGAGATAACCAATTATATTATTATTCTATATATTATTTGTTTTAGAGAATAGTGTGATCTAATGATAGTATGAAAAAGATTGTTTCAATGCATTGAAGAAGAATAAGTGGAGTAGAGAGAGAAGCTAATTCCAATATTACTAAACATCACATGAATAAAAGAACACAATGAAACCCATAAACTGAAGTCCATATATTACAGGCAATGAATCTTATTATTATATTATATCATAAGGGTGGAAGAATTCCTCGAGATTAATACACACTATTAAGGAGATCATATACATACTTTCTAAGAGTGACACAATCATTCTCTAGTAATTAATCATTATAATCTGGTGGTTTCATATGAGTATATTTGGAACAAAAAAATTTATATTTTCAAGGATATAAATTTTCATTGACTTTAACACAATAGAAAAAGAGAATTTTTGTGGGACTAGGATGACATACCCCATACATTGCTGATATAGTCATCAATTTTGGAGGTGAACTTGATTAAAGATACATAGTGTCCCTTTTTTGAATGATTTATTGTTTTTTATTTCATGTTTCTAGTAAAGATGTGAGAAAATATTGATAATCCTTTAACTAAATATTTTTAGAGATAATAGGGTAAAATTTTCTATTATTTATGCAGTTATCTATATTGATTTACCCCTTCATAGTGTCGCTACACATATCCTGGCTGAACAAAAAATAAAATATACTTCATGATATTCTTTTTGAATGTAGGAGGTTTCCTTATATCATATTTAATATGTTTAAAATGTAAATAATCAAAATATAATAAATCCATTTCTTCAAAAGAATAATTTTTTTATTCAGTCTTGTTTTGGAATTTCCACGTCAATTTATTAATAATGGTATAATTTTACAATTTATTTTGAAAAAATTTTATTTTGACAAAAATATAATTTACTATTATGAAGAAGTATAATTGTTTCTCTAATATAAATCCTCACATCACAAAGAGTTACTCTATATATTTTGAGCTTTTCTTCCCAAACCTTTATATTCACTTAAAAAAAATCCCAAGTTTTAACCAATTTTCTTTAGTAGTCTTCAGTCCCATCATATATGTTGTACTTTGTAAGATGAGGATATAAAAATATCATTACACTTCTTTCCAACCTCATCTAATTTCCTTTTATCAACAAATTTCATGGGATCATGTTTCTAGATAAGATTAAAAACAAGAGTAGTAGCATCAACCACATTTTGACCATGTGTAATAATATAAGGAATCATATTATTCTTACGTCCATGCTAAATATTTATATTTTGTAAATAAATATATTATTGATTGAATTTTGATTATAAATCTTCAAAAAAGTAAGGATATTTAATAGAATTATTGTATTTTTTATACCACATAAGGTGCTTATGAATATGATTTCACACTAAGAATGCGGGATGAATCATTTTTACATTCATTTTATAATTTCATTAATTAAATTAACCTAAGAGATTTTTTAGAATCATGGTCATCTTAAACTATAGATCTCACCCACACTTTTATAAAATAGAAATAAAAGTAACTCAAGGTACACATTTTTTTACAAATTTCACCTCTAATATGGGTGAATACATATATTTTGTGTTCAGGTTAATTCTGATACAAGGATTTTATCACTAATATATTATTTTGATTACAGGGTGTGAAGGTATCATCATTTACCCAACACTGTCTCTTGATAGTTTATCTCCCAAAAATGATTATACTAGATCCCTCTAATTTATAATGTTACCACAAAATGAAACATATAAAATCCATTTAATCTTGGTTATTTCTGTATCAAATGATTGATCTCCATGTTGATCTTTCATACTTTTCATAATCGATGTATTATATTTAAATTCAATATATTAAAAATGAATACATATCACTTTCATCAAGTAACCTAATTTCTTGAAATTATGTTTATTTCAATTGAACATTAATCATTCTCACAAATTCTAGAATCTCAAAATCCTAATTCTCCACCTTGACTCACTGAACATCGAAACTCTACAACTATTAACCCTTAACTACTAACTTTTATAACTATAATGTTACTCTCTCAATATCTGATCACAAAATTTTAACACGGAACTCTAAACATGGCCTCCATTTTTATATCTTAACATACTCTAAAAAATATGGGGAACATATTTTCCTAAATTTAAATATCCCAGTCACTCTATGATAATTACCACCTTTATTTTGTTCCAAAAATAGTGACTTGACCGGGGAAACTTCAAATAGATCAATCCATCAATATCCATTATCACTTCATCAGTATTTGGGTATAATAATTTCTTAAGACTAATGAATTTAATTGATTTGATAAAAAAATTGAATCATCAAACATAATTGAATTTCACACAAATTTTATTTGAAATCACATTCAGGAGCAACATCTTTGGGATCTAATATTCCATAGTATTTTGATTATCCAGATAGAGAATAAATGCTTCATTAACCTCTTCCCTTTCATTAATCACTCATAAAGATCATGAAGATTGATCATATTTTTCTTCCACTTCTAGTATCATTTCTTATAATTTCAAGAAATCCATACTTTGTTACTTCTAAAGAATCCTCAAGACTTATTGACTCTATATTCTAAGAACTCACCATCAAGACTGAGGTTCCTTTTTTCTCCTTATGATAATATTTTTCTTTAGAATTCTCATTTTAGGACATGATTTTTCATATGATAACACTTATGATTCAAAAAATATACCCCAGTACTTTTCTTATTTTTATATTATTCTTCCAAATATTTCTCCTTTCTACTAGTTTCATTTGGGTCCCATACCAATTTACTCAATCTTATGATTTCTGAAAAATATCTCATCTTTTGAACTTAACATAAATAATAATTTACAAAGAGTAACAATGAAATTTATGTATTTATGATCATCAAAGAAACATATAATTTATGGTTCTCCTTCTAAATTCCCCTTTAAAAAATTCGAAACATATTCAAATATAAATACCTAACATGAGAGTTGAATACACATACAATAATTTTTCAAAATTTGAGTTAATTTGGCACAAATTGAAACTTCTAGAATAAATCATTCACCACTATTAATCTTATGGATTCAAAATCACATACTACCTTTACATATTCTTTCCAACCTCCAGCTTGATCATTCATGGATTTACATTATTCATCCACATAGTTAATCTTATCCATAATCCAAACTTTGATTTGAAATATCCCAATCCTCTTCTTATCTTTTGTACGATGAAACATATAGGAATTCATATTTTCAGAACCTATAGATATTCATCTTCATTGAAATTGTTGTTTAACATCCATACATGTAACATCTAAAACATCACCTCTAACTATATCATAAAAACATTCACCATACTAAACCAAATCCTCTTAATAATTGTTGATAAAAAATAAAACATGTATTTAATGATTTAATAATTCCATCAATTCTTCATGTCGGTTTCATAAACAGAATATTTTTATTATTTCTCAAGAGATGATGAGGGTTTTAAGTGATGGTTTATATGTACTGACCTAGCCCTAGATACTCTAGAGCTAGTGTCCTAAACTAAATACATTGAAATTATTACAAGGAATCAACCCTTGATGGAATGATAAGTTTAGTAGTCTTGGTAAAATAGAAACATAAATTATTATTCTATTAAAAATTGATACACTAATTACAGTATATGTTTTTCTTCTACAAAAAATAAACAGCTTCAAGGATAACTCTAATCTATATAGTTTATTCATGCATACAATTCATTGTAATCTTCTTTGATTCATAGGGAATGAAACATAAAATGGGTGATATCAAATTCTTAGTAAGGGGAATAATATAGCGCAATAAATATTGAATCAATGAGAGTAATAATTATGAAATGGTAAAAAAAAGAACCCACATATCATATAATCAAAAAACTGAGAATGAACTGAATAAAAAATATGGAAAGGTAATAACTAGAAATACATGTCATTAAATAACTATATAAAGAAAATATAAATATTGAAATATAATAAACTAAAACACAATCCATTTATTCAATTAACTGAAAGTGAAATATATCCATAGATATGCCGATGCAAAATATCATGGATGAATAATAACTAAAAATACTATGTGGGAAATTGATTTATTATCGTACATCATTCCTCAAACACATAAAAACATATTACTTTTAATACCATTCAAAATATGGTTTAAAAATAAGGTTAGAATCCCATTTGAACAATTATTCATCTAATGAGAACCTGTCAATACATTAAGGAGATATATAATGTCCAGGCTCTACCCATCATTGCTAGTCCAAATCATTCCTCATATTGAATAATCCAAATAAGTAATATGCCTTATGAAACATCCATATTGAATGAGAAATATGGATTTTAAACTAATTTCCCCATAAATCCATTAATTGTCAAATTAGGCACTCTGTGTAAAATGGTATATGGTTTATGAAATAGTAATATCCATGAAAAATGAAATGGATAGTAATGGTAAATTCAATGTTCAATAATCATAGAAAAATTGAATAATTGTAGGTGATGAAAAAATAAATCCAAGATTTTAATGTTGATTTTATCCTATTTCAAATCAATAATAAACCATCTAGAGGAAGAATGTAGATGGTATCAACAAAAAAAATCCCATGTAGGGTAAAATATAGGGTTTTTTTCATTGATGAAATAGAAGAATAAATTTTAAAAATATTCTGGAGGAAAATTTCCTTGTCCTTTGAAAAAAAATGTGAAAATATTTTTCATTGAAAACCCCTTTTAAAAACATTAAAGAAACCCCTTTAAACATGAGAAAGAGACATCAATTAAATGGAAGCGGGTGCATCTGTAAATATAGTACAAGGTAAAAATAATATTCCTTTTGTATAGAAAAAGGGTATAAAATTCCTTGTTAGGAAAGAGACAAGAAGATTACTTTAAAAATATTGATAGAATAAAAAAAGGGTAAAAATGAATTTAATAAAACATTTTGAAAACATTTTTTAAAACCTTCTAATAAAACACGGTTTTTATAATAAAACAGGTTCTTTGAATTAAGAGATATATACAGTTAGGTTTTTAAAAAAAAATTCTAAAAACATATTAATACCGAAGAGTTGAAAAATGGTACCAAAAATTAAACAAATTCATGAATACCCATAGGATAATGAAAGGTTTTATTGAACAATAGTTATATAATTTCCTTTAATGGAATTTACATTGAAATATCATTAAGATTAGTCTTGAGGAAAATCATATTTAATCATCCCAAAGTGTTGCATACCACTTTGATACATTTATAATCACAACCTTATGACAGAGTAATATTGAATTAATTTAATAATATAATGAGAGTAATTAGATTCATGATATAGTATTTTAATGGAAATATATACATAATATAAAAGAAAGTAGGTGCGTAACAATACAATATGCCTCAATGAGATGAAATTCATTACATAGGAATCGAAATACCCAAAAGTGATAATCATAAAATGAAACATCTAAATATTATAGTTATCCAAGCCTTTTACATATAACATTACATGATTTTAAGAAAAATTAATCATCAGAGTATAAGCTAAGGATTGTTATGTCTAGTGACATGGAAGACTAGGTACATATAACATAATACATGGGGATAAAAAAACATCTTTATTTAATCTCTATAAATATCACCTAACATCCTTTGAGCCCTTATATATACGTATGGTACCCTAGGGAACACAAGAACAAAGGGATGAGCTGAAAAACATAGTAAAGGAATGCACATAAAGATATATATTAAGCACAAGAGTTATGAGCCATGATATAATAATATCCAAAACATGGAACATATGAAATCATACCATATAAGAATAGGATCATATAAACATGGAATCAAATTAATGTGGCAGAATCATAAAACATTTCTTTAGTACGGGTCAAGGCTAATTGCCAATCCCATTTCCCATTTTAGTACGGGTCAAGGCTAACTGCCAATCCCGTTTCACATCGCAAATCATGAGACTTAACTTTACCCAATGCATTGGAGCGCTATATGGGCACACCCATATCAAAAATTTAATGAATATTATTTCCACATAAACATTTTTACCATATAAATAATCATACATAATCAACCATACATAAACATAAGGGTACCCATGGAAAAAATTGGGTACCACAGTCATGACATAAAGCAAAACCAATGGGTGTATCATGAAAGTGTCCAAGAAAGAAAGGGATTAGAATATTTATGGAAGTTCATAAGGTAAAATAGGCATACAAAATGGTATGTTGTGTCAAACATAAGTGACAAAATATAATAAATTCATTTGAGAAACATTAGTACTAAAACGTTTTTGTACCGTTTTAAGGAAAATAAAATAGAGCTTATAAAATAGTAAAGAGGATATTATTTTATATAAAACCAGAATTTAACCAAGAAGGTTTAAATAATAAAAATAATTATTTTATAAAGACAATGGTTCCTTAAAATAGAGGATAGAGTTCACTTGAAATTGGGGAAAAAATCAGGAAGTCCCTTTTCAATGAGTGTGCTTATTGGGAAGTATCGAGGATGGATTCACATAAAAGAATGTATATCTAGGAAAGAGAATGAGAGATGTATCTTGGAACATGAGTTTGGAGAATATAAAAATAATTTAGAAGTTTTACATAAAAAGAAAAGACAACTGCATTTTGGTAAAAACAGAGATTGAGCAACCTGAAGGAATAAAGGAAGTTCAGGTAGAATTCATTACGGTTTATCGGCATGGTATCGGGTATAACTAAGAGGGATTGATGATAGAGATAAGGGGTTTCCCATAACTTATAAAACATTAGGTAAGTATGGTGGATGTGTGAAAACATACCCCATCATTTGATATTACACATAAAAAGAATAGCATAGAGGACAATCTTGATTCAGAGAGAAATGGAGAGGATCCCTTACCTTACATTTGATGGTGTTCTCCACTTGTTAATATAGAACTGAATAAACAAATTAGGCTTATTAATTCATAAGTACATAACATCTTATATATTTAATTGATTTATTATAACCCTTTTCAGTTCATTCATGGCCTTCTTGATTAGTTATAATGTTCAATTTCATTGTTCGGGCTCGTTTGTTTACCTGGTTTTAAAATATCAGTTCACTTATATTCATGTACGGATAAACATGGAAGATAGAAGTGGTTTTCCAGAAATGAATTTATATGATATTAGTGAAAATCCAGGAGATTAAATGGTTTTAAAGGTAATTTGGTTACTTATATTGAAGGAGAACAATTATATAAAACCATAGTGACAACCGTTTTTGTTAATCAGTGGGTTTGATTAGAAAGAACAAGATTTTATTTATAACGTAATACCATTTGAAAAAAAGGATTATAGAACTAAAAATAGGATATATTATATATATAATAATCTTGTTCAACCATAACATATGGTTTCATGACCCGAATTAATGATTATAATAGAAATTGATAAATTGTTGTCCTTGAATGTGCTAAATTTGCATATCTGAAACACTGCTTTCATTTCATTCAAATAAATGGTGTGGAAAGGAGATAAGATAATGAAATATACAATTAACATTAAAACATTCTAGTATATGTATGTTATTATAATTATCATACTATTATGGTGACGGGAGGTGAGGAAAGAAACAAAACGAAAAAAACTTAAAAGAAATGAAAGAATTAGAAAGAGGTATTTACCTCATGACACTTCCTCCTTTGAGAACCTATTAAAAGGGGAGGTTTTTGTATTTTGAAGAGGCTAAGAGATTTTGGACATGGGGTAGGACCGTGGGGAGAGGATTGGGTAGAATATTGGTAAGGCATAAGGCTTGAGAGGACTGAAGAGAAGAGGGATTGAGGGGGGGGGGTTAATAGTGGAGGAGAGAGGGGGATTTCTCAATATAAAATTCATTAATCTATTATTTCCAAAGAAGACAATGAATAGTTAGTATTCCTTGACCATGAATAGTAATTTTATCATGTGAGCCTGAACCAAGTGGGATTACATCAGCAGAACATCATACAAGAATCTATAATTAGCTTATTTAGCTTATTTTATAAATTATGGCATTTTACTGTTCATAAAAGATTCAAGTATTTCTGAAAAATTCCAAAAATTCACTATAAACATTTTTCGATGTGTAGAATATATAAAATGAAGTCCATTTTTCAAAAATAATTTTCTAAATATTATTATATTAATATTTAATTAAAATCATAATTTATTATCAAAAACCGGTTTTAAAACATTCATTTACTTATTCTAAAATATAGGTACATCATACTTTAACTTGAATAATAATTATGTATTATCATATGTGATGTTACTATTCATTTGGGTATATCACTATTTATAAGGGTATGTTACTATTCATTAGGGTAGGTTACTATTCACCAAAAATTACATTTTTCTTATTAGACTCTAAATAACATACTGATTGAAAATGTGTATGTTAGATTCTCGAAATTCCAAACACAAAATTGAAAAAATAATGTTTAAAAATCACTTAGAACTTAGTAGTTCATTATGTTTTTTTTTTCAGGTTATTTTCTGAAATCTTTATAAGAAGTGAGTTTCTATTGAAAAACATCGGGTCTTTACATTCTCCCCCCTTATGAAATTTCACCACTGAAATTTTATTTTACATTCTAAGTAAAAAACAGGTAGGGTTAATTTTACATCATCGCATATTCCATTTCCCATGTTTCCTCTTCGTACTTATGGTTTCACCATTGTACCTTGACCAGATGAGTAGTCTTGTTGCGTAAACATTGTCTCTATGATCCAAGATCTACACTGGATGATTCCCGTAATAGATATCATCCTCCAGTTGTTCCACCTCTGAAGAGAGTGCATGTGAAGGGTCTGGTATGTACATCCTTAAGAGGGATACATGAATGACATCATGTACTTTGGACATGGTAGGTGTATGTGCCAGTCGATAGGCCAAAGCTCTATCTCGATTAAGTATTTTTATGGGGATGATGTACTTGGGACTTATATTTCCTTTCTTTTTGAACCTCATGACCATCTTCCATGGAATTATGCATAGAAATACCATGTCTCCAACACTGATCTCAAGGTCTCATCATCGGTTATCTACATAACTCTTCTATTAACCTTGGGATGCCTTGATATGTTGTTGAATAATTTTCATCTTCTCCACCATTTATTCATCCATTTCAGGTACTATAATCTTACACTCACCGAATTCATCCCAACACACTAGTGTTCTACACCTTTTCCCAGAAATGGCATCATATGGTGCCATTCAGATGCACGAGTGGAAACTGTTGTTGTATGAGAATTCAACCAGTGGAAGATGTTGGTCCCATCATCCTTTGAATTCCATAGAACACTCTCTCAACATGTTTTCCAGTGTTTGAATAGTTTTCTCAGATTGACCATCAGTTTGAGGATGATAGGCCATACTAAAGTTCAGTTAAGTACTTAGATCTTGTTGGAGAATTTTCCAGAACATCGAGGTGAATCTCAGATCACGATCGGATACAATAGATAGTGGTGATCAATGTATCCTTACCACTTATTTGATGTAAATCCACACAAGTTGATCCTATGAGAAATCCTCTTGAACCACAATAAAGTGAGTTATCTTTTTAAGATGATCCACAACGACACGTATAGCATTATTTTCTATCGATGTCCTTGGATGTCTAGTGATGAAGTCAATGGTAATAATATCCCACTTCCATGATGGTATGGGTAGTGGTTGCATCATCCCCTTAAACATTTGACTCTCAGCCTTCACTTTCTTACATACCAGGAACTTTGATATATATTCAGCAATCTCCCTTTTCATATTATCCCAACAAAAGTTTTCTCAGAGATCTTGATACATGTTTGTGCTCCCGAGGTTGATAGAGAAGGTTGAGATATGTGAATAATTCAGAAGATCCTTCTTTATCTCTCGATCAAATGGTTCAAATAATCGTAACACAAATATTACAATTCCTTTCTCATCAATTTTGAAATTGGAGGATTTACCATTTTTAACAGCTTCCACCCTTTTTTGAAATTCTACATCATTTATTTGACCAACCTTTATTTTCTCTAAGAGGGATGGTTGAGAAATCATTTGTGAAAGGATTGATGATGTTCTTCCCTTAATGATTCCCGTGTCTATCCTTTGCAAATCTAAGAAGATCAGATCCTTTTCAATTCTCATCATTGATAAAAATGGAGGATCTTTTCTACTTAAGGCATCAGCCACCTTGTTAGCCTTACCAGGGTGGTAGTGGATTGATCAGTCATAATCCTTGATGTGCTCTATCCATATTCGATAGTGCATATTAATATATTTATGTGTGAATATATATTTTTGGCTCCTGTAGTCAGCATATATCTCACACTTCTCCCCATAGAGATAATTCCACCATATATTCAATGCAAAGATCACCACCTCCAACTCAAAATCATGCGTGGGATAGTTTTGCTTATGTATTCTCAGCTTCCTTGAGGCATAAGCTATCACTTTATCATTATTCTTTAGCACATAACCTAATCCTTTCTTAGAAGCATAACTATAAACCAAAAAGAGTTCTCTAGTTGAAGGGAGTGTGAGTACTGGCGTAGTGATAAGCCTCTTTTTGAACTCCTTGAAACATTCTTCACATTCTTATGTCAATAAAAACCTTACTCCCATCCATGTCAGAATTCTCATTGGTTTTGATAATCATGAAATGTTCTTCACAAATCATCGATAATACCCAGCTAGACCCAAAAAGATACAGATCTCTGTTACAGAAGTTGTCTTGGGCCACTCTTTAATTGTCTTTGTCTAGGATGGGTCCACAAAATATCCCTTTTCTAGTGACAACATGCCCCAAGAATGATACTTCATCCATACAGAACTCACATTTACTATACATTGCATACAAATTCTCCCTTCACAAAGTCATTAACCCACTATTCAAATTCTCCTCATGTTCCTCCTTGCTCTTGGATTATATTAGAATATCATCAATAAATACTACCACTAATTTGTCGAGGTAATATCTAAATATTATATTAATTAAATCAATGGAAATTGATAGATAATTAGTGAGTCTAAAAGGAATCACTATGAACTCATAGTGTCCATACCTCGTTCGAAAGGCAGTCTTGGGAATATCTTCCTTCCTCACCTTTAATTGGTGATATCCTGACTGAAGGTCCCCCTTAGAGAAATAACAGGCCCCACGAAGCAGATCGAACAAGTAATCTATTAGTGGAAGGGGATACTTGTTCTTTATCGTGATTTTATTGAACTCATGATAATCAATACAGTGGTACATTGATCCATCCTTTTTCTTGATGAAGAGGACCGGTGCACCCCACAGTGAAGCACTCGGGCGTATAAAACCCTTCTCCATATTATCCTGTAACTATTCTTCATCTCTTCCAGTTCTATGGTGTCCATTTTGTAAGTTGTCTTTGAGATAGGCAAAGATATAGGGATAAGATCAATTGAGAACTCAACTACTTTGTTAGGATAAAGACCAGGCAACTCTTCAGCGAATACATTAGTGTAATCCCCCACGATGGGCATGTCTTCAAGCATGACGATATCCTTTGTCTCAATCATTTGAGCTAGATATTCTTTCCCCATAAGGAAACAATATCCACACTTGAGATGAATATTCTAAAACAGATTCATCTTCCTACTTACAATTGTAAAGAATTAAGGGATGCTTCGGGATGTGAAAAGTGATCTCCCTTTCCCGACAGTTGATGTTGGATTTATATAAATATAGCCAATCCATGACCAAGATAGTGTCGAACTTTACTAAATGAATTATGACGATATTTTCTGGGAGGTTCAGTTCACAAAAATTAACCGAGGACGAGTTATAAACCATGGATGAAACAAACTCCCCGTTCACTATTCTCACATATAACTTTTCCTCCAAATTTTGAGGTGGTGTTTGAATATTTATAAAAAACTTTCATGATATGAGAGAATGTGTAGAACCATAATCAAATAGTACGTTTTCTATTCTTTAATGAATAACTAGCATACCTGTAACCACATCACTGTCCAGATCCAACTCAGTAGTAGTGATATCAAAAGACCTTCCTTGTCTCTTTGGAGGTTGTTACAGATTGCCTCCGACAACCCTCATCTTAGGGAAATTGTTTGCATAATACCCATACTCCTTGCAGTTGTATCACTGCACTACAGGCTGAGTGTTGACTTGAACCTTCCTTTCTTCTTCCACATTCGTGGTATTCTTCATATCCTAGATGCAGTTCATAGCCAGATGACCAAAATTTCCACATTTGAAGCAATTCTTGGTTCCCTATAGATAGTTACCAGGTTGCTTCTTCCCAAAGTGTATGCAAGGGGAAAATTCATGATTCTTTCCATCATGGGATTTGTTCAATGAACCACCCATATTTTTGTCCATTTTTCACTTATTGTCACTAGGACCATGAGACCACTGAGAGTCTCTGGTATCTATTTCAACCTGGAGGTCACAATGGACAATCTTCTCATAATTTCCAAAGTCTTAAATTTCCAACACCTTTTGTACACTTGCCTTTAGTATGATAAAGAAGAGATCCACCTTGATTTCAGTGTTAATGACAAAGCCACAGATGTACTTTCAAGCCTTGTAAAGTTTTCTTCATATGCCCCAATGGACTCATCTTCATTATGCTTAAGTCCGAGGAAGTCTCTTTCCATCTTGAGGCAGTGGGTTCGAGGAAAATAATTGTTGATAACATCCTTTTTAATTCTACCCAATCCATGGAATCAATTTCCTATTGGGAAATTGTATTATTAATTAGTGTCCACCACTGATCAGCTTCCCCATCAAAATAATAGACTTCCTGTACCACCTTCTCTTCTTCCGAGAACTAGAGGACGGATAATATCTTTTCAATGGAGTTAATCCATTATTCCTCGAGGAGGGTATCGGAAGATCCACTAAACATGGGAGGCCTTTGCTTCCTGAAGGATTCAATGAAAACTTGCTCTTTCCTTAGAGGAGGAGGACGTTCCTCATGATTGAAATTATTATTCATAACTTGATCCAGCTGATCAAGTACTATCATTATGTTTTGAGAACCGGCTCCTATCATATCAGGAATATCATTAGGGTAATCTTCACATTTTCTTTCACATTGGTTGTTGGAACGTGTTTTTCTATTTCCCGCCATTAACTAAGAAAAATAATGTATAATTAGAGGTCTTGAATACTAAACTATTGAGCATAAAAATGAAACTTTGAACATAAAAAGATAAACATATGAAAAGAAGTATATCCTAACATGTGATTCCTTAGGTTTATATCTAGGTTATCATTGTTCTATTTCTTATCATATATTCTTATTATCTTATTTTGTCCCCTAATAATTTTTTTTACTAAGATGATGAATCTACCAAAGCATATCCTCTGGGAGTGTCGTAATGAAGAGTGTATCAAGGCCCATTGTTGTGCACCAGTTTCAGTTCGAGTCTTGCTCAAAGTAGTACTTTCGTGTTTTACCCCTAAATACATTTGTGCCAGAGCCACCTATAACTGGTCGTATCTAGATAGTGATGTATTTTCTTGATAAACAACTTACTCAATACTCACCTAAATTTAGGACTATTTTCTTATACATAGTATCATCATTAAGGTTCTCACAAAGGTGAAATATTCATAATCTCTGAAAATAACTAGACCATCCTCTAATAACAACTATAGAGACCCTAACCTTTTATATATAACATTACATGATTTTAAGCATAATTAATCATCAGAGTACAAGCCAAAGATTGTTTAGTCTAGTGTCTGGGAAGACAGGGTACATATAACATAAAACATGGGGATAAAAAACACTTCTTTATTTAATCTACATAAAGAGGTCCTAACTTCTTTTTAGCCCATACATCTGAATAGGGTACCCTTGGGAACACATAAACAAAGGGATGATCTGAAAATCCCAGTAAGGGAATGAACATAAGGATACATCCTATGAACATGAGTTATGAGGCATGGTATAATGATATCCAAAGCATGGAACATGTGAAATCATATCATATAAGCCTAGTATCATATAATCATGGAATCATATAAATGTGGCAGAATCATAAAACATTTCTTTAGTATGAGTCAAGGAAAACCACCAATCTAGTTTCTCATTTATTATGGGTCAAGGATAACCGCCAATCCCGTTTCACATTGCATCTCAAGAGACTTAACATTATCCAATGAATTAGAGCGTTATCTGGGTGCACCAATCTCAAAATTTTAATGAATATTCTTTACACATAAATATTCTTACCACATAAATAATCATATATAATATACCATACATAAACATAAGGGTGCCCATGGAAAGAATTGGATACTACAGTCATGACATAAAGCATAACCAATGGGTGTATCATGAAAGTGTCTATGATAGAAAGGGATTAGAAAATTCATGCACGTTAATAAGGTAAAATAGGCATAAAATATGGTAATTGGTGTCAAATATAAGTGAAATCATATAATAAATTTATTTGAGAAACATTAGCATTAAAACATTTTTGTGTAGTTTTAAAGGAAAATACAATAATGATTTTAAAATAGTAAAGAGGAAATTCATTTATATAAAACCATAATTGAACCAAAAATGTTTTCATAATAAAAATAATGATTTTATATAGACAATGGAGTCTTAAAACAGAGGATAGAGTGCACTTGAAATTGGGTAAAAATACAAAAAGTTCCTTTAAAACGAGTGTGCTTATTAGAATGTATCAAGGAGGGATTCACTTAAAAGAATGTATATCCCAGAAAGTGACTGAGAGATGGATATTGGAACATGATTTTGGATAATATACATATAATTTATATGTTTTACATAAAAATAAAAGACAACTATATTTTGGAAAAAAGAATGATAGAGAAACCCGAAGGAATAAAGGATGTTCAGGTAGAATTCGTTACAGTTTATTGGCATGGTATCGGGTGTAACTAAGAGGGGTTGTTGAGGGATATAAGGGATTTATCGTCACATATAAAACATTATAGAAGTATGGGTAGGTGAAAAAAATACCCCATAATTTGGTATTACACATAAAAAGCATAACATAGAGGACAATCTTGATTAAGAGAGAAATGGAGAGGATCCCATAACTTAAATCGGTTGGTGTTATTCACATGTTATTAAAGACCTGAATAAAAACATAAGTCTTATTAATTCATAAATAAATAAAGTATTCTATATTTAATTGATTTATTATAATCCTTTTCTATTTATTCAAGGCTTTATTGATTATTTATAAGGTTCAATTTCGTTGTTCGGGCTCGTTTGTTTACAAAGTTTTAAAAGATTGGTTTGCTTATATTCAGGTACGGATAAACATGAATGATGAAAGTGGTTGTACAGAAATGAAGTGATATGATATTAGTGTCAATCCAAGAGATTAAATGATTTTAAAAATAATTTTTATAGTATTATTAAAGTCAAACTATTATATAAATCCATGGTGACAAGTGTTTTTTGTTAATCGGTGGGATTGATTACATAGAACATGTTTTGATTTATAACTTAATAAAATTCATACAAAATGATTACAGATATAAAAAAATCATATATTACATATATAATAATCTGGTTCAACTATAACAAATGTTTCCTTGACCACAATTAAATATTATAATTGAAATTGATCGACCGTTGTTCTTGAATGTGATAAATTAGCACATCTCAAACAGTGATTTCATTTCTGTCAAATAAAAGGTGGGGAAAAGAGATAAGATAATGAAATATTCCATTAGCATGAAAACATTTTAGTACATTTATGTTACTGGATTTATCATACAATTATGGTGAAGGGAGGTTAGGAAAGAAACAAAAATAAAAGAACTTAAAATAATTGAAGGAAATGGAAAGAGGAATTTACCTCTTGAGACTTCCTCCTTTGAGAACCTCTTAAGGGGAGATGTTTTGGTATTTTGAAGAGGCTATAATATTTTGTATGTGGGAGGGGGCCTTGGAAAGAGGTTAGGAAATAATATTGGAAAGGAACAAGGCTTGAGAGGAGTGAAGAGAAGAGGGAGTGAGAGGGGTTTTTTATAGTGGAGGAGATAGGGTATTTCTCAATATAAAATTCATTAATCTATTATTTCCCCACAAGACAAGGAATAGTGAGTCTTCCTTGACCATGAATAGTAATTTTATCATGTGATCCCAATCCAAGTGGGCTTACATATGCAAAACATCATACATGAATCTATCATTAGCTTATTTAGCATATTTTGTAAATTATGGTATTTCACTATTCATAAAAAATTGAAGTATTTCAGAAATATCCCAAAAATTCACCCTAACCATTTTTCAACGTGTATAATCCCAAAAATGAAGTCCATTTTTAAAAAATAATTTTCTAAATATTATTATTTTAATATTTAATTAAAATCATAATTTATTATTAAAAACTAGTTTTAAAACATTCATTTACTTATTCTAAAATATAGTTACATAATAATTTAACTTGAATAATATTTATATATTATTATATGTAAGGTCACTCTTCATTAGGGTATATCACTATTCATAAGGATATGTTACTATTCATTATGGTAGTTTACTATTCATAAAAAATTATGTTTTTCTCATCGGACTCCAAATAACGTACTGATTGCAACCGTGTTTGTCGGATTTTAGAAATTCTAAACACCGAAGGGACAAACTTATGTTTAAAATTCACTTATCACTTAGTAGTTCATTATGTTGTGTTTTTATGTGATTTTTTGACATCTTTATAAGAAAACAATTTCCATTTAAAACCATTAGTTCATTATAAATTCTAGGAAGATAAATGGATTCATAATATAGTATATCAAAATAAGAAGTAGTTACACCACACAAAATATGTAAGTGGTGAAAATATCATTTATCTCAGGAATATAAAAAGTGAGATTAAAGTTCTTACTATGTGTTTCCTTTCGGAAAAACGTACTTTAACATACTGTATAATAACATTATATTAATTTTATACATGATTCATAACCTTTTCATCTTTATAATTAATTTTGGTTCACTTATTACCATGTTTTATAAAACTAATTAATCAATTCAGTTTACATCAGTTGTTCTGACCAAATTCAGTTCATGTGTCAAAAAAAAATTGTAGGTCTACTATGTTCAAAGGGGTCATTATATAACATCTATAGAAAAAAAACCTGATATAATTATCATATTTATATGTAAATTATACTTTTAAAATAAATCATTAAATATGTTTTTGAAAAATGATTAAACGTTACAATCATGGAGACAGTAGGCCATATGTATGCATGATTAACATTCCAATTTTTAAATGATAATTGTGGAAAAGAGTTAAGAAACTAAAATATTTACTGAATTATAATTATATAATAAATAAATTTTTTTATTCATATATACTTATATATTTAATTTTGTGTTGTAAAAAGTAATCACAGCATATCTAGGAGGCAGTTGTCCACACATCCACGAATGATGTTATCTCTTTTAAAGTGTGTGGAAGGATAATAAAGACAAATATGTATGTATATATATATATATATATTTCGAGAAATTTAATTATGTCACTAATATGATATAGATGTTTTTTATGTATCATATGTTTAATTATAACCATAATTTAGACATTCCTTGTCTTGTGTGAATGAATCACATCACATTGAGGGGGTGGTAGTCCACACAATCTCAAAAGATATTATCATTTTAACATAAAATTGATATTATTAAATTTGTGTATTATAAAAGGTTTAAATAAGTATAAATACATAAAAATTATCATATTTAACATTAAAAACATATCTTCTATCATAATTTCTACCCTGAGATGTAGTAAGAGAAAATTGAACAATCATCGTTTCATGTGGCAAAATATCATCATTCACTAAAATAGTATGTTCTATTCCATTAGATAGAGGTGTGTGTATGTTTAGGTAAAAAAATTATTATAATAACATCCAAGAATCATTAGGATACTTTTTTTTTGTAAAATAATATTAAAAAATATTTAATGGGGGTGGAGAATGGAAATTAAACTAGAAAGATTTTGAGAAGACGTTACATCTTAATCGGGTAACTAATTTTAGTTTGAACTAAAAGATTTGTTGGAATGGTTTCTACCTAAAGGGGTGCTTCTGGTTCGATTATAAGGGTTATGGGGGACCATTTTGGAAGTTTGTTTCTGAACATAAGAGACTTGAGAGGTGTGGGGATGTGGGAGATGTGGTGGCCTTTTATAGGGAATGAAAATTACTCTCTTGGCATTTTTGAAAAGAAGTCAGGTGTATACATGTTTTTACCTAAAACAAATCCTAAAAATCCACCCAAACTCATTATTGGATGTTTCATAAATAATATATGGAAATCCAATGGGTGTTGGAATTGTTTTTAGGTAATTTTTAGACTTAAACATAGGGTTTTAATCCATTTTATTCCTAATTACACCTTAACCACTATAATTAATTTTAATCACTTTCACTGATCATTTTTCTCAAAAATTAAGTTGATATTATTAGACCAAAAATATCTTCTTTATTAAAATTTTATATTTTTTATTTTCAAAATTCAAATCACAGAAGTGTAAAATTTAGGATTAATGCAAATCTCACATATACACAGATAAACTGGTTTTTGAAGAAAAATGTTCAAAATATTGTTATGTTTTTATATTCAATTTAAAATTAAAGTGATAATAATTAAGTAAATTTTATTAATATATGTAAAATTTTTATAATTTTACATTAAAACATATTTATAATATAATTTATTACTAATAATTATTTAGACAAAAGAGCAGTTTTTAAAGAAAAGGCAGGATTTTTCATTATTCATTGAAAAATGAAATTTCTCAGAAAATTCCCAAATATTCATCCTAAGATAATTTTTTCATTATTAATTAAAAAATGAATTTTATTTTATAAAATTAAATTTATAGGAGTATCAAAATTATTATTGAAAATAATTTCACCATTAAAAGGTGAAAATTACCATTATAAAAATATAGGCTTATATGTGTAAAGTAGGGTTTGTTCTTATCTTATGAATATGAAACCTAATGGATGACTATATAATATATTTTATTGAATATATAATGTATATATTCAATTAAAATAATTATATAATTATAATTAATTTAATTTATTAGGGAAAAATAGCTTCGTGTGCATAAAAAAAATTTATATAAAAACATCCTGTTTATGTTCAATTGTTTCCTTTATTAATTTATAAGTAAGTTTTAACCTATGAAATAATATTTTATTATTATAAAGAATATATTTTCATAATTTATTTAATAATATTCATAACCACTAATATAATGTCTATGTTATATCATATTATATTAAATGATAATATTTTAATAAGACATCGTTGTTTGGTGAAACTAGGTGTTGCATATAACACAAGCTATCTATGAATGTTGCTCTTATATATTACTCAATCAATAGATGAATCTCACTCTTCAATATAAATAAATAAATCATGGAAGTTTTATCTAGATTGTAATGAAATCTAACTCAGTGCTTCATGCATTGAAATATAGAGAATATAGTCTAAATATGATATAAATTATCCTAATAATATATTACCTTAAGCACTTGGTGTCATGTGTCATACACACTATCAAATACAAAGATCTTACTTTAGTTTTCTTGGGGTCACATTCTCCCAAAATTTTTGAAATTGTGTCCTCACAATTTAAACTCAATCATAGTGATAGATTTTTTGATAACTCTTATGTTTGAAATCCCACATCATGGGAAGGGTTCATAAGTAATACTCTATAAAAGAGATATTGTAATGTACTAACGTCACAAGGAATAACAGGTAACTATGCCTCTAAGTATAAAAACATCAGTGGAAAGTAGAGATATGTTCATGGAGGGAAAACGTAATTATTTATAGAGATTTAATAAGGCCATCAATCATAAACAAGTGAATGATAAATGGAAAGTTGAGGGCCTCAAATCCATAACTCTATGATGATTTAGAATACCATTGGTTCAACAAAAATTTAGGTTTTGGGAAAACATTTTATTACAATGTTATTTTCCTAATTTTGAGTAATTATTTTTCTGACCAAGAAAATAAAAAAATATTCTTACATGATAGGTTACAGTCTCATATGAACAATCCTAACTTTTGTTTGTGCTTCAATAAATTTCTAATTCATCTCTTTACTCCCAAAAAATAATTAACAATAATGAATTTTTTATTATTTTCATTAATTCCGAAAGCACTAAAATAAACTTTTAAAGTATCGTAAAGCCTATAAAAGAGTGAAAAGTCTAACTATTTTTCTTTAACACTCATCTAAAACCAATATGGTTAATAGATTAATCTCTAATCCTATAAAGTGACCCTATTAGTTATTACTTGACAATTATTCATCAATTTTTTGATATAAAAAATGTAAAATTAAATAGTACATTTTTTAGGTTAGTGGTTGGTGTATAACCCTTATCATCCTTCAGTCATGGGTTCAAACCCCATGGCCTTTCTGGATTTTGAACGGTTGTTACCCGACTTATAGATTGTCCTTTTCTAAAACCCAATTAATATAATTACCAATATATATAATATGTAAATACTTGAAATTAGGTTAATCACTAAATAACATTTTAACTATGGTTTTCAACACAACCTCAATTCATAAACCCTTCATCCACATGGATTCTTATTTAGTCTGGGGTATATCCATAATATCAATTATACAGTTTCTAAATCATGAAACCTTATCATAAATCTAAAACTACTTAGGTTTAATCTTGACCATTCATTGTCATTATATATTCAAATACATCTTAATGGTTTGTAAAGAAAACATGGATTATCCAAATCATATACCCCGGGAGTGTCAGACGAGGTGCACAGTAAGACCCATTGTTATGTACCAAGTTACCCTGAGTGAGGCCAAGAACACCATGCTGGATTAGTTACTCCTAGATACATCTTTCACATATCCACTTCAATTGGTAGTATCCAGATAGGTATGTATTACTAGGAAGACCCAAATAATCTATAAATTACCAAAATTCTAGATTTTTATTCTATACTAATCCTCAAATTCTACTTTAGATTTATATTTTCTAATCATGGTTTTTCTAAATCTAGTTCCCATGGTTGTTAATAAAAATCCGTTGATATCAAATATAGCGACCCTGCCCCAGATAGTCCAGAGCTGGTTTCTGCTACTAAATATGTTGACATGATTACAAGAAATCAATCCTGGAAGGACCAAACAATTTATTAGTCTTGGTAAACCAGATACATATATTTTTATTACATTACAAATGGATACACTAATTAAAACATATTTTTTTCTTCTAAAAAAATAAATAGATACAAGGGAACTCTAATACATATAGTTTATTCCTATATATATTTCATAGTATGCTACTTCGATTCCTAGGGAATGAAACATAATAAGGGTGAACTAAAATTATCAGTAATGGAAAAATATAGAGGAATAAATATTGAATCAATGAGATAAAATATTTATGGAATGGAAAATAACTCAACGCACATACCATATAATCAATAATACAAGAAGGAACTAAATAAAAAATATGGAAAACTAAAATCTGGAAATGCATGTCATTCAATAAAAAAGATAAGGAAAAATAAATATGGAAGGGTAAGAAACTAAAACACAAGCCACCTAATCAACGAACTAAAAGTGAAATGTATCCAAATATATATCGACGCAAAATCTCATGGATGAATAATAATTGAAACTAATATGAATGAAATTTATTTCTTATCATAAATCAAGTCTTAGGCACATTAAAACCAATTACCATCAAGACCGTTCACAAGAAAGTTTAAAACTAAGGGTAGAAACTCATTTTCACAATTATTTGTCTCATGTGAACCTATCAATACATCGACGATCTTTATAAAGTCCAGGATCCATCCATCATTTCCAATCAAAATCATTCCTCATAATAAATAATCTAAATAACTAATATGCCTCATTTAACACCTACATTGAATGAGGAATACGTATCTATCAAAAATCCCATAATTAATCACATAATTGTCAAAGTATTCATCGTATCTAAAATGGTAAAAGGTTTAGAAAATATTAATATTCATGAAAATGAAATGGATGGTAAGGGGAAATTCAAGGTTCCATGATCATATGAAATTGAATAATTCAAGGTGATAAAAAAATCAAGAAAGTGAATTTCAATACTATCCTTGGCCAAATAAATAATAATCCATCCAGAGGAAGAATAAGGAGGGTATCAATACAACAAATCACAAGGGGGTAGAATAGAGGGTTTCTTCCATTAACAAAATAGAATAAAAACTTTTAAAATATTATTTCATAATAAATTATTTGATTTTGATAACCATTTAAAAAATATTTTTCATTGAAAATCCTTTTTAAAAATAATTTAAATATAAACCATTTAATCTCTGGAAGGAGAATTCAAGGAAATGATGGAGGGAACATTTGTACATGTCGTATGAGGTAAAAAGAATATTCATTTTGTATGGAAATTTTTTTAGAAAATTCCATTATAGGAAAGAGACCATAAGACTCCTTTGAAACCATTGTTAAAAGACAGAAAGGATAAAAATGGGTTCACTAAATCATTTTAAATTTCCTTTTAAAGCCTTTTAATGAAACACTATTTTTAGAATAAAATAGGATCTTCGACTTAAAAGAGATATAATTTCGGGTTTTTAGAAAACATTTTCTACAATCAACTATATAAAAAATGGTGGAAAAATGGTACCAACACATGAAAATGGTCATGAAAAACCAAAGAATAAGGAAACAGTTTATTGAAAAATGGTCTTATAATTTATTTTAAGTGAAATTCCATTAAAAGATAATTAAGATTGGTCTTGAGGAATATAATCTTTAAACATACCAAAGTGTCCCATATCACATTGAGACATTTTAAATAATAAACTCTTAAAGGAGTAATATTTATTTAATGAAATAATATCATTAGAGTAATTATATTCATGATATAATATTTTGATGGAAATATATACAACATATAAATGAAAAATGGTTCATAATAATACAATATGCTTCAATGAGATGAAATTGAGACAAAACCCATTATGTATGAATTAAAAGATCCAACCATGAATATAACCAAATGGAACATCTAAATATCATGAAGATAAATTAATTTATGATATAATTTATCAAAATATGTAGTAGGTACATTACACAAAAGAATTAAGTGGTGAATATGACATTTATCTCATGAATGTAAAAATTAATATGCAAGTCCTTAACTTGAGTTTCCTTTTAGGTGAACAAACTTTAAATTTTTATGTAATAGAATTTTGTTAATTTTATACATTCTTCATAAACATTTTCATGTTTATAATTACTTTTATTTCAGTTATTACCATGTTGTATAGAACTACCAAATGCCAACTCTTTTTTTTCATTTCCAGAATAAAGAACCACCTTTTTGGCTAAGTGGGAACCTTAAAACTTCCACCATAACAAGAACATACAAAACAAATTAAACCATCCAAAAAAACATAACACCATACAAAAAGCATGATGCTCCAAACCAAAGCGCAAATCACGCAGACAAATTCAAAAACATCAAGCCAGCACAAGTCAGCATTCACTATGAGACCCTTGAGCAGCGCACCCAACACACCGGTCACCATCATGGGCTTCCCAAACCCTAATGATGGCGATGACCCGATAATCATCGACGACATCATCCTCTTAAACACCACCATTTCACATCCAACCTCTGCTAGAACACACTTCTGATCCAATCCTCCTTCGCGAAGAATTGGTCACCCAATTGGCATAAAAAACTTCAACAAATACAAATTCACAGGAACAAGACCATCACCGAGGAACCACGCCCCAAATGAAATCAAATCCTCAACCCAAACACAAAATCAACAAGATCCAGACCATCCCATCGCCAAAAACATGATTTCAACATCACAACCACAAACCCGCATCCAAAATCAAAATAACAGCAATGATCGAAGATAAAAAACCACCACCAGAGCACTAGAAGGTAGCCTTGCTACAGATCCCATCGCTGCCAACTAAAACACCTAACACAACGAAACCCTCAGTCGCGGCCATCATCACATCGCCATGGAACCCTATCTGGCGATAAGGGAACAAGAAACGGTGGGCGATATGGTCGAGTGCGAGGAGGAATGCCGCATCAAAGGTGAAGAAAGAGATGACGATGTGGTGAAAACCCAGTTCACAAAGCCCCTTACAAGCTCATCAAAAAGCCCTGGTATAGAACTAATTATTCAATTAAATTTATGTTGGTTATTTTCGCCAAATTCAGTTTATGTGTTAAATCAATTATTGTTGGTCTACTATGGTCAAGGGGGTCATTATTTAACATATCTAGAATAATAATAATGACATTATTATCATATGTATTCATCAATTATACTTTTAAAATCAATAAATAAATATGGTTATGAAAAATGATTCAATGATACTATTATGGAGATGGTAGGTCGTACGTACGCATGAGTAACATTCCCATTTTTAAATGATCATTCTAGAAAGAAGGTAAGTAACTAAAGTATTTACATAATGATATTTACATAATAAATACTATATTATTTAGTCATATATACTTATATATAGAATTATTAGATGTAAAAGGAATCACATAATGTTGAGGAAGCGATAGTCCACATGTCCACGAATGATGTTATCTCTTTTAATGTGTGTGGAAGGGTAATAATGAAAATGAAATATTTTTATATATATATTTATAGAAATTAAATTAGGTAATTAATATCATATATATGTTTTTTTGTCTCATATGTTTAATTATAACCATAATTTATACATATGATGTCTTGTGTGAACAAATCACATCACATTGAGGGGGCAGTAGTCCACACCTCATCAAACGATGTTATCATATTAATATAAAATAGAATGTATTAAATTTATATATTAAATTTTTTTTATACATGTATAAATACATATTAAATATATTATTTAAAATTAAAAACATATGTTCTATCAAAATGGCCACTATGAGAGGTGGTAAGAGAAAATTGAACAAATCATTGTTTCGTGTGGCAGTAATTCACCATTCATAGGAACAATACGTTCACATCCGTTAGATTGTGGTGTATGTAATTTTAGGTCGAAAAAATATAATAAAAACATCATACTATCAGGAGAATACTGGTTTTACTATAAAATAATATAAAAAAGAGATTTTAGGTGGTGGACAATGGAAATGAAACTAAAAATCTTTAGAGAAGACGTTACATCTTAATCAGGTAACTACTTTTTGTTTGAAACAATAATTTTGTTTAGATTTTGTGCCCCAAGGGATTATTTAATATCTATTAGAGGTATTATGTGGGACTATATGCATATTTCATGGTCAATCGTAAGATATTTTAGAGGCATGAGGAAGTGGGGATGTGGTTTCCTTTTATAGGGAAAGAAAATAACTCACTTGAAATTTTTGAAAAGAAGTTAGATGTACACATATTATTTACTGAAAAAGTCATAAAAACCACAAAAAAACTCATTAATTTAAGGTTAATTTATGAAATATGGACAAACAATGTGTGTTCGACAAGTTTCCAATTTATTTAGGCCATTAACCATAGGTTTTATTCCATTTTTAAAACTAATTTCAACTAACTCATTGTAATTAATTTTAATCACTTTCACAAATCATTTTTGTAAGAAATTAATTTGATACTTTTATAAAAACATATTATATTTATTAAAATGGTGTATTTTAGATTTTCAAAATTCAAAACACAGAACCTGAAAATTATAATTAATTCTAATCTTATAGACAGACGGATTAACTTGTTTTAGTAGAAAAATGTTGAAAGTATTGTTATGTTTTTACATTAAATTTAAAATTTAAATAAATTATATTGAACTAAATTGACTTAATAAATTTAATATTTAACTAATTTTTCCTTAAAAATAATTATAATATCATTTATCATTAATAATTATTTAGAAAAAAATGCAGTTTTTAACTAAAATGCAGTATTTTTTACTATTTATCGAAAAAATGAAGTTTCTCAGAAAATACCACAAATTCATCCTAAGATAATTTTTTCTTCAAAAATTTAAAAATTAATTAAATTTTAACAAATTAAATTGAAAATAGTGTCAAAATTAATATTTCAAATAGGTTTTCTATTAAAAGGTGATAAAATTGCCTTTATAAAAAAATAGGATTTTATGTGTAAAATAGGGTTTGTTCTTATCTTATGTATATAAAACCTAATGGATGAATATAAAACATATTTGATTGAATATATAACATATATATTCCATTAAAATAATTAACTAATTGGAATTACTTTAATTTATTACGGCAAAACTGCTTCTTGAGAATAAAAATATTTTTATATAATAACATTCCGTTTATATTAAATTTGTTCTTATATTCATTTATAATTAATTTATAACCTATGAATTAATAGTTTTTTATTATAAACCAGATATTTTGATATGTTAGTTAATAATACTCTTAAATGGTAACATAAATGCTAGGTTATATCATATTACATTAAATAATGGTATATTAATAATACATAATTGTTTTGTGAAACTAGGTCTCGCATACAACACAACCAATCTAAGAAGTCCGCTCTTGTGTGTAACTCAAGCTATAGAGGATGTTCTCTCTTGTGTGTAAATCAAGCTATCACAAAATGTATCTCTTGCATATAATGAAAGATAACTTGGTGTTTCATGAGTTGAAATATGTTGGATTTATTTAAAATATATTATAAAGTATTCATATAATATATTACCTTATGTGCTTGGTGTCTCATGTCATACACTCTACCAAATAAAAGTTTATTATATTAATTTTTTGTGGTGTCACGTCATGGATATAAAGGTATGATACTGAACAATTATTGAAATCTTATGGAATTTCAATTAATTGTTATTTTATAGAAATATAATAATTCTCTATCTGTAGATGTTTTTATATGGATTTAGGGTTCGAAGAGTTTACTATTGTGAGGCAAATGAGGTTGTGTTAGATTATTATATGTGTTCCACTCATACTAAAGTGGGGGTTTGGTCATGAAAGATAAGTTATTATCTAGGTATATGATACCAATTTAAACATTTAGGTGGGTTAAAGAGTTTCATAGTGAGAGTTCATGGGTCAATAAAATTTTGGTAATGTGAAATAAGATGATTCATTTGATTCAATATTGTTAGAATCATAGAGGTGATTAAATGTGGGAAAAACTTCTAGGTGGTGGAATAATGCCCAGATTTCTATATTTTTCCTTTTAATCTTGGTGAAATTTTATGTTATACTATAATTTAGGGATCAATTAATGAATTGTGGATTTTGTCTTGTATTTTGTGTATATGTACTCCCTTATTTAATCATGTATCATTCTTTTTTAAGTTTTATATCTTATTGAGATTAACATGATGAGTTGCGGATGAGCATTATTGAAGGTGCATATTCTACAAAATATCGTCGGAAAACATATATTGAAGTCAGGTATTTTTTATTTTCAGGTTGTGAGGATGATATTAGTCTATTTAAAGATGAGAATTTTGGATGGTGTATATATTTCAATGGTCATGGAATTATAGTTTTTATGTTTTTTTATTCTTAGGGGTACTTTATTAAATTCAAAAATAAAGGTGGGAAATTGTGATTTTATTCAGTAAATTTTCCTAATATTTTTTATGGTTCTATTAATCATAAAATGTAGAGTTTACCCTAATTTGGATGTATGGAATTTATTAGAATAGTTTTAAATTGTAACACAATTTATATCTTAAATAAAAATAATTTAAAATGTTGTAGATGAACATTTAATTTTTAGGAGAAATGGTTAATTGATGATTTAAATGATTTTATAAAATTTTTCTAATGACACATTTGATTCTATAATGTAGAGTTTTCCTTAGTTTGTCTATTTAGTGTAATTTAGAGAACCAGTAAATTTTTATATATTTTTTAATTAATAAAGTTTTGGTGATTTTTTGATTTAAATTTCTATATTATCATATCTTAAACTTGAATTCCATTTGTGTTGTAATCCATGATGTTTTCTACACCATTTAGTTGCAATGATAGTTTGGCTTGGGATTTGGTCCCCACTAGAGTCTTCCTTTTAATATTAGCCTATACATATAATAAGAGGCTCTCAAATCCTAATTGTTGGTATAAATTTCATGGGGAATATTTATAAAATATGAGGATGAATATAGAGGATCGATTAGACCCTTTAAGGTAGGATCATTGACATCCTCACTAATTTTGTTTATGTATTTTTGTAGATGCATGAATGTTTTGATATATAGTTATTTATCATATTTATTAGAAATGTATTTTTAAATTAGAAAATCAAATGATGTGTTAATCATCCATTGATTACATTTAATGAATTAAAATTTGGTTGTTCAACTGGCCAATACATGGTCACCTATATGGCGTTAGTTTCAACTACTACAATTTCTTGTCTTGATAAGGTTCATGATGATTTTTGAGAAAATGAGGCATCACCACCAACCATGGTAGTGACTGATGATGAGTATTTCAGATATAGGGAATACTTATTCCAAGGGATAAAAGAAATAATACAATATTTGAATGGTAGACCTATATAATAGAGGATTTCAATAAGTCTAGAATTTGGGTATGTGGTTTTTATTATTAATATAAATCGTCTATATATAGATATTAAGAAGGAATTGATGTATGAATAGGACAATAATAATGGTCACAGTCATTAATGAGTATGAGACATAGAAAGAGTTAAAGAGAGAGTTGGAGGGATTCATGAACATAGTTCATACCCCCTACTATATTTTAAGGGAAAAAACTAAAATTATAGGGTTTGTAATAACTTTTGAAATGCATTATGTAATGCTTGAAACACAATCACACTTCTGGTGAAATCAACATAAAAGAAGTATGCACATGGTTAATGAATTCTATAATTATAATTTTTTAAAATGGAAATCCCACCTCATTTTACCAATCTTGTTAGTCTTTTTATCAATACTACGGGGTATTTATTTCTCTTTATTAACTTGGTATTTATGGTCTTTTGGAGGGTATAATATATATTTTTATTTTTTTTTGTTTCCCAGTTTATTTATCCATTTTATATAATTTATTAATTTAAATTGATTGATTGAATGAATTTATGATTTAATTTGAATTTTATTTTTATGATTTATATTATGCTATATGATGTAAAAAATTTAAATTAATGTTTGTAACATTTTAAACATGTTAAATTATTATTATATTTGTAAAAAATAATATTATTTATATTTGAAAAATATCATTAATTTTAAAAATGGATATATATAACTGTATTTTAAAATGTTAATATTTAAATTTGAATGTAAATATATATAAATTTATTTATTTAATAATATCTTCTATAATTAAATTAAAATAAATTTACAATATTATATTTGTTATATGGATAAATCAAATTATTTTCACATTAGGGGTTGATATTTGGTACCAGATTTCTGCATCATGAATTAATAGAGAATTGTGGTTACTAAGATCTGAGACAATGGATAATCAAAGATTTTCCCCAATATTTTTGTTGGTTTACCAAATAAATTTAAATTAATTGCAAGAAAAAGTCTCAATATCAAGTCACAATGATTAAATCTGAAATGATTAATAAATGTTAAGTATTTGATGGTGTAGTATAAATTTATATAAAGTTTTATACATTTATTTTATAAATAATCATATATGGTCCCACATGCTATAGTAGATAAGTAATTTACAAAAAATATGTGTCTTAACTATAGTTTAACGTCAACAATTGTTGTTAATCATCATTATTGTATGATATTAGAAGAATTTCTTATGAATATTTTAGTCTCTTAAAACTAACAGTTGATCAAGTAATTACCTCAATCACAAATCAACATCTTCAATATGCTTACAATCTAGGGAGAATTATGAATACTATACTAGATGATGAGGATTAAGATTGAGAATCATATATATTCAATTAATAGTCCAATATGTGTTTAATGGAATTATATGTGGATATTTTTACTATTGATGAGATACAGTATACTTCTATATAACGATGTTATGTGCGATATTTTGGAGTTATCCATAAAAAATCATTAAATGTATTATCATATGTATCCCCTAACATATAAAAATTATTTTGATGATGAATATAATATCAAGATAATATTATGATAAAACACTATCAAAACTCTAGATTTGATGAATGAGAATTTCACTAAAGAGAATGTATTAGATGATGTGATTGTAGATGATGTACATAACAAACCATCTTGGGATAACATTCTATCTAGCCTAGGTCATCTTGCTGACATAATTTATACTCATTCTTGATCATCCAATTATGATAACTAGTACTAAATTACCAATTCTTTCTTAGTGGGAATGTATATAACCTCAAAATCCAATAAAACATACCAAGGATTCCAAAGGAGAATCTGACATGACCCATCCACAAGTGGGATTTTCAAAATAGAAAATGACCATTATAACTATAAAAATCATGCTAATTAGATTATAACTAGTAGAAAAATAAAAATAAGACATAACTAGTATCAGAATGAAAATAAATTAGGAATGAGAAATCATCACATAAATGAACATGAGAATCAAAATATATCTCATGATGATTTGCTCAAAAAAAAAGAAAAAATCTCAAAATTATAAATGTTGGCGATTTCGAAGATGTCTAGTCAATCTATCTTCATGTGTCCATTTTCACCAATAATCATATACCATAGTAGAGTACATAATTTTTAGGGAGCCCTACTATGATAATCAAATCCCTCACCTTTACATGTTTCAGATAAAACCAAGCCTAAATAGACCCAAAATAATATATGGGGTGTGATGTAAATCCCAATAGGATACCACCATGAATCAACATATCACTTTCCAAAATTTAGTCCAATAGTTATGGTTTCAAAATGTAGTTTTAAAAAAAATTATTTGAAAAAAACTAATGAATACTTTTTTATAAAATAATCTGTATAGATAAATAACATGTAAAAATGAAATCACGAAATATAACTGAGAGTATAAATATATAAAACAGTTCATTATAATATGAAAACAGATGGTAAAGAAAAAACGTCAAGTCATAACAAGTTCAATGTATATGTGGAACATGGTGGAGAACTGATATACGAGATCTAGGTGTCTCAGACTGACTCATGGAACATTGTACAGATTATGTGATCCAAATTTAGTAATATGACCTAGGTACATTCAAGGAATACATTGAAATGACCCCTATATTGTTCATGCATATGGTTATGGTAGCAATAGTACCAAAACAACACACACACAATGTATCCCATATGCAAACCATATTCACATCCACAATAATCAACAAATACAATAATTTAAAAATAAAATTTTAACAAATATTCTCTTTAAAATTAACCATTTAAAATCCAATTCAAACCATTGTACCCTTTGATACATTTTATCAACCACATTAAAGTTATAAAATAGATTTATTTTAAATAAATCTATGAAAACCATCATTTTTGCAACACCAACCATGTTCACAATAAATCCACCCTAGTAGTAATAAAAATTTATTTTCAAATATAGATCATAATAATCCAAAGGAAAATATAATAAGAGATGTGTTCCAAAGGAAACGTCTGGATATTTAGAGACAGCTACCTAAAAATTAATAGAAAGACAATAACTTCATAAAAGTATTCCATGGATGAATAAAATAGACCCTCACGAACCTAAAATCAAAATAAACTCATCAAAGACCCATCGTAAACCCAATTTTAGGCCCTCCATCACAATTAGGGTTCTGTGTAAATGAGTAAAATATAAAAATGTGGAAGAAGAAGAAGGATAAGGAAGAAATAAAAGACAAAATTCAACTAATCTTGATGTAGTCAACCAAATCTTCATAGACGTGGTCAAATAAGGAAATTGGAAGAGACCCATTGATGGGGAAAATTCCTAGTTGAATTAGGTAGAAATGAAGGTATTATAGGTTTGAAATTAAATATTGAATAATTTTAAATTCTAAATTTTAACAGAATAGGGTATGTTGTATAGTTTTCCCACATGATTTTTCCACCCGTGTGGCTCTGCATTTTCAAACAATGCATATGAACATTTTCCAAGAGTTTCCCTCGATGTTTGGATAATCTTTTAGAGACTATTAAAAATGGATCTAGAATACCTCATCCACATTTTCATGGTTCTCTCCTTGGTTATAATAATCATTTTCCAACCATATTCAACAGCTTGTTTTCCCCAAAAGTCATGTTTTCTTACCTATATCTCCTAATAACTCTACTAAAACCAAACAAAAAAAATAAAATAATACATTTATGTGACCCATAACGTTTCACAATTATCCTCACCATGGAACTTTCACCCCTATAAAGTCGGAAAGGCCTTGATTATATAAAAATATGAGGCCATTTCTCTCTCACCAAGGTCTCATGATCTTAACTCTAATGGCTATCCTTACCAGATTTCCTTATAAAAAAAGTCAAAAGGAATCTATTTACACCACATAATCTTGAATTTATGACTCATAATTTCAATAGGCCACTCAACTACAGATGTTATGAGATCCACGTAAAAAATCTCCCATTAAACCATTTTTGATAGACTAGAAAGTTGTTTCTCCAGTTAGTAAATGTAGAATACATCATGAATAAAGCTCATATGTCCTGGAAATGGCTAATAAATATACCACCTTACTAATATTATCCACAATCTCAAAAGTCCAAACATAATGTGACATCATCTTAGAATTCTTCCCCAAATGACAATCCCCTATCCAAATAGAGATATTAAAAAACACCCAATCACCAACTTCAAATTTTATTGGATGATAATGAAAACCAATATAATATTTCAAGAAGCTCTAAGACATATCTAATCTTTTTGAAAATATTGAAATGTTTATTATTGTCTTGTGGATGATATGTGATCCAAAAAAAATTTCTTCTTCTAATTGAGACCAACATATAGTGGTCCAAAATGCCATTTCATACAGGCCCTCAAAGGGAAAATTTATTATTAAGGCTTTATATATATTATTATTGGATAAATAATATAAGAAAAAAATGATTCTCTTAATATCCACTTAAGTCAATGGTAAAATATCATATCATTTCCTCTAGATTTTGGAATTCCCACTACCTATAACTATCAGTTTACATGTCATAGCTCATTCTCAATCTGAACTATGCACCCAAAGCTTCTTAAGGAACATTATTGAAATTGGATTTAGGTGCGTGTATCATTTATAAAAAATCATTTAAATAAAACCATTATTCTTAGAATCCACTTGAAGATAATGGAATCCAATATACTATAATTTTGTAGACATTGTGATTAAAATAAAATCGTCCAATTTCATCAATAGATGGATAACCATCCATATATAATTTTCCTGCCTGGAGATCATGGAAATATGATAATGAAGTTAAAAGAAATCATTCCCCACTTCCACACAGGAATGGTATGTGGATGTAATAAATGTACTAACCTATAGGGGTTGACCATGATTATCTAAAAAGTGAGAAATCGAATGAAAAAAATCAGTGTTTTATCTCTTTAGACAAGGCCACTACTACTAGAATTTTAGATCACAGTATATATCGGTATTCCTGAGTGGATTGGAGAACTATAATGGTGTATTCCACCCATCAAAAAATATTTTAAATAAAAATGAACTATCAATAACCTCTAAAAATAGTTGAATATGTTCTAATATAGAGTCAAATCATCCTCAATCTCACCAATATTTATGATTCCTCTAATCTATTGACTTTCAAGTTCGTCTTCCTAACCAAGGTGAATTTGGCACTCAAGAGATGAGTCAGAATGTACATTGGTAAGAAACATCTATTCATCCTCCTCTACCTATTATTAATTAATCTCAAAAAATAAATCTTTTTAGGAAAATTCCTCCTCCAGCTCTTTCACATTATGTGGTGGTATTTTCCTCCTCAGTGCATTGGACACTACATTCCCCTTTCTCATTGTGTAATCTGAATGGAAATCAAAATATTGAATGTAATATATATATCTTCCCTACCTAATTATAAAATCATAATAGGTAAACATGTAATTTTGTCTTTTATAATTATAGTATAACATAAACTTCTGCATGAATAGGTAGTGTCATCATGATTCAAAAGAATATATCAACACTACAAGTTCATTTTTAGGAGTGGGATAGCTCTTTTCATGTGGGGTAAACTGATGAGAATGGTATGATGCCAAATGATAAATATTCATCAATACATCCCCAAACCCATGACTAAAGAATTTAAATATACTATATTACCCAAACCGAGTTTTGGGAGTATCAAAATAGGAGTTTATGTCATCCATGCTCACAACTAATCATAAGATTTTAGGAACATCCCCCTCCATACAAATTTCACAACCTTCATAGTTAGTTCATTAAAAATGGATTCTACCCTTGAAAAATATTTTATGTAGTTCATGTAATATCTTACTAGGCCATATAAAAATTCATATATCAATTATATTATTTGGAAAATCCTAAAATATTATAGAATGGATCTTTTTTGGGTCCATAATGATGCCACTTTCAGATACCACATTACCAAAAAATTATATCTCCCATATAGTATATTTGAATTTATAGAATTTAATATATAAATATTAGTCCCTCAATATTCCCAAAATTATTTCTAAATTCTCCCCATTCTCCTTCACCGTGGAGTAAACCAAATCATCATCATTTAATACTACCATAATGGAGTTTATATGATGACGAAAAATCTGATTAAACTTGGCCATCATGATTTCAAGGGAATTTGTGAGACCAAAAGACATAACTATGTACAAAAAATGACCATATATTATATGAAAGTGGGACGTTGGAATGTTTCTATCCCAAATCCTCAACTGATGGTTCTTATAACACAATTCAATCTTTGAAAAAAAATTTAATTCTTCCAGATGATAAAAATTTCAACAATATGAGGTAAAAGATACTTATTCCCGATGATTAATTCATTGTGTTATTGATAGTAGAATAAAATTTAGAGGCCTTCATCTTTCTTCTTTGTAAAGAGCACTGTCGATGCCCATGGGGAAAATCTAGGTTGAATGGACCCCTTTCTATTGAGGTCCTCTATTTGAGCCATTAATTTCATTAATTCTTCATGGTCTATTAGGTATGATGGAAAAAGATTGAGTCCACCCTAGGAAGTTGATTAATGGTGAAATGTACCTCCTTATATGATGAAAAAGTAGAGATATCATTAAGAAACACCTTGGGGGTAAATATCCACCACTAATGGATGATTAACACCTGAACCCTGTTAAACGAAGTCGAAAAATAGCTCAGATAACTAACATGGAAGATACCTCACATTTGGGATGACCAGTCCTGATCTACCAATCCTTGAACCCACTAACCCTAAAATATTTGAATATTCATATAAGTAGATAATTACAAAACCTCCTAGGTGTAGAAGTAAATTTCAGTCTTAACAATCACAATCCATCCCAAATAGAAGATAATCTAAAAGATATCAAGATCCAAAACAATGAAATCGAAAACAACCTTAAATTTTATGATGATCACACACTCAGAGAATATAAAATCATACTCCCCTTATTTACTAATGTATTAGATATATCTATCACATATGGAATCAATTTATATTATAATACAAATGCATCAATACTCTGGTGAGTGAATACTGAATGTGATACATATTTTTGAGAAAAAAAACAAATTTATATGTGATGTAATAATCATTGCACCAATTATTATTTCTGATCCCACCAATAACTACTCAATCTTGTTCCCAACTGTATATAATCACCGAAATTTGGGCCCACTCTAAGGTATCTTAGTTGACTGAATGTCACCATTCACTTGAGAATCATATCTCCCATTCATTGATAGATTAGAATCCACTTGAAAACATTTATTATGTGAAGAACTAACCCTGCTTCCCTGAGGGGGGTACCAATAGTACCGCTGAAGATTTACATGGAATTCACAATGGATGCATGTTCTTAGAGACTCATGGAAGGCCTAATTAGAATGATCATCCTTGATTCATTGAATGTCAACATGCTATCTTCACCATTGGTAAATTAATATTATATTATCAATGAGATGATGTGCTCTCTTTCTACATCCCCATCATGATTCATCATTCTTATTCTTCATAGAAAAAGTGGAACTCTTTCTCTCACACATGATTTTAGGGACATGACTCAAACCATTCAATCCATCTATATCCACATCAACCATTTACTTCTTATCAATCTAATCATCATAGGTCATTTGACATAGATGAGTGATCATAGACCTGATTTTTTTACTTCAATCCCATCTAAAAATGTAGTTCTATTAATTATTCATTCAAGAGGATTCAAGTTGATAGATAGAACAACTTAGAATGTCAAGTAGATTACTCTATAATGGAATGACAACCGTAATCAAATTTAAGAAATCCCTATCCTTCATAAATTTTCATGAATTCAAGTAAAGTTATTTCTTAAATATATCTTTGAACAAAGTCGAAGTGAAATTTTCCTGATGTTTAGACAGCAAAATTAAGTTACACCATTTACAACGTATCCCATTCAAAGAATATACTAAAATTACCACCTATGATGTCTCAATGGATTGGAGGAAACAAAATATATATTCAATATATTCCTACCATTATTTTAGTTCATGAGATCCTTAATCAAATTTAAAATAAGTTCAGTTCTACTTCATAAAATTATAGGAAATATCTACTGACTGTACTTTCCCTGGGTCACCAACTTGTCCCAAAAACTGAATGGTTTTCATCACTGATTTAATGAAATGGGTATCCATATGAGGATTGGGTGATAGTGTATCATAAATGGATCCCTACCTCATATTATTAAGTGTCATTTTGGGTGTCATCATCAAATCTCATAGAAAATATAAACTCAATCAAGACAAATTTTATTCAAAATAATAAATAAATAAATCACAACCATATAATAACCATTATCAATTTTAAAAACCATTAGAATACTCCCAAAAAATCAAACCAATATAAATCCTAACAAATCCTAATAACTCGAGGGTTAAAAAGAAGGAAAGTTATCCAATAACTTATTTGAACCTCCATTTGAGTCCAAACAGAAATTGAATACCATGTAATGTGACATAATAATCAATAATACCTACTACACAAATAATATCCTTAAATTTTACCACATTTGAAGAAACCAAGTATGAATATATCTAAAGGAATATAAAGGGTGTGAGGGAATCCTAGTAGGATACCACCATGAATCGTCATATCTACTTTTATAGTTAAGAACATCACTTCTAGTTTTAGTACAATATTTTTAAATCATGTCTTTGAAAACATATTATAAATCCTTTTGTTTTTCAAAAATCAATCCATGAAGATAGTTAATATGTAAAAAATTCTATCAAAAAGTATAAATAGAGGAAAAAATACATAACCAACATTGTCTTACTGAAATAACATATGGGAAAAGAAATGATGGCATGTGATAGCACAAAGAATGTATATATAAAATATGGGGGACCATTAAACAACTAGATCCTGGTGTCTAGGATCTTCTCACAACACAATGGCCATCTTATGTGATCCAAAATAAGTAATATGGCCTAAGAACTTAAAAGTATTCCTTATAAATGACATAGATCTATGCCTATGTCTAGGGAATCACCTGTCTCAAAACCACACACCAATGTTCTCCCATGTGTAACCCATAACCACTACCATAAAAATTAATAAACCTCATAATGAATATATGATCTTGTTAGATAAATCACTATTATAAATCTAGTTTTTAGAACACATTTTGATCCAAGATTTTCTTTGATATATTTTTTCAACCAAATTCATGCTATAAACATGACTTTTTAAGGAAATCCATGCCAGACATCATTTTTTTCCAACATTAATTGTGTGCACAAAAAATTCACCCATAAAATAACTAATATTTTTTTCTAACATAAATCATAAATAAAATCATACATAAAACACAAAAAATAGTTCCAAAGGATAAGTCTGGATATATATTTATATATAGAATTACCTCAAATGTGATGAAACATCATTGCCTTCACAAAAGGATTATAATGTTAAAGATAAGGGGACTTTATAATCCTAGAATATTAACAAACATCTCAAACCCCAAACCTAAACCATATAAAAGTCCTTCTATGAATGTCAGGGTTATATTCTAAATAGGGAAACACAAAAAAATGAAAAATTGGAAGGGGAAGAAATAAATAAAAGATAAAACTCAACTAACCTTGAACGAATCCATCGAATATTAATAGAAGAGAACCAAGATAGATTATGGAATAGAGGAAACAACTATGTGAGATTCCTAGTTGAATTAAAGAGGAATAATTAGGGGATTATATACAAAATATTTAAGAGGTTATAATGGCAAATTCATATTTTTAAAAAATATGGGTAGACCACCCAATTTTCCAAATCATGTTCCAACCATGTGGGGATATCTCTACTCACAACCCATACACAAGGATACATGAAGTATCTCACATAGTCTATATAAACATGTCATGACTAAGAAAATTAGATCAAGAATCCATCCCCCCTATTTTTATGATGTGGTGTAAGATTACAACTAACCATGCGCCAACCGTGCACATCAACCCATTTTCCCCAAAATTTAATTTTCAACTGTTAACTCCCAGAAACTCAAAAAATGAATAAAACAAAACAAAAAATTAAATAGAATAAAAACTAGTGGCCATGCGGTTATCATGATGTAGTTGGGGAAAATATGTTCAATGAGCCCTCTGAGGAACCTTTGATTTATTAACATGAAATTTAAAATGGTAATAATACTCCTTAATTGAATAACTCACTAGTGTAACACCCCAAGATTTCATAGTGTGTTATTTCTTCAAAATAATTCAATAACTTGCACTACACGCAACACCGAGTTCAATCACACCATGACTTACAAAAAAAAGGCCATTCAAAAGAGGTTATGAATAGTATTATCTAAATTTTAAACTTTATATAATCCTTATAATTTTAGAATCCATATTATGAGTTTCTTAGATATAATGCAAGAACAAATTCATTTTCAGTATTTCACTTTTATCAACTTTTAATAGTGAACCCTTTTTAAATAGAGTATTTTAAACTTTTTGACTAAATGGGGACATCAAAAATTTAAAATGAAACATCCCAAGCTTCCACGGTACGCTTTCTTTGAATAATACAGTAGCGTGTGTTGTACGCAACTTCGAGTTTTAACACACACCACAACCGATCAAACTAGCTGTTATGAATAGTAATACCTACTTTTTGAAATTATATATATTTTATATTTCAAAATGGACTTCATTTTTTGATTTGGGATATCGAATTTAGCCTAAGGTGAAATTTTGGTACTTTTCGGATAACTTTCATATTTTGATGAATAGTGAAAATTACTAAATTTTAATTAAAAACAACTTTTTTTATCAAAATAATTAATAGTGATAAATTATGAATTTGAGTGGTTTTAAAGTATATTTAGAATATATTTTTACCTTTTAATATAATGTTGTTCATTGGACATAATTTTACAATTAAACCGAACATAAACAAGTGTCAATCTTTTGATAGTTATTATCTCTTAAAAACACGCTTTTTGTTTTGACAGCGGGAATTAATTTTAAATTAATTTCTGCCACTTCTGTGTTTTGAATTTAGGAAAATGGATTCCATATTTTGAATCAGGATGTTCAAATTGTGTAAATAGGTAACTTTTATTTTTATACATTTTGAATAATTACTGCGGTAAATATTTTATTTACCATGGTTAAGGGTAAATCCGGTAAATAAGGGTTAAAAAATAATATTATAATAATACTAAATTACCCTAAAACGTGTCTTAACCCTATTTGTTGATACATGGTCGACCATGGGCATCTTTGGGTCGATTTTGGGACCCCATGGATCCACTTGTAAGTGATAATGACACTTTATTTTAATTAAGTTAAAATGAATACAAAAATGACACAAGCATATATCTTTTAGAAAAACAATTGTTACATAGGGTTATATATGTTGGATTTTAGATTATAAATATTCATTAGAAAGATAAAACGATTTCCTACATAATGGTATTTTATTTATAATTTTTAGACATTAAATAATTTATTTTATTTATGACACAATGATGATGCAGTAATTACTATAATAGTGAAAAATTAAAATAATTGATATTATAAATACCCAAATAAATATAATATGAAACTTTTAATGAATTAAACTAATTTTCTAGGATAATATGATATATTAGGATTGATTTAATTGACTTTTTTCGAAGTAATCAATCTGTTATGAGTTTCACAAAAATCAACTATTGAATAGTGTCAAAATTGACATAAAAGAGTTCTTAAAACAAATATTATATTATTAATTGATATTAAATTCCTAAAAAACTAATGTTCGGCCAAGAGACTTATGTAATGATAGTTTCATCATTAATGTACCACTTGGGGGTCGCTTGGATGTATATAGTAATTTTATTAACCATATTATATAAAAATACAAAGAGACATTGTAAAAGTGAAACTAATTAACTTAGAGTTAATACTTAAAGATAAGGTTAATATAAGTACCCAAACCTGTCTAAATTCTATTGGTTGAGTGGTTTTAGACCTATCCCCACCTTAACCTTTGAATAATAAGCTTTGGATCCATTAGAAACCGAATATGAATTTATTATAAATTAATATTTCTAGCTTTTCCAAAGGTGCCCCTCACCCCTCTTATAAAAGGGCACTCCTCCTTCTCATTTCTTCACACCTTCAAAGCCTTTTTGTTCGGCCAAACTCTGCCCAAATACTCTCCCAACATCCCTCACTACAACCTAGAGGCCTTAGTTTGATCAGAAAGCCATCCTAAGGATCCCTTTTGATCAAATCAAAAGGAAGAACCCGAAGAAGAGGTAATGATTTCACCACCCTTCTCCAAGTTCATTTCTTCTTCCACTTCTTCTTCCTTTGTTCTTACCATTCTAAAATAATAACTCCAGTATCTCACATATACTGTGATGTTATTATAAATATGGTACAACCATATTCAGTATTCTATCCACCCTTTGAATAACATGTCACCATACATGCGTACGTACGGACTACCGTCTCCACGTCGTGGTGTAATTGTTATTCAATATAATATTATTTGGATGGGTATAATAATGATGTGTAACTCATGTAAATAATAAATATAACATGTTAATGATTCTGTATATATGATATACCATCCATTTATATATTATTTTAATATCAAAAGAATGATATTGTCGCTCGTGCGTACGTACGGACTACCGTCTCCACGAACGCGATGAGATTCATTCTCCATCGTATCCATTCAAGTATAATTATCATTTGATGATTTAAAAATGATGTTTAAGGACTAGATATCATTCTGGATATGAATAAGATACAACAACCATGGCTTATGTAAAAAAAACATATAAAATAAAATGGGTAAGTTAACTCCCGAAACGACGATAATTCTAAGATATTATTAACAAATCAATGTTAAAAGATCATATATGATATCATATTATTATATATGATTCTTGTATAATTTAATAACAACTATTTCACCATTATACAGGAGGTTAACCTACCCCAACCAAGGAAAAGTACAAGGTAAGGGTTATTTCACAACCTCTTCATTATCCAAGGTTGTTTATACGTAATAATCTACTGGGATCTATTTATCATCCACATCCATGTTTCTTAAAAATGTATTTCAAAACATTTTTACTATTTACTAGAATATGAGTTAAAGTCATTTATACCCTTTTTTACTTTTATAAGTGGTTTATAAAGGAATCTTTCGGTCGTTTTCCAAACAAGGTGCTTTTTAACCTTTTCGACAGAATTAAGATAAGAATGTTTTTTTTAACTTATACGGCGGCTGCGGCTATTTTCCGCCATTATAAAATCTTCAAAGCGTCCCTTACAAGCTTATAAGAATATTTTCAAAGAAAATGTTTTATTTTATTAATATATGACTTTTAAATGATTTCAAAAAAAGAGATATTTCTCTCACATATATGAAAATACAGTGCAAATGTATACGTATTTAACGCAAGCTTAAAAATGTTTTTAGAAAATCTGACTCTCGAGTATGGTAGACAGGAAGGGATTGGGCGTGGACCCATCATGGCCTGTAATTAGTCGAGCAGTCTCAGAATTAGTTATTTTGTTTTCAGAAGCTTGCATAATGTTTTCAGAAAAACACTGGAGTATATTTGAGCAATTTTAAACGTAAGTATCTTCTAAAAAATTGCATCGGTAGGTCTCATGAGACAAACTAGTGTCTTGGCACAAGGCCTTGACAAAATCTTATTTGTAGTCTTGGCACGAGGCCTTGGCTATGTGGTTATGATAGTCTGGTATTATGCATTCCAACATTATGAAAGTGGTTATTGATTTTTGCATGTGATTATTCGATTAGTAGAATATCCATGTGAATAAGTAAATGGCATTATTTCATTTTATTTATGCCATACCATGTTGAAGGTTAATATTTAAAAGGCTTTTGTTTTAGTTATACATTGCCTTAAATGTTTATTCTTATTTATGAAAGTTTCCGCTATATTGTTATCCTTACTGGGCATTTGAGCTCACCCCTTTTCTATGTTTTATTTTTCCCAGGATGTGAAGAAGTAAGTTATGAATGACCTACAGGGATTTTATGAGGGGTTAATAGTGTGGATTGTGGAAACATTATGTTGTTGTAGTAGTTTTTCATTTTATGATGTAATGTAAAACTTATGAATATATCTAGTGTTTCCAAGGCTACTAAACCAATCGGTCTTTCGAGATTTGATCTTTCTTGTGATCATGCCAATGTTATGTAATAATGCACCGACTCTAGGTAACTGGGGTCGGGGCGTTACAGTTGGTATCAGAGGAAGTTTAGTACAAACCTTGGAAGCTAGATTTAGATAAACTATGATTAGAGCACGTAGACCTAAGATGAACTTTGAGGATTAGTGTAGAAGAACTTCCTAGAATTTTGGTATTGTAGAGATTTTGTGAGTTTTCCGAGCAATACATCCCTGTCTGGATACGAGCAGGTAGAGGCGGCTCTGGCATAGATGTACCTAGGGGTAAAACCCGAAAACACCGCTTTGAGCTAGACTCGAACGGGAACTGGTGCACGACAACGGGCCTTGCTGCACTCTTGGTTACGACACTCCCGGGGGATATGCTTAGGATAATTCTCATTTCCTTTACAAACCATTATGAAGGGTTAATGAGTATATACATCCTCAAAGGAGACATTTTTATGATTATGGATTATATCCATAAATAGTTCAATTTATGTTAAGTGTTTTATAAGTATGGGATTATGTATTTTGATTCATAAACTAATCTAGTGTATTCCATTGTTTAGAAATGGCGTTCAGTAGAAGGAATGAGACCTCCAGAAATGCACATGATTCAAAGAGAAGGAAGGATCATATCTTTCCTGGTCTTAAGCTAGAATTTATAAGAGAAATAGTCTCCCATGTATTATCATCATATGAAGAAATAATATCATGTGTTGATAAGATAAGTAAAGAGTTTACTGAGTCCTATGGCTTTGAAGGGAAGCAAGAGAAGAAAAGTATAGAAGAGAGAAAGATGGATAAAGGGAAGAGGGAAAAGAAGAATTTTCCCATATGTGGTAACTGTGGAAAGAAACACCCTGGAACTTGCCTGAAAGGAATGGGAGTTTGTTATAAGTGTGGAGGAAAAGGGCACAAAGTACATGACTGCAAGGGTAAAAAAATGGTTTCAAATGTACAATGCTTCATTTGCAAGGAGTTTGGACACTACGCGAACCTATGTCCCAGTCATCAGACTATGCCGCAAATGATGCTATTGGATAATAATCAAGTTATGATACTACCACAGATTAAGAGGAATGATTAGAGTTATTATGTTGATTATATCAATTGAGTGTTGTATCAACAATGTACTTGTTATAATAATTATGGAGTATATAAGGATTGTACTGCAGTACTATTTCATTAAGGACTTGAGATGGTGTGGAACAATGAAAAGTGACTCAGTAGCAGGTTAAATGTTTGGAAAATATATGGTTGAGAGAAAGATAAACCATAATATGGTTCAGATACCGAGGTGGTGATTTTAGAATAATACATGATTGATTTGGATAAATTATATTGGATATTATTGACTACCTTGAAGTTGATTAATGATTTGTATATTCCATCATTGTTGGGGTTTAAAACATTTTTGGATTAATGAAGTATATCCAGCATTCTATATGGAATAAGGGAACATGAATGTAATCAATAAGAAATATGGTAGTACATGATGAAGGTATTCATATACTATTACGGGGTAAAAAGGATCTATATTATGTTTACCTTCCTTATAAATGTTGGACTGTGAGTTTGGATAGAAGTATTTTGGATAGTTCTAGTTTGGATTATTTTGGATTTCCATAAAAGGACAACCCGGAGGTCGGGCGGCAACCCGTCGCGTCCGGCAAGGCTGCGAGACTTGAACCCGCAACTGAAGGGTGACAAGGGTGTATCACCTACCACTGTCCCACGAGATGTCCTGAATTAAATAATGTAGTTTTTTTAAAAAGATCTGGTAGATGAATTATAAATTCATTTATTTTGGAACCCTGTACGAATAGTATAAATAGAAAAAAAAATTACGTTCTATTATCTTTTAGAGTGAAAGATGAGTTTGTGGTAGAAATTTATTAATGGGTAAAATTCTAATTATAAAGTAAGTATATCTTCTTATTATCTTAGCCAATCTCATAAATAAATTCCTCAACATTAATAATAGAAACTTAGAACAAAAATGTTGTCCTAGATGGTACCTTAAATCATCACAAATTTATGGCTTTGGGATTTTTGGCCTTTTCATAGCCATGTTCTCTACCACTCTCCATCAGATAATTGATGGTTATATTTCTCTTCCATATCCATATTTTCCTACATGGAACCCTAGTATGTGTTATTTTCGGTAATCTTCATACTTTCCACTCTTTATTTTAAATAGAGGCCTCATTAATTCATTTTTCGATGTGGGATTTCAACTAAGATATTTTGAAACGTCAAAAATGTGTTATCCTAATACCCTATGTTTTGTTGAACCGATGGTATTTCAAATCATCATAGATTGATGAGTTTAAGGACCTCAATTTTATACTTGTTTGTGATTTATGACCTCAATCACTACCTATAAATATTTACGTTTTTCCTCCAATTATATGTCTCTAATTGCCACCAATGTTCTCCTAATCGAGATCATAATTTGGTGGTGACCCTTTCATTTCTCTTTTCCTCATATTAAGACTAAATTTTAGTAACCCAATTTCTGATGTGGGTTTTCCCACAAATATATTTTCTATTTTCAACCTTTTATTTTCGAAGAACAATTTCAAATTGCGAGGACGCAATTTTTTGAAGGAGGGGAGAATGTAACACCCCAAGATTTCATAGTGTGTTATTTCTTCAAAATAATTCAATAACTTGCACTACACGCAACACCGAGTTCAATCACACCATGACTTACAAAAAAAAGGCCATTCAAAAGCAGTTATGAATAGTATTATCTAAATTTTAAACTTTATATAATCCTTATAATTTTAGAATCCATATTATGAGTTTCTTAGATATAATGCAAGAACAAATTCATTTTCAGTATTTCACTTTTATCAACTTTTAATAGTGAACCCTTTTTAAATACAGTATTTTAAACTTTTTGACTAAATGGGGACATCAAAAATTTAAAATGAAACATCCCAAGCTTCCACGGTACGCTTTCTTTGAATAATACAGTAGCGTGTGTTGTACGCAACTTCGAGTTTTAACACACACCACAACCGATCAAACTAGCTGTTATGAATAGTAATACCTACTTTTTGAAATTATATATATTTTATATTTCAAAATGGACTTCATTTTTTGATTTGGGATATCGAATTTAGCCTAAGGTGAAATTTTTGTACTTTTCGGATAACTTTCATATTTTGATGAATAGTGAAAATTACTAAATTTTAATTAAAAATAACTTTTTTAATCAAAATAATTAATAGTGATAAATTATGAATTTGAGTGGTTTTAAAGTATATTTAGAATATATTTTTACCTTTTAATATAATTTTGGTCATTGGACATAATTTTACAATTAAACCGAACATAAACAAGTGTCAATCTTTTGATAGTTATTATCTCTTAAAAACACGCTTTTTGTTTTGACAGCGGGAATTAATTTTAAATTAATTTCTGCCACTTCTGTGTTTTGAATTTAGGAAAATGGATTCCATATTTTGAATCAGGATGTTCAAATTGTGTAAATAGGTAACTTTTATTTTTAGACATTTTGAATAATTACTGCGGTAAATATTTTATTTACCATGGTTAAGGGTAAATCCGGTAAATAAGGGTTAAAAAATAATATTATAATAATACTAAATTACCATAAAACGTGTCTTAACCCTATTGGTTGATACATGGTCGACCATGGGCATCTTTGGGTCGATTTTGGGACCCCATGGATCCACTTGTAAGTGATAATGACACTTTATTTTAATTAAGTTAAAATGAATACAAAAATGACACAAGCATATATCGTTTAGAAAAACAATTGTTACATAGGGTTATATATGTTGGATTTTAGATTATAAATATTCATTAGAAATATAAAACGATTTACTACATAATGATATTTTATTTATAATTTTTAGACATTAATTAATTTATTTTATTTATGACACAATGATGATGCAGTAATTACTATAATAGTGAAAAATTAAAATAATTGATATTATAAATACCCAAATAAATATAATATGAAACTTTTAATGAATTAAACTAATTTTATAGGATAATATGATATATTAGGATTGATTTAATTGACTTTGTTCGAAGTAATAAATCTGTTATGAGTTTCACAAAAATCAACTATTGATAGTGTCAAAATTGACATAAAAGAGTTCTTAAAACAAATATTATATTATTAATTGATATTAAATTCCTAAAAATCTAAGGATCGTCCAAGAGACTTATATCATAATAGGTTCATCATTAATGTACCACTTGGGGGTCTCTTGGATGTATATAGTAAGTTTATTAACCATATTATATAAAAATACAAAGAGACATTGTAAAAGTGAAACTAATTAACTTAGAGTTAATACTTAAAGATAAGGTTAATATAAGTACCCAAACCTGTCTAAATTCTATTGGTTGAGTGGTTTTCGACCTATCCCCACCTTAACCTTTGAATAATAAGCTTTGGATCCATTATAAACCGAATATGAATTTATTATAAATTAATATTTCTAGCTTTTCCAAAGGTGCCCCTCACCCCTCTTATAAAAGGGCACTCCTCCTTCTCATTTCTTCACACCTTCAAAGCCTTTTTGTTCGGCCAAACTCTGCCCAAATACTCTCCCAACATCCCTCACTACAACCTAGAGGCCTTAGTTTGATCAGAAAGCCAACCTAAGGAGCCCTTTTGATCAAATCAAAAGGAAGAACCCGAAGAAGAGGTAATGATTTCACCACCCTTCTCCAAGTTCATTTCTTCTTCCACTTCTTCTTCATTTGTTCTTACCATTATAAAATAATAACTCCATTATCTCACATATAATGTGATGTTATTATAAATATGGTACAACCATATTCAGTATTCTATCCACCCTTTGAATAACATGTCACCATACGTGCGTACGTACGGACTACCGTCTCCACGTCGTGGTGTAATTGTTATTCAATATAATATTATTTGGATGGATATAATAATGATGTGTAACTCATGTAAATAATAAATATAACATGTTAATGATTCTTTATATATGATATACCATCCATTTATATATTATTTTAATATCAAAAGAATGATATTGTCGCTCGTGCGTACGTACGGACTACCGTCTCCACGAACGCGATGAGATTCATTCTCCATCGTATCCATTCAAGTATAATTATCATTTGATGATTTAAAAATGATGTTTAAGGACTAGATATCATTCTGGATATGAATAAGATACAACAACCATGGCTTATGCAACAAAACATATAAAATAAAATGGGTAATTTAACTCCCGAAACGACGATAATTCTAAGATATTATTAACAAATCAATGTTAAAAGATCATATATGATATCATATTATTATATATGATTCTTGTATAATTTAATAACAACTATTTCACCATTATACAGGAGGTTAACCTACCCCAACCAAGGAAAAGTACAAGGTAAGGGTTATTTCACAACCTCTTCATTATCCAAGGTTGTTTATACGTAATAATCTACTAGGATCTCTTTATCATCCACATCCATGTTTCTTAAAAATGTATTTCAAAACATTTTTACTATTAACTAGAATATGAGTTAAAGTCATTTATACCCTTTTTGACTTTTATAAGTGGTTTATAAAGGAATATTTCAGTCGTTTTCCAAACAAGGTGCTTTTTAACCTTTTCGACAGAATTAAGATAAGAATGTTTTTTTTAACTTATACGGAGGCTGCGGCTATTTTCCGCCATTATAAAATCTTCAAAGCGTCCCTTACAAGCTTATAAGAATATTTTCAAAGAAAATGTTTTATTTTATTAATATATGACTTTTAAATGATTTCAAAAAAAGAGATATTTCTCTCACATATATGAAAATCCAGTGCAAATGTATAAGTATTTAACGCAAGCTTAAAAATGTTTTTAGAAAATCTGACTCTCGAGTATGGTAGACAGGAAGGGATTGGGCGTGGACCCATCATGGCCTGTAATTAGTCGAGCAGTCTCAGAATTAGTTATTTTGTTTTCAGAAGCTTGCATAATGTTTTCAGAAAAACACTGGAGTATATTTGAGAAATTTTAAACGTAAGTATCTTCTAAAAAATTGCATCGGTAGGTCTCATGAGACAAACTAGTGTCTTGGCACAAGGCCTTGAAAAAATCTTATTTGTAGTCTTGGCACGAAGCCTTGGCTATGTGGTTATGATAGTCTGGCATTATGCATTCCAACATTATGAAAGTGGTTATTGATTTTTGCATGTGATTATTCGATTAGTAGAATATCCATGTGAATAAGTAAATGGCATTATTTCATTTTATTTATGCCATACCATGTTGAAGGTTAATATTTAAAAGGCTTTTGTTTTAGTTATACATTGCCTTAAATTTTTATTCTTATTTATGAAAGTTTCCGCTATATTGTTATCCTTACTGGGCATTTGAGCTCACCCCTTTTCTATGTTTTATTTTTCCCAGGATGTGAAGAAGTAAGTTATGAATGACCTGCAGGGATTTTATGAGGGGTTAATAGTGTGGATTGTGGAAACATTATGTTGTTGTAGTAGTTTTTCATTTTATGATGTAATGTAAAACTTATGAATATATCTAGTGTTTCCAAGGCTACTAAACCAATCGGTCTTTCGAGATTTGATCTTTCTTGTGATCATGCCAATGTTATGTAATAATGCACCGACTCTGGGTAACTGGGGTCGGGGCGTTACAACTAGAGGGAAGTTTTCATGCACAATATTTTTATTGGGATTTAATTATAGAAAGTAGTGAATTACTGAGAATTTTAGGTAAAATATATACCTCAACTAGTAACACACATAATTTTCGGAAATTTTTTTATAGTAAAATCACATTAAAAATTGTGGCCATGTATTACTGTGTAGAGATAAAATATTTATTTTTAGTTTTTAAGACATAAAATTGAAAATAAATCATTCATTTTTAACAATATGAGGAAAATTGAAATTTCACAGGCATGAAATATTTGTTAATATTTTATGTATTGTAAGAAATCTATGTTGTAAGGCCTGGATTTTTTATTTAGAGAATATTTTAACTGAGTCATTCTTCACTAGATGTATAATTTATATTGATCATTATTATTGAGATGATTTGAACATGAAAAGATATTCCCATGTCCCTCTTCTATAAATAAGTACATCAGTTGTTCAAATTAAAGATATTCTATAACAAATCATGGTTGAAAAGACAAAAGAAAATTATAAAAGTTAATGGTGATTAGGATGAATTATATAAATAATTCCAAATATAATGGTACCTTAAGCTCTCAATAAATATGTTCTTTATCATTTTGACATTGTTTAGTATGTATCCTAGGATAATAATGTTGATTAAATAAAGGGGAAGTTCCATAGGCTGTTCTTGTAACTTAGTCTGTTTATCATTGCATTTCCTTATTGTAAATATTTTATTCAAGTTCAAAATTATTTTCATTATAGAAATTATAAAAGTGAAATATTCATTTCTACTTAAAAGAATGGTAATGATTCCCCAATCCCACTAGAAAACCCCATTATTTAAAAGGAGAACTTTAAATCATGGAATTGGTTCTTTCCCTGTATATATATCCATCAAATTTAATTATAAATATATAAATAATTTTATCAACAAGTATTTTAAAGATGAATTCTCAAATAAGGTGATTATCAAGATGTGTGTATATATATATATAATCATTTCTATTTTAATATTATTTTATAATCCTTTTAAATATATTAACGTCTTCTCGTTTCATGGTGTGAACCATAATATGAAAATTTGATGAGTGTCTAGAAGCAACTCAAAGGGATAATCAATATGTGAATAATTATATAGTATAAATATCATTTGGAAAATAATCATTGTATAATAATGGTTTCTAGATATATGTCTATATGAACACTAATATAATGGAAAGAATAAACAAGTTCTTCATGATTGTTCATAAACTAACAACCATAATCTTGGTACAATAAAAATTCAATTGTTGTGTATAGTACTTTGTCAAATCCTTCCAGTAGGATTATGAGAGGATGAAAAGGGGATAAAATATAGTCACAACATCAAGATAGATATTAATAAGAAATTATAAGACACAAAATAATTTCATGTTAAATGATTTTACTGGGTAGTGAGCCTCTTTCTAGGTTGCAATGTTCTATGGCCCACTCGTAAGAAATAATTATATAGTGATATTGGTATTAAGAGAGAAAAAATATTATGATTTTGGATCATTCTTGGAATTGTGGTGTTCCTATGAAAATTTCATTGGATCTTGTGAATCGGTGAACATATCATGGGAACCATTTGAATATCCATTATATAACATGGTCAGTCTGGTTTATTTTTTTTGTGTTCCTTGGATTCTCGTTAGCGTTTTTATTATTTTTCCATTCTAATTTCTGAACCAAATTTGGTCCCTAATATTAATTGGTTGTATACCCAAGGGAGGATAAAGTCATATTGTATTAGAAATGAATGTGATTATCCACAATAATTGGTATTGGGACTATAATGTGAAATATTTCATTATTATGGTTGTAAATGTAAAAAATGAATCAACATGGATGGATGGAATTCCAATTAACATTATTTTCTATCATATCTATGTATTTTATCATTTTTGTGTAAAAATATTATTCTAATATGAAGTTTTTTCTATTATATTATGAATTATAATTTTTTTCCCCCTTTTTTACTTCTACATATTAAAAAATTATTTTAAAAAATGTATTACATGAACTATAAATAGTAATGATTATATTATGTATTCAAATGGAGGACATTCCTTTTCTTACCTTCTAGGACCAACATATTTTCCATTATCTGTTATAGGTTCATTATTTTCTAGCACTGATAATACTTTGGTCACATCAATTCCATAATGTTTCACCCCCTCCAACCATTGTAGAGAGATATTGGTTGGGGGAACATTATTTTATCAACCCAATAGAGAGACACTGATTACTTTAGAGGATGTTTTCCATATGTTAGGCCTCCCAATAGATGGTAAGACTATAATGGAATTAGTTTTAAACACCCCTAGATTAACTTATTTGTGACGGTATTTGATGTATGGTTTATCCCCTTGTGTTATAGGTGTTTTGGGAAGAGAAAGGGTGATTTTTGGGTGACTTTTTCCAGGTCATGTGGTTAATAAAAAAAAGTAAGTTTAACAGTGTAGCCAAAGTATACAGCTTGTGCTCCCTTTCATTGTGGGTATCTACACGGTTACTACACAGTTTGTTTAACTATGTGTATAATCCATTCAACCAAAACAAATTAGGGTATTTTTATCTTTTTTCCATTTTCAGCTGGTTTTATTCCCTTGGATTCCCCAAGGAGCACTTTTTGGTACCATGGCCTATCATAGTAGGCAGTTGTAAATAGAGTTTAGTTTGTGTTTATTACCAATACACACTGGTTTAATCAAGTAATTTGCAAGAAAATATTTCTTATGGGGCATATGGTTTCAGTTTTTAAGGATGTGTTTTTTCCTAGTGTTTGCAAAATTTTTGGGTTATAAAAATTAGAGAATATAGAATTTTTTTACAAAGTATGTTTCATCCAATAATTGTTTTGTTTCACAATGTTGAATGCAAATGAGGTTTCAATACTATCACTTCAAAATATGGAAAATGAAATATTTTTGCAAATGATTTTGAATGGTTAAAAAGAAATACTTACATGACAAAGGATGAGTTACACGCACTAATTAAATAATTATAAGTGGGTGGTGTGAATGAGAGTTTCAAGCTAAATACAATGTCAAAATATGGAATTCCTTTCTCAGGGTAATGTTTCCCACAAAGTTGTAGGTTAGTGATAAAAATTTTGAGTAGATTTTACAATTGATATAAATAATAATCTACCCCCAGTAAATAGTTAGAAATTTTCTAATGAGTATTTTTTATGTCTTTCACACAAAATCGATCCACGCAAAAGAGTTATGTGAAGTAAATATTTCAAAAAGTGTGATACTAGTGTCTAAAAATAGCAAGAGAAACTCATGGGATGGTTTCATGAAAGATAATGGTTTCTTAAAATTCATCTTGTGCAATAATTCAAAAAGTTTCATTCAAGTACAAGTGTTGTGTATATATTCTTGAGTTTTTCTACAAGCATGTTTTGAATATACAATGTGTTTTATCAATTATTTCAAGTGCATAAATTCAGGAATATGGTGAACTAAATGTCTTGTGCTAGTCAATAACAAAGAAATAAATTCCAATATATGGAATCAACCTTCAAGTCATTAAAATTGAGTAAGAATTCACCCAAGGTAGTGAGCTAAGGGGAGTCGGAAGAAGTGCTCTTAGGAAAGCAGTGTGATTTCTCTAAAATATTTAAATACTAGTGTTCCTGGATCATAGTGACAATGTATACAAAAATTAGTTCCACAAATATTGAATACTATAGGATCTCTGTATGACTGACACACTTTCAGCTTATTCTCCTTGGACTAGCACTTATTATTGAACCAATTAAAACTTTTGTGTTGTCTCTTAACCATTGAATGTTCGATTACAGCTTTATTGCATTAGATAAGTTTGAAATTTTCCTACAAACAAGGTGAAAAGATATATTGCAATAAAAATATTTGACACCTTGATTCACCCCTCCCTCAAAGGGGGTTCATGGGTCATACATGTGGTATCAGAGTGTACTGTTTTTTGAAGTTAAATTTTTTTCTCTATTATTTTCATGTCGAATTTAATGAATTTCAAGGGAGTATCCCTTATTGAGGGAAGAAATTTCTAGATCTGGAATAACATGATGATCTCTCATCTGAGTTCCCTTGTAATGGATGTTCTTTTTTCCACTACCATGGGGATCCCTATCACTTGTGTGACATGATTGATTTTTTACTGAAATGAATGGAAAATTCGTGATATAAATTCCACAACACAAAATGGCATTACATTATCTCTATATGATCAAAATTTTTTAAAGGTTATGAGTTCAAATTCATCAAGTATAAGTGGAAAAAATTGAAAAACATATATTATGGAGATAAAAATGTTAAGGAGGCCAAAATCCATTTTTTCACAAAAGGTTTGATGATTCGAAAATGTAACATGGTGAAAAAGCCGATACCTTTTTTAACATAATTTATGATTTTGTTTGATTATTTCGAGGAATTTGTGAAAAAATTAAATATATATACTTTGTAAATAAAAACATAATAATTCTTAAACAACTATAGAGTATAAAAGTTTTTCCCCTTGAGGAAAGGGATCTATCTATGATTTTTATTGATCATATGCTAAGAAGTCTCATGAATTATTAAATGAGAGTAAAACTAGAAGATATAATAACTCAAGTATGAAAGGAAATGGAATTCAAATCCATGGAAAAACATGAGTATTCAATAGGTAGTGTTGATGAATATAATGAGTAATAATAACTTATTTCTCTTTTTGATGAGAAATTCAAGAGAGGAAAAGGGAGATTTGAAATAAATCATTCAATGGCCTATTTTTTATTTGGTAGAGTTTCAAACATTGCCTATCAGTTCTCAAGGATGTTTGATGATGAATAAAGTACAAGAATAAATCATGAATAATCCATATAAACGGTTTATCCAAAATGGTGACTTCAATTCAAGAATGAAATTATAGAGACATGTTTTCATTTTTAAATAATAACAAGATGATAATAAATGTTTAGTGGAAGGGGAACCTGAGTTTAAATCTAAAACCAAATCTTCTATGTTTTCTATAGTTTTGAAGTTAGAACCTTCAAAAGTTAAGGATGGTCAGTTAATTGGTGTTCTTGATCTCAAGGTGGAACATTAAGGTGCACTTGATTTACTTGATGATCAATGAAAAAGAAACATAAATATGAGATCCATTATGGAAGAGTTATTAGACTATGCTGATCAGCTTGAATAAAAAATTAAATAACTATAAGTAGGGGTAGAAGAACATTTAACAAATCTTGAAAACTCAAAATAAGTTGTGTAACTTGATATCAGGATTGATGAGTAGGAAAACTTCATCAATGACCTTACACCCAGAAAAGGGGAGTACTCTATGATAGTTAAGGTACAAGAAGAATAATTTGTTACTATAAATAGTATACTAGAAACTGAATCAAGAATATGGTAAACAATAATGAAATTACAGTTTGGAATATTCTTAGATATAGAACTATTAGATATAGATAATCGTGGTGTTTAAGGAGTATATATGGCCTAAGTAATGATTATATAGAAGAAACAATAAGTACTTGATTACATGATGTTTTATCATTGAATTTCATTGAATGAAACTAGCCGCACAATCAAGATTATATGATCTAAAAATAGAGGAGAATACACATACATATAATTTGAAAATTACTTGAAAAAACATGGAATAAAACATGAAGTGGTTACAGTGATAACCCCATAATAAAATGGAGTTTTAGAACTCTAAAATCAATAGGCAAACAGTATGTCTGGAACTATGCTTATTGATAGTCATATTTTTTATCATTACTGGAAAGAGGATATTCAAGTATAAATGCATACTTAAAATTGAACATGTATTTTAATTCAAGAAACCAACAGACCTTATAAGTAAAGTTATTTAAGGAAAACCTCTCTTAAGTGTTTTCATTTTTTTGTAAGTAAATGTTTCATCCAAAACAAAGAAGGAAATAAAAAATGTATGGTTATTCTGAGGATGATGGAATATTCCATGGATACTCAATAATGACTAAATCCTAAAATTGATACAATAATTTTCTTGGAAGATTTATGGAAATAGTGTTGTTAAGACCATTGAAGATAAACCCATAAATACCCCAAGGATATTATATACTGATATGATATAAGATGTAAATAAAGTAGACAATGGAAAATTTCATTTGTAGAAATAGTGTAAGTCTTTAAAAAAATTCAGGGCTCACAAAATGATGATGATTCAAAAAAAAATCATAAGAGGAAACCATGGCCAATGAAACATCATCATAACCTCACAAGAGAAATATAAAAGTATAAATTAATCAATCTAACATCATTGGTAATTGTACTGCGCCCACACAGATAAGGATAATTATTAATGAATCACATTTTTTCTTTCGTTGTATTTGTGGAACCATCCTTTTTTTGAAGATGTAGTGAAGGATGAATCATGGGTTAAGTCCAAGAATGAAGAATTAAATCATATTGATAAGAACCAGACATGGGGTCTTATTAAGAGACCCAAAAATTAAAATGTTGTTGAAACAAAGTGGGTTATTATATTTTTTTTATGATCATGGAAATCATAACAAGAATAATACGTGCTTTGTGTGTAAAGGATTTTCATAGATTAAAGGTGTTGATTATCAAGAAACATTTTATCGAGTGGCTATGCTGGTGTTGATCTAGCTATTTCTTACTATGGGGATTCAAATAGGTTACAAATTTTATCAGATGAATGTCAAAAAGACATTACTAATTGGTGTTCTGGAAGAATAAGTCTACTTTTAAAAACAGGTGGGTTTTCTAATTTCCAATGGAAAAATAATGGATTGTAGATTAAAAAAGGAACTCAATGGCCTAATGAAAGCACCATGAGCATGATATTATCAACTGAACTCTTATCTAATGACACTTGGATTGAAAAGAGATGGTTTTGACCATAATCTATGTGTAAATATTTCTCATAAAGATAAATTTATGGTGCTTGTGTATCTGGAAGATATTATTTTTTTTAGAAGAAATATGGGATCCGTGTAAGAATTTTATAATCACATTAAATCACACTTTTAAATTTAAATAATTTGTGAACACTCATACTTCATTGGGTTTCATGTGATTCAAAATTATTATTAAACCTTCATTTCTTAGATAAAATATGTAAAGGGGGTTTTGAAGAAATTAAAAATGCATTACTACAAAACAATGTCGGCTCCGATTACATTTGGTAACAAACATGGAATCCATAAAGATGGGCTTCTTATGGACCCACATTGTACATGAGAATCATTAGAAACTTATTATACATGACTAAAACATGGATAGATATCATCTTTACAACATGAATAGCATCCATGATTCATAAAAATCCGATGAAAGAGAAATTAGTTGCAGTTAAAAGACTCATGATAGATATTTAAGGTACTTGAAATCTTGGATTATAATTTACTACAAGAAGAGATAATGAATTATACGTATTTTTAGATGTCTAATGGGATAATGATATGGTGGATAGAATGTTTAAAATTGGTGGAGCATACTTCATTGGAAATAAATTTGTAGAATGAGTGAGAAATAGTTCAGAAATAACTTCTCTTAGTACGGTTGAAGTAGAGTATATCTCTACTACAAAGGCATGCAATCAGCTATTTTGGATAAAGAAAAAACTGACTGATATTGGTGATTCACTATGAAAATAAGGGAATGATCAATATTATGAATAATTTGGTTCAACACTATCTTTTAAATAATATCAAGATCATATATAACTTCATCAAGGAAGATGTTGGATGAGGTTTAATTAACATGAAGCATGTTGGAATAAATGAAAAAGTTGATGACATTCTGACTATGTCATTGGCATTTGTAGTGTTTAAAAAAATGGTTGAACCTCCATGTTCAACCACCTACCATTGAATGAGGAGGTTGTAAATGGTCCCCTATACCCATTACTGTCAACTATTTTAATATGATTATTCATGTGTTATAGGTTTATGGGGGATATACTATACAAGGTGAGTTTTTTTCTTTATAATTACAAATACAAGTTCTTTGGATTTTTTCCATAGCGGTTAATGGAGAAATTTAATGTTTTAAAAGATTGATGGTTGCATGATTTTTGAAAACCATTCAATTATACTCTGACATGATTAAAATTAGGTTTTATGAGGAAAAAAAATTTCTCAAGGATTAGATTATACATTTTTAAGAATTTCATAACACGATAACCCAATTCTTGAATTCCCTTTTGTTTTATATACAAATATTTTATCATATAGACTTAGGGTGATGGATGAGTTGTCTATTTCATTTGAGGTTTTTTTTCAAGGTTGGGTTTTTATTGAAAGTATCAAATAAACCTCCAAAAACACAAAGGGGGAGATTATTGGAACCAACATATATCACAACAGGCAGATAGAAATAGAGTTTAGTCTATATTTTTTGTGAATTTATATAGGGATGATCATTGAGTTTTCATGGAAAGTTTTTTATGAGGTAGATGGTTTTAGTTTTGAAGGAGGCATTGATTCCATGCATTTTCCAGTTTTTTGGGGTTAAAAATTGGAGAATGGAGAAATTTGTTTTCATCAACTGATGTTGCATAGTAGAATGATGTTGTTTCGCAATGTTGTGTGAAAATAATGTTTCAAACTATCACATTAAGATATGGAACAGTAAATATTTATATGAAACATCTATAATGGAGTGAAATGTGGACATGTGTGACATAGGAAGAGTTTCACACACCTATGAAATAATGATGAAGTGGGAATCTTGAAGGGGAGTTTTGCTCCCAATACAATGTCAAAATTTGGACTTCCATGATCAGAAAATATTTCATGCAATGTGGGGGTAGGTGAAAAACTTGTGCACAAGATCAAAAATTTCAATTAATATGTGACTGAACACACTCAATATTTATAACTTTTCAAATGAATATGTTGTATCTCTACCATGTGAAAGAGTTGCACACAAAGTGTTATGTGAAATACTTTTTTCATGAAAAGTGTTACTTATGTCAATCAAGACCATTTGAAACTCATGGACAGGTTGAATAAAAGATAAGGGTTGAATGAATTTCATCTTTCATGATAATTGAAAAAATTTCATACAAGTTATTGTCTTTCTCTACTAGTAGGTTTTGAATATCTAGTTTGTCTGATCAGTGCTTTCATGTTTATTAATTTTGGATTATGGTGAAAGTAGAGTATCTTTCTTGTGAGGTAGAAATACATAAACGAAAATATACTAAAGTGACCTTCAATTAATTAAAAACTTGTAAGACTTCACCCAAAGTAGTGATCTAGTTGGGTGTTGAAAAAAGTGTTTTGAGGGAGGAAATTTTCTATCCATAAATTCATGTAAAGGCAGTGTTCCTGGCATAGAGTGATTTTGTCTAAAATTTTTCATTCCACAACTAGTTTGGATTAGTGGATTTTTGGTTTAAAGGACACATTTTTGTTGTATGCTCCTTATATTATCCCTTAGTGGGGAACCAAGTAAATTCATTGTGTTGTATCTTTGCATGTGAATTTTGGTTACTACATGATTCTGTTAGAAAGGTTTAACAAGTTCCTATAAAAGTGGGACCAAGATCCATCTCTTTTAAGGAAACATTGACACCTTGATTCATCCCTCCCCTCTTAAAGTATTCTGGGGTCATATGCTCTCTCTCTCTCTCTCTTTAAATCTCTACCAAGTGGACTTTAGGGTGGTTTCATAGTGATTATTCAACCCGTTCAAGAGATTAGAGCCTATTTCTCCTTTTTATTTGATTTTCTCCAATTTCACTCTTCTCCTATTACCCTATTGGCCGTTATTTTCTTATTCACATGCCTATGTTTTTTCCAAAATTGAGAATTTTAGTTTCTAAAAGTTGTAATCCATCCTCGGGGTTCCATTCTGATAGATTCTATTGAATGAAACATGGTTCATCAACTTGGGGATGTTTATTCATATTCATTTATTTTGATTTAATATTTCCATGATTGAGTGATGTGTTAAATGTATTTTAGATTTAATGTAATTATGTATATGATATCTTGTTTATATTTTTCAATCATTTTTCATTTTTGGGTAGGGATTCCATTAGAAATAGTTATTTATTTTATTTGTATAAAGGAACTTGGTTTTTAAATGGTTTTTTATGCATTATTCATGTTTTATAATATTAAAAAAAGGGGGTTTTATAAAATCTACTTGTTTTTGGATTTAGTCCAAATGGGGTCTTCAATGAGGGGTCCATTTTTAACAATTTTTCTTTATTTTAAGGGTTGGTTTAGTTTTATAATGTTAAAATAGAGATTCCCTTAATTACATGGTTATTCTTGGAAGTTTTTATTCTTTATTTTGGATTTTTTTTATTTACAAATTGATTTAAAAATGGATTTCCAAATTTATATTGTATAAGTGACAACTTGGTTGGAACATTTGATGAGATGTTGATTGTTCCCTTGTTAATCCCCCTTTGCATTCTTAGTGATATTGTGTTATCCATCTGATAGATGATCTGTTATGTGATTCAGGTTTTTCTCATGGATTGGGGATCTACTTAATGGTAGTTCAGGAGGTTGGATGGGAACCATAGAGGTGGTATCCCAATGGTCTTTGTTATTGTCTTGTGATGAAATTTTTTTCTCATTGACCACCTCCATTATTACTCCATGGGGAGAATGGGCCTACTAAGTGTGAAGTAGTGGGACATTGTTGGGATAGTTGGGGTTTAGAACTGGCTGGTCCCCATAGTTTTTTGTAACACATGGGTAGGGGGATCATACCTGGAGATATAACATAGAGTGATTTGGTTGACCAATGTGAGATTGTTAACCTTCTAATAGTAAGACAACTGGTACATGTCTTGTGTTGTCCCATTGGTCCTTAGAATGTTTTCTCATGCTATGTGTCTATGGTATGCCTTTATATTATATATTGACATTTTTTTTGTTTACATCTTGGATGGTTTTTTATGAAGTGTTAATCCTCTTGTGGTTTAGTAATGTTGTTTACTAGTCTCATTCAATCCATTTATTAGAATTATTTTTAACCTCTTATTAATGTGATTTATATATTGTTTCCCTTTTTTCCTTTCATACCTTTTCATTGGGTGTGTAAAATAGTGTAAAGGGAAAATGGAGAATGGTTTTTTAGATATTTCTTGGTTTTCTTGCTTTTGAAATGTCATAAACCATGTATGGGTTTATTTTCAAAAGTGTTTCATTTTAATGATAAATGTTTGGTTGGTTTTTGAATTGTAATGGGTTTCAAAAAACCTAATTATCAAATGTTTTAAAACCCTTGGGATTTAAAATAGTGAATGTTGTATGGTTAGTTTGTTCTTATATAATTTAATGAAAATGATACCCTATTTCAATTACTTTAATTTTAAACTAGTGGTTCTGGTTTTGTTTATAAAAGGAATGAATTATACTCATGGTTGTATCCTACAAGATTAAGATCACACCCTCTATTCTCATGATAGTGGGTATGTAGTCTTCATGTTCTTTATAGGTTTCTTCAGATCTAATCTTTAGGGTGGGTTTTTTAAGATGTCTTCCATGGGAAGACAATGGTTGATGGGATTGTGGTGGTGACGTGAGAGTCACTTGGAGTTGGAATTCATCATCTTTGATCTTTTGTTTTATTTTATTTTATATTCCATTATAGTTTTACAATCCTTGTATTAGATATTTATTAAATGAAATGTCTCTTTTGTTGTATATTATATCTTCATTTTAATTACATGTTTGGATGTTTTCATTTTCTTTTGGGTAAAACTCTCCCCAATGGTTATATCGGATACCATTGATGCTATTTATTATAAATGGGGGATTGGGGATCCTCCTTAGTCATGTGGTGGGATGGATCTAGAATCCAATGTATGGATTTCCTAGGTTGGTCTGTTAAAAAATGGTACCAAGATCTAGGTTCCTAGAAAAGGGGAGTATGTTCTTGAGAGACAATATCTTTGTTATTTGGGGTGATTCTGGGTAGTATGAAGACTATGATTTTCATTTATACTCATGTAGAGGGTGTGGCCAAGGGCCTAAAAACATGTTGTTGCGCTAAACCTCAAGTTTCCATGGGAGTATCTATTTTGATTCTATATATTGGGTTCATATTTGGATGTTTTGATTGATTTGTGATATGTTGAGATGATTTTTTTGATCCCCATTGAGTGTATTGGCACTTTATGGGGTCAATATGGGTTTAAAAAGGTAAAATATCGAATGGAAATGGGTCATACAGTTAGAATGTGTAGACTGTTAAACAATGTAGTTATTCTGGAACAAGGTTCTATAACTATGATAGTTCTTTCTTTAGAGTTATTGCACGGTTTACCCTCCCCTGTGACTAAACCATGAAAAGATCAATTTCCATTCATTTTTTTATTTTCCTCCATCTTTTCTTTGATTAACACCAATAGAGAATTTAATTTGGGTAGTATCATGTAGGGGAGATTTAATTTGGCTGTTTATGGAAAGGTATGTGGTTGAATGTGTTTTTATATGAGGTGTTTGTTGGTGTTCTTCTTTTTTTCCATTGGGTTCATTGTTTTTCAAAAAGGAAAATTTGTTTTTGAAATGGAAAATATGTTTCATTTTTTAAAACCATTTTTATGGTAGTTTGAAAACCAAGTGTGTTTCGATTTGAAACTAAGCTATGGAAAATATTATTTATTGAAAATAAATTTTTATTTCAAAAAGAAGAATTTATTGAAACAATGAAATTCTCAAATTTGGTGTTTTTATAATTGGTTAATGAAAGTTATTTCCTTGAGATGGTTTCATTTAAATAAGATATTTTAAATTTTTCATGAAATGTTTCTGATCTTTTTTAGCTTATGAAAATTTAACGGATGATTTTGAAAAAGAAGGGTATTGACCCTTGGTTTGAAAGACTACTGAGACTAGTGGGCCTTGGTTATGGGTTATGGTTTTGAGAATAATGTGGTACAAAATAGATGATCTTTAAAATTATATTTTCAAGGAATTTTGTATTTTTTCAGATCATTTTTTTAAATTGTATTTTTTTATTCCAATGGTTATGATACAGCTTTCTCTCTTTGAGGATCATGGTTTTTGGGGATCATTACTAATATAGGTCACTCATTTCCTATTAGAAATGTATTAACAAGTGAGATAGGGTTTTTCCTGGGGGTTCTCTTTAGATTACTCTGTTCCTATGGTTTTGAAAACCTCTATTGGTGATGTCATGCCTTGAGTGCTCAGTAATTTTAAAACAAAAAATTCATAATGTTCAAACATTATATTTTTTATTTCTTGGGTTGTTAAAAGTAATTCAATGTTAATTTTATTTTCGTATAAATTGGTTTTTCACATAGTATTTCAAGTTATAATATGAATTGGAACAATTTTTAAATGTTATTTGATGAAAGAAAATTGAATATTTCATTTCATACTATGTTTGGCCACATTTGGGTCATGAAATGAAAGGGGAGGTGGGGTTTAAAACATACAATATTATCTCTTTGGTGATCAAATGTTGTGATTTAAAGTTACATGTTCTTTTGAAATAATTTTAAACTAATTTTAGAAAGAGTGAGATACATTAAAACACTTTGACCCTAGTTAAGTCACATTGTGAAATTATTAATTGGGTTTTAAGAACAATGAGGATTTATAAGGATATAATTTTTTTTGAAATTATTATTCTTTGGTTTTGGGGAAACCTATTTTCAATATGTTTTTTAAATCTAATTTTAAGATCTTAGTTTTGAAAGAATTAATTTAAATGGGACTTCAAACATGAAAATGTGACACTTCTAATGTTTTATTAAATGGAATATGTGAGTTGTTTTATAATTATATTTCCAATTTATTTGTACGGAATGATTTGCAAATTGGTTTTATAAAAGAGAGGCCTTGTACATTGAATTATTTTTGGAAAATATTTTGAAAAAGTGAAAAATTATTTTTGGTACATTAAAGAATTTATTTTCAGAAATGTTCTTATTTTAGTTTTTTTCAAAAAGGGATAGGTCATAAAATGGTGATTTTTAGTCAATTATTTATTTAAAGAGAATTTGTGTGGTTTGTGAAATGATCTTTCTATATTTTATCCATTTAATTCATACGGTTTGGATTATTATCTTCAATATTGTAATATTTTATCAGTTTTTGAGCTCAGTTTCATGCCACATTTCTTCTATTGTATTATTTTAAAACCTAGAGTTCTTTTTTATTCTATATCATTTTTTCATGTTTTTTATTTATGCAGGCATGACTGACCTTTGGTTTGGTATGTGGTCAATTATAAAAAAATACATTTCCTTTGAGACATTGAGCACTTAATGGTGTATGTTTTGTGGGATTCTCTATGGGATGTTCTTCATTCTTAATGCCATTGTTTAACCATAGTGTTTGGTGGCTCAGTTCAAGATTCTATGATGCATCTCATTATGGAATTCCTTGAAAGTTATCCGTTAACAATGTGAGCGTTATGATTTTGGCAGTTCTACCATGTGAGTGTTGAGTTCCATGTGGTTGGTTTTACATTAAGGAAGTGAGGATTTGTTTTTAAATGTTATTTTGGATTTCTTCTAATATTTTTCCCTATATTTGAGATTTTTTTGATGTTTTCTCTTTTTTACACCTTTTTGAATATTTCTAAATAGTGGGAAGACTGATAACAATTATTTATTTATTTTTGTGTCTTATAATAGTTTGTGTGGTTGTGTTTTTCTTGGATAGATTTGATAATTTTGTTAATTTATTGGTCAAATTTAGAGAAATTTTTGAAGCCTTGTAATTTTATCCTAGGAAATTACATAGTGGTTAATCATCTAACTTGACTCACTTCATTGATCGTGGGTTTGGCTTGTTCTTTTTTAATTTCTTCTTGACTTAAGACATTCTTAGGGTAAAATTCATATGGTGGGGAGTTTCTGACACCACTATTCTCCTTTTATTTTGGGGTATTTTATGGCTGGTTTATCCCCTTAGGTTAGAGTTTTTTTGGATGAAAAGGGTGGATTTTAGTGACTTTTCCATGTCGTGCAGTTAAGGTGGGCGGGTATTTTATATAACAAACCTGCTTTTTATTACACACTTAAACATGATTTATTACATAAAACCTTCACTTGATACAAAGTAATAGATTTATAGGTCTACTGCTTTTTGGGATTAAGAACATTTCATAAAAACTAAAAACATAGAACACAACATCTTATTGAATACTTCCTTTACATAACCACTATATTCCCTCGTACATAGAATTGCATGGGACAACCTGATCACCTGCATATGAAAAGGGTGAGATATAAAGCCCAGTAATGAAGTAAACTTTGAATAACATGAATAATACAATACATTTTATGTAATATCAATATCAATATAACATAAAGTTACATGAACATAAATTCATGATATATCATGATTATCATAACATTGAAATTTAGTCACAACACTCAACGTGGAATTAGAATGAGCCCAGGATCATTTCACATAAGGCATGAGTAAACCCTCATTTCACTTGAATTATAATGAGAAAATACTCATTTATGTTTAATTATAATTAGTAAATCCTCATTTCACTTGACGTATCATGACACTAATCTTTACCCAATGCATTGGAGTGTTATTAGGGTGCACCCTTCTTAAACATTTCATTTCTTGCATAAGTGCGCCACATGGATCATTCAATGTGGAATCTTTAAAGATCATAATTTATTCCACTATAAAATAATGTAAAATTCATACATTAAACTCATTCATAAATAATTAAATGTTTATAAAGGTGAATACCCTTGATAAAGAAATGGTCATGGTATTCACGACATAAGGACTTTGGCTTGGAAAATCACTGTGTAATTTCGACAGCATAACGGCGTGACATAAGGATTCATAAAATTGTCTGATGAGAGAGAAAGGAGTGTATAATTATATGTACACGAAATGGAAAGCAATGGGGTCATATATATACATTTCCCAAAAAATTAATGGAATTTAGATTCATAATAGAAAATAATTTCTTGAATGTAAATGAGTATAGAGAAATTCCTTACAGAATTTCGGCATGGTAACGAGTTTACATGGGAGAAATTAATGAGATTGAAATGGGTATATCATCATTCAAAAATAAATAGGGACTTATGGGGGAGGTTTGAAACCATAACTCAATATTTATAATTGAAAATAAAAGGGCATAATAATATTAAGAAACGAGGATAAAATGAGAAAGGAAGGAATCCCTTACATGGATGTGTGATCCCAAAGGCTTGGGAGGGGCTTGAGAGAGTCTTATTGGGATCTTGGGGTACCTTGGAAGGATTATATAGAGATGAGGGAAGAATTTATATGAACTAAAAATGCATTGAGTGAAGAGAAAGTGGAATCTTGGGTGGATTTATATAAGAAAAGAGAGGGAATGTTTTATTATTTAGGTTTGGGACACCACACATTAAATCAATCAAAACCACAAACCAACCCATGGGTTTTTCCGATTGATTTTTTCTAATTGGGAGTGTAAAAATATATTTTATAAGTCCAATTGCCTAACTTCTTAAAAAATTAGTCTTTCTTATGTGGAGGTGAGTCACACTCTCAAGTTAAAAAAATTTAAAAGATAAAATGTTTTACATGTACTTGAGGGTCCACTATGGCTTTGTAAAATAAATCAAATAAATCTAAAATAACATTATTTTAAGCATAAAACATATATTGGACGAACATATAATTTATAGTATTTTATTACATCACTATTGGGTCATTATGTTGTCACAAAACACATTATATATTTTAATGATATTTAATTTTTTACCCAAAAATTCAACTATATCAGAAAATTATGAAAAATTCACCATTGGATATTTTATATGTCCTGATTCCAAAAATAATATTCAATTTATCTAAATAATTTTCAAATTATTTGAATTTTTACTTTCAAAATAAAAACTGAAATTTATCGAAAATTCATGGGTTTTGAAAGAAATGGATTTCAAACCGTAATAAAAATCACAACTGTGTTCATAATAATTATACACTCATTTATATTATATACAATGTAATTTAGTAATAATATTTAATTAAAATATTATTTAATTCAAAAATCCATTAATTCATCAAAATAGATTTCTTAATTTACTATAAATGCTATTTTTTCTTTAAAAAAGTTTTAAAAGTAATAATAATAAAATGAATGTATATTATCTATTCAAAAATAATGTACACAATCACACTACTAGGGTATTATTACATAACCCCTTATAACACCTGCATTAGACTGAGGGTAAGGTGTGCGATGATGACAAACTCTTGGGGTGGGTCGGATAACATCACTCGGGTGATAATCTCTATCAACTTCAACTTCTCCTGTAGGCGGTTCCGTTCGAGCTTAACATGTTGAAGCATGGCTTGGGATTGGTTAAGAGCGAAGACAAATGATGCCACGTCATTTTAGAGCTCCAAAAAATGGGCTTCATTGTAACACCCCGAGATTTTATGAAAAATATTACTTTAATTTCATTAATGTCTTATGTTGTATTCTACACCAAGATTACCCTGCGCTATACGCAACACCGTATTAGCTTGCAGTGTACGCAACACTATTCTTGGACCGTGTTACACACAATTTTGATAATAGTTATTCTACGCAACATTGAGTATATATATATATATATATTAAATGTATAAATGAAATATGGTTGGATTCTGTTATGCAAAACAACGAAGAATTCTTTCACAACACGCAACCCTGACTTGGCTTGCATTACATGCAATCGCGACCTTCCTCGATAGCGTGTGTTGTACGCAATACCGGGTTTTAATAAACAATGTTATATTATTATAATATTGTCATGAACTAGCCGTTATGAATATTATTAACTAAATTTTGAATTTTATAACATTATTATTCATCTTACACATTTCTAGAAAATGGTATAAGAACAAAATAAATTTTTCGGGTAAAATAAGTGTTTTTCAAAAAAATACAGTTTTACCGCCTTTTGATGGCGCACCCACTTTAAATATATTTTTTGACATGTTTATATGTTAAATTTGAAAAAATAATATTCTTCTTTTGAATCAGGATATAAAAATTTACATTAGATAAAGTTTTGATATTTTTCCGATAACTTTCATATTTTAATGAATAGTAAAAACACGCTATATTTTAATTAAAAACAACTTTTTTCATCGTAATATCTTATGTGGTTAAATTATAATATTGAATGGTTTTAAAGTATAAATAGAATATATTTTTACCATTTAATATAATGTATGTCATTAGCATTGATTTTACCTTGAATTCGTAGGTTAAATCAATTCAATATTTTGCAATGTTTTAAAGAAAAACCCGTTTTCTTTCGACAACGGGATTAATTTTAATTTAATTGCTGCATCTTTTGTGTATTGAATTTGGAAAAATGGATTCCATATTTGGAATCATTGGGTCCAAATTATTTTAGTAAGCTACTTTTTATTTTTGGGAATTATGAATAGTAACTATGGTAAATTTTATTTACCATAGTTAAAGGTAAATCGGGTAATTAAGGGTAAATATAATATTTTAAAATTACCCTAACAAATGTAAAAATCCTATTGGATGACTAAAAGTCGACCCATATCACCTAAGGGTAGGATTAGAATCATTTAATGGACATTTTTCCATGAAAATAACTTAATTATTATTAAAACCAAAGAAAGTAACAACATGTCACCCTCTTAAATCTTATAAGTATATTAATTTTAATTTATTGATAAACTTCATGAAACTTCGAACATGAATAGTATCCAGAAATCTAATGAAATTATATACATCATATAAATTTATTTATAATTTTTAGGGATTAAATAATTATCATTAATTATGACACAATAGTGATGCGGAAATTGTTTATCTAGTGAAAAATCAAGAATATTGTTTTTATTAAACTAATAGTGACCATAAAATGCACAAATACCTAAAAAAAACTTATTTTCCATGTAAATGTAAACCATAATCATCCAATGGTCGAATATTTGACCATTTGGAGCCTTATATAAGCGATTATGACACTTATATTATTTTATTTTAAATGATTCCAAAGTTGTCACCTTCATAATTTAATAAATATAACAATTTAAATATTGTGATTTTAAGATGATAAATTCGAGTAAAAGTATTATTGTTAAAGGTAATATATTTATCTTCATCATAGGATTTTATTTTAAATTTTTATACAACAAATAAGTATATTAAATAATTATACAAAAATGATGTAGTAATTATTTTATTAAGAGATAAACCAAATAAATGGTTTTAAAAATAATAAAATAAATATTATATGAACTATTTAATGTGATACACTAATTTTATAGATACATATAACCTTTTATTAATATATTAAATCTTTTAGTTAGAACATATCTTCTGTATATATTTTATTTAAATTCAAATAAATGAATAGTGTCAAAATTGACACTATTGTTATTTTACAAAAATAACATATTATAAAATTGTTTAAAAATCACAAAAATATTTAAAAATTATAAATTTATATTTATATGGTCTATAATGTTATAAAGTAAACAATTATGGAAAATTCACAACAAATAAGTAATTATTTGTTATAATTTAAAATTTAGAATTTTATTACCACAAATAAACTTAAATAGATTAAATAAGGATAAATCAAAATGATAAGGTTTAAAATAAGATCCAAACATGTCTAAATTTGATTGGTTGATGATATTACAACCCTATCTCATATAATCTTCGAATATGAGTCATTTTTGGAGTTTTTCTAAGTGGGGTTAGATTTATTATAAATTAATATTTTTAAGAATTCCTAAGGTGCCCCTCTCCTCCCTTATAAAAGGGCACCTCCTCCCCCTCCTCCTCACACAACTTTGAGCTTTCAAGCTCGGCCAACCCATGCAAAAATCTCTTCTCCACTTCCCTAGTATCATCCTAGAGGTACTGGTCTTCTTTAAAGACCATCCTTAATTCTTTAAGTGGAGGTTAAGAAAAGGCGCGTCAAAAAGAGGTAATATCCATTACCGATCTTTTTCAATTTCTTTCTTCTTCAACTTCTTATTCTTTAGTCGTTTCATGATAAAGTAATAACATCAGTATTTCTTATATACTGATATGTTATTATAAATATTAAACAACTCTAATTAACCTTCTATCCATCCTACGGAAAAAGGAAATCACCGCGCGTGCGTACGTACGGAATACCGTCTCCACGCCGTGGTGTAATCTATTTTCCGCCACCACCTTAATTGGATGGGTATAATGGTTTAATGAGTTACTATATATGATTATTATAAAGTTATATTGATACTGAAATAGTATACATACACTTCAACACAATTCCATGACCATGAGAACGATATCATCGCTCGTGCGTACGTACGGACTACCGTCTCCACGACGCGATGAGATTCATTCTCAATGATTAACCATTCATGAATGATTATAAAGTATATATAATAAGTACTAATGAAATATATTACATAATAATTATACTGGAATTATTTATATTTATATGTATTTCGTCTACTTAATTCCATTCAATTCAATAAGGAAACGAAAACAGCGTTCATGCGTACGTACGGACTACCGTCTCCATGAACGGTGTATTTCTTTCCATTTACTGATTTATTATATATATTCTGAATATATATATATATAAATCATGTTTTATATTCTGGAATTAAGTAATCATGATCTAAGTAATCATATGAATAATTTCAAGTTAAAAAACAAGAACGACAAATGAGACGATTTTACCCAAAACGCTACTTTAACATGAATTTACAAAAGAACGGGTAATATAAAGTCATAAGTGGACCATATATGATATAATAACAATGAATATGATTCTGGAATAAGTCAATAACATGATTTAAATCATTATACAGGAGGTTGGGACACTTACAAAGCAAGTCAGACCTAAGGTAAGGGAAATATCACAATCTCATTTTTATCCAAGATTGTTTATTCATAAGTATTTAATGGTGTGTATTTTATCATCCACATCCATGTTTCATAAATATGTAATATTATTTCCATCCACCTACAATTGTTTAAATCCATTTTTACCATTCGGTGAGTTTTTAGTAAAAGAAATGAAACGAATCTTTTGTCGTTTTTCGTACGAGGTACTTTTTGACTTTTCCGACAAAAGTACGAAGAATGTTTTTTTTAAATTATACGGAATGAATGGATTTCTAAAACATTATTTCCAAGAAGTTTCCTTTACAAGTTTTCAAGTTTATTTTTAATCAACTTCTTTTAGTTTATAATTGTACGACATGTTAAGAAAGGAAAAGTATTTTTGAAGCAGAAAGGATATTTTCCTCAAGAATGAAGTTCAAGTGTTTTATCAAAATTATTTTCCATATAAGATAATAAAGGGTTCTGTTTTTATCCCTATTATTAAATTTATTTGATTAGGTTTTGAGGGAATTATTTTTATGTAGTCATTTAGCTTATATGATTTGTTTTATGATGTCATGATGTTTCAAGAATCCCATTTGTGTTACATGTGTTATGCGATGATGTATGATTTATGATTATGTGGCACACATAAGAAAGGAATCATTATAAGATGGGTGGGACCTATATCTACCTCCAATGCATTGGGTAAAGATTTTATATCTCATGAGATAGACATGGCTGGAATGGTAGGTTATACCAGTTCAGTGAAACAGGACTGAAACGAGGGTTACTCGATTCAGAAAGGGACTTTTTCCACTAAGATAGTCTTGGCAATGAGTCTTGACTAACAAGAAATGATTCTCTATGATTATGTGTGAATGCCACAAAGTTTCATGTTTTAAGTTATGATTATTGTGATTACATTTCACTGCCATGATTTATCCCATGTTATGAAATTATGATCTCTTTTGCAGGTTAAGATTTCCAAAATTTATGTGCTTGTGTATACGATGAGATTTATATTTCTTTTCTTTACCCTTACTGAGCATTTGAGCTCACCCTTTTATGTTTTATTTTCCCCAGGATATAAAGAAAGTTTTTAGGTAAAAAAAAGGGGAAGATCTTTATGGGTGATATTGGAGATCTTTCAGCACGATTAGAAGATTACGTTCCGAGTTTCCAAAGACACTAAACTATTACGATCCTTGTGTGTGTATTTTTTTTATGTACTAAGTATTCCGCAAAAGTAATGTAATGTCCATGTATGTCAAGCTATGGGTCTCTACAGTTGGTATCAGAGGAAAGGTTTAGTCAACCTTTGGAAACTAGGATGCGAGAACTTTAGTGAGATCCCTAGAGATATTTCTAAGGTATGTCTAGGGATGTCCCTAAGGTTAAGTATACTTATAGGTTATAGTACTAGAATTACGCTAACGATCATAGAATTAAACCTAAGATGTTAGATATTGAAGGTACTCCCCCTTTATTATGTTGTTTTCCCTAGCATGATTCTTGCCTCTCACACTATTCTTTTTGGGTTTTAGAAAATGGATGGAAACAAGATGATTCACGATAATGGAGGATATGATGGACAATGGAATGATATTATTCATAAGAAATCAAATGAAATGGGATTTGGAAGTCCAAACATCATTATTATGCCAAATCAGCAATCTCATAATATGATCAATAAAGTAAAATTTGGTAAGTTTCCTGACTCGGATAATAAGAGAAAGATGGAGTTTCATGATGATCATAGAGGAAAGAAAGTTCAATTTCCCCTATGTAAATCATGTGGGAAGAGGCATCAAGGAGAATGTTTCAAAGGAACTGGAAGATGCTTTGGGTGTGGAAAAGAAGGACACAAAGCTAGTAAGTGCAAAGGAAAAGGTTCAGTTAACACCAGGGATGAGGATAATGATATTGCTACGACATCAACAATGGTTAAATGTTTTAAATGTGGAATGTACGGGCATTATGCAAACCAATGACCTAAGGGAAAGTCTCATGAAGAAAATCAGTATGGTCGTATGGGTAGTATTTATGTGGATAATGATGATGAGACTACAAATGATATGTAAGAATTGTTGAAGCTCGGTCAATGGTTTAAGAATGTAGTGGAGTGATTACATTTTTATCAAGTGTATTGTTGTATAAGTAATCTCATGGTACTATGGGATAAAGAGACATCTAAGGATTGTTACATTGTTGTATTTCCTTAAGTTTTGAAAGTATGTGATGAATGGTACCAGTATTTTTGGAAAGTAGATGATATGCGCATAATGAAGGGATAAGACGATAATGAGATGTTTGATTGTATGCATGAGATCATGATTGATATAAGGACTAAGTGATATCATGGTTTGAGTATATAGAATTCTGAGGATTTTGGTATGTGTAAAGTGTTAAATTTTAACTGCATTCATGTTTACACTAAGGTTCGATGGGTATTCAAGAGAATACATGATTAAGGCCTTTGAATGTTTGGAATGTGACCAACAAAACATATCTTATGATATATGGGGATCAACGATGGTATTAAATCTCTGGTTATGAGAATGGACTGCAGTATTATGGATAAGCCTAAAGATTGGAATGGATTATGTTGGACATAAGTTAGTATTGTTTAAGGATAGAAGTTTTTTTCGATATTATTGATGGGATGTTATAGTAATATAGTTTTTGAAAAAGGACAACCTGCAGAACGGGCGACAACCCATCGCGTCGGACAAGGCTGTGGGAATCGAACCCACAACTGAAGTGCGACTGGCCTTTATCGCCTACCACTGGCCTACAGGAAGTCCCTGTTTAGTAGAAACTAGTTTTATTATATTAAGCTGTATGATATATGAAGTATAAGTACATTTTAGGAACAATATATGATTAATCTCACTATAGATCGACTTATGTATATAATTTTTGCTAACCTTTTGTTTGAGACAGATGGAATGACCCGTCATTCTATCACATGATCTGCTAACACTTCACGAATAACAAATTCATCTTCATTTATTTAAGAGATGAAGTGGAAATTGTTCAAGTCACGAACAACAGTGAGATTGTACCAAAATAAAGTAAGTATTTATTCTAATTCAAATTTTCAACTTTAGGGAAATGATCTTGAAAACCAAAAATGTTGTCCTAGTGCCCTTATACCCGATGAATCAGATGGTACCCTAGATCATCACAAATTTATGGCTTTATGATTGCTAGCTTTTCCATAGCCATGTTCTCTACCACTCTCCATCAGAACATGATGGTTAGATTTCTCTTCCATATCCATATTTTCACCTATGTGGAAACCCAGTGATTAGTTTATTTGGGTAACCGTTACGTTTCATACTTTTGTTTTTAAAGATAAGTTTTGGTATTCCTTTTTACGATGTGGGTTTCTATCAAAGAAACTTTCAAATAGTAAACCATTTATAACCCCGACGAATTTCGAGGGCGAAATTCATTTTAAGGGGGGTAGAATGTAACACCCCGAGATTTTATGAAAAATATTATTTTAATTTCATTAATGTCTTATGTTGTATTCTACACCAAGATTACCCTGCGCTATACGCAACACCGTATTAGCTTGCAGTGTACGCAACACTATTCTTGGACCGTGTTACACACAATTTTGATAATAGTTATTCTACGCAACATTGAGTATATATATATATATATTAAATGTATAAATGAAATATGGTTGGATTCTGTTATACGAAACAATGAATAATTCTTTCACAACACGCAACCCTGACTTGGCTTGCATTACATGCAATCGTGACCTTCCTCGATAGCGTGTGTTGTACGCAATACCGGGTTTTAATAAACAATGTTATATTATTATAATATTGTCATGAACTAGCCGTTATGAATAGTATTAACTAAATTTTGAATTTTATAACATTATTATTCATCTTACACATTTCTAGAAAATGGTATAAGAACAAAATAAATTTTTCGGGTAAAATAAGTATTTTTCAAAAAAATGCAGTTTTACCGCCTTTTGATGGCGCACCCACTTTAAATATAGTTTTTGACATGTTTATATGTTAAATTTGAAAAAATAATATTCTTCTTTTGAATCAGGATATAAAAATTTACATTAGATAAAGTTTTGATATTTTTCCGATAACTTTCATATTTTAATGAATAGTAAAAACACGGTATATTTTAATTAAAAACAACTTTTTTCATCGTAATATCTTATGTGGTTAAATTATAATATTGAATGGTTTTAAAGTATAAATAGAATATATTTTTACCATTTAATATAATGTATGTCATTAGCATTGATTTTACCTTGAATTCGTAGGTTAAATCAATTCAATATTTTGCAATGTTTTAAAGAAAAACACGTTTTCTTTCGACAACGGGATTAATTTTAATTTAATTACTGCATCTTTTGTGTATTGAATTTGGAAAAATGGATTCCATATTTGGAATCAGTGGGTCCAAATTATGTTAATAAGCTACTTTTTATTTTTGGGAATTATGAATAGTAACTATGGTAAATTTTATTTACCATAGTTAAAGGTAAATCGGGTAATTAAGGGTAAATATAATATTTTAAAATTACCCTAAAAATGTCAAAATCCTATTGGATGACTAAAAGTCGACCCATATCACCTAAGGGTCGGATTATAATCATTTAATGGACATTTGTCTATGAAAATAACTTAATTATTATTAAAACCAAAGAAAGTAACAACATGTCACCCTCTTAAATCTTATAAGTATATTAATTTTAATTTAGTGATAAACTTCATGAAACTTCGAACATGAATAGTATACAGAAATCTAATGAAATTATCTACATCATATAAATTTATTTATAATTTTTAGGGATTAAATAATTATCATTAATTATGACACAATAGTGATGCAGAAATTGTTTATCTAGTGAAAAATCAAGAATATTGTTTTTATTAAACTAATATTGACCATAAAATGCACAAATACCTAAACAAAACTTATTTTACATGTAAATGTAAACCATAATCATCCAATGGTCGAATATTTGACCATTTGGAGCCTTATAAAAGCGATTATGACACTTATATTATTTTATTTTAAATGATGCCAAAGTTGTCACCTTCATAATTTAATAAATATAAGAATTTAAATATTGTGATTTTAAGATGATAAATTCTAGTAAAAGTATTATTGTTAAAGGTAATATATTTATCTTCATCTTAGGATTTTATTTTAAATTTTTATACAACAAATAAGTATATTAAATAATTATACAAAAATGATGTAGTAATTATTTTATTAAGAGATAAACCAAATAAATGATTTTAAAAATAATAAAATAAATATTATATGAACTATTTAATGTGATACACTAATTTTATAGATACATATGACCTTTTATTAATATATTAAAGCTTTTAGTTCGAACATATCTTCTGTATATATTTTATTTAAATTCAAATAAATGAATAGTGTCAAAATTGACACTATTGTTATTTTACAAAACTAACATATTATAAATTTGTTTAAAAATCACAAAAATATTTAAAAATTATATATTTATATTTATATGGTCTATAATGTTATAAAGTAAACAATTATGGAAAATTCACAACAAATAAGTAATTATTTGTTATAATTTAAAATTTAGAATGTTATCACCACAAATAAACTTAAATAGATTAAATAAGGATAAATCAAAATGATAAGGTTTAAAATAAGATCCAAAAATGTATAAATTTGATTGGTTGATGCGATTACAACCCTATCTCATCTAATCTTCGAATATGAGTCATTTTTGGAGTTTTTCTAAGTGGGGTTAGATTTATTATAAATTAATATTTTTAAGAATTCCTAAGGTGCCCCTCTCCTCCCTTATAAAAGGGCACCTCCTCCCCCTCCTCCTCACACAACTTTGAGCTTTCAAGCTCGACCAACCCATGCCAAAATCTCTTCTCCACTTCCCTAGTATCATCCTAGAGGTACTGGTCTTCTTTAAAGACCATCCTTAATTCTTTAAGTGGAGGTTAAGAAAAGGCGCGTCAAAAAGAGGTAATATCCATTACCGATCTTTTTCAATTTATTTCTTCTTCAACTTTTTCTTCTTTAGTCGTTTCATGATAAAGTAATAACATCAGTATTTATTATATACTGATATATTATTATAAATATGAAACAACTCTAATTAACCTTCTATCCATCCTACGGAAAAAGGAAATCACCGCGCGTGCGTACGTACGGAATGCCGTCTCCACGTCGTGGTGTAATCTATTTTCCGCCACCACCTTAATTGGATGGGTATAATGGTTTAATGAGTAACTATATATGATTATTATAAAGTTATATTGATACTGAAATAGTATACATACACTTCAACACAATTCCATGACCATGAGAACGATATCATCGCTCGTGCGTACGTACGGACTACCGTCTCCACGACGCGATGAGATTCATTCTCAATGATTAACCATTCATGAATGATTATAAAGTATATATAATAAGTACTAATGAAATATATGACATAATAATTATACTGGAATTATTTATATTTATATGTATGTCGTCTACTTAATTCCATTCAATTCAATAAGGAAACGAAAACAGCGTTCATGCGTACGTACGGACTACCATCTCCATGAACGGTGTATTTCTTTCCATTTACTGATTTATTATATATATTATGAATATATATATATAAATCATGTTTTATATTCTGTAATTAAGTAATCATGATCTAAGTAATCATATGAATAATTTCAAGTTAAAAAACACGAATGACAAATGAGACGATTTTACCCAAAACGCTACTTTAACATGAATTTACAAAAGAACGGGTAATATAAAGTCATAAGTGGACCATATATGATATAATAACAATGAATATGATTCTGGAATAAGTCAATAACATGATTTAAATCATTATACAGGAGGTTGGGACACTTACAAAGCAAGTCAGACCTAAGGTAAGGGAAATATCACAATCTCATTTTTATCCAAGATTGTTTATTCGTAAGTATTTACTGGGGTGTATTTTATCATCCACATCCATGTTTCATAAATATGTAATATTATTTCCATCCACCTACAATTGTTTAAATCCATTTTTACCATTCGGTGAGTTTTAATAAAAGAAATGAAAGGAATCTTTTGTCGTTTTTCGTACGAGGTACTTTTTGACTTTTCTGACAAAAGTACGAAGAATGTTTTTTTTAAATTATACGGCATGAATGGATTTCTAAAACATTATTTCCAAGAAGTTTCCTTTACAAGTTTTCAAGTTTATTTTTAATCAACTTCTTTTAGTTTATAATTCTACGACATGTTAAGAAAGGAAAAGTATTTTTGAAGCAGAAAGGATATTTTCCTCAAGAATGAAGTTCAAGTGTTTTATCAAAATTATTTTCCATATAAGATAATAAAGGGTTCTGTTTTTATCCCTATTATTACATTTATTTGATTATGTTTTGAGGGAATTATTTTTATGTAGTCATTTAGCTTATATGATTTGTTTTATGATGTCATGATGTTTCAAGAATCCCATTTTTTGTTACATGTGTTATGCGATGATGTATGATTTATGATTATGTGGCACACATAAGAAAGGATTCATTATAAGATGGGTGGGACCTATATCTACCTCCAATGCATTGGGTAAAGATTTTATATCTCATGAGATAGACATGGCTGGAATGGTAGGTTATACCGGTTCAGTGAAACAGGACTGAAACGAGGGTTACTCGATTCCGAAAGGGACTTTGTCCACTAAGATAGTCTTGGCAATGAGTCTTGACTAACAAGAAATGATTCTCTATGATTATGTGTGAATGCCACAAAGTTTCATGTTTTAATTTATGATTATTGTGATTACATTTCACTGCCATGATTTATCCCATGTTATGAAATTATGATCTCTTTTGCAGGTTAAGATTTCCAAAATTTATGTTCTTGTGTATACGATGAGATTTATATTTCTTTTGTTTACCCTTACTGAGCATTTGAGCTCACCCTTTTATGTTTTCTTTTCCCCAGGATATAAAGAAAGGTTTTAGGTAAAAAAAAGGGGAAGATCTTTATGGGTGATATTGGAGATCTTTCAGCACGATTAGAAGATTACGTTCCGAGTTTCCAAAGACACTAAACTATTACGATCCTTGTGTGTGTATTTTTTTTTTATGTACTAAGTATTCCTCAAAATTAATTTAATGTCCATGTACGTCAAGCTACGGGTCTCTACATTCATACTGGGAAAGTCTACTAGATGAGGTCATCGCTTCCTTTATCTGAGTAAATTGGATTCGTTAAATCCCTATATTTATACTAATCATGTGATCATTGTTCAACGACTATATTAGTAACAATAATAATTTAAAATTGTATTTTAAAATCCAAAAATATAAAACAAATGAAGTTAACATTTTATATGACCATTTTACATAATAAGAAATTTAATTAGATCAAGTGAAATTTTTATTAATGGAAGTTTGGGTCGTTACATTTTAACCATGTGTCCTAAGTGTGCAGCCTAAGAAACCATTTATAGTGGGGATTTTTATGGGTATTGCATGGTCTGTTTAACCATGTAGGTAAACCATGAATATAGAAATTATTCAATTAATGAAAATATCAAAATAAATGATTTTAAAAATATTAAAATAATGATAATTTAAATTAATTAATGGCATCCACGAATTTTATTGATTACCATTACATTTTAGGTATATAATAAAATATTTGGTTCAAATTTATCTTATTGAGTTGGTATTTTTAAAAGTCAATGTAGTGAATAGTCAAAAATTGAAATTAATCATATCTTAAAATAAATAATATTTTATTAAATGATACAAATTTTATAAAAATATTAAATTCTGCCACATGATTTTTATATAATTAAAAATTTCATCAATGATCCATTTATGGGTATTTTAGAATTTTATTGTGACTATATTAACTCTCAATTAGTAAAAATTCATGTTGTCATAGTAAGAGATAAAGGGGTAAAATAAAGGTTAAAATAAAAATAAAAGGGTATAACTATGACCTAAAATGGTCCCAAAATTATTGGATAAAGAATAGTAAACTCATATAAACATAATATCAAAAACAATTAATGGATACTTTTATGTGAAAATAACTTATATATTTTTTAAATCAATTATAGTTATAAAATGTCACTCTTGGAATTTAATATATTTTATGTGTCCATAGAGGGAAAAGATCAAGATATGAATAAACCTAAATTTCTATATTAATTTTGATTAAATTATTTTTATTATACATAAATAATTTTTATAAATTATATAATTACCTTAAATTCTTCTTCAATGCCAATACAATATTTATTTAATTAAAAAATGTTAAATAATTGACTTTAAATGTATTAAATTTGATATATATGAGATTAATTATTGTGTATAATGTAATTTATAGATCTATAAAGTATATTATAGAGGTTTGAAATCATTATATTAAAATTCTCAGTTTTATTGAAATGAATTTGAAGCCAAATTCAATAAATAGTATCAAATTTGTCAACAATGATATTTTATTCTTTTAATATTTTATTAAATTATATTTAAATCATAAAAATGTTAAATAATCCTAATTGGGATAGTATGTGGTCGATAATATCATAAAAAATTCATTTACAGTCTATTTTTATGTTTTGGGCTCTAGAATAGCCTTATTATATTTTAATAATTTGAGGTTTTCAAAAAGTTTCCTCACCTCAATTGTAATGGGGAACCTCACCCCTTGTTTATTCATAATACCTTGATCCTTATAGTATGAACAAACCCTACACTTCTCTATTCTTAACATCCTTAGTTATGTTATTTATGTTATTGTCCTTCCAAATGAATTACCATAGGTCCCTTAAGTGATGATATAAAAGTTGTCCACCGTAGAAGTGGTAATCTTCCTTACCGACTCTTTCATGTTTATTTATTCTTATGCTCCCAATTTATGTGTATTTAACATTATAAATTAATAACTCCAGTATCATCTATATTTCTCTATGTTATTATTATTATGGGATAACCAAATTCCACCTTTTATCCTACCTATGAGAAATGATAGCACCGTGTGTGCGTACATATGACTTACCATCTCCACACCGTAGTGTAATTTTTTTTTCATCACCACATTACATTGATGGGTATAATGGTCGAAATAATTGACATATATTATAATAATGAAATTTTATTTTTTAGAAAAAAATTAATATACCATACAAGTCTTTACCCTTTTACCATTGAGGGTATGATACCATCGCTCGTGCATATGTACAACCAACCGTCTCCCAGACATAATGTGATTCATTTTCCATGTTCACCATTAAATAATGATTAAAAAAATGTATATTATGAATAAATATTATATCTATAACATTAATATAATTATTTATATGGATTAACTATATCTTATGCATCATAACCAGAACATACACAACAAAACATGTATTGGAAGATGATGTCGTTAACACATGAAAATGAGGGTAATATAAAATATTATTAACAAATTGATTATAAGATGATATAATTGGATAATATATGATAACATAAATATGTATATGGTTCTATAATAAATTAATAACAATCCTTAAATCACTATACATGAGGTTAAATCACATTCAACCAAAGGAAAGTGCAAGGTAAGTATTTATCATTTCACATTTACTACTATGAGATATATGCCTTATTCACCAATGATTTATTTGTTTGGTGTACTTCTTCATTGATATATATTATCTTGAATCTCTTTATATTAATGTTATTATGTTGTTCATATGATGATTATTAATTTTATAGGGAATATTAATTTACTGATTTCAAAGTGGTAAGGAATTCTGTCTCAATTTACATTCTATTTAGAATTATTCGTTTTTATGCATCAATTCACTTCGATGTGGAATATATATTGTCCCTTTGACATTAAATATCATGATTTATTAATTAAACATGTTATTCTGAGTTTCAATTTTAATTATTTCATCCGAAGGGGTTGACATGAAAATTTCTAATTTGTAAAATTTATTGTACAATATAAATTTCTTTTGTGATTGTTAAATTTCTCTTAAGAATCACTATATTATATTCATTTATCATTGGAAATTAAATTTCTCTTAAATATCCATTTTATTTTATGATGGATATGATTTTATCCTATCCTTATATCATTTTTACAAATGTTGTTTACTTTTATTTCTGTTTGATTAATCTTATAAATAATGATAAATATGTATATTTTATTCAATATGGATATTTGAAGATAAGGAAAAAAATTATTGATTAAATAGATTATTCAATATATTAATAGTTATTTTGGACTAGAAGACATAGGTTGGTCTCGGTTATATATATCCCCCCAAAGTATTGGTATTCTCATGCCGTGAATCATTCAAGCTTACATTACAGGAGTTTTTACACATAATGATTAAATTGTCTTGTGAAAGGATTTGATGGTAGTCAATCATGTTCCAAATACATGACATATAACAACTAAAAATTTCTAACATTTGTAATTTTTTTTATTATCCATATTATTTTCACTATGATAAAATATTTGGATTAATTTCAATCTCTTTTTAATGATTAAATGGATTATGTGCTTAGTTATTTATCTTTCCATGATGATTATGATTAATAATTCAAGTTGGATTCTTCTTTACTTAGCCCATTCCAGTCATTTGAATTCACCCTTTTCATATTACTATTTTTCCCAGGTATCCAAAAAATTTATTATGATTAATATGTATTATTACACTATAGGGAATAATGGTCTTATAAAATAAAATACTTTTTTGTATTTTATGTCTAAAATGTAATTTTAATTTCAAATATCTATCTACATTACAAATAATACTATACTATTTGGGAATTTGGGATGCAATTTATTATGAGTTATGCCAATGTAATAATTTAGGACAAGGGATCTGGGATACTGGTTCTATATATTTATAGTTGTTATCAAATAAAGTTTAGTAGAAACCTTGGGAACTAGATTCAAGAAAACCTAAAATATGGAACATAACACAATGACATAATTTTAGTATAACTCAAAATATAAGATATAATAATATATATTTGGTAATGAAAATGGATAACCTAGTTAAAACCTATATATTTAGAGATTGTGAATGTGTCATGATTTAAATGTCCTATAATTGATTCTTCATGACTATGTGATTTACCACGGTGATTAGTGTTTCTCATAATATGATATTTCGTTTTAGTAAATTAATGGAACCAAAAAGAACAGGGTTGATGATGATTGTGATAAAATATATGTTGATAATTACTAGAGTGATGGATATTGTGATTCTTCTAAATCAGTTATCATGATTAACAAATGGCACCATAACATACTATCAGACTCACCAACAAAGATATGGATAGAGTTCACTGGGAGATTGAGTGGTGGAGATCATAGAGGAAAAACCATTCAGTTAACTATATAATGATAATATTGGAAGAAAAACCCAATTGAATGTCTTAGAGGAATAATAAAAAAAATTTGGTGGGGAAAGGATACAAAGAAATATTTTCCAAGAAAATATTCAGTGTTTGGTTATTGAATTGGATGAGAATAATTATATCATTAAAGAATCATCAATGTTTTAATGTTTTAAATGTGGAATGTATAGGTTGAAAGATTATTATGTGAATCATGAAGGTTTTAAGAGAAATATTTATACTACTGATGATAATGATACTACAAAATATATATTAAAGAAAGGAGGGATAAGATGGTGAAGATTAGTTAATGGTTTAAGAATTAAGTAGAATGATAAAAGAGGGTATGTATTTGGAATCAAGAATTATGTTGTAAAAATATTTTAAAAATAAGAATCATGAGGTATATAATAATTTTACTAAAATAATTTTTCCATACGTATTTGAAAGTATGTGATGAATAATACAGTTAATCAAGAGAAAGGATGTTGTAGAAAGTTGACCTTTTGGAAAACACGTGATCTGGGGATGATAGACCTAATTATGTACCCAATGTCGAGATAATAAAGATAAAGGGATTATTATGGAATATTAGTGGTGACCATGAAATTTTATATGATATTTATGGTTTCTTTTATCTTGGACGGTTTACATAATTTTTGGATTTATGGAATATATTCAACAACATGAGATTTTATTTTTGGAAGCATTCTTGTGTTCATTAATGTTTTAAGGTGATCAAGGTATTGATATATTTAATTAAAAGTGATAAATTATATTGTTTTTTGGAAACTAATGATATGTTGACTATGGAAATTAAGCGAGATTCCTTCTAAATTTTTAGACAGATGTATTTTGGATGAATCCTAATTTTAACTACTTGTGGAATAGACTAAGGAAATTATTGTTTGAGGCTAAAGTATGATTTATAATATTGGATAACTAGTGCTAACCATTTTTGTTTTGATAAATATAAAAATTTAATGTCAGTAAAATTTGGGTCATATGATTTGTTCAATGTTTTTCATGAATAAAATTTATCTTGAATATCCATATCCTCGTGAAAGAAATAATGAGGAGATATATCAAAGCACAACCAAAGGTTGATATTATGCTTATGATATGAAATAAAATTGAGTAAGTTTATTTTCATGAGTTATCTAACTAAATAGTAAAGTGGGTACAAAATTTTTTAAAATGATCAAGAAACAAAAATATTATCCTATTACCTTTATATACTGGGAATCAAACAGTCATCTAAATTATCACAGATTTACATATTAGAGGACCTTAACATTCAATTGATTATTTAGTTTATTGTGATAAATTTCATCCATAATTATTTATAATTATTTTCCTATATCTTCACATTCCACAAATGTTCTCCTATTCAAAAGACGAATTTTGTGGAGACCATCACATTTCCCTTTCCCTCTTATTATGGGGATGTTTTATTAACATTATTTATAATGAAGATTTCCCACAAAGGAATATTCAAGTATCAAACATTGATTTTAGAAGTGTAATTTAATATTAAAAGGATGAAATTATTTCGGAGGGGAGAATGTAACACCCCAAAATTTTATGGTATGCCTCGTTTTATGTTTATTCTCTTTGATATCTTACATTGCATGGAACACCCATCTTAAATGAACAATGAAATATTATTAAGTGATCATTATAACTTAGGACTTAAATTGGAGGGAATGAATTGTATTAACCACATTATTATATTTATATTTAATAAAAAAATTTACACTCATCAAGTATATTTTATAGTCATAAGGTAAGAATAAATATATATTTATGAATAAAAGCAATATTTTTTTGAGGCAATTTTTTCACCTTTTAATAGATCACTTGTTTTAAACTAACGTTTGATGCTTATATTTTTTTTAAAAAAAATAACTTATTTTTTATAATCATAAAGACAAAATAATCTTAGGATGATGTTTTGGTATTTTTCTAAAAAGATTGATCTTTTAAGTGAATAGTTAAAAATACATATTTTAATTAAATTGTAATTTTAATTATATTTAAAGTCCCTATATGTCCTTGATTTTATATCCATTTATATAATGTACTATGTAGTTATAAAAAATATAATTTTTTTAATTTTTAATCACTCTTATACCCTATTTTCGTATAATTACATTTTCAGGATTAAAAATTCCTATTTCAAGAAAACTGATTTTCGTTGCATTTTATTGGATAAATTATAAAAAAAATATATGAAAATTAGGTGTTTTCATTTTGAAAAATTAATTCCATATTCTTATTAATAAGTTCCAAATTTATTAAATATGCCATTTTTTGACCAATATTTATAGAAACCTTGATAAGTTTTATTACCAGAGTAAATGTTAAATTGGGTAATTTAGGATAAAAATAAAATGATAAGGACTATAAAATTACCCTAACACTTATAAAAATTTTATTATACGATTCAATTTCATCCCTAATCGATTAATTTTTTTTATACAAAAAATTATAGATATTTAAATGATGTTGTGATATTTATAATATTTTATTTAAAGTGAATTCAAAGATGCCATACTCATAATTTTAATAACTATAAAATTTTTTATAAGGCATTATCTAGATGTTATATTCGACTATAAATGTTATTTTTAAAGATAAATTAATTTTATTCATTAGAGTAATTTATTTTTATTTTTTAGTGAATAAATAAGTAACTTAACCAATTAAACAACAATGATGAAGTAATTACTCAATTAATGAAAATATAAACTAAATGACATTAAATATATTACAATAAAATTATTTTAATTACTTAATTATATAAAATAATTTTATAGAGGAAATTTACATGATATTGATATGATAAACTTCATTTTTTGAGTTTACCTTAATTTATAGATATTTTTAAATGTCAATGTATTGAATAGTTTCAAAATTGACATTAGTGATATTTTCAAATAAATAATATTTTATTAAATGATATAAAATTTATATAAAAAAATTATATTCAATTAATGTATTTGAAAAAGGATTAAAATTTAATCAATGATCTATTTATTTGTCTTCGGAAATTTTATATTAACTATGTTAAACCAAAAAAAGTAATAATTCATGTTGTCACATTAAGAGTTAAAGGTGTTAATGACGATTAAAACCAATTGATAAGGGTATAAACATGAACTAAAATTGTAAAAAAACATTTCATGAATATTATTCAACCCTTATCCCCATAATATTGAATTTTAATTTTTTTAATGGATACGTTTCCTTTAAAATAACTTATATATTACATAAATCAATGCTAGTTACAAAATATCACTTTATTTGTATTTAATTTCTTTTGTGTGTCCACATAGGGACAAAATCAAGATATGAATGATCATAATTGTATATTTATATATTCAAAAAATTATTTTCATTTTATAAGTTTATATTAAATTTATAGTTTATATATAATTACCTTAACTTCTTCTGAAATGCTAATAAAATATTTATTAAATTAACAAAAAATAAAATAATTGATTTCAAAACTATTAATTTTTATATATTATGTATTATATAAAGTGAATAAAAAATTTTAAGGTCCTATATTATATATTAAAGATTTTTGAAATTCGAATTATCACTTTTTTTGTGATGTATTTGAAGTCAAATTAATTAAATAATATGAAATTTGAAAATAAAGATATTTTCATGAATTAATATTTTATTAAATTATTTAAAAATCATAAAAAATTTTAATAATAATAAAAAATATCTGATATGTTATATAATTCCCTACCATACTCATTTATATCCCATTTTTATGTATTTTTTCTCAAGAATACCCTTATTATATTTTAATATTTTGTGAATTTCTGAAAGGATCCCTCACATCAATACTAAAAGGGAACATCCTCACTCCCTTATTCACAACACATTAAACATAATAACTCGAAAAGAAATAGATAATTTATCTTTTAAAAATCCTTAGTTATCTTAATTTTTTTTCTTCCAAAAGACCTACCGTATGTCCCATAATAGAAGATATAAAGGATGTTCGCCGAAGATAATATAATTGTCCTTACTAATTCTTTCAAGTTTATTTCTTCTTATAATTAATCTAAATGTGTTGATTACACTATAAAGAAATAAATCCTTTATAAAATATATTATTATATGATATTTTGATTATGGTACAACCATATTCTACCTTTAATCCATTATATAGAAAAGGAAATTACCGTGCGTGCGTACGTACGAATTATCATCTCCATGCCATGGGGTAGTTTTTTTAATCACCACTTTACTTGAACAGTTATAATAATATACATAGTGGATATATATGATAATTATGAAATTATATTTATTTTTTAAAAATTAATATACCACCCACATCCTTACCCATACATCATTAATGGAGTGATACCATCACTCGTGTGTACGTATGACCCACCATCTCCACGAAGCGATGCGATTCATTTTTTATGTTAACCATACAATAATTATTATAAAAATGTATATAATGTGTAAATATGATATCTATAACCATAGTATAATTTTTTATATAATGGAATTATATCCTATTCACAATAACCAAGACTTACATGACAAAACATGCATAGGAAAATGAATCAATTAACTCCCGAAACAAGGGTAATAATGTAATATTATTAACAAATGAGTCATAAGATGATATAATATGATCATAAAATACATCATAAATATTGATTTTGTTTTGGTTTTGGTATAAATTTAAAACATTATTTAAACCATTATACAGGATTTTAAAGGACATTAAACTAAAGGAAAGTGCATTATAAGGGTTTTTTGTCGAACATTTACTTTCTTGAGATATATACATTATTCACAACTAATTTATTTTGTATGGTGTACCAACCATTTGATGTATAATATCATGAATCTCATTATATAAAAGTTATTTAATTTTTCATTTTTTTTATTATAAATTTTTTGGTGCATACGATTCTAATGTCAATAATGTGGTAAGGGATTCTGTCTAAAATTATATTTCATTGAGACTTATTTTTTTGAACCAATTCAATTTTATGGGGTGTATATACTATCCCATTGGAATGAAATATCATGATTTATTCATTCCTAATGTTATTATACATTTCACTTGGAATTATTTCATCCAAGGGGTTTTGACTACATAATTACCATGTTGTAAAAGTTATTGTAGAATATCACTTTCTTTTGTGTTTGTTAAATTTCTCTTGAAATAATCAATTTAGTGTAATAATTTTTTATTTAAAGTTATAATTATTTTAATGATCCATATTATTGTATGATGCATATGATTATATCCTGTCCTTATTTTATTTTTACATATGGAGTTTACTTTGAATTTTTTTTATTAACCATGAAAATATCGACAATTATATATATTTTATTCGATATAGATATTTGATGACAATAAAAATAGTTTATTTGTTAAATAGAATCTAACATATATGTGGAATTCTTTGGGATGGAGGAAATGAGTGGTAGACCATTGTAGATATCCTTTCGATTCATTGGTAGTCTCATAGTAATAATCAATTATGCTAACATTACATGGGTTTTTACCTATAAAGATTAAACTATATTGTAAAAGGGTTTGATGGTAGTTGTTCATGTTCCATATACATGAATTACAATAATTAATCATTTACATAATTCTAAATTTAGTTATTAATATTCAGAAGAATTTCACTATGACAAAATCTATGGATGTATTTTATTCTCATTTTATTGATTAAATGGCATGTTTTCCAAGTTATTTACCTTTTCATATTATTTATGATTATTTATTCATGGTATATTATATTGAACCTAACCCTTATTGAGCATTTGATATCACCCTTTTTTATGTTTATTTTTCCCCAGGATTCCATGAAGTTTATTATAATTGACATGTTGGGTTACGGTAAGGGGAATAATGGTGTTCTGAAAGAAAATACTTCATTGTATTTTATGTCTAAAATTTAATTTTAATTTCAAATATGTACCTAATTTAACTAGACTACTAAAATATTTGATCTTTTTGGATGTTATTTATTTTATATTATTCAAATGTAATATAGTAAGGCACCAGATCAGGGCTACTAGGGTCTTGGTGATTACAATTTAACCGACTCTAGGAGAGGTACTTTTTTTCATCTCCTTATTTTTTAGTGGGGTTTCTTAATTTGGATTACCCACTTGTTTTACAATAATATGTGAATCTTCAATGAAGATCTTTTCCTCTGTAAATATCCTCCATGTGGATTTTAGGGTGTTTTCTTGGTGATTCTTCACTCAATTCAAAAGGTTAGGGTCTCTTTCTCCTTCCACTTGGGTTTTATCTCATTTTCCTCTTCTAAACGAACCCTAGTTTCCATGATTGTACTATTTACATGCTAATAAATGTTCTAAAATAGGGGATTACATTTTTTTAAAGGGTGTGATCCATCCTAGGAGTTCCATTACAATATATTTAATCGAAGGTGACCTGGTTCCTCGACTGGAGATATATATTTTTGATTCGTAGAAATTTATCTAATATTTCCATGATATCTTAATGCTTTAAATGTGTTGTATAATTAACTTAATGATGTATATGATAGAAATTTTTTATTTTAAAGAGGTTTTTCTATGATTGGGTGAATTGTATATTCAAAAAATTGGGTAATTTTCATAGTGAAATGGATCACCATTTTTAAATGGTGTTTTATGCACTCTTCATGATGGATAAAATTAAAGAGACACTTTTCATTGGAAAATGAACATGTATCATTGGGATCTCTGAAAAATGGGATTCTTTAAAGAGGTCTCATTTTTTAAAGTGATTACTTGTTTTAAATTTTGGTTTGGTTTTATAAAGTGAAATTTGTTTTTCAATCGACTTACTTGGTTATTTTTGGTAGTGTTAATGATGTTTTTTATAATTTTTTTAGAATGGAATTTTTTTTAAAAAAAAGGTATTTCAAAGTGTATATGATATAAATGACGGTTGAGTTGGCACTTGAGATTTGAAGTTTATTGTGGCCTTGTTGAGACCCCTTGTTTTGTTAACGATGTTATGTTATCCTCATGATAGATGATTTGTTATTTGATTCATGTTGTGGTCATGGATTTGGGATCTTATTAAGAGTAGTGTAGGAGGTGGGATGGATGGGATTGTGGTGTTAGCCATTGGGGATTAGTTATTATCATCTCTTGACATTGTATTATTATGGCCAAACTTCATTATTATTCCATGGGAAGACCTGGCATACTATGTGGGAAGTAGTGGGAAATTGTTGGGCTTGTTGAGGTTTAGGACTGGATGGTCCCCCTAGTTGTATGTGACACCTGGAAAGAGGGATCATCACCAAAGAGACTACATAGAGTGATCAGATTGGTTGATGTGTGACTATTAATCTACTGTAAGTAGGTCCAACTATACGTGTCTTGTGTTTTTCCATTGGTCACTGTGATTTTTCCTCATTCTATATATCTATGTTATGAATTTTTTATATATATTGCCATGTGTATTATTTTCTTCTGGGATATATTTTTAGGATATTGTGACCCTCTTGTGCTTCAATTTTGTTATTGAATAGTTTAATTCCATATGTTTATTGGAATTATTTGTGACTTCTTATGGTTTTCATTTCAATATTTTCTTCTAGTTTCTATTCATAACATTGAATTGTGTGTGTAAAATATTGAAAAGGAAAAGTGAAAAAATGGTTTTCAAGATATTTCATGGTTGAATTAATTTTGAAATATAATAAACCATGTGTGGGTTTATTTTTAAAAGTATAGTGTTTTAAAGATAAATGGTTTGTTGGGTTTGAAATTGGAAGGGGTTTCATAAAACCTCAGTTTGGAATGCTTCATAAACCTTCAGTTTTTGAGAAAGTTCATGTTTTATGGTTGGTTTATTCTTATACCATGTAAAGAAAATGAAAAATTATTTCATTTACCTTAATTTGATACTAGAGGTTTTGGATTAATTTATATAAGGAATGGTTTGTAATCATGTTTGTATCCTACTAACTTCGGCTCACACCTTATGTACTTGTTATAGTGGATTTGTAGTATTTGTGTTTTGTGCAGGTTTCTCTTGGTCTTTTCATTGAGTTTAGTTTTTGGTGTTGTATTCCATGAAAAGTGGGTGGTTCATGGCATCATATTGGCAACATGAGACTTACATGGAGTTTGTGTTCAGAATATTTGATTTTTTTTCTTTTTTATTGTTCATGGTATATTTGTAATCCTTGTATTATATTTTTTTTATATGAGTTTTTTTTGGATTTTATCTTGCCTATTTTTTTTATTACATGTTTACATGTTTTTATCTGATTTACTTGTGTGAAACCATCATCAAAAATTATGTTTGATACCCTTGAATATTTTCTTCATCCTTGGGGGGTCATGGATGATTCTTAGGTATGTGGTGGCCGAAAATATAAATTTGATTAATGGATGTCACTGATTGGTTCTTTATTGAGTTTCTGGTGATGGGGTAGATTTAGATAATAGGCTTCTAGGTTTTGAGGTCTGTGATGATGGTAATTATTTCATTGGTTGTTTTATACACATGCCATTGATATATGAAAACTTCACCCATTTAGTCAATGATGTTGATTGGATCACCATCTTGATATTTTCACAATCATATATTCTGATACTAAATAGTGGAACAATCATTTTTGATCATTTTATTACGTTTTTCCATCTGATGAATTTACATTTACATGAGTACCTGTACAGTATGGGGTGATACATCTGGGGGGAGACAAGTCATGATTATACATATAGAGAACTACGTATTACATGCCACATTGATAAGATTCACATTATATAATAAGTTATTCTTATATATATGTGTGTATGGGAGTGAGCTCCTCACTTTGCTGCACATGTATTCACACCATTGCCTATCGATATTTTATAGAACTGCAACCCTAAATGATGGATTATTTTTCATTCCTTATTTTCAAAATAATATCTATAAATATTAATTAAAAAAAACTAAAAAATGTTATGTTTAGGTGGTTATATGATAATAGACATTCAAATACTTCCAAAGATAATGCCCAAGATTACAATGTTTTGTTGGATAGCCTTTGCCTAGTCTATGTTGGTTATTACTAAATATATAGTTAAATTATTATTATCTATTGTTCATGATTTAATTTATTTATTATATATTACTTTTTTTTGATATTTTAGGTTTCATGGATGTTATCTATTGCGTCTATTTTCTATTTTCAATAACCATAACTAACGGATATGATTATTATAAGAACAAGTACCTATTATTCATTTGCACATGGTTGAGGGGCACCATGTTCCTCGTGTTATGGTGATTTTCAATTTCAATCAGCCCATTATATCACCACACAATTAGTTTTCACCACATGATTCCATAAATATTTCTGGTAATTGATTCATCAGTTGGTTGAGATATCATCCATACAATATTCAGATGTAGGACTAACAACCCAAGTATCAATTATGATGGGTAGGAATGATCCTCATGCATATTGTAGATGAGTTGAATTATGAACCCCAACACTGCATGAAATAATTGTTATATCTTACACCACATATATGAGGTTATCATGACATTGTAATAACTCCTCCTTCCTATTTTAATATTTCTTTTATTAACTTCTGTTAACAATAGGATTATTATATCACACACCAAATTCACATATATAATCCCCAAATTAAAGGCACATTAGATCGGACCTATTTTCATAGAAAAGTGAAAAAGATTATTCTTCATATAGTTGAGATTTAACAAAGGATTTTCTTCGATATTCCAGATGATGTCGGACCCCATGTCGTTGTGCTAGAGGATGATGGACCTCATATGGATGTGTCAGTGGGTGATGATCCTTTTAAGACTCTTCCACTTAATTATTTCACACACAAGGATGATGAACAACATGATTATCAAGATAATCCTTTAGTTCCTATCATAGATGATCCATACCCTTAGGTTATGCCAATAGAGGCCCTATATGATTCTTCCGGTGAATCTTCTTCATAGTCCCATACATTTTCAGATTATATTGTAGTGATTAGTGGTGACTATAGTTTGTTTTAGTTTACATTTTCCCTTGTTAGAAGATATACATTACAAAATTAAAATATCCATCCTAAGTGGTAGAGAGTTCTAAACACAATCCACTTTCCGTCCATCTAGGATAAGGTATGGGGGGCGGATAATTTGGAACCACCACCTATCACACATGATGATTTGGAGGTGGCAAAAACAAATTCTACACCAGAGGTACATACACCAAAGCATACACATCGACTAACATGATAAGGATGTATTATCTATACCCCAGGATATGGCACATAATAGCATCCAAGATAATGACACCAACTAGAGTAATACATTTCCTATTGTTCATATATTTTTAACTCAGATGCATGTTTTATGTTTTCTGAATTTTTACACATATGTTATTTAGAAACATACATTTAATAATTACATAAAATAATTAACAATTAGAAATATTAATATTAATAGAATTTAAGTAATTACACTATTAATTAATAACATCACTAATAATTCGTTACATTATCAAATTATTAATAATTCATAAGTACTAATATAATACATTTTGTTACAAGACACTAGGTAATTGATGTAATTATTAATTAATTAATATAATTAATAATTCTTGATAACTCTTAATGTCATTTACTATTATAATAATATTAGTAATTATTATTTTATAATTATATTTATAATTATACTTATTATTAAAAATATTATGAATAATTATTATTTTTAACAGCTATATAATTAGTTGATAACTATATTAATGAAAAAATAATATTTTTTGTCTTCTAATTTAATAATTACAAAATATCTAAATCATATAATTAATTATTAAATTTTATTTCATAGATGTTAATTATTTTAATTAGTCAAAAATGTATAATTGGTATTTATATTATTACCTTTTTATTGTATCATTAATTTTGATAAATAAGAAATATATGTATATATATTTCAATACATTAATTTTTTATTAACTAGAAAATATATTATAGGAACTAAAAGAACAAAAACATATTTGGTAGTATTTTCAATATTAATTTGTATAAGTATTTATATATCTAAAAAATTGTAATTATCTCATAAATATTTTAAGAATTGTTATTATTATAATGTATATTATAAACAATAATCAATAATATCTATTATGTTATTAGTTGATAATGACTTTAATTACATCATTATTATTTTTTACATTATGAATAATTGAATAGTAATTAATTAAATCATGTTATTAATTAATTAATTAAATTCATATTTTAATTATATTATGTACTAATTATTCTATCATTATTTTAATTACCTTAAGTAGTAATTATTTAAATCATGTGGTCATTTATATCATGATTAATAAATTAATTAGAAACAATTTAAATCATGTTATTAATTATACAATTATTATTACTAATTTCATTAATATTTTAGAAAAATAATTATTTTTTAAAAAAAATCATGAAACATGAAATGCATTCAAACATCATTATTTTTGACGTGAAGAATAAACCACGTTCACACTTCATGTATGAAAATGGAAGCATGCATGTTGTTCTTGTATCCATGGACACATTTCCAGAAATACTATCAACCCTAACATATTTTTTTTCTAAAACCCCATTTAAATAACATGACAGAGTGAGGAAGATGGTGCATGATGACTGGAGTCAGTTTGTGCTAGGCCGCATTGGGGAGATGTGTGGGTTGAAGATGGCAACAATGATGGTTGGTAATGGAAACAAATCCATGCAATGTGGATGGGTTTTAGATGGAAGTGGGGGAAGAATTGGTAGGGTTTCATGTAGTAATCACAATTAAAGATTGATGGTATTGTTTTATATTTTAATTAAAATGGATTTTTATTTTATAAAAGCCTCGATGTTTTGGTATACATATTATGTATATTATTTGACACACATATAAAGACATACATGCATGCATGCAAGCATGCATGCATCCTCTAGATTTACATGCATACATACATACATACATACATACATACATACATATATACATACATACATACATGCATGCATTCATACATGCATACATACATACATTTATACATACATACATACATACATACATACATCCATACATACATACATACGTACATACATACATACATACATACATGCATACATACATACATACCTACATATATACATATATACATACATACATACATTGGTACATACATGCATACATACATACATACATACATACATACATACATACATACATACATACATACATACATACATAAATACATACATACATACATACATACATACATATATACACACATACACACATACATACAGACATTCATACATACATACAAACAGACATACATACATATCTACATACATACATACATACATTCATACATACATACATACATACATACATACATGCATACATCCCTACAAACAAACATACATACATACATACATACATATACATACATACGTACGTACGTACGTACATACATATATACACACATACACACATACATACAGACATTCATACATACATACAAACAAACATACATACATACATACATACATACATACATACATACATATATACATACCTATATACATGCAAGAATTCATGCATGGATTCATACATACATACATACAGATAAGTTTATATACAAAAATGATAAGAGTTCTAATGTTAAGAAATTATGATAAATTTTATATTTTAGAGCGATATAAATAAGTGGAAAATCAACAAGTTTTAGGGGTTTTGAATGTCTGGATATTAAATGATTTGGTTGATTGGTGGAGTCATGTTCCACTACAACCTAAAAATAAAATAAAAAACATAGTAATATTTGAAAAGAAACATGAAATAAAATAAAAATTATAAAATAATATTGGAGTGTAAGAAAACCCCTATTTTACACACTATTTTATTTAATAATAACAATTATTATAGTTTTATTATTATATTTTTTTTCTTAAATCTAATTTAGTAAAAAAATTAGAGAGGTATCAGAATTGGGATATCATAGTGACATTGAGATCTTGACATCAAGATGAGAAATTCGACACCCATATGTGGTAGGTACTTCTGAACCATAACCCATACCGTGGTCCCACTATTTATCAACATCTGGTCTAAGATTCAATTAAATGTATTTCATCACTTTGATGTTTTAATTTCACATGTTAATGACTTATCTTGTATATTTTCTACATTGATTTTTTGGGTGATTAATTCAAGGCCATTAGTGAAAATTAATGGGGTGTTTTTCCATTTCCAAATATTAGACACTGATACTATTAAAAACCTGATACAAAAAAAATTGAAACTATTACCATGAATAATTTTCACATATATATCACAAAATCTCCCTTTTTAATCGATTTTGAGATCCAATAATGATGAAAGTAATAAAAAATAGTTGGATGTGTGTATGCATGTAGGATTCTAGATGCCTTTTATAATTATTTTGATGCACAACATGACTCATGTGGTCTCCATGATCATGAGTATGATTATATTAACACATATTAATTTATAACCCATCATGATGAAAGTATTTTATAACGTTATTTCCAATTAAAATATTTGATTAATATTTTCAAATTTTTATGGGTTAAGATAAAATATTTAAAAATATTATATTAGTTAAAGTGTTATGGTGTGAAAATTGATGGAATTATACTTTATTTTTATCGCATTGAGAATGTGTAATTTTCATGTATATGAATTGAACGTGATGTAGTGATGAAATTAGCATGGGTGTAATTAAAATGCATGATTATATAATTATATGAATTGATATCCACACTATACTCATGTGTTTTCTATGACCCAATTTTACATTCTATGATATTATCATCTCTTATTTGGTTATTTATATTAGGTTAGTGATTAATACCTTGGGTGTCTTGATTTAATAGTAGAAATTTGTTTCTAGTAAATTATTAATTATGTTGTTTCTTGATTATTGGGATGAAATCATGTGAGTTATTACTTTTATTATTATTTCATGTGATCGGATTACCGATCACTACAACCCCCCCCCCATATTAGGGAAACATTCTCTAGTGTGATCCAAGACATAGTTATTAAGATGACCAGTGTGATAACCAACTAGTATACCTAACCACCTCTATAATAATGAATGTTCTAGTCATATCAATATTCAGTTGATATGATCCTTAGAAGAAGGAAATTATATTAATTTCCTTTGTGATGAATTTATGTTGTCATTGTGTTCATGTAGAGGAGTGGATGAGGATGATGTCCTTTATGAAATGAAGAATTTTTATGATAAGATAGTAGGCTCATATTATTTGGTTTATATGGGTCATTATGTATTTTGATGGCATGAATTATTGTTGGGAAATAATTTCACAATGTGACAGTGATGCATTTTTTAGTTTGTTTTATTTTCTATCAAATTTAGTTTACAATGTCTGATATAAAGTTCCATTGTGTTTATTGAAAATTAATGTTGAAAATGTTCTAAGATAGATGTATGGAATCTTTGGAAGGAGTATAAAATGTATTTCTTATAATGTTATAGTGTTGCGTAGTGTTTTCAAAAAAATTTAGCTTAAATATTTTAGAGAAAGAGAAAGGTTTTGAGAAAATAGTGTTTCAAGGGTTCCTCATGAAAATAGTAAAATGGCATGAAATTTATAAAATATTGGACAATCCATGAATGTAAATTTCATAAATGATGAATTTTATATGTTGGGGGTGAGTAAAATAAAGGTTCCATGTTCTTCAAAAGTGTACACCAATTAATGTTTTTCTTGGAAGTTCCAAACAGATTAACAGTTACAAGAACAATGTGAAGAGTTTCATTAATGTTTGTTACACATCATGATTTTTTTTTAATGGGTATAAAAGTATATAAATAAGTGGATTCCCATTAAATTTAAGTAACTAAGCCTTAATAATGATCTTAAGGATCTTAATCCATGAAATATTATTTCAAATTTTTTAATTTCATTAAACATTTATAAGAATATCATTCCATAAATAATGAAACCTGAATCAATTTGGAAAATTTTGTTTCATGAAATCATGTCAATATTCATCCATGGTTGTGATTTTCTTGAATTTGAAACTTTTTTCTAAAAATTATTAATTTTCATATAATTTTAGAAATATTTTTGTGAAAGTAAATGTTATGATGACCAGAAATAATTAGAGAGAAATCATATGGTAAAATATGATTCATCATATGGATCAAATTTTTTCTTTATGACACTCAAATGAGTTGTAAAACACTATGATTAAAGTTATTAATATAGTAATATTTTTAAAGAAGTAGTGAGAACACATTAATTGAGAGAGTAGTGAGAATTCAAATTGTGATTAGTAGTGAACTTAGAGGGTCAATGAGTTTTCATTAAACTTTGTAATAGTAATAAAATTTAGTGACTTTGATACATCATCACACTCTCTTTATATTCCCTATGTAAAATCCCTATTAAGTGAGGAAAACATAAAATTTATGGGTTTCGTGTTTTTTTACATTTATACTCAAACATTTCTATGAGAAAGGGGGAGAATGGTATTTTTTATGACGAAACATGATCCAAATGAGGGAGTGTTTTAATCTTTCATACCCTGGTTCAACCCACATCTTAGGGTATTTACCCAATTGGGGCCAACAATTTATATTAGATGAAAGGGTTAAAATCAATGTTTATCTCTTAGCATAAGTTATGAAGGTTTTAAATTATAAAGGTATTCCTATATTTGATGGAAATAATTTTCAATTATAGAAGATTTAGATGCTTAAGTACATCCAATAATTTGGCATTACTATTTTTACTAATATGATTCATGTTAGTTTGGCCATTATGGATAATGGAGCTATATAAAAATCATATCAAAGAGAGTTGGATATTAACACCAAAGGAACCAATGATTTAGGGGGATACTTATAAAAAAATATACAAAAATAGTGAAGTTGTGTAAATCATCACATTCAATGTTGAAAAATATTCTAAATATATATGTGGTAAATTCAAAATTATGAAAAGACAATTATTAGGTTATTTTTAATAATTTCAATGAACTAATTATTAACCTTAATGAGTCATTTCATGGATTATATAATTGATTTAATGTTGATTCAGAGGATATATATTTTCTCAGAGAAATAATCAATGATGTAAATATTTCAAATATATCTAGGGAATACATAAACCTGTATTAAATATAAAATTATATATACTGGATGAAAAATATTTAAGGGATCTAAAATTGGAAGACCACATATAAATCTTATCACATATGAGATTATAAAGGATGATAATGAGAATATAGAAAAAGGGAAACCTAAAGAGTTGGTATTTAATGTCCTGAAGAAGCTCACTATATAGAATGGTCAAGATGAAGGGATGTGGATGATGTCTTTTCATTTTTTCCAAAAATATGAAAAGGGTATAATGAATTTTTAAATGGAAATTTCCACTTATATTCTATTTTTGGGTTGAAATATTGGAAAACGTACAACAGGGTGACATAACAAGATTCAAGATGTTGATGAGGATGATTATGAAATTACCATAAATAAATCTTCATACAATGTGAATGCATGAAAATGTTCTAAGAGAAATTTCTTCCAAAAGTACACTATTTATTTTGAAATATAATTATAGCTCTCATGAAACTGAGATAGAAGAAATTGATGACTAAAAACATCTCAAAGAAAATAATATGGTTGTGGTTGTAGAAAATTCCCAAACAAGGTAAGAGTGAGAAATTCATAAATCAGAATTGGGAGGAAGAGTTGATCTTTATTTTTAATTAAAACCCACTTTTTACGATATAGATGATTTCATAGTAAAAAAATCCAACTAAGTGGTTCATGATTCTAAATTCTATATGTAGTATTAGGAAGAAGATAAATCTTAATTAGAGGAAGAAATTTAAAAGGGAAAATTTGTAATGCATGGAAACTCATAGATGGACATTGAGAAAAAAATTATTGTAGAAGTAAAAAATCATAGTGATCAATGTTTCAACTATGATAAAGAAATATAGGGTCAAATGTTACAAAGTGATAATGTAAGATGTTATAGGACTAGAAAAATATGTTGAATATCTGAAGAGACTCTTCACTATTGGTATGAAATCAGGATATAAGATGCCAAAGGTGATAAAAAGGGAATTTAGAGTACAAAGGTGAAGATAAACTACTGAAGAATTTTTAGGAGAAGAAAATGACACATCAGAACAACATAACTAGTATATGGATTAATCCTACTTGAATGGCCCGAAGGCCTTCATTTTTTATTGATTTTTGATAACCCCTATTTTAAGGGATGAGAGGGAACCCTTACAAGGCCCATAGGCTCAGAGATTTACATGGCCCATAGGCTTAAGATATTACATGACCCGAAGGTCTTTAGGGAAATAAACTAGACTATCTACAAGGGACTTCCCCTCCCCAGCATTTGCATCTTTGATAGTATCTCTCCACCTTTGCAAGACCGTCTGGCAAGGCTTCCCGTTCAAGCACAGGCTGGTACCGATGGCATAGCCATACCCTCTCATTCTGACAATCCATTTGGCTCTGCTCTGGTGAGTGTACCTGTTATGAATCCTCTTCTGGGGCTGCTCCTTTTTTTGTAGTGTGTCTGGTCCTGCATTCAAGTGGATTAATCAAAAATAAAAATCAGTGATGACTGATTTTGGAAAAATACACTCCCTCCGTGGTTGAAAATCAGTTTGGGTAAGAATTAGAAATAAAAGAATCAAGGAACCCGAGGAACAACCAATCCTATAAAAATAACACAAAGTAATGCACCTCGTATTGGGTGTTATTATGGTGGGAAGATATGATATTCCATAAATTTTTATTTCATAGCCAAGTGTTTGTAAAGGGAAAATAGAAAACTAAGGTATCCACCCAATGTTCAATATTCCATGAATACCTTTAATGATCACTAATTTTTATATTTAGGAATTGGAAAATGTACATATATTAATAATCAATTATATACGGGAATATATTAAAATACTCAAGGAATCATTTAATGAGCTAAAAATGTAATTTTTTTTGCAGATTTTCATGATGAAGTTGGTCCATCGTACTCTAAGGAAGATCCTGAATATTAGTTCACAATAGGAATGAAGTCAAACACATAGATAAAAAATAAAATAGTTGAGTTGGAAATAGTTGTATATATTTATCATAAATAATTAGACTATAATAATTTATAGATCTCTCATAGTGTATAAACTTACCAAATGATGGGAAATGGGGACATTGTCACATACATCAAATAAAACTAGGAAGGTGTTGTGAAATTTTATAATAATGAAGGACTAAAGATTATTTTCATAGAAAATTCATATTTTTAAGACAAATATATCAAATGTTTTAATGTATTAGTTCTTAAATGTGTAATTAAATTCTTGTTAAGTGTCATTCAACTATGAAAATTAGGGCATTCTATAAGAATTTCTAAGAAGTTGTGTATCATTAACAGAAAATACATTGTATTTTGTGTAGGGAAATAATATGAAGGGGAATATCTACCTTATTATTGGGGAAAATGATATGTATTTTATTTCCAAAGTGGAATAAAAAAGGTTTTGGCATAAATAGGTTGGTCATCTATGCCAACCATTCTGGGAAAATCTGATGAAAAGTTATTTAGATTGAGATCCCTCCAAGCTATCATGTGATCACATGCACATGTGAGATTATTTAAAACATGTTATGATCATTAAAAATATTTAATATAAAAATAATAGAATTCAATAATAATGCTTGAAATTTTTCATATAGATTTCTGTAAACCTACCTCAACAAGATCCATTGATGAGAAAAGTTATTATGATCTTTTTGTTGTTAATTTCAGTAGGATTGTATGGATACTTTAAATTCCCCAAAATGTCCATGGTGTTTAGTTTAATAACACAATATCATAGGGAACCTGAAAGGATTATTATAAATAATACTCTGATGTTATGAATTGACAATGGTACATAATCCACAGACAACCAAACATAGAAATTTCTCAAGATACATAGGAATAAGAACCATGTTTTGAAAGTGAAAAATTGTAAGGACTCGACCCCAGTTGCATGGAGCCGGTGCCTTATTTGATTACATTGGCATAAAAACAAGGAATAAGAATACTAAAGTACCGAGTATTTCTATATTATTTGAAACAAGTTACATACATAAGTTCAACTTTACATATGAAAAGGAAAAACATCACTAAATTATTCCACTAGAAACATCGTGTATCCTAGATTATGATTGCATGTCATTCATTATTTACTTCTTCATGTATAGAGAAAAATAAAACATAAAGAAGGGGTGAGCTCAAATTCTCAGTAAGAGTAAGAAATATAGTGGAAGTTAATATAAACATTAGACATGGTGAATAATTTAAAACAAATGCCTTTAATAATAACCTTGATCACATTATGGAAGGGATATGAGCAGAGTAAATAATGCCATAATAAAACAAAATAATGGGTATTCTACTTGTCTAATAACCACATGAACTTACAATTACTATATTCATAATAAGGTAAGTACATATTACAGACATTCTGACACATTTTTTCATGGCCTCTTCCAAGACGTCTAATGATTAAGGCCTCGGCCAAAATCCATATCACATTGGGAAAGGCCTCGGCCAATTCCATGTCTAGTTGTCTTATGAGACCTACCGATACATCTAAGGGCTATAGAGGGCCCCACTCATCACATAATAATTCCAATTAATTCCTCATATGAGCAGGGATAAACATAAACAACATATACATTTATATTGAAACTATCATATGAAATGCAACTAACTTTCCCCGATAATTGAACACAAACACTAACCATTCTGAATAATATGGTGAATGGTTTTAGGATAGATCATCCGATATAAATTTAATCATAACCCATTCAATAAAATATTTTATATGACATCATAAATGATTAACCCCATCAATACATAATAATCAACAAGATTTTTTAATCAAATGAGAATAATCTTCTAAAATCATTAATCAATTCTTGTGATAAAAATCTTTTATTTTGAAAAGAAGAGTTCTTTTTTAAAAATCATTGTATAAACCCAAAAGTAAAGTACTATAGTATTTGTTGATAAAATTTTTGTTTTTATAAGGATAATGGTTTCCAAAAATAGATTATATCTTGCCCTTGAAAATTGATATGAATTTGAGAAATTCCCTTGTATCGGGCTCGTATTTTTGGATACAGTTTTGAAAGATTCTTTTAAAACATGTAACTATCCAAAAAATAGGGAAGTATTCTGGTTGGTGTACATATATAAAATACACAGACATAATTTATGAGGATTACATAACAATACATAAGAATTTCATTGAGGAAATTAGACAATAAAAGTAACCCGAATGAAAATGGAAGTTGGGGTTGAAAACCCATACCTTAACTCCAAACGTGTTCTTCTCTCGAACTTAAGCTCCTGGAATGTAAAATTATACTTATTAATAACTTATTTGAAAACATATTAGACATGTATTTAGTTTATCATAATTCTGGTTAGTTCATTTCTGTTCTTGTTGATATGTTATTATTTCGAATTCCGTCACATCAGAGTGTTCATTTTCTTTATTTTCATCTTCGGTTCATTTGTTTTTAAGTATTTTTAATGACTGTAAATCATTAGAATTTAAATTATATATTATTTATGAACATAAATAGGTGTTATTGGTCATTTATATAACTTTGTTACATGGAATGAGGATGAATTATCATATAGAACATTAATGATAATTGTTTCGGTTAATTTGGGGGTTTTGATTACAACAAACTCATTTTTCATTATAACTTAATACCATTTGAAAAGTGGGATTAAATAATCATAAAATGTTATATTTTATATAATAATCTTTTTCATCCATAACAAGAATGGTTTCATGACAATAATTTAGAATGATAATAGAAATCGAATGTCCATCATCCTTGAATGTGTAAAATTAACACATCTCGGATAGTCTTCTTGATACTAGTATAAAAGAAGGTAAAAAGGGGATATAATGATAAATTATTCAAATATCATGAAAAAATTATAGTACATATAAGGTACTGGAGTCATCACAAAATTTCTATAAGGAGAGGTAATAGAAAAGAAAAGCAATGAACTTGAAAGGTACCTCTTGAACCAAACTTCCTTGAGAGCCTCCTTATGGGAGAGGTTTTGGTCTTTCTATGAGACCAATGCTTGATGGACGTGGGATAGGAGGTTGGGAGGGTATTTGGACAGAATTTGGAGAAGGCACAAGGCCGGATAGTAGTGAATGGAAGGGGGTGATAGGGGGTTTTATAGTGGAGGAGATAGGATATTTCTTTATATAAAACTCATTAATTCATTATTTCTCTTCATGACAAGGAATAGTGAGTATTCCATAAAAAATAATAGTAATTGTTTCAGATGATCCCGAACCATGTGGGATTACATCAGCAAAACATCACACATGACTCCATAATTAGTGTATTTATCTAAATTTTGCAATTTATGGTATGTCACTATTCATAAAAAATTCAAGTATTTCAGAAAAATCCCAAAAATTTACCCCAACCAATTTTCGACATGTAGAATCCAAAAATTATGTTCATTTTTCAAAATTAAATTTCTAAATATTATTAATTTAATTTTTTTTTAAAATCACAGTTATTTCGAAAAATAACAATTTTAAGGGGCAATTAGTTTTATTTCACACTGAGAAATTAATTAAGATCTCGTTATCTTATTACCTTAAGAAAATAAAATAATATTATTATTTACTATTCATAAGGGACATATTACAATTCATATTACTATTCAAATTACTATTCATAAGGGTATGTTACTATTCATCAAAAATGCAGTTTGTTCTATCCGACTGCAAATGACTTACTGATCAGTACTCTAGATGACCAATTTCGAAATTCAAAACATTGAAGTGGAAAATTTATATTTAATGGCTAGGTTATGACTATCTCCTAAATAAGCTAGTGTTGTTTCAAAGGAACACAAATTTGAATAAAATTTATTTAATAGAAGCATACCATAAAATGATTGGGGGTCACATTAGCCATTATTTAGAAGATTTGTGTCCTCACAATTCATTTCATAACCACAAAAGGATTCCCTCTGATGTTCTTACCACATCTCATATCTAGAGGGTCCTCAGGTGCATTCAGCAGAAAACCCAAATTACTGCTCAACTCCTCTAGTTCTCTGACCCAGACACACCTCAGACCGAAGGGGTTGAACTCTTTCATCGAACACTTGGGATTCCCTAGGGAGGCTTGAATGGTGGAATGTTTGGAAATGTCTGAATGGACCAACACATGAAGAACTCGTCGAACTATGTCTCGATTGAGGGCATCGAAGTCATAGACATTGTTGTATAGGATAAAACTGAGGGGTTGGTACATGTAGTCCGCACAAAGGTTTCCCTCCAATTTAGCCTCTTGAAAACATAACCTGGATGTGTAGTTCTTGCCTAGGGTGAAACATAGAAAAATCCCTTATTGGTATTTCCCTCTTCTCCTATACTCAGCCAATTGGGCCATGGCTATCTGGTAGTAAATGGAAGCATTCCCTTCGACACGTGTAGAGAATGTATAGACTATTTGTCACTTCATATATTTTTTTACACATTATTCACAAGTTTGTGAGAGGTAGGTACTCCTCTTTATAGGATTTGATCGCAATAATCTCCAGTACCTCTATAGGAAGAGATAACATATGGGTTTGTACTTACATCTAAAAAAATTATTATAAAAGTTAACTTAGTGATACTAATTCAAAAGTATAACTGATTAAAGGATAAAAAAAGAAGTTAAAACAAGTTATATTTTTTATATAACCACTGGTTCAAAAATTAAAACAGGGCTAATGGTTTCCCCAGTCCCCCAATACATGAATCCCCAAAACTAGTTCAATGATTTCAATCTCCCCGAACTATATGCAACACTAGACACACGTCACTCCTGAAGTCCCTTCACTAGGAACACCACCGATTATAGGGTACTGACGACCTCAGGTGGATTCCTAAGGTAGTATTCAGCTGCTCAATTTCTTTAGCCCAGACACACTGCAGACAGCTTGGGTTGAATCTGTGCTAAAATAACTCAGGCTTCCATAGAGAGGGAAAAGAAGTGTGGAGGTCGAAAACATCAGTGTGGACTAAATCCCAATAATTCCCATGCACCACATCATTTTTGAAGATATTGATGTCATAAAGTTCTTTGTACATACTAATACTTAGGATCTGGAATAGGTAGGTTTCTCGATTGTCACCATCCAAAGAAGCTTCTAGAAATTTACCCACTTCTCAGTAGTTATCATCCAGAGTGATACAAAGAAAAAGAGCTTCATGATACTTCCCTCTTTTCCAATATGTACAAAATTGTGCATATCCAATACGGTAATAGACCAGACTTCTTCCTTGGTAATGATGGAGAATGTTTGGATGATTTGATACCCAATGGAGTAGTTTACAAGTCAGACGTAAGTTGTCATAGTGATAGTCCTCTTAGAAGAATGTCTTGACAATTATAGTCTCTAACAACTTGGTCAGTAGTGATATAATATTAGTAGATTGACACATATATTCTATCTGAAACGTTTTAGTAAATCAACATTTAGTACGGAAAATCCATTTTAAACCAATTTATTGTTTTATATAAAAACATATCAAATTAGAGAATACAACATCATTCATTTAGAAATGATTTATAAAACTCAAGGAATTACAAAATATCTTGATCCCTTTCACAAAACACTAGTATGGAATTCCTAACATCCTATAAGATTAATCCTCGTAGATTCAACCTATGTTGGGGATTTCCCCAGTTTTTAGACAAATGGATCCCCAAAGTGATTCCAAATTCCTCTCTCTTTGGTCCAGATGCAACATGTGCAACTAGGGTCAACCGCGTGTGGAAATCTAAAATTCAGATTGAGAGAATCATGTTAGGTATCAAGTAGAGTGACATCAGTATGAAATTGATGCTGATAATGAAAATGGGAATCCTCTTTCTCAAGGGCTTCAATGTCCAAAACTCAACCATGATGTTCGTAGGTCAAAATCTGATATAGATATGCTTCCTGGAGGTCTCCCACTTGTGCAGCCTCCTCAAAGTCCTCAAGAGAAAAGAATTTATTTTCTAGGGTAAAACATTTAAATATACCCTCATAGTATTTCCCTTATCGTACATAGAATGGTAATTGTTCACTCATTATGAGGTAATAGATGAAACCTGCTCCATGGAGAAGTTGGAGTACCCAAGGAGAGTTGGATACTCAGTAGAGTATTTTGCATGATAAACGAATATTTTCATAAGTCTCGTAGTTTTCTATCCATTATTTTCCCACTATGGTCTCTAATACTTCTGTTGGAAGAGACAAACGGCAAGTACCTTCGTTTTCCATCTTAAAATTAAGAAAACATCGCTCTTAGTATTGTTTAATCAAGTTTTTCATTGTTCAGTTCCGGTTTCCAGATTTATTCAGACCAAATCTTCTGAGGAAAATTTACATTAAACTCCCTCATAATAAGTTGTATAGAAAATGTGAATTGTACTAAGCATATCCCCTAGGAGTGTTGTAACCAAGAGTGCAGCAAGGCTCGTTTTCATTTACCAGTTCCCATTCGAGACTATCTCAAAGGGGTGTTTTCGGGTTTTACCCCTAGATACATTTGGGTCTGATCCACCTCTACATGCTCGTATCCAGAGAAAGATGTATTGCTTGAAAGCTACACATAATCATTTCCATACCAAAATAATAGGATTTTATTGTATGTATATCCTCAAAATCTAACTTAGGTACTCTTTCCTAATTCTACGTTTTCTAAATCAAGTTTCCAGGTATTCTACTAAACTTCCTCTAATACCAACTGTAAGGACCTGACCCCAGTTGCCTAAAGCTGGTGCCTTATTTGATTAATTTGGTATAAATACAAGGAATATGAATCCTGAAGGACCGATAAGTTCAGTATTATTGTAAACAAGTTATATAAAATAGTTTAAATTTACATATGAATTGGAAAAACAACACTAAATTATTCCACCAGCAACATCATGTCACCAAGATTATGCTTTCATGTCATTCATAATTTACATCTTCATGTACTAAGAAAAATAAAACATAAGGAAGCGGTGATCTCAAACACTCAGTAAGAGTAAGAAATACAGCAGAAGATAATATAATCATTATACATAGTGAATAATTGAAAACACATGCCTTTAATAATAAACATGAACACATTATGGCAGAGATATGAGCTGAGTAAATAATGCAAAAATAAAACATAATCATGGATATTCCACTAGTAAAATAACCACATGAACTTACAATTAATAGATTCATAATGAGGTAAGTTCATATTTTTTACATTCTGAAACATTTTGTCATGGCCTCGGCCAAGATGTCAAATGATTAAGGCCTCAGCCAAAATCCATATCACATTGGGATAGGCCTCGGCCAAGACCATGTCTAGTTGTCTCATGAGACCAACCGATGAATCAAGGGGCTATAGTGGGCCCCACCCATCACATAATATTTCCAATGCATTCCTCATATGAGCGGGTATAAACAAAAACAACATATACATTAATATTGAAACTATCATATGAAATGTAACTAACTTCCCCCAATTATTGAACACAAACACTAACCATTCCGAATAATATGTTGAATGGTTTTAGGATAGATCATCCAATATAAATTTAATCATAACCCATTCAATAAAATATTTTCTAGGACATAATAAATGATTAACCCCAAATATACATAAGAATCAACATGATTTTTTAATCAAATGATAATAATCTTCTAAAATCATTAATCAATTCTTGTAATAAAACTCTTTTATTTTGATAAGAAGAGTTATTTTGTATAAATAATTGTATAAACCCAGAAGTAAAGTAATATAGTATTTAATGATAAAATTTTTGTTTTTATATGGATAATGGTTTCCAAAACTAGATTATAACTTGCCCTTGAAAATAGATATGAATTTGAGAAATTCCCGTGTATCGGGCTCGTATTGTTTGGAAATAGTTTTGAGAGATTCTTTTAAAACATGTAACTATACAGAAAATAGGGAAGGATTATGGTTGTTGTACATATATATAATACTAACACAATATTTATGAGGATTACATAATAATACATAAGAATTTCATCGAGGAAGTTAGACAATAAAAGTAACCCGAATGAAAATGCATGTTCGTGTGGAAAACCCTTACCTTAACTCCAAACATTTTCTTATCTCGAACATAAGATCCTGGAATATGAAATTATACTTATTAATAACTAATTTTAAAACTTATTTTACATATATTTATTTTATCATAATTTTGGTTAGTTCATTTATGTTCTTATTGATAAGTTATTATATTGAATTCCATCACTTCAGAGTGTTCATTTTATTTATTTTCATCTCCAGTTCACTTGTTTTTATGTATGTATCCAGAATTGAAAACATATATTATTTATGAACATAAAAAGGTCTTATTGGTCATTTATATAACATGGTTACATGGAACGAGGATGAATTACATATATAACTTTAATGATAATTGTTTCGGTTAATTTGTGGGTTTTGATTACAACGAACTCATTTTTCATTATAACTTAATATCATTGGAATAAAGGGATTAAAAAATCTTAAATATGTTATATTATATATAATAATATGGTTCAATAATAACAATAATGGTTTCATGACCAGAATATATAATGATAATAGAAATCAAAAGTCCCTCATCCTTGAATGTGTAAAATTGACACATCTCAGATGGTGTTCTTGCTACTAGTATAAAAGAAGGTAAAAGGTGGAAATGATGATAACTTATTCCATTATCAAGAAAACATTCCTGTACATATAAGGTACTGGATTCATCAAAAAATTTGGTTAAAGAGAGGTAATTGAAAAGAAAACAAATGAACTTGAAATAAAAGACAAAGAATTGAAAAGAAGAATTTACCTCTTGAACCGAACTTCCTTGAGAGCCTCCTTAAGGGAGAGGTTTTGGAATTTTTATGTGACCAAAGTTTGTTGGATGTGGGATAGGAGTTTTGGAGGGAATTGGGATAGAATTTGCAGAAGGCACAAGGCTTGTGAGGAGTGAATGGAAGGGGTGAGAGGGGGTTTTATTGTGGAGGAGAGAGGGAATTTCTTAATATAAAACTCATTAATTTATTATTTCTCCTCCAGACAAGGAATAGTGAGTATTACATGACCACGAATAGTAATTTTATCATGTGATCCCGAACCAAGTGGGCTTACATCAGCAGAACATCAAACATGACTCTATAATTAGTGTATTTATCTTAATTTTTCAATTTATGGTATGTCACTATTCATAAAAAAAATCATGTATTTCAGAAAAATCCCAAAACTTTAACCCAACCATTTATCGACATGTAGAATCCAAAAATGAAGTCCATTTTTCAAAATTAATTTTCTAAATATTATTAATTGAATTTTTCATAATGTCATAGTTAATTCGAAAAATAATAATTTTAAGGTGCAATTAGTTTTATTTCACACTGAAAAATTAATTAAGAACTCATTATCTTATTGCCTAAAGAAAATAAAATAATATTACTTAATATTAATAAGGGTCATATTACTATTCATAAGGGTATGTTACTATTCACCAAAAATCAAGTTTGTTCTATCAGACTCCAAATGACATACTGCTCATAACTCTAGATGAACATTTTTCGAAATTCAAAACAAAAAAGTGGAAAATTTGTATTTAATGGCTAGGTTTTGACTATCTCCTAAATAACATACTATTGTTTTATAGGAACACACTAATGAATATAATTTATTTAATAGAATCATACCACAATATTTTTGGGGTTTTACAAAAATACTCAATAAAAATGAGTGGTTGAGAGGAGAACTAATATCATAAACAATATGTGTAAATAATTATTATTAAAGAGGGATCATTAGATAAATTTTAGAAGGAATTTTTCATGAAAATGCTATAAATTTCAACCAATGATTTTTTGTTTTTGAAAGAAGAAAAATCAGCATATAACTACGCTATGGAATGAATCCATCATTAAAATACTTAGGAATCTATAAAAGTATGTTCTTTTTCAATAAGGAGAAATAAATAATGTTTGAATCTTATAGAGATGATTTTATATTCCTTGGATACTCTTTAAAAATAAATGAATATAAATTCTTCAATATGAGGATAGGAAAAGATATCGAACACAATGATGTTACTATTATAGTAAATTAGTAGAGTAATATAGAGAACATTTTCATTATGTTAGTGATGATAAGGTAAGTAATTAAAGGTGGGTAGAAGTATAAAATGTTCATACATAAGAGGATACTGATGATGAGTATGATGAAGAAAATCTATATCTATATTGAAGTTAAAGGTTTGATATAAAATTGATAGGAAAAACATCACCGCTGATCAAGAAGTTCCAGTTCAAAAATGAATAATGAATCCCCTAAAATATATCATTTGTTTATCACGATGATATGAAATTTTTTGAATAATAATATATGGATGAAAAATGGGATTAGGTTACGAATGAAGAGTTTGACCAAATCCAGAAGAATTAGACATGGTATATTGTTTCGAGGCCAATAGATAAAAAAATTATTTGTACTATATGAGTCTTATTTAATGAAATTATTGAATTTGGAATGAAAATTAGAAATAAAAAATCATTTTTTAAGGGAAAATCATATATTAATGTAACCATTTTATATGATAAATTTTCACCAGCTGTATGGACGGGGTTAATTCAAGTATTATTTTCTATAGCAGTGCAAAGGAAATGAAAAGTTTTCTAGATGAATTATAAATATATATTTATGAACAGTCTTCTATAGGAAGAGGTGTACATTATAAATACATATTAATTTCTTTTCCATGAAGATACAAAACAAATTTCCACTAGAGATAGGTTTATTTGGATTAAAGAAAGAAATGAGAGTGTTCTATTCCAGAATTGATGAGTATTTGTAGAATACCAATATAAAATTTTTAAATGAATATGATTTGTGAGTTGACATTTTTCTAAGTTTATAGTTTAGACAAGGAAGGTATGAAACAATTTTAGGTCAATCAAAATTATACAAAGAGCTTCAAAGATGTTTTAGAACAGATATTTACATGTAAATTAAAACTCTCATTGCTACGAGGATGAATCTGTCATGATATTATGAAGGAAATGTGGGGAATTTAATTGAATATTGTAAGGTAATTAGTAGTTTGTTGTTCATAATAGTGACTTGACATGAAATTTTTTTCCTCATGGAAATCAACACAATACCATGTAAAGACACTTACTTTCAATGAAAATAATACTTTGGTATATCAAAGGCATAGTGAATTTTTCTTTTTTGAATGTAGAATGAAAAATAATAAAAACAATCATTGGGTTACATAGATAATGATTTTTCTAATTTAGAAGATGAATGAAACAAGACATCAGGTGTTTCCTTCTGTCTTTTTGGATTTTTTTTCATAGAAAAATAAGAACAAATATCGAATCTCTCTTAGTACTATGGAAGACGAATATATAGAGGCCATTGAAGCATGCATACAAATATTTTAGATAAAGAAATAACATAAGGATATGTTAGTTTAAGTGAAATCTTTGATCAGAATCCATTGTGAAAATTCAATGGCTATAAATGTTATCGAAAATCATTTCCATTACCCATGAAAAATTCATATTGAAATATGGTATCATTTTATCATGGATAAGGTGGAAAATGGGATTTTGATGTTGGAGTATGTGCATAAAAAATAATAGGATGAAGATATTATGATGAAATTCTTACACAAAAAATCATTTGAACTCCATAAACTTTGTCTTATAGTTAATCAACTCCACACACTTGAACAAGTGTGTATGTGAAACCCCTCTCCATAAGGTATGATGTGTTATTACCTATGAGTTGATATTTATTATTTAACATTTTTAATAATGAAAATGAGTAAACTTTGGGTTCATTAACAATGAGATAGAAGTGTTGTTCATGAAAGGGGATAAACTTACTGGGTGGGTAGAGAAATATAGGGATTGTAAATTTTTAAAATATGATGATTTTGAAGATGTTCATTCAAAGTTAATATATCTTGAAAATTAACATATGGGTTTCACAGTGAATGAAATTTACTATTGGAGTTCAGGTGTGGTCTTCTTGAGTACCATCATTCTTCTAAGACATTGAAATGGTACTATTGTAATTAAAGAGAGTGATCATTCTCTTCGGGGATGATGAAATGAATCTTCTGCAAAGGTAGTGTTCCATTTTCTTCTCAATAGATTATTAAATGGTTTTTTCTATAAAGGAGGAGTTCATGATGTGTCATTTTTATAATCAATTTATTCAAGGAGTGACTTTTCTTGACCCCCTTGTTTCTCATACTAATCATGGATCATGTGGGGATTGAGTATGTGTTGAGTAAATCACTGATCACTATCTTGACATTCATGATGTATCTTGTGGTTGATTATGGAAGAGAAAATATTTTTTTCAACAATCTCAAAAAATAATAATTAATGTGGTATTAAATGACGAAGAGTCATAAAATCCCCAGAGGGTTATATTTTTGGGGAAAAACCCATCAAGGTGACATAGAAATGTAATTGGGTTTATAATGCCCCAACACTAGAATCCTAGATCCGGTACATTATTTTAATACATGGGCATGATTACAAGGAATCCAATCCCGAAGGACTAATTAGTTTAGTAGTTTTTAAAATCCATATACATACATAAGTTCAACATTACAAATTGATAAGAAACAAAACATATAAGTTTAATTGGGAACATCCACCACTATAAGATTATCCTTGTAGGTCAATCATAAAAAAACATTGTCATGTCCTGAGAAAATGAATAAAAAGAAAGGGGGAGCTCAAATGCTCAGCAAGGGTAAGAAATACAATAGATGAAATCATGAACTTCAAAAATAGGCATGGTGAATAATTGAAAACACATGTCTCTAAAAATAATAAACTTGAACACATTAAGGAAGTAATATTATCTTAGTAAATAATGGCTTAAATAAACATAACCATGGGTATTCTAGTAGTCGAATAACCACATGAATGTTCAATTACTAGCTTTATAATGAGGGAAATTCATATTCCGGAAATATACCATCAATTACTTGACCAAGATGTATAAAAATGATTAAGGCCTCGGCCAAAACCATAAATATTCATTTTGGCAAGGTCTCGTGCCATGACCATAGCTTGTCTCATTAGACCTACTGATGCACCGAGGGGCTATAGCGGCCCCAACTAGACACTTACTAAGTCAAATACATTACTTATATGAACAATGATAAATATAAATAACATATACATTCATATTGAAACTAAAATATGATATTTAAATAAATTTCCATGAACATTAATCATAAACACTAACCATTCAGATTAAATAGTTGAATGGTTTTAAGAAAGCACATCCACAGTCAAACTAATCATAAACCATTAAATTAAATACGGTATATGATATCATATGAGATAAATCTCAATTAATTTCAATATTTGATAAGTTATGTTTTCTTATATGAATATAGTTTTAAATGAGACAAATGGAAAATTTCCTAAGGAAATAATCCTTAAACATTTCAAAGTGTCCCATACCACCGTGAAACATTAAAATCATAATCCCTTAGAATATAATGAGAATAATGAGACTCTTGATATGATATACCAAAGGGTTCTACATACACTACATGCATGGAACAAGTGGTGAACAAGACATATACTTCATAAAAGTTAACGTGAGGTGAGAAAAATACTTTTTACTTTTGAAAGAAGAGTTATTTTGAAAAATCATCTATCTTTTCCATGAAATCAGATTTTAAGCATGTATATTCAACAAAAAGGGAAGGAAATTGAAATTATATTTTAGGCATAAATTATTTCCTACTAAATTGAAATCATGTAAAAGTAGTTCTTTAGAATATTTAGAAATAAAACATTTTAGAGCATTTTAAGGAAGATGTTAAAGAGATTTTTAAAGTGGAAAGGAATGTTTGTTTTACTAAAACCATAAATGAACCAAGATAATTTTTCAAGGAAAAATTTCAGATTTTATAAAAACTAATGGTGTCTTAAAACAGATTCTGGAGTGCACTTGAAAACGGGTAAGAATTAGAGAAGTTCCCCTGAATCATCTTCATTTATCAGGATGAAATTTTGAAAGATTATTTTAAAACATGTAAATAAAAAAATAAAGATGGATTAATATTGGTTCACATATATAGAAAATTCACACAGAATTTATGACGAGTACATATGAATAAATAAGAACATTATTGAGGTGAATAGAGAATAAGAGAAACCTGAATGAAAATGGAGTTTCAAGTAATACTTACAACTTTGTAATCAATTGAATCGTATGCCCCAAATATAATAACTTTAAAATAGTAAATTGAATAAAATTAATATAAATACATTTATGATAAGATACATCAATGGTCAGTATACATACACTATACACAAGTAAAAGTAGTGAATAAGGAAAGTCTCATAAAAATGTATGTGAGATGAGAAAACCCTTATCGTAAGTCCTATATTGTTCTTCACATGGTTCTATTGTACTAGATAACCAAATTAAATTCATTAATTAAGATATCCAGAACTTATTATACATGTAATTGATTTATTATAACCTTATCATGTTCATTCATGGCTTTTTCGATGGGTTAAGAGGTTCAATTTCATTGTTTGGGTATGTTAGTTTCATGATCGGTATACATATATACATGAACAGAGAATAATGTAAAATGAGGATTGTTGTCCAGAATTTAAGTTATATGTTATTAGGAAACATATCGAAAGATACATGGTTGTTAATTTTATTTGGTTACTTGTAGTGAAGATGAATCATTATTTAAATCATTTAATGAAAACTGTTCGGATTAATTTACGGTTTTTTAACACATTGAATGCATTTTTCTTTATAAATCAAAACCATGTGTAAAAAAATATTCGAGAACCACAGATGAGAAATAATACATATATCATACTCTGGTTAAATTATAATAATGGTTTAATGGCCATAATTGAATATGATATTAGAAATTGAAACCCTATCGTCCTAGAATGTGGTCGATTAGAACATCTCAAGTGGTGTTTTTATTTTTAGTATAAAACAATGGGAAAGAAGAGATGATGAAAAAATAATTCCTTTATTATGAAAAAATTACATTACATGTAAGATACTGGAGTCATCACAACATTAGTTATAAAGTATGAGAGGAATGAAAAATAAAGGAACTTAAAATAAAACAAAAGTTGGGAAATCCCTTAGAAAAATCCGGCAACCTAGCAACGTCACTTAAAAATTCATAAAATATATTGATAAGAGAAAAGGGTATCTCATAATTATTATATAATATAAAAAATAAGTGGGATATTGAATTACATATCCATTTTTGTGGCCTATTTACTATTCATAACTATTAATAAGGGTATGTAACTATTCAAAAGTGTATGTTACTATTCACAAAAAATTACGATTGTCTTATCAGACTCTAAATATATTACTGAACACAACTGTGTACGTCAGATTTTCCAAATTCAAATCACATAGGTGGAAAAATTATTTTTACATGAATAGGTTATAACAATGTGGTGTTTTTAGAGACTTAGTTTTTCATGCATTCTATATTAAATTTATTTGCAAATTTTTGGGGTGTTACATTATTCCCTCCTTACTAAACTTTTTCCCTCAAAATTTGAAATTGAACTTCGAAAGTTAATGGTTGGTACTTGAAAATTACCTTGATGGAAACCCACATGAAGAATATGGTTAAAATATCCTATTAATAAAATAAAAGGTAAATATATCAATTACTACAAAAAAACACATTCTAATTGTAAAACATGGTCATGGAAGAATAATCAAACCAGCATGTTGTGACATTAAACTCTACAACCCCATACAATGATCAACTTAATCCATTTCGTAAATTCTTAAAATTCCAAAATATAATGATTCAACACATTATAATGAAGGTATCTAAATTTCCATGTTGAACATATCATAACCCTTAATCAACAAGAAGCAGCTCTAAAATTCACATTCCAAACATGTGAATAACTTCATCTTGTATCCTCTTGAAATATGGTAATAACTTGAATTACCATAAAAACCATATTAGAAACATTCAATATTATGTATTATTTAAGTAAGATACAAGTTATTGGATATATTAAATAAATCCAAAATTGATGTAAAGTCCATCGATGATAGCATAGAAAACATCTCCACAATTCAATAATCAGTTCAAAGGTATTAAATATTTATCTGAATCAATCATTTCATCGTCATTATCTCAAATATATATATATATATACATTAAGGGTTGTCATTCCATCAATCATATATTTCTCTTTCTAAAAATTTATCTTTCTTCTGAATCACTTTTCCTTTGTACCATTAATCATATGACAACAAATCCTTAATGAAAGCGTACTACAGTGCAATCCTTATATATCTCATAATTCATACAACCATTACATTACTGAAAAAATATTAAAATATAATGATCCTTGACTAGAAATATTAATCATTCTACTTCATCTTCGGTATCATATTAACTTTATCATTATCCAAAATTACCATTTGGGGTATATTCTTTAGACACTTGGGTCATTGATTCGCATAGTGTCCCATCTCCTTACAGTTGAGCCATTGAATATAGGAAAATTATTTCCTTATCTTGAAATAATGAGCATAGTGGCATTTTTCTCCACACTTTAAGAGAACTCCTTTTCCTCTCAAGCATAAACCAAGGTGTTTCTTTCCACAATTATCACATGTGGGAAATTAAATCTTCCCCTTCTTCCATTAATCCATTTTTTCCCTTCCATACTATTCTTATTTTAATTCCCTTCAAATACATCGGACTCAGAGGTGTCTTTATATACCTTTTAATCCATGATAATATTTCCTTATATAATGAGGATACTTGGGAGACAAACTTCCTTTGAAATGATGTCTTGATACCATTACAGATATGATACTTCTTACTCTTCACATCAAATGCATTGGAGAAGTTCTCATTACTTCTTCTAGGTGACTTTTCTAATCAATTCCATGTTATATATTAGTTGAAAACATTATGAACTCTCTATGAATCTAAACATGGTATAGTGCATATCATAAATTTATGAATCGTAAATACTAGAACCATATACTTTGGTTAATTTAGGTTCATAAATCCATCATAATGGTGGGTAAATAAAATGTGATTTATCCTAAGAATATCCCCTAGGAGTGTCAAACCAGGTGCGTAGTAAGGTCTATTGTTGTGTACCAGGACACCCTGGGTCAAGCCAAAAACTCCTTGTCTGAGTTTTCATTCCTAGGCACATCTGTTCTAGAACCATGTCTACTTGTAGTATCCAGAAAATGATGTATTTTCTAGGAAGATCCACATAATCTATTCCTTCTCAAGATTCTAGGATGATCTTGAATGTTTATCCTCATATAATATATTAGGTTTTTTTTCTCTAATATTAGATTTCTAAATCTAGTATCCATGTTTTTTACTAAACATCCTTTGATACCAACTATAACACCCCAACCCTAGAAGCCTGGAACTGGTGCGTTATTTTAATACATTGGCATGATTACAACGAATCAAATCCCGAAGGACCGAGTAGTTTAGTAGTTTTCGAAATCCAGATACATACATATGTTCATCATTACAACTTGAAAATAAAAACAACATATAATTTTAATTAGGAACATCCACCACTCTAATATTATCCTTGTAGGTTAATCAAAAAAACTTCTTCATGTCCTAAGAAAATGAAACACAAGAAAGGGATGAACTCAAACGCTCATTAAGGGTATGAAATACAGTAGAAGATATAATAAACATCAATAAAAGGCATGGTGAATAATTGAAAACACGTACCTCTACAAATAATAAAATAGAACTCATTAAGGAAGGAATATTAGATGAGTAAATAATTCCCAAAATAAACATAACCATGGGTATTATAGTAGTCTAATAATCACATGAACTTTCAATTGCTAGATTCATAATGAGGGAAATTCATATTCTGAACATCTTGAAATATACCATCAATGCCTCGACCAAGACATCTAATAATTATTAAGTCCTCAACCAAAATCATAAATATTCATTTTGTCAAGGCCTTGGGCCAAGAACATAGTTTGTCTCATGAGACCTACCGATGAACCAAGGAACTATAGTAGTCCCCACTCAACAGTCACTAACTTTAATTCATCCCTCATATGAATCAGGATAAAAATAAATAACATATACAATCATATTTAGACTAACATATAAAATATAAATAACTTTCCCAGAACAATAATTAAACACTGACCATTTAGTGTATATTGGTTAATGGTTTTAATATAGCACATACACTGTCAAACTAATCATAAATAGTTAAATTAAATATGGTATATGATATCATAATAGATAAATCTCAATGAATTATAAGATTCAATAAGTGATTTTTTCTTAGATAAAGCTACTTTTAAACGAGACCACTGAAAAATTCCTATGGAAATAATCCTTAAACATTCCAAAGTGTCCCATACCACCTTGAAACATTCAAATAAGACTCCCATAGAATATCATGAGAATAAGGAGACTTTTTATATGATTTAAAAAATTGAATAAAATACACAAGATGCATGTAATAAGTGGTGAATAATGAATATATTTCATAAAAGTTAACGTGAGACGAGATAAATATTTTTTCTTTTGAAAGAAAAGTTCTTTTGGAAAATCTTTTGTATTTGACATGAAATCAGATTGTAACCATGTATATACCATAAAATAATAGGTTAAACATATAAATTATATTTGAGTCATAAATGATATCCCACTGAAGTGAAATCATGTAAAAAAAGTTCTTAATAATCTTTATAAATAAAACATTATAGAGTATTTTAAGAAAAATATTAAAGAGAATTTTAAATTGTAATGGCTTGATTGTTTTAATAAAACCAGAAATGAATCCATATAATTTATCATGATAAAATGAGTTATTTTATAAAAAAAATTCACTTAAAATAGAATCCGTAGTGCACTTCAAAACAGGTAATAATATGAGAAGTTCCCTTGAATCAGGTTTGCTTATCGGGGTGACATTTTGAAAGATTATTTTAAAACATATAACTCCCTAAAAAATAAATAATTATTATTATTTTTAAAAATATATAGAACATTCACACATAATTTATGAGGATTACATAATAATAAATAATAATTTCATTGAGGTGAATAGTGAATAAGAGAAACCTGAATAAAAATGGTGGTTTAGGTAGAAAATACTTACAACATTGTAATCAATGGAATCGTATTCCCCAAATTTAATAATTTTAAAATGGTAAATTTAATTCCATTAAAATAAATATATTCATGATATGATACATCAATGGTCAGTATACTTACACCATACACATGTAAAAGTATTGAATAAGGAATGTCTCACTAAAATGAAAGTTAGATGATGAAACCCTTACCTTAAGTCTGATGGGGTTCATCACTTGGTCTTAGTGTCATTGATAAACAAATTAAATTCATTAATTAATATTTACATAACCTTATATAAATTTAATTTATTTATTATAACCTTATTAAGTTCATTCATGGCCTTTTTGATGGGTTAAGAGGTTTAATTTTATTGTTTGGGTCCTTTTGTTTCATGATCAATATATTTATATACATGAACGAAGAATCATGTAAAATAAAGATTTTTTTCCATAATTGAATTTATATGTTATTAGTGAAAATATATAAGGTTACATTGTTTTAAATTTCAGTTGATTATTTGGTGTGAAGATGAATCATTATTTTATTCATTTAATGAAAACTGTTTGGGTTAATTTGTGGTTTTTGAACACAACAAACTCATTTGGCATTAAAAATCTAAACCATGTGTACAAAAAGATTCCAGAACCATATATGAGAACTAATACATATATTATAGTCTGGTTCAATCATAATAATTCTTTCATGGCCATAATTAAAGATGGAAATAAAAATTGAAATCCCATAGTCCTTGAATTTGGTAGATTAACACATCTCGGGTAGTGTTTTCATTTTTAGTATAAATCAATGGGTAAGGACAGATGATGTAAAATTATAAAATAATCAGGAAAAATTTACCATAAATTTAAGATAATGGATTCATCACAATAGTTTGAATAAATTAGGAGAGGAAAGAAAATAAAGGAACTAAAAATAAAATTAAAGTGGAAAAATCCCTTATTAAAATCCAGTAGCATAACGAAGTCACTTAAAAAATAATAAAATATATTGAAGAGTGAAAATGGTATCTCATAATTATTATATAATACAGAAACTATGCGGTATATTTAATTAAATTTACCAAAAAATATGATTGAAATTAAATGATAATAACATAATAAGAGTGTTTGAAAAAGAGATAGATTTTGAGATGAAATTTCTACAGCATAATGGCCATGCCGCATGGTTTTAGAAAACATTAAAAAGATTGGGAAAAGGGGTCAACCATTAATAAAAGACTCATAAAACAGTAGTGGAACATAATAAAATGGAAATAATAATGTATTATTGAAACTTGAAATACTTTCCACAAAAAAGAGAACATGGGATAAAATAAATGAAATGAAGAATTTACCTCTTGAATATGCCCTCTTGAGAATCTCTTTAAGGGAAGGGGTTTCTTTATTTTGGATAGTCCAAGAGCTTCTTGGACGTTGGTAGTGACTAGGGGAGGGTATTTGGGTAGAACTTTGGGGATATTTAAGGCATAGAGGAGTGAGGAGAAGAGGGAGTGAGGGGGGTTTCTATAGTGGAGAGGAGTGAATTTTTAGTATTTTATTCATTATTTTAGTATTTCCCTCAAGAACACCAATATTATTGTTTCATGTGACCCCTAATAGTGATAAAGTAATGTGATTTATAAAAAAGTGTATTGACATCAATCATGTTGTCATAAATACTTTATTTAACTATTAATTTGTATATATAGTATTTTATCACCTTTCACTATACATCAAAAATTTGAGTTTTTTAGAAAAATCCAAAAAATTCACCCTAACCATTTCTCAACGTGTATAATTAAAAAATGAAATCCAATTTTTGAAATTAATTATCTACATATTTTTAATTTAATTTTTAGAAAAATCATAATTTATTACAAAATATAACTTTAAAATTATAACTCGTTTTGCAACACATTGATAAATAAATCAAGGTCCTATAAAATTATCTTATAACCATAAGAAAATAATTTAAAATTTTATGATTAAATTTTATAAAAATTAATTTCCATTTTAAATTATTAAATTAGTCATAAAAGTTAAATTAAAATATTTATTACATACAAAAAATTCCAATAATTATACTATGATCCTTTTTTCACTTTTACGATATCTAAATTCTTTGTATACATTCATGGGTGATGTTTCTATTTTTTGGATGATTTAATATTCATTACTACCTATAAGGGTATGTTACTATTCATAAGGGTATGTCACCATTCCATAGATATTTAATTTGTATTTTCAGACACTAAATATCTTACTGAATGTAACCGTGTATGTCAGTTTTTTTAAATTCAAATCACAGAGGTGGAAAAATTATGTTTACTTGGCTATTTTATAACTAAGTGGGGTTTCTAGATAATTACTGATTCATGAACTCTATATTAAATTTATTTTTAAATTATTGTGGTGTTACAGGTTTGGTTGTGTTTATTGAAAAAGGTGTTTTACAAGGTCTGACATCAAGTGACAAAATGGTTATTAACATGATATGTTAAAAAAATATCTAGTATTGAGGTATGAAAGCTCTGGAAGGTGTCCATAAAGATGAAAATAAAGGGTGGTATTGTTTCTTAGTGTTTACTAAAATATTAGGGTCCAATGTTTTTGTGATTGAAAATGTATTGTGAAAACGGTGTTTCAATGTTTCCTCGTGAAAAAATGGAAGAGATATGAAATTCCTTAAAGATCATATTATTAATGAAGGTTTGTTTCTTGAAGGTGATAAAATTCATGAAGGTGGTTACCAATATGAGGGCACCATATTTTTTTGAAGAGTATGAGAAAAGAAATTTTCTAGATGTTTCATACAGATTAAATAATTCTTCAACAAAGTAAATAGTTTCACAAAAGGATGGTGGTGAGATTAAATGTTTCATAAAAGGGTGGAAATATCTATAAATAGGTATATACCACCATTTTTAAAGAAATTAATTCTTAAAAATGACCTTATGGATCTTAATTCATGAAAGAGTTTCATGATGTTTTTTATTGGATAGAAGAATTCATAAGAACATCAGTTTCATAAATAAACGAACTTATGTCAATCTGAACAAGTTTGTTTCATAAGAAAATAAATATTCATAAAATTTAGTGTGTTTTTTGAAAGTGAAATCTTTTATTAATAAACAAAATGTTTTCAAAAAATTGAGCAACATTTGAATGAAAGTAAAATTTGGTAGAATAGAAAGGAATTACCAAGATATTTTCTAGTAAATGTTTATTCTAATGAGGATGAAATTAGAGATTCATGAGGAACCAAATGGGGTGTAAACCACATTGATTCATGTTATTGAGAAAAAAATACTATGAAAAAATAGTTCCCACATTTTAGTTAATAGTGTAGTGATCTTTCAAATTGTGATTAGTAGTGAACTAAGAGGGATAATGAATCTACTCCAAAAATTATAATAGAATTACACATTAGTGAATTTGGTATATCGAGACATCACCTTGGTATACTCCTTGGATTATTTCATTTAAGGGTAAACCATGTAAAATTTCTATGTCTCTCCAATTTTTAGAAGTATTATCATGCATTTCATTAAGAAGAAGATATCAAATTGTTTTTTAATGATGAAATATGATCCAAATAGTGGGGATGTTTAATATTTCTTACACTAATTCTCTCCCTTTAATGTTATTTAACCTTTCAGGGAAAACAATTATACTAAATATACATTTTTATTAATGAGATATGTTTCTAGTTGGCATGGGAAATAAATACTATGATTATTTAGACTAAATAACTTTGATGTCTAGAATTTAAAATGAAATATGATCTTGTATATTATTTGATAAAGGTTGAATATATGATAGTACATTGGTTTATAATGGAACTAGTTTACTTGAAGAGAATTTTTATAGTGGGGATGCAAATATGTAGTATGTATTTACCACTTGATTTATGTACATTCATGGTACTGACTTGGTTATTCATCCTTATAGGTTAAACTACTAATAAGTTATTTAATATAACATACTTTTATTATAAAACCCAGTGATTTTATGAGATATATTCTTTTTAATTTCATTGGTTTCTTGTGGTGTATGCTACACCCAGATTATCTTGTCTTATACGCAACACCATATTAGCTTTCAGTATACACAACACTATTCTTGGCATGTGTTGCACGTAATTTCATGTTCTTTTGATAGAATTCATTTCACGTAGCACTGAGTATAGAAATTTTTAAATTAAATAATTTTGGATTATTTTATATGAAAAACCAAAGGAAGATTTCACTACATGCAACACCGACTTGGATTGTGTTACACGCAAGAGTGACCTTCCTCGATTTCTTTCCTTGTACACGATACAGAGTTTCACTAAACAACGATATATAATTAAAATATTATTCTTTAATGGGATATAAACTAGAAATTAGGAATAGTATAAACCACATTATTAATTTTATTTAACATTAGAATTTATATTACACATTTTACAAAACATGATATGAGAACAAAATCAATTTTTCGGATAAGAGAAGTATTTTTCAAAAAATTGATGTTTTACGACCTTTTGATGGTGCATCCATTTTAAATCACGTTATTGACACTTTTATAAGTTAAATGTGACAAAATAATCTTATTCTTTCAATTGTTATATAAAAATATATTTTTGTTGAATTTTTTGTATTTTTCTAATAAAATTATAATTTAAATGAATAGTTTAAAATACTACATTTTAATTCAAAAACTAATTTTAATATAATTTATTTATGTAGTTAAATTTTCATTCTAATTGGTTTTAATGTGTAATCGGATTATATTTTTATCATCTAATCCAATGTTTTTAATTGGAAGTAATTTCATTTTTAAAATGGACATTAAAACATGTCAATCTATTGATAGTTATTACTTATTAAAAACACGCTTTTGGTTTTGACAACAGGAATTAATTTTAAATTAATTACTGAAAATTTTCTGTTTTGAAATTAGAAAAATGGATTCCATATTTAGAATAATATTTTTCAAATAGTGTAAATAGATACTTTTTAGTTTTGGACATTTTTAATAGTAACTTCAGTAATTATTTTATTGACCATGGTTAATGGGTAAATATGGTAAATAAGGGTAAATAGTAAATATTATAATAGTATTAAACAATACCAACACATTAACTAATCATATTTTATTATATATTGCAAACCATGGGAATCCATGGGTTTATTTTGGGTCCCCATGTATTCACCTAGATCTGAAAATGACCTTTTATAAGAATTAAGTTAAAGTAAAGATAATTATAACCTAAACATATATCTTTTACTAAATTTATTTTAATATAATGTAATATAATTGATATCCAGGCCTATAAATTATTATTACAAATATAAAATGATTTCCTGCATCATGATATTTTATTTATAATTTTGGACATTATAGAAATATATTTATTTATAACACAATTATGATGTCGTGTTTACCTCATTGATTGAAGATTCAAAAAAAATGAAATTATAAATATTAAAATAAATTTAATTTAAAATTTTGATGATTTCTATAAATTTCATATATTACATTGGAATATTAGTGTTGAGTTAATTCCTTTTTTATGTAATCTGGTTATTATGAATTATTAAAAAGTCAAGTATGAATAGTGTCCAAAATTGACATAATTCATAACTTCAAACATAAAATAACTTATTAAATGATATTTAATTTACAAAAAATATTATATTTTGCCAAATTATTAATAAAATTTTAAATATTTCCTTAATAACTTTTTTTGGGTCTTCTGACATGATATGGTAATTAAATTAATCCACAATGTGTAAATAACATGATATCACGGTAAGATTTAAAAGGGTAAAATAATGGTTAAACAAAAAATATAAGGAAAAAATATTCTAAACTTGTCTAAAAATTATTGGATGATGGGTATTCAAACTAACATAATCTTATTTTCAAATTAAATAACCTTGGGACAATTTTTAATTGAAATTAAATATATAATAAATTAATATTTTGAGAATTTCCTGAAGTTCCCCTCTTCTCTCTTATAAAAGAGAACATCATCCCTCTCTTATTCACTCAATTTTGAGCCATAAATATAATCCAAACCATGAACATTTTTCTTCTAAAATTCCCTTGTTACATTCTTGAGTTTTTGGTCTTCTCAAAATACTAACTCTAGTTCCCAAAGAGAACATTTAAAGGAGACAAATCAAGGAAGAGGTAATATTTGCTACTGATTCTTTCAAATTTTATTTCTTCTCATACTTCCTATTCATTAGTTTTTTACTTATAAAGTAATAACATAATTATCATACTGATATGTTATTATAAATATTAGACAACCCTATTTCACCTACTATCCATCATATGAAAAAAAATCATTGCACGTGCGTACGTACGACTTACCGTCTCCACGACATGGTGTAATCTGTTTTTCACCCACACCTTACATGGATGGGTATAAAGGTGTAAATAATAAATATTTTTTATTATTAGAACATGATAAAAATTATGAAATATTATACACCATCCAATTCAATACCATTACACAATTATGGGAACGATATCGTCGCTCATGCGTACATACGACTTACCGTCTCCATGACGTGATTAGAAAAATTCTACATGTTAACCATTAAAAAATGATTATAACATATATATATATAATAAATAATCATGAAATATTTGAAATAATAATTTTATAGATGTATATATATATATATGTAATTTACACACTTCTATTCAATTCGATAAGGAAACAAAAACAACGTTCATGTCTATGTACAGTCTACCGTCTCTATGAATGGTGTATTTCATTTCTTGTATATATCTATTATATATTTATATATACTAAATATATAAGATATATAAATAATTTTTTACACTCTAGAAGTATATAAATCATGATATATGCAATAATATCAATAATAACAAGTCCAAACATGTACGATAAATAAAACGATTATTACCCAAAACGTTGGTTTAACATGGAATTAACAAATGAATGGATAATATAAAGTCATAACTAAATCATATATTATATCATAAATAATATTATGGTTCTATTACAAGTTAATAATATGTTTAAACCCACTATACAAGAGTTTTGGCAACATACGGGTGAAATCAGACCGAAGGTAAGGGATAACCTTGCCAATCTTGTTTTTAACTGAGATTGTTTACTCGTAAGAATTTACTGGAGATATATTTATCATCCATATCCCTGTTTTCTTAATATGTTTTCATAAAATTTTTAATATTATTATATGTATGTTTAAATTAATTTTTCCCCATTTTTACTTTTATTACATGGTTTCGAAGGAATAATTCTTATGTTTACCATATAAGGTACTTTTTTGACTTTTTTGGAAAATTGAAGAGAAGAATGATTTTTTAACTTATACAACATGAATGTATTTTTATAGTTTAATGAAACTTTATTTAAATTAAGATTCCTCTATAATATCTGAAGTTTATTTTCAACTAAATTTTTTTCTTTTAAATTTTCAAGGAATTTTAAAAAAATAAAATGTGTTTGAAGAAGAAAGGATATTTTCATTAAGAATTAGGTTCATGTGTTTTATCAAAATTATTTTTCCATCCAATATGACATAGGGTTATGTTTTTATCCCTATTATTAATTTGATTTTATTAATTTTATGATGTAATTATTTTAATGAATCTCATTTATCTTATATGAATTATTTTATGATGGAATGATGTTTAATAAACACATTTTATTTCATGGGTTTTTCTATGATGTGTGATTTATGTTTTTGTGGAACTCACATAAGAATGGTTTCATTCTGAGATTGGTGGGACATATATCTCTCTCCAATGATTTTGGTAAAGAATTATATCTCATGAGATAGACATGACTAGAACGAAAAGTAATTCTAGTTCAGTAATATAGGGATGGAAAAACAAGTAAATCCGGTTCAATAATACATGGCCAGAACAGCATGTAAACCCAGTTCCGTAATGGACTTTGTCCGCTATGATAGTATTGGAATAAATACCTTGGCTACTATGGAAATAATAATATGTTCATATTAGATTTCAAAAATTACATGTTTTAATCCAATTATATTCTATCACTGTTAATATTCCTTTATGATATATGTCTTACGTACTACCGAGAATTATTTCATGACTCTAGATTTTGATGTCTAAACATTATGTTCATGTTTTTACGTTAAAATATTTATGGTTTGTTTTATGTTCTCCATGTTTACCCTTACTGATCATTTGAGATCAACCTTTTTATGTTTTCTTTCCCTAGGATATATAGAAAGGTTTTATGTAAGAAAACAAAAAGGGGAAGATCATTAAGGCAGATGTGGAAGATCATTAACCAAGATAGAAGATTATGTTCCAATTTTCCATAGACACTAAACTAATATGGTCTTTGGGAATATATTTAGTGTAATGTACTATGTATTCCAAAAAATAAATGTAATGTACATGTATGTCAATCTTGAGTCTGTGCTTTTATTTGTAGATTTATGTGATTATTTTTGTGGAGTTTTGAGTGAAATAAACTTGACAACTGAGGTTAGTAGCCGAATCATAGTGTTTAGGGGTTACTTCAGGTACAATTTTTTGTATAGACATATACTGTTCTATTAAACCTCGAAAAATAATATATATTTTGATTTTCAAAAAATCATTATTTGTTTTATTGATATGTTTATCTTAAGTGTTCTAGGATCATATCTCGTATTCTTAACTCTTTTCAATTCTTTGAGTTTTTGATGAAAGTTTTACTAATGAATTTCTATTACACACCTAAATTATCTTACGCGCTATAAATTTTCATTATAAACAGACTCATTGCTTGTGCTAAAATACATTTTTCACCAAAGGATTTTTTTTCTTATGGATAACCAACATAAATGAATTTTCTTATTACATAAGTAAATATTATTATGGATTAGATGAATTATCTTAGGAAAACAGTCATCTATAGTGAGGTAATGGATATAGTTTTTCATATTCATAATTTCTCTTATATGCATCTTGATTTATCTTTTAATATGAACATCATAAGTAAATTATTTAATAGGATAAATAAGTAAAAGAGTTGATAGTTCATTTATATTTTGAAATATAATTTATTTTGAATCAATGGAGTTATCTTACATGAAAAGTACTTTCAGGCATTTATTTTACATAGAATGTATTATCTTACTATGGATGGTTTTTCATCGTCATTATTAATGTTTTATTCATATATACATTTTAATATTGTTTTACATTTTGAAAACTAATCATTTCTTTTCTTAAATATAAAAAAAATGTTTTCTCAATTTAGAAATATATATTTGGAAAAATCACAATTTTCTTGGAATATAATGATATGATCAAGACACAATATTCTACGCTAGCTATCCATGTTTGTTTTATATTTAGAAAATAAGGACACACTAATTACAATCATGTCAATTCGTTTTTCAAAATTATTATATAATTAACTATTTGAATTAACAAGTTTTAAAAGCTAAAATTCCAAAATATGATATTTAAAAAAGAAGAACAAATATATATGTAATGTGATATGAAATATATACATACATATAGTCTCTTCTCTGCTACATGATCAATAATGATCATAATTGTTTTTGGGCCTATAATATTATGTATTTCAACCACATAACCTCCAAAACTACTCTTTGAATATACTACTTCTCTTCAGATGTTTCTTCTTCATATGTCAGTTATTTATTTCAATTGTGTACATTTCAAGAATAAATATTAATTTTTATCTCTATATTGATTCACACTCATTATTTTGAGTGTGTTAATACCATGGTTATGTCTTGTAAAGGGATCTCCTAGTTAATTTTTCTTATAAATTTATACCATGTGATAGATACTTTCAGTCATCTGGGTAGCCCCTAGAAAGAGGGATGGTAAAGTAAAAATCCCCAAACTCGAGGATTACAGTATTGTGGGAGAGGGATAGGGGATCATTGGGCCTCAAACCACTATAAATCATATGTACTCCATCATTATATTACAATTTTTCATTCATTATCTTAATTTATATAAGGTAATATCAAAATAATTAATATCTAAAGTGAGGGATTTTTTAAGTGAATAAAATTTCAAGAACTGAATTCACCCCTCCCTCTTGAGTCATTATTAAACACTTATCTAACCAATTTTTGGTAAAAAATATATTACTTATGAGTTTATAACTATCATTAGTTGATGTTCAAAGACCCATTTGTTACAACAAATAAATTATAAAGAAACAAAAACAAATTAGTTGTTATTTCTTCTAGATCCTTACAACATATCCATAAAGATCTATTTGAAACTACTTGAACAACTATAATTTGTTGTTTTTTTGGTTATATTGATTATTTCTTTGGATATAATTTGGTTTAATTTTTAAGACTTATGAGTTAATAATATTATCTTTTTTTAACTTATAAAAAATGAAAAATATTCCAAAATTTTGAATTTGAGGTGTAACCATAGGGGAGAGTTTGAAACCATGAATTTAATTCATTTTTATTAAAAAATGACATAAATAATGCATTTTATTGCCCTAGAACACATAAAAAAAGTAGAGTTTCTGAAATTTGGAATAATAATATTCATGATATTTTTAGAACTATATTATTTAAATATAACATGACCACTCACTTCTGGGATGATGATTTTAATAGAACATGTTGTTTTATTAACACAGTTCTAATAATGAATAATTTAAATAAAATACTTATGAGCAATGGAATAATATAAAACCAAATTTTAGATAATTTAAAAAATTTATATGAAATTTTTGTAAGTTTAACAAAAAATAAAATCTTGGTATGTTCCACTCAAAGGATGATAAAGGAATCATCCTATGATATTATAAAACTTCTAAATCTTATAGGATTTTTAATAAGGAATTATTGGAAATTAAAAAACACTATCATGTTAAAATTGGTGAAAGTGTCCCTCCAGATCACAAAAATACTAAAATTGATAAATTATGTGATTCTATGGACAACTGAAAAAAAGAACGTCTATTTAATGAAAATATTATGATGATTTGGAATATGGTCAATTAAAATCCAATAATTGAAGTGTTTAATTCTAAAAAACTATAAAGTGTACTTCTGAGAAAACCATGAAACCTTAAAACCCATCCTCTATAAACGTTTATAGGAAACCATTATAAAGGTGATAGGACTATAAAAAGTGTATAAAATCTTTCTAAATTTTCTATATTTCATTATCATATTTAACCTAAAACCATGTAAGAATACTTAAATGTGTAAAAATGGGGAGTTTCTATGAAATAATAACTAAACTAGTTTTACATGAACAATTCATGTGATGTAGTTTATATACCCTCTAATTTTCCAGATATTTATACTAAATGTTTATTTTGGAATAAATATAATGATCATGTTGTGATCATTAACAATAAATTTGGATTAGTTTTTGAATGATACAAACAAGAATAATGAATACATTATAATGAAATCATTTCCCAAGTTCCTAGATTATAAGCCTTTAGAATCATTTTGGAACAGGCATCTCATATAAATTTTAATTTATATCATTCAGATGGTAAATTTTTTTTCTAAATTGATTTTTAATAGAGGAAGTTTTTATTGAACAATCATTTAGTTTTTATGACAATATTATTTACAAAATTTAATTTTCAAATATCTAAATATTGTTAGGGTCTCAAACAAGAAGCGGGAAATTTTTATGAAATATTTAGTTATTTTATTTTTTAAAATGCCTTTTATGTCGGTTTGGAAGATACCAATAATATTTAAAAACCAGCATTAAATGAAAATTTACTGGTACAATTATTTTGTTGATGATGTTATTTTTTTGAACAAACCAAAAAATATGTATTTAATTTTAAAAACTCATGAAAAACTAAAAACTTATGTTGATGAATGTTACTTTTGATTCAAAAAAACTAACAATATATAATGCATTTTAAAAAATCATGTAAAAAGAATTTGAAATTAGCACGATATGTGCTTTAAACTAATTCCATAGATTTCAAATTTACCTAATATATTTTCGAAATATTTTAATCTAATAAAATTACAATGCTGATTTATATAAAAGTGTTGTACTCTAATGTAGGTAAAATTTTGAAACTCCTATGAGTTCCAATATTAATCCAAAATTAGTTGAATTTGGAAAGCCAGTAGAGAAAAATATATATTTTCAAATAATTGGGATCTTATTTTATCTCACTATATGTTTACCAAACATTATTTTTCAATATTTTTTGTGATAAATTTCAATCTAATTTTGAAGAATCCCATTTTATAGATTCCAATATAATTTTAGGATATTTAAATGTAACTATTTTTTATCTTGTCTCTACCCCAAATGAATGAATTTAATTTAATGAAATATTGAGTTACTAATTTAGGGGGGTCTAAAATATATATAATGAGTACATCAGAACCCTAAAATTTTATGAGAAAAAACTTTTTTTATTCTATAGTAAGATATAATATTTTGTTTCATTGTCAACTGAAGATTACGAATATATTATTGATGGTAGTTTTTGTGAAAAATGTTTTATAGACGAAAAATATCTTAATGGTTTTTTGTTTGTTTTTGATCATATATAAAAAAAATATGTAACAAGTGTTATCGAAATTTTATAAAATATAATATACCGTTCAAGAAAAATTACCATATATTTAAGGAACCACTTTATTATAGATCATTTAGAAATGGGGATATCCTATTGAAATTAATTTTTATATATAATGATGTTTTATATATTTTTTTTGATTACTTTTTAACATCACTATATATTACCTTCCACATATCTAGAAACTGAGACACTATATAAGCCTTATGTGTAAACACTTCAAACTGTTATGATACTTAGAGATCATTTCTTCCTTCATTTTGAAAAGTTTATTTCCCACAGTCATTGAAATTAGTTTCATCTATATTATTTTATCCTAAATAAAATAATTCTAAATGTAATAATGTTAGTATTTCTAATAGACTAAGGATGTTGGGGAATACCCACTTTGGAAAAGTAATATATTTTAGTTGGTTAATAGAGATGATATACTATTGAATAATGCCATAAATCCTTAGGTATGTGAGTATATTTATGATGTGAGGAAGATTGATTTATTATTTAATAAAAAAATACAATTTTATAAGAATAAAAATTTTCAATTTAGAGATAATCAATACCTAGTTTCATTGATAATCAATTAAAATGATTTCCAAATGCTTTTCATGAAAATGATGGGCATTTTTCAGTGTCCTCATGATGGATGTTTCAACTTCAATACCTCTCTTAATTTTGTTAATGAGGTAATCCTTTTATGATTATAAAATATTTTTTTGAGTTTCAGATGCAGAGAACAAGGCTAAAAAGGATCTTGAGTTGGGAAGTAATGTTTTTATTAAGTACATTCAATCTGAAATCACTAAGTGATTTTGGGGAGTTTAAGAAAATTTTATTTATATATATCTCTTTGATGTATAATTTTTTGATAGTGAATTGTACCAATATAGATTTTAATATAAATGGTTTATGTGTTACAATTAGAACAAGGCTATGAATTTTTATCCTTAATGATTTTTAGTGAATATCTTTCTAAAAGTTGGTTTTTGGTCGAATGATTCTTTTTCATCTTATTGTTATGGGTAGAAATATATCAGCACCAGAGTACTAAAGAGTTATGGGTACTTCTGGATCATTTATCTATAAAATATTTTACCCATGGTATCTTAGGAAGAAGATTAAGAATACCTTTCTCTAGTTGATGGGGAGAAATCAAGATAAATTTTTATTATTTAAATACTAAAAGAATTTTCTAATAGTGTGATATTAGCAAAAAAATTGAATGATGTAACTCTTAAATATATAATAAGATGAGTTATAGTGGTTATTTTAAATGATATTAAACATGTGCAATATCCTAGACCATGATGCCATTGAACTATGCCCTGTGCCCGATTGGCCACATGGCCTCAAGCACATCTCCCAAATTCTAGAGGCTACTGACTAAAAGCGAGGGCCAAGGGTGTTTTTATAGGGATACTATTCCATCTATCAGAGTGGAACACAATGGTGTAAATCATATATATCAAATAGTAGAATCAATATAAAATTTATACAATAGATAAACCAAATGTTTAGATAATAATGAAAAAATTAATTTGATATAAAGAATTATATTCATGTCATGTCTCTATAAATCATCCCAAACATGTATACTTGGTATCAATAAATGACATGTAACTAAATACTAAAAAGGCCAAAGAGTGTTATCTCTGAAAAACACCACGATCCTTAGATCAGTCCCATGCTCCCCTTCTCCTATGCATGGCACAAATTAAAGCATCGAACTATGGTAACATTCCCTAGTCCCTAATTACATCCATAAAGTTTGTCTGGCTACCCAAAAATAGAAAAAATAAGGTTTGATAAGCAATTCCAGTATATAAGAAACCAATGGTCTATAAAAAATCCTCACTATGAAATATATAATCTAATAATAGTGAAATATATATCTCATGTAAGAAGTAAATGAAATTAATGTTCACATGGAATATCTTCTACAAAATATTAGATCATGTATATCCCATCAAGGCCCCCTCCAAAACATGGTTCGAGCACCGTTATCAAGACTACAATAACGTAAATAGATGTAAGAACCATGGTATCACTATATACAATGAATATCATAACATCCACATCATTTTTATATAATATGTAATACCATATCATCCATGGGTGAGATGTATAATCAGAAAACTCGCATATACCACGGCAGAGGCATATAATTATACAAGTCAAATTTACCACATACATGCATAAAATCAGAAATGTCAAACTCATAGTGGTAGGATCCAATGTGTTCTGAACCAATTCATCCTCATAGAGTCCTAAAAGTATCTCTACTAAAACATGGTTAGGTGTAAATTAGGGTCCAAATAAAATTTGTACCGACCATGTTCACTGTGAGCCCAACCAAACTGGATAAAATGTGTAGAAAGGCCCAAGGTATCCCAAAGAACCAATATCAAAGAATCATATAGGTCCAAGTAAATATCTTCCTCTATCATGACCCATGGTGTAGCACTACAATGACTTTATGTGAAAGCATTAGTCAATAAATTCAATTACCATTCCTTTCTATGAGTTTACCCACTCATTACCATAATTACTAATTAAACCAATTAATCCATTCATGTTATATATAAACCATTCAATCAAATGAATCAATATTAAAAGGAGGAAAACTATCTCTTATTTAACCAATTATGTTCAATTCATTAATTAGAAGGAATCCACTAACTATTCCAGCACCAAATAACCCCATGTTTGGTGTAAAAAGTCATAGGAAAAAGAAATTTATGTACCACACCATATGGGTGGAATTGGCCGTGTAACATCCCAGACCCGGGTGCCACACAACGGGTGCCCCGATCCCAGTTCGCCACGTGACCCCAAGTGCATTTCCCCAAACGCTAGAGGCTGCCAACTAGCAGTGAGGGCCTATGACTAATAGTGGGGAAACTATGCCCTCATTTGTCAAAGTGTAGCGCAGCGGAATACAAAATAAACATACAACGACAGCGGAAGCAGTAAACATACACAACTGAAATAAACTACAACAGTGGATATAAAAAACAGTATATAAGTGATGATGCTACCTGTTTCAAGTTCTAAGAAGACATCCAGAATATGTTATACATCAATACAGTACAACAAAACACAGAATACAAAAAAATAAGCAAAACAGCTGGCAGCAGCATCGCGAGCCTAGGCTCGGTCCCATGCCCTCCTACTCCTTAGCAACAGTCAAGTTCTTGTATAGGGACTCTTTCCCCTATCTACACTTGCAGAAACATAATCTGTTTGGGCTGAAAAGCGTGACCCAAACAGGGTGTGAGAAATATATCTCAGTAGGCACCCACCAAAGGCACGTTCCCAACTGCGTGCCAGCATGCAACAACAGTGCATAGTAATAAAATTAAATAAAGTAAGTTGTACTAAAAAGTAACTAATTACCAGTTATATTTCCATTTTATTATCCATTTAATCCATTTAATATAAGAAATCACCACAGTGCATTTCTAGTAAACAACTAGTGTCCTCAGACACGTAAACTCCTACCCTCGGGTAACGAGTATCCAACACAAGAATATGCCCTCAGGAATAACAGAGTTTGCCCTCAGGCGTAGGTAGTGTCACCCACAGGCACAGAATCAGCTGCCCATAGGCACGGAAGAAGTTTCCCTCGGGCCAAAATAACTACTGCCCACAGGCTAAATAGTACAGTGCCCACAGGATAATCACAACAACTCCCTCAGGATAAACAGGTAACCGGTCCATGCCCAATATATTAAAATGCAGTAAACAAGAAATTCCTCTAAAAGAAATTCTATAATTAGTACATTAAAGGCATACCCTCAGGTATCCTGGCCAAATGGCTAAATAGTGAAACACACCCTCGGGGTGGTTCCAGATCCAAGAAACGATCCCAACTAGCATTTTATTATCACAATTTAATTACCTATGAAATTCTAAGCATTAAATACAGCAACGACCTCAGCCACACGACACCCCAACATGGGTTCGTGGCACGAAAATGCACAAAAATGCACGACAATTTGAAATTTACAAAAAGCCACCTACCTTATACGCCAACGAACGTTATACCTGAATGCCGAATACAGAAATGCCCAAGAATGGAATAGATCTGACGAAGAACAAAACCCAAACAAACGTAAATAAATCCTGTTAAGAGAAGAATTGGTAAGAACTAGCCAAGGAGGTGGAATCCCTTACCCGTGCGGTTCCAACAGGGATCGTCCGAGGCAAAAACCGATTCCAGACGAACACCCAGTGGATCTTCAAAGGTCTGACCTCCTCCTTTGGCTCCAAATTGGCTCAAGTGTCTCGTTTTCCAAATGAGGAGGCTACTGCCTGTTTCATACCAAAAAAACAAAGTACACGGTGTGTACTTATGAGTACACGGCGTGTACTTCTGAGTACACGGCGTGTACTTCTGAGTACACGGCGTGTACTTCTGAGTACACGACGTGTACTTCATTCATTTAACTGTTCCTCTAGAGGCACCGCCACACTGTTAATTTGTCGACATGAGTACACGGCATGTACTCTCGAGTACACGGCATGTACTCCCGAGTACACGGCATGTACTGTCGCCCAACTGGCGACGACTCCAATGCCTTACTGTTTAAGCCTGTCGACTGACTACACGGCGTGTATGGTACCACTACATGTTATGTAGTCGGTTCCTACACCCCTCGTCGCAGACATGGCTACACGCCCCGTGTAACCATCTCACACGGCCAAAAGTACATGGCGTGTGGAAAAGTACATGTCGTGTAGTTCCAAAATTTATGATTTTTCCCCATTTTCTATATTTTCTCAAAAACACTTAAGGAAAAGGAAAAAGAAGAAACTCATACCTCAAAAATAATAACCGGGTTCTTAAAAACTTCCCCCCTTATAGAAATTCGTCCTCGAATTTCCCTTCCAGGGGTGATGAAGATAAATCTTAGAACAGCTCTGGCCACGGAGCACGTACGTCAGCCTCCCGCTCCCAGGTCTCGTCCTGCACTCAGCCATGCTGCCATAGCACCCGTATGAGAGGAACTGACCGGCCTTGGAGAACCTTCGTGCTCCTATCAACGATATGAATCGGATGCTCCTCAAAGGACGCATCGACTTCCAGCTCAACCTCCTCATGCTGAAAGACGTGAGATGGGTCTGAATGATATCGACGCAACTGAGACATGTGGAAGACGTCGGGCATGGCTCGGTATCGCTGCGGTAATGGCAACCGATAGGCAACCAGCCCAAATCTCTCTAGAATCTTGAATGGCCCCATATACCTCGGTGAAAGCTTACCTTGTCTTCTGATCCACTTGTGTCCCAGCCTTGGTGAAACACGCAAGAAAACCTGGTCCCCGACCACAAACTCCAAAGGTCGTCTACGGCGATCAGCATATCACTTCTGTCGAGACTGCACGGTAGCCATCCACTTCCGAATCAACTGGACCTGCTCAGAAGTCTCCTGCATGAGTTGTGATCCCAGTAAAGCTGCCTCACCTGCCTCTAACCAGCACAAAGGTGATCGGCATGGCCTACCATAAAAATCCTCGAAAGGTTCCATCTCAATAGTCGCATGAAAACTATTGTTATAGGAAAACTCGATTAAGGGTATATGCTTCTCCCAAGAGACCTCAAAGTCGTGGAAGCATGCACGCAGCATGTCCTCTAGCACATGTATCATACGCTCTGACTGGCCATCGGTCTGAGGGTGGTATGTTGTGCTCAGAAGCACCTGTGTACCCACCGCCCTCTGAAAACTATGAAAGAAATGAGACGTAAAGCGAGTGTTCCTATCAGAAACGATAGAACGAGGGACCCCATGAAGTCGTACGATCTCTCGGGTATACATCCTTCTGAGCTCGTCCACAACGAAGGTCTCCTTGATCGGAAAGAAGTGAGCTACCTTCGTGAGTCTGTCCACAACAACCCATACGGCATCATTGCCTCGAGATGACCTTGGCAACCCCTTCACGAAATCCATCGCGACATCATCTCATTTCCACTCTGGAATGGGTAACTGCTGTAACAGCCCAGCTGGCCTCTGGTGCTCTGCCTTCACCTGCTAACAGGTGGAACTCCTCATAACAAAACCAACTATCTCTCTCTTCATACCCAGCCACCGGTACTGACGTCTCAAGTCTCGGTACATCTTGGTAACCCCGGGATTAACTGCCCAAGATGAAGCATGAAACTCTCGCATTAGCTCCTCATGTATATCCCCTAGAATGCATAATCGTCCATGGAAATGAAATACCTCATCATCTCCTATCGTCCAACCAAGAGAAGGGTCCCCACTTTCCACCGACTCCCATAGAACTAGGCCTTCTAAATCAGATAGTTGTCTCATCCTCACTCTGTCCAGGAGGGTAGAAGTCACAGCTAAAGAAGAAAGATAAGTCTTCCCCTGACTGTCATGAACCTCCAAATTCATCTCAGAGAACAAATCCATAAGCTCCCACTCACCACTGGCCTCTTGCACCGCCTGTATCTGAGTCTTCCTGCTCAGTGCATCAGCTACTGAATTTCCTTTACCAGGTGTATAGGCAAGCTCAAAATAGAAGGACTGTAGGTACTCAACTCACCTTCTCTGCCTCAGATTCAGGTCATGCTGAGTAAAGATATATCTGAGGCTCTTGTGGTCGGTGAAAACCACAAAATTCTCTCCCAACAGATAATGTCTCCAGCAGCGCAACACATGCACAACTGCAACCAACTCGAGATCATGTGTCGGATAATTCCTCTCATGTGGCCTCAACTGCTGAGACCCATATGCAACAACTTGGTCTCCCTGCATCAAAACACACTCAGCCTAATCCCTGATGCATCATAGTAAACTGTATAGCCCTTCCCCTGCTCTGGGAGTATCTGGATCGGTGATGATGTCAACCTTCCCTTCAGTTCCTGAAAATCTTTCTCGCAAGCTTCTGACCAAAAAAAATTCACCCCCTTCTTAGTCAGACCCGTCAATGGTGCTTCTAAGAGGGATAAGTCCTGTATAAAGCGTCTTTAGTAACCAACCAGCCCTAGGAAACTCCGTATCTCAAACACGTTCTTAGGCTGCTCCCAGGAAACTAATGCTCTCACCTTCTCTGGGTCTACTGCAACTCCTACCTCTGAGATGATATGACCTAGGAAGTGAATTTGGTCCATCCAAAAGTGGCACTTCGAGAGCTTATCATATAGCCGATGCTCTCTCAGTGTGCTCAATGCGATCTCAAGATGGGTGGCATGGTCGTGTCGAATGCGAGAGTACACTAAGATGTCATCCACGAATACTACCACAAAAGAATCAAGATACAGATGGAACACACGATTCATCAGAGCCATGAAAACTGCTGGCGCGTTTGTTAGTCCGAACGGCATAACCAAGTACTCGTACAGACCATATCCGCTCCGAAATGTTGTAAGCGGTATATCCGATGGTCTCACGCGTAGCTGATGACATCCCGATCTCAAGTCAATTTCGAGAACACTCATTCTCCACGAATCTGATCAAAAAGATCATTTATCCTCGGCAAGGGATATCGGTTCTTGACCGTCAACTATTTCATCTTCTGATAATCCACGCAAAGTCTGAGGGTACCATTCGCCTTCTTCAAAAAAAGGACCGGAGAACCCCAAGGAGAAGTAATGGGTTGGATAAAACCCTTCGCCTATAGCTCCTATAACTTCTTCTTAAGATCCTGCAAATTAGGTGTAGCCATCCTATAAGGAGGAATGGACACTGGTGATGCTCCTGGCACAAGCTCGATAGAGAAATCCACCTCTCGCTCCAGAGGTAAACCTGAAAAGTCATCCGGGAAGACATCCCTGAAATGATAAACAATTGGAGGGAAATACGTCTGACAAGTCCCCTGGTAATCCAGATATAAGCTCGTTATCTGGGCTATGACTCCACCTCTCCCATGATGCTCTGGTCCATCTCTACTCGCCTGAACATCTCATTCGCCCTTGTATAGAAACTCTCTGCCCTCTGGTGATGTGAAACGCACCCTGCGACGATAGCAGTCTAGAAAGGCTCGAAAGGGAACCAACCAGTCTATCCTGATAATGACATCATAGCTCATCATCTCCAAGACATAGAGGTCCCAAAGAAGGTGACACCCACCAACCTCAAGGGGGCACTCCTTGCACTGACGCACACCAGTCGTCCTAGTCCCCAATGGAGTTTCTAGCGTCAAGATATCGTAAGAAGAAGAAACACAGAGCCCAAGGCTCTTCACAACGGGTATAGATATGAAACTATGTGTAGCAACCATATTGAAAAGTACTGAAGATAAAACAGAAGATACTATAATAGTACCTATGACTATCAAAGGTCCGGGATCCTCCTCCTGCTGGGTCTGTTTCACTGCATATGCCTGACCCATTTCTGCGACCCTACGATATAGCATGGCTACCCTGAGCTGTCATACCATGCTGCCTCTGAGATCCTGGTGTCTGGATACCACGGCCACGACCACCATCTCTGCCTGCATGCCCTAATGTATTCCAGTTCCCTAACTGGTAAGAAGCCGCTGGTCCTGCTCCCGCATGCAGAGTCTGCACAAAATCCCTCTCACTAGCCACTGGTGTAAACCCCCTACAAAAGCGCTGAAGATGACCCATCTTGACGCAAGCTCGTCACTCCACTGGGTCTCATGGACATTGCGGTCTCTTGTGCCCCTCTCTACCACACTGGTAGCACATAACCTGGCCACCTGAAGCATTCTTATGACTGGTATTGCCTCCCTGATAGAAGTCCATCTGTCTCTTCCTCTTGCCAGCAGAAATAAAACCAGTAACTGGTGCTGAACCGCCCTGACCCACACCACTCGACTCCCGCAGGTTCCTCGTAGTAATCAGCACATGTTTCACAATAGCGTGTATTGAAGGAAACCTGAAAACATTCACCAGTGCTCAAATGTCATACCGAATACCATACTCAAAACGTCTGGCTCTCAACGTCTCATCACCCACCAGCATAGGTTCAAAACGTTGAAGCTCCATAAAACGAGCAGAATAGTCCATCACTGACATAGCGCCCTGCTTCAGATTCATGAACTCTCGAGCTCTATCTTCCCTCAGCATCTCTAGGAAGAAAAACTCATAGAAGACATCCTGAAAATCCTCCCACGCCATGTCTCGGTGATGCTCTGACTGGGTGGTAACATCCCACCACCTCTTGGTGGAATCACACAACATGTAAGTCGTGAGCTTGACCCTCCACCCTGGATGCGTCTAAAGATTCTCGAAAATAGTCTGCATCGACCCCAACCAAGACTCCGCAGCCTGTGGTCCGCTATCCCCTGAAAATGTAGGCCGATGCTGCTGTTGAAAGATACGAGTCAGCTCAGCCATAGATGTAGCAGCCTGTGGTGCCCCCTGAAAGGTTTACATGAACCGCATAAAGCCTTCACGTAACTACGCCTCTGCGACTGTGTCCGGTATAGCAGCTGGCGCCGCATCTGGCTCTGCTGGAGGATCAACTGGTATCCCATGGCTCACCATCTCCGGAGTATAATCGTCGCCACTCTCCTGGAGAACAACTCACGGTCGTCTAGGCGGCACGACACTATAGGGTCAAAAGCACGCCTCAGATTCAAGATTATTATGACCGAAAAGCGAAGGAACCACAAAGGAAACAAGAGGAAGAAGGCATTCAAAATTTTGCAAAATAAGACTACACTGCGTGTACAATGACTACACGGCATGTACAATGACTACAAGGCTTGTAGTTGACTTCCTTTCCCCTGCCCGGGTCCTTCTACACGGCTAAGCCACGAGGAATCCGTTCAACAAAAATTGAACAGCGTGTAAATAATCTACACGGTGGGTATGGTGTTATTTTGCAACTGCCCGTGTCGTCTGTGACACGGCCGACTACTCGGCTTAACACCACATGGCGTGTTACTCCCGTACACGGCGTGTACAACACCCCATTTCTCAGCCACACGGCTAACACCACACGTTTTGTCCTCAGACATGACAACACGGCGTGTCCCAAAGGTACACGGCATGTTCAGGGAGAGGTGACACTGGTCGTGTTGTTAGTTACACGGCCGAGTCCCCAGGTCACACTTCACAGCGTGTTCGTCATTGACACAGCGTGTTTGTCAAGGAGTTCTCTGACCCGTGTTATTAGTTACACGGACGGACTCTAGGTCTACACTACACGGCGTGTACATTTGGTACATGGCATGTTTTACCCAAGCCCTTCCCTACCCCATGTCGTTGCCCACACGGTTTGTGACACAGGAAGAGACTACACGGCGTGTACATTTGGGTACACGGCGTGTACTCAAAAAGATTAGTTTTCTTCCCGAACAGAAGAACGTACCCAAAATGTATAAAAATACTACACGGCATGTATACTGGGTTTCTGGACAGTATGCCTCAAAAACTTATCTAGAAACCAGAAACTACTGAAACCAACACCTAAGTGGTAAATTCCGACCTGTGGGGGCCCATACTCCCCACGAATCAAATTTTGACATCTTATATGTGTTATAACCAATAAACAGTCAATGATCCACCAAATTCCAGTCAATGGGGGGCCCATACTCCCCAAACACCAATGCTTGGCGTCCATTATATAAACAATCTTACACAAGAAAATACCCTATCACAGAGTAGGTATGTATCAAGCAGTTATCACAACAGCATGCTTTTTTAGCACAACAACTATCACAACAGCATGTTATTTCTAATACACCTACATGGCATGGAAACTATGAATGGCATGTGATTTTTAGCATGTGCCTATATGATTAATGAGACGAAATACCCTTATCTCATCGGGCTGAAACTAAAAAGAACCCATAGATAAAATATAAACTGCATAATCTCAAAGTCCGTCACCCAATGGTGAAAACATATCAACTGTAAAATCTGCAAAATCAAAAGAATTGCAAAATACGAGGTAGACTAGATTTTCCCTGTACACGGGTTAGCTACTCCCGAGAACAGCTTATGACCAACTAATGTTCGTCATATCCCTGAATACGGCTCCAAATAGTAAGTCAAAGAAAAGAAACCCCTCTGATACCACTTTGTAACGTCCCGGACCCGGGTGCAATGCAACGGGTGCCCTGAGCCCGGTTCTCCATGTGACCTCAAGTGAATTTCCCCAAAATCCAGAGGCTGTCGACTAGCAGTGAGGACCCAGGTCTGATAGTGGGGAAACTATGCCCTCATTTGTCAAAGTGTAGCGCAGCGGAATACAAAATAAACACACAATGACAGCGGAAGCAGTAAACATACACAACTGAAATAAACTACAGTAGTGGATATAACCAACAGTATATAAGTGATGATTCTATATGTTTCAAGTTCTAAGAAGAAAACTAGAACATGTTATACATCAATACAGTACAACAAAATAAAGAGTACAACAAAATAAGAAAAACAGATGGTAGGGGCATCGCGAGCCTAGGCTCGGTTCCATGCCCTCCTACTCCTCAGCAACAGTCAAGTACCTGTATAGGGACTCTTGCCCCTATCTTCACCTTCAGAAACGTAATCTGTTTAGGCCAAAAAGCATGACCCAAAAAGGGTGTGAGAAATACATCTCAGTAGGCACCCACCAAAGGCACATGCCCAACTGTGTGTCAGCATGAAACAAGAGTGCGCAGTAATAAAATGCAATAAAGTAAGCTGTACTCAAAAGTAACTAGTTACCAGTTATATTGCCATTTTATTATCCATTTAATCCATTTAATATAAGAAATCACCACAGTGAATTTCTAGTAAACAACCAGTGTCCTCAGACACGTAAACTCCTGCCCTCGTGTAACGAGTATCCAACACAAGAATCTGCCCTCAGGCATAACAGAGTTTTCCCTCAGGCATAGGTAGTGTCGCCCACAGGCACAAAATCAGCTGCCCATAGGCACGGAAGAAGTTTCCCTCAGGCTAAAATAACTACTGTCCATAGGCTAAATAGTACAGTGCTCACAGGCTAATCACAACAACACCCTCAGGCTAAACAGGTAACCGGGCCATGCCCAACAAATCAAAATGTAGAAAACAAGCAATTCCTCTCAAGTAAATTCTACAATTACTGCATTAAAGGCATACCCTCAGGTATCCTGGCCAAATGGCTAAACAGTGAAACACAACCCCGGGGTGGTTCCGGATCCAAGCAACGGTCCCAACATGCATTTTATTATCATAATTTAATCACCTATGAAATTCCAGGAATTAAATATACAATGGCATCAGCCACACGACACCCCAACATGGGTTCATGGCACGAAAATGCACAAAAACGCATGACAGTTGTAAATTTACACCAAGCCACTACCTTATATGCCAACGAACGTTATACCTGAACGACGACTCCAGAAACACCCAAGAATGGCGTAGATCTGATGAAGAACAGAAACCAAACAAACGTAAATAACTCCTCTTAGGAGAAGAATTGGTAAGAACCAGCCAAGGAGGTGGAAGCCCTTACCCGTGCGGTTCCAACGGGATCGTCCGAGGCAAAAACCAATTCCAGACCCACACCTGGTGGATCTTAAAAGGTCCGGCCTCCTCCTTTGGCTCCAAATCGGCTCAAGTGTCTCCTCTAACAAATGAGGAGGCTACTGCCTATTTTAAGCTGAAAAAACAAAGTACACGGCATGTACTTCTGAGTACAAGGCATGTACTTATTTCATATAACTGTTCCTCTGGAGGCACTGCCACACTGTTCATTTCTCGACATGAGTACACGGCATGTACTCCCGAGTACACGGCGTGTACTATCGCCCAGCTGGCGGCGACTCCACCGCCTTACTGTTTAAGCCTACCGACTGAATACACGGTGTGTAAGGTACCACTACACGGCGTGTAGTCGGTTCCTACACCCCTCATCACCGACATGGCTACACGCCCCGTGTATCCATCCAACACGGCCAAAAGTACACTGTGTGTGGAAAATTACACGGCATGTAGTTCCAAAATTTAGGATTTTCCCCATTTTCCATATTTTCTCAAAAACAATTAAGGAAAAGGAAAAAGAAGAAACTCGTACCTCAAAAATAAGAACCCGGTTTTTACAGGCTGGGTAAAAAACATCCAATATATCTCAAAGGAACAATACACCATCACAAACATATTCCATATCATTTAATTGAATTATTCAATTCTTTTTTTGGCCCATGCTAGAATGTACATTGGTATACATAATGAAACAAATATGAATGAATCACCAAACCACCCTTGAAAAGTATATACCACCTACCATAGGTCCATAATAGAATGCGTGTTTAGTATTATGTTCTCATTCAACTCATATAAGAATTTAATTGAATGGTAGATAAAGAACCTAAATGCAAGTAAAATTATGTTTCACCTAAATAACACTAATGATACCAAGAAGTATAAATAACAACACAAAAGGAATTGATTACTCCCTGATGCATATCTAATAAGACCGATGGTGCTGGATTCTAATATCAAATGATGAAATAGTGGAAAGTACTAGAGTTTGGATTTCAGAGGGCTCCCCTCACAATGGTTATGTACACTAGGAGATAATGTGTAAATAGATTTAGGTTTTATTTTCATATAAGGGTAATTTTTTAATTTTACAAAAAAACATTAGGCCGTATGGTTTGGCCACATGGTTCTCCAAAATCGTACACCATCCATACACCCATTATTGTAAGGAAGGGTATCTCACACGATTAGTGCACACATATTTCCCAACTATGCACAAGCCTTGTGATTAGTATTTTTTAAAAATTAGAGGTTCCCTATATTAGCATGTGCCTCCATCCACATAGTTTCCTCAAATCGTGCACCTGTAAGGAGCCCATTGTATAGCCTCACATGATTAGTATTAACCATGAAACTTACCTCATATGGTTTCTAACAACTGTGTGTATAGACCTAATTTTGAAAAATGGTTTAGTTATGGGCATTGAAAAAAGACCCAAACACCTATAATACCCACATGAAAACAAAGGGTATTCACATTAGGCCATAATTATTTACCTAAAATGAAAAATAAATATCAATACATCTTATGAAAGTGTGGGTTCCTACAATCCCCCCAAACAATTCATCCCAAAATATTCCTCTCAATGGTTGTCAATATTTGTCAGAGAAATAATATGGACACTGAGAATGAACATTGGCCTCCCTCTCCCAAGTCTCATCTTATAAACGTCCATAATTCCATAGCACCCAAACTAGATGAATTGATCTACCTCATAAAACCATCATTCACTTGTTAATGTTATGAATCAGATGCTCCTTAAAGGACACATCAACTGATAACTCAACCTCTTTGGGCTGAAAATCATGAGATTGGTATGAACGAAAATAGTGGTACTGAGATACATGGAATACATTGTTCATGTCTTAGTACCTCTAATGTAACTACAACCGATAGGCTACCATCCTGACTCTCTTTAGAATATCAAACGACCTGACATATCCTGTTGAAAGCTTACCCTATATCCTAACCAGTCTATGTCCCATCCTTAATGAGACATATAAAAAATACCTAATCCATAACCTCAAACTCTAGAGTTCATCTATGGTTATCAACATAAAATTTATATCAAGACTGTGTTGTATCCATCTGCATCCAGATCAACTGGACCTTCTCAGATGTCTCTTATATGAGATGTGGTCCCAATAAAGCTGCCACACCCACCTATAACTAAGACAGGGGAAGTCATCATGGCCAACCATAAAGATCCTCATATGGTTTCATCTGAATTATTTAATGGTATCTATTTTAGTAGGCAAACTTAACTAGAAGAATATGCCTCTCCCAATATTCCCCAAAGACTAGGACACATGCTCTCGGTATGTCCTCAAGCACCTATATCATACACTATGACTATCCATTAGTCTAGGGGTGGTATTCTATACACAAAAGCACATGTGTACCCATATCCCTCCATAATTTCTAAAAGAAACATCAAGTAAACTAGGAATCCCTATTGGAAATGATAGTGTGTGTGATCTCCTAATGTTATACTATCTTAGGGATATACAGCTTCCCATGTCATGTACACTAAATGTCTCATCTATCAGACACAAATGAGAATCCTTCATGAGTTTTTCAAAAAAAAAACCCACACAACATAGGTGACACCCCAAGCTTCCACGGTATGTTTCCCTTTGAATAATGCAATAATGTGTGTTGTACACAACTTTGAGTTCTAACACACACCACAACCAATCAAACTAGCCGTTATGAATAGTAATACACACTTTTTGAAATTTTATAAATTTTATCTCTCAATATGGACTTTATTTTTGGATTTGGAATATCGAAAATTTCTTAGGGTGAATTTTTTGTATTTTTCAGAAAACATTTAATTTTTGATGAATAGTGAAAAAAACACTGAGTTGTAGTTTAAAACTGATTTTTTTTATTTAAATAATTATATATTTTATTTAAATTTAATTAATTTCAAAATAGATACATAATACCTATATAACTTCAATGTAATTCATTTGAGTTAGTTTATAATATTTTTAGATATATAAAAATTTTATTGAACTTTTCACAGTCTTCTACCCACCTCCTAGGAGAATTTGGAAATTCGAATAAAACTTAATTTTACCGTTTCTGTGAGTGGAATTTTAAAAATCTGAGAGACACTGTTAATATTAAGTAGTAAAATTTGGTTCAATGAGATGAAATTAATTTTTTGTGAATAGAAACATTTTACTTTTAGTTACCACGGTTAAAAGTAAATAGGGTAATTAAGGGTAAAAATGATATTAATAATACCCTAACACATGTCCTAATTCTATTGGAGAAGTTTATCTCGACCATAAACAACCTTAGGAATAAAATATTATCATTTAGGTCCACTTGGATTAGATTACGACATTTATTATTATTTAATTCAAAGAAGAGTTAAAAGAGATAAAATCAAAGTTTAATAACTAAAACATTTTCAATATAGAGTTATACATAAGATACATATGATTATAAATATTCTTTAGAAAGATAAAAATATTTCCTACATAATGGTATTTTATTTATAATTTTTAGACAATAAATAATTTAATTTATTTATGACACAATGGTGATGCAGTAGTTACCTAATTAATGAAATATTAAAATAATTCATATTATAAATAACAAAATAAATGAAATTTGATACTTTTTATGAATTACACTAATTATATAGGTTAATATGACATATTATTATTGGTTATATGAATTTTATTCTAAGTAATAATGTTGTTATTAATTTATCACAAACAAAATACCCAATAGTGTAAAATTTTACATAAAAGAGTTTTTAAAACAAATATTATATTATTAATTGATTTTATATTCTTAAAAATCTAAGGTTCGGCCAAAAGACTTATATAATGATATTTGTATCATTAATTTACCACTTGGGTGTCTATTAGAAGTATATAGTATGTTTAATAAATATATAATATAAATATACAATGAGACATGGTAAATGTCAAACTATTTAACTAAGAGTTAAATTTAAAAGATAAGGTTACTATATTGACCCAAACCTATCTAAAATCTATTTGTTTGGTGGTTTTAGAACCATACCCACCATAGATATTTAATAATAACCTTTGGAGCCATTATAAACCGAATATGAATTTATTATAAATTAATAATTTAAGTTTTTTCTAAAGAGTCCTCCTCCCCCTTATAAAGGACACTACTTCTAACCAATTCCTCACACCTCTCAAGCCTTTTGGCTCAGCCATCACCTGACCAAATATTCTCTCAACTTTCCTAAATTCAACCTATAGGCCTTATTTTGTACATAAATCTGACCTAAGGATCCATTTTGATCAAATCAAAAGGAAGAACCCGAAGAAGAGATAATGTTTTCACCACCCTCTTTCAAGTTCATTTCTTATTCAACTTCATATTTATTTGTTATTTACATTATAAAATAATAACTCCATTATATTTTATATAGTGTGATGTTATTATAAATATGGTACAACCATATTCCGTATTCTATCCTACCTTTGAATGGCATGTCACCATACGTGTGTACGTACGACCTACCGTCTCCACGTCGTGGTGTAATTGTTATTCAATACATTATTATTTGGATGGGTAAAATAATGATATGTAATTCATGTAAATAATAATTATAATAAGATAATGATTATGTATATATGATATACCATCCAATTATATATGATTTTAATATCAAAATAATGATATTATCGCTCGTGCGTACGTATGGACTACCGTCTCCACGAACGCGATGAGATTAATTCCCCATCATATCCATACAATAATAATTATCATTTTATGATTAAAAATAATGTTTAAGGACTTAATATAATTCTATATATGAATAAGATACAACCTATCCATAACAAACATGACTTATGTAACAAAACATATAAAAGAAAAGGAGTAAGTTAACACCCAAAACGACAATAATACAAAGATATTATTAACAAAGCAATGTTAAAAGATAATATATGATATCATATTAATGTATATAATTCTTGTATAATTAAAAAAATTATTTCAACAATATAAAGGAGGCTATACTACCCTCGACCAAGGAAAATGTAAAATGTAAGGGGTTTCTTATCTCACTTTTAATTCTGTGAGATTTCCATTGTTCACCACTTATTTATTGCATGTGGTGTGTGTACTTACCATGATTGTATTCATTGTGTAATATAATTTAATTTGTGGATGTCTACATAATCATTGTATCATCCTTCTTTCATGGTTGTATGATTCATATGTTACCAAATCGATAAGGGAATTTGAAATTTTAATTTCCATTCATTCGGCTTTACGCATACTTCATTGATTATTTTTCTCCAAGATTATGTGTGGAATCACTATTAATTTTCTTATGTCATAATTTCCACTCCCATTTCTGTGGATATACATTTGATACACATAATCACTCCATTTATAATTTCTCAAGTCATCTATATGAACTTGATAAGAGTAATTTTTACTCAATCTCCATTTGTTGTGTTAAATATCCAATTCATTGGTGTTGTCTTTACAAGAATATGTGTGAATGTCCTCTGATTGATTTACCCCGAATATCCAATCATATTGAGTGTATTTATATTTTTCATGCATAATTATTCCATTGATTTATCCTTAACCTAAGGATATGGTCTTTATAAGAAGTTTCATCTCAAATTACATTCCGTTGAGACTCCTTTGTTGTTATACACCAAATCACTTTTATATGGTGTATATAATGTACTTTGACATAGTATATAATGAATACCTTTATTATCATGATATTATAATGTTTTTATCAACAAAATTATTTGTATTCAAGTGTCTATCCTTTGGTTAGAAATTCTAACTAAAATATAAATTTTAAATGTTTTGAAGATTTATTCTTCTACATCTTTCTCATTAATGTCCATGTTTTAAAAATGGTTTTAAGTATTTATTTTTATGGACATTAAGGTTTTAAAATTAAAATTACTTTTAAAACTTTCAAAGTGATATGGGACACGTTGATTCAAAAATATATTTTTAAATGGCTTCTTAACAAATAGTGTGACTTTTAAATGATTTCAAGAAAAAGGGGGATATTTCTCTCTAATAGTTTTGATGATTATTTTCATCTATGTCAATATCCTTCATCATTCTCGATTGAGGTTAATATGATACAATACAATCTTCCATATTGTATCTAATGAGTTATGTTTTACTATGGATGTGCTATTTTTATACCATTTATGGTTTGTGGATAAACTATTGACATTTCGTATGCTAGCTTTAATACGAATGTTTATGTTATGTTTCAAACTTTTCATATGAGGAATGAATTGGACTTAGTAAGTGACGAGTGGAGCTCGCTATAGCTCCTAGATGCATCGGTAGGTCTCATGAGACAAACTAGTGTCTTGGGACAAGGCCTTGACAAAATCTTATATGTAGTCTTGGCACAAGGCCTTGACTATGTGGTTATGATAGTCTGGCATTATGAATTCCATCATTATGAAAGTGGTTATTGATATTGCTTGTGGTTATTCAACTAGTATAATATCCATGTTAATAAGTAAATGGCATTATTTCATTTTATCTTTTCCATATTATGCTGAAGTTCAAGTCTAAAAGTCTTTTGTTTTAGTTATACATTGCCTTAAATGTTTATGCTTATTTATGAAAGTTTCCACTATATTTTTATCCATACTGAGCATCTGAGCTCACCCCTTTCAATGTTTTATTTTTCCCAGGATGTGAAGAAGTAATTTATGAATGACCTTCAAGAATAGTGTGAGGAGATATAAAGACAGGATGTTGTAGTAGTTTTTTTTTATTTTATGATGTAATGTAAGACTTATGAATATATCTTGTGTTTCCAAGACTACTAAACTAATCGGTCTTTCGAGACTTGATCTTTTGTGATCATGCCAATGTTATGTAATAATTCACCAACTTTGGGTAACTGGGGTCGGGGCGTTATAGTTGGTAAAAGAGGAAGTTTAGTAAAAACCTTGGAAACTAAATTTAGATAAACTCTGATTAGAACACATCGCCCTAAGATAGACATTGAGGATTAGTATAGAAGAACTTTATAGAATATTGGTATTGTATAGATTTTTTGAGTTTTCCATGTAATACATCCCTGTCTGGATACGAGCAGGTAGAGGTGGCTCTGGTACAGATTTACCTAGGTGTAAAACCCGAAAACACTGCTTTGAGATAGACTCGAACGGGAACTGGTGCACGACAACGAGCCTTTCTGCACTCTTGGTTACGACACTCCCGGGGGATATTCTTAGGATAATTTACATTTTATTTACAAACCAATTTGATTTTTTTTAATATAAGATGAGAATAAATGACCTTGGTTAATCCAAAGGTGTTTCAAATTGAGAATACGGTGTCATGATATTCTCTAAATGATTTTATGACTATTGTTACTCACACAATGCTTTCTGGTTTCAGTCAATGGTTGGAGTCCAAGGAAGTCATAGTAACTTTGAGAATGATGTACAAGGTGGGAACAGTGGTGGAAATGAAAAAAAATTGAATGTTGATAGGCGTAAAAGATATCGTGCTCATGCCAAATCGGGTTTCCAAAAATATGATCAACAACATATATATTAACCAACTCCCGGACTCAACAAAGAAGAGAAAGGCGATGAATGATAAGATCTCCAATAGTGGAGGCCATGGAGAAAAGAATCCTAAATTTCCATCATACAGGAAATGTGGAAGGAGACACCCATGAAAGTGTCTCAACAGAACAAAGAAATGCTTTACGGGCAGGAAAGAAGGACATAAAGTGATGAATTGCCGAGGAAAAATGAAGAGTACTATGGAAGAAAATAAAAATGGTCCCAAGAATCCATTTACAGTCATTTTCCGTAAATGTAGGGGACCTGGCCATTACCTGAGTGAATGACCAATTCTATAGGTTATTTTCTTGGTCAAATAAGAAGCTATGTGGAAATAAATGGTTGGAGAAATGTTTCAAAGTATTAGTGCTCCTTGTTGATGGGATTACTTTGGAATAATTTTCACTTGTATTTGTAACCCCACAGTTTTCCATGTGACAATTATATTTGAGGGAGACTCATATTTTCCCTTGTGGATATAGTTATAAATAACCATTTGGATTTATATGATCATTGGGTATGACGAAATTACAAGTTATTATATTTTAGGATGAAAATGCAAGGTATGAGATAGCATTTTTTGTGAAAATTATGTTATGGTTATTTTGAGGAATTTATCTCATTTTGGTAATGATATAAAATATAGTTATTGAAAAAGGACAAGACACAGATCGTGTGACAACCCGTCGCATCGGACAAAGCTGTGGGAATCAAACCCAAAACCAAAGTGCGATTGGGATTTATCACCTACCACTGGACTACATGAAGTCTCTGGTTAGTTTGACTAATTATTTTTAGTTAAATGATTTTATTGATCAATAATAAAGTGATTTGGGTTCTTATGTCTTATCAAATGAATACCCTTAGTATAGGAAAATAATTTGGGGATTAAGTGATAAATGTTATTTTGGAAGATGTTCACTTTGTTGGGAACACTATATGCCCCAGGAAACTAGAATACTATGGGATTTCATTTGAGGAGTAATGGTGGATTTTTATCTATGTTTTTATTGTGGATTTATAGTTATTTGGGTTATTTATGGAAATGATTAACCTATAATAGAGAATATTTGATTAGGTTAATTACTTTTATGTATGTGACTTTAAGAGTGGATGATGTCATTTGGAGATACAACTTAACGTGGATGACTACATAACCAAATTCTTCTACGTTTTGGGTTTCAATATTAGTTGGGATTATATTGAAGGATTTTAAGTACAATAGTTTATTGAATTGTATTTATTTATCTTTGGGGTATTGTTGGTTTAATTTTAGAAATTAAGATTACTATTACTTTCTCTAAAGGAATATCCTTTTGGGGGATCATCAGATCTTGTACTAACTGTTTTGGTTTTGATTAATCTCTAAAGACAAGGAAAATATATATTTTATCCTTCATGGATCATGTGATTCTATAGTAGTTTATTCTAGCTCTCCCAATGTGACTAAGTCTTCTCTAATACTCATCGTTTAAAAATGAGTTAGTAGTAGTAATTTATTAAAGAATGAAACTTTACTCAAAAAGTTTGTATATCTCTTTATGTTCTTATTCAATCTCAGAAATGAATTCCTCATCTTTATGTAATTTATATTAAATCAAAAAAAAATGTTGTCCGTTTACTTTTTCTACTGGGAAACTAATAACCATTTGTCTCATCACAAGTTTGTGGTTTTATTTTTGTTCACTTTCTCCTAATCATGTTCTATATCCCTCTCCATCAGAACTTTTCACTTAGTTTATCATCCATATCCATGTTTTTCTACATGGAATCATAGTAAAGGTTATCTCGGGTGACCTTTTTACTTATCTTTCTTTCTTTTAAAGTGATAGTTTTATAGACTCTTTTCCCAATGTGGGACTTTCCATTATATTACTAAGCCCAATTTTAAAAAATGTGAGGACGCAATTTATTGAAGAAGAGGAGAATGTAACACCCCAAGCTTCCACAGTACATTTCCCTTTGAATAATACAATACTGTGTGTTGTACGCAACTTTGAGTTCTAACACACACCACAACCAATCAAACAAGCCGTTATGAATAGTAATATCAACTTTTTGAAATTTTATAAATTTTATCATTAAAAATGGACTTAATTTTTGGATTCAGAATATCGAAATTAGCATAGGGGGAATTTTTGGTATTTTTATGAAAACATTCAATTTTTTATGAATAGTGAAAAAACACTCAGTTATAGTTTAAAACTGATTTTTTTATTTAAATAATTATTTATTTTATTAAAATTTAATTAATTTCAAAATAGACACATAATACCTATATATGTTCAATGTAATTCATTGGAGTTAGTCTAGAATAATTTTAGATATATAAAAATTTTATTGAACCTTTCACCGTCTTTTACCCACCTCCTAGGAGAATTTGGAAATTCACATAAAACATAATTTTACCGCTTCTGTGAGTGGAATTTAAAAAATCCGAGAGACACGGTTAATGTTATGGAGTAAAATGTGGTTAAATAAGATGAAAAATAATTTTTGGTGAGTAGTAACCTTTTACTTTTATTTACCACAGTTAAAAATAAATAGGGTAATTAAGGGTAAAAATGATATTAATATTACCCTAACACATGTTCTAATTATTTTGAACAAGTGTATCTCGACCATAAAAAACCTTAGGAATAAAATATTATCATTTAGGTCACTTGTATTAGATTAGGACATTTATTATTATTTAATTCAAAGAAGAGCTAAAAGAGATAAAATCAAAGTTTAATAATTAAAACATTTTCAATATAGGGTTATACATAAGATAAATTCGATTATAAATATTAATTAGAAAGATAAAAAGTTTTCCTACATAATGGTATTTTATTTATAATTTTTAGACATTATATAATTTAATATACTTATGACACAATGGTGATGCAGTAATTACATAATTACTAAAATATTAAAATAATTGATATTATAAATTACAAAATAAATGTAATTTGAGACTTTTTATGAATTAAACTAATTTTATAGGTTAATATTACATATTATTATTGGTTATATTAATTTTATTTGAAGTAATAATGCTGCTATGAATTTATCAAAAACACAATACCCAATAGTGTCAAAATTGACATAAAAGAGTTTAAAAATAATATTATATTATTAATTGATATTATATTCCTAAAAATCTAAGGTTACTACAACAAACTTATATAATGATATTTGTATCATTAAAGGACCACTTTTTGGTCTCTTGGAAGTATATAGTATGTTAATTAACAATATAATATAAAAATACATAAAGACATGGTAAATGTCAAACTATTTAACTAACTGTTAAATCTAAAAGATAAGGTTACTATAGTGACTCAAACCCATATAAAATCTATTGGTTGGGTTTTTTTTGAACCATACCAACCATATACATTTAATAATCCACTTTGGAGCCATTATAAACCGAATAAAAAATTTATTATAAATTAATACTTTAAGTTTTTCTTAAAGAGCCCCTCCTCCCCCTTATAAAAGGACACCACTTCTAACCAATTCCTAACACCTTTCAAGCCTTTTGGCTCAGCCAAACCCTGCCCAAATATTCTCTCAACTTCCCTCACTACAACCTATAGGCCTTAGTTTGATTTGAAGGCCAACCTATGGATCCCTTTTGATCAAATCAAAAGGAAGAACCCGAAGAAGAGGTAATTTTTTCACCACCCTCTTTCAAGTTCCTTTCATTTTCAACTTCTTCTTTATTTGTTATTTACATTATAAAATAATATATCCATTATATTTTATATACTATGATGTTATTATAAATATCGTATAACCATATTCAGTATTATATTCATCCTTTGAATGACATGTCACCATACGTGTGTATGTACGACCTACTGTCTCAACGTCGTGGTGTAATTGTTATTCAATACATTATTTTTTGGATGGGTATAATAATGATGTGTAATTCATGTAAATAATAAGTATAACATGCTAATTATTCTTTATATATGATATACCATCCAATTATATATGATTTTAATATCAAAAGAATGATAATATCGCTTGTGCGTACGTACGGACTACCGTCTCCACAAACGCGATAAGATTCATTCCCCATCGTATCCATACAAGTATAATTCTCATTTTATGATTAAAAATAATTTTTAAGGACTTAATATAATTCTGTATATGAATAATATTCAACCTATCAATAACAAACACGACTTATGTAACAAAACATATAAAAGAAAACGAGTAAGTTAACACCCGAAATGACGATAATACTAAGATATTATTAAAAAAGCAATGTTAAAAGATCATTTATGATATAATATTAATGTATATGACTCCTGTATAATTCAAAAATAATTATTTAAAAATTATACAGGAGGCTAACCTACCCTCTACCAAGGAAAAAAGTACAAAGTATGGGGTTTCTAATCTCACTTTTAATTCCGTGAGATTTCCATTGTTCACCACTTATTTATTGCATGTGGTGTGTATACTTTCCATGATTGTATTCATTGTGTAATATAATTTAATTTGTGGATATCTACATCATCATTTTATGATCCTTCTTTCATGGTTGTATGTTTCATATGTTACAAAATCTATAAGGGAATTTGAAATTTCAATTTCCATTCATTCGGCTTTACGCATACTTCATTGATTATTTTACTCCAAGATTATGTGTGGAATCACTATTAATTTACTTATGTAATAATTTCCACTCCCATTTTTGTGGATATTCATTTGATAAACATAATCACTCCATTTATAATTTCTCAATTCATCTATATGAAATTGATAAGAGTAATTTTAACTCAATCTCCATTTGTTCTGTTAAATATCCAATTCATTGGTGTTGTCTTTATAGGAATATGTGTTAATATCCTCTGATTGATTTACACTGAATATCCAAACATATTGAGTGTATTTATATTTTTCACAAAAAATTATTCCATTTATTTATCCTTAAACTAAGGATATGGTCTTTATAATATGTTTCATCTCAAATTACATTCCATTGAGACTCCTTTGTTGTTATACACCAAATCACTTTTATATGGTGTATATAATGTACTTTGAAATAGTATATCATGAATCCCTTTATTCTAATGATATTACAGTGTTTTGATTACCTCAATTATTTGTATTAAAGTTTCTATCCTTTGGTTAGAAACTATAACTAAAATATCATTTTTAAATGTTTTGAAGATTTATTCTTCAAAATATTTCTCATTAATGTCCATGTTTTAAAAATGGTTTAAGGATTTATTTATATGGACATTAAGGTTTTAAAATTAAAATTACTTTTAAAAGTTTCAAAGTGGTATGGGAAACTTTGATTCAAAAATATATTTTTAAATGGCTTCTTAACAAATAGTGTGACTTTTAAATGATTTCAAGAAAAAGGGGGATATTTCTCTCTAATAGTTTTGATGATTATTTTCATCTATGTCAATATCCTTCATCATTTTTGATTGAGGTTAATCTAATACAATACGATCTTCCATATTGTATCGAATGAGTTATATGGGACTATGGATGTGCTATTTTTAAACCATTCATGGTTTGTGGATAATGTATTAACATTTCATATGCTAGTTTTAATACGAATGATTATATTATGTTTCATACTTTTCATATGAGGAATTAATTGGACTTAGTAAGTGATGGGTAGAGACTGTTATAGCTCCTCGATGCATCAGTAGGTCTCATGAGACAAACTAGTGTCTTGGCACAAGGCCTTGACAAAATCTTATTTGTAGTCTTGCCACGAGGCCTTTACTATGTGGTTATGATAGTTTTGAATTTTGCATTCCATCATTATAAAAGTGGTTATTGATATTTCATGTGGTTATTCGACTAGTATAATATCCATGTGAATAATTAAATTGCATTATTTAATTTTATCTTTTCCATATTATGCTGAAGTTCAAGTTTAAAAGGATTTAGTTTTAGATATACAATGCCTTAAATGTTTATGCTTATTTATGAAAGTTTCCGCTATATTGTTATCCTTACTAAGCATCTGAGCTCACCCCTTTCAATGTTTTATTTTTTCCAGGACGTGAAGAAGTAATTTCTGAATGAACTTTAGGGATAGTATGAGGGTATATGAATACAATATTCTGTATAATTTTTTTTACTTTATGATGTAATGTAAGACTTATGAATATATCTAGTGCTTCCAAGACTACAAATCTAATCGGTTTTTCGAGACTTGATCTTTTGTGATCATGCCAATGTTATGTAATAATACAACGACTCTGGGTAACTGGCGTCTGGGTGTTACAACATAGCTACCATGAGGAGATCTCGGTAAACCTATCATGAAATCCATCATTGTATCATCCCATTTCCACTTAGTACTAGGTAATTGATGTAAAAGTATATCTAGTCACTGATGTTATGACTTAACCTACTAACAATTGAAACACCTCATAATGAAACCAACTACCACATATTTAATTTTTGAACACGAATACTAATGGTGTATTTAATGGAACATCTTGGTAACACTAGGATGCACCGCAAAAAATGATTCATGAAACTCCTACATTATCTTCTTGTGTATTTCCATTTGAACCCATATGTGTCCATGGATACACGTGATCTCATCCTATCACACAATACAACAAAAAAGTGTGTCTGCACTTTCCACACTCTCTAATAGGACTAGGACCTCTGGATATAATTTATACATCATCCTCACTCTATCTAGTAGAGTAGGGTTCATATAGATAAGGATGAAATAAAAATTATTTCCCAAACATTAAGCACATTCGTGTGCATCTTGTAGGAAAAATATATAATATTCCACACTCTATTTATCTATTGATCATCCTGTATCTGAGTCCCATTGGTTACTACATCGACCATGTCATTCCCTTATCAGGACATATAGGGAAGCTCAAAGTCAAAAGACTATTGGTACTCAACCAAACTTTCCTACCTCATATTAATATCACACTGTGTAAAAATATACTTGAGGATTTTTTTTTCATGTACCCCACAAAAATCTTACCTAGTAAATAGTGTCTATGATAATTCAATGCATGAGTATTTACAGATGAATTTAGATCGTGCCTATAGTAATTCGTCTCATGAGGGATTAATTGATGAGAACCATATAACACAACTCTACCCCACTACATCAACACTTATCCATGCCCAATAACCGATGAATCACAATACACATTGTATCTTTTCCCCTACTCTAATAGTATTAGGCCTGGTTTTGAAGTCAATCTCTATCTTATCACCTAAAAGGATGTATCACAGGTATCTGAACATACATACTTCACACCCATATTAATCAATCCCATCATTGTGATGCTAATTATGAGAAGTACTATATTATATACTTTCAATATCCATATATCCCCAAAAAACATTAAATTTCAAATACATTCTTTTGAGGATCCCTGGAAACTACAACTCTCACCTTCTTTGGGTCTACTAATACACCCCTCTCTAATATAATTTGACCAAGAAGTAAATTTTATCCATCTATAAGTGTAAATTTAGGAGATCAATAAATTACTAATTATATCTCAGTGTATCCAGAATGATCTCAAGATGTTTGGAAAGTTCATGTCAATTGTGACAATACATGATGATATTATCCACTGAAACCACCTCAAACAAATATAGATTAAGATAGAAAACTATGTTCATAATAGAAATGAAATCTATTTCCCATTTGTGAGACCAAGCAGCATAAATAGATACTCATACAGACCATACTTTTTATAAAGATCTCTACAAGGTATTTTTGAAGGTTATCACATACACGGTGATATCCCAAACTCAAATAAATTTTTTATAACACCTGAGCTCCTCGAAGCTGGTAAAAAACATCATTTATTATTGATAATGGATATCATTTCATAACCATCATCTGGTTAAATTTTAGGTAATCCATGGATAGCCTATGGGTAACATCGACCTTTTTCCCAAAATGGACTTGTGAACCCCACATAGAAGTACTTGTTCAAATAAACCCCTTTTCATCCAAACCCTCTTGCTACCACTTGAGATACTAAAATCCTATTTTATCCATTCTGTAAGGATGAATGGATACCGATGCAGATCATGTCACTAGTCTGGTGAAGAAATCAACACCCCTTTTAGAAGGTAAACTAGAAAATTCATCTAGGAAGACATCCCTAAAATGATTAAACACTAGATGGAAGTCCTCTTGACACACTGCTTGATCATCCTGATATACACTTGAAATATATGCTATCATCCTACCCATCCCACAATGTTTTGGTCTAGCTTGGATCACCTAGACATCCCATTCATCCTTGGGAATATAAGTTGTGCCATCGTGTGATATGGATTTCATCCTCAGGTGATATCAATCAACATAGGATCGATAATCCACTAGCCAGTCCATCCTGAGTATGAAATCAATCTCGATCATCTGGAGAATAAAGATATTCCATACGAAGTGACACCATCCAACCTCAAGGGGGAACTCCCTGAACTAACATACATTCTCTGTTCTACTTCACAACGGAGTGTCAAGAATCGTAACACCCTCATAATCTAAATCAAAATCCTAAGGATTTCCACTGCATGTACATATGTGAAAGTATTCCATGCACATATTTCAAAAAGAGAAGATAATATAGTATAGGCTACTAAGATCACACCTCTCACCATAGATGGTCATACACTCTTCTACTATAGGGAATGTTGCTAAAAATAGATCTATCTAGAACCATGTACATGTGAAACAACCTCAGAACTTGGAGTATGCCTACTATGTTGTCTTGGTACAACTAGTGCTTGGATTCCTCCACCGCGACCACCACCACTTAGTCCTAATTCACCAAAACCGATGCAGTTCCTTACCAGATTTGGAGATGTAAAACATAATCCAGAACATAGTTTTGAAGGTGAAACCCTACAACTCACTATTTAAGGTACAATCATATAGAAACATTGTACATATCCCACTCATCTTCAAGCTCAGAACATGACTCGGTAATGATGGCACCAATTCCTCACATGTCCCCATTTTCTATACAAATGATAGATAACTTCACTTATAGCACCAGCTGCCTAGTTTCTACTCAAATCATGGGATGACTCAGAATGATACATCCTTCATTATTATGCGGAACCATTGGGTCAAGAGACTCCACTACTAAACTATGCACCCCATGCATCCCTCAGGATCCACTATTTAATTAGAAGATGATTAATAAATTCAGTAATAAATGCCAATCTGAACACATTGACTTGAGATCGAATAACATGTCAAAGACCCTTCTTTGAGAATATCTCTATAAATAACTCATTGAAAAGTACATTAGATAAAAATTCAACAACACTTTAAATTGTTTTGAGTACTCCATAACCATCATAGCGCCCTCCTCCATAAACATGAACTCACTTGGCCACTCACTCCTCAGAATATTAGGTTAAAAATTATTGTAGAACCTAGTTTGGAAATATCCCCAAAACATATATCACAAACTATTACCCTAGTTTAGAACATCCCACCAGTGCTTTTCAAATCCTTGAACCATATTATTCACGATCTTCACTATCTTATTAATATGTGTCTCTATATGATCAAAGACAAAAAATTTATTCTTAAGCCATAGCTCAACAACCTATGTAATACCATCCCCCAAATACTCAGGAGGATTCTGCTACTAGTAAATAAGAGTTATATCATCCATAGAAAAATTAGTATGAAATTCTACATGAAAAGTCTGCATGATGCAAACAAACCCATCGCGAAACTATGCTTCAACACTTTTTTCTGATACAACAACTACTGCTACAACTGAAAAAATGGAGTATCCACCAGTAGAACATATCCCACCACCACCAGAGCTTAGTTGTCACCACCCTTTTTTGTAGGACTATAGGTCTCCATAGTGGCATGTCTCTATAATTCCAAAAACACACATAAAAAAAAGGCCGATCCCAAATTTCATTACTAAAAGCAAAGGATAGGTCGAAACCTTCCTATAACCTAGTCATACCATAAGGCCTGCTCCTAAATCTAGGACTATAAAACAAAATATCCATTAACATCACTAGATATAATGCCTCTTTCCCACTCAAAATCTTGGTCCAGGTCATGTTCTCTATTTATCATTTTAAATTTCCCATTTCATTATCATATTCATTTCACATTTTTTTACACAATTAAATTTTAAAGGGTTGAAACAAATGGTGTGTTACTTTCCAATCAATAAGGGCCCATACTCCTCTGGAACGGAAATATAGAATTCACCTAATATGCCCCATAACACATTATAGCCCACGCGACTCATGGTCCATGATGTAATGTGCCGTAAGTGAATTCTTAGGGTGTTTATTTTAGCCGAATTAGGAAAAAAATCTTAGTTGATGGCATGAAATCCATGTACAAAACTTATTTCTCAATTGACTACACAAAATTATATCACAATATTAGGTATATCTATCATGGAACATTTCACCACATTATTAAAAAATGAAATTCCCTCTATCTGGAATGGCATAATTAATGGAATTTGAATCATGTAAAGTGCTTAAAATGATGCATGATATGATATACCCTCATCTAATAAGGTTTAAAAAAATAGAACCCACAATTATATCAATTATAACATCATAATTCAAGTGTATTTCCCCAAATTCTAGAGGCTAGAGACTAGCAATGAGATCCTAGGGTGTGTCTATGGGAAGAATATTACCTCTTATCATAGTGGAACATAGAATTAGAAATCATTTAGATCAGATAGATGAATTAATATAATAGTAAAACAATAGATAAATAATGGGTATAAATAACAAGGCCAAAAGTAATATCATATACAAAATGATATTCATTCCATGTGTCTACAAAGAATCCATAATAAGTATACATGGAATTAGAACAATACTTTTCACAAAATACCAAAAAGAATAAAAATTCTTATTTCTAAAAAACATCACGAACGTCTGCTCGGTCTCGTGCTACCATGATTATAAGCATGGAAGAAAGTCAATAATTGAACTAATTATTCATTCCTAGGTAACTACCTATATCCATAAAGTATTTCTAGGTACCCAGTGATAGCCAGAACAAGGTGTAAGATACAATCCAAGTAGCTAGCACCCAAAGATCTATAGAAAATCCGGGTTGTGCAATGTATAAGATAATAATAGAAAAATATATACCACAAGTAAGAAATAAATAAAATTAAAGTTCCCATGGAATATATACTACAAAACAAAGTGATCATGATAGGCCATCAAGGATCCCTGAAAAACATGTGTCAAGATCATTTAACAAGGAATCGATAAAGGAAACAGAAGTAAGTACCATGAACTTATGGTATACATTGTATCTCATGTGATCCATGACATTATTGTATAACCTATAATACCATACTAACCATGGTTGAGCCATATAATTAGAAAATTAACATATAACATGTCTGAGATGCATAATCATACAAGTCACGTTTACCATGGTCGTGTCATAAAATATGAAATATCAAACCCCTTGGGGTTGGATCCAAGTTGTAATCAACAAAGTCATCCTAATTGTGTCCTAGGAGAATCAAGATGGAAAAACAGATATGCTTGAAATGAGGTCCATGGATCATGTCTACTCACCATGTCCACTACATGCCCAACCAAACTAGATAAAATGGGTAACAAGGCCCATGGAATCCCAAATAATAAAAATCTAAGGAGAGTAAAGGTCCAAGGAATTATATACAGCTATCATGACCCATAGTGTAGCACATCCATGGTGTCCTTTGAAAACATCCATCAATCAATTCAATTACCATTTAATTCCATGAGTTTTCTGACTCATTTCCACAATTGATAAATAAACTATTCATGAAATTAAAGTTCCATATAAACCATTCAATTAAATTAATTAACATGCAATGGAGAAAACCATATTCTATCTAACAAATTCAATTAAATTAATCAATTAACAAACTTTCTCTAACTATGAAGGCACTATGTTACACCCAAATATTTTTTGAAATATATTTTTCTAATTAATTTAATCTTTTTGACATTTTTCATTTCATGCCAATTTTATTATAGTTTTTATTATATACAATAACTATGTTTGGATTGCATTATATATAACAAAAAGTTAATATTTCACTACACACTACATATAGATTATTTTGTGGTACATGTAACACTATGTTTGGAATGTATTACACACAATATCGAGTCCCTTTGATAGATTCAGTGATACACAAAGCTGAGTTTCTACCTAACTACGATATACTATTAATATGATTATTAATAATTTATTATTACTACCATATCATCATTAGAATGGAAGTTACAAATAAGATTAAAAAATTGGGATACAATGATTTAAACTTGTATATAAAATTAAAACCTTGGTAAAAAAATAATATAAAATAACCCAAAAACTATTAAAAAAAGAAATTACTTTTCAAATAAAAATATTAGTCTATGTAAAAGCACAATTTTATCTTAATAATTTAAACAAAAATCTTTTGATTAATGTTATATATGAATTTTTGATACTATATATTTAGTAAATATTTTTTTATACTCAACCAATTTATTTTATAGGTATAAGATCATAATAAATCAAATTTTATGAATAAGAATATTTTTTTGTAAAACATAATTTTACAAAATTTTAATAGAGAACCCATCTTAGATTGGAGTTTTGATACTTTTATAATTTATATATGAAAAATATAAACTAAATTTTTGAAATAGGAATATAAAATTTTAATTTGGGTTATTTTTTGGCATTTTTATGAGATGTTTACTTTTTTTATGAATAGTTAAATACAAAAACTTTTAATTCAAAAATATTTTTTCATCTAATTTATTTATATATTTTGTTTTTTTTTAATTTTTTTAAAATTTATTATTAGATTTATTATATATAAAATAATCCAATTTAGGTCATTGTAACCAATTTCACATTGAAACTGGATATTGAAATATTCATACTTTTGGACCTTTTCGCTTTAAAAACCAGCATTGTCATCCTATCTATGGGATTATTTTTAATTTATTTTCTACCAATTCTATGATTGGAGTTTGGGAAAATGGATTCCATATTTGAAATCAGAATAATTTATATTTTCTAATATGTTAAACATATTTTTTTCAAAAAATATTTTTGAATCTCATTAATATTTATTACAACGATTAGGAGAATGATTAGCTTAACAAATCACTAAGCCATAAACTTAAGACCCAAGATGAACTAGAAACTTCTTAAAAATCCATTTTATGTTCATATTTTGACCCTATCGTCCTTTTTATTGAATTTTCATTATTATTGGATCCACATTACGTGGTAAAAACATTGGTGGAATTCCCTTTTAAAAAATTTACAAGAATGCCAGCCCTTCTCGACTATAAAATGGAACTCAACCCTCCCACTTATTCAAACCTATAAATACATTTGGCTCTCTAAAAATCTATCAATAAATCTAGAAACATTACTCAATTTATCCTATAATCCCCCATTCGGGCAGAAAACTAACCAAGGAATCCCTTTGTTGCAAAACAAGAGGAGTTACCCAAAGAAGAGGTAACATCCTCCCTCAAGCTCCTTTGTCTTTTTTTAATTATCCAGCCTCTAGAATATTCTTATTTTATTATTATATAGTAACCTAATTATCCAAAATATACTTATATTTTTTACATAATGTTTTAGAACTATACTTACAAACATTTCCATATAATGGGTAATAAACTTACTGTTCTTGGGTATGATGAACTACCGCATCACGAAACGATGTTGTTCGTTTTTTCTTTACCATTTATCATGGTGGATAATTTTGATGAATTTTTGTTAAGGTGATACATATGATATTTATTATTATTTATTATTTTATAATTGTTATATAACATATAACATCAGGAATAATATTTTTTAAAATATGATAGCTTTGTTTGTGGATGTGTGGACTACTGCCTCCTCAAAGCGATGCGATTCATTCACACTATACATGGAATGTATTAAAGACGAGTTTTGGGAAAATATATTATATATATGACATGATAATTATACTTTAATGATATTAAATTTATACATATATGTCATTTACATTCTTCCATTTAATATGATAATAAAATTGAAACAACGGTCATGTGTACGTACGACCTACCATGTCCATGAACGGTGTATTCCATTTCATATTTCAATATATTATAGATTATAATAAACAAATATATACTAAAAATATATGAAATTTATATAATTATTTACATTATGGTAGTAATTAAATCATGTTCAATTAATTAGGATCAAGAATAATATGCCAAAAAAAATTCAAAAAACAAAGCAGATATTTACAAAAAACATAACATTAACATCAAGTTGTTAATAAAAGGGTAATATAATGTCAAAAAAATAATATATGGTTTTATATATAAAATTATGATTATTTGGATGATTTATAGTAAACTTATATTTATTATACATGAGGTTTTAATGTCTAAAATGAAATTCAAAACTTAAGGTAAGGGGTTTATCGTCTCCCTTTTATTTTTGTGAGACTTATAAAGTATTCACCAATAATTTTTTATTGTTTATATAATTCCCATTAATGTTTTGAATGATTTTTATACTTAAATTTATGGGTATTTTGATACACATTTTTTATCATTCTTTTATGGGTTTTATATTTAAAATGTTACAAAATTGGTAAAGAAATTTTGTCTCAATTTTCCATATTTAAGATACATGACATTTTATGAAACTATATTTTATATTGTGTGTATATAATGATCTTTGATATGTAATATCATGAATTACATCCTTTCATGATATTTTAAGCTTCATGTATTGTTATATGTTCATGGGTAATATGATTTAATGTTACCAAAGTGGTAAGTGTTTAGTGTTACAAACTCATCATTTATTTTTATTTTTTATAATCATCTTCAATAGATGAAATATTACAACAAATAACTTAATAAATCTAAATAATTTTCTTCTCCTCTTGTTATTAATGTCACATTTATTTATTGGTACCATTTTTCACACTTTGTTAATTGAGGAAAAAAATTTCAGAATCTGAATTTATTTCTCCTTTTGGTAATAAATTTATGTTCTTTCAGAACCAGGTATTCTAAAAATATTTTAAAAAATGTTTTGATATTGTGATATTATGTTTTAATTAAACATTAAACCATTTTTAACTTATATAAAAATTATTTTATGATTATTCATATCATTTTCCAATAAATGCACATTTTTAAACATTTTATGGTGAAAAAAGAATGTTTCTCATGTACAGACTTACCCACCACCATGACCACCATTTACATAAAACATACATTATAACTTTAAAATTTTATTTTTAAAGAAGTTTTTTTCTTGATATTTTTTTAAATTTGTTGATTTTAATGTGGTTTCCAACGAAAAATATTATCAAAATTGTTTTTTCTTGAAAAATATTTGTAATGATTCTTTAATTTTTGTGCAAAAATATATTTTCAAAGAAATTTATTTAAATGATTTCAAGATATATTTATATTTTTTTAGAAGACACATTCATATAAAATGGTTTCCAAAAGTATTTATATAATTTTTTAAAATTTTCAATTTATTTTCAAAGAATAATGTTTTCAAAATGTTTTCAATCATTCTTTATGAATTTTCATGGTGTTTTCAATGAAAAAGTTTTAAAAATATTTTAAATTTTTTATGAGTTTTCCAATATATTTTAAAAGAAAAGGTTTTTCAAAATTCCTTCTATTTTAAAAAGTGTTTTCAAAATCATAAAATATATTTTCATCAAGAAATGTTTTTAATGAAATTTTAATGCCTTATTTATAACCAAAGGATTATTGATATATTTTTACGAAAAAGAATTTTTAATACAGGATGTTTTATTTACAAAATATTCCCTGTGATCTTTCAAAATAATTTTCCATTTATGATGACATAGTTGGTTATAGTTTATTATTTACTGGGGATATGTTCCAAGAACACCAATCATATTCTTTCTTGAGTGGTTTATGTTTCTATGGAATGATGTTTATGAAACCTATTTCTATTTCAAGTGTTATATACTTATGAAAGTTTCTTCTTTTCACAAGTTATTATTTTATTAAATTATTATGAAAAATATTTCCTTTCCATAGATTATTATATGATTACTTTTTTATTACACCCATTTCAAATCTGGGGTAATTATATGACTATTTATGATCTTGCAGAACATGTATGTATGATTTAATTATGAGATTGGTGGGACTGATATCTACCTCCTACTCATTGAGTAAAGATTTATATCTCATGAGATATTTATTGGAATCATGTCAATGGGATTGATCGAAAATGGATGATGGGGAAACTTGATCCACATTGGGAAGATGGAGAAACTTGATCCACTATGAGAAGATGGGGAAACCCTATCCCTTATAAGGAAGGAACTAAAACTAGCGATGGTGGTGTCACTGCATTAAAAAGTTACTTATATCAACATAAATTCAATGAAATATAATATATTTGTTGGTAAAACTAAGTATTTCCAACAGATATTAGGTTTTTTAGATATTAAATTAATATACCAATTTTTTTACCAAAAGATATATATTTTAATAATAAATATTAAATACCAACAATTCTTTTACTAACTCTTAAATCTATTTCATTTTTATATCAATACTAACATTATTTTTCCAACACATGAATCTATTATTAATAATTGTCATTACCAAATGATATTTTAACAACTTAAAAATATGTTGCAATAAACTTTTGAAGAAAAAAATATGTTACCATTACCTAATTTAGATATATAACTTATTATAATATCTTTTTTAAGACCAATGTTAACATTCAATTTATCATGGGTATTTTGTTGAAAAATCATGTTTTATATAATAATTTAATTTTTATATTTAAAATTATTGAACATAAAATACTAATCAACATAAATACAATGAATTATTAATATAAATTTAGGTTGTAAAAAAACATAAAATTCATGAGAAATTTTGGAAGGGGTGTGCTCTGCTTGGTCGACGCTCCTACAACCATGCCCTAGGAAGTGATGGTTATAGCACTGGCCCCTCCCCCTTTAGTGGGGGAGAGTCCTTCACCGTCTCTACGTGGGGATCGATCACCACACTTTAGCCATTTCCTAAAACCATATTTTGTACCCTACTTCCTTCAAATATCCCTCAGTCCAAAGGTCTTGGATTGGTTTGATGGGTTCTTGCAATTGTCTCTCTCAACCTTGAAATTCAATGATGCTTCCACCATACTACATCTAACTCTGATGTTGTATTTCAAACACTGATGGCCATCAATGGATGACTTCGATCTCTTTACTTTTTCATCATGGGGTATACATGGGCGCGTGACTGTTGGGATTCTTGATTCCAAGCATATTATGGTCTTGTTTGCCTCAGAAGAAGATACAATCCTTTTTGGGTTAAATGCATCCTGATTTCCCCAAGGGTATGTGTTGAAGATGATGTCTCTAAGCCCCTGGTCGAATCCTTCTATATTGTTATGGGTGAGGATTTTCGTTACAAATAGTAGGTTGTATTTGAATCTTGGTATGACTTATTGTCGTTGTTCAAGAAATTGGGGCATAGTATTATAGCTTGCGGGCACAAGAGGTTGATGCAACAGGGATCTAGTTTGAGTGATTGTGTGAATCAGTCTCTAGTTGGTACTGATGTTGATCATGGAAGATTCCTGGTGAACTGTAATGTGTCAATTGATGGTCATGTGGGTGAAGTACGAACTGCTGGTACGGATTCTGGTCCTATGAATTTGTGTGATGTAGTGTCGTTGAAAACTACATAGGTTTTTCCTCCTAATCTGAAGGATAATGGAATTTTTGAAAGGTTGAAACATGAATTGAAGGGGGTGAGATCTTCACGAGCATTTTTTAATCAAGGAAATATGGTAGTTGTAAGTGAAATAAATGGAGAAGCAGATGTTAATCACTAAACTATAGGTCATATAGTTGATAATGGGGTAGAAGAGAGTGCACATGAGATTATAAAGATGGATTCTAATAAAGACTGGCATAATTTCACTATGAACCAACTTATGGATGATAAAATGAATAAGGAAGTATTGTATGAGCAACCTGACGCCCCTAGCAGTTGGTTTTCTTGGCCAAGAGACACTGAAAGGGAGGATGTTGGGCTGGTTGATGATCCAGATGTTGGGCACATGGTGAGGGAGGTCCAATGGGATCCCACCAAAGAAGTTATGGTTAATGAATAAAGTGCAGGCTGGTTGAAGGTAACTAGTGGGGTGTGACCATAAAGAATCAGTTCAAATGTTAGAGTTTGCAACCACTTTTTGGAAATTAGTTATTGTGATTTTTTTAGGTTTTCCTGGTGGACCTGATGTCAGAGAAGAAAAGAACACTACGGTGGGAGGGGCTAAAGAACCTCATCATGTAGCTACAACACCCCATTATTTTTTTCATTTTTGGTTTCAGAAGATTCCATGGTGTATGTGGATATAAAACCAATGAATCCAGGGCTGGGAACCCCTTGGAGAATATTCATAAGATCAGGTTCACAGTTTCCTAAAAAAATATCATGAACTTTGAAAAAGGTCTTCTATTGATTCCATTCAATGATTTCTTGTTTGATTTTCAATATTGATTATCATTTATATTTTGATAAAATATGGAATCTTTTATTCTCATTCTAATTTTTTTCATTAACATATTTTTGGGTAGATTTTTTTTCAATAAATTTGATCTTGCTTAACTTAAAATAATCAGTCCTCATGAGTATTGATTTTACAATAAATCAATATGATTTGTTTTGTCCTAGTAGACTAGCTCTCCAGATGTATTGAGATTAAGTGGAATAATATTAACAACTTTAGATTCAATTTGAAATTAATGTTGTCAAAATAAAAGTTCCAGAAATGATGAAAAGCTTCAATCATGTGAGAAAAGGTATATGCTTAAAATGAAAAAATGGATTTAGTAATATGAAAAAGACTTCTAGTCCCTAGTCCAAATTGCTTATTCTTTCTATTATTTCAGAAGTGACTTTTTTATGTTGTTTTCAGTGTGTGTTGATCTAGTTTATGATTCCAAGGCCAAACAACAGAAATTCTAGGGACATTTTAGAATCCCCACTAAGGTCCTTCACATAAATACCAAAAAGTCCTCTTATGGAGAAAGTATTTTATAATTTCTTATTTGATCACTTCCCAGTTTGACCTCAAATTCATGAAAAGTTAGTGCATTTTCTGAAATCATATATTCAATATTATTTTTTAAAATTTGAAGTTAGTGAATTATTTTATTAGCATTTATGTTACTGTAAGTGATGGTTAAATCAGGTTATGTCTTCCTTTTAATCCAAGAGTATATATTTTCAATGATCATACAGGTATATGTGTTTTATATGCACGTTGGAACAAAACTCATATTGGAGCCTATTTGATATCTTGATATTCTATGCTTTGTTTCTTTTCTTTTTTATTAAAACAAGTAGGGACCAACACATGGGATCAGTTTGAAATTCATGTGAACAAGCGGGTGATAAATCTGTATAGCTCACCGGGTGTGGTGAAGAAAATCACGCCCATTGGGGTGGAGGTTGAGGTCACCATTACTTAAACGTTTGGAATTTCTTCTGCCTTTGAAACTCCAAAGGAGGGGAGAGATGCATTCAATTATTTTAGTTTTGAGAAATCCATTTTTTTGTGTTTGAATTTGGTCTATGTTAATGTTTTATATTGGAAAACATTTTTTAGGGGTTTTAATTGGTTTGGGAAATATTATATATGGATCAAAGATTAAATACACTTGATGAAATATCAGTAGGGATGATGAAAAATTCATTCAATGAAAATTATTTTTTAATACATCTATTATTATTTGGATTTCTATTCATACAGATATTTTGTGCCGATTTAAGTTAAAGTGGGCTATCTTGTCTTGCGGTATGGATGAGTCGTTGATGCTTGTTGGTCTGTGGTGTGGCATGGATGGGTTGGAGTTGACTCGTTGATACTAGGGCATGGATGAGTTGTTGGTGATCGTTGGCCTGATGTGACAGGGATGAGTGATCTTGTCATGGGGGGTGGATTTTATATTAATGGGTGTGATGGATTTAGTTGGGGGTGAATTTTTTATTGATTAATTTTGTAACGAATTTCAATATTAATATAATTAAATTTTTTATAAGTTTGAACATGTGTTAAATTTTTGTTCTATTTAATAATTAAATAAAATCTATTATATATGATAAATTATTAAATTTAATATGAAATTTTACTAGTAATAAAAATTTATAAATTTTTTTCAAATGTAATTTTTAAATTAATATTATACATTGGTAATATTATAAGAAATTGAAAATTTTGTCACCAGAAAATATTGTTAAAGAATTTAACCAACATATATATTATTTTTTGGTATTATTATAATTGCAACGGAACTATTTTATCTATCGCAGAAACATTTAGCGATAGAGTTTTTACCGACAGTTTAGTGATAGGGACATATACAGTGGTAAACGTTTTACCAATAGAAAATGCACTTTTAACAACAGATATGCTCCCATTGGAAAGATTAAAATACTTTGTAGTGTGTGTCCCACCTAGTATGTGTAATCTCAATGAAGTGAACTGGTATGTTTTTACAATGAGCATAATATTAATGGGAGTTATTTTATATTATTTTGTGTGTTCCAAAACTCTATGTCTTATGCTATTTTTATTCTAACATGACTCTGGTTATTTGATTTCTATATTATTCATGTATTATGATATTCCAATCTTTATTCTATGACTTTTGATTGTGATCTTTGATATGCATGGTTTGATATTATAATGTTAATATCAGATTCTTGTAACCTCATTCTCATGTAATTCTTACATATCTCGTTTATTTACCATTGCTAAGCATCCAATCTCACCCCTTTCTTATGTTTCATTACCCAAGTTATGAAGAAAAGTTTTAAGTATAAGTACAAAAGGGGATGATTTTAAAGGAATATATTGAAGATCTTTCACCATGTTAGAAGACTAAATTTAAATGTCTCTAAAGACACTAAACTATTACAGCTCTCAGGAACATAATTTTTAATGTGATGAATATTCATCTAAAATGATGTAACATCCATGTTTGTTAACCCTAGGTCACTATATTTTGTATCAAAGTAAATTTTTAGAAAAAACTCGGAAAATAGGATGATAAAACCATATGGAGATACCTTAGTATATTTTTAAGGATTTGTCTAGGGATTTCTCTAAGGGTAATCCTAATGTGTTATAGGAAGGTTTCGTGACTTTTTCCTCCTAGAAATGACTTTTCATGATTATATGATTTTCTGCCATGGTAAGTGATGATTGAACTATGTTTTTTGTTTTTAGTCAATAGAGGGAACAAATAAGAACTTGGTTAACATTGAATTTAATTAAAAATATGTTGAATAGAAGTCAAATGAGATGATTACTGGAGTGAAGGATGTTGGGATCATGAATTATTAGTATTCACGGAACAAGATTAAATTTTTTTACCTTAACTAACTTAGAGACTCACAAAACAAGAGAATTAAGGAGTTCGCTAAGAGTTCGGGCCATGAAGACCATGGAGGAATGAATATTTATTTTATATTATTTAAAAAATGTAGAAATAATCACATAAGTGAATGTATTATATGAAGAAAGTATGTATTTTGACTATAGAAAAGAAGGACATAAAAAAATTCATCTACAAAGGAAACATAAATAGTTAATTTAACATAATAATTGAGAATATTTGCATCCCTAAGTAATATTCGAAGGTTCGATGCATTAAATTATTAATTAAATTTAATTATGAAAATCAATGTCTCATGTGGAATGCTCCCAAAGAGAATCATCAAGGTGGTATGAGTAATGGTTATATTGCTGGAGATGATAATACTATAGGTGAAATATGAAAGGAAAAATCTATTAATTAATATGATACGGTATCCTTGTCAACGGATTATAGAAGAAGTGGACTAATTTAATTTTTTATGTATTTAGTTTCATGAATTATGTTATATTAATGGTTAAATATATAAGGATTTTTCAATTTATGTTTTTTTATCATTAAGGATTTATAAGAATAGGTTGAATGGTTCTAAATGGACTGGAAAAGTGATTTAATGACAAAGTAATGTTCATAGGAAACACATGATTAATGTAAGAATAACCATGAATATGTTCCTAATGTTTTGATAAGGATGTTTGGTACATGACAAACAATATCTACTTTGAGTTATACGGGATATCAATGCTAAGTTGTTTTTGAGAAATTTAGTGACCTTATTTCTAATTTTCTTGATTTCTATCATTCTGGAGGATTATATTGTGGACTATTTATGGAATGGTAGAAGTTAAAATTAAGATGCGTTTTTATATCTTAAAGTATTATATTGCGATATGAGGATTTATGCATATTAGATAACCTATGATAACAATTTTTCTGAGGTTATCTAAAGAAATATTTATAGACTTATCATTATATTTATGGATCTCATGATATGTTAATGCTTGAATAATGAAAAATGCATCTTAATTTAATGGAATATGAGATGAAATTTAAGTTGATAAAGGCATATCAAAGGGTATGGTTCTCTTAAAATCATTTAAGTATATATTTCTCTAAAAATTATTCAACATTACTAAATAAGGTCTTGGAATAAAAAATTTTCAAGTTATTATCATTTTTTATGATATTAATAACCTTTTCAACATCCTTTTGGTTATGTATTTTTGATTGTTAACTTTCATCTAACCATGTTCACTATCACTCTCCAACAAAATATAATAGATTTATTTCTCTTCCATGTCTATGTATTCAATTCCTACATATTTTCTCCCATGTGGAAACCTAGTTAAAAGTTACTTTGTGAAACCATCATGCTTCTAACATTCCATTTTTAATGTATATTTTAGTATTCATTTTTAAAATGAGGGTTTATATGAATTAAACTTTCATGTCGTAAACCATTAATAACACATAGGAATTTCAAGATAAATTTTTTTAAGGGGTGGGGGATAGTGTAACACCATGAATTTTTTGAAATATTTTTTTATAATTAATATATATTTTTTATATTTTTCATTTCTCACAACATTGAATGTTGTATATTTATATAAAATAACTAAGATTGGATTATGTTATATTCAACACCATATAAATATTGAACAATAATTAACACATAGATTATATTTTGGTACACAAAACACCATGTTTTTCTTTTATTACATACAATATCGAGTACATTTGATAGCTTGTGTTACAAGTAAGGCCGAGTTTTTAACAAACTAAGATATACTATTAATAAGATTATTTAAATATTATTATAGCTACCACCTAGCAATTGGAATAAAATTTATGAATACGATTAAATTAATCAAGGAAATATCATTTAAACACATATAAAATTAATAACTTTGTTATCAATTAGTTCCAGTCAATGAAAGAATCATTTGAAAATAAAGAAATTACATTTCTAAGAAAACTATTTTTCAATCTAAAAAAAATTATCTCAAAAAATTAAAAAACCACTTTTAATTAATTTTATCAATAAAATTTATATATTATATATTCATTAAATATTTTTCATAATGATAAAATATATTTTAAATGTATAAGATTAAAATAAATCCAATTTTATAAATAAAAACATGTATTATTTCTAAAAGGTAATTTTACCTCCTTTTAATGGTGTAACCATTATAAATATTATTTATAAAAATATAATATTTCTATCTCAAAGTATAAAATAAATTTTAGAAATTTTAATATAAAAATTTACTTTGGGTGAATTTATTGTATTTTTAAGAGAAGTTTCATTTTTGATTAACAGTGAATACACTAAATTTTCATTCTAAACTACTTCTTCATATAATTTATTTATATAGTTAAATTATGGTTTAATTTTTTTTAAGAATAATTATATCCATTATACATCAATTAATCTATTTAATTCATTGGAACCAATATAACAATGAAATTGGATATAAATATTTTTATATTTTTGGACCTTTTCTCTTTAAAACCCCACATCGTCACCCCATCTCTGGGATTTGTATTAAAAAAATTTATTCCTCATAAGTGATTATAATTTGGAAAAATTGGTTCCATGTTTTTAATAATAATAGTTTAAAAATTCTAAAAAGTTCATATATGTTTTTCACCCAAAATATTAGGGGATCCGGTGCTCTCGGGAGCTCTCTACTCTCGAGGGCGCCCTAGGGTTTTGCGATGGTGGGTGTTCGGCGCAGACGGCGGCCTCTCCAGTAGCACAGTGTCGGTCTTGGCAGGTGGGGCATGTGGGTCATTGGGGACGGCGAGTCGTTTGGGCATCTCGAAGTGAACGGTAGAGTTGTGACTTCAGAGGCTTCGGCTGCAGCTTCGGGTTCTTCTGATGGCGGCGGCCTCTCTCCAGTGAATCTTCGGTTCACCTGCGGTCAGCAGTGTGTTGTTGTGCCCTCTGCGGTTCTGATCCTCCTCGACATCATCTCTCCAGTAGCTGGATGGGATCCTCTACATTTCCCGGCCGGCGGACTTCAGATGCTTCAACGTTCTTCTCGGGTTGGCGATCAGCGTCACGATGGTTTGGTTTTGCGGTGGTTTTCGATCCTGACGATGGTGGTTGCTGCATTCCCAGACCGCTTCGTCCCTTCTCTGACCTCAGGTTACTTCGTGCCTATCCAAGTCGGATCTGGAGCGATGATTTCTCAGTGGTTTTGGGATAAGCGGAGTGGAGTTCGAGGGATTTTCAGGCGCTCCAGTGTCGGTATGATCTTGGCTTTGGATTCTGCTTTCAGTTAAGGTGAGATACTGTATTTAAGAAGCAACATCTATTCTTATCCCTGCCCTGACCCAAAGTCCCTCTTCTCCACTCTGAGTTGGATCTGGAATGGCGGTTCCTCAATAGTTTTGGGAGGTGGGATCTGGTGGCAATTTTTACATCTCATGCGATATGTTTATCATGGTTTTGAAGATGATTTGTGTGTTCCTTCTATGATGGGGGATATGAATGAGGTTTGTTTGGTGATGGTTTCAGCTTCTACATATGGTAGGTTTTTCTCTGTTTTAGCCTGGCCATGATGAGGTTGTGTCATGTGTGGTGTTTGGATGAGGACGATGACGGTGGTGTTAAGCTAGTGATGTCGCCGCTGGTAGTCTGGTGTGGGGAATCGGCTAAAGCAGTTGATGACGTTTCCTGTTTTGAGAATGGTGGAGATGATGAATCTTCTTTCAACAGTGAAGATGATGGCAGATGCCGGTGAAACTCGCTGACGATTTGGTTTGATGTGGAATTGGGTGCGTCTTCGGTACATGTTGGTTTTTGGGATGGGAGTGAGAATTGATGCAGTACGTGAATCGAGATGTATCGTTTACCGATATGGGCGGTGATGACTTGAAATTTGAATTTCAAAACATGAATTTTGAAGGTTTCTTTGAAGGCGGTATGGCGGTTTTTGGTCCGAGGAGAAGCTGGATTTTAATTTTTGATGTTAGTGTGTTGTATGTTGACGTCGAAGTGGTTTTTTGTGCGGGTGGTTTTTTAAGGTTTTTTTTTTGTATGGTTACCACTTTTCCATAATGTGGATTCCTAAAACATAAAAAAAATGGATTGAGAGTACAACGATTAAGATAAACATTACCTTAACAAAGGACTAAGCCTTAATATTAAGGAACAAAAAGGTCCGTGAAACTTGTCCAAAATCCATTTAATTTTCATATTTATAAACTATACTGCATCTTATATATTTGTGAAAATTATTAGTGCACATGGAAATAGAAAACTGTATGTGGATTTCTCTTTTAAAAAATTTACAAGAATGTCACTCCTCCTCCACTATAAAAAGGTACTCACACCTCCAACTTATTCAAACATATCAAGATCATTGGATCGCCCCAAATATACCCCAATAAGCTTCCAAAGTACCTCCATTTTTTCTATAATCCTCCATTTGTACATAAAGCCAACCCAGGGACCTCTTTGGTGCAGACCAATAAGAGTTACCCAAATTAGAGGTAACATCCTTCCTCAAGCTCCTTTGTTTTATTTTGATTCTCCACCCCCACAAATCATCTTACTCCATGATTATATATTAACGTTAGTATTCAAAATATACTTATATTTCATGAATCTATGTCTTCAACATATATCTACACACACTTCTATAGAATGGGTAATGGACTAATCTTTCATGTGTACGGTGAACTACCACCTTAGAAAACAATGTTCATTTTTTACATTACCACATCTTATGGATAGGAATTTTGAAAAAAAAAATATGTATTTATAGGATATTTAGGATATTTAGGATTATTTTATGCTTCTATAATTGTTATATAACACATAACTTCAAGATTTCCATTTTGTGTTAATATGATTACATCATTTGTGGACATGTGGACTTCCACCTCCTCAAAGCGATGTGATTCGTTCTTACTTTACATATAACGTATTAAGTATGGATTAGGTGATATTATATGATATACATGAAATAATAATTATACACTAATTTTATTATATATATATATATATATACGTTTATTTCATTTATTTTCATCCTTTCAATACAATAATTAAATGGAAACAACATTCATGTGTACAAACGACCTACCGTCTCTATGAATGTTGTATTCCAATTCATATTTCAATATGTTATTGATTATTATAAATACATATATATTGAATATATATGAATTTTATATAATCTTTTACATTATTTAAATAAATAAATTGTGATATATGTAATAGGATCGAGAATAACAATCCAAAGTATATACAAAAAAAGAATAAGTTGTTACCCAAAACGCAACATTAACATGGAATTGTTAATTAAAGAGTGATATAAATTCATAAAAATATAAAATATGGTTTTATATATAATAATAGGGTACTATGGTAAATTTTAAATAAACTTATATTTATTGTACAGTAGGTTTAAACGTGTATGATGAAATTCAAAACTTTAAGGGTTTTTTAATCTCACTTTTATTTCTATGAGACTTATGTATTATTCATCAATAATTTCTTTGTGTGGTGTCTATAATTCCCATTGATGTTTTTTTTATTATTATAATAATTAAATTTATGTTTATTTACATGTTGATTTTGTGATATTTGTTTCATGGGGTTTATGGTTCAAAATTTACCAAATTGGTAAAGTAATTTTGACTCAATTTTTCTTCTATGTGATACATGCCATGTTATGCACCTATATTTTCTATAATTTAAGCATAATTTAATGTTACCAAAGTGGTAAGTGTTTAGTGATAGAATATAATAATTTATCAGGATTATATATTATTATGCTTCCATTGATGAAATGTTATAATCCATCCCTTAATAAATATAATGAATTTTATAATCCTATATTTATTCATGTAATATAAAATTATTTGTACCATTTTCCCACTATTCTGTACTTAAGATAATTAAGAAAATGTTTTTATGAAAATATAAAATTATTTCTCCTTTCGGTCATAAATATGTGTTCTTCAAAATACATTGTTTCTAAAAATGTTTTAAATAATGTTTTATTATTACCCTATGATATTTAAAGGAACTTTTTACCAATGTTTAACATTTTAAAAATTATTTTTAAAAAGAATCTTTTTATCGTTTTCAAATCAATGTAATTTTATTAACATTTTAATGTGAAAATGAAATGTTCGGCATGTAAGGACTTACCTTCCATCATGACAGTCATTTCCATTAAACTATCTCTTGTATGTTTAAAACTTTATTTTTAAAGAAATTGTTTTCCTCATATTCTGGAAATTTGTTGATTTTAAATTGGTTTTAAAAGAAAAATGTTTTCAAAACTGTTTAATGTTTAAAAAGTGTTTTAATGATTTTCAATGATTCCTTTATATGTTTTAAAAAATTAATTTTCAAAGAAAATGATTTCAATGATTTCATGCTTCCATTATTTTGTTTTCAAATCCACTTTCAACGAAAAGGTTTTCAAAAATTATTTCAATCCTTCTTTTTAAATTTTCAAATTATTTTCAATGACAAATATTTTCAAAATGTTTTCAATATAACATTATGATTATTTAATGGTTTTTCAAATAAAAAGGTTTTTGAAATAATTTAAACATTCCTTTATTAGTTTTCAAATATATTTTTTTAAATGTTTTTAAAATGCATTGTGTTTCAAAATAAATTTTTTGAATCAGAAAGGATATTTTTTAGAGAAAATGATTTAAATGAAAATTTAAATCTTTCTTTATAATAATGTAACTCTTGAAATAGTTTTACAAAATGGATTTTATATGAAACATTATTCTACTTAAGAATTGTTCCATCTTATATTTCAAAATCTGTATCCATTTAATATGACATAATTAGTTATGGTTTATGCTTTAGTGGTGATATGATCCACCAATACCATTTATATTCTTTTTGGAATGGATTATGTTTTGATGGAATGATGTTTATGAAACCCTTTTCTCTTTCAATACATATATCCTTATAAACCCCACTTCTTTTCACAGGTTATGATTCAACAAAATAATTATGAAACATGTCTCTCTTTCCATATGCTATGATATGATTACTTGTTTATTAAACCTATTTCATTTTATGGGTTATGTTATGAATTTTTATGATCTTATGGATTATGTATGTATGATTTCTTTATGAGATGGGTGAGACCGATATATCCCTCCAATGCATTTTGTAATTATTTATATCTCATGAGATAATGATTGGAATCAAGAAGAAGGGCACGATCCACAATTGAATATGGGGAATCCTAATCCACCTTTAGAGGATGGGGAAACATGGTCGCCTATGGGAAGATGGGGAGACTCGATCCCTTATAATGTAGCATTGTGCCTAGGGATAGTGGTGTGTCCCACCCAATATGTACAGTCCTCATGAAGTGACCCGAGAATTTTTGGCAATGATCCTTAGTATATAGGGAATATTTTTATATGCTTATGTGTATTCCACAAGTCTATGTTTAATAACAATTTTACGCTCTCACGACTCATGTTCTATGATTTCCTTATGATTACTCTCTTATAAACTGTCAATATTTATTCCATGACTCTATATTATGATCTTTGATATGAAAAGATTTATCATATGATGATAAGATCTCGTTATAATACCCTTTCCTCATGATATTATTATATCTCCCTTGTTTACCATTATTATGAATCTGAGCTCATCCATTTTTAAAGATTTTATTCCCCGGGTTGTGAAGAATGGTTTTATGTGGGATTAAAAAAGGGGAATATATTTAAGGTAGATTTTGAAGAACTTCCACCATGTTAGAAGATAATGTTTACATGTTTCAAAACACACTAAACTATTATAGTCCTCAAGAATGTATTTTTTTAATGTGCCCAAAATTCATCTAAAATGATATAATATTAATGCATGTCAGTCTAGGGTAAAAACATACCAACTCTCCAAATGAGTGTAATAAATTCATATTCATAAGCAATTTACATGGAACACCCCATGGGTGGCCTTGGTTGGTTAAATAACCTCCAAGACATCTCAAAGGAACTAATGGGAATCCCTAACATGTTCCATTTCATTTAATTGAATTATTAAAAAAATTTGGGGTTACACTGAAAATTATCGAAATAGGAATGATAAGAAAATAGATTAATAAAGAACCAGACAACCTAAGAAAAGTATAGACTGCCAATCATACGTCTGTAGTATGGTGCTGATCTAGTATCTACCTTTTCTTTGAAATAGATTCTAAGAAAAATGAATAAGGGATGAAGAACATGAAAATTTAACATATAAAATTTCACCTAAATAGTTTAATCAATACCATAAAAAAATTAATGGAGAAAAATTAATTGTGTACTCACGAATGTAGATCCAACGAGACAAACGATGCTCAATTAAGAGATCAGATAAAGAAATTGTGGAATATCCATGAATTTTTCTTTCAATAGGTTCTAATCACATAGCTTATATCAACTAGGTGAGAAAGTAAAAAATACATTTAGGTTTTAACATTATAAAAGGGAAAATTTGAAAATTTACCCAAATACACTAGGATACATGGTTTGGATGCATGGTTGACCAAATTGTCCACCAATCGTGCACCCACAACTATAAGGAGGGGATCCTTGAATGGTATGTGTGAATGGTTTTCCAAACTATGTGTAAAAGTGTAATTAAACTATATTAAAATTATCAAGTGCCTCGCATAGGTGTGAGACTCCATCCACATGGTTTCCTCAAACCATGTGACTTGTAGGTCCCCAATATCCAGACTCTCATGGTTAGTACTAACCATATGTCATACCCCAAACAGTTTATACTAAGCATCCAGCCTACCCCAATTTTCCATAAAGGTTCAATTCCATGCTCTGAACATGACCTAGTCCCCTCTGATACCCCCTTGACCTCAAAGGGTATTCACATTGGTCTTTAATTTTGTATTTAAACTAAATACAAAAAATTAATTCCTAAAATGAAAACATATGTTCTTACAACCAAAAGATACTACTATAGCTAAGAAAGCTACTTAAGAAGTTCAATTAGTAGTGAATCAAGATTTATTTCTGAATAAAACTGTTGTAGTTTCCTCTCCTCATTTTTGTGAGATCATAGAGAACCTTTTTCCAGAAACTTTTTTAAAAATTTATACAACTAGAGAATCCATGTCTATGACCATGATGAGGCATGCCAGTATTATTCAGGAAAGGAACATCTCTATAGTTGTAGGTGTAGTTACCTTTTTCAGTGATTGTCAACCAACTAATGTTTAATGTATAATTAAGAATTAGATAATTCATTTTGTTAGGAGTGATTTTATGGGGTCAAAATAAGAATAAGAAGTCATAGTTGGGAGGTATGTTACCTTAGTATCTATGAGTAAGATATATAGAGATTTTTTTGATCCCACTCAATTAGTAAAGAATCGAGAATTTTAAGTTAATACAGAAGTCGAAATATAATCAAGAAGATACATATTATGTTCATGTAAAAGATTAGAATAATAGTTCTAAGGTACACAATATGTATGATTTAAACTATGGTGATCAGATTCTTTATAAGTTTTATGAGTTATTGTATAAAGTAGGTTCTTTCAAGGCTATATTATTAGAATCTAGAGATGATATTCAGACTCATGAAGATAATTATATTTTAAGTGATTATTTTTATTATATTTTCAAGATGTTGGCATCTCACATAGTGTATATATAAATAATTCAAACAGTTCAATGGAATCTGGTATATAAGATAGATTTTTGTGGAATAAAGTGAATGATATAATAAATTTTGGATACCTTTTGGGGAGTGAATATTTATGGAATATCCATTGAATAATTATCTACTCAAGTTTCATTTAAAGATAGATTTTATGTTGTATCTATTTCCCTTGACCATCCGACTACTTAAATTTTAATGATGAAATGTGATATGATTTCTCTAGAGAACATGCAAGGGTTTAAAATGGACTTATCTGTAGAAATGTAAGGCATTAATTATTTTACTAGAATAAACATTCTGATTGATGAAAAGTTAGTGAAAGAATTGGAATTTTTAGTTCAGGACAATATTCATTTTGTCACAGAAATTTCTATGAATACCCTAAAGGATACTTGATTCCTAATGAATAGAATATGTAATATGGTTGGTTCAATTTCCAATAACTTTTTTGCTCTAGAAGAGAAGATTGTGAAAATTCATTAGTTGGTTTCTTAATCTAAATAATCCAATTATTTATTGTCTAGATAAGATATTTTTTTTCCGAGCCAACTGATAGAATATATGAAAAGAATAGTACAGAAGATATTTTTGATAATCCTCATGATGGTTTTGGTTATCTCTATCCCCACTATAAGAGTTTCAATTATCTTATATAGTCAGATGGGGATTATCCAATTGTTAATTAGTAGTTGAAAAATAATTAATACTTTCAATTTTGAATCAGTAGCTTTGGGAAAAAGTCATTCCATAGTTGTACTATTCTACTAGACTTCTTCTAGAATAACATTACGAAGACGATCGATATGTCTATGGATGGAATATTTCAGTTATGTGGATGAATATCACTTGAAACATCCATTATTAATTACAATCATAAAACTTCACAACACCTAAAAGATATATTTGATTCTACATCCATGTATAAAAGGTTGAATTTAAAGTTCATTCTTGAAACCACTACATCATCAGCTATTCTAACTACCTTGTCAAGGATTCAATTGTTTCTTGTAGATAAGTATGATTTATCAATAACTCAATATATATCTTCTAGAATTCAGTCCATTATCATCAAGATAGTTCAACATAAGAGAGCTTGTCTCAAAGTAAAATTTAAATCAGATTTCCCACTTGGTGATCTATGTAGAGAATGTGTTTCTACACTTTTTCCCACCTCTTATTTTCTACTCAACCATTTATAATAGTTTAATAAGCTACTATTGACACTCTCTTCCGTCACAGATTCTAAACGAATTGAAAAGGGAAATAACTTGAACCCAAACTGATTCATCCTTTGAAGAAACATCAAAAATTGACAAAGGCATGAACCAAGATTCAAATGCACTTGGGTCATGCAAGTTACACCAAGGTCGCGCAAATATACTTGCGCGTCTCCCATTGGTCACGCAGGTGACTTGTACTCCTTTAAAATTCACCCAGGGTCTTCTCCATCCTATAAATACCCCATGTTGGCCCCCCATTTTGGGGGAATTTTTTCCAGAAATTCAGATTTGAGCTCCCGGTGCCCTAGTCTCTTCTCAAAGCTTCTGAACACTTCTAAGGTAGTTTCTTACCTAGAACGAAATATCTAAAGAGGGGGAGGAAGGACTAAGTGTTGAAACTCATCAACACTTGCGCGCCTGAGTGGCTATCCCTTAAGGGAAATGACCACACTTGCGCGCCACCTTAACCCTTGAATATAACTTGCGCGCCTCCCTTCTGGAAGTCTCTAGGGGTAGTAATAAAGGTCTGGGCCAAGTCTCTCCCAAGTTCTACACTAAGGATTGATCGTCACGCAAGTACACATGTGTCGCGCAGGTACACCTGCACGACCAAGAATTGTGCACCCACTTAGTACTTGTGCACCGACCAGGACTTGTGCGCCCCTCTATATTTGGGTGCCCCTCTTACCTATTTTACCTCTCTTATGCCTATCCACATATCCTCTTCAAAATTAAGCCTTCCGAACTCTCTCCAATTCCATTCATGGAATGATATCCTTGCTGGCTTCCTTATATGAAAGAAATTCTATGGAACATCTCTTAGGTCCTAGTGATTTACGTATCTTTATGTCACTAAGGTTATAGATTTCATTCATTCAACTTCATTTTTAAGATGAGAGAATCCTTAACCTGGGCCTCCTTTTTAGGAGTAAGTCCCAATCCAAGTCTCCTAACCTGGGAATCCTCCTTATGAGTATGCCCCAATCATAATTTCATAAATTTGGGAATCCCTTTCATAAGTAAGCCCCAACCATAATTCCCTTAACCTAGGTTTCCTTTTCAGGAGTATGCCCCTATCGCAAATATGGGAATCCTCCTTAGGAGTAAGCCCCAAGTACCTTAATTTTCAAATCCCTTTAACCTGGGCCTCCTCCTTAGGAATAATCCCCAGAATTAATTTCTCTTAACTAGTCTTAATATACATTTTCATCTGAGCTTCCTTCTCAGGAGTAAAACCCAATCAAAAGTACCATCCTAATGTGGGCATAATCCTCTGGAGTAAGCCCCATGTTAGAGTATCCAAATCTCCATAATAGCACATATATACTTTTCCAGATCCTGTTCCCAGACTTCTTCTTTGAAATAAGTCCTGATCTCTATCTATTTGGGTAGTCATACCTATATAAGGCCCACATCATTTTCTTTGATTGCATCTTTCATGGCACAATTGTCTGGTTTCACTAATACCTCTTGTTTCTCACAATGATCATGAATCACGTGAGCTTAGATTGTAAAAGTAATTATGAAATCATTCTTTGAGACATCAATCATACTTAAACATCATAATCATTTACTCGAACTATGTGGGTTCTGATTCCTTTTCCAAAACAAAGGATACGTAGGTAGCCCATTTGTGGGTACAATCCCAATTCTGAAATAATCAATGTCCTTCTGAATGACAATAAACTTCAAGTGCCCCACTGAGTGGCTTGAAAACCAGTTTGGTCATCATAATGACCAAGAGACTTTTATGTATTGAAGGATACCATTGACTAAGAATCTCTAATAAATATAAATGATTCTCTATCAATGGAGAACCTCGAATACATATAAATGATTCTCTAAATTTCCCACATATCAATAATTGATTGTTAGATCTAAAGGAAATCTCATTTTATACTTGGTAATGTAATAAGGATTCACGAACATAACTTAAATCTATAAAGAGAGTTCCAGAGTAGACAATAATTCCCTCAAAAAGGTGTGATGAGTCTGAACTCCCATCCTCTAGACCAATGAAAATTCCTATGTCTCACCAGTTCACAACTAATGATCACCTACCTTTTGAATGTAGGTCGAAATGGATATTGAATCATTGGATGTTTTCGGTTCTATGAAAAAACCCGTTAGAAACCACTTGGAATGTTTGAATCTTAAATCAATGAGATCATCCCCAATTCTAGAGGAAAAAAAAATGGTGAACCTGACGTGAATCCTTAACCAAGTTAAAATGATGTTTTACTTATTTGTTAAGACCCTATTTAAAATTCAATGAGGGGGCCCACAAACCCGTCAATAACATATGTGCTTATCCAAAAGATGTAGTGGCCAGACTTACCTTGATTATGTCTGTTATATCAAACAGGAACTCTTTTTCAAGATCTTCTGCATTACGAGAATGTCTTTTCTTAAGTTCACGTTTGTGAATGCCTCTGCTGTGAAAACCTCTGCTGTGAATGCATCTGCTGCTACTCCTACTGGATCATTGTCCGCTATGAGGGTGACATCACCTACTCAGCATCTTCAACGCTGGGTATCGAATGCACTGGTTAAGGAGTACCTTCAACATGGTACCATTCCAACTTTGGAGGCTGCTCTACAAGCCCTCCAAGTGAACAATTCACCCCGGTTGTCCGGACAGCGACGACCAGTGATCAAGAATCATGTGGTGCCAAACAACATCTCCAACCGTTTCGGGTCATTATCCCCAGAACACAATCACCATTCACTCACATATTATGGGGAGGAGACTGAGAAGGTCCCTCAAAGCCTTAATTCAAGGAAACATGAGTCCTTCCTGAGGGCTCCCATCAACAATCGCCGCCAGAATCGTGTGGAAGTGCGCCCTCAACATGATGAGGGTATCATCTCCAGGCATTCGGCTCAGGTTCCTCGAACCCGAGAAGGCAAGACGAACCGCCAGAGACAAAATCCGGTCAATAGTGAGCAGGTTCTCATCTCTTCCATCTCCGGAGAAGTCCACCAACCTAATTTTGTGGCATGAAACGAGTGGGCACACACACCCATCCATTTTATTTCTACTGTCCAGTAGACTCGTCTAGCAGCAGCACGCCAATCCCGCCAGGAAATTCCAGCGGAGTACTACAGACAAGAACATACACCTGTTTATAAATCATCGTCTAGTCAGCGGGCTCGTCTGACTATATGTGATGAAGCCCGCCAACCCAATGTGTTGACAACTGGTAAACTGGCACATACACCTGCCTACACTAATCAATCCTGCCAGTAGCCTCGTCTGTCATTGTTGAAGGAGGGTTATCAACCATGTTCGGAGGAGTGCAGTCAGAAGGAACATACACCTGCTAGTATTGATCAAGCCTACCAATAGTCTCATTTGGTAGTATTCGGAGAAGTCAATCGGAAAGCTCCGACGACAAACAAGAGGCACACTCAACTCTCTTCCCCCCACATAAGAGTACTGTCATAATTCACTAACAGGAAAAGGAGGACAGGAGCAGGAACAAACACCTACTCCAAGCACGGAATGGACGTATATCCACGTTCCGGCCGCTGAAGTCACCAATCACGTTCTGTCAATGGTGAAAGAGCAGAAGAAAATCCCTGCTCATATTCTGGATGCCTGCCAGAATATTATAACAGATTTAGTGGAATCTCAAGGAAAGACACATAAATCTATCCCTACCAGTGGAGTGGCACATCAACAATTCACTCCAAAACAGATACACACCTCTGTTCCAGTCTAAGAGGGTTGTGGGGCGTGCTCCCCCATATCATACGGACAACCAAGTCAGGCACATACAACTGATTTGAGTGGAGAGAATCAGACTAACCTGATCATTTCTCCTGAGCGGCATATATACCTGCTCATAATAACCACTTTCATAAACAAGTGGTTCCCAAATTGAGTAAGAAATCATTTAAGAAGAAAACCCTTCCATCATAATCAAGAAAACAAGGGCCAATCTGTAATAAGGCCTTACTCGATGCTAGAGTTCTTGATGCACCCAGACAATTATCTATTGCAACTCATGATTCTGGTCTCTTAGTTCCCAAAAGTGGGAACATTAATTCTGAAGGTCTACATCAGATACTTCCTCATGTAGACTTTCTTCATGAAAATGTGGTTGATCTCAAAGTTTCATCTTCAAATGAGAGCCATAGGAACCCTCTGTGTGGTCAGAAGACCAAGGAGAAAAATGTTTCATCTTTTGCTATAACCCACCATGGTGGTCCTCCCCATGATAATGAATTTAATTGTGAAAGTCCTCTCCAAAGTATTAATTCACATTGTCTAGAAAATTCTTCAGAAGACAATGCAGTGACGAGAAATACCTCTTATCTTGAAAAACTTGAAAATGTGAATCCAGTCATGTCTGATGCTTTACCAATAACAAGTGATACACTTTCTCAATAATAATATTGCCCGGGGTGTAGGTCATTCTCGGAACCACCACTGGGTCATTCATCTTCTAGTTTGATCAGTAAATTCTCTACCGATCTTGTTGAATCCGATTAAGCAAAAAGGAAGCACCAGCTCTGGTCTAATCAGGTAGAAGAATCTTCATTGAATGATAAAGAGGAAGTACTAAATATGAGAAAACAACTGGAAAAAGGTGAACTGCCAGTCATGTTTTGACCTTTGGACAACTCTCAGTATGATATTCCATAGATGTTGATAGAAGATGGAATTCATGATATTCGTCTCAACATATGGAAAACTCATTGACAGTTGAAAAAGAAAATATTATCTTATGATGAATATGAAAATAATATCAAGATAATAAAAGGTTTACAATGCCAAATTGACTTTCCATCACTCTCAGTTTCTCGATATCCGAAGGCTGAAAAGCAGGAGAGAGCCCTTCAACGTTCATGCCTTGGCGCACTAAAAAGATTTCACCAGTTAATTGCCAATGACCCATCTGGTGTTCATATCAGGGGATGGGGTGTTCATGGAGCACTACATTTCACTGTACTCTCCATCCAGTAATGCCCTCTGAAAATGGTCTCATGCAATGTTATTGCCCATGGCCGGCCACAGTTAATGGGTTTTGTTTGTAATCAAAATCTTTCCCCAGAACAGGCTTCAACTAGATCCTCTTAAAATCAGGAATATAGAAAACAAGTTGTTGAATTACTCCTGCATCAAGCAAACAAAAATTTTGAACAGGCCTCTGATTTGGAGCAAGCACATCATCAAGTGATAAGAGTTTCATAAATCATCCAACGGTCTTTTGAGCCGGGTGATAAAAGTTGATGCAGGATGATGCATCTAGCTTATTTCCTGACTACAGTCTGCAAGATTAGGAGAGATTTCAAGAAGGTCTCAAATGTAGTATCTCAAGAGCCACCCTAGCTTGCCAGACTGGGGACTCTTTTAACCCAACCATTGGAATCAACAAATAGGATTCAAGGGGTTGAGCAGGAACAGCACCAGTCCACCGGACTTGGGACTTTTTCAAATCATCAATCTCTTCCTCAGAGAAAATCAGTCTTATCTCGATTAGGGAAGAAGCCTCAAGAGGAACAAAGAGCCAAATTATCATGAGATTCCCTCCAAATTACGGTTCATCAAGAAGTTCCTGAGGGATCAGGTCGACAAAAGGCAATGTCTAATCAGAGACATGGAAGAAAACAATATCTCAGAAATACCGATAGAAGGGATGCAATTCATTATGCATCAATTAATGTCATCAATGTCATTGTTGTTGAACCACCAGATGAGGTTCACTCAGAGGGGTCAGATGAATAGGTTCCTGCTCAAGAATTTGTATGCACAGACACAAATGAAGAAGGTTTGCGTACATGAAATCAAAGAATTACCGAGAATCTAGGTAATCCATCAAGTAAACCACTTCCCCCTCTCCGAAAGGGATCCAACAAGTGGAAAGGAAAGAATCAGGTTACATAACCTTCCTCTAGAGAAGGTCAATCACTCTCAGTAGAGAAAATATTTGCACAACAAGATGAAGAAATGAAGGAATTGAGGAGGATGAATGCAGAACTACATCAGGGTAGTCTTACTCCTAAGAGTGCTGGAGTCAGTCAGCCAAAGGAATTTTTTGTGGATACTGAGATGGATCAAGAATATCCTCTTTTATTTGTACACCCTCAAAGGTCTAATCCTATGGGTCAAGTGCAACAACAATCAGCAGTGCTGCCATCAGTTGCAGTACTTGTTGCCACATCTGTTAATGCTCCAGTCATTGCACCTATTCAGGTCCAATCTCAACTGGATATTTCTAAAAAGTTGATAACTACTATTTAGTCATTAACAGCTCGGTTAGAGGCTATGGCGGGAAAACGAGCTCAAATTCAACCAGAAAAAAGAGCTTACCCTAAATGGGGTGATGAAATTCCTCCCCCATAAAATTTTGCAACTACCACATTCCCAATCTTTAATGGTTCAGGAGACCCAGAGCAACACTTAACACATTTTGTTTATTGTTGTGATCCTATGATGGGAACCCTTTAGCAAAAAGAAGCAGTTAAGATTAGGTGTTTTGTACAGTCATTACAAGGACCTGCTTTTGTCTGGTACACAAGCTTGCAATCTCGGTCAATTACCGGATGGGAGGATCTTTTCCAAAAATTCCTTCTTCAGTTCAGCTCAACATTTCCAAAAACAATAGTTTTTTATCATAAAAACTGTAAGAAAAGGGAGAATGAAAGGGTGTCAGATTTCATTGCTCGCTGGAAGGCATTAACATATTCCCTAAGATTAGCACTCCCTCAAGAGTAATTTTTGTCAATCTATGTATAAAATTTATGTGATGATTTGCGCACAACGCTGATCCCTGCGAAATACAAAGGAGGGTTTTGATACCATACTTAAATCACTCAACAGATTGAATATTATCTAATAAAGACTAAGGATAATGCTCATGTAATTCCATCAGCTCCAGGAAGGAGAATGGGTAAAGCAGAGACTGCTACAGTTATGCTTAAATAAGCACCTATACATGCTTCTACTTCAAAACCTTCATCTTCTCGAAAAGCTCCACCTCCTGAGTACCAACAACAGAGGTTGTTTCGTTAAGATGATCAAAGAGATCAAAGACAAAAACAATTTGAGTTTTTGAAGAGAAAAGTTTACTCTTTCCAAAATGAACAAGTTTTTGGTTATTTCATTTTGGATATGGAAAAGAATTTGGTTCAATTTCCAAGGCTCAAGAGGCCAAACAAGGAAGGAGATGAAGACCTTCCCGACTATTTCTAGTTTCATCAAATTATGGGGCATCCCATTAGAGAGTGTTTTTTTTCAAGGACCTCCTGCAAAAAATGGTCGATTTGGGACAAGTCAAACTAAAATGTTCTTCAGCTCAGGTAGCATGTGTTACTGCTATAGATCTAGAGGAGGAAGGCGAGTGGAAAGAAGTCAAGAACAAAAATGCACAAAAATATAATGATTGGATGGTTAGAAAAATGATCAACCGAACTCATGCTATGTTACGAACACAATTGATGAAACCAATCGTGTCTTCTTCCATGAATGTCGTAGCAAAAACCTCTTCATCAGAGGTAAAATCTTCAAAGAAACAACATAATTCAAAGAATTAAGAAGAATCAGAAAAAGATGTGTACGTGTCAAAGCCCATGTTGTCCTTGACTCTGGAAGATTTTATGCCATCTACTTCGAAGCAATGGGCACTGCCCCATCAAATGGAACAGCCTAAATTGGCTAGTCAGCCAAAGTCTTCATTGGATGAAGAGTTAATATTCGGTTCTGTTAATATGATTCACTTAACAGATCCTTATTCCAATAACAGTTTCGAACTCGATGAACCTGGGTTCCCCATATCAAATAGATAAATCAAAGGAAGTTCCAGAGGCTCAGGGTATAGGGGAAGATATGGATCTTTTAGAGGACACTATTCCAATTCTACCCTTGTTAGAACTATGTATGCGGCAGAAACTCGTGGTATATCCCTTCAAAGAGCTCAACAAGAATAAGCAAGTTCTTCTACACAAGGTAGATTCAGTCTTGGAATAGTTATTCTGGAAGATAGATTGGAGGTTCCACCTTCTTCTTCTCAGCATGTAAACATACCTAATCGGTATAATCTTCCAAAGCCAGGAGTATTACCAACTCCCATCCCAGTACAAGATGCATCAAATTCCAAAGCATCAACTTCCAAGGACCTGCTAAACCACATGTTCCTGTTGGGAAACGCAGACCTTTGGATAAAAAGCATGATGTATTGAAACACCTGGCCCAAGTATCGGCCAAGTTATCAATTCTGGATGCCTTGAATTTATCAAAGGATCTTTGGGAGGCACTCATTGAGGCTTTGTCAAGTCCTTGGGAGTTTGAAACTGAAATTGCTGCAGCTGAATCCTACAATGTAGAGAATAATCTTGCAGAATTCCATGCAGTGATATCATTCACATATGAAGATAAAGATGATGACGTGCATGGACATATTAGACCTTTGTATTTATCTGGCAAGGTCAATGGTGCAGACATCCGAAAAGCTTTCATTGATAATGGTTCAGGAGTCAACCTCATTCCCATTCGTACACTTCGTCGATTGGGCCTCACGGAATCTGATTTATCTCCTTCTACTATGATGTTACGTGGATATGATAAAAATGAACAAGAACCACTGGGTGAGATTACACTCAGAACTCAGTTTGGAGATCTTGTATCCAAATTATATTTCATGGTTTTTGATCAAGACTCAGCCTTCAACATCTTGCTTGGAATACCCTGGCTACATCAACATGCGGATATCCCTTCATCATACCATCAATGTCCCAAATATTGTTTTGATGGTCATGTTGTGACATTGTATGGTGATAAGGCCCCATTCAAGACATGTTAATATCAATATATTAAGGCGGAATTCTACCACATTAAGGGAAAGGAGAAATCCACAACAAAAGAGATTACCAAAGTTAATGCTCTATATGGTGTGGAAAAGATTCCAATAAACCCATTAGCACATGTGAGTACAGATTATTTGTTTCCTATCAGTCAAATTATTAGGATATACCCAAATCAAAATACTCTTATGGAAACCTCCATAATTTCAATTATGGAAATCAAGCCAGATAGCATGGGCAAAAGTGGTGATCCACCAATCAATGATGAATGCTCAAATAGAGATGTCTTCATTTCATCTGTTTAAATCCAGCAAGTCTATACTTCACCAACCAGTCTAGAAGAAGTTATAGCAATGTTAGAGGTGAACGATGATGTTGATTCTCAATCCATCATCTCCTCTATATTTACCAAGGAATACCCTTCATTGCCAATGGGGTCGGAAATGGAAGATTCTTCTTCAGGATGTTCAAATTTCAACATCTCTTCTAATCATGGAAATTCTACTTCATCATCTACTATGCAAGTAGAAATAGAAGAAATAACACATGTTGAAGAAGAAGAGGAAGATCTCAAGGATGATCCTCTAGCATTTGAAGATGGTATCTCTACCACCGTGGATGAACTCAGAGAAATAAATCTGGGTACAAAAGAAGATCAATGCCCCACTTTAATTAGTGCGTCCATGACTCTTGAAGAGAAAGAGATGTATATTTCTATTTTAAACCAAAATCGAGATATATTTGCTTGGAACTATATAGAGATAACTGGGCTTGATCCTGATGTTTCCGCTCATCGTTTGGGTTTTCTAGAAGAACATCGAGGATTCAAACAAGCCGCTAGAAGAACACACCCAACCTATGCTTCCAAAATTGAAGCTGAATTGGATATGCTCATCAAAGATATCTTCGTCAGAGAAGTTCAATATCCCAAGTGGTTGGATAATATTGTCCCATTGAAAAAGAAAAATGGTCAAATTAGAGTTTTCATTGATTTCAGATATCTTAATCGGCATTGTCCTAAAGATGATTTTCCAATACCAATTACAGAGCTCTTAATTGATGCAACAACTGGCTATGATGAACTTTCCTTCATGGATGGATATTCTGGATATAATCAAATCCAAATGGCTCCAGAAGATGAAGAATCTATAGTCTTCAGAGCCCTCAGGGTGTGTTTTGCTATTGGGTAATTCCCTTTGGCCTAAAGAATGTAGGCGCAACATATCATTGTGCCATGCATCGTATCTTCAAACCCTTTTCAGGGAAGTGAGTTGAATGTTGAGTGGATGATTTCCTAGTCAAATCCAAGAAATTTTCTATTCACTTGTCTGATTTGGAAATCATATTACACAAAATTCGGAAACATAATTTGAAGATAAACCCCTTAAAATGTGCTTTTGGAGCAAGCTCAGGAAAATTTCTCGGCTTTGTGGTATGCCATCGCGGTATCAAAGTCGATCCTAAGAACACAAAGTCAATCCTTGGTATGTCACCTCCTTTAAATTTGAAATAATTGAGAGGAATTCAAGGAAACTTATCCTATATTCGGCGTTTCATCGCCAATTTGGCAGGCAAAAGTTTACCCTTCACAAAATTTATGAAGAAGGGAGTCACTTACAAGTGGACTGAAGAATGTAAAGAATCATTTGATATTATTACGAAGTATATCTTGAGTCCACCAGTGTTAATGGAACCTGTTAAAGGAATACCACATATCCTCTATGTGACAGATTTAGAGCGATCATTGGGTGCCTTTCTTTCTCAAAAGAATGATGCTGGGAATGAAAACAACCTCTACTATCTCAGTCGGACTATTCTTGAAGTAGAAAACCGATATTCAGATATTGAGAAGTGCTGCCTAACATTAATCTTTGCAGATCAGAATTTGAGACACTACCTACTACATCATGAGGTCCAATTGGTATCTTGCAATAACCCGCTCAAATTCATCCTTAGTCATCCTATGATTACAGGACGTCCGGCAAGGTGGACAGTTATTTTGCAAGAATTTGATATTCAATATGTCTCCCAAAAGGAAATAAAGGGCCATGCTCTGGCTGACTTCATTTCTGAACACCCTTTAGTGGAAGATACATCTCCATATATTGAACTTCTTAATGAAGAACTATTCATTATTCAAGATAGTCTTCAAAAATGGAAAATGTACTTTGATGGTGCTTCCAGAAGTACAACATCCAGGAAAATGGAAAATCCTAAATTCAACAACGTTGGCTTAGGAATTGTGCTCATTTTTCCAGAAAAGGAAGTGTTACCTTATTCCTTCTCATTGTTGGGAGGCGGTACAAATAATGAAGCAGAATACCAAGCTTTTATCGCAGGATTGGATTTGGCGCTTCAAGCACATGTGAATCACTTAAAGGTGAAAGGTGATTCAGACCTGGTAATCAAACAAGTAAATGGGGATTATGCCATCAGAAAAGAATAACTAATCCCTTTGTATGATTACATTAGAAAGTTAATGGCGGAATTCCATTCGGAACCGACATTTTCTTATGTCCCATGGTCACAAAATGCCCAAGCTGATGCATTGGCTAATATAGCCTCAGCTCTGGAAGATCCAAATCGGGATAAGACAACCATTAGTATTTCCCACCGTCATACAATTTCACCTTATGTTCAAATTAGTACATAGGAAATAAATAAAATTAGTCCCATTCTTGAACCATATGGTCATAATACAGGATGGATAACACCTATCAGGGAATACCTTCAAAATGGAACACTTCCACTTGATAGAGCCGGGAAAGAACAAATCTGGTGATGTGTGGTCAATTTTACTCTTTATGATAACCCAGATCACCTAGAGAAAATTCTCTATAAGCGCGGATTTTATGGAGTTCTCTTCAGATGCATTGTTGGTTAAGAGACAATGGTTTTCATAAAAGAAGTGCATGCATGATTCTGTGGTGCCCATCAGTCTGGACATAGAGTGTCTGATCAAATTTGAAGGCTTTGATACTTTTGGCCTTTAATGATACAAGATTGTGTTGATTTCACAAAGAAGTGTCATTCATTACAAGTACATTACAAAATCATTCATCACCACGATAGTTTCTCCATACAGCTAAATACTCGCGGCCATTTTCCACATGGGGAATGTATGTGGTGGGACGTTATCCTTCAGCTACAGCCAAGTAGTTTAAGTATATTCTTACTGCTACTGAATTCTTTTCCAAATGGGCAGAGGCAATACCCCTCAAAGAAGTCAGTTCTAAATGCATTGTTATATTCATCAAGTCTAACATCATTACCATATTTGGTGTCCTTCATACCATATTGACGGATGGTGGCACCTACTTCTGTTCATCCGAGGTGAAGAAGTTGTATCAAGAATACAACATAAAATCCAACCATTCATCTCAGTATCACGTATCGGCCAATGGGAAGATAGAATCTTTCAATAATACTCTGTCAAATATACTGAAAAATATGGTAGATAAAGATAAGAAGTCATGGCCTGATAAACTCTTTCATGCTTTCTGGGCTTATCGGACCACCACCCGCACTGCAACGTGGTCAACTCCATATTCACTGGTATATGGAACAAAATCAGTCTTTCCAATTGAGGTTCAATTACCTTCACTCAGAGTATCCATTTGTGATCAGTCATCTACAGACGAAAAATCTCAAAAACGATTGGATGAATTGGAACGGTTAGATGAGAAAATATTGTGCACCCTGAACCACTTGGAAGTCTACCAGAATCGAATAGCACGATATTTCAACAAAAAGGTTCATCTTCGTTCATTCATTCAGGGAGAATTGGTATTAGTTATCAGAACTCCAATGATACCAGGAAAGAAACCTCCCAAGCTTGATCCAAAATGGGAAGGACCTTATTCCATACAAAAGGTCTACTCCAATGGAGCTTATTCATTAATCTCAATGGATGGAAAACTCATCACTACTCCAACCAATGCCATATTTCTAAAGAAATATTTTGTATAAACACAAAATACACCAATGGTCTATGAATATGACTTTAAACTATTAGCACTTACGTCCAACATGACGTTAAAATGTGACGTCCTAACTACATGATTCTAAACTGTACAGAAGTCCATTACATCCAGTAAGACCTTAAACTGCATAACCAATGGTCCATGCATATGACCTTAAACTATTAGCATTTCTCTCATACCCCAAGATGTTAAACTTTACCATCAATGGTCCATGCATATGACCTTAAACTATTCACACTTTCGTCCAACATGACGTTAAACTGTGTCCCTATCATCGTCCTATATGACGTTAAACTATACAGCAATGGCCCATGCATATGACCTTAAACTATTTGCACCATCGTCCAACATGACAACAAACTATATCATCCCCTTTTCGTCCAACATGATGTTAAACTATGAAAAAGACACTAATATGTCCAACATGAAATTAAATTGTCTCCTCTTTTGTCCTTACTGCATGACATTAAACTGCATAGTTCCCTTTTTTGTCCAACATGACATTAAACTGTATTGTCCCCATCATCCTAACTACATGACGCTAAACTGCACATAAATCCCTTAATACGTCCTACATGACGTTAAACTGTATTTTTTCCCTGCTACATGACACTAAACTATGCAGCACCAATAGTCCTAACTGCAAGACTTTAAACTGCATAGTCCCTTCATATGTCCTACATGACATTAAACTGTGCATCCTTAAGGTTGTTGCTACCTCTTGTTTCTCACACCGAGTATGACTCATGTGATATTAGAGAAAAATTCAACCATAACACCCTCTCTGGGTCGCTAACCACGTGTAAGTCCAAACATCATTTTTAGGTCGTTTTCCCCAATAACAACTTGATCACTGATTCATTCTTTAATTGAACTACGCAGAAATTGATCCTTGCCTTCCAGGCTAGGTATGTAGGCAAACTCCTAAGGTTCATGCGCAAAACTAATCTATTCACATAGGTTCACCTCCATCTCATACGATGTTGATTCGTGAAACCGCCCCCAGAATCAATATCTTTATATTGGTTCACCTTCGTTCTTGCTATAAGACGTTATACTAGACAACACTTTTGTCCTGTATGACATTAAATTACAACATGATTTGATAACCTCACCTGAGAGGGAATCATTATTTACATTTATTTCAAATCATGTTACATTCCAAAGACTACGTGCATACATGGAAATTCCCGAACCTTTTATCTTGGGTTAAATCATCATTGCACTAAAGTCCCCTTTCACCATTCACATGTACGAACCAAATCTATACAGATGGTATTTCTAGAACTACGTGGGCTTGATTCCAATCCTTATGGGAGACGTAGGAACATTCGAGTGTGCCTCGAACCTAGCCCCAAGTCTTTGGGCCTAACCCTAAATTCCATTTTCAGTCCCCTGGATAAAAAGTCCTCATGAAAACACACATTGTGTATTCATTATTATGGTCCAAGTTCTATGTCCCCAAACTAAGATCTCTTACTCTTTTTTCCAACACGACGTTGAAATGTATTTCAAGAACTACATACGGCTTGATTCCCATCCTTATGGGATACGTAGTGAATTCCAACATTTCAATTCAGCACCCAGCCACCACATGATTATGGTTAGTATTGATTTGTGTATTTCTACATACATTGGACGATGCCCATTTTTCTATTTCATAATCCTAACCTTATATATTTTCAGATCTTCATTACCCTTTTCGTGACTTCTGGTTACAAAATGTTCAATTTATGAGAGTTCTTTTTCCTGACTATGCAGCACGTGCCCCTAGGCGACCTTGCATAAACAGTCTACATAACAGACCTGTCAGCCAAAAGATTCTATTATTTGACTATGCAGCCAATGCCCTTAGGTGGCCCTGCATAATTCAACCTCCTAACGGGTTTGTTAAATAACAACAACTTCATTTTTGGGAAGAAGACCTCTTTTTTCCTTATTGGTCTTATCAACAATATATAAGGATCCACAGAAAATAGTCACCCTTAATATATTTGTCTCATACTCTTTTTCATGACTTGAAAGTATTCAAGTCTATGGTTTATATTTCTCTTCCCTGTGCTTGGGTCAGACCTTTGTAGGAGTGACATTCACCCAGTTCTTAGATAATCTTATTTGGAAATATCTTCTCCATATTCAATTACCTCTCTCCATACATCAGACTCTATGATTTGGAAAATTTGAATCCCCATAAACTTCCACTGGCTTTTTAGTAGTAGAAAAATAAATTTCTGACAGTTCTTTTGCCCGACTATGCAGCACGTGCCCTTAGGCGGCCTTGCATAAATAGTCTACAAAACAGACCTGTCAGCCAAAAGATGTTATTATTTGACTATGCAGCCAATTCCCTTAGGCTACCCTACATAATTCAACCCCCTAATGGGTTTGTTAAGTAATGGTAACTTCATTCTTGGGAACTACTTCTTCTAATGCCTTTTAGCCCTTTTTCATATCATTCCTCTGATTCAAAATTTCTTAAGTCACAGTTTACATGTTTTCCTTCATACATGAGTGTGGTAATATTTTTTCAGATATGTTGTCAAGGAATTGAGTCAATTTTAACCCATTCAGTCAAAGATATTTCGACATTAAACATTAACCTTTTTATGTTCGATGTACATGACTTTATACTGCCCACAAAAGACAAGGGAAATCTCAATAAAATTCAAATCCCAGCTCACTAAACATACATTTTTGTATGATTTAGGTAAAATCGAGCGATTAAACGATTTAAAGTTTGTAGGGTTATTTATAATAATCCTAGTAAAAATCAAACTATGCTTACTAGGCCCATTGCATTATGTAAAAATCTAAAGCAGGTAGCAAAAGAAAATGCAGACACAAATGATTGAAGACAAAAGTATTCTTCATTTGATGTACATGAATTAGAAGGTCATCCATATATTGGAGTCTCTTCTCTTTTCCAAGAAATTACAAGAGGCTGTCAACATAAGTCTTCACTTGATGAACAGAATCCCAAGCTTCATCAGTATCCACTTGAAGCTCATGCAATCGACCAACTTCACTCTTTTTAGCCTGATGGAGTGCTTTCTTAGCTTCTGCGATGTCTTTCATCCCATTTGTTTTAGCCCCCTCCAATGAATTATTGAGTTTGTCAAGTTCCCCAATAAAAACATATAATTGTTGCTGAAGGTGAATCTGCTGGACGACATTATATTTGATATTATGCTTCATCTCCTTTATCTTGGCAACATAGTCAGCCTCAGCTCGAGATACCTCATTCTCAAATTCACTGATATTGGCTGACAGCTTCACCCTGGTCAGATCTTCATGAAACTTTTGCTCCTGCTCCCTCCTTAAGATGACTTGTTTTACCGCGGCATGGATCTTTTGATATCCAAAATCTCCAAGTCTCAACATAACAAATAGGGATAACAGTCGTGATATCTTTGATGATAGCTCTTCAAGAGGAACTTCAGATATGATTTTCCATATATTTTTACATACCTTACGTCGTGAAAATTGGAGCGCCTTTTGTACTTCTGGATCCAACTCAGCATCACTATCACAGGGGGGAATATAATCTGGGATTAATGCACTTAAGGAAGTTCCCTATTCTGCTCCTTCCCCCATGACCGATGCTTCTTCAATTTCAATTCATATTGAGGTGGAGGCTGAGGCTTCACCTACAGATATATCCACTGAAATTGATGTCCCTGCATAATCAATTGAAATATTTGGTTAGTTTCAAAGAATAAAAAAAGTTGATTGACTATCTTTCAAATTAAGTACAGTCGCAAATATTGTTATCCCTTACCCAACTGTAGATCAGTAACATGAGAACGATCCTCCCCATCTTTCCTAGCTTCAACAGGATTTTCAGGGTGAGTTTGAGGAAGCTCTACGGGGTTCAGCTCCACCTGGGCTAATGTCTCTCCAATAGTAGGGTTTTCTGTACCCCCTTCAGGCATTGGTAGTTCAGCAGCTTTCTCAGATAGAACTACACATTGCAACCGTTCATGATTAGACATGTAATAAGAAGTTATTTTTAATAGGATGAAGTATAACACTGACGTCCATAATCTTATAAATTACATGGTAATTTGACATGATCTAAAAAATATTCAAAATATGCACCATGTCCCATCATTTCATCCAATGTAATATCAGAATCCTGGTTAATCTCACTAGTGGGAGTATTTGGTGCATCTTCTTGGAAACCTTCATCCTGTCGTACTTGACCCTGGACAACATCTTCAGATAAAGTGGTGGCATCAGTTGCAATGGCTGGAAAAAGTTCAAATGCAGGGGTTGAACCTAAAGTATCACAGAATGGAAGTCATTCTATGTTTCATTTAACATTTTATGAAGCATTTTTAACTTACCAGAAGTAGGTTCTTCTCCTCTTGCAAGAGCAGCAGGAGGGATACTGGGAACAGACGCTAGCTCTTCTCCAAGAGCAGCCAAGTTAGCCGGAACTTGTGATTGTTCACCAGTTTCCTCTATAGTCCTCAAAGGAGGGTCAGTCCTCTCTCTCAAAGGGGAAATTGAATAAGCCCCTGAAATCCCAAGGAAAATGATCAATCTTTTCATGGTTTAAGACTCATGATTACCCAAAGGACTTACCACTACTAATGAAGTATTTAACTTTGGAATTTCTCCTTCATTGCTTTTTCTTCTTTGGCTTTTTGGGAGTGTTGGAAGTCTCCCTTACAGGAACTTGAATTTGAGAATGGATGGCCATGTCTAACTCCTCATTTATGGCCTATTGTCCTGGAGATATCTCGCCCGATTAGCGAAGAGATTCAGCAGCAGCCCCGATGGTAGTACCACCAGGGCTATATTGTGGTGAAGAAACCTCAGTAGTTCCTTTCTTTGCAAGCTGCAGGATGAAGAAAATAATTTACTTGAGTAACAAAGCTTTGACTAAAATCAATTTGCAAAGAAAATAAGGAATGAAAACTTACATCTTCAAGATCCACGTAATTGTGCCACTCCTCAGCTCCAGAAGCATCAGTTCCCTCAGCGACGCCACGATCTATCACTTCCTTCACCCGCTTGGTGACAGTAATGGAGTCGTCAGGGGGATATATGAGCATTTCCAGCTCTCTGATATAAGCCCGAACTTCATCGGGGTTATACTTGTAATGGATATCTATATAAGTCACAAGATTCCCTATTCCAGGAAGGTGTATCCCCTCCCACAAATCTAGCAAGGCAGTTTTAACACCATAGTATAAACTCTACCATATTTGGATAGCCTCTGGTTGTAGATATTTAGTATGTGTACCAGAAGGCTGCGACGAAGGTCTTACAATCTTGGAATTCAGTTTCTTCCCAGCTCCTGCAACAACTGATAATGAATAAGAAAATAAGACTTGTTTCAATATAAAGTAATGGTGATTAAATTTCCATAATGAAGTAGCATACCAGGAGTTGATGGAGTAGCTCTTTTAATTCTGACTGGAGGATTATATCGTTCATGAGGCCCCTTTGTCGTTTGTTGTGCCTCATCATCCCCATCTTGGGAATCCAGTGAGTTAGTCCTAGATGAGGAATCCGACGAATCAGCTTCAGGTGGGGAAGCATCACCTTCATGAGAAAGGGTTTCTTTTTCTACAGTCCTCTTCCTTTTCCCCACCTGATAAACCAGGTGATTCAGCACCCCTCTAGGGTATGATGATATCCAGTTCTCGGCATACCATGTAGTCAAGTTAATTGCCGATTTATCAACTGGTAGCTCAAACACTACCCCAGACTTCTCCATAGATGTCAGCAACCATAGTTGTCGGGCAACCATCAGATTTTTCTCTGACCAGACATGCACCGGGGGAGATACAGTAGTCTACTACAAACACTTGAATTGATGTGCAAATCTATATGAAGCTTAGGCCTCACATTTTATCTCTCCGTCAATCCTGGCAACCATCAGACCATCTCTACAGGCCAGCTTGTAGGACCTTAATTCCATACTGGTTGTTCCATCATCAACAAACTACCCGGTTGGCAGATTTCCATAAGGAAAGAAATTAAATTCCTTATACATGATCAGCCTCACCGTTATGTCATAAGAGTTGAGATCTAGTGGAGCAATTCCAGAGAATGCTTGCAGTGACAGCCTTAAAGAACTTCTAGGGATCTGTACTCCATTTTGTACATTATACGTCCTGAAGTGAGTGGCGATACATCCCCACAAAACTTGGAATGGTCCCACTATTATGAAAGGAGACTTACACATGAAGACATGGAGTAAGCTCCTGTGAATCTTTGCTAAATTTGGGGTAGCCAACCAAACCATTTTCCCCTCAGCCAATTTAACTGCGATAACAAAGGTCCCTGGCCTGACGCCTCCCTTCGAGTCCCTGACTGGCAAGAGATAAACACAGAGCCAGAAGGCCAAGAATCCCTCCAGACGAATCTTTTTTGGGATCCTATGATTCACCTCATATCCCCACTTCTCAAATTTTCCTGCTTCTAGGGTCGGCCATAATGTTTGAGGAACACCTCTCTTCTCTGTTTTAGGGCAGGTGGTAGGACGAGTGGGCCTCTTCTTCTTGGATACCTTCTCCTTAGATCCCTTATCCTTTGACTCCTTCTCCTATTTCTTGATAATAAATATATTCATCCACTCCTATAAATGAATATCCTTTCTATAATGAGTTAAGGATGTCTCTGAACTCTTGATCTTGTGGAATATTTTCAATAATTCCCGAGCTAAATCCAGAGTCTTCTCCGAATCATTCCAAGTCCCCTTAAGAGGGATGAATACATCATACATATCACCTAAATTTGGATCCCCTGAGATCTTGTGGACATCCCATAGACTGATTCCAACTTCTCCATGAGTCAGATGGAAAGAATTGGTTTCTGGGCTCCAATGTCTGAGTATCTCTGGCACAAAGTTATCATACTTGTAAACATATGTTTTCCCAGCCCAGACGGCTTCATATATCGCAACTCCTTTTAAATACTCAACAAACTCTGCATAGGTTTGTCATACCCAGTATGCCCATATCTAGTTTGGATTCACACCTCCTCCAGGAAGGAAGTCCCAGCTCTTCTTCCAGCCTTTGGATTGATCCATCTGAGAATTTCGGAAGATTGACTGATAACAATGTGGTTGCAGCTCATGCTTATGAGGTTTCAGATTTGGCGTACAAGGGCTATGATCCATCATATGGGCCTTCTCAACTATTCTAGCATTTAGAAATACTCCTCCACATGAGATATTTGCGGAAGCAAAATTGGTGTGGTTCTGAAACCATGAAATTGGAAGATAGTTCTTTGCCTCTCGAATGGTAACTTCTCACAGATGATCATAGCCATACAAATGCAGATAGATGATTTGTGGGAAATCAAGATGATACTTCTTTAGATACTTAGCCAAATCTTGGAGAGTGTTGTCGCAGACGGTGCAGTAATCATGGCCAATGATGCTCATCATATCATCAATTTCTTGCAAGCCAGTTCATCAGTCGTTCTGATTCTCTTGGGAGCCATTGAATCTACATAAAGGTTGAATAAATTAACCCTTAAATGGGTTGATTTTTTTATATAAAATTTGTGAATAAATTAGAAAAAAATGGCAAAGGTAGTAAGGCGTGCAAGTATGGATGTGTCGCGCAAGTCTTGTAGCGCAGGTGTCACCGCACAAGTCCTCTTACCTCTACAGCAGCGCGACAATAGTGAAATAGCGGAAAAAGATACTTGCACAACGAGACCAAATTGCACGAAGAGAGAAATAAATTAAGGATCCGGTGGCTTTGCGTGAGAATAACCACGTATTTATAGGCCAGACCGCACCCTTGCACGTCGACGCCTACACGGTTAAACACTTGTACGCCGCCCTCTGCTCGCTCAACACTTGAGCACCACTTCTCCTTTGGTTTTATTCTTTTCCTCAGAGTCACATCCTTATTTATTTCAGATCCAACTCTTAGGGGGTACTTTTTTTGATTCTCCTTTACGTCACATAGTCTAAATGAATTGAAAAGGGAAATACCCTTAACCCAAAGTGATTCATCCTTTGAAGAAACATCAAAAATTGAAAAAGGCATGAACCAAGATTCAAATGCACTTGGGTCGCGCAAGTTCCACCAAGGTCACTCAATTATACTGGTGCGCCGCCCATTGGTCGTGCAGGTGACCTATGCGCCTTATTTAAAATTCGCCCAGGGTCTTCTCCAGCTTATAAATATCCCCTATGGGCCTCCCATTTTGGGGGGTAAAATTTTCCAGAAATTCATATTTGAGCTCCCGGCGCCCTAGTCTCTTCTCAAAGCTTCCAAACACTTATAAGGTAGTTTCTTATCTAGAACGGAAGATCTAAATAGGGGGAGGAAGGCCTATGTTTTGAAACTCATCAACACTTTCACGCCTGAGTGGCCAACCCTTAAGGGAAATGGCCACACTTGCGCGCCGCCTTACCCCTTCAACATAACTTGCACGCCTCTCTTCTGGAAGTCTCTAGGGGTAGTATTAAAGGCTTGAGCCAAGTCTCGCCCAAGTTCTACCCTAAGGATTGAACGTCATGCAAGTACCCATGTGTCACGTAGGTACACCTGCACGGCCAAGACTTGAACACGCACACATTACTTGCGCGCCGACCAGGACTTGTTCTCCATCTGTTTTTGGGTGCCCCTCTTACCTATTTTACCTCTATTATGCCTATCCACCTATCCTCTTCATGATTAAGCATTCAGAACTCTCTCCAAAGCCATTCATGGAATGATTTCCTTGTTGTCTTCCTTATCTGAAAGGAATTATGTGGAACATCTCTTAGAACCTAGTGATTTACATATCTTTATGTCACTAAGGTGAGAGATTTAATTCATTCAACCTCATTTTTTAAAATGAGATAATCCTTAACCAGGGCCTCCTTTTTAGGAGTAAGTCCTAGTCCAAGTCTCCTAACCTAGGCATCCTCCTTAGGAGTAAGCCCCAGTAATAATTTCCAAAATTTGGGCATCCTCTTTAGGAGTAATCCCCAACCTTAATTCACTTAATCTGGGATTCCTTTTTAGGAGTAAGCCCCAGTCTCAAATATGGGCATCCTCCTTAGGAGTAAGCCCAAAGTCCCTTAATTTTCAAATCCCCTTAACCTGGGCCTCCTCCTTAGGAATCAACCCTAGTCTTAATTTTTATTAACCAGTCTTAATATACTTTTTGATCTGACCTTCATTCTCAGGAGTAAAACCCAATCACGAGTACCCTCCTAATTTGGGCATCTTCCTCAGGAGTAATCCCCAAGTTAGAGTATCCAAAGCTCCATAAAAGCACATATATACTTTTAGGGATCCTGTTCCCGGACATCTTCTTTGAAATATGTACCGATCTCTATCTATTTGGGCAGTCATACATATATAATCCCCACATCATTTTCTATGATTTCATCTTTCATGGCACAATTGTCTGGTTTCACCAATACCTATTTTTTCTCACCCCGAGCATGACTCGTGTGAGCTTAGAGTATAAAATTAATTATGAAATATTTCTTTGAGCCATCAATCATACATAAACATCATACTCCCTTACTCGAACTAAGTGGGTTCTGATTCCTTTTCCAAAACAAAAGATATGTAGGTAGCCCATATGTGGGTACGATACCAATTCTGAAATAATCCATGTCTTTTTGAATGACAATAAACTTAAAGTTCCCCACTGAGTGGCTTGAAAACCAGTATGGTCATCATAATGACCAATAGACTTTTATGTATTGAAGGATAACATTGACTAAGAATCTTTAATAAATACAAGTGATTCTCTATCAATGGAGAACCTCAAATACATATAAAATATTCTCTAAATTTCTCACATATCAATCATTGATTGTTAGATCTAAAGGAAATTTTATTTTATACATGGTAATGTAAAATGGATTCACGAACATAACTTAAATCTATAAATAGAGTCCCAGAGTAGACAATAATTCCCCTATAAAAGGTGTGATGAGTCCGACCTCCCATCCTCTCGACAAATGAAAATTCCTAAGTCTCATCAGTTCACAAATAATGTGAACCTACCTTTGGAAAGTAGGTCTAAATGGATATGGAATAATTGGATGTTTCCGGTTCTAAGAACAGACCCGTTAGAAACCGTCTGGAATGTTTAAATCTTAAATCAATGAGATCGTCCCCAATTCTAGAGGAAACAGTTACCACTTAAAAATTTTCCTTATAATGTTCCACCAAAAGTATGATTATTCTCTTTGTTTTTTATGTGAATATTTTTTAAATATTTTCTTATATGGATTCTTGTTCTATGAATGCTTGTATTTGAATTTTTAATAAATTTTCTCTAATTTTTTTTCATTACATTAGTTATATGTTTGTCATATTTTTTATTATATTTATTTATTAAGTGCAAGGAAAACCTTATTCATTTAAATTATAGATTAAAATTATTTATAATTAATAATGTGTTATAGTATATGTGTTTTCTCTATACCTTTTACTCTCTCTTATGATATCAGAAAAGGAGAAGTGTTTATGCGAGTATTTATAGTAGTATTTTTGGGAAGTTTTCTCAAAATGCATGTTTTATAGAAAAAAAATCATTTTAAAACTTTTCATTTATGGGAGAGTATTTTTAAGATCCTTTTGATAATTGTTTTTGGTTTTCTGATCATCAAAATAGGGGATCTTATTAGAGAATCTTGTTTTTTTATAAAATATCTCATAAACACATCTATTTTTTGATTCTCATAAAACCAAAATTAGTTTTAATGAAATGTTTATCTTAAGTATTTCTTGATAACATCACATATTCATAACTAATTTGAATGATTTGAGTTTCCATCCAAAAATTACCTAAGTAAATTCACTTACATACCTGAATTTATCATAAATGCTAAAAATTCTCTTATGGAAAGACTCATCACTTGATCTAAATTTCAGTTTTTTCTAAAGGATTTTATCTTATGGAAGCCTAATTTTAACTTACCATGTAATTAAATTATCTTATCTATTAGCTAAATTATATTAAAAAAAGATGTTGTGCTCATAATGTTAAAGTAGATAGTTTCTCATATAGGTATCTTCTCTTATGGGGATCTTGATATATCTTAGTAAAATGAACTATATTAGTAAATTATTTTCATCCATGAAGAATTCAAGGATTTTATAATTTTTTTATCTTACAAAATATGTTTTATCTTAAGTATGTGGAATTATATTAAAGAATAATATATCCACAAATTTTTCATATCAAAAACATATTATATTATGAAGGATCATATTTTATACTGTGATTTAAGGAATAATTTAAATACACTCTTTACCATTGATTTATATTTTTAAAATTAATCTTATGATTTCTTACATATCATAAAAGAAAGTTTCTAAATATAGAATGATGGATTTTGAAAAAGTAAATTTTTTCCAGGAATGGAAAGATCTGATGAAGACGAAATCTACTATGTATGTTGTCCCTGTTAGTTCCATATATTAAAAATGAAACACAATAATTAGTATCATGTGACTTAATATTTAAAAAGTATTATTAACTCTACCATTGATATTTACTGTAGTTCAATTTTCATATCTAAAACATGTGGGTATAAAAAGAATAACACATGTATGAATAAAAATATAGGGAAGATAAACTTATAAAAAGTCTTTTCTCTACTACATGATCATTTACTAATTATCTGTGTTTCTATTCCTAAAATACTAGATTTTACAATTATTCATCATCTAAAGGTACACTTTGAGTATATTTCTTTTCTATAGATTTTTTTTCTTTAATTGTTAGTTATTATTTACATTAGTGTGCTAAACCTCTATAATTATTCATTTTCATTTCTTATTGATTCAAAGTCATAGTTTTGGGGTATTAAAAATGTGGATAGTTCATGTAAATATAGAGAATAGATAAAAGTTATCATACCTTTTTACCAAGTTTAATCTACTTTCACTCAACTAGGACTCTACGAAAAAGTGCTTCTATATTGAGAATCACCATACTTGAGGAGTAGAGTGTTTGTGGAGGGGTTTAGGGAATATTTGTGCCTAGAACCACTATCAATCCTCTATTGTAATTTTTTTCTTCACATTTTATATTATGTTGCCTATATGAGAAAATATTAATCAATATTTCTTATACCTAACGAGATGGTGCTTTTAGGGGAAGAAAATATCAAGAAATTAAATACCCCCTCCTATGTCATTATAAAAAACTTTTTCTACGAAGGCCATTGTGGCATATTGGGTTTATATCCTTATATGTCTTTTAGGAATTAGTTATTATTGTTTCATATTTGTATCTATTTTATATGATGATTATTTTATTTTAACTCATGATTTATATATTTTTATGACATTATTTGATCATAGATTATTTATTATAATGATTTGATTGATTCTTTTAATTTATGGTATTCATTTTTTTAGAGGGAAATGAAACCAATTTTGTGTGTTGTATTCCCTTAGGACTTTTCACCAACTGATATCCTTTTGGAGTAGGATTTAGGGGTTAAACATGGTTCTAAAACTAACCCAGGAGATGTTCTACTCGAATCAGGTCATATAAATTATCTAAATATCAATTATTTAATTACATAAATATACTAAAGAGTTTAATAGAAGGAAATATTTTTCATATGGATACATAGTGATGTAGAAATTGTTATATACTGATGAACGTTTTTTGTTGAAACTAAAAAAAATCAACAAATTATAAGGTTATATAAGGCCTCTATGTATTGTTATATAGTAGGTAGTACACTTATATATGTTTTTTCACTATTTTATTAAATGAGTTTTAATATTATAAATTTATAATATTTTTAAAAAATTTAATTCTATCTTATTTCAAATTAATCTCTATTACATGGGAAAATTTTTTCACTTCATATGAACCATTATTCATTGATAATTTTCTTATTCCATCCTTAAGTTTGAGACAATCAATTAGTGGTCCTGTATTTTTCTGATTATGTGTTATGTTTTTCTTATCCAAGATAGGAATTTTTAATCCAAATGAAGATTTTGAAATTTTCTCCCATGATGAGAATGTGTAAATATGTGATTTTCCATTCCAGGTTAAGTTCATTTTGATATACTCATCCACATAAATGATTTTCATGAGATATATTTATTTGGATGATTGACATGTGATGTATTTTTCTATGCTAACATTTCTTTACATGAAGAATCATGAATGTGTGAGTTTTATTATTGGAGATTTAAATTTTTTATATATCATAGATATAGTTTATTCTTCAAAGAAGTGGATTAAATGATTAATATTGATGTATATGATAAACCTGAGGTTTATTTTTATGGATATATATGTGTTTGATGAAGATCTTTAAAGAACTATTTATATATTTTTTAGAACTAATACTTTTAAAGATAAATCACATTGTTTGTGGTTATGAATTAGGTATTCATAATCACTCTAATACTCCAATGTCTCATATGGTCATATTAATTTTTTTCGATAATGTGGATTTATTTTCTTACAGAGTTGTTATACAAAACTAATATTGTTAGTTAATAGCTTATCTAAATGGACTTTTTTGTAGTTATATATATATAGGTCTTACTATCTTCTTGGATTCACTAAGATGAGGAATGGTCAATCACTGTATATTTTTCTTTGATATTACACCACTAAATCATTAACATTATTTGTTAAAGTGATTGTCTTGATTGTTGTTTTAGATTTACGGCCACATCTAGAAAGAAAAAAAATAATTGTCAAAATGAATCTACAAGATTCACTATTTAAAATGAGTGGATACTTCCTTATTATTATCAAGAACACCTAAGAACAAATTATTCATTAATCATCATGGATAAAAATTAAAAAGGTTAAATCTTGAACTCTTTCTGCATAAAGATGTCTCTCGATTGATGCAACTCTCTCACACCCAATATAAAACTTATTCTTAAATAATAAAACATGAATAATCACCAACTTCACATAATATTCTCCGCTATATTGTAGATGATTACTAACTTCCATTTTTTTCTTCTTACATTGATATTTTCATCAAAAAGAGAGTGAACACATCCCTTGACAACCCAACACTTTCTTCGCTGAGTAATATTGATTAAATTTAAAACCTCTGAACATGAATTAACAAGACTTCTCCATGAATATCACCATATACATCAAAGGAAGAAATTTCCTGTACTAGAGTATCATTAAAATTTTTATTGATGTAATATTAATTCAAAATATGTTTTTTATGATGTTTATTAAAACAATTATTCTATCTTGGATGACTCCATCTTACTCTATTACACTACCAGATTCGTATAACTCTAATCACACAATACACTCACTCTCTATAAACTATTATTTTTACCATAACCCATTATTATTCCTCCAATGATAATTTTAATTTCAATTTAAAATTCTAATAACCAACATACTACAACCTATCCCACTTCAAATTGAGATATTGGATCATTTCAGAACATTTAGTCAAATATGATGTGTTTTAGATAGTTGAAGGATAATTTTTGAGTGGCCTCTAAATAATCCTAAAATTATCACCATAATACCACTGAATAACTATATTTTTACACTAATCATGACATGTATGTGTTCATTATTTCATGAATATGTTCTTCACTATTCAACACATTCCACTATAACATGACCATGTAGTTACCTTTGACCTGATTCAAAAACTAATTTTTTCTGTATGTATTTTCACTTTGAAATGAATAGTTATCAATAAACATTGAAATACATTTAATCAACAATGACACTAAATTTTCATTGCCGCATATATTATTAAATGACGCCGATTCATCACTATGAAATCAAATATTTCCCATTGAAACCCTCTTTCCCACAAAAAAGGTAAGGAAATGTTAAATCATAGCCTATTGGTTATTGTGTGATCATCTTATAACAAATTATTAACACAATGATCATTACAATTAAAAAAATAATAGTATGAATAGACATAAAGTGGGATAATTGGTTTTGAATTACCAAATTATTAAACTCTTGCAATAAAATAACAATGTGATGTTTAATATTAAAGTGTTATTGTTTCTATCTTCTATCAAACATCTCTAAAACTAACTATTCAACTCAAAAACTCTTTCAATGTTTTCCATAATCCCAAATATCCTTTAATTCATATGAATAAAATAAAACCATATGACTTTGAATGTGATTTAAGTTTCAATATATATGTATTTAAAACAAAATAAAATGCCAACATATCACACCACATTCATTTCTCCGTTAATCAAAAATCATTTTTTGATAAATTATACCCTTAAAAAATCTCCAAAATTAATAATATAAATAATCATTTTCATGGACCTAGCTAAACGGTCAATATTTCATATGCAAGATCCAGTCCACAAAATCCCCAAGGAATGTTATTGATTACCATAGGTTGGCTTAATGTTCTAGAGAATCAAATTGAAATCATGTGATAATGGTTTCACACAATAATTTGAGTTTTTTAAATTTGTAAAAAAGGGAATTACATATTCTAATATTAGAGCTCCATGCTAAATAAAATTGATAAAAAATAAGGTAATGTATTAAAAAATTTCAATTAAAATAAACATATTCACTAATCTATCTACTCAACCCTAATATCCCTATAATGTATATATATAAAAAGTCTACACGAATTTGGTTTGGCCCCTAGTAAATATTAATTTTTTAATTTTAAATAAATAAGTAAAATTATATTTCATTCATGTGAAAAATAAAAGCTAAAACAAATTAAATAACATACCCCCCATGACTATATAATTCACCACCAAATACTATTACCTCAATACTCCCAGAGTGGAAATAAAAGTTTAAAAATCTAAAACTAAATGATATTGATAGGGATGACAAAAAGATCTCTACATGCATGCCAAATAATCCACACCACACATAAAGTATATAAATAATAAATATTTTTATGATAGTTTTAAATAAATTAAAAAACATTGACTTTTATTTATTGAAATTTAAAAAAATTTCATACAATATTTTATAAATATTTTCCTTCCCTTTCATTAAATGAAACCAGTCAATGAGAAAATGTTTAAAATAAGATTCCATTTTTCATACCAACTTTTTATTATATAAAAATTTCATTACATGGACCAATACACAAGATCTTTTGACGTAAATTTCTTGTAAATTGTGAACATAATAAATGAAAATAGAAAATATTCTCCCAATCTACATAAAATGATTCTTCATGGTTGCAATCTATGTTACATTTACTATATGTTATTTCCTGCAGACATACATCAATGAAATGGGTGAGCATGATCCCATTAAGGGAATTATATTGGGATATGTTTAGCATGTGATCTTGAGGCATATCAATAAGAACATGAGGTATAACAATATAACATTAAAAACAGAAAAAAGGTGTATCATAATAAAAATAACATGAATCATTACATGGAAATGTGGCTAAAACATTAAAATGAGGCATTCAATAGTATATCACTATGGATCATCACCAAGGTGTCATGAATGAAAATTACTAAGTTTATTCACCAATGTATCTTAAAAAATGTCATATATAGAGACTAAATTATTTAAATAATGAATTGGGATACTATCAAGTTACACCCATCATATGTATTAATTTAATGTGATCCATATTGATCATAATAAATCATTTTTTCAATAACCTGAGGAGAATAAATTACGGGTTTTATATAATTTCATTAAGCATGTAAGTGCATAAAATCATGATCATAACATCATTTTTAACCCATGAAAAGGGAATGTGGATTTAAAGTATGTAAATCATCTAATTAATAAATTATAAAAACATCCATGAGAATACATAGGGATAAAAAAATGTTATGGTTATTCAATTTATAAAATTTCTTATTTAAAAGATAGAAATTGAGAAGTAAATTTGAAAGCATGACTAGTATAAAATGTGGATTTAGAAATTGGTGAAAATAGGGAGAAATGTGATATTAAATTGATAAAAAATTATTTTAAAATTAAGGTATTGAGGAAAATCATAAAAAAATAACATAAAAAACCCTTTAGAATATTTACAAAAAAATAACTACTTGAATAGAATAGAAGATGATGTGAATTCCCTTATCTATATGAGTTTCTCCTAAATCTAGTGGATGGAACATTCTCAACATAACAAATCATTGGGGCAGGGGTATTTTAGAGGGAAAATGAAAAGAAATTAAGGTATAAGGGATCGGGAGTGAAGGGGAATGGTTAAATGGATGGGTATTGTTGGGCCCACCTATTTTGATAATCCAAAATCATGTTTAATTTGTGTGATAATAATATTTCTACTATAGAATAATCATGTGTCATTAATATTTATAATCTCTATCTAGTGATACCAATGTATCTTTAATCTCACCATTCTACTGTTTAAGCTTACAATACAAAATTTATCAAATCAAAGGTTATAGATGCAAAGGTCACTGATGCAGAGGTTACCGATGAAAAGGTCACCGATGAAAAGTTTACAGATGAAAAGGTTACAGATGAAAAGGTTACCGATGCAGATGAAACCAATGCATTGGTTACTGATGCAAAGGTTACCGATGCATAGGTCACCGATGTAAAGGTTACCGATGAAAAGTTTACTGATAAAAAGGTCACTGATGCAAGCTTACCACTGATAGCTACTATTGAGAAGGTCACCGATTAAGGTCACTGATGCAAGGCTATCTCTAAAAGCTACTGCTGAAGGATACCGGTGAAGGTTACATATGCACACTACTGTTGAAGCCTACTATTGTGAAGGCTATAGTTACCAGTCTACCGATGCTTACCCATCCATAGTTTTTCCAATTCTTAAGTTCATTCTAATGGTTATATTTGGTAAATTTAATGCATCTAACATTAATTAATGTTGATTGTAGACATATCAAGAAACCATATCTGGGGATAGCATGAGGTACAAGGATGACCACATATGGTTTACTTATTTATATTGTTAGATCTCAAATATTAAAGAGAAGACTTAGGAAGAAACTATATAAAAAAGATAACAAAAAGTGTGTAGATGAATGCATTAGAAAGAGCGTACTTTCTATATCAAAGAGAACGAGGAATAACCACTTGACACAAACACTGTGAACTCTAGAATCTCAAAAATATCATTTTGGTAGAACAATTTCAAGGCCGCCATCTGTGCTTAATCAAATATCGATAAACACAAGAAGCAAAATACTCAGTTCTTGATACCTATAACATGGAGGTTGGACACTCCGTTTTGAGGAAAACATCCACAGACAGAATCAAACTGAAAATTCTTCATCCCAAGCATTCAAGAGATGAACTGCAAACACATAGATATTTCTAAACTCAATATCATAATATTATCTCTTTTGTATTCCCTCATTTTACATTTCTAAGAAGTGTGTGTGTTTGTCTATTACACACACTATCACTTGAGCTTGAACTGGAGGATACTGAAAATCCTCACATCAAACATCACCTACATTTTTTATCCCACGTATAACTATGTAAGAGACTATGTGTGGTCAGTATTGTTTGTTTTTCCCATGAATAACTATGGTAGAGAGTGTGAACCCTGGAAAGTTTGGGAAAACTGGTGTAAAGACTAATACGAGATGTTTATCATTTTTATCATTTATATAAACTTTTTAGTGGAAGGTGATCACCAAGTGGAGAGGATAATGTCTCAGCTTGAGATTGAACCTCTTGTTTAAATCTATTGTGTAATATATTTTGTAATACACTTTTTTATGTATTTTCCACAATTAATTGATGCTAAAATGTAAAACTGTTTTTCATTGACTTTGATAGTTTGTTTTGGTTAGTGTGTGTAAGTGTTTAATTCAGTAAACTTGTTTCAAAAGTTGATGAAGTGTTTTACACCGATTCAACTGAGAGCTAATAACCCTTTTAGAAACCTATTGATAAAATAAACATTTATATCTCTAATGCCTTAATTGACTGGGCCATTTCAAATTTGGGGGATCTATATCCTAATGTTTTTAATAGAAATTTCACATAGGAACTAAATTCATGCCCCTCTTATGATTCCACTATGACCAATATTTATTAGTAGAGGATCTATTTTTATTACTACTATTTGAACTATTGTGGATGTTGTCAAATTCATTTAAACTGTGATTTTAATTGTATCTTAAAGATCTTAAAATTTTTGTCATATCAAAATTTTCAGTTCATTAAAATTTTAAATAACTATAGATAACAGAGTTGAGGGTGCTGCTACAAATAGAACACCTTTATTTAATGGAAATAACTATGTTCAGTGGAAATTAAAAATGAAAATGTTTCTAGAGAGCACGGGTCCTGAAATCTAGGACACAATTGAAGAACAACATATACTACGTATTTCTGTGAGGGACACATAGTCTCAGTTGACTAACGATACATATAAAAATAACTATAAAGAAATGAATTCATTTTACTATTCTCTAGGTGATGAATAATTCAATAGAATATCTGCCTATAGAAATGCTTATGAAATTTGGGATACATTGGTTGTTTCTCATTAGGGAAAAACTAATGTTAATGAAATGAGATTAAATACTTATAATATTAAATATGATAATTTTAAAATGAAACCTGATAAAATCATATCTGAAATGTATCTCAGGTTCAATGAAATAGTAAATACCATGAGTCTACATGGGAAACTAGTGGGAATAAAGGATCAAATTATGAGATAGCTTCGATTCCAACCTAACAGATAGAGAGGAACTTCTGTTTCTATCCTAGCATCCTGTGACATATGCATGATACTAGTTAAGGAACTAATGTAAATACTTATGATGTATGAAGAAGAGGTTAATGTAAATCAATAAGGAGATAAATAACCAAGAATGAAATCTGTAGCATTCACAACTGATAACTCAAAGAGAAAAGACAAAGAAAAAGTTCAAGCTCCTATAGACACATCCACCAGTGAAGACTCTGACTATGACAGTGATGATGAAAAGGATCATCTTGCCAAAACATTAAAAAAAATCTACAGTAAGAAGAAGTTATTTAGAATTTAAAACTATAAAGGAAGGCATGATATTAAATGATAGTGGAAAAAGGACATAAAATGGAATGACAACACAAATGAGATAGTTTGCTATGAGTGTAAACAAATGGGACATGTGAAGGCTGATTTCCCCAAGATGAAATTTAAGAAGAAATACGAAGATAAGGGAAATTGATATAAAAATTCTATGAAATCTACTTGGAGTTCTTTAAAAGATATCTCCAGTGGATCTAACACTTTTGATATTGAAAAAAACAAACATGCAAACATGTGCCTCATGACATAAACATCTGAGGTAACACCCAATTCTCATATACATAATGATTACTATTCTGGGAATGAAAGTGAATAAAATAATGATGAGAATATGACTAAGGATTAACTATTTGAATATTGTGGAATTATTGAGGATAACTTTAATAAACTCAAGGGTAAATATAAATTATTGAAAAAAAACAACATGATTTAAATGCTACTTATAAGTATGATATGGATATTGATAGGGAAAAATGTGCTCACCAATTAAAATAAAATACCAAACTTAAATTGTCAAATGAGCAATTAAAAAGAGATATTGAGATATTTTCTATAGTAAGATATACCTTGACGCTGTTTCTAGTGAAATAGATTTCTCTAAAATATACAACTAGTCAAGGATATCAACCAGGACAGAGAATGATTATTAAAAATAAATTTGTTCCAAAATCTGGACTCTTCACTACTAGTTTGAGCTCTGGACCATATTTTGAAAAAAATATCTAAAGGACCTAAAAAAATGTTCATGTCTCAAAACCTATCTTTTGATTATAGGAAACCTATGAGACAAGGATGGGTTCCCAAAGATTTACATTCTAACTTCTCTAGACCTAAGAAAATCTGGGTACCAATGTTATCCAACACTTAAACTTTTTTACAGGAATTTTTTTTAAAGAGTTCCTATATAACTCTATGTTACCTGAACAATGGATGTTCAAGACATATGACAGAAGACTATTCATGCTTCAAGATCCCAATTAAATTTTTTGGAGGACATGTCACATTCGGTGATAATTCTAAAGGGAAGATTGTCGGATTAGGCCATATTGGTAACCCTAATATTGTATTAATTTCAAAAGTACTTCTTATTGATGGGTTAAAGTACAATTTACTAAGTATCTCCTAGTTATGTGATGATGGTTTTCATGTTATGTTTGAAAATGACGCATGAAATGTTTTTAATTCTAAAAATTATTTAATATTCAATTCTCTTAGAAATGAAAATGTACATACTGTTGATTTAAATTATTTAGATAAGAAAAATGTTCCTTGTTTAAATTATTTTCATATGGAATCCTGGTTATGGAATATAAGATTAGGACACTGGAATGTGCACTCATTTAAGAAACTAACTAGGAATGGTTTAGTTAGAGACTTACCTAAACTGGAATTCCCACATAACAAAGTTTGTAATCCTTGTCAAAAGGGAAAACAACACAAAGTCTCTTTCAGACCCAAGAACGAAGTTTCTACTTCTCAATTTCTTGAGTTGGTTCACATGGATTTGTTTATAACATCTATAGTTTCAAGTTTAAATGGGAATAACTATGTTTCTATTCTTAGAGATGATTTTTATAGATAAACTTGGGTATAATTTCTAGCTCAAAAAAGTGAATCATGTTCTTACATCATTAAATATTCCATGTTTGTAGAAAATATTAGTGGACTTTGAATTAATACCTTGAGAAGTGATCATGGTCGTGAGTATGGAAATTAGGAATTTGAATCTGTTTTCTCACAAAATGGCTATAATCACAATTTCTATGTTCCTATACCACCTCAACAAAATGGAGTTATAGAAAGAAGAAATATGACACTTCAAGAGATTTCCCAAACTATAGTAAATGAGTATAATATTCCTATCTATTTTTGTGATGATGCTATTAATATAGCATGTTACATTATCAATAGAGTCTTAATTAGACTTGTTCTTAAGAAGACCCCTTATGAGCTCTGGATTATAATAGGAATCCTATGGTTAATTACTTTAGAGTTTTTGGTTGAAAATCCTTTATCCTTAACACTATGGATAATCTTGAAAAATTTTCTTCTAAGAGTGATGAAGGAATTTTCCTAGGTTACAAAATCTCTAGTAAAGCTTATAGAGTATTCAATAAGAGAATAAAATGTGTGGAAGAATTAGTTTATGTCAAATTTAATGATACATATCCAAATGAACCCCAAACCTCTATTCAACATCTTGAGGAAGATATGTCAATTCCAGAACTTAATGATAAATACAATGAACCCTTAGTTAAAACAACTAGTTATTCAAATTTTACAGAATCTATGCATGTTGAATCTGAACCTATAGAAAACCATGAGGAGTCTAGTTAATCTCTCCCTATAGGTATTAGAACTCTCAAGAATCATCCTTTAGATGATGTAGTAGGTGATCTAAATAGAGGAACATAAACTAGATATTCTTTGAGAAACCATGTTGAACATCAAGATTTTCTTTCACATCTTGATCCTAAAAATATTGATGATGCAATCAATGAAGAATTTTTTGTGATAACAATGCAAGAATAATTAAATAAGTTTGAAATAAAAAATGTCAAGGAAATAGCAGAAAGACCTAAAGACACATTGACTATAGGCACTAAATGGGTGTTTAGAAATAAAGTTGATGAATCTGGAAACATAGTTAGAAACAAAGCTAGACTAGTTGAACAAGGATATAGTTATGAAGAAGGAATAGACTATGAGGAAACCTCCTCACCCGTATCTATAATAGAAGCTATTAGGATACTAATTTCCTATAAAAGTCATATAAATTTCAAACTTTATCAAATGGTTGTCAAAAGTGAATTTCTAAATGGTTATATAATTGAAGAAGTATTTGTTGATCAACCCCCTAGTTTAACAAATCCTCATTTCAAATCATCTTTTTAAACTTTCTAAAGATCTATATGGTCTAAAATAAGCTTCAAGAGCTTGGTATGACAAACTTAGATCTTTTCTATGTTCAAAAGGTTTTACTAAAGTAATAGCAGATACGACTCTTTTTATTAAAATGATTTCTACAGATGTTTTAATAGTAAAAATTTACATAGATGAAATTATTTTTGGATCCTATAAAAATTTTATATGTACTGATTTTTCAAAAATGATGCAAGATGAATTTGAAATGAGTTTAATTGGGGAACTTAAATTTTTCCTTGGATTTCAAAATTTTCAAAATAAAAATGTTAATTTTTTAAATCAGAGTAAATATGCTAATGATATTTTGAAATGTTTTGGTTTGGACAGTAATAATTGTAGTGATACACCTATGAGTACCACCTGTAAATTGGATGTTGATGAAACTGGTAAATCAGTGGATCAAACCAATTATAGAGGTATGATTGGGAGTCTACTCTATCTTACTGATAGTAGACCTGATATTATGTTCAGTGTATACATGTGTGATCATTTTCATTCCAATCCCAAAGAGTGTCGTTTAACTGATGTTAAAATAATTTTTAAATATCTCAAGTATATTATGAACATAGTACAATTTTATACAAGAGGACAATCATTTGATATAATAAGTTATTCAGATGCTGACTTTGCTGGTAGCAATTTAGATAGAAAGAGAACCTCCGAAACATGTTACATATTGGGCAAGTCACTAGTATCATGGTATAGTATGAATCAAAATTCTATTTCATTATTGACTTCCAAAGATGAATTTATAGGTGATGGTAGTTGTTGTGCTTGAATTTTGTGGATGAATCACACTTTACATGACTATGGATACCAATTCAAACATTTCTCTATAATGTGTGATAATACAAGTGCTATTAACATCTCTAAAAATCTAGTATCTCATGCTAGGACAAAGCACCTTGATGTGAGACATCACTTATTGAGAGATCATTGTTAAAGAGTTGATATCATTATTGATTTCATTGGAACTAAACATCAATTGGATGATATATTTACAAAGCCTTTGAGTTTTGAGAGGTTAAATTACATCAAACATGAGTTGGGTATGATAAAATTTTAAGTTAGAAACCTCACCAATAGACCTCAATATTAGAACCTCATCGATAGAACTCACTATTAGGAACCTCACCGATAGGCCTCACAATTAGAATCTCGCTGATAGACCTCACCATTTGGAACCTCACCGATAGACCTCAGAATTAGGATCATTACTGATAGAACTAACTACTAGGAACCCCATAGATAGACCTCACCATTATGAACCTCACCAATAGACCTCTATGTAAAGAACCTCACCGATAGACCTCACCGTTGTGACCATACCAATAGTTGATGTTTTCGGAACATAGCTTTTTCTCTTCCAGAATCTGAAATGTTATCTGTTTTACTTATTTTGTTTACTTGATTTGTTTTCAGATCCCTAAATGATAAAAATAAAGAACAAACCACAATTATATCCACATATACTCTCTCCTAAACCTCTTTTTACCAAACCCTAGAACCACTCCTTCTGGTGATACCCTCAAACAACTCTAGATTGAAATGGAAAGGTTGAAGGGACATTTGGTCAGGGATGAGGGAGATGATCAAAATCCAAAAAGACCACGAGGTGAGTCCTGTAGTGGAGGCCAGGCAGTGGAAAAGCTAACAAACCCTCATTTGTCGAAGAGGGAAATCATGGTAGAGAAGGAACTAAGCTCAGAATGGATAATGCCAAGTAGGTCTTTAGTGATGAAGGAACTTGAAGCCCAAGGTTGGGTCAAATTTTGTGCAAACAACAATGGACCCTATTATATGAAGCTAGTGAATGAGTTTTATGAATTTCTATGATTCGAGTAGTCTGAGGATGAGAATAGAATGTATTCAATGGTAAATTGAGTAAGTTTAAGATTCTCCTCTCTAAAATGGGTTGAGTTTTTGAGGGTACAACATGAAGTGGTTTTTCAATTACTACTCAGGAGTGGTGCCTCCCACTACTAATTTTTTCTGTTGCGAAGAAGCTCTAGATGAACTGACAGGTAATGGGACCCTAGAAAAGTAATTCCTGCCGAAATGGAAGGAGAAGATAGGTTTCTATTTAAATTTTTTCAGCATGTTTTGAGTCCCAGGAGAGAGGAATTTTCTACCTTGAAGTATCATGATGTATTTCTTTTATATCTGTTGAAGCATGGGTAGAAGGTAAATTTTTATAGATTGATAATGATTCAATTAGAGGATATGACAAAGCCCATATCCAAGTCCAATGAATTGGTTAATGCCAGATTGATATCCTTACTGTTTAATGTAAAAGTATTTCCTCGAAATAAGTAGGAAATAGTGGTTGTGAGAGATAATTTTGGAATCACCAAGATAATTTTCATGTTTATGAGGATCATCTGGAACCCTTGGTAAAGAATAAGGGTAAATAATGAGGCTAATATATATGAGGAATTCAATATTGTTAGTCACTCTAATAGGCCTAAGGATAAGAGATACCCTGGTGTGAAGACAAATAATGGGGAGCCTACATACTCTGATGATGAAGAAGAGGCTATTGTTATGAAAGTCAAAGAGGTTTCTCCTATAGATGACATGAGTGATAGTGACCTTTCTCAGGCCAATATTATATCTTTTGGTGATCCTCACCATCCGAAAATACTCCCAAGAAGAGAGACTTTCCTAAGGGATAGTGATGACGAGGAATCCAGAGAAGAAAAAGGAGATCAACATCTCTTAAGAGAATTATAGAAACCTCATAGGAGGAAGATGACACTGAATCTAGTCATGATGACTTTGAGATAATTGATGGATAATGTGAAGAGGAATGTATAAGTCTCATTCCTCTGATAAGACATACAGAAATGGTAGAAAGTGTGAATGGAGAGGTTTCTGATTTTATTGAAGCTAGAATTAGAATGTCAGTAGTTGAAGATTTTGTATAGGAAGTGGTAGTGGACTCTCCTATTGATACTGTTGATCAAAGAGGTATAGTTGTGATGGATGTTGTTGTTCCTGAAAATACTCCATGTTAGGGGGAGGAACCTGTTGTTATAGGATCAGTGTTGGTCACTCATGGGATAGATGATTGGTTAGAAGACCATGTATTTATGGTTTTAGGATTATATTATCTGTGATTCTGATGCTGAACAACCTATTATAAGTCCTCTAATTCCTTCAATTACAGATACTATTATTGTGCAGCAAGTAGTAATTTTAACTTGAGACTATGTGAAGAAGGATGATTTGAAATCATTGAAGTCAGATTTGAAAAGTCATTTGAATGAGAAATATGTTGAGATAGAGAGAATTTTTGACCTAAATCAAGAAGTTGTAGCATATGCCTTAGAGAGAGTTATTTCTACCACTCACTCAAATCTTCTACAAGAAGTGAAGAATTGTCTGAATCAGATTAAAACTATAGTAGAATCTATGGAATTAATGAATCATTATATTTCCTGATTAAATTCCTATATGTCTTCAAGGGTGAAAGTGGACAGAGATCTTAGATATGTTAAGAGTGTGGTTCAGCAGATGGTCACTGTGTTTGAGGACATCAAGAAGTCTATGGAGACACATGTGAGTGGCTAGGATGATGATGTGAAAAGACTGGTAAGTGGGCTGACAAAATCTTTTAATCAGACAATGGATTTCAATTTGGAAACATTATGTGCATATGAATCCTCTTCAGTCTCTCCTCCGGTTGATCTAGATACCTTTATATGAGTTGTTAGTAAAGAAGTCGATAAGTTCTTTAGTGCAAGTACCTCAGACCCTCAGTCTATGACTCAGGTCATTTCCACTACAATGGAAATTCATAAGCTTGTGGGATATTATCTAAGGGAAACTTCTCAAGATTAGAAGTCCATCAAGGAGGAATTTGATTTATATTATAAAAGAGTGTACACCAAGCATCAGAAGTATGGTCACTTTAAGCTAATGTTATAGAACTTGAGGATCCCACTTGTCACTCAGGTGTTTAGGGATCATGTTAGCAGACTTAGAGAGCTTACTCCTACCTTAGAGAGATTCATGGTGAATTAGGATGATTTTATCTCAACCATGGAAAGAGGAGGAGTTATTATTATGGAGTTTAGAAATATTCTTTTATTTCCTTTCCTCCATGTGGACTTCACTCCCAACATTGTTCCTTCGACATTGCCTTCTTCCTCAAGTGCTTCAGGATCTACCAGTGCTTCACCAATGGTGACTCTTGCACAGCCCATCAGAAGCTTGACCCCTATGAGTCCTTAGAGATCTACTCACTATAGGTCTACAGATGCCTCTGTAAAATCTACTCCTACCCTGCTGACTGCCACACCTAGGCCTATCCCTCTATCCTCAGAACCATCCCCCTCAGCTTCAAAAGACAAAGCTCCCATGGACATTTCTAAAGTGGATTAAACGTGGGATGTATTATTTTATATGGATATTTTGTATACATTTTGTATATTTTATTATTGATTCATTAATAATAAAATCATATTTTGTCCCATTTTTTCTTCAATTCTTTTTGTTAATCACAAATGGGGAGAAGTTTTCAATTCCCCCAAGTTTCCCAAAGGGGGAGAAGTTTTTAAGTTGCCTGGATTTTATTCATATATACACTATTTATATTTTCCACAATAACCATGGTTTAGTTTTAATTATACAAACCTCTAAAGATATTAGAAAATGTGTTAAACCCTAATTGAAAAAATACTGACATAATTTTTGATTATCAAAAAGGGGGAGATTGTTAGACTCACCTGTTTTGATAATCCCAAATCATATTTCATTTATGTGATAATCATAATTCTACTATATAATAATCACGTTTCATTAATATTAATAATCTATATCTAGTAATACCGATGTATCTTTAATCTCACTACTCTACTGTTTGATCTTATAGTAAAAAATTTATCAACGAAAAGGTTACCGATGCAATGGTCACCGATGCAATGGTTATCAATGCAAAGGTCACCGATGAAAAGGTCACCGATGCAAAGGTGACCGATGCAAAGGTTACCGATGTAGAGGTCATCGATGCGAAGGTTATAGATTCAAAGGTTACTGATGAAAATGTCACTAATGCAAAGGTCACCGATGCAAATGTTACTGATACAAAGGTCACTGATGCAAGGTTACCGCTGAAAGAAACCATTGAGAAAGTCACCGATGAAGGTCGCCGATGCATGGACACAGCTTAAAGCTACCGTTGAAGGCTACCAATCAAGGCTACTGATGAACACTACAATTGGAGCCTATTATTGTGGAGGCTACCATTACCAGTCTAATGATACTTACCATTCCATACTTTTACAAATTCTTATATTCATTATTACGGTCATATTTGGTAAATTTAATGAGTCTGACATTAATTAATGTTGATTGTAGAAATACCAAGAAACCGTATCTGGGGATAGTATGAGGTACGAGGAGGACAACACGTGGTTTACTTATTCCTATTGTCGGATCTCAAATATAAAAGAGAAGACCAAGGAAAAAACCTTATTGAAAAGATAAAAAATATAGTGTAGAGGAATGAATGAGAAAGTGCTTACTCACTAGATCAATGAGAACAAGGAAGAACCACCCGATGCTTACAATGGGAACTCAAGATTCTCAAAAAGATCATTTCGATAGAACAATTTCAAGGATGCCTTATGTGATTCATCAAACCTTGATCAATACAAGAAGTATAATACTAAGTTATTTAAAGATAGAACCAGGAGTTTCGACACTCTGTTTTGAGGAAAACTTCCACAAATTGACTCAAACTGATAATTCTTCATCCCAAGGAGTCAAGAGCTTAACTGCAAACATATACAGCTTTCTAAACTCAATCTCATAATATTAGCTCTATTGTTTTCCTTCGTTTTACATTTCTGAGATGTGTTTGTGTTTGTCTGTTACACACACTGTCTCCTATTCTTGAACTAGAGGATACTACAAATACTCACATCAAACTTTACCTACATTTAGTTTCCCACGTATAACGGTGGATGGGATCATGTGTGGTATTTATTGTTTGTTTTTTGTCACAAAGAACTATGGTAGAGAGTGTGAACCATGGAATGTTTGTGAAAATGGTTGTAAAGACCGATACAGGTTTTGTATCAAGTTTATAATTTATATAAAATGATTAGTGGTAGGTTATCACCAAGTAGAGAGGATTAAGTCTCAGCTTGAGACGGAACATCTTGTTTAACTCTACTGTGTACTATAATTTTTCATACTATGTTTTATCTATTTTCTACAGCTCATTGATGCTATAACATAAAACTGTTTTGCATTGACTTTGATAGTTAGTTATGGTTAGTGTGTGTATGAGTTTAATTCAGTAAAATTGTTTCAAAAGTTGAAGAAGTGTTTTACACAGATTCAACTGAGGACTAATCCTTGTTTGAGAAACCTGTTGACCAACTAAAAATTTATATAACTACTGGTTTAATTAATTGGGCCATTTAAATTTTGGGGGGTCTTTATCATAATGTTTTTAAAATAAATTTTAAGAAGGTACTCAATTCACCCATATCTTGAGATTCCACTCCGACCAACAAGTATTTATAGAAAAAGTGGATGAATTGTTTAATAATGTCTAAATATAGGTCTTAGAAATCCGAGTTGTGGAAATTGAAAAACTATTGGCTTACCCATGGGTTTTTCTCATTTTTTGGGAACATAAGTTACATTTTATGATATTTTAATTTTTTAAAGACAAAACCATTTTTTAATACTTCAGTGTATAAGGAAAATTATATTTTACAAAAATATAATGTTTTAATTTTTTTTTCATTCTCAACTTTGGAAAGTCAATTAAGGTTTGGTAATGAATTAAAAGTTATTAAAATTAATAATATTAATAAAATAACATATTTTTTGTCCTATACTATGTCTAATTAATTATTAAATCATTATGAAAAAAGTTAGAAAACATACCAAATACCCAACAGAGTATTATTATTATTCGATGAAAAATAAATTATTTTATAAAATTATTAAACATTCACCCTACCTTAGTTAGACATTATGGTTTTAAATATATTATTTTTTAAAAATAAATCTCTAAATATGATAATTTTTACTTTTAAATATAAAAATCCTTATTTATGAAAAAAAAATAGTTTGTATGGCGCAATCAAATTTTTGTCACATATAAAAATTTCTTAGAACATTATAAAATTATTTTAAAATTTATATATAAATATTAATATTTTTAAAAAATATATTTTATTAAAAAAATATTATCTTTATTTGCACTGTTTTCATAAAAGGGTAAACATTTTCTGAAAATTCAATTATGCTATGTTTTCACCGACCATTCAATTTATCAAATTTTTAATACTTAAAAATATATTTGATTAATCCAAATTAATCTCAAAATAGGATTTATGGAATATATATTTTATTTAAACAAATTAAATTACATTTTATGTAACTAAGGATTGGAAATGTAACCCCTTATTATACCTAAATACACCCTAAGGTTATGGTGTGTGGTGGTGGTAGTTTCCTATGGTGGATCAATTTTATCAGACTAAATGATAATATCCAAAAACTCAAAATTCGATCATAAGAGATTTCATTAATTCCTCACTTATTGAAGCTCATCATGGGCTTGATCAAGGTCAGACCCTAAAAAGACTACCTCCCTCCCAAGTTCTGAAAAATGGGCTTCAAATGACATGACTCTACTGGTTGTGGCCATCAATTTTTCTTTATTCCTCAATAATCGTTTGTAATTAATACTTATAAATAATAATTATATTGCTAAAATTATTAACAATTGGTATAGTTACCAATGTTCAAATAGAAAAATGATCATATTTGACCAATAGACCTATTACTATTCAAATGGTCACATTTCTCCCTATAAATATTTCTTTATTATTTCACTCAATATTCACTCTGATTCATCCTAAGGTAATATTTTAATTTCTTCATATGATTATTAGTTTATTAATATTTTTTTCATTTTTATAGTGTTTTATATGGGGTATATGATGCTATCAGATTGGGGGGATCCATATTTTTCCATTTAGCTTTTCTATTAAATATGTTTTTTCCAATTATAATGTTTGGAATTTTATTTGGTTTTGTAGTAGAAAAATTTAATAATATTTACTAATGAGAAAAGGTTTTTTTGGATCCTCTTTATTTTTTTGTGTATAATATTATATAATATAACACACATTTTCTCAAAAAACAAATTTCATTAAAAAAATCCTTATTCGTTACATTCTTCTCCCTATAGAAATTTCATCCTCAAAATTTATACTCATACTATCAGTTGAGAATAAGAGTGGGTAATTATATTTCATTACTTCCTCTTGTTCCAATGTCACCTCATCCTACTTGTGATTCCACCAATTAACATTGAATAAATGTGTTATCACATTTCCTAGAACTTTTTCACTTCAGTATAAGATCTCAAATGGTTTCTCCTCATAAGAGAGGTCATGTTGAAGTTGTACCACCTTTGGATTCTGTATATGTGAGGGATTGGGTATTTACTTCTGCATTAAAGATATGTGAAATACATCATGAACATGAGCCAAATTTAAGGTAATATCTAAATCGATAATCCACTTCTCCTATGTAATCAAGGATTTCAAAGAGGCCAATGTATATAGGGATAATCATCCCTTTGTTTCCAAACCGCATGACTCTCTTTCATGGTGATATATAAAAGAAAAATTCCTATCCAAAGTCAAACTAAAAGTCCCATTCAATGGTTTTCATCAATTATCATCTAATGACTATGAGAATTTTTTTATTTTGTTGGATGGAATGATCCTTTTCTATCATCTCTTGCAAATGATCGAGCCCAAGTAGATTTCTATCACTAACTTCATCAAATAAAGTATGAGTTATACATTGATTCACATATAGATCATTATAGGTTTCCATTTGAAAACTCAATTGGAAGCTATTATTATATGAGAACTCAAATAATGGGATGTGTTGATCCCATCCACCATCCAATTCCATTGATGATGTTCTAAGCATGTACCCAAGTGTCTAAATAGTCCTTTTTGAATGAAAATTATTTTTGTGGAGATAGGGAATACTAAATTTCAATTCAGTATTCCGAACTTGATGAAGAATACTATAGAATATTTATGTGAACCTTGGATCATAATCATAAATTATGGAATGTGGCACCACATGTATCCTCAAAACTTCCTTCAAATATAGCTTATCAAGTTGGGGAAGTGAAAAATCATCATGAATATTGTTGAAATGGATAATCATGGTGATTTTATCCATTATAACCCATATCATATTGTTTCCTTTGATTTTTATTCAAATACTAGTGATGAAGTCTATAGTGATATTTTCCCACTTCCATGTTGGAATGGTTTGTGGTTGCAATACCGATTTAAGAAGTTTTTCCACCACCTTCACATCTTACCCACCATCCACCTTGTAGGGTAGATATAAATCACCCTTCTTAAATTACCCCATAAATAATGACCACAAAGGTCATTATAAATTTTATTACTTCCAGGATGTATAGATAATGTAGAATTATGATCTTTATCAATCATTTCATTATTTATCTCTACGATAGATGGGGGGCATAGCCTTGGATGAAATTTTAGTACATCTTCTTGATCAATATTGAAATTGAGAAACATTCCATTATTCACAACATCTATATTATTTTTTATCAAAGGACTTTATATTTGATATCTTATGAGCTTCTCTAATAATTATTTTTGAGAAATAATTTGGGATAGGATTTATGATCTTTCATACAATATTATTCCCATGTCCAACATTACTAGGTTCATGATCAATGGATATCCTTGAATCCTCATCATTTCTCATACGATGAGGTCCTTCTTATTAAATTTTATAATAATTTTTATACTCATCCAAGGTGATATTATATTGAATAGTCATAGCCTTTATGAAGCTCCAACCATATACTTTTCCTTATCTTCAATTCATTTTGCATGAATATATACATAAAACATTGGTGGTATGTGTATATTTTTCATTTTTCCCGATAAAGATATTACCTCCATATATTTAGATAAAAATGACTCTAGCTTACTCCAGGTCAAGTGTTGGATAATTCTACACATGATTATTTAGTTTTCGAGATACAAATGTGATCACCCAATAATTTTTCATGAGTATTCACCCAATAGCTTTGAGTGATTCATCACTATAAATACAAAATCCTTCTCCTATAGAGGGTTGAGTTAACATTGGTTCAATAAAAAATCTCTTCTTCAGTTCTAGGATACTTTTTTTTATAGTCCATAGAAAAGAAATACTTAGTCCCTTCTTGAGATAACGTGGTAAGGGGATTATAAATTCATGAATTTTCTTTAAAAACCTCATATAATACCATACTAACCAAATAAACTATGAATATAAGTTTTCATTTGTGTAGGAGGAGGCTACTCCTCTCTAACTTTTTTCTTGGAAGGGTCATCTGAGATTCCTTCAATGGTTACAATGTTCCCAAATAATGATACTTATTGTCTCTATAATTTACATTTTCTAAATTTTCCAAATATTTTTTACTCCTAAAGAGTTTTCAATAAAAATATTAAATGATCATCACAATTCTCACAAATTTTGGAGTATATAACAATATAAAAAATAAAAAATACAACAAATTTATCAAGGTAATCCTTAAATACTTCATTCATCAACTCCATAAATAAAACAGGAGTATTAGTTAAGATCAAGGGAAAAATAAAAAAACTTATAATACCCGTATTTATTCATAATAGAGTCTTTGAAATATGTTCTTTATCCACCCGCAATTGATGATACCCTGACCATAGGTCAATCTTAGAGAAACATTGATCCCCATGAAGCTTTTAAAATAATTCATAATTCTTTTGGAGAGGGTACTTGTTATTCACTATGATCACATTATGTTATCTATAATCAATTAACAGTTGCATTTATTCGTACTTCATCTTTACAAATATAATAGGTTCTCCCTAGGGAGACACACTCGGTTGGATCAATCCATTCTAAAAAATATCTTCCTGTTTTTTATTTTATTCTTCTAACTCCACATTTTTTATTCTATACGGGGTCTTTGATATTGACTTGGGTATATGTATGAGTTAAATAGATAACTCTAACTCTTTTTCTGGAGGATTTCTATGTAACTCTTCTAGAAATACGTCAATGTAAAAAGGAATTATGGGGAAATTTTTTATCTTTTTACATTAATATACTTCTACTTCTTCACCAATCATCTCCAAAAATTTTGCCATGGGGGGTTCTTCAAGAAAAATAACAGGTTGGGATATCTCTCCATTGAAAATAATTATAGGTTTTTCATTTAAGACAACTGACTTTTTCATTCTCCAACAGTTGATCTTAGCATTATAATTTGAGAGCTAGTCCATACCTAGTATAGTTAAAAATTCCACCATGGGAATGAATACTAAATTATTGATGAGATTGTTCTAAAAAATTTTAATACATGAGTTTATATAAACTATTTATTCTAGTATAATCCCTCTAGGATTCTTGAGTGATAACTATAGTTCTAGTAGATTAGGTATTGATTCTATATTCTTTTCAAACCATGATTAAATAAAGGAATTCATTAAACCAGAATAAAAAAAATTACATAACATTTTCGATTGCACAATGAGTGTACCTACCACCACATAATTTAGATCTTCTCCTCTAGACATCATAATAGAAAATTACCAACCATGCTCCCATGTAAAATTCATAGGTTGATTATAGTTTCCCTCCATTAGTTTCGGATTTGATGATTATTTAGAAAAGTCCCCAAGGTGTCCACATTTTAAGAATTGAATTTAAGCTCCACATGAACCATCTTACCTTTTTTTTAAATGTTTAGAAGTTGAGGCTTCACCTCACCTCAACAGTTCCAAGCTATATGCCTATCAATTTGGAACTTATAGAACTTTCCAGTAAGATAATGGGATTCCTAATGAGGTATTAATCATTGGTTTTGATTTAAATGAATTTTTATTACCTAATGTGAGTTCTCATTTAGTCAATGGGTGTATTGGGGCTGTCTGTGGATTGTTTGGAGACATGAGACCCACTTTTTGGAAAAATAATAAATCTCACATGGTTAGTAGAAATAGTGCAGATCAGGCCACAGTGTTTGTTTAACCATACAAGGGCCTAGACAGTGGGCTTCATGAGCCTGTAGGGTTTCAGGAAATTGTATGGACAAGGGATCATGACCATTCTGGGGACACTGTAACTTTTCACAAATCAAGAGACATAGTTTTTCATGGTTTGGAAAATCATTCTCATGTACCAATGTAGGTTCCCCTTGAGATAATTAATGGTACATAATTGTGGCACAATTTGGATAATCGTGTGGCTAAACCATGAGACCTAGTTAAAAGGCTGAAAATGACTATTTACCACTTAAAATGTTATTGAACATATTCCCATTCTATTTTTCTATAATAAGAAAGTATCTTAGACCAAATAACTCCCATTTTATGATCAATGGTTAGATTTTGATCTTTTCCCCCCTATGAGATTAGAACTGAGAATCGTCAGTCTCGTTATATATACACCAAGGAATTAATCATTCATAATGTTCCATTTTTCATTTGAATTCATATAAAAAAACTTAATTATGTGAAAGAATGTATTATTTATTTTTGGGAGTTTTATCCATTATTATTTTTCTGTAGCTATAGCAAATTAATGGTTGATACTGGATTATTTCCCTACCATGAAACTATGGTAGGCAGTCTATACCATTCTTTGTGTATGATGTTTTATAATCATAGTTTATATTGTTCGATGCTCCAGAATTTTCAGACAATGTCCTTTAATTAAATAAATTCTTGAATCAAATAAATTGTAACCTATTAGACATTACCACTAGTTTCTTTGAGTTAATTGGTGGTTGATAGCCCCAACCTAGGACACCTATTAGATGTTCCCTTTCCATTTTTTATACCACCTATTGGATGAGAGTAAGATTTACTATTTATAGGATGCCTCTTTATAATTAATTATAATTTAATTGAGGTATTAAAATTAGGTTTTATTCCATATCTATGTGATACCATGACGATTAAATGATTAATCTATTTGAATGGGAATTGTTGTGTGAGTTTGATGAACTCATGGATTGTTATCTCTTATGAAATGATAAATGTATTGAGATTATGAATTTACATTGATTGGATACATTGAATGTTATAACATGGATCCTAATTCCATTAGATTCCATCGACATTTATCAAGTTAATTTTTTTATGGTAGTGTGCACATTGGGATTGTTTCATACATGGGTCTTGATTCTATAGGGTTACCTAGGCCTTACCACCCCTTGGATCTATCTTGTTTGGGATCACATTGGACATGGCCTATAGAAATTATACTTGGAACCCACCCACTTCTTTACCAAGTCTCCAAGGAGATGCTTCTGGGACTCAACAAGGATGCCTTGGTCACTATACCTTGGATCTGTCCCTTAATGGTCTAACAATTTTGATTACATGGTATGGCTATTGTGGATGATTATATTATACAAAGTGTCTGTGATGGACATTATACACTTGGTTGTATGGTTTGGTTGAGGTGGATATTTTTCATGTTTAACAACATCCCTAATATTGGTAGCTGACTCCAGTTGGTAGACTGGATTCTATCACTTTTTTATTTCTATTTTATCACTACCCATGATATAAAAGCCTGACAATTGTTTTCCAGGAGCCATGTCTGGTTGGACAGTTTCACTTTATATGTTTCACATATGCCTTGGTCAATTATATTTAGTTTTTTTATACATGTGATAGACATTTCACATTTAATATATTGTATTGCATAGCATATATTTTTTATAGACACCATTGGTGGTGGCTTACTGAGTGTTATCTCACACCCTTTTCAGGTCACTGTTTGGTACTCAAACATACTACATGGATGTAGGTAGGGAGTGGGGAAAGTTCCCACTATACAATGCTTAATATAATTTTTACATATGAGTAATAGAGAAAAGGACTTTGATAGGCTCGTGATTCTAACTAGGATAGTCCTTTTTGGTCTTTTTGGTATTTTGATACATGTATTGTACTGGATTCTTATATACCTATTTTTAATATTTTTAGATACATGACATCACACATCATTTTGTACATGAGGTTACTTTTTTAAATGTTTTTATATACCTATCTTGGATATTTATATTCGGACTGGTCGATTTACTAATTTTTCTGTTGATAGATATGTTTATTACCACTATGATACACTCTAACATGAGCGAATAGTCTCTCTAAAGACACACCATAGGCCCTACATTCGTACCTAAAACATATAGAATTCAAGGAGGTGCACTTGAGGCCATGTTACCCACTAGATCACGAAAACATTTAGTGGAATACATGTAAGGACATTTTAAAGTGGTATCATAGAAGTTATTTTTCTAGATTTACTATTTTGAGACAATTAATAAGGGGTTAGGGAGGAATCAGAATTTGGTAATGAGCTATTCCTAGGAGTAGCTTACCCATGTATGGGAAAATATCCAAACATCCTAATATAAATATTGTTCTTTTTTGGATTTTTCATCACAAATTTGATTTGATTCTACCATTGGGTGAGTTACTTGTGGTTCTATTTCTATTGTAATTCTAGATTTTTCTATTTTCCATTGAGATGAGGGTATGCATCTCAAAAATCATTATAGGCCCCAATCAGAATTCACATGTCATGAATTATTCAATGCCATATAGGATGAATTTTTTACTGCATGACTTGGTGATATGTTCCATGTTTGATATATATTGTTGTTGTGGTAACAGATATTTCAAGGTAATTGTGTAACCGAGTGCATACATAGAGTTCTTGTCATATAAAAAATAGCGTTTTCATGATTAGGCAATAAAAAACAACATGAGAAATCTACTTCGGTAAATTAAGTCGTTGGAAACTGGTCACAACTATTGTAAACCTTTATGATGTGGATTATCTAGACTTCATATTTTAGTTCCTGAGGTGTATGGGTACTAATGAATTAGAAGTGGTGTCCCATTTGGTTCAACCATTTAATTGTATATTTGAAATAAATATGACTTCGTATAAAAATTGAAATTTTAACATAGGGAACATGGCCTAGACCCCACTTTTTAGTGGGATATAGGCATTGTATCAAGTGATGTTTGTGACTGTCTCTTTTTACATAGTCCTAGATTTATGAGTAGCCAAAGGGGAACAACCTAGTTATAAGTAGATTTTGACATGTCCTATACTTTTAGCCATTGATTTTTCTATCATTATTCTATGAGGAATGTGTTTGGAATTGTAGATACATAACACTAGGGAGACAGACATTTTTATGCTAGGAGGGTAGAGATAGTCGTACTCTAAAGGTTAACACCTATGGGATACCAGTAGATCCTCCTGTAGTTTCAACGGAGGAACCAATGGTTTTAGTATACATGGGTTTTGAGGAAAATTTCCATGAGGTATTTTTTATTCCATATGTAGACGTTTCAAGGAGCATCACATCTTTCCATTTCAATTACAGAGTGCAAAAGGGTGTTACAGTAGTAAAATCATCCCACTTTTTTAGTGGATGGTGGTCCAAAGGCTACTAATATATGGATTGTGAATACATTGTGAACTTTTGATCATCTGGAGAAACCTCCTAAGATGAAAATGAAGATCATTACATATATGTTTTGTTGAGTATAAAAGAGCAAGAGAGAAGTTTTTAAATAGGTTTACATGACATGAAACATGGTTTTGGGTAATGTATAAACAGATTGTTTTATTAAATTTTAAAATACACTTTGAGAGTAGACAGGTCTAGTGATTTTATTCATTCAGAGCATTGTGTGATGAATTTTATGGAATATTCAGCATGTTGTATTGAACTTTAGTATTTTTCATCTATATATCTTAATAATGAGGGAAAAATGGAAATTTGCATTGAGGAAGGTCTCAAACATGTTGTTCGACCAGAAGTGAATGTGTTTGGGTTGATTACTATTACTCATATAAGGAATCATGTGCTAATTACCAATTGAATCATGGGGGAAGCTTGGGGTGTGGAGAAGGGTGATTTAGCCTCTTGACGTAGTGGTTCATTTTCTAGTGGCAGGATGTGATGTTTTGAGGCTTCCCATGAGATGGGTGTTAACCAGGTTGTATGTTCTAGTAGCTCAATTTTTTGTCATTAGTGTAGATGATAGTGATATATGAGAAATTAGTGTGATTGAGATCCAGTTGAGTTTCAAGCTTGTGATAGGATGTTCCACGTACAAAATTTTTATAGGACATTCCATCCAATATTTAGTTGAATGGGGTCAGCTATGTCTCTAGGTTCTATAAAAGCTTTCACACCTCCTCATCATGATAGGAGGAGTGCTAGTACTATTTGATTATGATGATGTGGTGGTTGTGGATGAGGAATCCATAAACTAATTTTAACTAGATAGTATAGTGGGCTTTCTCTTGGCAATGAGGTTGTTTCAAAGGACCATGGTTCAGGCCAGATATATTCTACATAGCTTACCCCTAAGGAGTAGAGTGTCAGGCCATCTATAGTGACATGTACAACCATATTATCATATATGATACAATATAACCATTTTGATACAGGTGAATCACATAGTTTCATATCTCTATCTATGGTGGAAATCCTTGGACTTATTGTTTAGTATTTCAAGGGAGTCATGACACTCAATAATCTATTAGGGATCAGAATGGAGAGCATGCGCAATTATAGGGATTTACCCTTTGATATTGGTGGGTGTCACTTTATAAGTAATATTTTTTCCCCAGAGATGATAGTGTTTTATGTAATACTCTGGAAGGAATCACTAGTTCTTATCAAGCCAATATTGATTTCTATCACCGGATGGTGACCTTCACATCACTAGAGGATAGAGTATGTATTAAAAATGGTGAATGGGATATCCATGTGATTCGAGATATACATGAGGATCATGGGCTAGGAGGGATTATATCCAACATTTTTAGTTTATGTTTGGATGATCCAAGAGTGCGCTAATAAAATTTCCCTCCAGTGGTTGATCATATTCAGAAAGTTTTCTTAGACTACTTTTCAAGATTACCTCATAATAGTGAGGTTAATTTATCCAGTCATCTAGTTCTAAGAGCTATATATGTTTCTCTTCTTCCTTACAGGATGGATACTATGGTGTTACAGAAGCTTAGATGGCTATTTTGAGGAATTTTTTAAGAAATGGTTTATACAACCCTATACTTCGTTGCAGGGTTTCCAGTCATTTTTTTTGAAAAAATTGAATGGTACCCTCCATCTATGTGTGGATTTCAAAAAAAAAATTATATCATTTTATAGTCTATAATTGGTGTCACTTATAAGTAATAGATGGAATTTTTGTCACATCCAAGGAGGTAGGGTTTCCTCGAAAATTGATTTGAGATCTTGATGTCATCAAGTGCATGTTTGGCCTGTAGACAACCCTCATAATGCTTTTCATAGTAGGTATTTTTTATATTTGTATCTAGTTGTTTCGTTCAGTATCACAAACACTCCATTAGGTTTCATGGGTATGATGAACTTAGTTTTTTGACCTTAATTGGATTCATTTGAGGTAGTTTTCATTAAATTTATCTAGGTGTATTCTTACAATAGACACAACCATGAGAAAAATATTGATATGTTTTTGGATACCCTAGGAGAGAATTATTTATAATCTAAATCATATATATCCACTTATTGATGGACTATATTTACTATTGAGGTCTTATATTGTGAGAGGCTGGAGTATCAATTTATCTGAAGAAGGTTTGGCATGTAGTTTATTTGGAGCAATGCAAGAACTCCTTTTATATGTAGAGTTTATTGGGGATAGAAGGATATTAAATGAGTTTTATACATGAATTATCATTTATATACATAAATATCGAGGTCTGTAATAATAAATATATAATGTTTGTATAGATAGATTGCTACGAGATAGCCATTCAAGAGTTGAAAGGGTGATTGACTTCAGCGATGGTCCTGATTCTACCAGAGCCATGCCAGATCTACACTATGTATTATGATGCATCAGGTATTATTCATGGTTATGTTTTGATACATGGAGATAGGGACATGGAATATGAGGATATTTAAGTGATGCCACACAAGAGGAATTACCTAGTGCATTATCTTGAGTTAGTTACAGTTGTTCATGCTTTTCATTTTTGGAGACATAATTTTCATGGAGCGCATTTTATGGTGTTCATAGAATAAATAAGCCACAAGTATTTATTCAGAAATCATGATATGAACATTATTCAATGTAAGTGTGTTGTTTATTTTTATCCTTTTAAATTCGATCATGCCTATATACCCTGAAAGGGAAATGGATTATTCAATGCACTGGGCAGGAGGACTGAAATATAAGAATTTAATGAGTACATTAGTTATTGGAATCTCATGGATTTTTTTACCATGATGGAAATAGAGGTTCATGATTTCTAGGGAAACACTTATCTTTCATTCATAAAGGTGAAATATACCCTTTAAATTGAGTGAGGATAAGGAAGATATCAAATTATGAGGGCCTAGTCTTCTAGGAGAGTGTGGTGGGTGAGGACACCCATTCTAGTTAGAGTGTGGGTGAGGATGAAATTATCCACATATATGGTCACACTCGGGTTCCACAAGACATACTCAAGGAGCTGATATTGGAATTTCAAGCCTCATATTATGTATTACAACATTGTGTTAACAATATGTATTGTAATTTACATACCTAGTATTTGTGTTTGAGGATTAAATGAGAGGTAGCTAGTTTTGTCATGAGGTGTTCCAAATGTCAGCAAGTAAATGGGGAACGTCAATAATGACCCCAAATTTTATAGTAGTTTCTTATTCTAGAGTGGAAATGGGATGATTATGTAATGGATTTTATGATCTATTTTATGAGGCCACATTAAGGAAGTGATGTTTTCTAGGTTTTTGTGGAAAGTCTCATAAAGGCTTCTCTTATACTATCCATCAAGGAAACCTTATTATTTGATGAGCTTAGGAGGTTGTATATCTGTGAGATATTATGATTTCATAGGTTCCCTCATACTATCATTTCAAATAGGTATTCTTAGTTTAAATATCATTTATGGAATATTTTTTAGAGGGAAATGTGTACACAGGTTCTTCTGAGAATAACATACAAAATTTACACTAAGATCTAGTTAGAACGTGCAATTCAAGTTCTTAAGGATAGGATGTTAGAAGGTATCCTGAATTTTGGGGCCTCTTGGGAGAGCCATGTTCCACTATTTCAGTTCAACTAAAAATATATACATTAGTCAAATATACATATGTCACCTTATAAGGTTTTTATGGTTGGCTTTGTCAATCTCCCATAAGTTAGTTAGAGGTAGGTGAGACAACTTTACTTTTATTAAGTCTCGTGCAGGAGACTTCTTAGTAGGTTTAGTTGATCAAAATGTCGACGAATGCTTTGTAGTCTGGATAGAAATATTACACTGATCACCATCGATGACCTCTTAAATTTGATGTCTTGGATCTTGTCATTTTACCTATCTCATAAAGGCTGGGATACAAATGTATTAGGGGACAAAGTAATATTTCACCATGATAAGTCATCCTGTTAAACAATATTGAGAGAGTTAGGCCATTATCTTATCAGTTTTAGTTACATCATAGATAATGAGCCACACAAAACATCTTCCATGTGTCACAATTGTTCCATTATCACTCAGACTCATGTCACATTCAACATCCAGATGAGGTGGAGTTACAGGTAGATTCATCCTTCAAGGAGCATCCTATTCGTATTGTTGATTAGAGCATGAAGGTTCTCTAATCCCAGACAATTTCTCTATTATAGATGTTATGGTAGAAGAACTATGTATAAAATGTTACATTTAAGTGGGAGGATAAGATAAATTATCAGTGGCCATAGTTATTCTCAGTCAATTCTTGACCACCCTTAAGAGGGCAATTCATGGACAAATTTCATTAAGTGTGGAACATTGGAATATAATGGGATTTCCTATGAGTTATAGATCATTTGGTTTTTTGTTTAAATGCATGTATATGTACTAATGTGAGTGTCCAATGAGTTCATGAGTGTATCGAGGGTGTCTAGGTCTTATTATGATCATGGAGCCCCACATTCCAGAATAATAAGGTAGGCTTCCGGGTTAGTAGAAACCATGCATGTCAAGCCGCATGGTTTTTATAACCGTGTAAGGGCCATAAAAGTGGGATTTAGGGGCCCACATGGTTCTATGAAACCAAGAATACTAGGGAAAAAGCTTGTGTGGGGGAATCATCTACTTTTGACAGAGCCTAAGACACATTATATGAATAGTTTGGAAAATCATGTTAGGTGCCCATTGTGATAGTGAAGGGTACATGGTTGGTGCACGGTTTTCCCAACTGTTCGTCCAAACTATGAGACCTAGTCAAAAGTGTGGAGATGGCCATTTAACCAATAAATTGTTTTTAAAACCTAATCCTATTATCATTTTCCTCTTTTGGAAAGTAGTTTATGTTGGGGATCTCCCCTTTGAATATCAATGGGTAGATTTTGATCTTGCTTCTCCATTCTAACCCAGAATCAAAAATTGTCAGTCTTGTTGTATATGCATCGATGTTTTCTTCATTCATATTGTGTCTTATTTATTTTTATTAGTATTGAAGTATTTATTTAGGTTCAAGATAATATTCCCTATCTTTAGCCTCTTTATATATTCTTTGTTTTTCTCTCAATCTGAACTAAATCAGAGGTTGATATTGATTGATTGATTTACTAAGAAAATATGGTAGGTAGTTTATACCCATCACTCAGGGTTTTTTATTTTATAATAATATTTTTCATTATGTTTCATGTTGAAATTTCTAGTGGAACAACTTTAATTAATCTAATTCATGAATTGAATTAATTAGAACATGTTAGGGATTCCCCCTAGTTCCTTTTAGTTTTTTGGAGGTTGTTAGCTCCAACCTAGGCCACCCATGGGGAATTTACCTTCTCCCTTTGTTATACCACCCATGGGGTGTGAGTAATCCTTTCAATCTAGAGGGAAACATTTCATAATTTATGAAAATTGTTTTGAGATATTAGAAGATGGTTTGCCTCCTTTTCCATGTGATACCATAATGATTAAGTTATTAGACATTTTGAATGGGGAATTTTGTATGATTTGGATGAATAACTATAATTTCATTGTTTATGAAATGATTAAAGAAATTATATAATGATTTTAATTATAAGAATATTCGTTGGTTGGTATACCTCGAATCTTTCTTCGATTAGTTTCCATGGATGTTTCTTCCATTGATATTGTTTACGGTAGTGGAAGCCTTGAACTTGTTTCATCCTTGGGTCATGATTACATTGTATGACTTGGGACATCTTACCATTTGGACCTAGATTCCATGGTTTTGCTTTGGATAGGGTCTAATGACATGCTCTTTAGACCCCAACTAATTATTTATCATGTTTGAATTTTGATAATCTTGGGACTCGATGACGATGCATTGTTCTTCTATACCTTAGATCCGACCCTTCATGGTTTGACATTATTGATTACATGATAAGGCCATTGGGGATGATTCTATTATAAAGAATGAACAGGATGGTTATTATAAACACAGTTGTACAACATTTCAATGGTGAATATTTGATATGTTTAATGATAATAATGGTACATGTATTTGACTCTAGTGCATACACTTGACAATGTCACTTATTTATTTCTATTTTACGATTGCCCATGAAATGGTAGAAGAAATTTTGTTTGTACGGAACCTTGTTTGGCTAGAAAGTTTCAATTTTCATGAATCATATATGCTTGGTGAAAATTTATTCCATTTTTATTATACCTATGATATACATTGAAAATGAATTGTATTGTATTTAAAATCATGGTTTTGTTATAGATGCTATTGGTGGTGGCGAACTGAGTGTTACATCACACCTTGTTTAGGACACCATTGGGTACCCATAAAGAATACATAGATACAGGTCGGGATAGATGAATGTTCACATTGTAAAATTATTGATACACTTTTTTATTAAGATTAAAAGCGAATGAGACTAAGCATTGATCTTGATTCTATTTGGGATAATTTTTTTTTTGGTATTTTTAGAATTTTGATACATGTATTATACTTGATGCACATATACATGTTTTAGAGCTTTTTAGAGACATGTAATGAAACATAAATTTTTTATATGAAATTATTTTTTGTATTGTCTATAAATACCAATAATTGAGGTTTATCTTCTATCTTGTTGATTTACTGCTTCTATTTTTGACTGATATATTTACTACCAATGTGTTACACTCTAACATGAGGGCATAATCTCCCCACAGACACACCGTAGGCCCTCTCTTTACGTCAGAATCCTGTGGAATTCAAGGAGGTACGCTTGATCCCATGTCAACCACTGGCTCATGAATCCAATTAGTGGCATGAAAATCGAGATGTTTTATTTCCACTCTAAAGAAAGAAGTTCCTTGAATGCTTCTTCCCACATCTGTTTCACATGGGAAGTTTTAATTTTTTCCCTCATCCTCCATGATCCAATTATTCCATGAGTTTTGCTCCATTTCTCTCTTATATTCATTCTACCTATATAAAAACTATGTCTCACAAAACTCCAATTAATCCTTCATATAACTCCATACTATATCCTTATAGAATTCATAGTATATACTTGCTAAATTACTCTATGTATGGGTTCTTGGTCCACCGATGAATACATAAAAATTTCCGTTAGGAACCATAAAAAATAGAGGTAGATTGTGAAAGGCTTGTAATGTTCATTTCGTAGCTTCCCAATGACTTTATTACCTTCTTCTTTAGCTCTAGTAATTCATTATATATTTTTTATTTACATACAATGGGAGAAATATTTATTTAAAATGATTTCCCTAAACTCTTCCCACTCCATAGAACCAATATCACTTCATGGATTCATGTTTTAATCATTTTCCACCACTGATCAGATTATCATTTTAAGGGGTATATTTCTAGGGTGTCTTTATCTGCATCTGAACGTTCGACTATAGAAAAGATATTTTCTATATAGGTTATTCATTTTTCAACAATAAATGGGTTAGTATATCTAGTAAGAGACGATGTTCTTTGAATCATGAAAGACTCAATAGTATGTTGTTCCCTTCAATGTAACAATAGTCACTCACCATTATTCAAATTATTATTTATTACATGAGATAGTTTATTCATTATCCTCATGAAGTTTTCCATTCTAGCTTCCATATTGTTCGGAAGGCTGTTAGTAAATTATTCATTTTACTCATAATTTACGCAATTCCTATTATTTATCACAATTTTTCTATAAAAATAAATCATTAGTGATAATCATGTTACTTTTAGGAATTCTATAATTCTAAATGGATTTTATGCCTTAGAACAACTTGATTAAATATTTTTGTTATTAATTTCCTCAAATAACAATTATATTTTATATAGACATTCATAATGGTTTATAAAAATATTCTGATTAACCAAAAATATTCAATGGCAATGTGAAACAAGGTGTGAAAAAATGTCCCATTCTCATGCAGCAGTTCCTAGTCATGTCTATCTCAATATAGTGTTTTATGTTTTGTTACCTCTATGTATATCTGTTCTAGAGCCACATCCACATGTAGTATCCATATAAGAATATCATTTCTTGGAAACCACTATCCTAATACTTTACCATCATTATAATATCTTTTCATATATTTATACTTATCCATTTTATTATTACTAATGTTATAAATTACAAATTCCCAAAAATAAATAAACCACCGTATGATACCAACTACAACATCCCACATTTATATTACATCAAATTTTAATTACATGGAATAAAATACATGATTTTTTTTAAGTTTAGTTTTTTGGAAGTTAGGAACATAATACATGAAAACATAACACATTCTTATAATTCATGTGAAAGGATTCTTCAAGGGTTCAACCAAATTTAAATTTACATTATATAAAATTAGGGTGACATACATCAATGGAAAGGGGTGAGCATGAGACCAGTAAAGGAATAAGAACGGGAGACATTTATAATCTGATCAAGAGGCGTATCAATAAAAACATGAAGTATAGCGATATAACAAGATCAAGAGAACATGAGGCTTATCATAATAATAATAATAATCATAATCATAACATATAAATTTTAATAAAACTTAAAAATCATTCATTAATAATAATATAATCACTGATTATCACCAAGGTGTCATAAATAAAAATTACAAACTTTATTTACCAAGGTATCATAGAAAATGTAATATCTATAGATTAAGTTATTTACCCAGTGCATTGGAGTTCTGTTAGGGAATAAAAAACATATGTATTAATTTTATAAAAACCACATTGATCAAAATAAATCATTTGTTTAATATATTGAGGATAACAAAGTATGGGTTTCGTATTAAAGAATCAAACACATATGTTCTTAAAGGCTATAATATAACATCATACTTAACTCATGGAAAGGGAATGTGGGTTACATATTTTTTAATTTTTAAATAAATATATTATATTTACATCTAGAATAATAATCATGGCTAATTAAATGGGTTGAGTATTTACAAAAAAAGAATTTACTACATAAAAGAGAGAAATTTAGAAGGAAATTTGGCATCATGTCACGTATAAAATGTGGATTTATAAAAGAGTAAAACGAGATTGAATAAGGATATTAAATTGATAAAAAAATTATTTTAGAAGTAAGGGTGTGATAAAAGGAACCTAAAAATAAAGTAACACACCCTTTAGAAGTTGTACAAAAAATAATTACTTGAAAAGAAAAAAAGATGATGAGAATTCAATTACCTTGAAGAGTTGCTCTTAAATCACGAGGATGGAACCTTGGGGGATTAATAAAACCTTGGGGGAATCTTTGGAGGAATAATTAACCATAAAATCAAGGTTTATGGATTGGGAGTTATGTTGGAAGAATAAATAAGTGAATATTTATAGAAAAATTAGAGGAATTTTTAATAACTTCAAAATATAGGACTTGAAAAGTTTGGTTGTGGAAAATTAAAAACCATTGTCTAAATCATGGTTTTTTATCATGGTTTTGGAAATTTGAGTCACATTTTATCTAATTTTTAATCCATTAAAATTTTTAATATAGAAATGTATATTTTTGAAAATATAATGTTTTTAAAATCAAAATTTCGATTTTAGAGTTTGGAAAGTAACTTATAGGTTTGGAAATTAATTAAAAAATATAAAAATAATTAATATCAAAAAATAAAATATTTTAGGTCTTATATTATTTTTAGTTAATTATTATATAAAATGAAATAAATATGAATACATAAAACATACCGAAACCCCAAAACTATATTTTTACTATTTAATGAAAAACATCGTATTTAAGAAAATTCTAAAAAATTAACCCTACCATGATTTTGATGTTATAATTTAAAATATAATATTTATTTTATCCAAATAACTATATAAATATGATAATTTTACCATTTAAATATAAATATCCTTATTTATTTAAAAATGGTTGTTTTTAAGACATTCAAAATTATGACACTTATAAAAAGTTCTTTGGATATTATAAACTTATTTTATCATTTATATATAAATTAGAGTGTCATAAAATACTATTTATTAAAAAAATAGAATTATTAATACCTATTTTTTTTATAAAATGATTTATATTTTTTACAAATATAGTTATGCTTTATTTTCATCTAACAATCAATTTATTAAATTGGTATTGTTGGGAAAACTATTTTATTTACACAACAGAAATTGAAATATATGTAACTAAGGGTTGGACATGTTACCATTTATTAAACCTGGATAAACCTTAAGAATATGGGGTGTGATGGTTTCACTTTCATGGGGTGGATCAACTACCCTTAACTGAGTGGTAATCTACACTATATTGATCTTCTCCCATAGGCAATTTCGTTCAATCCTTACTTGTTGAAGCTCAACATGGTATTTGATAAGGGTGGGCCCTAATGATGCCTCCTACCTTTCATGTTCTGACAAATGGGCTTCAAATGTCATGAATCTATCAGTACAGTTCATCATTTCTCCTTTTAGCATTAATTATCATTTTTCATTACTACATATAAATACTAATTACAATGGTAAAATCATTAACAATGGGTATAGTTCCCAAGGTTCAGATAATCCAATGGTGATATTTGAACAATGTTCATATTACTTATCCAATAGTCACATTGATCCCTAAAAATACCAATTTATTATTTCACTCAATATTCACTACAATTCTTCCAAAGGATATATTTTTATTTTCAATGATATCAATTGGTTTAATAATATTTATTTTCATTTAAATATTGTTTTCTAATAGTATGATGATTATAAAAGATTGGGGTGATCTGAATTTTAAAATTTCTGCTTTTCGAATTTATATTGTTTTTCAATTATATAGTTGCACATTTTCATTTATTTCATAGCTGAACAATGTAATGATCTTTATAAATGAGATGAGGTTTTCTTATTTCCTATATATTTTTTATGTGTATATTATTATATAATATAAAACACAGTATCTCAGGAAAAAAGTATCATTTACAAATACTTGGTCATTAATGTCCCCATTTTTATAAAAATAACCAATAAAAACAATCTTTTGAAATATCATTATAAATATGGTTTTAAATACCCATTAAATGAACCAATTTACTATGGAAGGAAAGTGATAAAAAAATGGATTTATAAGTAGATGAAAACACAAACCATAATGTATAAAATTTTTAGAGTCATCATGGGAACCTATGATATCAGGGGACAAATCAGTACACACTTATACAATTACTAAATAATATCAGAATAGGATAACATCAACCTACCCTAATACCCATTATTTCCCTACCTAAACTAACCAATGGGAGAAATCCCTTAAGTAGAACATAGTATATCATAGGATCACAAGTTAGAGTGTTCTTCTAAACTAGTGAAACATGTGCACCTAGAGTTCCTTCCGAACCACCCAAGGAATATCATGATATAAAAATATAGGTGATCATTATAAAATTTCTATATACAAGAAGAATACATTTTATAATTAAACCAACATCTCATTTCTTAACCCAAAAAACCCCTTTAAAGAACACCCCAATTTAATAATCTATACATATATGTAATAAACAACCCCTTCCTAGAATAATACACACATACCATTTTAAAAATTTATCACTTTTTATAATTCAATGTCCATTCCTAATGAGGGGTGTTCAATTTCCAAAAGAAACATTCAAATGTTTCAAACTGGACTTTCAAATATATTTTATAAATCATGAAAAAATTACCCCTTTCAATTTATTTTGGAAACAAAAAACATACATCAAGCTTAATTTGAAATTATGATTATTTTAGTAATAATACTAAAAAAATATACACAAATATATTTATGCCTCGAGCTAAAAAAATAACATAATCCAATTTTTATTTTTACATGAACAAAAACACACAAAAAAATATGTATAACCATTTTGATTAAAATAACCACCTAATGCATCAAAAAAACATTTTAGTAAACAATCATTTTTATTCCAAACCAAATCCTACATTATTAAATATTCACATTAAAAATTTATTTGAAATTCCAATAAAAACTAAAAAGATAAAAATTGATAATTTCATTTAAAAAATGAAACACCGTTGAAAATATTATTATTCAATAGTAAAATCCATTCATGAATTTCATTAAAAACTAAAAATGACATTTAGTACCAGATTAATTTAAAACAATGAATTTATATATGAAATGTATTTTGAACATAGATATAACCAGGTGATTTTTTTAAAGATTCTTTCAAACACATATAATTAATTTATTATACATCTATAAGATCAAATTATAAAAAAAGTAGTAAAGGTTGTACTATTTATGGACCAAAATGAGGGGAAACCAAAATTAAACTGATTTCTTTTGAAAAATGGGTCACTATTCCACCACAACAAGGTCCAAGATACCCTATAGGACAAAGAAAACCCAAAAATTAAAAAACTATCTAATTTAAATCGAGCTAATATTGATGAATAATACAAACCCAACCATGAGTCAACTTAGACCCATCAACAATAATGATCTTATTAATAAATAGCCTCAAGTCAAACCTCATGGGCCATAGAAATAAAAAATCGATAAAAGAAAATCCCCATTTGAAATAGGGTTTCACTAAGGTTTGAGAACCCTGAGAGACACAATGAAAACAAATATAAACAAAAGGATAAGGGTGGAAAATTTTTTACCATGAAAAATTGATTCTATATAATACTAAAACCCCTGTAAATCATGATTAATGGGGGGAGGAGGAGATAAAGGAGGTGTCATTGGGAGGGCACCATAGGATGGGAAATAGTACACAAACTTATGGAGGGGGATATATTGAGAGAAATAATAAAGTTATAAGTAAAAAATTGTAAAAAATATATCTTTTTAGATTTGGAACTGTAAAATGTCTGATCAAATTGTTAGAAGAACTATGGGACAACCATGTGAGTCCCATTGGTGGGTTTGGTGAGCCTCTTATTGCAAGGGAATACTGTTTGGGAAACCATGTGTTAGGGTTTTTTAGATATATCAAATTAAATATTCACTTTCATGGTCTGTTCCTAGCATCCACTAACCATGATACTATGTAAGAACTCAAAAAGTTTAAAAATATGAAATGCATAATACCAAAATTTGAGAACATGATTAAATATTATTAATTAAATATGATAATAAATAAATAATTATCTAAGGGGTGTGAAAAAATCCCCAACATAATGATTTTTTCCTTAATAAAGACATAACCAGCTTATAAGGTTAGGGGAAATAGAAGATCAAAACTTATCAATAATGAGTATATCTTTGAAACCAAGGAATGCCATGAAAATAACAATAAAAAACCTATGAAACCAACAAAACTAAAACAATAAATTATCCCAAAATAAATTTGTCTCCAAAGGAATCACCAACTCAAGATCCATTATTAGGTGCTTGTTTACCAAAATGAGCATCCTCAAGGTAATCCAAACAGAATCATCAAACGAAAAAAGGATGAAAAAATGGTGGCCATCCTTAATTTTTAGATTTTTCTCTAAAATACTCATCCTCAATGGGATAAAGGGATCTATATCAAATTTTATTAATACACCTAATCTTGTCCATATACATAAATAATTAAAAAATACATTTCAAGCATAAAAAATAATGACGAAACCCTCACTAGAAAGTCAGTGAAGTCAAAGACCATAAATTGTCTCCCCACCACAAGGATTAAATAAACACAAGAAAAAAAGGTATGAGTTTCCAAATAATGGGGAAAACTACAACTAGTAGAGAGTGTAAAACAAATGTAACCAACTAAAACACTCAATCCAAAAAACATTCAAAATTTATATCAACCTAAACAACTAAGTCTCCAAAAAATCAAGACTGACATCACCTATAATAAAGATAACCTAGGGATGTCAAATGAGAGAAGGAAATTACCAAACAACAACACCTCAAATAGATGTTCCCAAATGAGATTATATAAAACTATACTTAGAATGATGGTAGGAGAGGAGGAAACTTGTCGATTCACACATATAATTACAATACCTCAGTGAACACATCCAAATAAACAAGATATTGGTTAGGTTATGACCTATCATTGGGTATCAAACATCCCAGTTCCCATCCATGCACCATAGATGCCTATTTCTTAACCCCTCATAAAAATTTTAGCAATAAGATTAGAATATCTGTGGAATAAAAGGCACCATTGATTGTAAAAGAGAAAATTTCTCTATGACTGCCAACATTAAATTGATACAACTCAAGAAAAATATAATGAGAAAAACCAATAAAGGACTCTCAAGGATAGATAATCTAATAAGGCCCCACTGAAACCCTATATGGGTAATTCCAGTCAATAAAAAATAGTATAAAATTCAAATAAGGACACATGAAATTTTAACTTCAACCAAAATAAGGTAAACCTTGGGTAAAAAGAAAAATTAATAGAAATAAACCACACCCACCAACATTTAGAAAATAAAATAGCAAACTATAAAGAAATGCACACTTAAAAATCCATTATTAAAATATTTAAAAAAACATATGAACTATATATGACCACCCAAAATGATGTTTTAAAATATATAATTTATTATTTAAAATTATTATCTCCTTCCGAAATAATAATTAGTTGAGATTCATTTTGGAATTTTAAGTTTCCTTTTGGAAAATATTTAATGAAAACAAATTCTCAAAATTATTTTTTGAAACATCCAAATTTTAACTTCCCTTAATATTTGTTTATAATTTTTTATATTAAATTAAAAATTCATTATTTAAATTAATATTTTCATATATCTTTCATTGAAATAGTTCTAAAAATAAAATATTTTAATCCCCTCTGAAATCATTTTATGATAACAATTTTTTATTTCTAAATAAAAACCAATCATTTGAACACAAAACATTAATTTTTATATTTAATCATTTTAAATTTCTAATTTTCTTTTAATTCATTTAAAAATAAAACTCTCCCTATAAAACAACTTTATAAATATTCAAAATAAAAAATATTTTTTCTATTTTTAAAACCAATTCAATCCCATAAAAAATAATGATTAACATTATACAACATCAAAATTATCACAAGAGGGACTAGTGGTTGGGCATGACTTGGAGATATGGCTTAGATGTCCATGTTCCAATCATGAAACAGCTATTAAAATTAATATCTAAACTTTCAGTCTGGCTCCAAATAGGTTTCTAGACCATGAAATCTCACCAAGTTATTATGGTTTATATTCATTGAAATCCCTCAAATCACAAAACAATAAATAAACTCACACAACTCATGACTTAAGTCCAACTTCCCATGAAATCTTGATGACCTTGGAGAGTAATAGTTCATGAAGATCTTAGCAAAACTACTTAATTAGTCTCAATAATCCATTTCAAATCCACCAGACACACCATAATAATAAATTGGTCCTATGATATAATTTTTTCCATGACCCTTCCGAATATTTCCATCCATAAATTTCTGAGATTAGAATATTGTATCCCAGAGGTGTGTTACATATCTCCCTAGTGTGTCATCATGAACCATATAATCAATGTACATCCATTGGGAATAGATTCAATTGATAAACAGAGTTGGGTAATAGTATAAAAATGATCCTGAATGCTCTATATTCTTGAGTTCCCTACTGTATCAAATAAGAAGGAAAATATAGTATGGAGATAAAATAAAGAATGATAAAAATATATATATACTAATCCCTCCACTCAACCCCAATCTCCCTCCGCTATTTATAAAAAAATGAAAAGTAATATAGGGGAATATTTTTCATTTTTTCATATACATGGATGTGATACTAGAAGTGAATTTAGGGATTAGTATAAATGTTTGTTTTCAATTATTTTTTACTGATTTAAATAAATCTAAATTATTTCATTTACCATGGGATTCCAATATACAAAGTGTTCATTCCCATTTTTTCATTATTAAAAAACACTAATTATTATGTAATCTATTCAAACTAGATTAACATTGTTTTCTTGGTAATTGACATAACCTCAAATTGATTTGGTACATGAATCAGGGATTTCATGGGTTGTTTTAGGTCTCCAATAAAAGGACTTATCAGGTAGGTTCTTGAGATTTTGGGGAAACTTAAATAACATCTTGATTATTGGTCATATAAATCTAACCTTTTATATCTTTTATCAATCATAAGAACTTACCTTTATAAATGAGTAATGAATCATAAATCAGTCATTAAAACCCTATAAGAGTGAACTGAACAAAGGAAACGAGAACTCTGAATAATATTATCAAATATCTCTATTAGGGTGACCCAAATTCACTTGAAAAACAATATTATATTCTACCAATATCTATATATTGGGTAGCAGCTGGGAATATGCCCTTGTTTGGGCCTTAGGGTCACCGATTTGGTCCTTGAGTCCTGTATGGCCTTCAGGCCTCTCAGGCCTTCACGTCAGTAAGGCCTTTGGGTGACCTCAAGGCCTTCGGGACACCTTAAGTGCAGATGCAAACCAAACAACCTACAAGGAACATGCTCTATAAGGAGGATGATCAAGGAACCTTCACAATAGTAGAAGATAAACGTATTGAAAGAATGAGAGGGTAAGAAACCTACCATCAAGAAAAGCCTGTGCATGCACGGTAATGCCTAACCGAACAACCATGCGAAGGTGGAGAGCTGATTTCACTATGAAGATGCTGGGGAGGAGCAGTTCCAAGTAGTTAGTCTGGGTTTTGTGTAATGTTTGAAGCCTACGGGCAATGAATTCCTCTAAGGCCTACGGGCCATGTAATACTTATGACTACGGGCCTTGTAAGGGTTCCACTTCACCCCTTGAATGGTGGATTATCAAAATCAATAAAAAATGAAGGCCTTTGGGCCATTGGAATCTATATATTGGTTTCATAATGACCAATAACACTCAATTATATATTTAAAATTTCATTTGAGTTAATGAAAGTTTCATTTATAAGGTTCCGGGTGTTGGTATTAATAAAACACATGAATAATTATTGTCTAATATGAGGATCATATTTTTTTTCAATTTATTCCTTTAGAAGTTCATAAAATATATTTTTTATGTGTTGATAAAAATATTAAAATTACGTAAGAAGTACTTGATCTAATTTGATAAATTAATGGAATATTTAACGACCATGGTTGGAGACAATACCCTTCAAACAACACTAACTACCAAGTGCAGGGAACCAACCAACTAGTGCAACTGGACAAAACCAACATATGAAATAGAAGATCAATGGATAGCTGATGGAGGAGCACCAACCAACTTGTGGGTGCGGATAGAGAAAATAGTCCTATAATATTTTCACTATCTAGTTGATGGCATCGAGAAACTATCCAATTGAGTTTTCTATAATATCTAATATTATTTTTAGGGTGGACCCCACTACTTTTAGATTTTTTGGATGGGCCTTAATGACTAAGATGGATTCCATAATTTCATTGTCCCTTTTAAAGGATTTACATTTTCATGTTTGGTATCTCAGAAATCCTAACACATTGATTATTGATTGAATGATCAAATCAAGTGATGCTTCAATTATAGATCTCTAAGAAATTCTCTTAAATCACAAATCCTCTCTTCACCCACCTCAGTTATCAATTCACATTGGTTGTCTCAACAAATCAATCCCTATATACATACTCAGCTTTTATATATCCCTATTTATTGATAAGGCAATGGATTTTTAATTGATTTTAAAGAAGAAAATATCTCTTATTTTCACTTATATTCTATAATGGGTTTCTTGATATAGCCTGTAAAATTTAAGGGAGATGTGTGCTTACTACTGTTGATGTAAGGTTGGTGGGTTTCTTTCTACAACTTTAGAAAATAAAGGGATAATTGTTTTCTTGATTTCTGTTAAAATTAAGAAATTAATAAGATAAAACTCTCTTCAAAATGGAAGTAGATGTAGGTGGTCACACCGAGCTTTTATTGAACTCGATTACCAAGTCATGTATCCTCTTTTATTTCAACATGTTTTTTTATATTCATATAATGTAGATCAGTTTATATGAATATGTTTATATTATATCATATGTCTTATATAATTAATGATATTTATTAATTTGATTAATTCATTTCTATATTTTATTTATTTAACTAATTGAGTTACGATACCCATAATCTTGATGCACTATTCTTACTCAATAAAATCATGATATCAACTAAATCTATTAAAAAAAATATTTTTTTATTCACTCTTGAATATTTTAATTCTAGTACACGTCCTCTTTACCATATTTATTATTTTTTTATCTTCATATTTCCATCACAATTTGACTATTTTATACATAAAATGGAAATTCAACCCATCTATCGATCATACTATAACAACCATTTTCTATAAAATGAGATTTTTTTCTTAATATCATTTAGATAATTTTTATTAAATTATATTTTTAATATTAATTGATTTCAAAGTAAGATTATAATATGATATCTACCTCTTATACTCATGATCCATTCATTGATCAAACAAATTTATCTTATTGGAAATATCAAATGTTAATTTGTCTTGGAGGCTCTGGATATCCAATTTAGAAAATGGTTTTCTCTAGATATACCTCTAAAATATATCGATAGATAAATGGGAACTTCAACACACTACATCATTTTTACATGATAGAAAATCAAATAATTATCTCCATTATAATGCGGACCAAAATGAATTTAATAAAATTTCAACTTTAAAAGAGTCCCATGAATTTTATAAATTGATAGAAATCACACATGAAGGAATGAAAAAAATTCAAATATTATAAGACAAATTTATATATACAAGACATTTAATGGTTTATTATTGCCAAAACTGTTTTTTAGTCATTTTATTTATTTTATTTCTCTTGGCGTCGGGTGTTTTTGCGTAAGTGTGGGTGAGTCCCTGTTTAATTTTTAATGTTGGGATGAGTTTATGGTTTGGGTTAGTGCGCGAACACCGTACGCTTAAGGTGCGCAGTTCGCTTGGGCACGTGCATCCCGCTTGCAGTCCGCTTGGATACCGTACGGCGTACGAATACAACACGATCATCCAGTTTTAACATTATGTGTGTATATATATGTATATGTATGTTTGTATGTTTATATATGTGCATATATACGTGTATCTATGTTTGTATACGTTTATGTTTTAACATTGTGTGTATATATATATAAGGTATGTGTATATATGTTTATAGGTGTATATATATACACATATGTTTATAAATAAATATGTTTTGAAGTTATATGCTTATGTTTATATATATTTATATATATTTATATGTTTATATATGTTATATATAGGTTTTTATATGTTTATATGTTTATATATGTTATATATATGTTTATAAATATATATGTATAGATGTATTTATGTTTATATAAGTCAGTTTATATATATGTTTATATATATATTTATTTATGTGTATATGTTTATTATTATTATTATTATTATTATTATTATTATTATTATAGTTATTAAGATAAAAAAACAAAAAAAAACCAGGGAAGCCTAATCTACCCAGGCGCCCCCCCTTTCCCCTTGCAGGTCGTGGGCGACCCCTCCTCCATTCTGCCTCTTGTGCCGGAAGACCCAACCGGTCATGCGAGCCCCCTACCTCCCTGTCCGGCCTCTTGCCTCCTCCCCGATGCACGCCACCGTCGGCCTCCCGGTCGCCCTAGCCGCACGACCCCGCCTCTGCCGGTCTACCGTGCCGCACAAGCACCCCCAGACGGGTTTTCCTCTCCCCCTGTTGCGTCGTCCCCACCGGCTACCCCTCCGCTCTTGCCGGCCGACCGCGCTGCCCCCACGCTAGATCTCCCTTCCCCTGCACCTCCGCCAGCGTCCCTCCGACCGTCCGCAACAATTTCCAGCGAGCCCAGCCCCCTTTCTGGTGTGATTCCGGAGAACGGGGCTTTCGCAGTGCCTCCGCCTTGTTCCGGCACAACATGAACCCTTGCGCGGTGCCTCTGCCCTGTTCCGACGCAACCCAAACCCTTGCACAGATCCTCCGACTTGTTCCGGCACAACCCGACCCCTTGCGCAGTGCCTTTGCCTTGTTTCGGCGCAACCCGACCCCTTGCGCAGCGCCTTTGCCTTGTTCCGGCGCGACCCGAACCTCTTCGCAGCACCTCCGTTATGCTCGGGCGTGGTCTCGTTTCCCCTCGCCGATATTTGGGTAAGGTTATATTTATACTTTGTTATATATTCTTATGCTAGTTTATATGTGAATTTGAGTTGCGGACCCTTGAGGTCTTTATCTGGTCCAGAGTCGGCTTTACCTGAATTTTTATTTTTTCAATGTCTCATTATGCCGCTGCTTTGTTTTTCATCATCCTTTTTTAGTGTCTTATGTTGTTCTTGAGTCCCTGGTTTTTATTTGGTTGTGCGTTGGTCCACGCCGCACTAACTTTGGTGTCGACTGTGTTGTTAAGGTGTGGCGATAATGTTTTCTAGTGCGTCCGCTTTTTTGGGAGTGCATGTACATGAGCAGTTGGCAGTGTGTTTTCAAAAGTATCGGCTCGGCCAAATTCTTTGAGGTAGGTGTTTCCAACCATTTCCCCTTTTTGATTCAAACCTTGAGCACTTTAATGTTTTCAATTAATCCTTTTATATCGTTTGCATCTTTATTGTAGTTATGAAAATCATCTGACAAAGTTATACTACTGTTTTAAATTTCTGAAAGAGGATTTTAATGTTGGTTTATATCAAATGATTAGGATATTAGTAAAGTTAAATTGAGTAGCTTGTGATGTTTTTGGTTATAACTAATAGTGATTTTGTTTTGGAGGTGTAAGATTTGGTTTGGTGTGTTTGTTTGACAAAATGTTGTACCAATGGGTTGTTTTGGAAAAATGTTTTGGAAATGGTGGTTGGTTTGAAAGATTCTATTTGCTTTCATAAAGTGTTGTGGAAGAATTGGGTTTGGTTTCAATGCTATGTGTTTTATGAAAATGGTTTCTGAGGCGATTCTTCAAAAAACTAGATGTGTCGTTGGATGTTGGCACATCCATGGGAGCACTAGGTGCTCGCATGGACGTGCCTCCAAATGAAAACGACACCTAAAAACTGTATTTTCTTAAAGAGGAATTTTTTTATGAAATGGATTGGTATTTCAAGAGGGATGAAAAATAAGATGGCCCATTTGGCTTTTGGTGTGAGTAAGATGGTCGTTTTTCTTAAAGGCACGTTGGTAAACTTATATTGTTTTAGTGCGTGTTTTGATCTTAAGGGCTAGTTTGGTTTTGAAAATGTAAATGATATTTGTGAAATGTTTTGTGTAATGCCTTTGGGCATGCCCAGTTAAAGGCCCATTTGGATATTCCAACTGAATTGTAATATTTGTGTTGACTCATTGAAAAGAATGTCTTTGCACTGAGTTTTGGAAAAAATGTGTGTTCCCGATTGGAAACTTAACTCATTTAAAAAATGTTTTTAAAACTGTGCATGCTATGAAGGCCCGGTTGGCAAATTGCTAAATGTGAAAGAATTTCATATATACATATTTGTGGGCATCTCTACAGGGGGACTTCCCTTCGAGGGTTGTCGTGTAGTGGTGTTCGTATAAGGGGTTGACAAGTGCGGTGAGATGAGTCACGCGTGCGAGGGTCTCCTACTTACATAGTATTATCAAAATCACCATGGGTTCCTGGGTGTCTTTTAGAGAATCGAGTGACGGTTGCTGGCTAACCCCGATTAGACGAGTTAGTCCCCCCTTGGTAGGTAGGCCTTATGGGGCGTGCCACTGGTTGGCTGTTGGGGCGGCCAGTTGGTTATTGACTGTGGAGTACCATGCCGACAGGTAGTCTGAACCCGAGTACGCCCAGGGTTTTTTCTATGGATGTTTAGGATCACCCATGGTTGTTGCCTATATATACTTGTTTACTTTTACTTGCACTTGGTTTCCAGCATTTACTTATTTCCTGTTATTCTTGGGCACAAATGTGATAAACATATATTTGAAATCCAGTTATTTAGAAATTCATTGTTTTGGGAAAAAATACTGGTTGTGGCGTGTGTTGGTTTTGAAATGGTAAATTAGGGCCATTTTTCCTTTAAAATGTGAAAAACCTATTTTGTTTTATCATTGTATGTGCAAACTAGTGTTTTTGGGTTTGTTTCTGGAATGTGGTATTGGTTGGATCCTGTGGTTTTCTTTGGCATCCCTACTAAGCATTTTTAATGCTCACGCCTATATTATCATTTCAGTTGCAGGTTTCCCTTGCTCAGGTTTTCATGGCCGAGTTTCTCGTTATGGGGGTAAGGGTGGCCTTAGTTGGGAGCTGACCAAAGGGTCACAAGGAGGTATGTGCCGTTTTGTTTCTTTCCGCTGCTGGTTTTTATTTTTATCATCTGTTTTTTTTATTTTTCTGTTTATCCCTTTCGCATGGGACAATTCGTTCCCAATGATTATGGTTTGGATGCCTGACACTTGTTGCCATCTAGGGGGGATCGGGAACGCCCCTCGGGACTTTCCGCGGACCGGCTCGTGTGACCATCTCAGGGTCGACTCGGGCTGGTTCGTGACAAAATTGTATCAGAGGAGGTCCTTGATATTTGGGATGTCTGGTAGAAGGAGATTAGGACTGTCGGGGCTCAGGAGGTAGGTTACGGGTCAGTTCTTGATCACCACCACTCGTGACGAGACCTGAGTTACCAGGGTTAGTCCGGGATTTGAGTCTTTTATCTTTGGTTATTTTGGATTGAGGGATGAAAATGGGAGCGAATCGGTTCACATTGCGGCCTCACGTGGGGTGGTGACCCATGTGGAGTCCAAGTGCCCGGTTTAAGGTCCTCTTATTGTTATGTCTTACTTGGGGCACAACTCACCACCATGTCACCGAGTTATGTAAAGACACTAGTCCCACATTTTGATGGTTTATAGTTGGTTGTGTTTCATTTTAAACTCAGTCTGTGTGTGTGTGTGTTGAAAATGAAAGTGATTTCGAAATGAAAAAAAGGGTTTCTTCCAAATTGTTTTTGAAATTTGTAGAGTGTGTTGTTAAAGAGAAAGTGTATTGTTTTGGAACAATATGTTATGTGTTTGGATTTGGTAAGTAAAGAAGTGTTTGAACCTTGGCACTCCTTATGGAGGGTCGCATGTGCGTGGGTATGTACGGAGAGTGCGTAGGGGCACTTGTTTGCAGACGATGTGAGCGAGATTGAATCAACTCACATGTGACGGTTCATAAGGTTCCATAGGAGGGTTTTAATATTTTAAAGAAATTATGGTTTTGGAAAAGCGATATATGCTTGTGTTTGTATATGTTTGGCTTATGGGCCTGTTCCCCATGTCTTGTGTTGTTGCCTTGATTGAGTTTTGGCTTGATGATGATTTCGATGATGTTTCTCGTGTTGTCATTAGTATGCCACCCAGAAAGGTCATTAAGATTTCTAATGAGTCATGCCCAGTTTCCAGTTCTTTCTGCATGTTGCCTATCGATCAAAGTAATCAAAGTCCGTAGAGGTAGTTGTGTGGTTGTGAAATTGGAGTGGGTTTTCAGGTTGTTGGGAACTCCCAGGGTTGTTAGGGTGCGTACCATCTCAGGTTTATTTGAGGGTTCAGTTTTAGACTAGTAAAGATGAGATGTCTCATCATTTTTGGAGTCATGGGTGTGATTAACGGTGGTCGACTTTTGCGAAGGTTTCCCACCTGGCAAGGAGTGCGAGCCGGTGGAACCTGTCTCCAAGAAACCATCCTCGTCGGTACCGGCTCATAGTTTGTCGGAACGCTCTCTTGTGCGCCACCAGTATGGCCTGTACAGACATTCTAAGTCGCCTTTCTGCATCCCTCCGTTGCTACCGTGTGGCTGTTTGGGCCACCAGTGAGAGTTCTGGAAGAAGTGTCATTCGAGAGGAAGGAGTTAGAGACTAGGAGATGAAAGTGCCTGACTGTGAGGTAGGAGATGCTTCAGCCATCAGGGCCCCAGCCACAGGTCTCGAGGCGAAGCTCGTGCACAGTCAAGAGTTGCCGAGGGTGTGTAGAACCTCACTTCAGAGTATGTTTTCAGCTTTCTGAAAGGAATTATCCAATGTTTCCTAGTCCTGTTCTTGTTACCATTGTAAGATCATCATAGTCGTGGTGATGTGATGAACTTGTTCTACCACCGTCTAAGTGGTCTTATCTGTTCTCAGTGTGTTTTCAAATCGTTCGGTTCTCCTTGAAGGGTGATGGACCCGCGAATGAACGAGTCATTCTAATTTTGAGTTGGGTCTCAATTGTGTGATGTAGGGGGATGTGTGGTTTTGTGAAATTAACAGGCGTTGTTTCGAGGTCCTTTGTGAGTTCGAGCTAGAAATTCCCTAGAATCTGGTTGTGGTGAGGTTTTTTATTCGGTCGGTGGATGAGGGGTTGAGTTAATTCCTTATCCTCGAGCTGTTGGGTTGTTTCGTAGCAAGCTTCCTGTTTAAGTCTCCAAGTGTTGTTCGGTCTATGTGGAGAAATTAACTGGGTTCGGTTTGGGAGTTCCCGTGTTGCCCCCCCCCTCAGGGGTGGTGTGTTCGAGTTTCAAGGTCTCCGTGTTAGTAAATTTTTGTGGTGGGGAGAACCCTCTCGTGTTCTCCCCTCAACCTCGAACAATGATCATGCTCGAGTTGGTCGGGTGTGACTTGTGTTGGTAATGGCCACCCCTAGCCTCTCAGTTTCTTCTGTTTTTGCCTGGGCACGGACTCGAGGTATGCTAACTGTTGGCTTGGTGACTTTCTGGGGGCAGAAAGTGTTTGTGGTGGGGAGAATTGTCACACCTGTTTTTTAGTCAGTTTATTTATTTTATTTCTCTTGGAATTGGGTGTTTTTGCATAAGTGCGGGTGAGTCCCGATTTAATTTTTAATGTTGGGATGAGTTTATGGTTCGGGTTAGTGCGCGAACACCGTACTCTTAAGGCGCACAGTTCGCTTGGGCACGTGCATCCCACTTACAGTCCTCTTGGATACCGAACGGCGTGCGAATACCGCACGATCATCCAGTTTTAACATTATGTGTGTATATATATGTATATGTATGTTTGTATGTTTATATATGTGGTTATATATGTGTATCTGCGTTTTTATACGTTTATGTTTTAACGTTGTGTGTATATATATATAAGGTATGTGTATATATGTATATATGTGTATATATATACACATATGTTTATAAATAAATATGTTTTAAAGTTATATGCTTATGTGTATATATGTTTATATATGTTATATATAGGTTTATATATGTTTATATGTTTATATATTTTATATATATGTTTATAAATATATATGTATATATGTATTTATGTTTATATAAGTCGGTTTATATATATGTTTATATATATTTATTTATGTGTATATGTTTATTATTATTATTATTATTAATAATAATAATATTATTATTATTATAGTTATTAAGATAAAAAAAGGGAAACCTAATCTACCCAGGCGCCCCCCCTTTCCCCTTGCAGGTCGCGGGTGACCCCCTCCCCCATTCTGCCTCTTGCGCCGGAAGACCCAACCGGTCATGCGAGCCCCCTCCCATGCCGTCTGGCCTCTTTCTGCCTCCCCGATGCATGCCACCGTCAGCCTCTCGATTGCCCTTGCCGCACGACCCCGCCTCCTCCGGTCTACCGCGCCGCACAAGCACCCCCGGCCGGTTTTTCCTCTCCCCCTGCTGCGCCGTCCCTGCCGGCTCCCCCTCCGCTCTCGCTGGCCGACCGCGCTTCCCCCACGCCGGATCTCCGTTCCCCCGCACTTCCACTGGCGTCCCTCCGACCGGATGCATCCATTTTCGGCGAGCCCAGCCCCCTTTCCGGCATGATTCCGGCGAACGCGGCTTTTCGCAGCGCCTCCACCTTATTCCGGTGCAACCCAAACCCTTGAGCGGTGTCTCCGCCCTGTTCGGGCGCAACCCAAACCCTTGCGCGGCGCCTCCGCCTTGTTCCGGCGCAACCCGACCCCTTGTGCAGCACCTTTTCCTTGTTTCGGCGCAACCCAACCCCTTGCGCAGCACCTTTGCCTTGTTCTGGCGCGACCTGACCCTCTTCACAGCACCTCCGCTATGCTCGGGTGCGGTCTCATTTCCCCTTGCCGATATTTGGGTAAGGTTATATTTATACTTTTTATATATTCTTACGCTAGTTTATATGTGAATTTAAGTTGCGGACCCTTGAGGTCTTTATCTGGTCCAGAGTCAGCTTTACCTGAATTTTTACTTTTGCAATGTCCCACTATGCCGCTGCTTTGTTTTGCGTCATCCTTTTTAGTGTCTTATGTTGTTTTTGAGTCCCTGGTTTTTATTTGGTTGTGCGTTGGTCCGCGCCTAACTAACATTGGGTGTCTACTGTGTTGTTAAGGTGTGACAATAATGTTTTCTAGTGCGTGCGCTTTTGTGGGAGTGCATGTACGTGAGCAGTGGGCAATGTGTTTTCGAAAGCATCGGCACAGACAAATTCTTTGAGGTAGGTGTTTCCAACCATTTCCCCTTTTTGATTCAAACCTTGATCACTTGAATGTTTTCAATTAATCCTTTTATATCGTTTGCATCTTTATTGTAGTTTTGAAAATCATCTGACAAAGTTATATTGTTGTTTTAAATTTCCGAAAGTGGATTTTAATGTTGGTTTATATGAAATACTTAGGCTCTTAGTAAAGTTAAATTGAGTGCCTTGTGAGTTTTTTGGTTGTAACTGATAGTGATTGTGTTTTAGAGGTGTAAGACTTGGTTTGGTGTGTTTGTTTGACAAAATGATGAACCATTGGGTTGTTTTGGAAAATGTTTTGGAAATGGTGGTTGGTTTGAAAGATTCTATTTTCTTTCATAAAGTGTTGTGAATGAATTGGGTTTGGTTTCAATGCTATGTGTTTTATGAAAATGGTTTCTAAGGTGATTCTTCAAAAAACCAGATGTGCCGTTGAATGTTGGCACATCCATGGGAGCACTATGTGCTCACATGGATATGCCTCCAAATGAAAACGACACATAAAAACTGTATTTTCTTAAAGAGGAATTTTTTTAATAAAATGGATTTGTATTTTAAGAGGGATGAAAATAAGTTGGCCCGTTTGGCTTTTGGTGTGAGTTAGATGGTCGTTTTTCTTAAAGGCCAGTTGGTAAACTTGTATTGTTTGAGTGCTTATTTCGATCTTATGGGCTAGTTTGGTTTTGAAAATATAAATGATATTTGTGAAATGTTTTGGGTAATGCCTTTGGGCATGCCATGTTAAAGGCCCATTTGGATCTTCCAACTGAATTGTAATATTTGTGTTGACTCCTTGAAAATAATGTCTTTGCACTGAATTTTGGGAAAACATGTGTGTGCCCGATTGGAAACTTAACTCATTTACAAAATGTTTTGAAAACTGTGCATGCTATGAAGGCCCGGTTGGCACCTTGCTGAATGTGAAAGAATTTCATATATATATATATTTTTGGGCATCTCTACAGGGGGAATTCCCTTCGAGGGTTATTGTGTAGTGGTGTCCGTGTAAGGGGTTGACAAGTGCAGTGAGATGAGTCACGTGTGCGAGGGTATCCAACTTACACAGTATTATCAAAATCACCATGGGATCCTGGGCGTCTTTTAGAGAATCGAGTGACAGTTGCTGGATAACCCCAATTAGATGGGTTAGTCCCCCCTCAGTAGGTAGGCCTTGTGGGGCTTGCCACTGGTAGGCTGTTAGGGCGGCCAGTTGGTTATTGACTGTGGAGTACCATGCCGACAGGTAGTCTGAACCCGAGTACGTCCGGGGGTTTTTCTAGGTATGTTTAGGATCACCCATGGTTGTTGCCTATATCTACTTGTTTACTTTTACTTGAACTTGGTTTGCAGCATTTACTTATTTTCTTTTCTTCTTGTTCACAAATGTGATAAACATAGATTTGAAATCCAGTTATTTAGAAATTCATTGTTTTGGAAAAAACAAAAACTGGTTGTGGCGTGTGTTGGTTTTGAAATGGTAAATTAGGATCATTTTTCCTTTAAAATGTGAAAACCCCTATTTTTTTATCATTGTATGTGCAAACTAGTGTTCTTGGGTTTGTTTCTGGAAAGTGGTATTGGTTGGATCCTGTGGTTTACTTTGGCATCCCTACTGAGCATTTTTTATGCTCACGCCTATATTATCATTTTAGTTGAAGGTTTCCCTTGCTCAGGTTTTCATGGCTGAGTTTCTCATTATGGGGGCAAGGTTGGCCTTAGTTGGGAGGTGACCAAAGGGTCACAAGGAGGTATGTGCCGTTATGTTTCTTTCCGCTGCTGGTTTTTATTTTTATCGTCAGTTTCTTATTTTTCTGTTTATCTCTTTCGCATGGGCCAAATCATTCCCAATGATTATGGTTTGGATGCCCGACACTTGTTGCCATCCTGGGGGGATCCGGAACGCCCCTCGGGACTTGCCGCGGACCGGCTCGGGTGACTGGATCAGGGTCGACCCGGGCTAGTTTGTGACAAGTATTCATAAAATTGAATCTATTCTAGATATTTTTATGATTTTATTAACATTTAAAACCTATTAAAATCTCTTAATGATGATTTTTCTTCATAAAAATTAGTAAAGAAAATTCTATGGGTCTTTCTATAATCAGGGGAACCAAACCTAATGGATATACAAGAAGGAATATTTTTCAAAAATATGCTTCATGTGTAACAAATTAGCTCCCTCATGATGTATGAAATTTACATGAAGAGTTAATCCAAAAACAAAATCTAAACAGGATATGAAGGAAAAATAAGTGAAAATAACTATCACTTTTAAATTCATTAACAATGATGAATCCTTTGAAATTGAGGCTGATGAATATATATAGAAAATAATTTGAAAATGATCAAAATAAAGAAGAGGTTAACTCACCATGAGGAAAGGAAGAAAATCAAAATCATGTAATGGATGTGACATGAAATGATTTTAAGAATAAATGTCACATATATATGGAATTCCCCCATTTACAAAAATAAGATTAAATATTTAATGAAAGGAAAGATATCCCTCAATGTCTTACCTTGTAGTTCCATTGATGACTTTATTTACCTATCCTCTACAACCATATTAAGATATTATACTTCTAAATTCCCCATGGAACATCTTAAGATAAGTAATCTGGTTAGTTCTTCTATTTCATGCTCCTACTCCTCTTTATCACAATCTTCCTCCCCTAATTACTCTTCAATTCAACTAAACAGAACTGAAAATTTCTATAATGAACTCATTTATAAATATATTTATCATTAAAAATTCTAAAAAGGTTTTCAATGAAAAGGATCATATTCATAATGAAAAGGATTTCCTTTATAAATAAAATGATAATATGGCTTTGAATTTATAACAAATATATACATAGAATTTATAATTATAATTAAAATTTATTAAAAATTACCTTTATAAATTCACCAAGGGTGAACATAATCTAAATATGATATTGTTTTCTTAATACTATAATAAAGTAAATTCTATAATTGGTTTTTAAAATTAAAATAATAGTTCACAAAAAACCTACTTTTTTAAAGGGATTTTCAAAAAAACAAGTTTTTTGAAAACTTACATAAATTTAGACATCTTGCTAATGAGAATGATTATAAATATTAGAGAACTTTTATACCTAAATAAATTCAATTTTCATCCAATATATACAATTTAAAATATTCTTCTACATATTTCTGGGTTCCTAAATCCTTATTAGCTAACAATTCTGGACCCATGTTTACATGGTTACCCAAATTTACCCACATATGATATCATAGGAAGGTATACCCCTATACCTTATTGAAATTTAATTTATTGGATTATACAAAATTAAATTACCTAACTATGAAGTACTCAGACATCTCAAGAGGATGATCCATCAAGATCAAAAGTGTGTATTTTATATGCTATAATTGTTTTATACAAAGGGATATGTGTTGTATTAATAATTAAATAATTTATAGTTACCATTAATTGATATTATTTAGTTGTACACTTTATCTTGAAATCATTATATCTGTAAAATAATTTTTTTTCAAATCATTGATATTTTTATTAATCTCACACTTTCTATTGGTTTAGTTTCTTTTCTGTTATTAATTTTATCATTTTATGAGGATATTTATCTAGTTAGGTTTGGATGGATCACCTTTCTTCATGTCGAAGATTTTAATCTTGATTTTTAATTCAATCATAACTTGTTACTAACCAATGAAGTTATGGGATGTTATACATGGTGAAAGGTTCAAGGATTTATTTTCATTTAATATCTTCTATTAAACATAATTTAAATGTATATATATATATATATATATATCTGTGTGTGTGTGTTTCTCTCTCATTGGAGTGCCTTATTTTTATTAAAAAGGGGAAGAGTTTCCCTTTTAGAAAATTTATTTTCTTATATTTTCAAAAAAAAATCATTTTAATTTTTTTAAATACTGTTTTAATTTGTTTCAAATTATTTTATCTTCTTAAATTTTTTAGATTAATCTCTTATTATTTAATTAATTTTACCTTATGAAATATCTATATTTTAAATGACTTTTTCCCAAAACATGTTTTTGATATGTTTATAATCATTAAGAGGGAAATATTATTTATTTTAATTATTTTATTACATTATGTAAAATTACCAACTCAATATAGTCTTCTTTTCCCATCATTTTTTATTTTTAATAACCAAAAATGGGAGATGATTTTGTGAATTTATTTGTGTTATTTTTTGAAACTTCGTAGTATCACAAAGGGTGGGAAATGTTTTGATAAGGTGGTGAAATTTTTGGATTAGGGTATAAGTGTATGTTTTGGAATATTTTGTGATATATCATTATTTGGGAGAAACTTGATTCTTCATTTCACAAATGGGTTAGTATTTATTAGCTTTGTTGTGGGAATAATAAATATATTGTATGAAATAACTTGAATTATTTTGAATATTTGTTTCACTCTTTATTTAAACTTGATATATATTTTTATTTTAAGTTTTCATGATCATAAAATAGTGGAGGTTATTGTACCCATACCACTCTATTAGTTTTTTGTTGACCATAAACACTCATTTTTGTATATAGTGATATCATTTTAGTGGATTTCAGTTGAATTTATTGGGTTCCATTTACTGAGATTAATGAAATATCTGAAGGAATATATTTAATCATGGGGATCAGGTTGTTAATTCAATTGAATCATTTAGAAGATCATTGATGTTATTTTTGAAGAATTAATACCTATGTTGAAATCGTATAATAATTCCCTAGTCCAATATAATATATCAAATGAATCTTGAAGGACAATGGTTAATGATGAAACTCCATATAGCACCAAATTCGTAGTTTATGGAACCGACCAGTCATTGAAAGTTAAAAAAACCACAATATTTAGTAGAAGATCACCAAAAAACTAGTGGAGGTGTTTTAAAACATTAGTTGGAGAAAACAGATCCATTAATTCTTCAAAAACGTGAACCATCTATCTATTATCACTGCATGTCAAGTAAGTGGCATTGATTCAACATGATAGTGTTTCATTTAATGGTGGACCCCATAAATCTCAAGTTTCCTTTCATGAAACTTAATGAATGATGTTGATTATAGAAGTATCCAAGTCACATTTAGAGGCTATAAATATTCATGTATTGATGCATGGATTTAAAAACACAATGATGGTGGATTGGATGATCAAATCAAGTGATGCTTCAATGATTTATATCTAGAATATTATCCCAAATATCAAATCCTCTCTAGATTCAATTACAATTCTCAATTATCTTGAGCTCCCTCCTTCATTACATATCTAACTCTCTACTAAAAAGTTATATATCCATCATGAGAGATAATAAAGAGGCTCTATTATAAAGGTGAGATAATGAAATATACTATATTCTAACCTACCATTTATAATGGTTTTATTTCTATAATTGGTGAATAGAAAGGGAGATGAATTCTTACTACCGTTGAATTAATGGAGTCAGGTTACTTCCTATAACTATAGAAAAGAATGGAATAATTTGATTTTTTATTTGTTCTAAAATCATGGGAGTTATAATAAAAATCATTCAACCTTAGGGGATGATATTTTGGGGCTCACACTTAGCTATTTATGAAATCAATTACCAAATCTTGTCTCCTCTTGTTTTTGAATCTCTCTTTATATTCAGAACAATTTACGAAAATTACATCAATATATATTTATATATCATCATTATTACTTAACAAAAGTTATGTTTTAATTTTATTATTTCATTTTTATATTATGTTTACTTAATAAATTGAATTGTGATACCCATAATCTTATCCTATCTTTATTCCATAATCAAATAAAGATATCTCCTAACTTGATTAATTAATATTACATTATTTGAATCATTCCTTAATAAATTTATTAGTCTATGAATTAACATTACATTTTTAGTTTTGTTTTATTTTATGATTGACATCACACATTGATTGGTTTAATTTTTAAAAGGAACCCCCCATCATTCCATCCTACTCTGAAAAATATCTTTTACTTAACTTCTCAATTTGTTTACTCAAAATATTTCTTATATGTATTCTAAATAAAATATTGTACACTCATACTGAAAAAATTAAAATATTTCACTCATTTAAAAAATAATATTTTTCAATTAAAGGACAATAATTTCTAATAATATCATCCAAATACATTCTCTAGATTAAAAATATAATTTTAATTTGCGTTATTATATACCACTTTAATAACAAAAAACCAAATACAAGAAGAGATGGGATAGGAAACCATAACATTTCCTTGAGAATAATGATGTTATACTACTATTATTAAACTCAAATTCTAAAATGAATCCATTATAAATGAATTATTATATAAATTCAACATTTAAAAACTTATTATAGTAAATTCCTACATAAAAACGTCATTATCAACCATTTATTTATAAAGTGGTACTTGATACCTGTATTATTTTCTTGAGAATTCATAACATTCATGATAGATTGATGATACTTCAATTATCAAAAACAACAAGTAATATCAACTTAAATTACACCTTGGTATCATTTAGATGGGTTATCATACACATAAGTTCGGTTAGTACTTGAGTTACAACAACATAATATGTTTCTTATTTACTAAGAGTTATTGAAATTTTCTTCATAACATGCAAAACTGAACAAAATCACCCAAGAAGATCTACTACCAGATATAAGAATATTTTAATCAATTTTTGCAACCTTATCCACATCAAAAAATCCATATATTTTATTATTTCATTTTTTGTTGCTTATAACCCAAAATTATATGAACCTTTTATATTACATAGGATCTATTTTTATACAATTAATTTAGATTTATTGGGTTCTATTTGATAAATTTCACATAAATTGGATAAATATACAATATTGCGTCTTGAAGAAGTTAATTATAGTAAACACCCAATGAGTTTTCAGAACACTATTCAATTTACCTATTCACACTCACTATCATTGGAAATTTCTCTCCATTACTATAAGGTTATAAATTACCTTTGAATATTTTATTACAATTTTTTTTAATATTTATAAAGAATGATTATTTTCATAAAGGATGAATTTATACTTCACTTGATAAATTCAATTTCCAAAAAAATAATTCATTTCTCTCAAAATTGACATCTCAAATAACTTCTCAATTTTATTGGAACTATCTTTGAAAAGTCCTTTTTTATTTCAAATAAATTTAATATCATCAATATTGACAATAAAAATTAAAGTCACATCGTTATTTTCATTTTTCAATTATTATTTTTAAACTACTCATTTTTTTTCAATTCAATTCATTTTTACATGAGTTAAGCATGAAATACCAATCCCTTAGATATTCATTTAACAAATAAATAACCCTTTTAACATATAAGCACCCCTGAACCATCATCAAATATGAATCCTTGTAGTTTCCATATGTATAATTCCTATTCATTTTCTCCATTAAAGATGGTTATATTGAAATATATTATGAAGATATTGTATCTTCATTGAAAAAAAGAATGAAAAATCCTTATAGTATGTAATAACCCAATATTTTTGAATAATATTTGTTTCCTAAAAAAGTGTGTTATATTTCATTTTGTACTCAAAAAAACTATATGTATCATTAATAATGAAGTGATTATAAATTGAAATTTGACAATCAGGTTTTGACTATTATATGACCATTGGTCAAGGTGACCATTGGTCAATATGTTCATTGGGAACTATATTCTTGATGATAATTTTAACTTTACAATTATAGTTATAAATAGAAATGATAATGTTTAATTAATTCATAAAGAAAAAACAATGGATTCAAATAGTAGTTTCATTCCATATGATTCACATTTATCAGAGCTTGGGAGGGAGGGAGAATCACTGGGCTTCACTATTGATAGATCTCAAGATGATCTTAGACATCTTAAGCTTAAGCAAAATCACTTATGAGAGGAATTCAAGTTAGTAGAAATTACCACTCAGACGATGTTATCTGAGTCTCCCCAAGAATCTATCACCATCACACACCTTTCCCTTAGGTCGTATGTAGAAGTCATAAGGGATTATGTTTCAAGGCCTTACTTACATAATTTAAATTCCCTTAGTATAAATAAAATTTTTATTCTGCCATTTCTGTTTTAAGAACAATTTATCTTAATAAAATTGAGATGGAATTTGATAAATTGATTTTTTCGATCAGAAATTGCACTTTTTAAAAAAGAAATAATTTTTATAATACACTAATACATTATGAATAAATATTATTTTAATTAAATGTTATTTTTAAAACTCTCTTATCTGAATTTAAATAATAAAATAATTTTATTTTATTCTTGTGTTATAAATTTTACTATATATTTTAATATGCATTTTATATCTGCTATTATTTTTAATAAACTAGGAATTTTATATTTAATAGTTACATTAATACTGAATATATAATTATTATGATTAAATAAAAATCATTTTTGAAATCATCATGTCAAAATTTGGTTAGGGTGAATTTATGATAATTTTCAAAAATATTTTCTTGGTGAATAGTAAAAAAAAATACATTTTTGAGTTTTTTGTATGTTTAATGAGACCATTATTGATGTAATATATAATATAAAATTATGGTAAAATATTATGGATTTGAATATCATAATAGGTTTAACATATGGTCAATTCCGTGGGAAAATACCATGGGAAAGACCATTGTTTTTCAAATACAACAAATGAGGTGTCCAAGAAAATTAATAAAAAACTCCATCACCTTTGCTATAAATACCCACACATTTATTCATTTCCAATATTTACCAGTCCATTCTACTTGAATACCTAATATTGTTACCTCCCAAGGATCCCTCCAACAGTTTTCTCAAACCCAAAAGGTCGCAAACATCAATTATTAGTAGTTACACTTCGTGGAAATGAAAATATGAACTTCTCTTTTCCTTTCAAGATTAATTTTTATACAGTATGTATTTCAAATTTATTAGACATATTCTTATTTCCATTTTATTATATCTTATTATTATATTTAAATTCTTTTATTAATGGGATACACTTTTCCCATCTCCTTTTAATGTTTTATAAACCATGTTTCTAATCTGTTATACGACCATATTTTCTTCTAAAAAATTCTCTCTTTTTCTCATGAAATTCTATCATTTTTTTGAATACCAAAAGATTTTTATTTTACAAGGGTATTCAATAAGATTTATATGTGATTTATTATATTATAGTATTAACATACATGAATTCAACCTTCCATTTTTAGGGTTAATAATTATATGAATAACTTCTCTTTAAACACTTTGAAAAAGTCATGATATTGATATGAAGAGAATTTATTTTATTCCCCATAGCTTATTTCAAAAAAAATTTATTATGATCTATGTGGATTAAATTAATTAATACATATGAATGGTTTTACCTGATATCACTCCAATTTATGTTATAAATAATTTAATCTCTATAATCGTCATGTTTTACTGTACCATGGCGAATAACCTTGGTAATTGTTATGACACCCGGGTGAAAAACATGGTGATGTGGTTATGGATGTTTAAAACAATTTATCCATATTTTATAGTTATTATTCATGTTATTTTATTAATTATATGTCTCATTATATCTTTTTTCCTCCATAATGATATTCCACATGTTATTATCAATATTTCACAAGATTACATGTAAACTGTTTCAATTGTTTCCCCTTACGTGGCCTTACGATCAACCTTTCCTTTGATGTATCTCCCCATCTAATGAGATTAAATAAATGTACTTTGGATGAACCTTGAATAATTCATTCAAGTGGAATATAATATGTTTTAATATTTTCATGTATTATGTAACTTATTTCATTGAAAATAAACATTAAAAGATCCTCTATTTGTACAATGTAATGAAAAGTTATGTAATAAAAATGTGGGATGCCATATTTGGTATTAAAAAAATGTTTAGGTAAATTTGTAATTTAGGATTTGGTAAAATTAGTAAGATCCTTAGGGGAAAGTTCAAATATAGGAAAAAATCCTAGTATTTTGTTGAAATATTAAGTAATTGGTTTCTGATCAAAGAAATACATTTCTCGATACAAACTAGAGGATTTGGATCTGGCATAGATGTATCTAGGGGTAACCCTAAAAAAACACTTTGAGATAGAATAAAATAAGATATAATGCCTAATAATGGGACTTCTTTCCCTCGATGTTCTACACACCCATGAGATATATTTAGTTAATCACAAGTTTTTTATGAACCATTATGAAGGATTTATAGAAAATGTAATTGTTGTTAAAGAATAATATATTTTAAAAAATTGTTTCAAGACATGAAATTCCATTAGAATTATAATATTATTTAATGAAACATGTTTCTCACTATGGGTTTCTACTTTTATAAAATTTTGGGAAGTAGGGGAAACTGCGTAAATGGTTAGCATAATAGACCATGTGTTGATGGACTTATGGTTACAGATGGAATGGAAAAACTCAGGAGAGTGTTGAATCAACTGACTCGAGTTATGGGAAAGACTTGAATCAAGATAAGATACCATATTATCCCAAAAGGTAACAATTGTCTATTGAGTTTTTATTCTTTAACTACCATATTCCTTTAATCTATCTATTGACCCATTGATTTCTAAACAGTTCATAAGCTCTATTGAACTGATCTTTTATACAATCAATTATTCAAAATAAGAGAAATTCTCCGTTTTTGTTTATTTATTAGAGGGAGAAGTTAATGAGTGGTGGGGTGATCAAATATTCAAAGCTAATAGAGTAACTTTAAGCAATAAAAGAGTATGAGTTGAATGTAATATTCTTTAATAAGTATTTCCCTCACTCCTTGAGAACAAAAATAGAGACGGAATTCCTCAAGCTGAAGTAGAAAGAAAATGAATTTGTGGGAAGCTATGAGGTGAACATCATAAGACATTCTAATAACACCTCTATCTTTTTCCTCGATCCTAATGGAATGGTTGATAGACTTTTAAGTGGACTTATACCCCTTCTATGGATGAATCTTTCCAATTGAGACTATGATAGCTATAAGGAGATAATAAAGAGTTCTATGAAAGTTTAATTAGAGTTATAAGAGACGTAGTGGTCCCATAGATCAAATGAAAATATGAGATCCTTGGATCCAAACATGGGAAGGATATTTCATCAAGGAAGTGGAGGAAAGCATTGGAAACTTTCCACATGAAACAAATGTGGGAATAAGTATTCATAGAACTTCTTTAATGGGAGTATAAAATGTTATAAGTGTAGAAGAGATGGAAATATTACATGGAACTATAATAATGAGATGAAGACTCAAATTATTAATAGTAACAACCAAGGGAAGATGTTATAGGCCCTACATGAAGTCCAATGCTTCATGTGTGGGTAGCTTAGTCACTTTTCCAATCACTATCCAAATCTAAGGGTAGTAGAGGGGAATTGACATAAACCTCATAATGGGATAAGGGAGAAGTGTCTTTCATTTTATATAATGATTTATAATGTAGAGGATCCAAATTATGTGGTGGAATGTACTCTTGTGGTTCTATCAAAGATAGAAAGTAATTTTTTTATTCTGGTTCTACCCATTCCTTTATTTCTTCCATGTCCGCAAAGAATATAGAACCAATCCTAGAACTTCTAGAAGTATAACTATCAGTTAAGACTCCTATAAGGATTACCCAAGCATCAATATTGTATAGATAGTATATTATTTACTTTGTAAAGCACAATCTTATTGAAATTCTAATATTTATTCCCATGCAACACATTTCCATTATACTAGAGATGGATGGACTCTAAAAGTACAATTATAAGATAAAATGCAGAAGAAATTAAATATTAGTAGTATTGACTGGAAAACCTAATTTTTTTTCAAGGAAGATATATCTTGATCTGATCTTTGTCTACAAGAACCTTTCATATCCTTATTTATGGAAATGATCAATGAATATGAAGAAGGAAATGAATTTATATGAATATAAAATTTTCCCATCATTCACAAATATAGTGGCATATTTATTGATAAGTTACCTAGACCTCCCCAAGAAAGAGTGGTAATTAAAAAAATTCCTCTATAAAAACATCCTTGAAACTATCCACAATTGTAATAAAGTTTTCCTGATGCAATACATGATTATCTAGATTCAAACTACCAATATGGGCTATCATCTCATTGATCCCATGATTACGTGGTCCAACTCATCTCGGATGGAAATACCATTCACCTTTGTGAATAAAATTTCTACCCTTTGATGATGTGAATGTCACCCTCCATCGATAGTAATTGATATCATCTAGATAAGAAACTAGCTCGTAGATATTGAGTATGATGTCAATCTTGGTAATATCGAGTATAAAAAGATCTCATATGACGTGACACCCAACAATCTCATGGGGATCTCAATGAACTGGAGAACACTCTCGACTCTGATCCAGAATATAGTATCTAATTATAAAATCATTATAAAACAAAAAAATAGGACAAAGGTATTCCACCAAAGGTATAGATATAATGAAATGTGAAGCACCAGTATCAGAAATTGTAGAAATAGGCGTAGAGTAAAATAAGATCATATCACTCACTATATATGGTCTGGCACTATTCTCCTCATGTGTAGGCGATAAAAAATATATCTATCTTAAATTGTGTCCTTATGAAACCACCTCACTACCTAGAGAAATCCTAATCTTCTATCTAGGAACAACTGGTTCCTAGATTCCTCATCCATAACCACCACCTCAGCTTGACCAAATGGTACATCTCCCACTCCCATATTGATGTGAAGTGGTGAAACCCAATCCCTAACCTAGTGTTGGATTTTACCCCATTTCCAAAAACTTTTATAGGGAAGGTCCAACAAAAATGTTGTATATGTCCCATCTTTCTTCAAGATCCGCACTCAACTGGGCCCTGATCTCAGTAATTCTTCATGTGTCCTAGTCAGTTACTTTGACGTATTTGTTTCATATATAAAAATTCATTATCTTGACCATGAATCAAGTATGCATTTAATTTTTTAATTTAATTATTGAATTAGATTAAAAATATTTATTATTTAATTAAATATGATGGCCTTCGAGTCATCCCTCCTTCAATTATTATGTAGGAATTGTGTGTTGATGAATATTTATTTACCCCCTTTTAACCAATCCTTTGGTGTCCCTCATCTGCATGTGAGTTATAAATACATGTAATTAATGGAGTGTCCTAAGGTGCGTAGAGGTGGTTTAGGGTGGAACAATAATGATGCTAATGAAAGTGATACATAACTGTAAGGAAAGAATATTGTAACACATCCAAGACCATAAAAAGTAGTTATTTCCCTTTAGGTCATAGGTTGATTTTATGTCCACTCATTAAATAAACCCTTAAATAAACTCATAAATGGGTCATTTAATTAATTAACTACTTACTTATATGTATTCAATTATTTATTTCACGAATTAAAGGTAATAGTCACATAAAAAATTAATTAATGTGAAGGAGGAATTTATGTAAATGTATTATGAAAAAATATTGTATCCATCATGGTTAATTAATTAAGTGACATCCACATAATATTAAAAATACTTGTAAAGGTTAAAAAAATAAAAAAATTTGGCATAATAAATTAAATAATGAATTATGTGTAAATCTTTTATCCATCATAGTTAATTAATTATGTAACGTCCACTTAAAATCAATAACACAATGTAATGGATAAAAAAAGATAAAATTTATGCATAATTATTTTAAATCACCTAATTTAATATTAAGTAATTTTTGGCATTCCATTACTTGATTATGAAAAAAAATCAATAGAACTAAGTTTTTGACCAACAAATGTTGGGACACTTTGTCACGACCCGTCCTCGGGGCCCGTGCCATGACTTCCCCAAGCCTGCCTTCCATAGGCCAGGGGCTGGCAACTAGCACCAAAGGCGTAAATCTAGATAACTGGGATGGAATTGCCTTTATAAAAGTAAAAAAACACCGTAGAGTACAAGCTAAAGTAATACACTATGTACAAAAGAAAGTGCTGAAATGAAAATGGGCCAGAATACAAACCCAACTGAAAAGTATAGCTACAACTGAATAAAAGTACAATAGAAAAGACAAATAGCTGGAAGATAGAAGCAGCTCCTGGGTCGTCCACCTCAGATCCTACATGAAGGGTAGGTACAGATAGCCTCCTCAATGCTCTCGCCCGTCAACCTCCTCCGAGTACCGTCTCTTCATGAAGTCCACCACTGGATTATGACTCGTCGTGAGGTCCACCTCCGGGTACCGTCCAGTCCTCGTACACTCAGTCTCCATCAGCACTGTCTGTCATCTGAATCCAACATAATGAGGTGCGAGCTGAGTCCGTGCAGTGGTGAGTATAATGATACTCAATAGGGACCCCGAGACCCTCAAAGTATCACTAAATCGAATAATACTATCCAAAAAGAAGTATCTCAACAAAAAACCCTTACTTAGGTATATGCTCATACTTATACCTAAGTTATCAAGTAACCCATATCAATCATGAGGTATCACACAGATATGAAATCAACTGATAACCACTATTTAGGTATATGCCCATTCATATACCTATGTTACCAAGTAACCCATCTCAATAATGATGTATCACACTGATATGAAATCAATGGATAACCACTAATTAGGTATATTCCCATACATATACCTTAGTTACTAAGCAACTCATCTCAATCATGAGGAAAACATAAAGGTCAACGATACAACACAAACCAGTATTTTCATTATCAAAACCAAAATTGCTGGAGAACTCCTCCTCTTTCAAGTACAGTATCCCTGTCTCAACACCGAGGCAATACTCACTAACCTTAGACTGCTAAGGTTCTCCTCCTGTCTAGTACCGTGGGTCCGCACCCAAACACAGTAGTGCTCCCCACCAGGGGTCTGCTGCCCAAACACAGTAGCGGTTCCCCTAATATCCTATAGAGGTACTCCTCTTGTCGAGTACCGTGGGTCTTCTTCCAGCTACCAGGTGCTCCGTCCACCGTGGGTCTGCCGCCAAATACCAGGCGCTCCGTCCATTGGGCTAGTTGACTAACTCCAAGTCGAATCAGTCAAGCAGTCATCAGGTCCACAGCTACTAGGTCTCCGCACTCCGTACGCTCTTCTCTGAGAGGATCTTCTCCACGAGATACTGTTCGATCGTCCAAGTATCACAAATTCACACGAATAAGTTTCAAAAAGAACCGCCTCATCATAGGGGTCTCAACATAACAGACGACACGTCAATCAGATGCCCGGTCTGTGTGTTATTAGCCTTTTCGTCCCGGGGGCCCTGTTGGTTTCGTGTACGAACCAACCCAACCGTATCTCAACTATACCCCAAACTCTAATAGGTTATACTCATAGGGACCGTTTCTCAATGTGATTACCAACGCTGCTGACGGTTCGTAAAACGAACGTTCGGTCTAAGAGTTATTAGCTTTTCTGTTCTTGGGGCCCGGTTGGATTTCGGGTATAATCCATCCCGGTCATACTCAACTGCATCCAAACCACAAATGAAGTATAACAAAATATCCATCTCACCAAAAGGAAACCAACAAATGTTGACGACACGTCAATCAGACGTCCAGAGCTCAAGTTATAACCATTTCCGCTCCGAGGGCCCGGTTGGTTTCATGTTCGAACCAACCAGGCTTTAACCAAAATTCACCAAAATAATGAATGTAATATACTTATACAACCGTCTCGATCCAAGGATCCCTATGCAACTGACAGTGCATTGATTGGAGGTTCGTAGCCCAATATATGGGCATTTGAACGAACCTGGTCTGAAAATAGGGGGTCTCGGCCCGGTCCGACCTAGCCCAATACCCCCTGGGTCGGCCGGAACTAGGTTGACCCGACCTGGATGGGCACGGCCAGCCCAGCCCGTGCGGCCAGCGGCTCAGTTCGGAAGCTGGTTGCGTCTCGAAGCTAGCCGAGCGGGGCGCAAAGGGGGCGCCACCTCCTGTTTGCAGAAACGGCGGACCCGTGGGGTCCTCCCTAGGGATATGTCGGGGGGTTAGACCCAACCATATTTCAGAAAATGTTTGGCCGGTTGTGAGATTTTGCGGGACCTGCGAGGGTCCCACCTCTTGGAGCGTCGGCGGCCGGCCGAACCGGCTGCCCCCTAGGGTGTCTGCCACGGCGCGTCGCCGCTGCGCCCCTCCGCCACGGAATGCTCTGGCCGCGACCTTCCTCGGTTTTTATGGCATGGTGCGACAGCACCGCGCACCACCGCCGCGTCCCGTTCCAGCCGCAGTCCCTTCAGCCTCACCGGCGTGGTGCCACACACCACCGTTGTGGCCTGCTTCGGCTGCGGTCCTCTTCGTCCCTACGCGGTGCAACGACACCACACCGTCTTTTCCTCAAACGTCAACAATGATCAATAAGAAAAAGGGGAGGAGAATCAGACATGTTTGTGCGGTTTGATCTCCTCCCGTTTTGATGATAACAAGCAGCCAATATTTAAGAGAAGAAGATCGATAAATAAAACTTGAACGAAGATAACCCCTACCTCGAGTCGTTCATCGTTCGTTGATGATATCGCGAAAGGGAGTGGACGTCGGTTCATTGAAGCCATCTCAAGGTAAGGGGTGAAGGTGATGATGGTCGTTGGCATTTGTCGTTTCCTCAAAGGCCTTCGATCCCACTCGAGTGTCGTTCATTGGAGATCCGAAGGATGGAGAACCGTTCTTCGCCGAGGGAGGGAGTCATTATTCATGGATGAAGGGAACTCTCCTTCAATTCTCCCAAAATATTATCCAACAAATATTTGATTAATTTTACTTCCTTTAAAAGATCTCCAAACAATTCAAAAGGAGACAAAGAGGTGAGGCGAAAATAATTAATAAGGTTATTAGTTATCATTGTAGGATTCATTAAGCTTGGGAGGTGGAGAGGTTCCACCGCAATAAAAGAGTGGAGTTGTCATGAATTAAACAAGGGGTGAGTTATGGGGAGGTCAAGGGGGTTACATGGGAGGTGAGGAGTTAGGGTCTCGTGTGGGCCCCCCCACACAAAACTCTCCCATGGGAGGTTAGGTGGGTGTGGGCCCCACCTCTAACTCCACCTTTGTTGATAATAACCACCTTCCTTGAATAAAATTTGTACACAAAATTTTTTATTTAATTCAAACTAATCCCCCAATATTAAACCACAACTCACTCAAAAAGAAACTACAGAAAAGGTCCCCTTAATCAATTACCAGCACTGCGAGTTCATCGGTGCCCTCAGATTTCAATTCTAAGCACCGGTTCAAGAGATAGAAAAACCCGCTCGTTCGTTTATTCAACGTACCTGAGCTAAACTTCGGAAATTGATTCCCGGAACACCGGGCCTCGAAATCAGGTGTCGTCTAAAACTTTGCACTTGTAAAATTACAATGAAATTAAGAAAAAAAATTCCTTGAAATTTAGGGGTCTTTGCATTACTCTCACCTCAGTAATTTACATCCCCGTAAAGCTATAACACAAACTAGTGAAACCAAAGGAGGTACCGAGAACCCATATGATCCTCCCACCCCCATGATCTCTCCTGGTGGTTCCTGGCACTTCCAACAAAAGCGCACAAGTGGAATAGACCATCCCCATAGGACCATCTCATGTCGATACTCAACTTTTACTGGAACCCCATGGAATTTTCTCCATCATCAATGTCCAGCTCTCCGTGGTCAATGATGACGGATAGGTTATGCGCACATCTCCTCAGCTGAGATATGTGGATGACGTTGGGCACCTGGTGCATCTGAGGTGTAAATGCTATGAGGTCAGCCACCTTGCCTACTCTACTAGGGACCTGGAAGGTCTGTTGAACCTCTTAGATTACTTGATTACTCGACCACATCTCCGTAGACACCATCGAGGTGAGACCCATCTGAACACGTGGTCATCACCCTTGAACTCCAGTGGACTTGCCTCCTATCAGCATAGGACTTCTGTCTGCTTCGTGCACTCTTCATTCGCCTTTGGATGATTTGCATATTTTCTATCGTAACCTGAACCATCTCTGGTTCTACATGAGATGACTCTATTACTATCCACAAAGGATACCTGAAACACGTTCGTCTGCTATCTCGCCACTCCTAACAGCTGAATGCCCGATATCCTACTAAGAGCATCTGCTACAACGTTCCCCTCTGTAGGAGTATAAACTTTCTCGAAGTCATAGTCCTGGAGGAATTCAATCCATCACTGCTGTCTCAGGTTCATGTCCTTATGAGAGTAGATACACCTGAGACTATTTGAGATAGAGAGAACCGTAAATTTTTCGCTCAACGAATAATGGGTGAGACTAGCCAATTATAAGAACTCATCTCCACCCTTTTTTTCTACGTTCCACCAAAGATCTGTTGGGATTTCTCCTCTACCGAAAAGATAAATCTTGTATCATCACCTAGATGAACCACGTTATTTGCCTAATATAGTCAATTTTGACAAGAATGATACATTCATGCCATGGACAACATCGTATGGCCTCAACGCTACTACCAAGAGATCCAACTGTTACTCTCTCCTCCAAGGGTCGAGTCACATTGTCGGCAGTAGTGTGTGGTCACTGGGTCTCCCCATGTAGGTATCTCGAAAGAGTGGATCAAGTAAATTGTTTTAAACTGAAACCTCTTAGTAACAACATTAAGAGAGGATAAGAAAGTAAACGCCACAAAGAAAGGTGTCTTTTTATTACTGCAGATCAAAGTACAAAGACATATACAAACAAAACAACAACAAAAAGGAAGCTAGAAGCACTAATAACAAAGGCCTCCATGCCTGGAACTAGTCCCGCTCCTGTCTACCTACTTCTGAAGCTCCACTTCCTTGTCCACTACTCGAATGCTGCTCAAGCTTTCGCTGCTGTTTCTGACTCAGTGGCTCCTCCAATGCCTGCGGATCAACTGTGCGGGGATTCGGACAGTCACATGCCATGTGACCCTTATTTCCACATGAATAGAATTTCCAACTCCTCATATGGACGGATCTGTTTCATTTTCCTCGAACAACCGAATCTAAAACCCGAGGTCGCCCACCTGTTGGCCTGGTCCTCTTGGACAACTGAATCATCTGTCTCCTGCCTACAGATGACTCGGCTACTGATGAAAAACCCTGCGGCAAGGGAAGTAGCTCCTGATCATGCTTAGAGTGTAGATTCGCTGGTATAAACTCCACCCTGAAGAAGGTCTCGAAGTCTCCACAGGTGAAGGTCATCCCGTCGCAAAACAGGAACATGTGTCTCCACCACCTCTCAGCTTCTACCTAGAAGAGGCTAATATCTAGGTACACCATCAAGTCTGCAGGTGTCCCAGCTATGTGAAAATCTTGTGCTACAAACTCTAGCCAGTGTCCAGTCGTCTGAAAATCTGACTCGCCTCGAAACCTCGGAGGCCTCTAACGCTAGAACTCGTGCATTGTGCTCAAGTGGCGTGCACTCTCTACTGGTGTCTCAACTAGTGGATGACCCTGTACTGAGGCCTCACTGATCAGTGGGATATCATCTTGCTCCCCACACTGTACCCACGCTGTCTGACTAGGTGAAGGCATCCTGAATGAAACAGACGTGACACAGTCAAACGATTATACCTGGTTAGCTGACCTGGTTTGAACTAATTTTAAAGAAACTTTTGAAAACACACACACAATCAGTGTTTTCGTGCACTTAGTTAGAAATCATTAGTTAGGGACCTGGTGTATGGATACGTCGGCCGCCGCACCAACACTGGACTCCCTGAACTGAATACTACACTTAGTACCTTTAACACTATTGCTTCACAGAAAAGAAATATCAGAGTCCTAAGTTCTGCAGTAGAACCTACTCATCTGATACCAATTTGTCATGACCCGTCCTCAGGGCCCATTTTGTGGCTTCCTCAAGCCCGCCTTCCATAGGTCAGGGGCTGGCGACTATCACCAAAGGTGTAAATCCCGATAACTGGGAAGGCATTGCCTTTATAAAAGTAAACAAACACCATAGAGTACAAGCGGAAGTAATACACTAAGTACAAAAGAAAGTGTTGAAAATTAAATGGGCCAGAATACAAACCCAACTGAAAAGTATAGCTACAACTTAATGAATGTACAACAGAAAAGAAAAACTGCTGGAAGATAGAAGCAGCTCCTAGGTCTTCCACCTCGGATCCTACCTGAAGGGTAGGTTCAGATAGCCTCTTCAATACTCTCGCCCGTCAACCTCCTCTGAGTACCATCTCGTCGTGAAGTACACCATCGGATACAGAATCATCATGAGGTCCACATCCGGGTACCATCTAGTCCTCGTACCCTCGGTCTCCGTCAGCACTGTCCGTCGTCTACATCCAACACAACGAGGTGCAGGCATAGATCGTGCAGGGGTGAGTATAACGATACTCAGTAGGGACCCCGAGACCCTCAAGGTCTCACTAAATCCAACAAGAATATCCACAAATATGGATCTCAACAAAAAACCCTTACTTAGGTATAATCCCATACTTATACCTAAGTTATCAAGTAACCCATATCAATCATAAGGTATCACATTGATATGAAATCAACGGATAACCACTACTTAGCTATATGCCCATTCATATACCTAAGTTACCAAGTAACCCATCTCAATCATGAGGTATCACATAGATATGAAATCAATGGATTACCACTACTTAGGTATATTCCCATACTACCTAAGTTACCAAGTAACCCATCTCAATAATGAGGAAAACACAAAGGTCAACGACTTAGCTCAAACCAATATTTTAATTATCAAAACCAAAACTATTGGAGAACTCATCCTATATTGAGTACAATAGCCCTGTCATGACTCCAAGGTGCTAGTCACTAACCTTAGACTGCTGAGGTACTCCTTCTGTCGAGTACCGCGGGTCCGCACCCAAACACAGTAGTGCTCCCCGCTAGGGGTCTGCCACCCAAAAATAGTAGCGGTTCCCCTAATAGCCTACAGAGTTTCTCCTCATATCATGTACCTCGGGTCTACTGCCAACTACCAGGTGCTCCGTCCACCGTGGGTCTGCCGCCAAATACCGGGCGCTCCGTCCACTAGGCTAGTCGACTCACTCCAAGTCGAATAGGTCAAGCAGTCATCAAGTCCACAACTACTAGGTCTCTGCACTCCGTACGCTAGTCTCCAAGAGGATCCACTCCACTAGCTACTGGTTGATACTCCAAGTATCACAAAGTACCACGAAGAAGTATCAGAAAGAACCGCCTCCTCACAGGGGTCTCAATGCAATAGACGGTGAGTCAATCAGACGCTCGGTCTGTGTGTTATTAGCCTTTTCGTCCCGGAGGTCTGGTTGGTTTTGTGTACAAACCAATCTGAACGTATCTCAACTATACCCCGAAATATCATAGGTTATACTCATAGGGACCGTTTCTCAACGTGATTACCAATTCCGCTGACGGTTCATCAAACAGAATTTTGGTCTAAGAGTTATTAGCTTTTCCGTTCCAGGGGCCTGGTTAGATTTCAGGTACAATCCAACCTGGACATAATGATCTATGTCCAAACATCAGATTATGTATACCAAAAGATCCGTCACACCAAAAGGAAACCAACAAAGTCAACGACACGTCAATCGGACGTCCGGAGCTCAAGTTATAACCATTTCTGCTCCGAGGGCCCGCTTGGTTTCATGTTCGAACCTACCCAGCCATAACCAAACTTCACCGAAAGCTTGAGTGTAATATACCAAAAAGACCGACTCCATCCAAGGATCCATACACAGCTAACGGTGCATCGATCGGAGGTTCGGAGCCCAAGATATGGGCGTTTGAACGAACCTTGTCCGAAAATAGGGGGTATGGGCCTGGTCTGACCCGGCCCAATACCCCCTGGGTCGGCCCGAACCGGGCGGACCCGACCCGGGTCCATGTCCAGCATGATTGGGCGTGGCCCAGCCTGGCTGGAGCGGCGCGGCTGGGCGCAGCCATGCCCGCTGCTGGGAGGGCCCGGCCCGGCGGGGCGCGGCCCGTCCCGCGGTTGGCGCGGCCCGGCCCGACAGGGCACTGCCGGCCCTGCCCGTGCGGCCTGTGGCCTGGGTCGGAAGCTGGCCCAGTCTTGGCACTAGCCGAGCAGGGCACAAAGGGGGTCCGCAACCTGTTTGCGGAAACGACGGACCAGTGGGGTCCACCCTAGGGATATGTCGGGGGGGGGGGGGGGGGTTAGACCCCCCCTTGTTTTGGATAACGTCCCCCCTTAATGGACGGCGGGTTGTGAGGTGTCGCGGGACCCTAGGGGGTCCCGCCTCATGGATAGTTGGAGGTCGGTCGAGCCGGCCACCCCCGTGGGTGTCTTCCGCGACCTTAAATTGCGGCTCATCTCTGACCGGCGCAGCGCGACGGCACCGCGCCCCTCCGCCGAAGCCCACACCGGTCGCGACCTTCCTCGGTTTTTCAGGCATGGCGCGATGGCCCCGCGCACTGCCGCTGTGGTCCGATCTGGCCGTGGTCCCTTCGGCCTCACCGTCATGGCGCGATGGGGCCGTGCACCACCACCTTGGCCCTCTCTGGCTGCGGTCCTCTTCATCCCCGCGCGGTGCAACGACGCCACGCAGCCTTTGCCTCAAACATCAACGATGAACAATAAGGAAAAAGGCGAGGAGAATCGGCTGTGTTTGTGCGGTCCGATCCCCTCCCGTTTTGACGACAACAAGTGGGAAATCGTTAATTGATGGAGATCGATAATTAAAACGTGAATGAAGATAACCCCTACCTCAAGTCGTTCTTCATTCGTTGATAATATCGTGTTAGGGATTAGACGTCGGTTCGCTGATGTCGTCACAAGGTAAGAGGTGAAGGTGATGATGGTCCTTGGCATTCGTTGTATCCTCAAAGGCCTTCGATCCAGCTCGAGCTTCGTTCATTGGAGATCCGATGGATGGAGAACCGTTCTTTGTCGAGGGAGGGAGTCGTTCTTCGTGGATGAAGGTAACTCTCCTCTAATTCTCCCAAAATATTAGCCAACCAATATTTCAATAAGTTTCCTACCTTTAAAAGATTTCCAATCAATTCAAAAGGAGACAATGAGTTGAGACAAAAATAATTATTATGGTTATTAATTATCTGTGTAGGCTTCATTAAGCTTGGGAGGTGGAGAGGCTCCACCTCAATAAAAGAGTGGAGTTGTCATGCATTAAACAAGGGGTGAGTTATGGGGAGGTCAAGGGGGTTACGGGGGAGGTGATGAGTTAGGGTATCATATGGGACCCACCACACTAAAATCTCCCATGGGAGGTTAGGTGGGTGTGGGGCCCACCCATAACTCCCCCTTTGTTGAAAATAACCACCTTCCTTGAATAAAATTTGTACACAAAAAATTTAATTTAATTCAAACTAGTCCCCAAATATTAATCCTCAACCCGCTCAAAACGCAACTACAACAAAGGTACCCTTAAGAAATTACTGGTGTTCCGAGTTAATCGGTGCCCTCAGATTTCAATTCCGAGCATCGATTCAAGAGATAGAAATACCCACTCGTTCGTTTACCGAACGTACCCGATCTAAACATCAGAAATTAATTCCGGGCACACCGGGCCTCGGAATCAGGTGCCGTCTGAAACAGTGCACTTGCAAAATTTCAAAGAAATTAAGAAAATATTTTCCTTGAAATTTCTGAGTATTTAAACAATTTCTTTTACTAGGGTAGTTCTTTTAATGGTTTTTGGTAGAATTGAACCTTTTACATATAGAGGAGTTTCCCTTTCTAGACATAGTGTAATTTTAAGGAAAGTTTTGAGGAAATACATGTATGGATTTTAGGATAATGTAATTCACTAAATGGGTCAAGGAGATATTAGTTCACAATATGTAAAGACCTTCCTACCTCAATACCTTCAAGTACCTTGAACGACCCTTGTTGGGGTTATGAGAAGAGGTATATGGATCCTTTCCACTATAATGGAAATGAAACTAAACATTCTGTGTTCATTGTTGTGGGATATTGAGACATGATAAAATACTGGGATATTTTATAAAATCAAATAATTTATTATTCTTCAAATAATTTTTAATCAATAAAAAGCACTAACCGTATGCTTATTTAATTGTAGAATAAAATATAAAGCTTGTTATACACATTGTCTCTATGATCAATATTGGATAAATAAGACCTCCTAATAATATGTAACATTCACGAGTGGTTTTGATTCCTTTGGTTTGTTATATGCCCTGTAAGGAAGTATTACATGCTTGAATCCTCAATGCCTGATTTTCTTTCTAAGGAGGTCAGTGATGAAGTGTTACTTGTCTACAAAAAAAATTTGAGATACTCAATAGAAAATCAGTGATTGATTCTTTCATCAATGATTAGTGAACTGTTGAAGTCTCAAAAAATTCATGGATTTATATAGAATGCTTGAGAAACTCCATGGTTAAATATGAGTGATATGGAAAGTAATGGTTTGAGATTTACAAGGAGCTATTTCGATGAAATCATAGAGAGGGTTCTCGGGCTGGACATCATTTAGTTTATTTCATTGGATACATTAAGCACCTAGATGATCTAGGGGTTAAAATCCCTATAAAATTGGGAACTGATATAATTATGGAATCACTCACTTGGATATTCTCTAACATTATTGTGAATTTTAATATAAAAATCATTGATAAGTCTCTACCGTATCTTTTAACTCTTCTTCTCTATGTAAATAAGGATATGAAACATGAAAATCCTTCTATATTTATGGTGAACAAATGGGAAGGGAATAAAGTGATGTTTAATTCCAAAGATTTTTTATATCCTTCAAATAAGAGGATGATCATGGGTTAAGAAAGGGAGAAAAATGCTCTCTTTTCCGTATGTGATAAGAAGGGCCACTGGAAGAGAAACTGCACCCATCCAAAGAAGAAAGTGATTTCTTTAGGTTCATTTGTTATCATCTGAAATTTATCTGTTTCAAAAAATTGGGTATTAGATACAAATTCAGGTGATCTGATATAATTTCAAACAAATTAATCTACTAGATTCAGTAAGATTGACTGAAGGGAGGTAGATCTACAAGCATCCAACAGAACTAAACTTACTAATGTATCTTTCGGGGACTACCACCTCATATTGCTGATCTAAATGATCTTTGTTTTTAATGTTTGTTATTAGGTTACATATGTTACCAAAAAAATTATTTCTATATCCAAACATGATACATAGGTATTTAAATTAAAATTTTGGAATAAATTTTTCTTATTTTATATAGATAGAGTTTTTTATGGTAAATAAAATTTAAATAAGGACTTTCTGTGTTGGAATACATGAAACATGTAATGGAAATCTATAATTAAATTACTCCACATGACTCATACCACACCCAACACTAAAATCAATGAATAGTTCATATAAGAAAACATCACTTAACTAAAATAAATATATATGTATATTTTGGTTCTTTTTCACTAAAACCACTTGGTGTATGTCAAATATGTTTACATGAAAAAATGACCAAAGCCCCATTTAGGGGGAAAGGTGACAGTGCTAATGAGATTATTTAATTAGATCATACGGATGTTTATGGACCATTTCCTGTTGATTAAAGGGGTTATTACTCATACCTCATAACTTTTACTGATGATTTTTGTAGAAATGGATATGTATAATAAACGAGTTATAAGTTAGATTCTATTGATAAATTCAAGGATTGAAATTATGTAGTTGAGAACCATATTGGTAAGAAGATTTATATACAATGCTAAGTCTGTGATGGAGAATATCATAATCAAGACTTCATTGATTACTCATGAGGGATTAAAATTCTATCCAAACTCACTCCTCCTTACACACCTTAGTGGAATGGTGTATGAAAAATGGGGAACCACATCTTGTTGAATGTGGTGAGGTCAATGATTAGTCATGCGAGTCTTCCATATCATTTTGGGGATACACATAAAAACAACAACACATATAACAAACCAATTACCAAATAAATATATAAATGGTATTCCATGTGAATTTGAGAGTGGTGGAAAAACCATGCTATCAAATTTACATGTGTGGGTAAGTGAAGCATTTGTTATGGTCTATTCAAGTAACAAACATTCACCCTGAGGCACAAAGTTTTCCTTAAAAGGATACCCTAATGAAAATGGGGATATTACCTCTATGTACTCATATAAAAAAAAGTTAATAGTGGAATGAAATGTAATATTCGTATAGAGGTATAACATCTATAAAAGATACAGTGGGATTGAGATTGAAATCTATGAAGTCAAGGGTCAAGGTACACAACAGTTTGCCTAGAAATAGATTCCAAAAATCCCCATGGAAGAAGAAATTATTCTAGAGATCCAAGTACTACATAAGAGTACAATATTGATTAGAGAACTAAAATTTTATGTTTTTATAGTCACCGAGTATGGTGGCTCATTTTTATTTGATAATTAAAATCCTTTAACCAAAAAAGAGCATTAAGTGGAAAAAAAGATTCAAAGTAAAAAGAATCTCTAAATTCTGAAAAGTATTTCATGTACTAAAACCATTTATGGATCTTGGTAGAACCTCCACAGGATATGGCCCTTTGGTTGAAATGGGTATACAAGAAGAAACTTGACTTGGAAGGACAATTCAGTACCCATAAAGAGTGACTAGTTGAAATATGGTTTAAACAGAGTCAATTACATAACTATGATGAAACATTTTCAATAGGTACAATGCTGGAATCTATTATAATTCTACATTCCATTGCATCTTATCATGAATATTGAATTTGGAAAATATATTTTAAAATATCCTTATTTAACAAGAACCTTTATGAATATGTATATATGACAAAACCAAAAGGGTTTGTGACTCAAAATGATTCCAATATGATATAAAAATTGAAACAAATACATTTATGGTTTAATTAAAGAATCTAGTTCAAAGAAAATTATTTTTGATAAATCCATAGTGCAATTTTGTTTCTTAAATAATGAATTCAACCCTAGTGTCTATAAATGGTTTAGTGGTAGTGTGGTCATTTTCAAAATTTTATATGTTGATTACATATTACTCATAGGAAATGAAAATATAGTCTTAAATTCTATTAAGGGGTGGTTTATTAAATAAATATCTATGAAGCACTTGGGTGAGGTATCATATATTCTTTGGAAAAGGATCTATCATGATTGATCTAAGAGGTTTCTCTACCAAAGTCAAAGTACATACATATAAAAGATAATAAAGTGATTATATGTGAAATAATCCAAGAGGGGATTATTGTTAGCATCACATTGTATTCATCATTCCTAGAAAATGTGCCCCTGGACACATGAGTAAATAAATAGAATGGTAAGGATAACACATGAATCAACAATTTTTTTAGTCATGTATGGTGTGCTATATATGAGTCTGGATGTCACTTACACATTAAGTATTGTAAGAAGATATCAAGATGATCAAGGTGGCCACCATTGGATGGAAGTCAAGACTATCCATAATTATCTAATCCATACTATAGATATCATACTGTTTTATGGAGGATATGAGGAGATATCCATCATAGAATATGCATATGATAGTTTCCAAACTGTCCATGAAGACATTAATTCACAAATGGGATACATCATGACATTGAATAGATGTGTTGTGAGCTGAAGGAGCCCAAAGAAGGATTTGGTCACATATTCTACAATACATCTTGAGAATATTGGGGATTTTGAGGAAGATAAGGAAGTATTATGGATGTGAAACTTCATCCAATGGCTTGATGTGGTACCTATAATTAAAGATCATATCACACTCTATTGTGATAATACTACAATAGTGGATCTCACAAAAGAGTCAAGGTCACATCCGCGAATGAATAATAACCTACAGAAGTATCATCTCTTGAGGAATTTTTCTCAGAGTGGTGTGGTTATAGTGAGTACTATATACATGGATGAAAACATGTTAGACCCTTGACTAAAGCCTATAATCAGTTGAAACACGGTTATCATTTGAGTTCTATTAGACTCAATGTTGTAGAGAGTTGGATCTATCCTATTTGAGAGTTTTTTGGAGGTGGTGTCCTAGGACCAAATAATTATACATTGAATATAAATATATTAAAAGTAAATAATATTAATTAAACATCTAATTACATGTTTTACATTTTTTGTTATTACTTTTATGTAATAATTCCCTAGAGAATTTGTTTCATTGATATGGTTATAAAAGTTCGCCACTTTGATGAGAAACTTGAATTGATATAAAGATATTGTTAATATAGTACTTTGGTTAGATAATGTATTATGATTGGATACATAGTATATAGACTTTCAGGTGTAAGTAATCATAAGCTGATGAAAATTTTTCTCATGATGTTCAAACATGTAAATCTACATGATGGGAGATTTTGAGAATAGACCCAGTAGTAGAAATTTAAAATGTTATGGTCTGATTAGATATTAACATCTATGAGTAGTTGTATTGGTAAATTGAATTTAATATTATCATAAATGCATGTGATGACTCATGAATTTGGATTTACTGATGAAAACTGGCACACCATATGTCGGAAGGAACTAAGGTATGTTTGGTGTGTCATGATTTACTAGTAATTAATTGATATTTTGAGGAAGGATTTTTACCTTCCGTATTTATGGATGTTAATATATTTTCCATTTTATTGGAATATAAACATGGACCTAAATTCCATGGACATGGGGTAATGATGTGTTTATTTATAATAGACCAAGAAAGATATATCAAGCATACAAGTTGGTTAGATGGATTTGAAACTTGTTTAATAAGATATTATGATAAAGGGATTATATTACACCATGATAATGTTTCTGTGGTTTTCATCAACAAGAAATTATGTTCTTTCTCTAGGGTTCCTTGACCTGTTTCTAGAGAGAAATATCTGACTTTAGGCATGCTAACCAAATTCTAACAAGAAAGAATCCTAAATGGTTACACACTAATTTTTTTCCATTGATATCAATTAAATTTTATTTGAATTTAATTAGTGAAATAAAAATTATTCTCAAGACTGAGTAATAACATTATTCAAGTAATATTCATCACAAAAATTAAATAAATATTTTACACCAACATGTGAATAAAAATATTTTTTTCTATTTTATTGAATATTTTTAAAATTTTTATTCTCCCTTATGGGAATGAAATATTTATTTATCAATAAATTAATTGTTCAAGTAATCAATAAATATCCTGGATTTTGTACAAACTAGGATTTCATCCAATGATATATTAATTATTTACATAATGTTAAATAATATTTACCAAATCTTGCATGTTGGTGAACCATAAAATAATATTATTAATATCGTAATGTTTTATGATGTTTATTAAAGGTTTAAACTTTTTTCTAATAACTAAAATGAAATTAAATAATATTTCAAACTAAAATATTCATCTATCAATACAAAATTTTGTATATTTGGTATTACATCATAGAGTGAGAATAGTGAATTATTGCACACAATCAATTCTCGCAACTCCTCCTTCTCTCTCTCCCTTTAGAGAACAACAGACACAATAATTATTTCATCAATATTGAAGAATGAGAAATCAAGAATGAACATTGCAAGGAATTTGATTTGCTGTGATAGCATGTAGATATTGAGAGAAATTTCTTGAAGATCATAGGACCAAATGTGGATCACTGCTAGAGGGATTATATCCTTTGATCCTCATAATACAATGAAGGAAATCTAAAAGGGTCATTTTAAATGATCAACAATCATCAATGAAGAATGTTTACAAAAATATGTAATAATTTCACGAGATATTAAAACAATTAATTATAAATTTTACATTCAAGATCCTAAATCAAGGTTTTAATACATGATAGTAAAAATAAATTTAACTATATCACCCATGACCACACTCTTATACTGCACATGGAACCGATAGTCGATGCATGGAAGGGGATACCAATTCTTGGTTTCCATCTTGTTCAGTATCTGATATTCCAAAAATATTCTCAAAGAAACATCATATTTCGTGGAAAAGATAATTGGAGAAACCCAAGGATATGTACTGGGCCATATAAAAACTTTAGCATATAGATTTTCAAAAAACTTTCAAATCCCAAATCTCTAATGAATCTATTCTATATGGTGTGACAGAAACTGGCTTTTCTCCCAAAAACTAAATCATAAACATAATATATTATTTGGGAAGTAAGCCATAGAACTCATTCATAATGACATTCTATAAATGGTCTACCACTAGAATAAAATAAACCCACCTCATTCCACTTTCATCTTGAGAAAGACCATTTACCAGAGACATGGGACAATCCAATTTGGGCTGAATTGGTTCTTTATAACTAGCCTAAAGATCTCAGTCACCTTGTTTAGAATAACTACATCCTTTTAGATATTCAAAACTAACTCTCCAATAGTAACAATATTTATTATCCTTATATATAAGTAACCAATCCATACAAAGAATCAAATCAATGCCTGTAATTTCCAGTACAAACAGTTTCAAAAATAAACAGTAACCACCAATCTCTAGAGAACACACCTTATAATGTTTGATATTATCTAACTCTATTCCCAAAAATTTAACCATGGTAAAAACACAAACAAATTATTCCAAATCCAAGCCTATACCACATAAAAAAATCAGGGATAAATAGTAATGTGATGATCATGTATAAAAAAAAACACAAGAAAAGGTAAATGATATAAGAATCATACCTATGATGGTAGAAGGTCCTACATCCACAATACCTGGAGTACTTTTCATAATGCGTATCTATCCAATTACACTACCATGGGATCCATATGGACTCCCCTTAGCCACCCCATCTACCAAGTATGGTCATTCCAACACTAGGGTACCACGTCCCATTCCATGATTTGAACATCCTATGGAACTCCATATAAAGCCTTTCTGATGGGTATTTGAGACATTCCCATACTCTAGTACTTTTCCAGATTCCCTACCATTACTCTATTGCTGCATAACCCTACAAAAACTCTGTAGGATGCTCATTTTTCTACAAGCATGGCACTCTGGAGAGGGTTGTGGTCCGTAAGATGGATTTTGGCCCATCATGACACAATGATAGCACTACATTGGAATATAGTCCATAGATGGCTTCCCCCTACCCTGAGTAATTTTCCTGATGTTACAATGGTGAAAAATATCATTGTGGTGCTTCTTTATACGAGAATATTTTCTCTATGTTCACCAAGATGGAATAGCCTGGCCGCTGCTCCAGGCCTCTCTCAAATTCCCTTCAATTATGAGTTCTTGATTTGTCATATCAAAAAAAATATACTCAAACGTAACATGTTCACCTATAACCTTATCTTATATTGAATCCCATCTTGAATGTTTATCTCCCAAGAGATCTTAACAATACCCAAAGATGGATCAAGGAACTATAGGTTGGTGAAATGTTCAGTGTATTCGATCACTGACATGCTATCCTTTTTCTGATTTAAGAACACATGTGCCTTCTCAACTATTGACACATCAGGATAGAAATAGATTATGAACTTCATCGCGAAGTCCTTCCAAGAAAACTCCTCTTGTTGAACTGCCTCGTATAGATTTTCCCACCAATGCTTATCTAGACCCTGAATAATATAGGTATAAATGTTCATCCTCCCATATACGGGTATCTCAAGATGCCTAATGATCATCTAGAAGTACATGATCTAGAACTAGGCTTCCTGGGGTCCTCCGTCACCATTAAATATTGGCAGATTCTTCAGTTCGAACTCTCTCTTCATCTTAGATATCAAAGGAATGTTGTGATATGAATCCCCCTCCATGGATCGTATGAACCATTATAATAAATCATGAATCTAAACATCCATATGATCCTTAAGAACTATGGGATGCTTCAGATCAGTTGGGTTAACAGTGCTCTGATTTCTTTATTCCAGATGCTCAACTCAATGAAGAAGAGTAGACATTCTCTCTACATGGAAAACACACTCCTCAGAAAACTGGCTATAACAATAATATCAACCTCAAAAGTGACAAAAATAGGGAACCAATACTTTGGGAATCTCCAAACATGGATTACAAGTGTTTTATAATGGCATAATAGTTTCTTTCATTGAAATTCTCTAATATCATAGTTATCTTGTGTCACTGTTCAAACCTGAAAGTATATATCACATGAATTAAATATGCACATATCATGAAAAATTCACATCAATATATATCCCTATGTTTCTATCATGATGATTTAATACTAATCTCACATCATACCAGACCATGATTAGAAATCTCAAGAACTAATAACGTCATCAAATAATAACCACACACAACATTTGAATCACCCTAGGTTAAATAATGTCATCTATAACAATAAAAAATCATAATTATCAATCCATCCATGGCTATATGGATTTACCCTCATACATGGGTTAGCTATTCACATTAAAAATATAATTCCCATGTCCCACCACATCCTAGTCTCCTTTCAAGCTTTCCCAAATAGTAATAAAATGGAAAATAAAATGGTTTTCTCTAAAACCACTTTGTAACATACCATATTACATTACTCACTCTTGTGGTTGAAAGAAGTTTTTTTAGGGGACCACAAGGGTGCCTCCCAAAATACTGGAGGCTTCCGACTACTAGTGGTGGTGGTATATGTATAGTGGGGAGACTATACCCAATGTAATAGTGTTATAATAAAAAATAAATATATAATTTTAGTAAATAATTAAATATAAAAGTTTGGAATAATGGAAACAATACAAAAAAGAGGAAAATAAAAAAATAACATCCGAATAAATAATATAATAAATAATAAATGAATAATGTAATGTCATGTTGGAAGGTAATAGAATCTCAAGCTACACGTAATGAAAATAAAAGTCTAGTAGACAAAAAATACCCCAGTCCCAAACCCCGTGTCAGCCCTGTCTCCAAAATATATCCCAGATATTGAGAAAAATTCAACAACAATGTATTGTTCCCTTATCATAACATGATTCCCTATAATCTAATCATGTACCAAATGGTGTCTTGAATAGGGTGTGAGATAAACTCAATAGGTTGGTACCACCATGTCTAGACATAATCAATCTAATAATAAGGGCATGAAATAATGTAATAAATATGTGTATTAATATATTAAACCATTAAAATCATACCAGATCAACCTCCTTTTACAACATGCAGTAATATCTCTGAGAATATCATGAGATGATGCCAACCAAAACCATGTAACCATGGTAAAACATTACCCACCTTGAAACTATGAAGAAATATATCTAAGAAAGTATCACAACCATGCCAACCAAAACCATATAATCATGGTAAAAATTACACCAATCATGGTCAAAACCCACTATATAAGCAGTTCAATAAGAAATCATTGATATTCCCAGTATATAAGAATTACAACATGTATTAGGTCCATTATTGGTATATATGATTTTCAGAATGTTTCAATTGGCTTATACATCTATATAGTCGTTACAATATGTTTCATTGTCAGGCTGGGTATATAAGAATTATAGCTGGAATCAATGGGCATAGCCCAATATATAAACATTATAGAATATATCACTAGGGACATCCCGCTAGATAATAATTACAACATGTATCACTAGGAATAGCCCGCTATATAAGCGTTATAACATTAATCATATTTCCTAATAAAAAGGGTATCATAATATCAAATCACAAGGATCAATGGTTACTTATGTAAATTAAAATTTATCTTATTATTTAACATTTAGCTTATCATTGGGTCATACCACGAAAAAATTCCATTTATTTCAATAATCAATGAAATCCAAAGTGAATCTATATCATGAAATCAACCGAATTCCATGTCATGATAAACAAACTTTAATCTGTTAATTTTTTATTTTATAATCAAGGGTTATCTCGAATAAACAATGGCTATAATCTAGTTCAATAACCAACTGAATCCAAATGGATTCTAAGGAATAATCTAATTCATCATTTAATTAATTAAGGTGAATGTTATATTGGAACAATTGAAATATTGCACATTATTTTAAATTAAACAAACCATAAGCTTAAGGTTAGACCTCCTACCATAAACTAATAATAAAAAAAATGCATCCAAGTAGATTTTCCAATAAGAATAAAGGAACAAATGATTGTAAGAAGTACCCTATATGATAACCAATCATGATTAAAACCAACAATGATCAAGGTTAAGAGAATACTACCCAATAGCCGAAAAACAATGTGATATAATGGAAAACCTAAATGAAATCGATTACTAAGGATTTATAACATAAATTGGAAATACATAATTGAAAATGGGGATCCAAAATCTGTTGGATTTCAACTTAGGTCGGGAGGAGAAGGCTACAAATATTGGAATGAAGGAAAATCATTCGTAAAACCCACTTAATACCAGTTTATATGATAAATACACGGTGTGTAATCTATTTACAATTATTGTATTTTTTTAAAGAGATATTTTGAAAAAATTACTCACCTCAGATTGATTTCAACCCTAATATAAGTTTAATTTATGTGAATTATTTACATGATGTGTAACTAAAACACACTTTGCACTAGTTCATGGCATGTCTAGTGGCAGTTACATGTCTAATAAATTGTACATGGCATGTAATCACCCATCAGATGATTTTGAGCCCATATTATACATATATGTCTCGACCACACCCAGATCCTTCAAATGTATGGAAAAATAACATAAACCCATTTAACAAATTTATATCCTTACTCCATTAATTCAAATAAACTTATATTTTTAAACATTAGATCATTTTCCCAAAAAAAGGCTCTCCATATTTGATCATAACATATCCACCAAGGCACAAATGAAAAACTCAAAGAGGGAGATAAAGAAAAAATATTGGATCTAACATTATACATCTTAAAAATTCTATAATACCTTAATACTACGTTGAAATGAAACCTTATAAACTCTAATACTATTTGAAGTGCATAGGGTTCTTGAATTTGTTAATTTTAGCTTCATCACAAGGATTTATGATCTGATCTATGTCCTCACTAGAAAACCTATGGAATTCTCCAACACTACAAAGAAACTTTTAATCATCATAAAAAAGGTATTTATCCCATATTCATATTATGTTTTATTTACAGCATCTTTTATATGGTTTATTTACATCTTCAACTTTATTTATTCATTATTATTAATTCATTAATCTCCAAACTAGTTGGAATCCTCAAAAACATCATCTAATATTTTTCAAACTATGATTATTCATCAAAACATGCCATCAACATCAATATCATCTAATGATTCATCACATATCAGAGATTCAATATCAAATCTATTATTTACAATAGTCAAACAATAACAACATATTCTCCTACCCCTAGGTTAGAAACAATACCCCAGTATTATTTTTTGTGATCTATTTACTAATTGGAAAGTGGAAGGAATATTTTGGATAATATATTTAGGTGTGTGATGTAAATATATTGATGTTTAGAAGAAGTTTGTAGAAGTTTTTGTTCAGATTTTCTAATTTTGATTTTGAGTAGATATATGTAACTTGTCAATGAGAATTTTTTTAATACATCATATACTTTATTCTTGTAAAATGAATGGAATTGTTCTTATTCCTAAAATACTTTTTTCTAAAGAATTCTAATAATTCTTCATGATGTTCCATATGAATTTTTTGATTCCTGTAAGGTTTTTTGGGAATTTATTGGTAATTTGATTCTTTTTGTAGAACTCTTACTCATTTTTTAGGACTCTTACTCATTTAGAAATAATTTCTAATTGAGATTAATAATTTGATATGGATTTTGTAATTCCTTCACTTAGTAGAATAATTCTTTTTTACTTTAGTAAAAATGGGTGCATGACATTTATTTAAAAGGATTTGTCTACCCTTGTAATACATGTACCTTTTCGAAATATTATAAACTGTTGAAGTTCCCATGTACACAATTCCTTAAGTATAAAATATTAAGTACTTCTGTAGAGCGTGTTGATTTTTTCCATAAGACTTATAAATTCAATAAGGCTCTGGTTCTCAAGAATTTAATCCTTTGTTCTATTAAAATAATTGGATAAATTATAGATGTGGGAATTTATATGACATGGAAGATCAATTTGACACATTCGTATGATAAATGCAATAAAATGAAGCCATGTGGATTAAAGATCTAATTATTAGTTTAAAATTATGATCGATTATTTTTGTTATATTATATTAAATAATGAATCATTTTTTGGATGTATAGTGGTTTTATTGTTACAATATATATATATATATATAATGGAATATTTTTCTATTAATGTTAGAGGTTATCATAGTCAAGATTTAAGCACCCTATTCTATGATAGTTAAATTCATGAATTTAAAAGGATGGATTAACTAAAATTTAAAGTGGTAGATCTAGTAAGATTTATACAGTTTAGAGTTTTCACGTTATTAGTATTGATATATTTTCCTAATGTAAAAAATTTAGAAAATTATTATAATATGTTATTTAAAATATATAAGAAAGGGTGATTCTATTTTCATAGGGATTATGCTATCTAAAGGAATATAGAGAGGTGTTCCAAACATTTATACGTAAAGGATGAAGATTCTCAATGAGGGTTATCTATGATTATTTTCTCAAATGTAGTTTTCAATTTATTCAAGAGAGAGGGGAGGGTTAAACATTACAATATGTGTCTTCTCATAATCTATACTGGAGTAGAAAAGGATCATAGGGGGAAAAATGCATTCATATTTGTGAAGAAGAGAAGTCAGTTCTTCAAAAGTTGTTATTAAAGATAGTGAATCAGGAAGGTCAAAGAATATGATTCATATTGTAAACAAATATAAATAAGTTTAATAGTTGTGTTAGGTGAATTGGTACACTATCTACTGGATCCTCCATGGATTTTCCTAATTTGGGTGAACTATGTAAAATTATAGTGTTGTACTGACTAATTTAAAATTCTTAAAAGTGACAGGGGGAAGATATAAGGGTCTTTCTCATAAATAAATTAGACGACCATTATAGAGGAATTTAATTTTCAAATTAATTTGACCCATATTTATCCTCTTTAAAGATATATTCCTTAATTGGGACCAACAACCTCCTTTTCCCAGTTATATGTAGGCAACAACTTCATCCCTTCTGAAACAAAATTAATATCTCTATCATAATTATAATTATCCTTAATTCTAGAAAATATAATCAAATCATCGGCTCTTCAATATCCCCATCTGTGTTTGTGAAATCACACACCATTTTGAGTTGTGATTTTTATAGGAATTTTCATTTTTTTTATTTCTAGAGATTGGGTCATTTAGATAATTGAGTTTTGGATTGGAATTATGAGAGTTATATCATACATATGCAATCACTTCTAAAAACAAGGCCTTTAACAATGCCATCCTTTATCAGCATAAGGAAAAAACATTAAAATGTCATCTTTATCAGAGCGTGTTGTAGCACTGGTAAAGGGTATTGTTTATCTACTTTAAAAAACATTGATTAAAGGTACCCTTTATCAATGTTTTTTAGCACTCATAAACTATACCATTTATTAGTGCTTTATTTTTACAACTGGTAAATGGTGTATATTTTTATTTCTTGATTGTTAGCAGTGATAATGATTCTAAATGTCATGTATATCCCATATCAAAATAGATCACAAGAGGGAAATGCCTTATATATGATTTCATGGCATCCATGGCTCAGAAGCCTGTCACAGGTATGGGTTCCTATATACATTGCACACACCAAAATGGGCATGCCTCTTTCCCATGTAGGCCTTGGCCCACCCTATACATGAACCGGTCTTGCACCCATAATATTTGGGTCCTAAATGTACTGGCCCGTTCCTTATGATATTTTTTTATACAAACCAATAAAAAATTGAATTATTAAAAATAATAAAAGACTGCAATAAATAAAAAAAATAAAATTTGAATAAATTAAAAAAAATTCAATATATTTAATTAAATAAAAATTATAAAATTTAAAAATAAAAATAAAAATTGATTAAAATTAAAAAATATTAAATTTATATAATTACATAGTTGTTTTTAAAATATTTTTGTATAGTATAAATATTATTAAATATTATATAGTAAATATTTTTGTATAAAATGAACCAAAAGATAATTAAAAAAATAAAAAATAAAAATGACTAAATTTAAAAAGTGTTGAAAAGTTATTTAATTAAAAAACCATTTATATAAATGAATACAATGAAATTATTAAACAGAAAAATTAAAATGAGTCAATGATTAAAAATATTATTTATTAAATAGTTGTTTCCAAAAATAAATTAATTTAATATACATATATATTGATTATAAATATTTAAAGATAGTATATATAAAATATAGATATATAAAACAACTAATTTATAATCACTAAAAAAAAAAAATTTAAATGAATGATTTACATAATTATACTTGAAAAAATTTCAAAAAAAAAAGAATAATTTTAATATATATATATATATATATATATTAATCATAAATATTAATAAATTATATATATTAAATATAAATATGAATAATTAATAAAATGTAATAACTAAATACATATTATTTTCTTATTCATTTTAATGGGTTTTATACATAATTATTCATAAATAAATTCAATATAGAAATATATTCATATATATTTCTAAATGTGTACTAATATATATAATATTTCCTAAAATGTGATTTAAATAATACAAAATATTTATACATGCATTAATTCAGTCATTAATTTAGTGAATAATGGTTTATAATTAATGTTTTATATAACCTAAAAATAAATACTTAGTGTATTGAGTAATGTAAATTAATTTAATGTCGTTTTTTTTTCAGTTTTCCATATGTCAGTCATGTGTTACATTGTTTTCACAAATACATATACATAATTAATGACTTTTTTATATACAACTTATAAACACAAATATTTACGTAACTAATGAAATATTGTACAGAAACAAATACACCTAATATTTGTGTAATTTATTCAAATTACAATTTTTATTTTATAATTTCATTTCATAATATGACACCTTTAATATATTATGTTTTTAATTGGTAAATTTTATTTATTTAGTTTTAATATTATTATAGTTAAGTATTATTTATTCATTTTTGATATTTTTTTTGAATTTAAACATTTTATAAAATTTACCTATGTATTTTTATTTACTATGTTCTGGTATTTTCAATATGTATATATTCATCATTATTTCAGTATATATCCAATAAAATTTAATAATTTTCATTTAATTATTTAAACCTATCCATTTTGTTTTGATGGAAAGAATACATGTCATATTGTTCCTTATTCCCCTAAATTAGGATAAGATGGTAATTCTGGGAAGGGTAATGGAGTACCTCCTCCATGAATTGATGGTTCAGCTTTTAGTTTTAATGGAATGAATACTTGTCATCCTATTTGTGCTTCCATTACTAAATTGGTAATGCATGCTAATTCTGGGTAGCTGAATGAAGCTCCTCCTCCAAAAATGGATGGTTATATTATACTCCATTTTCTATTGAAAAATTCAACAACAATTCAAACAATGAGAAAAACATTGCTTCTTATGCTTTATATGAAAACAATACTGTTGAATAGGTTCTTCAAATTTGGCAGGAGGTTATAGATCTTGCTGCACAAACTGGGTGTTATGCTATTTCTAGGGTTCCTACGGCTCATGAAGATAGTAGTAATACTAATCCAACAGTGGTCTATAGAATGTAGGATAGTGGAGGGGTTGTTGATATGACTACCATGGCTAAAAGTACGAGGGCTTTGGAAACTGGACAAAGTGAAGGATCCTGCATAATGAGACAAGATATTCAAATTGGGTTGAAGGTTGCATATCTTACTATACACATTTAGTATTATTCTACATCGTATGATGCATGGGATATTGTCAAAGATGATAATGTGAGTATAAGAAATTCAGAGCTTAGGCACAGGCAGAGATCCATTATGATTTGTGCATCAGATGATAATAATGATCCATGATAAAGAACTAGAGAGAATTCTAAACATGTTAATCATCTATATGGGAGATATTCTCGTGGAATGTTAAGAAGAGCCTAATCTAACTCACAGGGTTGAATACATAGATTTTTTTGTATTTATATCGATTTTTACTGTTGGAGCCTTTGATACATTTCATCTTCATTGGATTTTTGTTGTATTTTTTCCTCTTCCACCATCTTTTTATTCATTCTTTTTTTAATCAAGGGACATTGTCATTTCTTATTATAAAAATGTGTACTCATTTTTAATTACTCAATTTTACTCATTTTTAACATTAATACATTTAAGATAATGTATTAAATAATAATGTTAAAAATATAATTATAAAGAAATATTCCTAAAAAATATATTTATAATTGTATATGTACTATATTAATAAATTTATAAATTTATAATTTTAAATAAATAACAATACTATTTATATAATAATAAATAATTAAATATATTTATTTAAATAATTATGAAATTATAATAAATTTATTTAAAAAATGAATATATTTACTATATTTATATTTATATTTATATATTAATTATATATATGTAAATATATTAAAATATATAATGATATAAATATATACATATATTTTAAAAAAATATTTATATAATAATAAATAAATAATTATATATTTTAATAATTATAAAATTACGATAAATGTATTTAAAAAATCAAATATATTTACCAGATTTGTATTTACTTATAATAAATATAGTTAAATAAGGAATATATTTACCATATATATATATGTATTTATTTAATATATATCCATTTATATAAATATATATAATTTTTTTAAGGGTTGAGGGGCAAGCCCTCTTTATTGAACCAAAAAAAAACAACCTCTTAAATGGATTGGGAGAAGAGGCAACCCATTACATGACAAGGGAACATATGCCCATAAAGCAAAGAACAAAGGTTAAACAAAAAACATAATGGTATAAATATAAATACAATAATAAATATATTTACAAATATATTTATTTATAAATAATTTTTATAATAGTGAGGCGTAATGACCCCTAAATAAAAATAAAAAATAGTGTACAAACTAGGACAAATGAACATGAAAAACAAAAAAGCAATCAATTAAGCTTCTCATGAATGAGTGCTCATGGTATAGTAAGAGAAGATCCCAGCCCGACTACGATGATGTTTTCCTCTCCTCTATGTTTTGACCTTCAACTAAGTCCCAAATTCAATTTCTGGGAGTCCATCATCTAAAGCATCCCCCTTCCCTTCCACTTCACCATCCCTATCATTGTTTTGGTCATCCTCATCACTGTTACCTAATTTATGTAACTTAAAGGTGTTATGAGAACAAATAGTCAAACTTGATTTACCCTTAACATGAAATCTTTCGGATAAGGAATCATCTTTCCCATCCACTTTTTCACTATCCAGAATAATGGATAAGGGAGTGACTTCCTTAAAATGTGTTCCCCACTCAGAATATGAGATCATTCTAGGATCCTACACAATATATGTAACTAAGACACTAGTAAGACTCTTTTGTGCACCATCATCATCATTCACTAGGCTATAAGATAAAAATAAACTTAGAAAGATGACATCACATCACGTTTTCAGTAGCTAGAATAATGGGTAAGGGGGAATTGACCTTATGATTTTTGTCATTATTAGGAGATATCGATCCATGAAACTGCACAAAATCTAAAACCAAGACACTATCAGTTTTCATGGGTGCACCATCTTCATCACTCTTAGAGCCTAAATATGTTAGTGCCAATGAGTTAGATTTCATCCATCCAACAGCAGGATAAAGGACCAGATCAGGTCCCTTATTTGAGGAATCACTACATGAATAATTCATTTGGGTTTTCCTGCTACCCTTAACATGTAAATAGTCATGAGATCTAGGCATAGAGTGTACAACAGAAACATTTGAATACTCCCTTCCTTGATAAAATGCCATCAAAGGGTCTAGTTGGACCATTTGTTCACTAATTAGAGTAACCATGAATGGATGTATTTCAAAACCAGAATAACTTACCTACTATATATTATTTATATTGGAAGATTCACCAATAGATATATCATTTTTATGATTTGATTCAGGAAATTAATATTTCATAGACCCTTTAGAAACCATCTATACGCTTGAAGAATCCCTCCCCATGGTAGGGGTAGAGAAACATTTCATAGGGGGGATGCAATTCCTTTTGTACATAGACTTTAATATAGTAGAATCATATTCTTTCACATTCCCTTTACTATTTTATGATGAAATAATTCTTGGATTTTTAAAAAAATTAATTTCCACATCATCCATGCTTCAATCTCTATGTTAACAAGAATCTCATTAGATTCTTCTCCAACATACTCACGAATTATTCCCTTTGTCAACTCATATTTCAAATATGTTCCCTCAATGGATACATTGATATCATTTTCAATGTAATTTCTATATAAATGGATCTTACCATTCCCCTGAGCATGAGAAAAAAACCAGGTTCTACTTGAGGAGTACATAGAGCTCAAGTAATAGGAGAATATGTTCATCCATATTTCAAAATACAATCAGGATTATACCTATGGTTAACCTGAGAATATCCTTTATCAAGATTTACTTTTAATTTAGTAGAATTGGTATCCCTTAAATTAGTTACAATCCAATAATTATAAAAAAACTAATTTTGGGTTTGAGCATCAAGGTTTTGAAAATTCTCATGAATTCCATACATGCAAAGGTGGGACACATCATGACCATGAATATAACAATTAGAGAAAACCAGATCTTATAAAAACCTTTAAAAAATAGTTTAAAATATCTTTATTTATGATTATATTCATAAAACCTTTATGAGTGATAAAGTTTTAGCAGTGATAAAGATTCAATTTATCAATTATTTTTTTAAAGAGCTAATAAAACTCTCCTCGGTCTATTTAAAATAACCCAAATCAGATTAATATCAGTCATGATTCTCATGCTTTTGATAATTTACCCTACTTCATGAACTCCTCCTCTACTTTCTCTCAGATGAATCAAGACTCAAATCCAAGGTATGTAATTTTTTCATCCTCCTCACTCATTGATTTTTGGTTCAGGTTCCATAATTTTCATTATTGATTTTTTTTCATGGCTCCTCTTCCATATTCTCCCTAATGATCAGTCAAAAACTCATTGGACCCCTTAGAGGGTTTCCACTTCCATATAATTTTATTTTTGCGTCTCCTCCATCAATTTTCATGTATTTTACAATGTGAATCCCCTCTTTCTTATTTATAATTTAGGTGTCTCCTCCCTCCAATATGATTTCTTGAGTTATTTTTTCACTTCTTCTAAAATTAATTTATAATGTATTCTTACTTTTAATGGTTAAAATGGAATTGGTAAACATTTTAGTTTAATTCCATTCTTGGGATAAAGGGGTTTCCATGGATTTTGATTGAATTATTTTGAATTAAATGTTTTATCATGAAAAGGTTGTGATCATATGTTTATGAGGAATTTCAAGTTTATTTTTTTGAAAAATGAAAGGCTTAGGCCAAATTTCATTTTTTAGAGGAAGATAAAATGTTTTAAAAGAAATGTTTGAAACAATAAAAGGGCGTGTTTATAAATAGTTTCCATGTATTGAAATTAATTAATTTTATATGAAAGAAGAAGGAATTGACACCCAAAGTCATATTTTATTTAGTATCCCATTTGACACTTTAAATTGGGTTTGTAGGTCATGATACCTTCATTGACCACCCATTGTATTTGATTTTATTATTAGGTATGGTTATTAATTTAGGTTATACTAATCACGTTAAAGGGATTGTTATATTCATGGTTTCCATAGGTGAGGTTTAAGATATATTTTCTCACAATATGTTTTTATTTCAATTTTTTTTTCACCTCATCAATTAGTTTCATGTTCATGGAAATTATAGGTAACTAAATGGTATCATGGATGAGTGAATAATCTAGTTTATCTTGTGTCTTGATATTGTGGGACAATGTTATTGACTGTACTCAAATAGTCCCCCATGGTAACTTTAAACTCCTAGGATAGTTTTGGAAATATCTAATAACTACCATTTTTATGGAAACAATTTCATTTGATGTTTATAAGATCATGTATAAATCATATTTCAAGAAAATTATGATTTAATTTTTTTATATTTAAAATATACAAATAACAACTCTTATTAGTAATTTAAAATTATGATTTAATAAAACTTCTTAAAGAATGAAAGTACATAATGATGTAGTTTCATGAAAATAATCTATTTATTTAATATATTTATATAAAACCAAATCCATGAACAATTCATTGAGAAAACAAACACATTTAATACTTAATTGTTTATCTTTGTTTCAAAAATCAATCAAGTTGATGATAATTAATAAGTTATCATAACAAAGTCATTACTTCCTACTTAATCAACCCATCCATTATATGATCACTAATGAAATCACTATGGAATGTTTATGTATATTTTATTGAGTTATAATTCATTTTGTTTATATTAAAATGAAATTAATTAATTTTTAATACAAGAAAATGTATAAAAGGGAATACTTAAATAAGTATTTTCATACCATTTAAACTCGTGATTTAAAACTAAATTTAGATTTAATAAAAGTACTCAAGATATTAGAAAATAAACATGTACTAAATAGTAATTTCCTTTATTAATGACAACTCTAAGACATGTGAATATTCAGGAAACATTATCAAAATAAACTGAGGTATCATAACCCATACAGATGATAGTTTTACTAATTTATGGGTCATAAAATTATTTGGAACTAATAATTTTCTAAGTGTGATATTATATAAATGAAAGAATGTAAATAATTAAAGAACATAAGTCCAAAAAATAATTTTTGAGAATAAATAATTTTAAAACAAGTAAACATGTTTATCCTTATTTATACAATAAATCAAAAAATATATATAATTTGAACAACATTCATGATGTGTATTCTATCTCACTATACCAAATTTCATGAAAAAAAATTATTTGTTTCTCCTTTTACTTAATTTTCACTAAAAATGTTGATTTGCAACCATCGACATGCTATCACAGCATTGTATCACAATTACTAAACAACCCAAATCATCCCATGATCTTATAAACACAAAAATTAATGTAAAAAATCTGAACAAGGTGTATCATCATGTATGGTTCCTTTTAAAACAAAAATCAAACCATCTATCCATCTCTTATTCTATTTACTAGAGAACCTTCAATTAATATGGAACTCAGATAAATTCAAATCATATCTTAGACTGATATCACATAAAAACTCCCTATAACACCTCATGATGTTTTGAAAAACAGTTTCTATGTCATGAAAATTTTTAAATCCTTCGTTTTTTGATTCTTGAAAAAAATTAATGAAATGTATAATAATTGTTTTTTGGCTTCTTGTGTGATACTAGATGAAACTGGTTTTTTATAGATAAATAATACCATGATTAATATTGGAAATAAGCCTATGGGAACCATGATATTTAGGAGTGTAGTGTAGGAAAATCATTTTAATATTTAAATTGTTCATTTACACATGTTTTTTGATAAATGTTTTAATGACGTCAACTTTATAAATCTTTTATAAAATGTTTAATAACCATGATTTTTATTCGACTGGTTGGTGTCCTACATAGATTTTTTATAGTCATACCAATTTTAAATATTAGTTATTTTAATAACCCTTAAAAAAATATTTGTTTTGATGCTTTTAAGGATATATAAAATTTTCCAGATCTCTATTTTATGGAACTAGGGTCCTATGTTGATATTGATTAAACCCGTATAAAAAAATAATTATAATTATGATTATTTTCATTTTAGAATGCTATAAAAATTTATGAGTTTAGTGTTAAAATCCCATAAATGGATATGTAAATTTCACCAGAATAATGTTTATTATCTTATTAAAATGTTACTTCAAATGCTTCATCCTCTTCCACTATTATCCTTCTTATAAGGAAGATCATTGTTTAGTTAATTTGTTTGTTTTTAAAATGAGAGGTTGGAATTTTATTTCATCCCAAATACGTTCTTATTATATATTCTCACACTCTTCTATATGTTCCACAAATTCTTGTGTAATCCATACATGTAACACATCCTGTTTCAATTAGTGAAATAGAATGAATACAACTAATTTGTTTGAATTAATATGAAATAAATTAAAACAACACACCATTATACCACATATAATATCACAATAATTACATGGGAAGAGGTGTTTAAACTATAACTATTATTTATATAGATCCGTGTTATCTAGTTTACAATCAAAAAATGTGTTCACTAGTTTATCACAAATACGCATGTCCACATTCATTATGTAAAATAACACGTGTTCACAAGCTCATTAATAAAACAACACCATCTTTCTCAAAAAAATATTTGAGAATTGGGATGATCCCATTTTTATGAACAAATCAATATGATGTTATGTTAGAGTTTATCATATCCAAGAATATTTTAAAGGACAGACTAATCTATAGAACAATCTAGGAAGTCATAATTGATGTGCTTGATTTTAGTGTCATTGGGATCCTATAAAAGGACATACTGATGTTTAATACTATCAAAACAGGAAACATCATTAATAATGATGTTTAGTGTCTTTTGAAAGTACATAATGGGTCACATTGATGTTTTTTACATCAAATAAGGTAAGTGGTTTATTAAGGAGTTTGTACTCTCTATGACGGGGATAGGGAAATATACATTTTATTATGTTTCATAAAGACACATATTTAAATATTTATCATAGTTCAATCAATTAATGCTAATAGGTTTACACTAATGCATAATCTTCTGTAGGAATAAATATTGTGATGAAACACTTTTTAGTATAATCTATGAATATATAATGTTTTAGGATTGTTTCTTGTAACAAATAATAAGGAAAATGTTTATATATTAGTTTTTAACCAACCTAAAAGGATAAATGTTTTATGATAATTTTTTATAATATTTCTATTTTATGTTAGTATAAAGAGGATAAATATATCATATTGTTGGGATTGAGCTTCTAAAATACATCATATGTATCCAATGTGGGTGAATCAAAAATACTATTGTTTGGAATCATATATTAAAAAATGGGATTGGGAATGCCAATTATCTTTGAAAAATGGACGTTATAATTTTAGGTTCTTATAAAGGAAATTAATATTTTAATATCGAAAATATATTGTTAGAAAACAAACCTTTATGATGATATTTATTGTTTTTAGACTTTAATAATGAAATATCATATAGGTAGTCATCATTTATATAGAATTGTATTTTATATTCTTTAATGTAATGTGGTAAGGACCACTGAAGGAAGTTAAATTTTGTAATAGATGGTCTAATATATTCGCTTTTATGGTCATGTATGAGTGAATAAATTCCTTTTATTATAGTATCATAAGATCAAGAATAATTATATTATAGTGTAATGATATATAAATAAAAAAAAAATCTTTTTTTTGATTTTCTCATTATTTTATCTAACTTTTTAGTTAATTTATTTATCATTTTTACCAAACAAGCCCTGCCAGAAGAAAAGCTTCTGATAATTTGTGGGGGATTTCTAACTAGAATTGTATTTCCCTTATCATTTTTATCTGATACTTATTTTGTTAATTATAAAAGATATCATGAAGAAATGAATTCATCAAAAGGATTATTCACTCTTATACTATGATTATGAACTCATGATGATGTATTTTTATTTTTTTATCCAATGCATTCAACATTCCTTATTATCAAACTATAACATTGTTAAATGACCCAGAATGTTTAATTACCTAGAGGATAAAAAAATATGGTGGAATCACCAGTACCTCAAAATAATACACACCTTACCCGGTATGACTCAAATTATGTTTTTTTTTGTATAAAATTCATATTTTAGTAATGTGTTTTTTATATGTATATTTAATTTATTTCTTTATATTCTTATTAACATATGAATAGTTTTTTATACCAGTTCATTATTTTCCTCAAGGTGGGGTGGTTTTTTTGAATCTTTTTGTGATTGTGAGAAATTGGGATTCAAGGAAACAATTGAGATAACACCAATGAGTAAATGGGTCATGAATGTATACAACCATCATGAAAAGGTGAATTTCTTATATATATTTAGTTACCTTTTTCACTATTTTATATTATATTTTTATGTTAATTTTCTTATCATTTTTATCTAATAATTAAATATATTTTCAAAGATTATTTGGGATGTAATATTTTTCCATCAATTGTATTTATAAATCCAAAAAAGAGAGAATATTTTTCTATTAGATGTGGCATTTTAGGTATCATGGGGTTTCCTCTTCAATATAAATGGAACATATCTTTCTTTTCTAGTATGGTGAATTAATTTGAATGAAAAACAAAAATAACATGCTCAGTCACTTGCACCTCAATCTAATACACACTGTGATTGACATAATTGTAACTATATGTTTTTAGTTTATTATTTACATTTTATTTCAAAATATGCAAAACTTAATCAAAACTAAGAAAAAAACATCCCCCAAGATTCAAAATAGACTCATCTTTATCTATATATTATCAATAAAGTTTAGTGTATTGAAATAAAACACTATGGTGAGTCATTAACTAATCTTATGTTTCGACTAATTTAGAAATCAAAATATTATTAATTGTTTTAGAAAATAAATTTAGTGTTATCCAAAAAAATAAATTACAACCATTAGCTCATAAAATATGAGAAATAGTATTATTTTCAACATCAAAATCAATATGACCTCAATCACACTAATTTTTCTGAATAATAAATAAAACTCAAAGTTTTTTATTCATAACAAATATCAAATTAATGGATACCAATTTTTTTATAAAATAACAACACCAATAGATTTCCCTGACCATTATTCCATTATAAGATACTTATAATTTTCTATATGAGGCTATAGAGCCTTTGAATCTTCATAAAAAACAACCTTTATGTTCAGTTTCCTCAAATACAAATTGTTTTTTATCTTTATCATGGAATATTTCTTTTTCAAAACCCTTAATTATACTTTAAATTTAATTTTTGATACCACATTATTAAATGCATCAAAAATAAATTATTAGTTCCTCTATATAAGTTTCTTCTTCTCCCTCGATTCTTCTTCTATTTAATAGTAGTTTGATACCAAGTGGATTGTGACTTTATATATTGTGTTATTCACTTTTCCTTTTATAAAACATGAAAACTAAAATATAGCTTTCAAACTACATGTATAATTTATATATTCATATTTTAATCTTTCATAATTAATGTTTTCATATTTTTTTTGTACATATAAAGAAGGTATCATATCTTACACTTAATAATCCCTTTCATAAATCATTAAATATAATAATTATGTTTATTAAATAGGTTTAATTCCTAATCATCCACAAGTAGAGGAATGTGGGTAGTCAATATAGGCTAACCACATTCATTCAATATATATCAATGGATTTCAACTTGTTCTCCCTTAAATACAACTTTTGAAAAATATCCTCCGAATATATGAATTAGAATTATAATACTTATTTTTTTTGGGATTTACCAATATTGTGAGACTAATGCAAATAATTTATATATATTAATTCAATACTCTGTCGCTACAAGCTTCCCTTATCTTCCATATCTATAGAATGGAATTTTTTTCAATTTTCCTATCTTGAATTGAGGTATTGTTTTTGAAACATCTTATAATTATTTTTTGGTTATCTGACTTGATAGCCATCAGAAACAACTAAATATTAGTTTTCATTACTTAACTATTCTTCATATGTCTATTGTGTCATTTGTAATTCTAGGCTAATAATTTATTGATGTTTTCACATTTATCACCATTATAATAAAGAAGACTATAAAAAGTGAAATTGACAATGATGGTAGAAAATTTTGATAGGTTTGGTAGGCTAAGAATTAATATCTTATTATTTTTTAATCCAAAAAAATATAACCTCATCTCTCATCCAAATGAATGAATTATTTCCTATATATTTCAAAAAAGTTATGACCTCAATCCATTCCACAATAAGGTGAATTATAATGAATAAAATAAAGCACATATATTGAAACAATAACCTAATCGATAAAACACTTCACTATAAGGGTTAAAAGAAGAAATATGAAATTAGAATCACAAGGGATTGATATGGGAAGTAATATTTATTTATGACACCCTAAAGAATATTTATGAAAAACACTATATATTTAATAGTTATTCTATCCACAAGGTCTTAATATATTAAGTAATTGCTATACTAAACACTCAATGTGCTTGTTTCTTGTTTAAAATGAAATTTTAGTAAAAAAGAATAGTGACATACTCAAAACCAATAGAAATCATTTGGATTATTTTTATACATTAGGAAAATGGGTGGTAATTTATTTTTGATATTTAGGAATCAATATCACCCTAATAAGATTTACTATGTGACTGGTATGACTCGAAATGTACCTTTTAATTTCAAATTAACATTGATTTTAGAAAAAAATACAATTTAGATATTGAAAATAGATCAGATGCATTCATATTGTTTTTAAGAATTAGTAAAATGATCTATAAGTAATTTGAGATGTGTGTGAATCAACCAAACCTCAATTGGTAATTCTATGTGATTAGTATGACTCCATCTGTGACTTTTTATTTAATATTTCGATTAATTATAATAAAAAAGATAAGTGAAATACTCAAAACAAAAAACGCATTCAAATTTTTATGAAACGTTAGTAAAATGATTTGTAAGTCATTTCGGATGTTTTGGAATCAACAAAATCTCAATATTATGAACAATATGCCTGATATGATTCTAGGTTTGTCTTTTTATTTAAAATTGAAATTAATTTTAGTAAAAAGGAAAGGAGATCTACTAAAAACTAAGAAAACACATTCATATTGTTTTAATACATTATTACAATGATCTATAGGTCAATGTTTATGTGTAATAATTAAACAAACCTCAATCTAATACACATTTTACTCAGTATAACTCAAAGTGACCGTTATCAGTTGAAAATTAAAACATTTCTTCAAAAAGTGATTCACTCCATAAAAATATGAAACATTCACTCATATTGTCTTAAAAACTTAGAAGAACTATTCATAAGTCATTTCCAACATAAAAGAATCACTTTCACATAAATCCAACCCACGACGTGACTAGTATGACTGAAAGTGCACATTTCTAGTTTGGAATGTCATTTTATTAAAAAAAACATGTGACATACTCAAAACCTAGAAAATTCATTCAGAGTGTTCTAATACTTTAAGAAAATAGTCCATATGTTTTTTTGACATTTATTATTCACCTTCACCCCAGTTCGATGCATGTTGTGACTGGTATGACTCCAATTCTGCCTTTTTATAATGACCCAACCCTAGTTACCTAGAGTCATTGAATTATTACATAACATTGGAATGATCACAACAAATCAAATCCTGAAGGACCGATCATTTTAGTAGCCTTGGAAGTATTAAATACATACATAAGTTTTACATTATATTATAAAAAACAAAATTGTGAATCCTTTGAACACACTCATATTCCATATCCTATCCATGCAGATCAATCATAATCTACTTCTTCTCATCCTGGGAAAAATAAAACATAATAAAGGGGTGATCTCAGTTTCCAAGTAAGGATAACAACATACCAGAATCTATCATAAATAATCCTATACATTTAAGGCAATGTATAAGACTAAAACACAAGCCTTTTAAACATAAAATTCAGCATAAAATGAAAAATATAAATTAAATAATCCCATTTATTTATTCACATGGATATTCTACTAGTTGAATAGTCACAAGTAATATCAATAGCTAATTTCATAATGATGTAATGCATAATGGCGGAAATCACAACCACATGGTCAAGGACTCATGCCTTGAATACAAAGAAATTTTTTCCAAGGCCTTATGAAAAGACACTAGTTTGTCTCACGAGACCTACAAATGCATCGAGGGGTTATAGTGGGCCCTACCCATCTCATACAATGTCCAATACATTACTTATATGAAAAGGTCGAATCATAATATAAACATTCATATTAAAACTAGAATACAAAATGTCAATAAATTAACCATAATCAATGAATGGTATAATAATATCACATCAATAGTCAGACATATAAAAAATCCTTCAATAAAATATGTAATATTGTATTATAATAAATCAACTTTAAACAAACGTAATATCCAATGAAATATGTTGACATAGAAGAAATCAATCTAAAAAACTGTTTGAGTGAAATATCTCTTTGTATTCATTTAAAAGTTATGTAATTATAAAAGAAAACATTTATTTTTAAAATATTCTAATAATCTTGTAAGGGATGTTTTTAAGTTGTTATAATGGTAGAAAATACTTGTACCACCATATAAGTTAAAAAATCATTCATTCCATAATTCATCAAAAAAGTCATAAAGTGCCTTGTTTGGAAAGTGACAGAAATATTCCTTTCAAACCAGTTTATAAAAAGTCAAACAAGGGTATCAATTAATTTAACACATAGTCTAGTAACTAGAAAAAAAATATTGAAATACATTTTTAAGAAATATGGATGTGGATGATAAAGAGGTCCCAGTAGATTTTCACATATAAACAACCTCAGGCAATAAAGAGATTGTAAAATTATCCCTTAAAATATACTTATCCTTAGTTAAGGAGATGTTAAACTAGAGTATAGTAGTTAAATAATTGTTATTATATTATAAAATAACCACATACATGAATATTATATCTTATATGATCTTCTAATAATGCTTTGTTAATAATATTTCACCAGTGTCATTGTTTCGGGAGTTAACAGATTAATTTTCCTTTATATGTTTTGTTACGTAGGTACAGGATGTTATCGATAGTATGTGTTTGATTCATATCTATAAGGATAATAAGTTCTTAAACATTATTTTAAATTATAAAATGAAAATTATTCTTTAATTGTTATGATGGGGAATGAATCTCATCAAGTTCATGGAGGTAGCAATCCGTATGTATGCCCGAGCTACAATATCATTCTATTGATGGTAAAATCATATGTAATTGGATGATATATTATATATAAAGAATAATTAACATGTTATATTTATTATTTATATCAATTATACTCATTATTATACCCATCCAAATAATGAAGCGTTGAATAACAAACTACACCACAACATGGAGACGTTAAGTCGTACGTACACACGTAGGGTTACACTGTCATTCATAGGATGAATACGATAATTAATATGGTTGTAACATACTTATAATAACATCGTAGTATTTATAAGTTACTAGAGTCAATATTTTGGTATGGAAACTACAATGAAAGAGGAAGTCGAAGAAAAAAATAACATTGAAAGGGGTGATGAAGTAATTACCTCTTCTTTGGGTTCTTCCCTTTGATTTGATCAAAAGGGATCTTTAGAATCGATTTAAGATCAAAGTAAGGCTTTTGGGTTGAATCTAGGATAGTTAGGGGATATATTAATAGATTTTGGATGAGCTAAAAGGCTCTGGTTGTGTGAATTTGAGAGAAGGGGAAGTACCCTTTTATAAGGGAGGTGAGGGTCACTTTAAGAAAAGAATGAAATATTATTTTATTATAAAATCATTTTCAGTTTCTAATGGCTCTAAAAGGATTTATTTCGAGGATAAGGCGAGGATGGGTCGAAATACTCTCAAAAAATACGTTTTATACAAGTTTAGGTCACCATATTAAACTTATCATTTTGATTTAACTCTTAGTTAAATGTTTTAACTATTAACACATATTCTTGTATTATTATCATAAAGGGCTAATAAACATACTATAAAAATGCCAAGATAACCCCAAATAGTTCATTATTGAAATATATAACCTTATCTATGTCATTAGGCCAAACAATATTTTTTTTAGGAATATAATATTATTTAATAAAAAAGTATTTTTTTGAAAATTCATTTATGTCAATTTTGAAACTATTTATTAATTGATTTTTTTAAAGTAAAAAAAACATGATTAATTAGAAAAAAAATCATTAAATCGATAATAAATTAACATATTAACCTATAGAAGTTTTTACATTCCTCAAAATTCTCAATTTACATTTATTTTAATATTTATGACATCAATTATTTTAGTCTTTCATTAATAACGTAATTAATACATCAACATTGTGTCCTAAATAAATTTAATTATTTAATGCCTAAAAATTAAAAATAAAATACCATTATATGGGAAATATTATTTTATTTATAATTAATATTTATAGTTGATTTTATCTTATGTATAACCCTGTATTAAATTTTTTTAGGTTTTAAAATCTGAATTTAACACTTTTAACTCTTCTTTAAGGAAAATATTATAAATGTCCTAATCTAATACAAGTGGATAAAAAAGGATCATATTTTATTCCTAAGGTTGATTGTGGTCTAATTAGACTTATACAATAAAATTAATACATGTGTTAGGATAATTATAATATCATTTTTACCTTTAATAACCCTATTTAATTTTAACTATGGTAAATAAAATTCAGAAATTTGGATTCACCAAAAATTATTTTCATCCGATTGATCAAAATTTTACATACTAATGTCAAACGTATCTCTTGGTTTATGTAAATTCAATTCACAAAAGTAGTAAATTTATGTTTTAAGAAACTTTTCACTAAAATGTGGGTAAAAGATGTTAAAATGATCAATAAAATTATATATATCTAATCTTATTATAAAATGACTCCAATAAATTAAATAGAAATAATATAGGTACTATGTATCTTTTTTTACATTCATGTAAATATAAATAAAAATGTTAATTATTTAATGAAATGTTGGTTTTAAACAATAACACAGTGTTTTTCACTATTAATCAAAATTTGAAAGTTTTCAGAAGAATACCAAAAATTCACCCTAAGGTAATTTTGATATTCTAAATCCAAAAATGAAGTCCAATTTGAAAAATAAAATTTATAAAATTTAAAAAGGTTGGTATTACTATTTATAACATATTTTAAAATGGCTAGTTTGATAGGTCAAGTTGCGTTTGAACTTAGTGTTGCATACGTCACACACTGTAGTATTATTCAAAGAGAAACATAGTATGGAAGCTTGGGGTGTTACGTTCTTCCCTCCTTCAAATAATTATGTCCTTGAAATTTCTATAATTCTACTGCATAAAAAGATCTAGGTGGTTCTTCATTATAATTTACATAGGTTCACACATTGCCTCTTCCATTTTATGGTTTCCCCAATGAACTTTTACTAAACGAGTCATCTAGTTTCTCCAAACTTGTTCTCTGGTATCAGGAATCCTGATAGGATATTCACAACAAGACAGATCAGGTTCCAGTTCTATTTCTTCTTAGGTGATTACATGCATTGGGTCATGCACGTATTTTCTCAACAGTGATACGTGGAACATGTCATGAACTTTGGAGAGATTTGGCGGAATTTCCAAATGGTAGGCTTGAACTCCAATTCTTTCTAGAATTTTAAAAGTTTTGATGTACATGGGAATTAATTTTCTCTTCTTACCGAATCTTATAACACACTTCCATAGAGATACCTTCAAGAAAACATAATAACATACTTGAAATTCCATGTCCTTCCTTCAGTCATAGGCATAAAGTTTTTTCATACTTTTATCTTCTTTGATGTGGGTTTGGATAATATTCACATTTTCCCTTGTTTCCTCAACATGTTTTGGGCCTACGTGTTTTATTTCACCAAAATAATCCCTATAATTTGGTGTGCAACCTGTCTTTCCATATAAATCTTCATACGATGCCATATGAATACATGAATGGAAGCTATTTTTATAGGAAAATTCTACCAGAGGTAAATATTGACCCCACATACTTTGAAAGTTATGTGAGAAAAATTTCAACATGTTTTCTAAGGTTTGAATAGTCCATTCTAATTTTCCATCATTTTGATGGTGATAGGAAATGTTCAAACAATGTTTAGTATCTAAAGCATTCTGAATACTTTTCCAGAATCATGATGTGAAATAGGGATCACGATCAGAAACAATCAATTGGGGTACTCCATGAATTCTTCCTACATCATTAATGTATAGTCTTTCTAAACGTTCAAGTGGAAAATATTATTTTATAGAAATAAAATGTTCTAACTTGGTCAGAAGATAAACAATGACCCATATTGCATCATTACTTCTTGGATTCTTTAGTATCCCACTAACAAAGTCCATCGTAATATCCTCCCATTTCCACATAGGTATTGGAAGAGGTTTCATGACTCCTCAAGGATGTTGTCTTTTAGCATTCACCTGTTGACAAACCATACATCGTGACACATAATAAGAAATATCCCCCTACATGTTGTCCCACCATAAATGTTCCTTCAAATTTATATAAATCGTATTGTTACCAGGTTGTATTGGGAAATTGGAGCTATGAGAATCATCCAACAAATACCTTTTTAAATTAGGTATATCAGGACCACAAATCCTCCTCCCAAATTTCAAAATTTCATCTTCATATACGACATCAATCAATCTCCCATCATTCACAGATTTAATTCTATTTTTGAAACTCCACATCAATTGTCTGAGAACCTTTTATCATTTTTAATAATTATGGTTTTACAAGAATTTGAAAATGTATCAATGTTTCACATTCCTTGATTATTCCCATATCCATCTTTACAAGATCCATAAACATGGGATCCCTTTAAACTATCATCTTGTTTAGAACTCCATGATCCTTTCTTCCCAAATAATCTTCAACATTATTTTCCTTCCCTGGGTGGTAGTGTATATCACAATCATAATCCTTGTATAGTTCAAGCCATCATCTTTGCCTCATGTTGAGTTCTTTTTGTGTAAAAAATGCACTTAAAACTCTTGTGATTGATATATATCTCACATTTTCACCATAGAGATAGTGTCTCCATATATTCAAAGAAATTATTACATTTTCTAACTCAAGATCATGAGTAGGATATTTTTGTTCATGAATTTTTTGCAACCATGATGGATATGCAATAACTCTATCATTCTGTATAAGGACACAACCAAGACCTTTCTTGGAAGAATCACTATAAATAAGAGACCTATCATTCCAAAATGGTAGAGTCAAGATAGGAGAATGGAATAATCATCTCATTAGTTCTTAAAAACATTCATCACACTATTTTTAAAAACAAATTTAACCCCTTTACATCTGAGCATGGTTAATGGGTTAGCCAATAAGGAAAATTTTTGTACAAAACACTGATAATAACCTGCTAAACAAATAAAATTGCGCACCTCAGTTATACTCATTTGTGTCGGCCATTCATGGATTTCAATTTAATTTAAAGGATCAATAGAGATTCCATCCTTAGAGACAATACAACCAAGAAAATAAATCTCATAATGACATAATTCAAACTTTCTAAACTTCCCATACAATTCATTTATTTTAAGAGTTTTTAGAATAGTGCACAAGTGATTTTCAGGATCTTCATATATTTTGGAGTATACTGAGGTATCATAAATAAATTCCACTAAAAAGTCATGAAGATATTCCTCAAAGATGTTGTTCATTAAATACATGAAATAGATGGTGTATTAGTCTGTTTAAAGGCATTTCTGTAAACTCATAATTCCCATACCTAGTTCGAAATGTTGTCTTTGGAATGTCTTCCTTCTTCACGCACAGGTGATGTTATCCAGATCGAAGGTCAATCATTGAAAAATATTGAGATTCATGAAGTTGATTGAATAAAGCATCAATGCATGGTAGGGGATACATGTTCTTTTTTTTATAGCATTGATCTCCATGTAGTCAATGAAAAACCTCATAGATCCATCTTTATTCTTAACAAATAAAAGAGGGGCTCCCCATGGAGAAACAATAGGGAAAATAAATCTTTTATTACTCAATTACTATAGTTGTTTCTTTAGTTCCACTAATTCCACAGAGGTTATTCTATAAGGGGTCTATGATATGGACCTTGAACCATGAATTAATTCAATGTAAAACTCAAATTCCTGTTCAAGAGGATGTCCATGTAAATCCTTTGGAAACACATCAACATATTCTTGAACAATAGGTACAACCTCTATTTTAACAATCTTTTCCTAACCCATATTTATTTCACTCCATTACTCCCCAATAATTGAATTTATTAGAGCTATTGGGGATAGATATAGATAACAATAAGATGGTGACATTTATACTCTAAAGATAAGGTATTCATTATCATCATCAAAAATTGTAACCTCCTTATTACAATAAATTTTTGCATCATGGTCTGAAAGCCAATCCATACCGAGGATTATATCAAATTAAATCAGAGGTATAACAATTATATTAGAAGATAAAGCACGTTTAAATTATATAATGGTAATTGATTCACAAAACACTATTGTAATGATACTTACATTAAGAGTTTTCTGTGATAACTGCCTTGTTAAATCAAATTGGGTATATCTAATTTTCTTGGAAAACGGGGAAGATATGAAAGAATGTGATGACCCGGAATCAAATAATGCATTGCATAATTTTGACAAAATGATTAAAGTACCTTCCACCACATCATTCAGAACTTCAACCTCTGTAGTTGTGATAACATAATCTTGGCCTTGCTCCCTTGGCCTTTTCTGATGTTGGATTCCATGAAGTTTAGGACATTCTTTTACATAATTCCTCATTTCACTACAATTGTAGAATTCAACATTGAAAGACTCTTTTTTCCCTTACAATCAAAATATTGGTGGACTTTTTCTCCACACTTGTATTAAACTCACATTACCTTAAGGCAAGTACTAGGGTGGTTCTTCCCACATTTACTACAAGATGGAAATTCAACTTTTCCCTTCTTCCACTAATTTCCATTGTCATTGTGTTCAATAGATAACTTCTTCTATTTCTTTTATTTAAATTAATAAGACTTAGATAATTTCTTTTTTTTATTGATAACACATGAGACTATACCTTCGTACGACGAGAAGGGTTGTAAGACTAATGCCTGACAGAGAAATGGGTTTAAACCTTCAAAGAATCGATCAATCTTACTCCTTGGGTTATGTATATAATCATCAGTGTGCCTTCCTAACCGTGTAATGTTAGCCTCAAACTTTCTACATTATCATCCTCCTTTTCCATCAGACTTAGAAATTGCCTTTCCATATTTGCTTGATACCCATGGAAAAAGTATTTTTCTATGAAAATATCACTAAACTCCATCCATTCTATGTTTGATATGTTTTTATCCTCCTTTATGTTTTGAATTAATGACCACCATTGATATGAATCTTCTGTGAGATGATAAAATGCCAAGCAACTATTTCCCTTTCACTACTCCATAAATCATGAAATATTTTCTCTAAGGAACTTATCCATTACTCTGCTACAAATGGATTTGTAGTCCCATTTAATTTTGGTGGTTGTTACCTCATAAAGCGGTCTAACATTGATACTCAACATTTTGGATCAGGGTGCTCCGTGTAGGTAGGGTTATTACTCATAACCTAAGTGAGTTGTCCCAGTGTGGTTATAAGCTATTCAACACTAGTTTCATCACCAACTACACTATAATTATCTTTAGTTTGAGGGAAATCCCTACATGGATTGTGTTCATTGATACAGTTTCAATTCCTTCCACTAGGGGCCATTTCTAAACATTGACATACACTAGATTAGTTTATCAATTGCAATACATAATTGCAAACTAGTATAATACCTAATAAAAATTGAACAATTTATGCATATAATCCATAATCATAAAAAATGTTTTCTTTGAGGAAGTATTTACACATAAATAATTCATAATTAATTTTTAATGAAAATGTGAATTATCCTAATCATATCCCCCGAGATTGTCTTAACCAAAAGTGCAGTAAGGCACGTTGTCATTCATCAATTCTCGTTCAAGTCTATCTCAATGTAGTGTTTTTGGGTTTTAACCCTAGATACATCTGTTCCAGAGATGCCTCTACCTGCTCGTATGTAGACAGGGATGTATTTCTTGGGAAATTCACAAAATCTCTACATTACCAAAGTTTTAGGAAGTTCTTCTATATTAATCTTCAATGTTTATCTTAGGGTAATGTTCTCTAATCATAGTTTTTTATAAATCTAGTTTTACATGGTTTGTACTAAACATCTTTTGATACAAAATATAATGACCCAAACCTAGTTACCTAGAGTCGGTGCTTTATTACATAACATTAGCATTATCACAAGAGAGAAAATTGTGAAAGACTGATCAGTTTAGTAGCCTTGTAAGTACTAGATACAGACATAAGTTTTACATTACATTATAAAAAAAACTACATAGTGTCTTCTTTGAACACACTTCTATCATGTAGCCTATCCTTGCAGGTCAATCATAATATACTTCTTTGCATCCTGGGAAAAATAAAATAAAAGAAAGGGGTGAGCTCGGATGCTCAGTATGGTTAACAACATAGAATAATCTATCATAAATAAACATAAACATTTAAGGCAATATATAAGACTAAAATACAAGATTTTTAAACCTAAATATCCACATAATATGGTAATGATAAATCAAATAATTCCATTTACATATTCTCATGAATATTCTACTAGTATAATAATCATATATAATATCAATAGCTAATTTCATATTGATAGAATGCATAATACAGGGCATCATAACCACATAGTCAAGGCCTTATACCAATAGTACAAATAATATTTTTTCAAAGACATGTGCCAAGACACTAGTCTGTCTCATGAGACCTACTAATGCACCGAGGGGCTATAGCGGGCCCCACTCATCACTTACTATGTCCAATTCATTCCTCGTATGAAAATATTGAAACATAATATATCCATCCATATTAAAAATAGCATAATATATGTCAATACTTTAAAAATAAAACATGAATAGTATAAATATATCACATCTACAGTCCAACATATCACAAAACCATAAATACAATATGGAAGATTGTATCATAATAAATCAACTTCAAACAAACGTAAAATCTAATAATGGATTTTGTCATAGATGAAATCAATCCAAAAACAATATGAGTAAAATATCTCTTTGTATTCATTAAAAAGTCACATAAATATAAAAGAAAAAAATTATTTTGAAAATATTCTTATAATATTGGTAGGGAAGCTTCGAAGTTGTTATAATGGTGGAAAATAGCTGCACCCGCTGTATAATTAAAAAAAAACATTATTTCCATAATTGGTCGAAAAGATCAAAAAGTACCTTGTTTAGAAATTGACAGAAAGATTCCATTCAAAAAAAATTATAAAATTTAAAACAATGGTATAGATGAATTTAAACCATATTCTAGTAAATAGTAAAAATGTTTTGAAATAAATTTTTAAGAAACACAAATTTGGAGGATAAAGAGGTCCTAGTATATACTCACTTATAAACAACCTCAAATAATAAAGAGACTATAAAATTATCCCTTACCAAGTACTTTTACTTATTCGAGGGTATATTAAACTCCTTTATAAAAGTTAAATCATTGTTATTAAATTATAAAATAACCACATACATAAATATGATATCATATGTGATCTTCTAAATTTTTTTGTTAATAATATTTCTACAGTATCATTATTTCTGGTGTTAAATGATTCATTTTCCTTTATATTTTTTGTTACATAAGTTTTTTTTGTTATGTATAGGATGTATCTGATTCATATATAGAAAGATATTATGTTCTTAAAAATTAATTTAGATCATAAAATGAAAATTATTCTTGAATGGTTACGATGGGGAATGAATCTCATCGCGTTCGTGAAGATGGTAATCCATACGTACGCACGAGCAACAATATAATTCTATTGATGGTGAAATAATATGTAATTTGATGGTATTAATATATAAAGAATCATTAACATGTTATATTTTTTATTTAAATCAATTATACTAATTATTATAGCCATCTAAATAATGAAGCGTTGAATAACAAACTACACCGCGATGTAGAGACAGTAAGCCGTATGTACACATGTACGGTGACATTGTCATTCATAGGATGGAAAGAATAATTAATATGGTTGTACCATATTATAAATAATAATAAAGTATGTATAAGGTACTGTATTTATTATTTTGGTATGGAAAATATAAAGAAAGGGGAAGTGGAAGAAGAATATAACTTTGAAAGAGGTGATGAAGTAATTACCTCTTCTTCAGGTTATTCTTTTTCATTTGATCAAAAGGGATGCTTAAGTTGGCTTTCTAAACAAATTAATACCTCTTGGTTGAGTTTAGGGTTGTTGGGAGGATATTGTATCCATGTTTGGATGAGAAAAAAGGGTTGGATGTGTGAATTTGAGAGAAGGGTAAGTACCCTTTTATAAGAGAGGTGAGGGTCACTTTAGGAAAACCTTGAAATATTATTTTATTATAAAATAATTTTCGGTTTATAATGGATCCAAATGGATTTATTTCTATTATAAGGTGAGTATGGGACGAAATCATCACAACCAATAAGTTTTAGACAAGTTTAGGACATCATATTAACCTTATCTTTTAGATTTAACTCTTAGTTAAATAGTTTATCTTTTACCAAGTCTTCTTGTATTATTATAATAAATGGTTAATAAAATTACAATAAAAAGAAAACAGAACCCCAAGTGGTTCCATATTGACATATATAACCTTATCTATGTCCTTTTTCCAAACACTATGTTTTTAGGAATATTATATCATTTAATAAAATATTATTTATTTTAAAAACTCATTTATATCAATTCTGACAGTATTTAGTAATTTATTTTTTAAAGTAATAACAATATGATTACTTTGAAAACAATCCATAGAATCAATCATAAAAGGTAATATTATCCTATAAAATTCTTGGAAATCATCAAAATTATCATGTTACATTTATTTTAATATTTATTACATCGATTATTTTAGTCATTTATTAATAAGGTAATTACAACATCATCTTTGTGTCATAAATAAATTTAATTACTTAAAATATAAAAATTATAAATAAAATAAAATTATTTAGGAAATATTTATATATTTCTAATTAATATTTATAGTCGAATTTATCTTATGTATAACCATATATTAAAAATGTATTAGTTATTAATATTTTTATTTAACACTTTTAACTATTCTTTTAAAAAAAATTAATAAAGGTCCTAATCTAATCCAAGTGGATCAAAACGGTTCATATTTTATTTCTAAGGTTGATTTTGATTGAAATACACTTATCCAATTGAATTTTGACATGTTTTAGGGTAATTATAATATTATTTATACCTATAATTACCCTACTTACTTTTAACCATGGTAAAAAAATCAAAAGTTACTATTTCACAAAAATATATTAATACCACCGAACAAAAATTTCCATACTGATGTCAACCGTGTCCCTCAGATTTTTTAAATGTAATTCACTTAAGTGTTAAAATTACATTTTATGCAAATTTGAAAATGTTCCTAGAAGGTGGGTAAAAGATGTTAAAAAGCTCAAAAAAATTTTATATATCCAATCTTATTATAAAATGACTCCAATTAACTAAATTGGACTAATATAGGTATTATGTATCTATTTTTTATTTAAGTTAAATTTAAATAAAAATAAAAATTATTTAGAGAAAATTCGGTTTAAAATAATAATGCAGTGTTTTTCACTATTCATCAAAAATTGAATGTTTTTATAAAAATACCAAAAATTTCTCCCTAATCTAATTCTGATATTTTGAATCCAAAAATGAAGTCCAATTTGAAAAATAAAATTTATAAAATTTCAAAAATTGGGTATTACTATTCAAAACTGCTTTTAAAATAGCTAGTTTGATAGGTCATGGAGTGCTTGAACTTAGAGTTGCGTACATCACATGATATTGAATTATTCAAAGAGAAACATACCATGGAATCTTTGGGTGTTAAATTTTCAATCAAAATTGACTTTATTTTTTGTGAAAATGAAAAGTAACATACTAAAAAATGAAAAAACATTCATATTGTTTCAATACACTAGGAAAATGATCCATATGTAATTTATTATGTGTATCAATTAGACACACCTCAATAAGACACATAGTGTGACTCAAATATCGCCATGTGTTTCATTTTATTTAAAAATGAAAATAATTTTAGTATAAAATAAAAGTGAAATTCTTATAACCATGAATATGAATTTAGAATATTTCAATAAATTATGAAAATGATCCATAAGATAGTTTTTACATGTATGAATCATCCAAACCTCAATCTGATTCACTGTGTGACTGGTATGACTCCAAGTGTGTCCTTATATTTTAAATTGACATTAATTTTAGAAAAAAAGAAACATGAAATAATCAAAATGGATCAAACACATTCATATTATTTTGAAACCTTAGTAAAAAAGATCCATAAGTCATTTGTTATATGTTGGAATCATATAAACCTCATCCCGATGCATGGTGTGATAGATATGACTCCAAGTGTGTCATTTTATTTAAATTGGACATTAATTTTAGTAAAAATGATAACTGACATATTCAGAACTGAGAAAATGTATATCTATTGTGTCGATACTTTAGGAAAACAATTCAGAATACATTCTTGATGTTTAGAAATCTTACGCACCTTAATCTGATGCACATTATCCCTAGTATGACTCAAAGTGTTTCTTATTATTTAAAATTGAAACTAATTTTAGTAAACACAACATGTTATATAATAAAAATTTAGAAAATATAGTCATATTGTTTTGATACATTAGGAAAATTATCCATATTTCAATTTTGATGTTTAAGAATTAGCTGCATCTCAATATGATGCACGATGCACCCAGTATAACTCAATGTGTTCGTTATCAGTTTAAAATTAACATTTTAGTTGAAATAGTGTATCACTCACTAAAAACCAATAAAACATCCTTGGATTATCTTGATAATTTAGTAAAATTATTCATCATTCATTTTTGATATTTATAAATTATTATCACATCAAATTATCCCACGATGATACTAGTATGATGAAAAGGGTATCTTTCAAGTTTAAAATGATATTTTTGTAAATAAGATAGGTGAGATACTCAAGACTCTGAAAACACATTCATATAATTTTTATACTTTACAAAATAAATCCATTTTTCATTACTGATGTTTATAAATCAATAACACATCAATCCAATATACTGTGTGGCCGATATGACTTCTAGTGTGTCTTTTCATTTAATGTTTTCATTAACATTGGTAACAAAAAAAGTGACATAAAAAAAACTAATCAAATGATTTTTTTTATAATTTAATAAAATTATCCGTATGCCATTTTAGATGTGTAGGAATCATCCACACCTCAATAGGGAACACGACATGACAGATATGTCTACAAGTGTGTGTTTTTTTAATTGGCTTTAATTTCAGTAAAAATACCAATGAAATAATATAAATAGAGACAATTAATCTATATTGTATTAATAATTTTGTAAAATGATTTATAATCCATTTTTTACATGTAGGAATCAGCCCCACCTCAATATAATTCACATTGTTCCAAATATGACTCCAAGTGATTCTTTTCATCAAAAATGGACCTTGATTTTTTAAAAATGACAATTGACATACTCAAAACTAATAAATAACATTAGTATTATTTTGAGGTGTTATGAAAAATGATCTATATTATATTTTTTGATTTTTATGAACCATCCATAACTCAATATTATGCACGTTGTTTGCGGTATGACTCAAAGTGTCCATTATTAATTTTCAAATGACATTTTAGTTTAAAAAGTTCACCCCTAATTAAAAAATGATAAAACATGCTCATATTTTTTTTATAATTTAGTAAAATAGTTCATATTTTATTTTTGACATATCAGAATTAGTCTCTCATAAAACTAACACAGGATGTGACCATTTTGACTGAAAAGTGAAATCTTTGGTTTAAAATTACATTTTAGTAAAAAAGACAAGTAACACACTCAAAATTGAGAAAAACAATTTACATTGTTTTTTATATTATATGAAAATTATCCATAATACATTTTTTATGTGTATGAATCAGTTGTACCTCAATCTGATACACAGTGTGCTCGATATCACCCTAAGTGTGTCTTTTATGAATTAACATTAATTTTTGTAAAAATGAAAATGGTTATAATTAAAACAAAGAAAACACACTCATATTGTTTTGATACATCATTAAAATTATCCATACTTCATTTGTGACATGTGGGAGTCAACCTCATATCAATATGGTATACAATGTACCCAGTATGAGTCAAATTGTCCCTTATAAAATTAAAATTAACATTTTAGTTCAGAAAGTGCAACCCACTGAAAACTAGGAAATCATGCTCATATTGTGTTGATATTTTTGAAAAATGATTAATAATTCATCTTTCATGTGTTGGAATCGTTTTCATTTCAAACTGATACCCGATGTGAATAGTATGACTCAAAGTGATTGTTTCTAGATTGAAGTGACATTTTAGTAAGAAAAACATGTAACATACTCAAAACCAATCAAACAAATATAGAATGTATTTAAACATTAGTAAAATTATCCATAAATTATTTATGAAATATATTCATTGAATGTACAACAATATGACACATGATTAGGTTGGTATGAATCGAAGTGTGTGTTTTCCATATATAAGTTCCATTTTAGTTTAAAATGTGTATCACATCTCCAAAACTGAGAAAAAGAGCTCAGATTAATTTCAAATCATTTTATATTATATTACTTAATTAATTACTTATGATTTTTATATTATAATTACTTAGTAAATTTTCACAGAGATGATCCCTGTAGATGAACTCTGAATGGGGTGACATACAAAATCAACTACAAATCAATATGACACGCAACGTTCTTAATATGAATCAATGTTTATTTTAATGTTAAAACATTATTTTTAATTTATTTCTTTATAGTATTAATAATGATGGAATTTTTTTATTGTAAAGGTTGATTCTTTTTTCCCAAGAATGGTTGGTTTATGTGATAAGAACATGAGTGGTGGTCTGGGGCCAATGATAAAGGAACATTGTTGTTTTTTAAAGATTGTAATAATTTTCATTTACTAAGCTAATTTCATATACCAATGTTTGAAATTTCTATAATATAGTGTTTTTCTTGTATTTGTTTTGAAAAATTTATTTCATTTAAAATTTGTATTTGTACCTATTTCTACTACAATTTATGGTGTTATTTTGGGTGAAGCATTGTGATGAAAATTTAGAAGCACACTGCAGTACACCTCATTTTTTGTGCCAAATAAAAGCATTTATAAATGAGGTCCTTTATTAGAGCTTTAAAAAGAACTGATAAAGGCTCACTTTACATGTTCTTTTTTAACATTGATAAAGGACCTGTGTATCATTTTTTTCTAGTGTTGATAAAATCCTATAACTTTTATTCGCACTCTAGTAGTAAGACCTTTTTTATAGTGATAAATGAAATTTTTAGTACTAAAAAGGGATTGTTTTATAGTAGTGAAGGTTGTTTGGATATGGATCAGGGCCAGCATGGTGCATCGGGTGGTCGAGCAAGTCTTGGGAGATTCGTGTTAAATTTTAGTACATGCTGATGGCTTTTAACTACCTAGGTTACTATTAAATTGGGAGAAATAGTGTAAAATGCAGTAGGCCTTGGTCTTGACGCATAGATGGAATATTTTTACAGATAAACATTATCCAATCTAAAATTTAGTTACAGAGGAGTTTTCATAGTTGGTACACAGTATGGAAAAATGTTTTTCCAAATTTTATGGGATATGTTTCCTTAAGAAGTAAAGGCTATACGATTAGAGTACAGTCTAACAAACCATGTGACTAAACCATGTGAGGGGTGTTTTATTAGAAAATATCAATAAAAAATTTGGTGTATTGTTCGGAAAACCATGAATCCAAACCATGTTGCTTTCCCATTTTCATTAAAAAATGTAAATACCAACATTTCCCCTCCCATGTTTTAACACCTCACTTCCATTATCTTATCCCTCACACATGAATATTCCAGGAGGGGGTCCTCTATTATTATTATATTTCCCTTTGAATAGGGTGAGTTATTGGGTGTTTATTTTGTTATTTAAGGTGATATATACATATTTCTCCCTCTAAAAATTAATATTATTTTTCATTACTTTTTTTATTGGGGTTTCCAAGTTAGGTTCTTGGGTGATGATTCTATCAGATTGTGATTTAATCATCTATGAATTTTTATTTTTTTTCATATGGTGTAGTTGAAGGATATTACGAGAAGTGGTTTGTATGTTGTTGTATGTTGTTTTGATGAAGATATGTTTCCATACATTTTTATAGGTTTCTTGCTGAAATAAATAATTTTGGATATTTAATTATAGGCTATTATCAAGTATTTGACATGGATTTATTCTGGGTGCATGTTAGGAGTATACCACAACTCGTTTTTTGTGGTTTCAGCAAGAGAATGACAATCAATGATTATTTAGGTTGTATTCTTATTCAGGTAAAATTCTAAATAAATAATATATTCTTATAATTCATTTGAATAATTAATTATAACCAATTTATAATTAATTATTAGATGTTGTAGGTTGGGATTGGTGACTTTAAGTTGAGTTCATTATTGGATGAGCATAATAGTTGATGATAGGATAATCAATTTAATTAAATTGAATTCAATTCAGGTTGGTGACCATGAGTTTATTTTAGTTTCTTTGTCAATTGGTGATTCTATATCCATGTGCTAAAATTATTATATATTTCTGAATGTTTCATGTTTTTTGTGATCTTTACTAAATTTTCAGATGTATTTTCATCAGCTTCATAGTCATCATAGACCTCATAACATTCTAAGATAATTAATGGTAGAACCTTGGTCAAACGACTATTAGTGTCCATCCTTATTGTTTATATGGTGGAGTGTTTTAGATTTCAATGAGAAAATAGTTTCCATTTATGTTTTTTTAAAATTCATATTGAGTGGAATATAAAAGGAAATGGAATTTTATGAATCCATATATCAAAATATTGATGGGGTTTTATAAATACATTTATGATATTATTATTGTCTAGTGGATTTTTTGTGATTAATGAGTGTGATTCCATTTAAAAATGGTATTTATAGAGGAATTTTAGAAGTAATTAAGTGATTTATATTTTTTTTTCTTTTTGAAATCATAATGGAAATGACTAGTTTTCAAAATACTGAGTTCACAATTTTCTTCCTGTTGTGACTTCATGGGAATTATGTTAAGGTTTGAGGATATAGATGTTTGTGTGTTATTTGATTATTTTTGTGTTGGTATCAATGCCCATATTGGGGTGTGATATGAAATTTGAGAAGAAATAGTCCTGGAGAATCATAATACATTCCATTATGGGTGGGATGGGAATGTGAATAGGGTTAAGATGTTATATTTTTTGTGATAAAGGTAGTTTGAAAATAAATAATGTATTGATAGAAAGATGATCAGATAAAAAGGTCTAGGTACTAATGGACTTTTACCCTAGTGATATTTTTTGGAGTTATGTGACAGGATGGGGATGAGAGATGAAAATATGATTCTAGACCCATTTTAGGCCATCCATGCAATGTTTTAACCAAGGTGACCAATGGAGTACGTCAGTATCATGTTAAACATAGAGGGGTTTTGTGAGAGACATTAGTAGTGATGGTTTTAGATGTCAACATAGAACCCGAATCATTTTGTGAGCTCAAGATGGTTTTAGTGAAGAGGATAATTGTTGCACCGGAGAGTTCGACCATGATTATGTGAGAGGGGTTTGGGTGAATGGACAAACCATATGGTATACGATGACATGTTCTTCGAATATATTATTTTCTATGTATGTTTATATATATATATATGTATATCTATATATATATTATCTAACTAAAATTCTTAGGTGGGACACCCTGTGTTCATGTGGTACATAGTTCCATAGATTTATATCCCAATGTAAACCTGTTTTATTTCTTATATATGTCAGATGAGATTATATGAGAGGGGTGTAATACCACTGAATAATTATGTAGAATGACTATGAAAAATCATGGGATTTAACCTTTTTATGTATATGTATTTTATGGTTGGTTACATGGTAATTGGTTATAATACCCACTAGTTTATAATGCTGAGGAAAATCCCACTAAATTCAGCTGTGAAGCCTTTGTGGGATGCTATGGGGGTTACCTATGACTTAACCTATGAGTCTACAAAAAATTATTTGGAAAATTCCCTATGATTAATATTAAATCCAATTTAGTATTAATTCCTTTGATATTATCCTGGGATTTTAATTTGTGAATATTTCTTGCTGTGCATTTGATATTCTCCTTGGATTAAACTTTTAGAATATGGAAGAATAATACCTTGGGTAATTTCCTTGGATCCATCCATGCGCCTATTGAATTGAATGACATGTAAATTCTTCATTAATTTTCCCTTGATTTTATTAACATGGTCTATTATATTTTGAGACACTATGAACCTAGTGGAAGTAGGTATGGTTTGTGGTCATTTGGTCAAACCAAGTGGCCTAACATGTATATTTGATGTGAATTGCATGTAATGTTTATAGGAAGGTGTATTTCACAGGAATGATGATAATTTTTATATGTATTTTATGAACATCCACATAAACACAATAATAGTCACTAGTAATAATAGATTTAGTATTCCTACTAGGTCATTGGACTCACCCACTTCCCATGTATATGGAATGGGTTTCAATATACAATAGGTGACCTTTATATTTCATCTTAGGGCACAAGTACTGCTTAGATCCAGACACATGGTATATGTCTAAATGGTGGTAGAGGATAAGGATTTACATTGTTTTTTATGTGAATTAGGGTAGCGTCAATTATATTTTGTTTTCTTTTATTGATGAACATGTTCCCAAGACAGTATTCCATTATTTTATTTATACATATAATATGTATTTAATATTACCAGTACTGAAGCTACTATGTTTTGTATTGATAAAATATACATATAGGTTTTCTCAATTCTATTCCAGACGGCAAGGTCTTGAGGGGTTCCCTATTTTATGTCTAAATATTTTTGGTATGTCCATTATTGGAATGATTCATGTTTTTTTGTAGATTTGGGCATGAAACATGAACTTTATATTAGTGGGAATTATCTCCCCTCAACTATTGTAGGCCCTTGAGGCTAGTCGGTAGCCTTAAGTGTATAAGAATGATTTTTGAGGTCAATTTTCATTCTAGAACAGGAATTATTTAGTAATTTTGAGCAATGGAATCCAAAATTTTTATAATTGAATGTTTTGGGATGGGATGGTAATTAATAGTGATATAGATAGATTTTTGGGGAACAAGAGGTATACCATACACATGCCTAGCTAAAAAGACATTGGATAAAACCAATGTTTCTTGGGGATTTATATTATAAGGAAAAAGAACTCTATGATGAGTGAGGGTTTTAATTGGTTTGAGAGTCCCAATATTGTATGGATGAGACATGAGGAGAGTTGTAGAGCATGTATGAGAGGGAGTTTTTTCTGCATACATCATGATAGTGGCATGCATAAGGCATGATCCATTCATTCATGTGTTGTTTTGTTTGACATGTTACATAACAAGAATCCAATATTAATTAAATAAAAATATTAAATAATCTATTTTTTTAATAAATTATAAGGGTTGATTATATTAATATATATTCTAGGTTTTTTCATTATTTATTATTTATTGTGATTGTGATTGTTTGAATGTAATATAATTTTTTTTGGAATGGTTGGTTTTACTGAAACTACGTGTTTTGGAAGATGATTCGATGTGTGTAAATGAATTAAATAGGTTCTTGAAATAATTGGATGATATTTTGTAAACCATTCAATTTGGATTCCAAAGGTTCTTTGGATCAACACTTTCATTTAGTCGAATTTTCTTACAAAAATATATTGCACATGAGAATTCATGTGGATCCTAATGAATTCAACTTTGGAAGGAAGTTAATAACACAATTATGATTTGATTATAAATAAGAAATAATACTATTGGTACCTTGGCCATAGAGGAATGACATATAAGTTCTAATCAATTTAGTAGTACATCAAGGAAGCTTAGAGTCACCAAAAAAGATATGATGATAATATTCGATTATATATAGAAGTCAATGTCACTGATAATGTATTCCTGTGAATATATCCTCAAAATAATATTATTTTATTTTTAAATAAGGGAATGTTGAGACTTAGGTTTAACATCCTCTTCTAAATTCATGACTATATCATGATGGGTTCATATCACTTGGTGCTTCTCGCAGATATATCTCAAGTTCATGATATGTTTTATGTATCACATTTTGGGATATAAATACATGATACTTTACATTCACTATACTCATAGGTTATGCCACTATAGGATGGTATTTTTATGAGGATCAACTAGGGAAATCATATATCATAAGGATAAATTGATACATAGTAGGACTACTTACTTAGTTACAATTTTCTAATGAAATCATATTTTCAAGGAATATTCATGGGAACATAAGGATGTAATGGAGCTAAATTAACTTCATTTATTATCTATGTAAATGAATTTTTATGGGAATAGTATTATAAGGGGGTAGAATGTAACACTAAAAAAATGATATTCTACCATTTAAAAAATTTGATGTGTTAGATAGCTTGACTGAAATGCAGAAGTGAATATAAATGAACCATGAGTCAAATGTTATATTATAAAATACCTATACACTATCTTTTTTGGTATTAATTTGATTAATATTATTTTCCTTAATGAAAATATATTGACTAATTCAATGTAATTATGGACTCAAATTTTTCTAGAATTGTATTTTCTATGTATTTTGTATTTCATATAATATATTGATCACTGCTGACAAATGATGAAATATATTTATAATTTACAAAATTATAGTAGTATAATTTATTATTCATCTTGAAATTGGTTAGAAATGATGAAAAATAATTTCAATATAATATGGATATTTTAAAAAAACATCTTTTATTTGGTTAAGTTATTTTATCTTAATAGATTTAATTAATCAATATTGATGAATAATTTTAATAAAAACTATATATATTTTATATTTAATAATGTATAATTAGATTCATATAATGTTTTTTTACTAGGAAATTAATAACAATCAACTCAATTTTAAGCTTAAAATGTATTTTTCTAAAAAAGGTTTTCATTTCATTTTTTCACACATACTTTAAAATTAATTTCTGACAGTTATAGGAATTGGATTTGATAAATGGTTTCCATATTTGAAGTCATCATTTAATAATTTCATAAAAAAAAATTCTTTCATTTATTTTCTTAATGAATAATGATTTAGGTGGAAATTCATTTCTACAATAAAGGATAAAAGTTTAATCAAGTTGTCAAACTAATGTTATATGGTTAACAATAACCTAAAAAATAGATGAATCATGTTATATGAATGGATTTAGACTCTATATCATACCATCATCAAATGTGAGAAATTTTTGCACCAGTTTTCCTTAAAAGTGACCTTATATTATTTTAATGTTTAGAATGATTAAAATTGCACCACTCTCTTCACGAATAAAAGGAAACCTCCTATATTCTCTTATCCACACCACTTGAGCCATTTTTTGTGATAATAATATACCCAGTTACTCTAATAACATCATTATTCATGATATTAAGTTGTTATTATTCCCAAAAGAATCATCCATGAAGCCTAATGGTACTTTCAAAATGAGGTTATCTGAAGAAGATGAGGTTTGAAGGCATGTATAGTAAGACGAGACTTAAGGTAATGATTTCTGTTCTAATACCATTTATTTTTGAAAATTTCTATATTAAGTTTATATAAAATGAAATTACATGTTCCATATAATTTAAACTGAAAATATTTTATTCTCATATGTCTTTTTCTAGTATTTTCATATTTTCATTACATTTTCATCACTTTGTTAATTAAAATGATCATGAAAATGTTTTTTATAAAAGGTGAAGTTATTTCTTCTTTTGGGTTGGGAATCATTGTAATACATATCCATATTCATAAAAAATTTATTGAATATTTAATATATAACTAAGTATTTTGGAATTTTTATTTTTACTACTTTAAATGTATCTTATAAATTATTTAAAGGAATATTTTCAAATGTTTTCTGTATAGATCAGCTTCTACTTTTTAGAAAAATGTGAAAGGAATGTTTTATTTTTTACTAATATTAAAAGAAATATTTTTTAAAAAATTATGATTTAACTTCATGATGAATATTAAATTAAAATTTTCCATGTTTATTCAAATAAAAATATATTTCTATTAGTCTTATAATTTCACTTTTAAATTTCACCGAAAGAAATTGATGCCTTCTTACAATTCCAAAGAATATTTTGATGATTTTTAAAAAGATATTTTTCATCTATGTCAGATTCTTTAAAGTAATTGTTTTCTTCATTAGGGATATGATCTTATGATTTTATCTATTTTAATTATCTATATAGCTTATGATGATTATTTTTTACGGATTATTCTAGGAAACCTTTTACATTCACATGGATTAATTTAGTTATGATGATGTTTTTATGAAACCTATTTTTTTTAATGAGATGTACTGTGATGAGTATTTTTATGATCTTATGAAACACATATGTATGGATTTAATTACATGATTGATGAGATTGGAAATATATATCCCACCACTTTATTGGGTATATAATTATATATAATGAGATAATATTAAATTCAATAAGGTGTGAACTCAGTTTTGTAAGAGACTCTATCCAATATAATACTCATCACAATGCAAATTAACTAAGTAAATGAGGTTTGAACTCAATATACTATGGGAGACTATACACTATGATAGTCTTTTTACTGATCATTGACTGTGGAAATTATTTTCTATACTTATGTGTATGAAACAAAATATGCCTTATGCGTATGATGTGCTCTCATTAATCATGTTTTATTAATGATTACACCACACTCTTATGACTCATTTCAATAATTATGATAATAAAATATTCCATCACTCATGATTTAGGGTCTATGATATTTTTGGTATACATTTATATGTTCTCAAAATTTTCTCAAAACCTTATGGTTATCTTATGTTATCATATGAATATTGATTAATATCTATCACATTTACCCAAACTGAGCATCTGAGATCACCATTTATTATGTTACCTTTTATTGTTATGAATAAAGGTATAAAATATGGTATGTATAAAAATGTAATATGATAGAAGAAAAGTTTGGATGATATTTGAGTTATTTCATAAAATAAGTTAATTTTGTATCTAATCTAAAAAACAGAAAAACATTACGGTTTTGGGGAATGTATTATTATAAGATGTACTAAATATTTATATAATAAGATGTAATACTTATTTTTGTAAATAATATGTCACCTCACCCTTCCTCTGCACAAGATAGTGTATTAACTTTGATGAAATTCATAAAAATATCTCACCACTCACCTTAAACTCAACAGATCGACATCTTCATTCTACATAATATTTCAATCAACTATAGGCGTTATACATTCAATTCTAAATCAATTGTATATTATTGATAGTATCATATACTAAACTATGCCTAATCATTATTAACCCAACTACCTCCGACTGACATAGAGGTGAATGAAAAAACCTAACATACATAGCCTCGTAAGGTGGGATCTATATAACCTCATAATAACTATTATTTGAAGAAATTTCCACTGAATAAAATACATTCCCTCCTGAGACATGGAAATATAGGAATAATTCTCAAAGAATTTTCTCTAATTATAGTATTATATGGATGCATTGTCTATATATCTATATATGATAGGGAGTTCTCAAATTAAATTGTATACGTAGTGAATCCTACAACCCATCCCAAAACCATGATTTTAAATAATAATATCTGTACGAAATGATACATTGGAGGATCCCATGTAATCATACTATATATGAGGCATATATCATTCCTAGATAATCCACCGAAAAAAATCTACCTGTCTGATAGAAAATGTTCCACCTTATTCATCTGATCGATGATTACTAACAATATATCTCCATATCTGGGAATCCTCAATAACCCCATTAAAAAATCGATATTTAATCATCCCATTTCCACTCAGGAGGGCTATTGGTGAAGAACTCTATTTGGAAACTAGTGCTCAACCTTCAACATCGGACATGTGGATTGTTGTGTGATAAATCCTATGACATCCTTCTTTATATATATCCAACAATACATTCGGCACATGTAATAAAAAAATTATTTAGAACTTGGTGTACCACCTAATTTTATCCCTGAGAATATATTATAATATCATGACACAATTTTGTGGGAACATATATGATATCATGAGTATAAAGGATTTAATCATCCTCAATGAACCAGTCTGGTGGAAACTAAACAACATATATGTAATCCCTTAGGATTAATAACTCTCGATCTAATAAGTTTCTATTCCCTTTCCTACTGATATGTAATGGAGTAATTAATAAGGATGTAAGAGTCACTCTACACTAATACTCCCATGTATCCAAATTCATTATAGCGAAAAGGGAAATCATCTTCCACTCATTATAAGACTGATAAACTACCAGATATAGTGTCATGTGACTCAAAGTGTATGAAAATAAATTAACCTTTCCAAGGGTGTGATCTAGATTGAAATAATATTATTGAAAATATTCAACCCACATTTTATGGATAATTTCCCTCTATGATAAGATTCAATTTAAATATTTTTTCATCAGTATACAAAAAAAATTTCTTATTCGACTTTTTTACATTGTCAACATCTCATCATCTATACTACTTATATTAAATCCAATTCATTTTCTAGATAATTATTCTAATGTGGTATTATATTTTTGGATCCATAAGTGACTATGTGACCATATTATAGAATCATTTATCCTATCATGAACCCTCATGTATTATAATACATGGTGTTCCCCTTACATAAATTAGGTAGTGTTATGATTGGAGATGAATTCAACCTCCCCGTTAGGTAAAAGAGGGCTCTATTAAATGTGTAATACTAGACAAGAATCATCCCATTTTTCCTAGTCCTAGAATTAGAATTACTAAACTGGAGATGTTTAGGATAAATCTCTTATAGAAACTAAATAAACCCAAAAAGATTCATATGCCAAAACAATTCATTGGCCTCTCTCTAGAAACAACCACTATAATCTTCTTGATATTGAATGATACCCTAGTATTAGATAAATTTTATCCCAAAATGTGTACACCATTAATAAAAAATTGAAACTTTTAGATCATGGTGTAATGTTATTACTCTATAAGTGTGCTTAATATGACCTATAGAAGTTTCACATGATTCTACCTTAGATTGCAGTACATGAGGATAACATCAATAAAATAACCACAAAGATATAAAAATAATGGTGGAAAATTAAATTCCTCAAATCCATAAACATATACTTCATATTTTCAAAACAGAAAAGAATAAATAGACAACCATATAGAACACAAATGATCCTAAAAGAAATATGAGGTACATATAAGGGTATCACACTCAACTGGTGGTAAACATATCTTAGATAGATCTTCAATAATTCATAGGCTCCTATAAAATGATCAAACCACATGTCTATACAAAGTGGAATATGGTTCCTAGTCTTCAATTGATTCAACTTCAAGTAGTTGACATACAGTCTCAAGGATCCATCCACCTTCTTGTTGAATAGGAAAATATAATCCCAAGGATATGTACTTGACTAAACAAATCCATTGGCTTCCACAACCTCCAATTGTGATTTAAGATCTAATAAATCCTTAGGAGACAGCCTATAGGGATGAATAAATATAGGTTTTGCACTCGACATGAGTTCGTTGGAAAACTCCACCTCACTCTTAGGTGGAAAGTTGAATAAATATTCATCAAAACCCTTAGAGATGATCAAAAATGGAAAATTAAATGCTTTTCTAAATCACTCCACCATCCAACCCCAGAGTAGCCACTTGGGCAGTCATCCCATGCATATGTTGATGGTCCGGGATTTGACGACCTACTAGAATATCCCATTCTCGATTATGAATAAAAATTCCACCCTTAGGAGATATAAAATACACATTTCTATGCTAACATAAATACGATCTCGATACCTTAATATCCAGTCCATCCAAAGAATCAAATCAAAATTATTCATATCATACAAAAAAATATCCTAGAAGGCGTTATATTCCCCAACCACTAGGGAACACCCATTACACATGATAATACTATTTTATCTCACTCCCATAGGTGTTTCAATATACATTAATATAAACATATAATATATATCCATCTATAATACCACCATAAATTGAGTTGATATAAAAGAATTTGAAGCCCCAATTTCAAGAAAGGATCAGGAAAAAGTAGAATCTACCACTATTTTACCTATAAACACAGAACATTCTATGTCATATCCTGTATGAGTATGATGTACAATATTAAACTATCATGTATCACATACAAAAGTCCAATATTAATATCCTTGATCTATCATACTATACTAACACTTCTACCCCTGACAATGAGAAACAAATCTTCTACATCATACTGAATTTCTAGTAGAAATCATGATACTCCCCAACTACATCATAGTTAATCCAGATCTAGAACCATTCACTTACTTGGTCCCTCAGTCACTATGCATTTGTTGCATCATTTTTTTGAACCACTACAAAGTCCCCAGTCATTGGAATTATCAGCACTCCAGTGATTGTTGATGACATTGAGAGTGGTAGCATCCAATATTTCCACATTAATGGCACCACATGGTGCTATCATATCAAGGAGAAAAATTTAACATGCCTCCCAAGCTGGAATTCTCGTAAATTACATAATGGTAACTCTAAAAATAACTCTTCCTACTACTTGAATACCATACATTGGTTCATGTAGGTGAAGATACAAGCCTTGAGCCTCAACCATTGCTTAGGTTCCTCTTTATAATAAGTGATTGTTTTACTATATTTGAAAATTAAGAGTTATAAAAAATTCCCACTTCAACTCAATCCCTCTATCACTCCCATAACAAAATAATATTTCATAGTAAACCTAATAGCCCCTAGGAAAAAGGTAAGAACAATAAAATCTCATACCCGGATTCGACTAAACGGTTCCCTGACCTCGGTTGGCCACATGGGCCCAATCTCATCTCCACGATTGCCAGAGGCTACTGACTAATAGCAGGGGACAACACTGTGTCTATAGGGAGACTATTACCAATTATTAGAGTTTAACACAATGAAAAATAATAATAACTATCAAATAAAAGAAGTTTTAAATCATCCATAAATAATAAAATAACCATGAAAGGTACATATAACAATAATTAATATAGTAATCTCATATAAAATAATGATCATGTCATGTGTATACAATGTCTCCAAAATAGGAACACATTCATTAGTACAATACATGTATCAAAATACCAGAAAGTAAAAAATCTACTATCATTGGATATCATCGTGAGCATTGGCTCTTTACCAAGCTCCCATGATCATAAGCATGGAACAAAGTCAAGAATATAATTGTGGGTGCTTTCCATAGTCCCTACATGTAACCATATAGTCTATATAGGGACCCAACGGTATTCCAAATAGGTATTAAGATATAATACCAATTTTTCACCACCCAATGTATCTATACAAAATCTAGGTTATGCAATACAATGTAAAATAGAGTTCATAATATAAAATGTATGATGGTACTGGAAGCTAATTTACAATAGATAAATTTGAAAACATGTGATCATGTAATACCATGCAAGGGTCCCTGCAAAAAAAGTGTCAAGATCCTTTCACCGGGTAGCTAATATGAAAAATAATGTAAACACCATTCCATGCCATATACATAGTATATCATAACACCACATCCTTTCTGTATAAACTATATATCATTTCCACCACATCTATGCTGTATAACAATAAGAGTAAAAATTTACCATGGATGTGCCATATAACATGAAGTGTCACAATTTACCAAGACTATGCTATATAATAATAAGCATAAAAATTTACCCAGACCATAAAAGATAATCAGAACTGTTAGAATTTACTATAGTCATTCCATATACTAAGAAGTGTCAGACCCCATGGGGTCATATCCAAGGTGTATAAGACCATGGAATCCTCATCATGTCCTAGAAGCATCACAATAGAACTCAGTAATGGAACCAGAGGATTCCAAGAATCATTTAAATAGAGCATGTATAATTAGAGTCTTGAAATCTAGATCCAAGGTGTAGAAATTCCCTGGGCATCATATAGAATCAAGATCCAAGGACATACAGATCCAAGGAATCTTCTACCAAAAATCAAAACCCATGGGTGAGAAGTCTCAATAATCTAAATGGAATCAAGATACATGCTATAAAAAACAATTCATCCACTAAAATATAATTTAACATATCATTCCATTCATCAATTCACATGAATTCATTTTCCATGAGTATACCAACTCATATATAGATACATATAAACCATTTAACAAAATTTAGAAATTTATAGAATGTCAGCACATCGAAAAGGATGAATCAACACCTCTTAATTATTCAAATCCATTCATTTCATTTATAATAAGGAAAAATAAAGGGTAAACACCATCGGTGATCTTGGTTGGGGAAATGAATTCCAACATGTTTCAACCAACTAGTGGGAATCCCTAATAGGTTCCATTACATTTAATTTATTTATTCAATTAATTTTTAGGTCCATGTTGTAATATCTAGCAAGAATAAAAAAAATAGTTCTATAAAAAACATAAACACTTTGGAAAATTATACACCACCTACTATATGTCCATAAAGGATTTCTTGTCCAGTATAAACTTTTGATTTGACTCAGATTGGGAGAAAAAAATAAGAACGAATGAAGAACCTTAAAAAAGGGAATATTATCTTGCACCTAAATAGAAAAACTAATACCATGTCAAATGAAGAATGTCCCAAGGTTATTTGAGTTAATACCAGCGTAAATCCAACAAGATGATTGACTATTGATTCTGAGCTCGGTTATAAAATTAGTGTAAAAGACTATGAATTGGCATTCAAGTGGAGCTCTCTTGCTGGAATTATATTCCAATAAAGGAGAAGAGAATTATATTTTAGGTTATAATATTTTTAATTAAAAAAATATAATTTTCCCAAGATTTATTGGTCTTCATGGTTTAACTATAGGGTTGACCAAACCGTGCGCCAACTGTGTGACCTCTCATGTGCTAAGGGGCACTTACATACTCCTTGCTCATGGTTTGAAAAACATTGTGCGGACCCAAAATTTTGGATATATGGGAAATTTCAAGTCCCCGCATGTGTGTCAACTTCAATTTTCATGGTTTAATCAAACCATGAAACCTATAGCACACCAATAACAAGGATTTCATAGTTGGAGTAACTGTGTGGCTTGCCCCGCATGGTTACTAGAAACCATGATTCCTGCCATAATTTTTTAAAAATCCTAGTTCCTGGACTCAAAAAGTCTCTAGAAACCCTAGATACCACCCATATCCTCAATGGGTATTAATAAGAAGCGGTTAACAGTCATGTAAACTGAGATTAGAGAGATTTGTACCTCATATGAAATCCTAGGATCATATAATCTCCCCCTTAAAACAATTTATCCCAGAATTTTCTGGTCAAGGGTTGTCAGGAATCACCGAAAATTACTCCCACAACTAATCACCTACATTAGCCCCCAACTCCAATGTATCTTCCTCTAAAAGGACCTACTTCCATTATACCCATAAAAGTGGAAATGACCTGCACTATAAACTTTGACACTCATATCAATGATAAGAAGATGCATCAACCTATACCTCCACCTGATCCAGCTACAGATTTTGAGATGGGTTTGAGTGATAATGATGCAGTTGAGATATGTGGAAGATGTCATGAATGGATTGGTTCCTCTATGGTAACTGAAACAGATATGCTACCAAACCAACACTCCCTAGATTCTTGAATGACCTCACATATCATGGTAAAGATTACCCTGTATGCCAATCATTCTATTTCCTAGCCTCAATGAGATACATAAAAAAGAATATATCCCCGTCCTCTAACACTAGAGGTCATATACAGTGATAAGCTTAATATTTATGTTGAGACTATGTCATATCCATACAGGTTATAATCAAGAGGACCTGCTCAGAAGTCTCTTACATAAGTCATTGTGCCAGTAATTCTAACTCACCCACCTTTAACCGTCACAGGGGTGATGGACATGGACTAACATATAAATCCCCATATGATTCCATTTTTATAGTCACCTGATAGGTTTTATTTTATCCAAACTCAAAAGGGTTATATGCCTCTCCCAAGAGCCCCGAAAACTCAGGACACATGCTCATAGAATGTCCTCAAGTATATGTATCATAAGATCTAACTATCTATCAGTCTGAGGGTGGTATGATGTGATCAGAAGCAACTATGTACCCAACAACATCTTTAAACTCTTCCAGGATAAATAAAAAATGGCAATCACTATATGAAATGATAGTATGGTTGACACCATGATGTGTTGCAATCTCACAGATATAGAACATCCCAATATCATCTATACTGAAGGTATAATTTATCTACATAAAATGAGAAACCATTGTATTAATATAAACAATAAACCATATTTCATCACTAACTCAAGGTGACCTTAGAAAACTGATCATGAAATCTATTGTGGAATCATTTTATTTCCACTCAGGAATGTGTAAATACTAGAAAAGTCTCTTTTGACACTGATGTTCTACCTACATCTACTGATAGGTGGAACACTTCATAAAAAAAAATTGATACCTCACATTTCATCCCCAGACACAAATATTGGTGATGTAAATCATAATACATTTTGGTAATGCTGGGATGCACCTCCAACATTGAGACATGAACATCCAACATTAGATCCTCGTGTATTTCCAATTGAACACGTATGTGGCCATAAACACCCAGGATCTCATTGTTACCTATGGTACAATGAGGAGGTGTGTCCTAACATTCCACACTCTCACATAGGTCTAGTCCCTACGAATCTGAAATTTGTGTGATTCTCAAAATATCTACATGAGTACGATTTACATCTAGAGAAGAAAGAAAGGTCTACACCAAACCATCATGCACCTCCATGTGAATCTAAGAAAACAAACCCATAAGATTCCACTTTCCGCTAGCATCCTAAACTACCATTATCTATGTCCTCCCACTCAGTGCATCAACAACATTATTTCCATTTCTAAGACAATAGGCAAGCTCAAATTCAAAACACTATAAGTGTTCAACCAACCATCACTGTCCCAGATTCAGATCATTTTGTGTAAATATGTACTTGAGGATTTTTTTGGTCTGTGTACACTGCTTAATTCTCTCGAAGTAAATATTGTCTCCAATAGTGAAAATCATTAACAACTACAACCAAATCAAGATCATGTGTTTGATTAAATATTCTTGTGTGGCCTTAGATACCAAGACTCGTATGCAACAGTTCTATCTCCCTGCATTAGTGATGTTCTAAGCCTAATACATAATGCATGCCCATATAAAGTATAGAATCCCCCCTAATCTGGTAGAATCAAGACTAGTGATAATGTTAGTTTCCATTTCATCTCATGAAATGATATCTTGTTGGTATATATCCCTATAAGATTCACACCCTTCATAGTCAAGCTTGTAAGTGGATTTTCTATGTGCGAGAAGTCTAGTATGAAGAACCAATAATATCCAGCTTTCCCCAATAAATACTATATATCAATGATGATCTTTGGATTTTCCCAAGACACAATATCTTTCACCTTATCTTGGTTAATTTATACTCATCTATCTAAGAAAATATAACCAATGAATTGAATCTTATCCATCAATAGGATTCACTTTGTGAGCATATAATAAAACTGATTCTCTCTCAGTGTATCCAAAATGATCTTAGGATGTTTTTCATGGTCGTGTTGATTGTGAGAGTTCCCCAAGGTATCACATACAAAACCACCAAAAAATATATAGAAAATGATGGAAAAATCATTTCATTTCCACCATGAAAAATGTTAGCGGGTTCATGAGACCGAATGAAATAACCATATAATCTTGTAGACCATACCTTCTACATAAATTTTTATGAGGTATTTCTATAGGTCAGAAACAAAGAAAATGGAATCCAAACCTCAAATAAATTTTTGATAATACCATAGATCTTTAGAGATGATAAAAAAGGTTTTATATTCATGAAATGATATAACGGTTCTTAACTGTCGGCTGGTTCAATTTATGGTAATCCACACATATCCAAATGGAACCATCCAACCTTTTCACAAAAGGACTGGAGAAACCCATGAAAAATTATCAGGTCATATAGACCACTTTTTCTCAATGTCCTCTATCTACCTCTTGAGCGCCTGCTACTCCATAGTAGCTATCTTGTAAGGAGGAATCGATACTGGTGCAACTCCTGGCACAAGATTTAGGGATAATTAAACCTCTTCATTACGAGGAAAACCTAAAAATTCATATGGGATGATATCCCTTAAACGATCAACCACTAGAGGAAGGTACACTTAAAGCACTCCCTTGTCATCCCAATAAAAACTAGCAATCTAGGCTATCATCCTGCATAGCCCAAGATGCTCTGGTCCAGTTCGGCTCACCCGGAGGTCCCATTCCCCCATGTGAATATAAAATTCACCCTATTGTGATGTGGAAGTCACCCTCTAGATATAGCAATACAAAATCATCCATAAGAAACTAGGAAATCCATCACAAGTATGTCATAAAACCCATCCATCTCAAGTAAAAATAGATTCCATATGACGTGACAACCACCATCCTCAAGGGGGAACTCTCTATACTAATGTACATCCTCCATTATGATCCCAAATGGCATGAGAAGTTTCATAATTCCATCAGAATACTAAAACACAATCCTAAATTCCTCTAGTCATGAAAAAGTCACCCTATGATAATATTAACAAAAAAAGGATCAAAATGAAACTAGGAATTCCATCCTCAATATGAAATCTAACCCAACCATCTCAAGGAAAAACAGATTCCTTATTATTTGACACCCACCATCCTTAAGGGGGAACTCCCTACACATATATACACCTCTATTATGATACCCAATGGAGTATCATGTGTCAAAATTCCCTCAGAAAACTGAAACATGATCCTAAGTCCATCCAAAATATGTACAGATATGAAACTATGTGATGAAACAGTATCATGGAGAGAATATAAAAGAGTAAATTATTATCTGATCATACCTCTAACCATAGATGGTGAAGTGCCCTACTGATTGGTGTAGGCTTTACAAAAATAGATTTAGCCTGAACTATGGCCTTGTGACATAACCTCAGTACCCAATGTAGGCCCACAATACTATCTTAGTACAACTGGTGTCTGGATTCTTCAACTAAAACCACCACTAACTAAGCATGGTTGAATGGTACTGCGGAATCCCCCCATCTGATGTAGAGCTATGAAACCTTCTCCTAAACCTAGTGTTAGAAAAAACCCTTACAACACTCTACTAGAGGGATGGTCCTGTAGAAAAATTTCACATGACAAATCCTTCCACAAGATCAACACATGAATGGGTCACAATCAAACTTATTTATCATGTGGCACTTTTTGCAACACAGATAAAATAAAACTGAGCTGTCAATAATCATAGCCTTGCTAGTACTCAACTCATGAGATGCCTCAAAATAGAGCTTCCTACCTAAAGATGCAAAACCACTAGGTCAAGAGACTACACTACTCTACTCTACACCCTCAGTATCTATCAGGTTCTACTCTATAATTAGCACCTAATTTACCACCTCATTAATAGTCATCAACCTAAACATGTTTGCCTAAGGTCAAATAGCAAGTCAAATTCCATCCTGGAAGTGTCTCCCCCTCGATGCCTCATTAGAAATATATATCAACATATACTATTAATTCTCAATAAATCATTCAAAATACTCTATAACTATCATAGTTAACTGATCTAGAGGAATGAAATTACTAGCCCACTCTACTCTTAGAGTCTAGGGGAAAAGGAAATCATCAAATTTGGTTTCGAAATCCCACCAAACCATATCACATATTGTATTATCCTAGTTTAACAAAATTCCACCTATACTTTTCTACACCCTGAATTATATAAGTGTTGATCTTTACTCTCCCTTTAGTAGGTGTATCCAGATGCATGAATATTAAAAATGTAGTATCAAGACAAAAAACAGTATTATGTTGACCAACATCCTCTAACACCATGGTAATATGTTGTGGTTGGAACATATGCATCAGATCAACCATAAAAAAGGTGGGCTATGATACTTTCCAACAAGTCTACATAAATTGTATAAAAGATTAGCATAACTGTAACTCAGTGCCTATGTATGGTAAAACCGTTGGTTCCTCAATTGGATCTATAGGAGGATCCATCAGCATCCCACATCCCACCACCTTTGTACTATGGTCTTCCCCATCCTCCTTGTTCATGATTGGATGTATTAAATGTGACATTTCTCTACAATTCCATATGAATGCCTCAGAAAAGAATGATATCAAATTTCACATCTAAAAACAAAGGATAGGTCAAAACCATCCTATATCTAGTTGTACCACTCAACCTTCTCCTAAATATGATACTTGTAAAAAGAAATAGTCATAAAGTCACTAGATACACTACCTCTTGCCAACTCAAAATTCAGTTCTACGCTAGTTCTTAGTTTTATGAAATTCAATTTTTTCTTTCATTTCATTTTCATTTCACATTCCATTTTAAATGGTTGAACAAAATTTTTCACCACTCCCAATTCATATTAAACCATATTATATATGAAATTAAATATTTCATCCACTTGATCCAAACCATAAAACATTCCAATCCAAGAGACTCATGGTCCACGAATCAATGTGCCACAATTGACTACATAGGGTTTTTATGTATCATAATCAGGAAAACATTGCTTAGGGTATGGTAACCAATCTATGTACCAACCATTTCTCTCAATTAATGCTCTGAAATTTAAATCTAAATAGATTATATATATATATATCATGTGACATTTCACAAAATGATGCAAAAAAGTAATGCATCCATTATATAATGTAACAGTTCATGACATGTGATTCTTGTAAAGTGCCTAAAATAATGCATGGCATGGAATAACCTTACCTCATATAGTTTAAAAAAAATAAAACCTTGAATAATATCAATGATAACATCACAATTTAATTTCATCTCCCAATAATAGAATCAAATCAATTATAATATACAAAATCATGAAAATAAGAAAATTTATCTGAGCCCATTCAGATTTTTAATTTATGTGGGTTAGCTACTCCCAGGAACAACTCATTACTAAATTCCACTTCATTCATATACCTTTCAATTTTTCCCAAATATTAATGAAAACATTAAAATAAAAAAGATTTGATGCCACTACTTAACCTCCCAGACCTAGATTCCAATGAATGGTTCCCTGAGCCCAATTGTCCATATTAGCTCAAGAGAATCTCCCAAAATGATCAAGGATTCTGACTAGTAGTGAGGGCCTAAGGGGTGTCTATGGGGATACTATGTACTATTATTATAGAATAACACAATAAAAATAATAATAACAGTAAAAAATCAGAAGTAGTAAATCATTCAGATAGAAGAAAATAACCAAGACATGTACATATAACAATAATTCCAAAAGTAATATGATATAAAATGATGATCATTTCATTTGCCTACAATGTATGCAAAATAGGTATACTGGAATCAGTACAATACATGTATCAAAAAAATACCACAAAAAATTGTCTCTAGATGGCATCATGACCCTTATATATTTCCTATTCTCCCATACTCCTAAGCATGAAACAAAGTCATACATTAAACTGTGGGTGATTTACCCGGTCTTCACCTATAACCATATAGGGTATCAAGGTACCCAACGATGGTATGAACATGGTGTGAGACACAATACCATAAGTTAACCACCCAATATGTCTACAACAAATCCTGGCTATGAAATAAAAGATAAATAAGAGTATATAATATAATAAGTATAACAGTACTGAACGAAAAGTGCCCATAAAAAAAAGTAAACAAACATGTGGTCCTGTATAGCCATCCCAGGACCCCTGCAAAACAAATGTAAATCTTCTATAACCATGATTCTAATATGAAAAAGGATATAAAAACCAATTCTATACTGCATACATCGTTTATCATAACACCATGAACTTTTTGTATATCCTATATAACATACCCATCACAACCATGTCATATAACAAGAAGTGTCAAAATTTACCACAGCTGTGCGGCATAACAAGAAGTGTCACAATTTTAAACGATTTTTTTATATAATAATAAGTTCCAAAATTTACCATAAAAACTATGAATAATCACAAATGTCGTAACTTACCAAGGTTATTCCATATAATAAGAGGTGTCATACCCCATGGGGCTGGATTGAAGGTATAGATGACTGAGGCATCCTTATCGAGTCCCATGAGTTTGTTGATTAAAACTTGGTAAAAACACTGGTGGAGTTCAATGATGATATCATTAGAGCATGTTCAATGTGAGTCTAGAAATCCAGATATAAGGGGTAGAAATTCCCCTGGTATCCTACAAATTCAACATCCACTAAGCATATGGGTACAATGTATCTTCTACCATAAATCAAGACCCATGGGTTAAATTTCCGTGGAATCTAAATGGAATCAATATCCATGGAATACTAACCATGAAATCCACTACCATTTCAATTTAAATCCCATTCCTTTCATTAATGAGAAATAATTCATGTTCCATGAGTATACCCACTCATTTAAAAATTCATATAAACCATTTAATCAAACAAAGAAAGGAATAGAAAGTCAACACATTACAAAGAATGCATCACCATAATCAGATTAATAAAATCAATTAAATTCAATAATAATATGGAAAACTCAAGGGAACACCCCATGGGTGAACTTGGTTGGTGAAAAACCTCAAAAAGTCTCATTGAACAAGTGGGCATCACTAGAAATTCCATTACACTTAATTTAGTTGTTCAATTCATTTTCAAGGCCACACCGGAATTTTAATTGGGTGGTACAATGAAAACTAGCTCTATAAATCCCAAAACACTCCCCAAATGTATAAACCACCTACTATAGTTCCATAGGGGAGCGCTCATCCAGTATCAACTCCTGATTTGACTCATCTCAAGATAAAAACAAAAATGGAAGATGAACCTAAAAATGGCATATTAGCTTACACCAAAATAATGCAGTCGATACCATGTCAAACAATGAATGACTCAAGTGAATTTTATTACATTCCAGCATGAATCCAATGAGAAAACGCCTCTTGATTCGGTGCTCAGATGGATAATTGGTGTAAATTCCTAAGAATTGTCTTTTAAAAGGACCCCTCCACATGAATTTTAATCCAACTAAGGAGAAGAAAATTATATTATAGGTTATAATATCATTAAGGTAAACAATGGTGATTTTTCTATGATTTACTGGGACTCATGGTTTATCCACACGGTTGGTCAAACTGTGCGTCAACTGTGTGTCCTCTACTGTGCTAAAGGGCCACATACATGGTCATTGATTATAGTCTTACTAACCATACAAAACCCATTTATTTTTTCATTTATAAAAATTATAGGTTCCATGTATGGGCATGCATATCCATCTACATGGTTTCCTCAATCCTTGAAACCTATATAACCCCACTGCCAAGCCTCGTGTGGTTATTTATAATTGTGTGACCAACCTTTCTTTCACAAAAAACCAATTTTCAGGCATCGAAAAATTCTCGAACACCCCTGATACACCCATAAACTCAAATGGTATTAAAATTAAGCCATAAATAAGAATTTAAACCAAAATTGGAGGGATCCCTACCTCATAGGGAATCCTATAATCTTACAAGAACACAAAAAATTAGTGAAACACAAATCATTGTCTATGAATGACATATTATGAAATATAATAAAAAAAATTCCCAATCGTTGTAATCTTTCAGGGAATCCATAAATAAATAATCAAATAAAGTGGTTATAAATCATTCAAAGATAACTCCAAATGTTAATATTCCAAGACTAAATGTCCCACCATCGCTTCCCTACCCCTTGAATCATATAAAATTCCCATTTGACCCTCCCAGGCTGGGGGTCTCTTGGTGATAAAAAATTATCTAGATAGTCTCAATATAGTACTCATACTCCAGGGACCACCCTTCCCAAAAAAATAATTGTGGGTTTTATAGTTCAAACTCCCAAGTAAACCCTAACAACCTAGGCGCAACTCATAATAACTTCCTATTAATCGACCCTACCACCCATAAAATCTAACTCTAAGATGATCATCCATCACCTACCCTAGTACTAATAAATTTTTTGCCCATAAACATTTGGGTAATTCTCATCACTACCCTCTTAGATCCTATAAAGAGGCCATCATAGAGTAATGTTTCAACAATTCCAAATTCAATCCTCCAAACTTGTTACAAAATCCATTTTTAAAATCATAGATTAAGGAAATCTATAACATGTTAACACCAAATTGTCCCCCACATATCTTATTATAATGAAACACTTTAACCAATATCTCTATTTCTCCCCAAATAACCATATAGTTCTTTAATAGTATGTTCAAATAATTTTCACGTTGTACACAAAGAATGAAAATTTTTAGAATTTTTTATATTTACATAAACTAGAATTACAATAATTGAGTCGTAGTTAAATAATTTGTTAATTAAATTTTAACGAGGGAACACTTTATAAGATTTAATTTCAATTTTATTTACTGGAGTCAATATAATAATCATGTAACATGTTTTTTAAATTCACTATTATCCACTGAAAATATCATTCATGTAAGATTCCACCATAAATTTTTATGGGAAAACACCATATAAACAATTAATGAAACTTTAAATAACTAAACCTAAAACCATATACATATAAACAATCATAAGAAATCACGTGATTTACATATATATCCTATGTTACTGATATGATTCATGAATGCACACAATCGTTTCATTCTAATACATAGATAAAACCCAATAAATCACAACTTCAAAATCATGTGTGTCACTCACAGTGAAAATATAAAAAAAAATAAAGAACATCACTCTTAGTTAAGAAAAAAACACTTTACTCATACATGGTTCAACTACTTCCTGGAAAATGGTTCACAAAAATTCCTAAAAATTTCTTATCTCATTTATGCCTTTCCTAAATAGATAGAATATAGAATGATCTCTAATGCCACATTTGGACTCCCTAGCCCTATTCAATATAGTAAATAATTTAACTAGAGTGTGAATAGATCGATGAATGCCTACCCAAATTCCAGAGGCTACTGAATAGTACCAATGTTTTATGGTGGTAAGGTGGGGTTACAATACCCCAATATTAGAGTGTAATAACACTAGAAATAATATCAATCATATACATAATCCTTATTAAAAAGAAAATAGATTACATAGAAAGTGTTTTTGTATAATAACAAACTATAATATATGAAAATGAACTATATACATGCCATATCGTGATACATTACTAGAATATCACATACAATAATATCCCAAAAATAATTTACATAAAAACATGGAACTCAAAAAACCCGTACCAAACCTAAGCCCTACTCCATCCTCCCATCTTTTTCCTATCATCTAATAAATCATTATTCATACATCGATTTCTCCTATTTGAACTTATAACCATGAAATATTCATTGTTACAAAATGGTTTCTTGATTAGGGTGTGAGTATGACTTAGTTGGAAGCCAAAAATTGTGACTAAAATCAAGTCCAATTTTGGAAACAAATGCATGATAATGTGCATAATAAATCAAATAGAAAACATACATAAATAATCTATTTTTGATCCTTAAGTTTTTTAGTGATATACAGGGTCAACCATAACTACTGCAACCTAATTTTGATACCATTATTAATATAATCCATAGAGGAATAAATAATTAGGGGGTTCCCAAAGTCATTCAAAACCATGAGTTATGTCTAGTTTAAGGGATACTTCTCCAAGGAACTCCAAACCATATGTCACAATGATTTAGAGGGGGATTTACTTAAGGAACCCCCAACTATAATCCAAAATGAGTCCCAGAGGGAGTTCCCTTTAACAATACACAATGTGATATGTAACAAGTCTAGTGGGGAATTCTCTAATTCACTCCAAATCATAATCTCTAATGAGTTCAAAAAAAAATTTCCCCAATGTTTTCAAAACCATAATCCATAAAAATTTCATGTTGTATTTTACTAAGTCACTCCAAACCAAAATAAATAATGATTACAAGGGGGTTTCACTAAGGAACACCAAAACATTTATGATAACAAGTTCAATAAATATAATTCCAAAGGAAACCAAACCATGATTCATAATACAACACATGAAAAATTCCATTTATCCATTCATTTAATTAAATTTCATAAAGTAACACATTATACTCATGTGAACCGAATCATTGTGTACATCCTAGGAATTATTGGTCATACACAAGAATTTATATATTTAATCTAGGAAACTATATAGTATCCCTGTTTTATAACCTAACTCATTTCACAAATCAAGCACACCTCAAGTTGTGTATAATGTCACAGTTTACACACTACTGTAATGTTTGTGGCTAGTAGAGAGGTTAACTTTCATAATTTAGGGAAATAATTTAATTATTTATTTAGGTTAAATGCATGGTGTGTTAGTGAGATTGAAAATCATTCACATTATTGTAACACTGAGACATTGTAGGGAAATATTCATGACCATCTACCATAAACACATAGATGTCCACTTACTAAATATCTATAAATTTTTCATGTAAAATTTCTACAAACAGAAAATTTGATAAATTCACTACAAATAGGGAATAATATACCTAAACAATTAGTTTAAAATAAATAAATAAATAATTTTATATGGTATTGAGGCCGAAGGTTTTCCTTACATAAATATATCTAAAATTTAAACAATACATTATTCTGATGAAAAATGGAAGATAAATAATCACATGGATGAAGTCTAAAAGAGCGATAAATTATAAGGGTGTTTTAATATAAAAATTGGATGGAGAATATTTATTTAGGCATTTAAAATCATAAGGTTGAAGTGGTAATTTTTCACTTTTTAAGGGTAACTTGGTTTGGTCTCATGATTTTCTAAGCTCTGGACCAACCATGTAATATCCACTACCTAAGGATTATCACATCACATTATTGTCTCTCATAGATAAACAAATCGTACAAATACTGTTTAACAGACCTATATAATTTTCTATAGTTTTTATATGGTTATCACTAGGTGTTTTTCCGACTTGTAATCCAAAATGGAAAGTTATTATCCCCACATATTTTCAGTGCATTGTTAACACTATATTTGTGGTAACCACATTCCCCTTATCGTAACTCCAATTTTCCATATTTATGGGCCTCCATTCACAAAAAGTCTCTAGAAGCCTCCCTAGATCCTTGTAACTACATTCTAAACATGCCAATCTAGAAAATTTGTGAGACTAGAGTGAAATTTACAATCAAACATATCACAAAAAGGTTTGAGATTTTTCCAATGGGACAATAATCATGGTCCATTGTTCATAAAATTTTCATTTCATATAAAAATAATCTAGAAAACACAATACATGAAAATATTTACCATGAAAACATAATTATCATAACAAACATGGCTACACACCAACCCATAATGCAGTGGACTTGGGAAAACAACATGTGTCTCATGACATGGTGGACTTGGGATAACTTCTCATGTCTTATATTGAAATCAAGATATATAAAGCATTAAACAATTCATTAAAGGGATATAATAGACCCTACCATCATATAATGATAATCTATACATAATTGTTTCACATGAAACCAAGCATTCATCAAATATTTTTTAATATTAATAAATGTAATAGGTTACATAATATTTCTTAGAAGTACACCCAAATTTTAATAACCCAAGAGAGATAATGAAAATGAGAACATGAAGGGCCATACATGAAACTTTATTACATTGATGAATGATCTATCAAATTTATAGAAGAAAATGAAAGTGAAATATGCAACTACTTTTCCTGATGTTTTATTATTATTATTATAGAAAAGTCATATATCAATGTCAAAATCAATTTCAATGATTAAAAATAAGACTTTAAAAATATTTTTAAAAAGATAAATTCCCAATTATAGATCTTTTGAAAAATATAGAAATTTTAATGTTGTTGAAATGGGGAGTGGAAGACTCAAAATATTTAAAACATAGATGAAATATATTTTTAATATATTAAAATATTTTTAAACAATCCCACATTGTGAAAATAAATTACCAAATTTACTTTAGAAAAAAATAAAGGGAAATATGAAATGCATGAAAGAGAATATATATATTTATCTTTTAAATTTAATATATACAAAATTTGAAGTAATAATGAATATGGATGTGGAGGATGAATTACCAATAAATGAAATAATAATTATTCCCAATAACATTACATTTTAATCAACTATGATATAAGACTTATAATGATATTTTTATGAGATGATTTACTTTTATTATAATTTAATTGATAAGAAAAAATGATATTGATTATATATATTTTATATAAAAAATATAAGGACATATTCAAAAATGAAAAAGGTTGACCCATTGAAATAGAGGCTGAGTCAAGAAAACCCTCAACTCAGATTCTATTTAGGTCAAACACACTCTAATTTCCATTATATTAAATTGAGATTTATTATTCATCTATATTGGAACAATAATCATATCTAAATTACATGGAACCATTAATTTTGATTTTAATACTTCCCATTTATTAATCATTCATTGTTATAATTATAATTCAGGGGTTAATTATTTGGTTCTCTCTACACTTTCATATGTATAGATGTTTCAGTCCTTGTTCCTTGTTTATGTGTATATTAATTCTATAATGATCATAGATACTGTATAGATTTTTTGATATACAACTGATGTTCCATTTTTTATAATTAAATTTATTACTAAAATTTATAAAGAATGTTAAAAATAACCTTTTTGAGAATTTTTATTAAATAAGAAGAATTAAATTAATTGACTATTGTAACTATTTATATAAGAATTGAATAGTTGTAAAAACATATAAAAGTACCAACTATTAGAACATATTAACATTATTTCTGTTTTGTAAATGATTCATTTTTTAAAAGTTATATCAATGTTCTTGTATGTTGAAAAACCTACCCAAATAATAACTTTTTATAACAATTGAATGAATAAAAATATATTATTTTTTATTTATAATTCCACTCTTATAGAAGAGTAATGATTAATAACACTTGATATTAAATTGAATAGTTATATTAATTAAGGGGTGGATAATGGAGATAAAGTAAAATGATTTATAAGGGAATAACACCTACGTTGAAGACCTGAATCTTTTGTTAGAGAATCACTTTGAGATGAAGTGTTTGTGGATCCTTCATCATTGGAAAAATTCCACAAAAAAGGATAGAAATTTAGGGGACTTAATTTTTCAATAGATTTAAGAGTAAAACAAAGTATATAAGTTGTTTTGAGTTAGTGGAGGAGAGATCTATTTTTCAGTGAAAATGTAGAATGTTTGTTTAGAAACATGAGTTAATTGAAGTGAAATGATTTAATGACATGAGAGCTTGATGATTTTAGAAATAAATGTAGGGATACTTATTGGATTGATGCGTACATATAAAAATGTTATTCTAGAAGGCATATATTTAAAAATAATTACTTAAAATTCAGTTCATGTTAATTTACCTTCCTTTTTAGTTTACTTAATTATTTACCATAATGATTTTTTATGAAGAATGTAAGATTTCACATTGGTAAAATTTATTTTATAATTAAAACTTTGGACTCCATTTAATCTAATAAAAATTATATTGTTGATAAATTTAATTTTAAAATTAAAAAATAATATATATAGAATAAACTATTTTTAACGAAATAATAACTTTTAAAAATTAAGCATTCTTTTCATTATTTCATATTAATTACTAATCATTACATGAGTGATAACATATTTTTTGTAAATATATACATTAGATTTTAATAACATCATCATAAATACATGAAATATTTAGTTTTTTTAAATAAAAATGTATAAAACATAACAAATACTTCTGAGATAAGTATCTTTTTAAACATTGAATGATTCCATTATTATTTGTTACCAAATAATAATGAAGTATGAATATTTATTAATTTGTTTATATATTTAATAAAATGAATTTCATTAAATTTCATAACCCAAATATGTGAAATTTTAAATTTAAATAAAAACATATAATATAATAGAAAAAAGTGTTTTTAAATAAAAGTTATATTTATGATAAGTAATCATAAAAATTTTATTCCTCATACTTTTTTTATTCAATGGATTTAATTTACCAATTTTACAATAATTAATATAATTTTATCAATCCATTTTATTTAAATCATTCTTTAATGGCATAAAATATATCAAAAAGTCATTTTTCATAAAACAAATTCATTAAAATAAATAATACTTTCCTAAATTGGTTAATATCCTAAAATTATATTACGAAACTTTTTTTTAAAATGAATAACTTATGATGAAAATGTGTATTTTTTATATATAAGCAAAATTCATTTATATTATCTAAAAATACATAATTCGAAATAGGAAATTTTTTTAATGGTATTATATATAAGAGCTTTATATAAATTCATAATAGTCATATAATAACTATATTATCCATATTATATATTATAAATTTCATCCTTTACAACTTCTAAAATTACACATCTCATTTCTTTAATTTAATTTTATTCTATACAAAATCATTTGCCCTATATAGATATTTCATGTCACTATAGGATTTGTTTTACAAATGATGATTCTCAAGGGCTAAGATGATTAGAGAAATTTCCATGATTCAAAAATATTATTATTGGGTTTTTATTATCCCATTTAATTTTATGAACTTTTCCAAAGTTTTAATCATTAATAGAATGTAATAATTTTTGGTTTATAATATGTGGTTTTACATAATTTTATTACATTGTTCTATTCTGAATGAATAAAGAGTTGTTAATTTGATTCATATCATATAAGAAATATTTTATTCTCATGTACAATTATTTAAAATTAATAGTTAAACATATTTATAATGATAATTATATATTATTAGGAATGAAAATTCATTTCAAAACCATGGTGGTTACATTCTCTTGAAAAATAAATTGCATCCTTGTAATTTTAAATTTCTTACACTAATGCAAAAAATTTTGGGTGGCCCTATGACAGGTACAAATATTGACATAAATTTAATATGAGATATCAACCTAATTATATTTTATAATACTGGGACACTAATATTTTTCATCTTAATAAGAATATTTTGATATTTTCATTTATCTCATTCATTTATGCAAATGTGGTTTTATAGTTCTTTATAAGACACATGAGTTTCTAAATACAAACCTTTCATAGCTTCATTTCCATGACCTAATTTCCAACCAAATACTATACCCAAAAATAGTATTCAGTATCATTATAATATTCAATAGAATAATTGTAATCCGTCATATGAGTATGAAAAGTAAATCTTAATTTGTGTTATTCTATAACACCATAATTTGAAACTGTTAAACTTTTTGTTAAACTATTACTTAATTTGTTCAAATTATAACCCTATTATAACTACAAAGGTTATTTCTATTTTTATCTAGTTATCATTAATAACCTAACCCCAAAAAAGACTAAACCATTCTTTGATATCAACTAAGATGAAATAGACATAACATACAAATAATTTACATTATTTACATGATTAAACATTAAACCACATAAATAAAATACACTGTCCCACAACCCAAAGGTATATTTTCTATAGAGACTATCTACATAATATTATTTTTACACATTGTTAATTTAATTCCTCCCCCAAAATCTTCCATATATGGCTTCCATATAAATATATTTATAAATATAGACCCTTTAAGAAATGTGAAACACAAGGAATAAACAGAAACACCCAATAATAGAAAATCATATCAAAAAGTCACAATGGTTTAGATTATAATCATGTGAGAAAATGTGAACATGAGAGAAATAATAAATTATAAAGAACATGGAATGATATGATCTCATCATAAGGCATGATATAAAATAAGGGAATATAAAATCAAAAATAACACCATGAAAGAATAAAATAAAGCTTGACTTTATAATATAAAAACAAAAGGAAATAGTGGTGAGAAATGTATCATAATATAAGAATGTTTTATAAACATAAGAATATAAATTTACAATATGTATTAATTTTAAGCACTAAGAAATTCATATAATAATATAATTGGATATTAAATTTTCCATAACATAGTGGAATTTAGTTATCCACCCATATACCATAAAAAAGTGAAGTTTGGACAACCATCTATGACCCATAACATAGCGGACCTGAGTTAACCACCAATGCAACATCCTGATATTTAGAGATATAAATAATTACCTAATTCCTTTCATGGGTATATGAGACTTACTGAACACATAATGAAAAACTATGAACATATGATTCATATCAAATCAATCATACACCAGTCTTTTCTAACTCTTAGAAAAATAATGTGTTATATAATCTTTTCATGAAGTATCATAAAATATGACCTGAGGAATTTTATAGTATGATACCAAAATATAAATATTCAAAGAGAAAAATTGAATCTTTTAACATGATGGGCGATAAATGATACTTAATTCCATGTATGATTGATCTTTTAGATATATATAGAAAATTTAAATTGGAATTTGAAAAGGGTTTTCTTGATATTATTTCAAAAAGACAAAGTAAAATGTCACATTCAAATTTATTTTCGAGGGGTTAAAATAATACATTAAAAAAGTTATGTTAAAATTAAAAATATAATTATAAAAAATTTGTAAAAATACAAAATTGATAATGTAGAAGAAACTTGGATTATATGATACTAAATATATACAATTACGAAGAAATAAATTATTAATATTCAAATAATGTTTTAAAACCCCACATTGATAAAAAAATGTGAAATATTATTTAAAAATTTTATAAAGATAAATATAAAAGGTAGGGAAGTGAAAACATATTTAACATATAATATATGTAATTAAACCATATTTTATGAATTAATATGGACTTAGATGAGAAATAACCAAAATATAATATTATATTTTTTAATAACTTCAAATTATAATCTAGTATAAAATAAATCAAAGAACGATATTTGGATATGAAAATGAAATTTTACCAAATAAAAAAAAGTAATAAAAGATTAAATTGATTTGGAAAAAGTATACTAAACTTATAATATCATAGTAAAAGAGGAAAGATGATGACTCAAGAAAATGGAGATTCAATATAGAAGACCCTTCCAACAAATTCCCACATGGTCAGATGCACTCTAACAACTTGTATATTAAATTAAAGTTTATTCTTCATATATATTAGAATCATTTTCATATTTATATTTATTAATATTATTATGTTATATTTTATTAATACCCATACAATAATCATTCTATGTTAAAATAACTATTTTTGTGTTAATTATTCTATGCAATCAACACTTACTTTGGTATATAGGATTCAGACCATTCCCATTGATTATGTGTTGATCACCTCTATAATTTTCATTTAGATTATATATATGAATTTGATTGAGTTCCTATGTCTTTTTTTTCATTTATAGAAGTTATGGTTATTGTTCATAAAGAACGGTTAAAAAACCCCAATTTTGTAAATTTTGTTTCAATAATAAGAATTCATTTTTTGTAACTATAATTATTAATAAAAAATATATTATTATTATTAAAAACTAAATTTGTAACTATTACAACCTGTTATTAATAATTATGTTTTTATAATGATTATTTATGTAATTGTGATAGCTTCATTCATGTTAGTAGTAAAACCAACCCAATCAATAATTTATTATAACTATTTAATGAGTAAGTACATGTTAATATTTAGTTATAGTATCAATGTTAAAGAATATTAATTATTTTGAAAAATTATTATAGTTATAAATTATATTGAAGTATGGGTGGTTGATAAAGATAAAGGAAATGATTAGTAAGAGAATAATACTTATATTAAAGTCCAAAAATCTTATCTTATAGAGAATCTTTGATATGAAGAGTTTATGAATCCATAATGTAACAATAAGTTCAAAAATAAGAGATATAACTTTAAAGGATGTAATTTGGGAAGTTATTTAAGATAAAACCAATGTATACATGTGGTTTGGAGTGGGTGGAAGAGAGAACATATTTATATTTCAAAATGAAGGACATTTCTTTAGAAGGATGAGTTTGGTGAGAATTAAAGATGAAATCACATGATATATAGGTGATTTCATGATATTTCATTTATTCATTTTTTCCACATCATTTATTTTAATTAATTGTGTTTTTAATGTTATAATAATTTTTTTCATAAATAATGTATAACTGTAATAATTTGGTATTAGAAAATATAAAAAGTGAATTAGAATGTTGAAATATTAATTTCATCATTTATTTTTAAACTTTGGATAATTTAAATTTAAATAAATAATTTATATTTAAATGTTATTTTTCATTCGTGATTATTTAAATAATTTTTTTCATTATTTTATCTCTCATAATTCATTTAATATTTTTTTTGTTTTTCAATATAATAATGTCAAATTATATACTAAATATCTTTTAATTCATTCATTTATTTTTTCCCTTTAGAAAAATAATAGTTAATTATTTAATGAATCATCTTTGTTTGTTTATTTTTTATTCCAATTTTATTTAAAAGTATTTTATTTTCAGTGTTTTTAATTTTTTTTAATTTTAAACAATATAATTTACTCAATAATTTTTTATTTTTTATTTATTAATTTGTAAATTTAATTTTATTTATGTTGTTCTTTCTTATTGTATTTTGAATTTCATATTCTGGTTAATTTTATGTAAATATACTTATTGCTCCATCTATTCCCCTCAAACCAATAGTCTACCACCATTATTACCATTATCTACCACTCCTTCCTATCATGAAAAACTTCATGGTAGAACAAAATATACTGTTCAAATCCACCGCTAAACTACTAAATCTCCTCTATGTATCTATATTTGAAACATCTACCATAATTACCCCTTTCCTGCCATCATCCCTACCACGACCTGTCATTCCATCCAACCACTATCCTCGTTACCATCCTTCACCCCATCTAATGTCGAATACCACTACATATACCTCTTGACTGTGCCACCGACCGCCACACCTACTTCTGTTATAAATCCCCTACAACATCCCCTATTCTACCACTAACTAGATGACCTACCACTATTGTTACCACTCTTTATTACCAATGAAAATGACACAAACTTTGACCATGGACAAGAAGAACACACTGACAACCCATCATTGATAAATTGTGGCCACTAGGATAATGAAGAAATAAGAAATATAGGGTCATCATCATTGATGAATATGGGAAATTCCTAAGAAGACAACCTATAGATCCCAATGGAGAAGGAAATTCATGGCGAAGAAAAAAATAAACAAAAATAAAGAAAAAAGAAAAAAATATGATAATAATAATAAGTATATATCTATATCACTAATATTTATAATAATAATTATACATTTATATATATTTTTATAATAATAATAATAATTTATCAAAATTAGAAAATAAAATATTTATATATAATAAAAAATGATTGTCATAAAATAATGATGTACAAGCCCCAAAAAACTAATGGATGGGTTTAGGATGTGCGCGAGCACTGTAAAGGCCTAGTTAAATATTTCAACCTCTTACGAGCCGTAAATTATCAATGGGTTTTTAATTTTCACCAAAATTTTCACTTCATTATTTTTACTTTTTGGTCTCTCTAAATAAGAAAAACATGAAGTTGGTGGAGATTTTGAAAATATTGGAATTGTTTGAGTTATTTTATAAAATTTCCTTAGAGGAAGATATATAGTGATGTGAATTCCTTGTGGAAGACCGAGAGCATCTACCATGGTGTGATGATGAGAGTGCATTGGAGATGCATACATAATTCATCAATTAAAGGGAACAAGAACTATAGTGATCAGGGGGGATAAACCATCAATCACATTGTAGCACAGAGAGTTGGAGGAGACAGCTGAGTTTGAAGCAGAACTAGATCCGAAGCTACAGCCTGAGGATGGAGGAAATCTTTCCAGTTATCATTCCATATCTCTTTCTTCAATCTTTTTCATTTCTATTTTCACTAACATGAGTAGAAAAATCTATTTGGTGGATCTAATTAGGATAAATTTAACTATGAATATATATTCTTCTTTCATTGATACTATTGTTTAATGAATTTCAAGTTTAGTATTCTATTCTAATAAATTATATGCATCATTTCACTCTACTCAGAAAATAAAGGATAAGGGTACTAAAACATTTCACCTTGATCATCAACTTAAGAACTAGAAGTTGAAAAAGGAATTCCAGTCTCTTCCCCATAAGGAACATATTAATTATATGTTTATGGTTAAGATATCACAACTATATGATGTCTATTGAACTATGGAAGTTCACAAATGTGATAGTTCGATGGCCCTTCACTTTTTCTAAACCACTGAATAATTTTACTAATTTGAGTTGGATCATTGAATATTATATTTATTCTATTCAATGTTGTCTAAGGACCTCAATTTAATCTTTGGTTAGTCTCTTGCTCTTTTATTTTTCTCCTTGCATCAATTACATACCTCACTTTAATTTCACATCAATTTATAATCAACTCACAATTTCAATATTGCTTATTGATTTTATTGTCTTTTTGGACACTCTCAAACACATTTAGTCTTTGATATGGAATTGACACCACTATCACCATTATACTCATTATATGTTATTTTATGGTTTCATAAATACTAAATTACAAGGATATTCAAAGATATTCATGATAAATTCTTGGGATGTATCGGGGGAAGGAACCAGTGACCTATTCAAAAAATACACAAAAAATTATAAATAAAAAAAATAAACCATTAAAAACATTAAATTTTTTAAAAAATTGTTTTAAAAAATATGATATATATTTTTATGCACACTATAGCCACATAATTTACTATAAAACTTGATACATTTATTTTAGATATATTTCAACATTATATTTCCCTTTGAATAAGTATGTTAGAAAAGTAACATCTTGAAAATGGAGCTGAAACTCAAAAACATAAATGACCATTGGCCCATTTTTCCTGCACCCAAGACACCCAGAGGTGGGGATATCCACATAAAAATAGTGTTAATAAATCCATATTGAATAAGGTTTTCCCTATTTCTTGGAACTACAAGATCAAACAGTCTTACCGATTTCAATAATCATCATTAAATGGATTTTCAGTGGAGGACACATTAGAATTTATTAGTGACCATTGCAGTTCTATCCAACAATTTTCTCTACATGTATTGATTTTAGGGGATATTAGATTGAGAAAATTTATATTATTTATTAAATGAAGGCATAAGACTAGATTTTAGATCCTATATTGAGAAATATTTGATACTTTGGATGAGGTTTTTAATTATTTTGTCTCTAAATTATAACCCAAAAACACAACCCTAGAATTGATTCATAAGATCACCAGCATTTTTCAAGAAATGGAAGAGTTTTTTATGAGGAATGGGGTAGATTTAGAAGTCGTATTTAAAATATTACCAATATAAAATTATCTCCCCACATTCTCATAGATACTATTTAGAATTCTCTTACCCCATAAAATTAGAATATAACAAAAAAAATCATGTAGTGGTGACTTATCTGATTCCAATGCTGAAGCGATTAAGATTTTTTTTGATAAATTGGTCCAAACTTTTTTAAAAAATATTACTAGGAAAAGGGCCATACATATGGCTCACACTAATATACAAGCATAAGATTTTAATGAAAAATAAATAGGTAGCAGTGTTTTTGTTGTGGGATGTTGGTCATAGTAAAATATTTGGTGCTGATATTAACTATTCTGTCCAATCTTAGGAGAGTTTCAAATTTTTGGATTATAGAGCTCAAAATTATGGTTTCTAAGATCGTTTCCCTAGGAGAAAAATTTTAGGTGTACGTAAAATTATAACCTTTCATGATGAGATAAAATTGTGATTAAATTGTTAGTTACCCCAAATTTCTATTCACAAACTTGAACATTTATCTAAAATCAATATGGGGATAAATATTCAAATTCAAAATTTGATATTAAGGAAATGATTCAAAAAGTGTTCGGTGTTATTTATTGCTTAAATAAATACCCATACTGTAGGATTCATAGTAGGGTACCTCAAATTGGTCATATATCTAGACACTTAGGTCATAGACATAAGGGAAACCATCCCCACACTGAAGAACCTAACACAAGAGAGAATACCATGAATATAATAACTATATCTATCCTACAAACTTAATAAAAAGTTAAATAAAAACCATGTGAAGCTAAATATATTCATGATGATGAAACTAAACAGGGAAATATGGAAAATTATTAATGTGGATATTGAATTGAATTGTCCAAAATGATGAATCTTCAACTAAGAAAATCATATTTAAAATGGAAATGAGGCGGGAATTGATAAAAATTGGGAAAGAATAATGTATGGTTGGAATATAAGAATAATAATACAAATGTTTTCAAGAATTATCCATGTATCATACCATTTACACAATCATTGAAAAATAAAAATGAACCCAATTACCTCAAATTTTCTGAAATGTTTAGGAGAGTTAATGTTAATATTATATTTTTTGAATATTTGAATACAATCACTTAATACAAGAAATTTATTAATAGATTCTTTTAAAACAATATGGATATGGGTGATAGAGAAAAATTTATTTTTAATGAGAAATGTTGTTTCATAAATAAAACCAGAATTATTCAAAGACTAAAAGATCCCAGATGTTTTGTAATTTCATAAAAAACAATTGTTAAGTTGAGGAGATTAGTTGTTTTTGTGATCATGGATCTAACATGAACCATATTACATACTCAATGTTCAAACATTTTTGGCATAAAGATTTGGAACTAACTTTAGTGTCACTGTAGCTGGATAATAGTTCACTTTCATTTCATTAGAGGAGGGTAGAAAACCTATTATTTTATATAGAGAAATTGTATTTTATTAAATACATCCTTATTCTTCACATGGAGTGTGATAAAACTATTAGAATCAATTTATGTAGTACATTCTTAGTCACAGTTGCTGCTCTCATCAATGTCTCAACGGGTAGTCTTACTCATCAAGCTCGTGAGGTCCTAAAGGAGGCCCAAGTTATTAAGAGTCCCCACTAAAATACAATATTAATTTGATTAATGTAGTTGATGAGGTGTTTAAAGCTCAGGTTATAAAGGTAAATCGTAATAACATTAATTATTTTATCATAGTCTTCCTGTACACATTTTGAATAAAATGATTTTGAATCAGAGTCAAAACATGATCTAGAAAAGGTTGGGAGAATTAATAATAAAATTATGATGTTAATTTATAAGAACCATGAATTTTTTCATCCAAGGTTAATATTTATTTTTGAATATATTTCCCCATCAGTTAAAAGCTTTCATCCCACCCATGTATGGAACCTTATTTTGGGGTTTTACTTCCTATTCCTACCAAACTAAAGAGGGAGATTCAACTGATGGTTCTTTATCAAATGAAAAAAATGTTATATGTCTAAGGATGAATTTTATGTTAGTTATATTAAAATAGTTGTTAGATATATGTTTTATCAATCCAATAAAAGATAGTTGGGTGGGTTTCTTGACATTTTACTAGTGGTGGAAAATTGGACAATCAATAATTCTTTATATCATATATATGGTGATATTTTTGTCCATGACATTGAGAAGTTATTATACGATCTTGAGGACACTACCTTTTTCTATCCCAAGGATGTTGAGTGTAATAGTCATTTTTTTTTAAAATGATGTAAACATCTCTACTATAACTTTATTTTATGATCCTATTAATTTCATAGGTATGGGAGAGAGTGTTAGTGAGAAAATTAAAATTATTTTTGATCATTCTAATGTATGTGTTAATAGTTTATCTTATTTTTTTATTTCTTTAATGAAGAACTTTATTTTTAAAATTTTTATAAATAGAGGGTTAGTGTTATATTTTTTTATTTTTATCTTGAATACTTCAAGGTAATTAGTTTCATGAAGTCTTGTGTGAACTTATTCATTTTTTTTAAAAAAATTTGATTCTAAAATTATAATAATCCATAACCATTGAATACTATTTGATAAAACAAATTAATGGATAAAGACCAAATGGAGAATATAAAAGAATAACTATGTAGAAGGTGACCCATGATTTTACTATTTTACCTTTCTAATTTTTGTTATAAAAAAATGATCCCTATTCAGTTATCTATCTCCCTGTGTTTTTGAACCAAAATTGAAAAACAATCTATTGGATTCTTCTTCTTGTGTTTGAATTCTATTTTTTACAATTGTTAGTGCTAACTGACCATGAATTATAAAAGGTGTGAAATAGATGGACATACCATGAAAAGTTATGTTGCAGAAGGACTCATACCCATGAGAAGTGGGTGTGGATGGCTGTAAGATTTTATTACCAGTTTATTATTTATTTTTAATTTCAATAAATCAAGAGTTAAAATTGGTGTTGTAGCTCTATACCATCCACCAATTTCTTTATCTCTATTTTCCTTCATTTTGAGCATTGTATTTTAGAATCTCAATGTGATATTTTCATTATGTAGGTACTTTATCTGGTAAACAGATAACATTTTCAATTTATTTTAGGAAGTATACAAGTGATGTACAATAAGAGATATGCTTCTTTTTTATCTTGGTGTAATTGTTTCAATTTTATCCAATCTATTTTAGTGATTTTACTAGTTGTATAGAATTTATTATTTTTAAATTTATTACAAAAGTCAGGTGGGTCAATCGTATTTTTCAATTTATTTATTTAAACTATTATTTTGCAACAAAATTCTTTATTTTCAACTCTATTAAAACCATTCATGGAATCACTTGTAGTAATAAGTTTTTTGAATATCCATGTTTGGTGGTTGATTGTATGAAAGTGGCCTATAAGGATCATTTATACAATATTTTTATTTTATCTGTGTTATGTGGAATTTTGTTTGAGCTTTCATATGAGAACATAAAACAAATTCTTTTCTGTTATGATAATTGATACTTTTAATTGTTTCTTCTATATTGGGATTCTATAATGGGAACATTGTTGAGGTTTAAGTGTCATATAGGTGTCATAATTATTCAAAATGTTCCTTAACTAAATCTTATAAGAAAGACTAATTTTATTGTTGTATTTGGATTATAACATAAGGAAACTATAAATTTAAACTCTAACCTAGGTTATTAATACTTTTTGAAATAAAAACTTATTAGACCAACTCAAAATAACGTAAAATAAGTCCTTAAAATATAGATTAAAATGGGAAATTGGGATCCCATGGTGATTCTATTAGATGATGGAACTATGTGTGTATTGTCAATAAATAAAAGTCAAGATCAATAATCTCATTGTATAATGATATGAAAAATCCTTTTAGCTCAGAAAAATTCAAATTAAAGGTATTTTAAAAAATGATCTCATTAAAGGGAAGGGTATTTTGATCCAAAATGAAGAATGAGAAAATTAACTTATATAAAAACCATTTGATTCATATTAATAAAGTTAGCCGAATGATTTATTCACTCTATCACGGCCCGTACCAGTGGGGCTCATGTCATGACTCCCCAAACCCATCTCCAACAGGCTAGGGGTTAGTGACTTTCAATTATTAGGAATATCACTTACATGGGACGACTTATCCCAAGCACATATACACATGCCCAAAACTCTAAGCCCATAAAATACTAAAATATAAAAAAAACTGAATAACTATACATGCATATATCAAGATCCCGTAACTAGAGTACCACATGATGTAAAAGAATGTAAACATGAACAAATATAGGCCCCCACTAAGAGTATGGAAAAAGTCCAACATGAAAGTATATCCAGGTTCTAATTTCACGATACCATAGGAACACACCTTGTTCTGTCTGGTCTGATTGAGCACCATTTGATCCTGATCTATTTAGGACTCTGTCAAAAGGTAGATCGTGTGCATGAGACTTGATGTGTGCATGAAAAGCCTATGCATGGGTGATTATAAAAATACCTAATAGGACACATCAAAACCTCAAATAACAAAACAAAATAATATTGTCATCTCTACAAAGGTATATGACTACCGTACATATATCAAGAATGCCTAGATATACTCAACGAATACACATTTTAAAATTAAATCCCCACCATAATACTATCATCGGATTACAACTATAAGATTCCACATAGCACTCATATGGGAGAAAATAGTCCTCAATCTGATAACGCTGATGACTTCTATCTGAGAGGTATTGCTCATCGGGTCTCATCATAAGAAGTACATGCAGATGGTCCAAAGAGATACAATACACATATGAGGATCACTCCCAAGGTAATGGGGAATACAAACAACTCAATCATGATTAACCTGGTATGTATAGGATCGGTGCCCACATATTTTTGTTCATGAAGATACCAAGAACTCCACCTAGGGAATAAATATTAATATAGGATCTCACTCCATGACTCACATAAGGATTAAAATAACTCTATGCAAGAAGTCCCATATAAGGGATCATTTTTTTATTTGTTAGAGGAGATTCTATAATAACCCTTAGGGAAAGGATATTGGGAATATACCCTAATGAAATGCTTCCAAGATACATAGGAAAATGTCACCAATTCAAATTTAAGAGAGTACATGACATATAGCTGGGATAAACATCATGTCCCTATGACCCCGGGTCCTACCCATGTAAATGGACCATGCTCATGTTCATGTCTGGGTTACAGTACATGGTGTACAACAGCCTGTGTGTTCTTCCCTTGTATCAAAGGAGAGATTCAAAAATGAAATTACCTCTTGATAAAGTTCTAACTCCACTTCAATCTAACATATATTACTCAAAGAATTATAAATCGAATTAGAATTGAAATGAAGTAATTAGTGATATTCATTAGGAGGAATGGTTATTTCATGCTTTAGATGGATTTTTTTGATTCATTTTGATTCTATAATGAATTTAAGCTTAGTAAGGGCTATAGTTACTTTTTATCATTCTTTGTAAATATATAAAATTAAATGAATTTTTCAAGAGTATAATGGGTTATGTGTGGAGGAATTTGATGTGGCAATTATTCATTTCATTTTTCCACATCATTTATTTTAGTTAATTTTGTTTTTAATTCCACAATAATGTTCATTCTAGAATAATTTATAATTGTGTTAATTTGGTATTAAATTACCTAAAATGTGAATAATAATGTTAACATATTAATTTATTTATTTATCTTTATTAATTTTGTTAATTTAAATTTAATAAATAAAATAGTTAAATACATCGTTTTTTATTCAAGATGTTTAAAATTATTATTTTCATTGTTTTATTTATATTTATTTATTTTATTCATTTTTATGTTTTTCTAAATAATAATGTTATATTATTTATTCAATATATTTTAATTCTTACAATTTTTTTTCAAAATAATAATATTCAATAATTCAATGATTTTTCTCATTTCATCATTTCTTCACGTTTTCTGGATAATGCAATTTTTTTAAAATTATTCTGTTTAATTTTTTAAAAATAACTTATAAAATCATTATTTTATTTTTAATTTACTACAATTTATTATTAAAATTATTATATTATTTTTTTAATGTATTTTTAATTTAATTATTATATTTATTTTAGGGGAATCTACTCTCAATTTCGTCTCTACCCCTCATATCATCAGCCCACTTCCACTTATTCAATCATATACTGCTCTAACTAACCATGAACTACCTCACATTAACACAACATCTATCATTCCATTCCACCACCAGACTACTACAACTCCTCTATGGATCTACTTTCATACAATCTACAGCCAGTACACCCCTGCTACTACCATCCCTACCTACACCTACCGTTTTCTCTAAACGGTCACCCTACTACCACTCGTCACCCCATCTATTTTCAATCAGCACCATATCTACCTCTTGAATTCACCGATTAACAACAAAACTCCTCCTCATACTGATCTACCACCACATCCCCTCACCCACCAATTCCCTAATGACCTACAACTACTCTGTCCCACCTCCGATGGTAGCACAAACTACTACTATAAATAAGCAGAACACAGTTGAATACAATTAATGGGAACCCATGCCCTCTAGGTGATAAAATGTTAAATAAATTTTAAGGCTCATCCATTGATGAAGATATGTGATAACTGAGAATACAACCCACCATGCCCCTAATAAAAGGTATTCCAATGTAGATAAAATAAAAGAAAAAAAAGGAAAATGGAATAATAATAATAATAATAAGTATATATATTAATAATATTTATAATAATAACAATATATATATATCTTTCTCAATAATAATAAAAATTAAAATAATTAAAAAATAATAAAATATATATACAATTTAAGAAATACGTGGCACTAAATAGTATTGTTCAAAACTAATAAAATAAATTGATGGATTTATGACATGGTCATGCATTACAAAGGACCAATTAACTATTCCAGCCTCTCATATAGACTAATTATTAAATGGGGATTTTTATTTTCATAAATATATTTTCCCTCAATATTTATCCTTTATGGTCTACCTAAATCAAGGAAACTCAGAGAAAAAGGAGATAATGATAGGACTATAATTTATTTATGGATTTAATCAGAACACCTATGGGGATGATGCATAGTAACGTATATTCCATATGGAAACTAGGGATCTATTACCGAATGGTGACCATGGGAAAAAATTAGATATATATGAAGAATTTTTATTCTAAATGGAAGAGTATTTACATTGATCTAGGGTGGGGATAAAATATAAATTTTGTTTGACTACAGATATAAGTAGGATAAAAATTATTTGGGATGAGAACTAGATCCTATTCAAGATCTTGATAAAGGAATAAATCTCACCAGCAAATTTTCATCATCTCTTTCTTAGAATTTTTTTCATTCTATTTTCCCTATCATGAGTAGCTATACATATTAGGTGAATCAGACTGGGATGAACTAAATTCTATTTATCCATTTTGATTTCATTGATACAATTGTTTACATAAATTCAATATCAATGTTTTTTCCATTCAATCATGAGAATCATTTCACTCTACTCAAGAAATAGTTAGGGAAGGTATTGAATCATTTACATTTGGATCATCAACTATAGAACATAAAATTAGGAAGAGAATATGAGTAATTAATCCATAATGAATAAATTAATTCAATGGTTATGATCAATATGTCAAATATAACAAACTTTTATTGAACATTAGAAGTCCAATAAAGTGGAAACTTAGTGAACCTTCAGTTTTTCTCAAACACTAAATAATATTATTAATTTGAGTAGGGTTAGAAAATATTGTTTTCATTCTTTTAAAAGCATTCCATGGACCCTAATTTAATATATTTTTTATTCTCTTGCTCTATTCTTGTTCTCCATCCATCACTTTAGCACCTCACATCAATTTCAATTCACATTCTGATCACTTCACCATTTCCCTATTGGATGTTGTTGTTTTTTTGTTTTTTAGTTTTTTTCTCACTAACACACACATTTCTCCCTCCCTATGTAATTGAAACCCCTATCAAAATTATACTTATTATAAGTAGTTTTACAATTTGATAAATATTAAATTTTAACAAACATTGATGAAATTCATATCATTTTAGCAATAATGTTTTTTGATAATTGTAGGATTGAATGACACACTTGAAAAGGGACTTATAATGTAAAAATGTGGAAATTTATTACTCTAAATTCTAGCCATGTTAATTTATCTTCATTTAACCTATTTTTTATTTAATATAAATATTTACCAAGAAAAAAGTTTCTTACCTAAAACATAATTTGACCTATCATATATATTTTCATGTTTGAATTCCAAAATTTTACCCCATTTATTATAATTCATATTCTAAATGTGATAAATTTATCTTATAAATGAAAACATAAGCCTTGGAGAAAAAATAATTTTTTTAGAAAAATTACTTTTTAGACATTTAGTGATTTTATTCTTATTCCATATCAACAAATAATCATGAAATTAGCTATAATATATTTATTAAACATATAAAGACTTAAATTTAATAACCATTAGTAAATTGTGATATATTTAAAATAAAAATGCATAATATAGAAAATTATTTTCATGATCAGTATATTATTATCCATTAAATGATTTAACTCTTATTTATAACCACAAAATAATAAATGTTGAAATATTTATTCATTTGTTTTTATATATAAATAATAAATTTTATTAAATTTAACAACAAAAATTTGTAAAATTTCACTTTAAATAAAAATCTATAATATATAATTAAAATCATTTTTGGAAAACATTATTCTTTGCTATAATGAATGAAATTTTGGTAACGCGTAACTGATTTATTATTTAATAGATATTAGCTACTTATTTTACAAAATATTACATGAATTTTATCAATACATTTTATTGAATGATTTCTTTAAAAATGAATATTTTAAATAAATTCATTTAATATAAAATATATATTCACACTTGAATTATTATAAAGTTATTATATTAAAAAAACTTCTATTTTAAATTAAATTAAATATTTATTATGAATATGTTTATTTTTAACATCTAAATAAAATTCATTTTTATTAACTACATAACGATAATTCGAAAATGGAAAGATGATAACTAGTGTGATAAAAAATTCTCATACCTTATTGTTACCATCATATAATGGAAATTTTTACCCCTTATATCCTATAAATTCAATCCATTCTATCTTCTGAATTCAAATATCACACTCATTTAGTTTTCATTAAGGATTTTATTAATGGATTTCTCATTTCATTATTTTTTTCATTGAATGTTTTGTTCGAATAAAAGTAATTATCTAGGGTGAAGATGATACAGTGGATTTCATTGTTTAGAAAAAATATTATATATTATTTATTGACTGATTTTATTTTATACATTTTATTTAGAAAATTTAAACATTAATTGAAAGTATTTATCTATGAAATATAATATGTGGTTTCATGTGATTTTATTTAAATGTTAAATTATGAATGAATAATGTTTTGTTAATTTGATTCTTATATTATATGACTAATTTTATATATAATATTTATTATTTCAAAATAATTTAAAAATATATTTATGTTTGATTGAAATATAATTTAAGGTAATATTGTTTTTCCAAAATATCAAGGGTGTTATATTCTCCCCTACATAAATTAATTGCATCTTCATAATATTAAATTTCAATCATAGTTAAAAAACATTGATCATTCCCATATGATATGTATGACTCAAGATATAATCTTATAAGGTGATATCAAGTTCAATATTGTGGAAAATACTTGTGTTGATTTGTAAAAATATTTTCACCCTTAGGGGGTGTGGTGAATGAGTGTGAGTTAATATAGATTTTCTTTATCAAGGATATTGTCCTGAATTTATTAAGGAAACTCCTCTCTCATTTACTCATAGACATATTGTATTAAAATAAAAGGACACATGTTTTTTACATGATTCAACTCAACCGAATATCCTAATGATCATGAATAGAAAAATACTTATTCATTGGAGACAACTCAATACTTTGATTTAAACATTCTTAGTGGTCACACTAACCCACTTGGGTTTCCACCTTACACAAATAGAAATATCAATACTCTCCTCATAGATTAAATACACTCATCTTTATGTGTTTTATTTTTATTCCAAAAAAATGATGGATTGATACACCATGAGTGGTGTTTCATATAATCTCACCATCCATTAATTTCAAGAACAACATATATTCAAAAACACTTTTCCAATGACTAAACTCCCTGGAACACTTCATTTCCTACTTCTTATTATTAGTTTCAACCCTTGGGTAGAATTTATTTTTAATGCACTATTTTTATATTATTTTTATAATTCATCACCAATAATTTCATCTCATTCCTAATACATGATGTTTTATTCTATAGATATCATAAAATTTGGGTATATAGTTCTATGTATCTACTTAAGAGAATTCCTCTATTCGTATCAATATGGACAATTACTTCTTCTGGGCATATACACATTTCATTTTCATTTCCATTTCTAGAAATATATTTGGTTATTCTATGGTATATCATGATAACATTAATGGCCCATCACCTCATCAAAAACATTTAGAGGAAATTCTACCAAATTGACTTCTTATAGCTTTAATTAAAAATATCAATTATTTATTGTCATTCCATGATCAACATAACCATCATGAATGAATGGTTTCATTAAATATACATATTTTCTTTTTTGTGGTGTGGCACCATTTCCCTTTTTCCACTGAGAACACCACAACCTCATTACTTTATTTCACACTTAAATCATTGGCCCCTCTAAAGTTTCATTATTATAGAAACACTTTGGAAGAGATCATGCATCATCTATGTATGTTTCACTATTATTCAAAAAAATAAATTTGGGAAAATAAACTTTTCCCTCGATAGATTCATTGAAAATTTCCCCTGTGTTGAAGCCTTATCATGCTCAAGGGCTTCACCACAGATCACCTATGCCCGGAGGGGAGGTCTACTCAGGAGCTCTCTGCAATGATCATTTGGTCTCGTCCTTTGGTGGCTTCATAATTCTATGGTGGCGATCCATGGAGTCGGTGATGGCCTCACATGGGAGCTGCATATTTGATTCAACTATGATCTGCAGCTGATATCCTTTTCACATAATAGATTCTAGTACCTTGATTCATCTTGGGTCCTTAGGTGACGGTGTCACTCAACTGTAGAAATGGTGTTTCTTAGATTGGATTTAGTCTTTCAATGGCAGAAGCGATGGTGTTTCTTAGTCTTCAGACTTCAGGTGCTTCAGCACATGGATATAGCATAGGTGGGCTTGATTCGTCACCAAGGTGCTCTCTTCTTAATCATCCCTAAAATTGGTGTATATTTGGTTATCTTTTATTTAGATATTGGTTTTTATGGATCTGTTCATGGGTTTATTATGCTATGATGGTTATGGTTCTATGATCCTGGTGTAGTTAAATGTGTAGAGATTGAGAGTGTTCATCCGACTATTTGTTATTGGGGACATCTCATCACTGGCATGACATCATGTTTCTATTTACAATGTTCTCTACTCTGGTTCCTAGATTCCTCCATTCTCTCAGAGGAAGAGCAGAAAAATGTTCTACATGGTCTTTTAGGATGTGATTTCAGGAGGCCAGTTTAGGGAGATCGAAGACGATGGTCAATTCAATGGATTTTTGGTGTTTTTTGGATTTGGAATTTGATATATTCTCAGTGATGATTTTGGAACTCTGAAATGGGAGGGATATAAGTTGGTTTTCAGAATTTGGATTTAGGAATAATTTAATGGAGAAAGATGTTGACATTATACAATGATCAGTGGTAGATGAGGATTTAGAGAAGGAATCATTCATCTTAGCATGGTCATTCGGAATTGGATGAACAAGTGGGTATGGATTTTCAATTAGTATCAGGCTCGTGCAACCCTACATGGGAAATATTGTCGAGTGGTCATGTGTGGTGGAGTCATGACATAACTATAATAACACTACTCTTTATATAATATTTAAACATGATTTAATTTCATTAAATGACACTTACTACAACCCAAAAGATTGAGAGGTATGTTGTCTTTGGGAATTATGAACATTACATAATAACATAAAATAATGAATACAACATCTTTAATGAAAACATCTTGTACAAGACCCCAACATTCCTTCATACTTAACATTGCATGGGATAACCTGAGGACATACATAATAAAGGGATGAGCTATAAATCCATGTAAGGGATTAAAAATGACATAACAAGGGGAAGACAATATATTTTAGTATATAGGAATATTAATGGAGCATAATAGAAACATGAACATGATGGAATGATATAGCATGATGATCATGACAAGGAAATATGGAAACAACATAAAAAATGATATTAGTATGATCCAGGGCTCATTATACATGGATTAACATGAGTAAACTCTAATTCCACTTGAATTAGATTGAGTAAAACCTCATTGAAAATGAATTATCATGATTAAACCCTCATTGCACATGGTGTATCATGATACTAAATAATACCCAATGCATTAGAGTGCTATTATATCACACCCTTAACAATCATTTCATTTTAATGTAAAAGTATTCCATATAGATCATACAACATGTATTCATTAAACATCATAATTTACTCAACTAATAAGAAATATAGAATACATACATGTAAGTCTAAACTCAATAAGTACATGGGCATAAATTCTAATACCCTTGATAGAGAAATGAGTATGGTATTTACAACATGATGATTTTAGAATCAAAAATCATGGTGAAACTTTGGCAGCATAACGACGTCAAATACACATTCATAAAATGGGTTGACGAGAGTAGAAGGGGCCTATCATCATTTATACATGAAATGGGCAGTAAAAGGATCATATAGAATAATATCCCAACATATGATGTTTAATTTGAGAAGTTTAATACAAAAGAAGGTCTTGGATGGAAATGAGAAGAGAGATATGCCTTACAGAATTTCAGCATAGTAACAGGTGTACAAAAAGAAGCATTATGGGGGTTAATGAGAGTGAAATGAAACTCTCCTAATTTATATATCAATTGGATGTAATGGGTTTGTGGAACATTATCTCTAAACATAGAAAAAAATAAAATTAAAATACATAACAGGAAATAAATTCTTGATAAAATAGGAGGGTGGAAGAGACCTTACAGAATTTCAGCATAGTAAAAACTTAGTTAAGTGTCCAAATAAGGTAGGATACATTATTCTTCATTGAAATAACATAAAATGGGTAGTATTTAATTTAGTATAGAAGGGTGAAAATAAAACCAATCAAAATTAAAATCACAAATTTAAAAAAAGGTACTTGATATTAAAAGAGGAGAGAAAGGTGAGGATCCCTTATAAAATTTCAACATGTTAATAGGTGTCTATAAAGGTTCATTGGAGGGATATATGAGATTGTAATGGTCTCTCATAAATTATAAATAAAATGTAAATTATGGGATATATTTAGTAACATATACCAATAAAGGAATAAAATGAAATTAAAAAGACATAACATGAAAGAAATGTATGATAAAAGAGGAGGGTGGAAGATCCCTTACAAAATATCGACACAGTAATGGATATATGTTGAACCCTTTGTGAAATATTGGTTTTTATAATCAAAAATCATTTCAATATAAAAAAAAACAATTAATGATTCGATAAGTTAATACACTATGAATATTTATGATTCAATATGTTTGCATGTGTATATTTACATGTATTTATGAATGTTACTTAATCTTGTAGTGTTCTGTGTAAGAGAAACACTTTATAAGTTTTTTAGAGTCCCTATAACTGAAAGTTCAAAATGAGTCACCATTGGTCGACTCACTGATGAGTACTTGTTGATCAAAGAAGTCATTGATCGAATAAGACAATGATGCTAGACTAATTTATAGAACAAACGACTCACCAATGGACAAGTCCTTGATGATTGGTCAAAACAATAGTTTAAATGACACATCAATGAATGACTCACCGAATGAAGACACATCGATGAAAAACTCAACGATGGACGATGCACCGATGAATGAGTCACTGATGGGTGACACACTGATAGTTCTAAATGAGTCACTGATGAGGACTCATCGATGCTCAGACAGAATAATTTCCCAAAGGACTCACCGATACATCGAGTCACCAATACTGATAGAAAGGAATCACTGATACACGTAGTCATCGAAGCTGACAGACCGATGTGGGAAGAATGATGCTGATAGACCGATAATGAAAAACCAATGGAAATGAGTCACCGATACTTATGACTCAATAATATTCATAAAAATATATTTCTAATTTATTAATTCATATTTATATCTAATGGTAATATTTATAAAAATTCATGTTTTTGAAATTTATTTAATGTTTTCTATAGGAATTTCAGTAGATAGTACGAGGTACAAGCATGGGGGATATCTTCATGTCTTCTGGAACATGAAGTATAAAAGAATTAGAAGCTATATCATTCTGTGAGTGTCAAAAAGTAAAAAGAACAGAAGAACTTCAAACTCCTGCAACTCCCAAGATTTTTTCCAAATCCTAAGAACTCAAATAAAGAACATACATGGGAATCAACAAGACCAGAAAAACCTATTATACTAACCTAAACATCTTTGTAACTAATTAGATGAACTTTTTCACACATCTGGAAACCAAAATAGAGAGACTATGATACTCTATTTTATAGATAGCTTCTAGAAGAGGACTCGAATTCCATTTCCAGAACATCAATAGTGTCTGAAGCTTCAATATATAATACACAGTGAATTTTAAACCTTATTCTACATATCTAGCTCTATTGTGTTTATTTTCTTTCATTTTGTAAGTAGTGTGCGTATCTCTTTCTAACACACACAGAATCATGTGCATAACTGGAGGATACTTGATATTCCCAAAATATCCCTCATTATATCCTTTATATCCCATATATAACAATGGAAGAGGTCAAGTGTTACCTATTTGTTGTTTTTCTAGAAATAACTATAGTATAGGTCATGTGTGAACTTAACATCCTTTTGTGAGGTTGTGAACCCTCTTACGGGGTGTGGATCAAATTGTCTATTAATTTAAACTTCTTGGTGGGAGGTGATCACTAAGTATAGAGGAAAAAGTCTCGGCTTGATACTAAAGCTCATGTTTATATCCTATGTTCTTTTATCTTTTAGTTTTTACATACATATTAACACATATTTCATAAAACTAAATTGATATTTGATAGTTGGTTTACCAATTTTTTTTAACTATTTTGAACCAGTAGGTTAGTTCCAAAAGTTATATTAATCTTCAGATTTGAACAACTGAGAACAAATCATTCTTCTCAGAAATTAATTGAACATTCCAGACATTTATTAATTCACTAAAAACTGACTTTGATTATATTTCTAATTGGGGAAATTTTTTCAAAGATCATATTTTAACCAAAAAATTCATAGATACTCAATTCACACCCCTATTCAGTAATCTACTCTGCCAAACATTTGGGATCATGGGATTTAAAAAATAATTTTTCATATATTTTTCAACTCTTTTTCAACGGTGATTGTAGTTGTTTTTCAAAGGTCTAATAATTTATGTTATTTTTAAATTTTTATTTATTTGAAATCTTTTCATACATTATATCGTTGACAATAGATTAGAGGGAGTGACTTCTTATAGACCACCTTTTTTAATGGAACAAACTATGTTCAGTGGAAGATTAAAATAAAAATACATCTAGAAATCATGGGATTTGAAATTTGGATTTCTATTGAAAGTAAATATGAAATTCTTGAAACTAAAATAAACACTTGGGATGAACATACCAAGACTTCATATTAAAATAATCATAAATAAATTAATTATATATACTATGCACTACGAGATAAAGAGTTTAATCATATTTCATTCTGTAAAACTGCCCATGAGATTTGGGACACTTTGTCTCTTTCACATGGGGGAAAATCTAATGTGAAGGAAATGAGATTAAATACTTATACTATTAAATATGAAATTTTTTGAATGAAACTCGATGAATCTATTTCTGATATTTATCTCAAGTTCAATGAAATAGTGAATACTATGATTACCTTAGGAAGAGTTGTCATAGAAAAGGAGAAGATCATAAGGATTCACTGATTCATACCAGTGAGATGGCAAGGGACATCAGTATCCTTTAGAGAATCATTTGACATTGATAATATTTAAGTGAAGGAATTGATTGGAAAATTAATTATGTATTAAGAGGAACTCGAAGTAAATCAATAGGAAGTAGAACTAAAAATAAAATATATACCCCTTAAGACTACCACTTCCAAAAGAAAGTAAAAAAAGAGATTGTTCAAGATGCTGTTGAAAGAATAAGTAGTGAAGAATCAACTTCGGACAATGAGGTATAGATGTCCCATCTAGCTAGATGATTCAATAAATTATATAGGAAAAAATGATTTTCAGAAATACCAATTATAATGTAAACTATGATAACAAGAGAATCTAGAGAAAGTATTGTAAGAGAAATGATAAATAGAAATAGATAGTTATATATGATTTTAAAAGTATTGGAAATGTCAAATCTAAATTTCCGAAGTTTAAATACAAAAATATGTATTATAATAAAGATAAAAAATATAAGAAAGTCATGTACGCCACCTGGAGTTCCTTTGAGGATAGCTCGAGTGAATTTTCTTCTTCTCAGGATGAGAAAGATGACATGGAAAATATGTTTTTTATGAGAAAAATATTTGAGGTAACATTAGATTAACTTACACACAATTCCTATTATTATGAAAATGAATATGAATTTGAGAATATGACAAGTGATTAATTATTTTAATATTGTAACATGCTGGAAGAGACATGTAATTAGAAAAAGGATAAAAACAAACCATTAAAGAAACCACATTTTCTAACTATAACTACTTAATTTAAACTTACTATAGAAATATTGAAAAATTCTCCATTTATCAAGGAAAACAATGAGTTAAAAATGACTAATGATCAATTAAACAAGTACTTAGAAAAGATTCTTAGTGGAAAAATACACTTGCTAAAATTATTGGTAAAGAGATAGCTCCTAGGTACACTTCTAGAATAGGATATCAACCAACAGAATGGAATCTATAAAAAACATATTTTATGACCAAAACTGTAAAATATGCTTCTATATATAAAAAATATAATTTTATTACAAGTTCTAGTTCTAAAAATTCTATTACTACATCATGCTCTTCTAGATAAAAAAAAGTTTATTTTTCAAATAATTTACATTCTACGTATAGGAAACATCAGATAAAATTCTGGGTTCCTAATGATTTTATTACTGATGTTTTCAGACACAAAAAATATGGGTACCAAAATAATTTCTTAGATAAAATGTTTTGTAGGTAAACATACTAACTGGTTCTTATAGAAATATATGTTACTTAGACAATGGTTGTTCAAGACACATGACATGGGACTACTCAATATTCAAAATTATTATCAAGATTTAGGGAGGACATGTCACATTTTTTGACAATAGTAATGAAAAAATCATTGGCCTAGGCCAGATTGGTAACCAAAACTCTATTTCAATTTCAAAAGTAATCTATGTTGAAGAATTAAAATATGACCTACTTAGTATATCCCAATTGTGCGGTGATTGATTCAATGTAAATTTAAAAATTATTTATTCAATGTTTCCAATTCCAAGAATAACCTAGTATTTACAGATCTAAGAAATGATAATGTGTATACTATAAATTTAGACACACTAGCCTCACAGAATGTTTCTTGTCTCAGTGCCTTCCATAAAGATTCTTCGCTCTGGAATAGAAGACCAGGACATTGTAATATACACTACCTAAAAAAATTAACCAGAAATGGCTTAGTTAAATACCTAGACAAACTAAAGTTTCTAGAAAATAACGTGTGCAATCATTGTAAAAAAAGGAATGAAACATAAAATAGATTTCAAACCAAAGAAAGAAGTAACTAATTCTCAACCTCTTGAGTTGGTTCACATGGATTTGATTGGACCATCTAGTGTTTCATGTGTCAATGGGATGAACTATGTTTATGTTCTTGTAGATGATGTTTCTAGGTATACTTGGACCACGTTCTTAGCTCAGAAACGTGGACCTTTCTCACATTTTTTCAGGTATTCTAGGACTATAGGAAATATTATGGACATAAAATTAAATCCTTAAGAAGTTATCATGGATGTGAGTTTGAAAATAAAAACATTGAACATTTTTTCTCCCAAAATGGCTATAGGTGAATCTTCTCTACCCCTAGGAAACCTCAAACAAAATGGTGTAGTATATAGAATCAATATAACCCTACATGAAATTTCACGAACTATAATTGATGAATATGACCTACTAATTTTTTTCTAGGCTTAATATGTTAATACATCTTGTCATATAATAAACAAAGTCTTAATAAGACCCATCCTTAATAAAACTCCTCATGAGCTGTGGAATAATTGAAACCCCAAGGAAAATTATGTTAAAGTGTTTTGATGTAAAGTTTATATTATGAACACTAAAGAAAATCTAGATAAAGTTTCCTACAAAAGTGATGAAGGAATATTACATTAATATTAAACATCAATAAAAGATTACCAAGTATTTAATAGGAAAACCAAATATGTGGAATAATTTGTACATGTCATGTTTGATGAAATAGATCCACATGAGCCTAAAAACTCACTAGAAAATCAAGAAGAGGATATGTCCAATCTAGACATTAATGAAAAACCTTCAAATCATCCTGTAATGGAATCTATGAAAACTTCTAGTTCTAGAAATTCTCCAAAATCTAGCCATAATGATCCAGAAAAAAATGGTGAAACTAAAATAGCTGGCCATAATTTTACTAAACCAACTAGGACACTTAAAAACCATCCCTTAGATGCTGTTATTGGTTATTTAGATACCAGGACACAAACTAAATATTTATTGAGAAATCATGTTGAACCTCAAGAATTATTGTCACAAATTGAACCTAAAAATATCAATTATTCAATCAATGGTGATTTTTTGGTAATGGTTATGCAAGAAGAACTTAACCAGTTTGAAAGGAATAAATTATGAAAGCTTGTGGATAGACCAAAAGATACCTTGAATATATGAACATAATAGGTGTTTAGAAATAAATAGATGAAGCTAGAAATATAGTTATAAACAATTATATATTGGCTTAAAAATGGTATAATCAATAAAAATTAATTGATTATGAAGAGACCATTGCACCTATAGCTAGGAATGAATCCATAAGAATCTTACATGCCAATGCAGCACAGTTGGATTTCAAACATTATCAAATTGATGTCAAAAGTGAATTGTTAAATGGATATATAATTGAGTATTTTTTCTTGAACAACCTCCATGTTTTACAAATCCACAATTGTAAAATTATCTAAATCTTTATAGGGTTTGAAACCAACTCTATGAGCTTGGTATGAAATAATAAGTAACATTCCTATTTCTTATGGTTTTATAAAAGGAGTTTCTAATCCTACCTTGCTTATAAAAATAATTTCAAAAGATGTTTTAATATCTCAAATATATTTATATGATATTTTTTTGGATCTTCTAATAATTATTAATGTAATGATTTTTCAAAAATGATCCAAAGTGAATTTGAAATGAGTATGATAGATGAACTTAAACATTTTCTTAGATTTCAAATATTTCAAAACGAAAAAGGTATTATTATAAATAAAATTAATTAAACTAAATATATTTTAAAAATTTATTGATTTGATAGAATTAAGATTTTTGAAACCTCTATGGGTTCAACATGTAAGTTAGATCTTGATTAAAATAGAAAATCCATTGATGAAAATTATTACTGAGGAATGATTGGGAGTTTGGTGTACTTAATTTCTAGTTGGACAGATATTATGTTTAGTGTGTGTATGTCTTCAAAATTTCAAGAAAACCCAAAATAGTGACATTTAAATGATGTTAAAAGAGTTTTCAAAAAACTAAACTATAAAACTAATTTAGTATTGTTCTATCATAGAGGACAACATTTTTATTTGGTTAGTTATTTTGATGATGACTTTGGTGGATGTAAGTTAGATAGAAAGAGTACCTCTAGAATGTGTATCTTTTTGGGAAATTCTATAATATCATGGTGTAGTAAAAAGGAAAATTCGGTGGCATTATCCACTATTGAAGCCAAGTACAATGTTGCTGGTAGATACTATGCCCAAAAATTTTATATGAAACACACTTTATTAGACTATTGATTTCAATTCAGACATATCCCCATAAACTGGGACAATACATGTAACATTAAAATCTCTAAAAATCCAATTTCTCATTCTAGAACAAAATAAGTTGATGTAATACATCACTTTTGGAGAGATCACTATAAAAAAGGACATATTACTATTGGGTTTATTGGTACTAAGCATAAAATTGCTGACATATTCTCCCATCCCTTAAACTCTAAGAGAATAAAATAAATTATAAATAAACTAGGAATGATAAATCTCTAATGTATATCTGATATTATTCCCTTAAGAAAATTTTATTTGTATGTGAAACCGATCTGTCAAACAAACCTGGTGAAACAGATCTGTCAAAGCTTTCAGTTGAAACCGATTTGTCAAACCGATCAGGGAAATTGATCAGTGAATTTGACTAGGTGAAATTTTTTAGGTAAAATCAATTAAGTGATACTGTTTGTGTGAAACTGATTTTGTGAAACTAGTCATGTGAAACTGATCCTATAAAGCTAATCACATGAAGCTGATTGTGCAACACCGATCATGTGAAGCCGATTCCTATAATGAGCTTTTTGTAATTCTGTCTATGTTCAGTGAAAGGAATCAATTTTTATTCTTTTTACCATTATTAAATTTTATTCTTTTACAAATTACAATCCCTAAATGATAAAAAAATTCAATCCAAAACTCTACCCTTCGACACTCTACCTCTCTACCCTTGACTTTTTGACCCCCTTCGAGCTCGAACCTTTAGAATGGATAGGATGAAGCATTTTGATGGAATTACTGAGTGAATAACCATCTGCTAAGCATTATAAGGGAGATTCTAGTAGTACAACAGGCTCTAGTAATCCATTATTTGGAATTCATGTGGTCACCACTCGAATGGAAGTGTCTTATGAATGGATTTTTTCAAGAAAGTCACTTTTGCTGAGAGTGCTGGAATCTCAAGGTTGGATTAGTTGGTTTTCAAATAATAAGAAGTTTTTTTATCATCAGCTATTACACAAATTCAATCTCTATTAAAATATATATTTTTAAGTATATGAGGAAGAAAATATGATGTCAGTAGTTAAGAGCAAAGAGATTTCTTTTTCATTAATGGAATGGGCTGAATGATTGGAGATACCGCAAATGGGCATATATGATGACTACCATAGTAACATTCCACTAAGATCAGATTTCTTTTCATATAAGGATGCTTTAAAAGAATTTACTGGGAATGAATAATCAGCGATAACTACTTCCAATGAGTTTTATGGAGAGGCAAGGCTGTTATTTTTAGTTCATTCAACATTAAATCTGCCCAAGGAAGGGAGATTTTTCAACTGTGAAGTATCAGGATGTATTCCTGATTTATTTGCTGATGAATGGGGTAAAGGAAAACCTGTGTAGGTACATGATGGTATATATTTCTAATATGATAAAACCCTCTAAGAAAGAAACATTTTTATACAATAGTAGAATGATTTCAGTAATGTTGAAGAAGCTGGGTTATGTAGTGTTTGGAGATGAAGTAATCACTTCTTGTAGTGGGTTATTCCAACACAAGGAAATATTCTAGAGGATAAAGATTTTATGGAACCCATGAATGATATGTTTGGTAAGAGATGAGGGAAGATTATATGAGTATTTAAATCCTATTGACCATCCTACCAAACCAAGGGATCAAGTTGATCCAGGTCCTAAAACAGGTGAAGAGGTTGTTTATTCTGATGAAGAACAGAGTGAGGCTAAGCTACCAAGGGAAGAAGGGTCACCAATAGATGTCAGGAGTGACCCTAATATTTCCGAGAGCCAAAAGGATATGTCTTATGAACCTGGAAGTCCACCTTTGGAGTTACCCGCTCTAGATCCTTTATTAGGTGATGAAGAAGAGGAAGAGGAAGAGGTCACTCAAATGGAAGGTTATGTATGTAAGTTAGATGATGAGGATAATGATGATGATGAAAATGATGAAGAGGAAAATGGTGATCATGTCAGTGACTCATTAAATGGATGACAACAAGTTATAGACATGTCATGTGAGGAATCTATGCATGGAGCTGGTGATGGGGCTCATGGATAGTGTAATGATGATCCTGTTGAACATGAAGTTGTTTCTCCTACAATTAAAGATGCTGGTGATGAGGACAGACATGACCACCCTTCTAATGAAGACTAAGGCATCATTCAAGATGTAAATGAGATTCTGGATGAAGGAAAAGAGTAAGAGGCTGAGAATCATATTAAACCTATGCCTTAGGTTAAAGAAGTGTTGGTAGTAGCTAAAGTAGCTGGAGTGAAATCAAAAGCACAAGTTTCATTGAGGCCCATTCCTAGAAATATTATTTTGGCTAGAGTAAAGAAAGAAAAATAAGTTGAAGATGAGATTGTACCTAAGCCTCAAGGAAGAAGAGCCTAGATTGATATAGTGGAACTCAATGGCATGACATGTTTAGGTGAGTGTAATAGGAATCCATGACTCATTCTTTTCATCATGGATTATGACTCGGATGAGAATATCACAACTCCTCCTCCTGCTCCACAAGCACTAGATGATGTAGAATTGAATGCACCTACTTCCCAAATTGTAACTCCTAAAGATGATCCAATTGTACAACCAGTGCATAGTGACTATGTCCCTAAGGCTGGTTGTAGGAACCCATATCCTCATTTCAGGTACTCCTTTCCTTTTTCTGGAGTTTTTGAAAAAAATGCAGTTTCTGGAAAATTTTTAAGTACATGCCGTGTACTTTCTGAGTACACACCGTGTACTCTTCTCAGGCTCGAAGCCGTGTGCTGGCCGTACCAGGGCCACACACATGGTGTGTAGGGGTGACATGGAGGCCGATTTTGGTGGACTACAGAAAAACATAGTACATGTTGTGTACTCTATAAGTACACATCATGTATGTTTATTTTTTTCATTAAATGGAACGCGGTCACACCTAATCGCCATAATCATCTTCTTCTAGGACCGGTTTTCTCGAGAGATGTCGTACAACTACGAAACTTCTCCGGATCCCCGAGCCTCCATTCGTTCTCCGATTCGAGCTCTGTCGATTGCGTTGGAAGCGCAGCAGTGAGTTCTTCTTTATGCTTGAGCCTAGTTTTCCAATTCACCCCCCTTCTCAAGTTATATAAGGTTGAATGTGTTCTGCGTTTTCTCAAATCTACAACATTCTAAGGAGAATCTGTCGTTGTTGTTCACGTATATCAATCTCCTAGAATCATGTGGGGTGGTTTGTGCCTTTCTGTAGAAAGTCTTTGAGTATTTTGTTAAAATTCCACCAATACCCTTGAACGGGGTATTTCATGTTCCTGTTTTTCTCTTTTTGTATTTCCTACTTTGCTTGATTGCTTGATTAAATATATTTTCCTATGAATATGGTAGTTATTACTGTACTCTGGATGTTTTCCATGCTTGTTTTTCTTGTTTGGCATTTCTCTGATTGCCATGTCTAGTTGTAGGATAGTGGAACTGTTGCTATGTTATGCTGTTGAGCCTTAGATTGATAGCCAAGTAGTTCTTGAGGTTTATTTGGATGAAACACGCGCGCTATGCTTGTTTATTTCCACACAGGACTATAAGAACCTAGTGTAGTAGACCATAGGGATAATGGACGTAAGTGCTTCTCCAGAGTGTCTTTTAATACGATGCGAGACCACATGGGGAATTGACAATGAGTGCTTCCTCAGAGAGTCTGTAGTTCCTCGATGCAGGCAACATGGGGAATGACAAGTTGGGTGCTTCTCGAGAGATCCTTTAGCACGATACGAGACTATAGGGGGAATTGACAGCGAGTGCTTCCTCAGAGAGTCTATTCATAGCTGAACTAGAGGGGTGATACTGTGTGTGCCTCCTAGAGGGTTGCTAGTACTTGTAGGTTGAACCATAGGGGTTAGGTTGTGAGATCTACCTAGAGGGTTACCTATTTTCTTCTTGTTGCTGGTTGTTTACATGTGTACTTTATATGATATAACTGTGGATTGTAGCTGTTATGTGATTTTATGTTTACTACTTCCTACACTTTTACTTTCCTTGTATTCATTGACTGTTAGGAACAAATCTTTGGGTGATTGCCTACTAGGATTGTATCTCACACCCTGTTGGGCCATGTTTTTGGACCCAAGAAGACATTGTTGTTGCAGGAATAGATAAGGTCAAGCACCCTTCGACTTCCAATATGTGATTTCTTGGAGCTGGAGAGAAAGAGACAGAGCATAGGCTTGCGATGCTGGGGAGTTCACTTTGTTTTCTTTTGCACTTTGTTTTTCAGTTTTACTTCATCACGTTGTTTTGTTTACTACTTCCCATAGACATATGTACCATGTTTCATCATCATTATTTTATACATTGCTTCTGCGGTTCAGTTCAGTTATTGTATGGGGTTTACTATTTCCATTATTGTGTCTGGTTATTATTCCGCTGTATACTTTACCGAATGAGGGAATAGTTTCCCCACCGACTCACCGAGGCCCTCGCTGCTAGTCGGCAACCTCTGGAGTTTGGGGAAATGCGCTTGAGGTTATGTGGAAAATCGGGTACAGGGCACTAGTGTATGGGCTCCAGATTTGGGTCGTTACAAAGTGGTATCAGAGTAGTTATTTTCTCTTGCTTTACCGTTTGGAGACTTTAGCAAGGGATAGGACAGAATCAGGACTTGGTATTAAGCTGTGCTCAGGAGTAGCTAACCCGTGTACAGGGAAAATCCATACTACCTCGTTAATTGCATTTTTCTGTTTTTGAGATTTTACAGTTGATATGATTTCACCTAGAGTGATTCACATGATTTGTGTTGTTATTTTCTTGACGATTGCAGTTCTATTTCTGTCGCAACCTAATGAAATGAGGGAATTACATCTCCTGCATCATATAGGCACTTGTAAAAATCACATGCCATGCATTCTTGACATGATATCTAGGGTGCATTAGTGATTTCATGTTGTTGTGATAGAATTTGTGTAGATTATGCATGCTGTTGTGATAGATGCTTTATAGAATCTATGATGCCTTGTTAGAGGATTGATTGTTTCCTACTTTTCTAAATGAAATAAAAATTTGGATCTTGAGGTGTTAATGGCCCTCTCGAATCGGAAATTGGTGGATCAGGATCCTGTTTTCTCTTGTCTATGACTATAGGAGATGACAATATTTGATTCTCGGGGAGTATGGGCCCTCACGGATCAGAATTTGGAACTTCTTTGCCTTGCTTTCAATGTTTCTGGTATTTTATGCAGTTTCTGAGCTACTGCCCAGAAAAATATAGAATACACGGTGTGTACTTTTCGGATACATGCCATGTAGTTTTCAAGCTGTGTCACTGAACGTGTGAGCAGAAACACAGTGTCGTGAGAATAACTTCAGGAACATGTCGTGTACGGTAGGTACACACCGTGTAGTAGTGGGCGTGTACCCAGCTGTGTAACTAACAACACGGGTTTGGGAAGCTCGAGTAGAACACGCCATGTTGTAAGGGAACATGCCATGTAGTCCTGTCCAGGTACCCGGTCGTGTCACGAACAACATGGGTCTGCGTTACATTCTCTTCGATACGCCGTGTTGTCTTCGGAACACGCTGTGTAGTCTTGTTCAGGTACCCGGCCGTGTCATGAAGAACACGGGACGATTTCACCTTCACCCATACACGCCGTGTTTGTTCGGAACACGCCGTGTAAGGTCCATCTATGTAGGTGGTCGTGTATTTAACAACACGGGCCACTGAAGCCTGGTCTAGTACACGCCGTGTTTGTTCAGAACACTCCATGTAGTCTTGGGTTAAGTCGGACCATGTGGGTTATCCATGTAAATAGAATCGTGCAGAGGAATAGTTTTCAAGAACACGCTGTTGTTTGGGTCAACACTCCGTGTAGTTTGTGGTGTTACACGACTTGTAGGGCAGGAGTTCATGCCCATGTCAGTGGCTTACGAAGACACGCCGTGTAGTTTTTATACACGCCGTGTAGTCGTGTTTTGTAAACTTGTGTGTTTTTTCTTCCCCTGTTCCCATTTTTTACTCTTTTGTTCTCTGTCATTGTTTTTATGATCTAAGGTGTGATTTTGAACTTTTATAGCTATGCCTCCGAGATGTCCTCTAGCTGTATATCTGTCGTCAGGTAGTGATCAGACACAAGATATGGATGATTAGGGATTTCCTGCCGATCCTCCAGTCGGGCCATCCTTGGTATCAGCTATCATACCAGTTGTAGGCACTGATGCGTAGTTCAGGGAAGGTTTTTTGAGGATGATACATACATAACAAGGAGCACTACCTCCTGACACGACTATGGAAAACTTGATGAGGGGTTTTCAGCAGCAACATACTTCCACGTTCTCAAGGGAAGGAGGACCTCAGGCTGTAGAGTCATGGATGGAATCCATGCTGACTATCTTCGAGCATCTAGAGACACCTCCAGAGAGATGGGTCAAGCTCACCACCGACATGCTCAAAGTCTCCACCATGAAGTGGTGGGACGTGATCTCACAGGCGGATCGCCAGCAGGTTATGGCTTGGTAGGAGTTTCAGTACGTCTTTTATGACTACTTCTACTCGGAGACCCTGAGGGCTGACCGAGCCCAAGAGTTCATGAGCTTTGAGAAGGGTACTCTTTCTTTTATGGAGTATTACTCTTGTTTCACCGAGCTGCAGTTTTTCACACCCCTCCTGGATGGGATGGGGGGTGTTATTAGCAAGAAAGTTCGAGGATGGTCTCAGGCGGGAGATCCAATCGCAGGAGAATATCTTCAAGTTGACTTCCATCACTTTCATCGTCAACCAAGAGCTGATTGCGGAGTGCAATCTGAGATACTATGGATCTACGAGCCAGAGCGGTTAGACTTATAGAGCTATTTTTTCTCCATATGACAGCAAGAAGTGCCGTAGGGAGTCTACGCACGGTGATCTGAGGAAGCGAGATGCATCGTCAGGCAGCCAGGTGATATGCTTGTAGTGTGGTCGGTTAGGGTACACGAGGCCGTAGTGACAAAGATACCCCGTGGAGTGCCGATCTTGCAGCAAGATGGGTCACCTTCAGCTTTTCTGCCAGGTTTTCTCACCAATAGCTGGTGACCGGGGTTCTTCCATGACTCCTCCTTCAGGAGTAGCACCACCAGTTTCTCACCAGTCGGGGCACATAAGTTCTTCCGGACGTTCGGGCCGAGGGGGAGGTCGAGCCCGTGGTGGTTATCAACCATTCCCTCAACACTAGCAAAGTGGACCAGCTCAGAGTGGTCATCCATGGGCGCATGGCCGCGGTGTAGGCCATTATTTTGCTGTAGAGAAGACTGATCAGGAGCAGGATCCCGGCCCTTCTACAATTCGAGGTATGATTTTAGTAGCCTCAGTTTTATCTTCAGGTCTTTTCGATACTAGTGCTATGCATGGTTTTATCTTTTCTGCTTCTATGGAGAGCATTGGGAACTGTGTTTTTTCTTCTGCTGACTCGTTGAAACTAGACACACCTTAAGGGAGGAGGACATCTAGTGTACACCAGAGTATAATGTGTCCTCTCAAGGTTGCATGGTATCATTTCTTATGAGATCTCTATGTCCTAGAGATGACAGGCTATGATGTCATTCTCGGGATGGACTGGTTGGTTCCCTTCCAGGAAGTCGTCGACTGTTATCACCACAGAGTGAGTTTTGTTTCACCAGAGGGTGAATCTTTTCTTCATAGAGGAGAATGGGATGTTTAGGAGAGTCGAGCAGGACTCGAGCATCATGTTCTAGGAATGGTGATGGCCCAGATTTCTAGTCTTTATCTGGATGACCAGAGGACTTCACAGTTGGACCATCCTCCAGTGGTGGATTGTTTCATGGATGTCTCTCTAGAGGACTTTTCAGGTTTGCCTCCAGAGCGTGAGGTAGACTTCTCGATTGAGCTCGTTCCAGGAGTGGAACCAGTGTCCATTCCTCCTTATAGGATGGCTAAACCTGAGTTGCAGGAGCTCTAGAAGTAGTTAGAGGAGTTACAGGAAAAGGGTTTCATCCAACCCAGTACTTCTCCTTGGGGTTCGCCTGTCCTGATTGCGAAGAAGGCAGACGGTACCCTTTGGCTTTGTGTGGATTCTCGGAAGCAGAACTAGTTGACAGTCAAGAACTGATATGCCTTTCAGGGGATCAATGACATATTTAATTATCTTCGAGGAGCCCGGGTGTTATCAAAGATCCACTTGAGTTCTAGTTATCATTAGTTGCACGTTATACCATCAGATATACCTCTGACAGCCTTCAGGAGTAGGTATGGTCTATACGAGTATACATTCATGCTGTTCGGTCTCAGGAACGCACCTGCAGTTTTCATGGCACTGATGAACCAAGTGTTCCATCCTTACTTGGACTCCTTTGTCTTGGTATTTTTGGATGATATCTTGGTGTACTCTCACACTCGACACTACCATTACACACATCTTGAGATCATTCTGAGTACACTGAGAGAGCATCAACTTTACGCTAAACTCTCGAAGTGCCACTTTTGGATGGATCACATTCACTTAATGGGTAATGTCATCTCAGAGGAAGGAGTATATCTGGACCCAGAGAACGTGAGAGCTGTAGTTTCCTATGAATAACTGAAGAAATTTTTTGAGGTATGAAGTTTCCTAGGGCTGGCTGGATACTACAGATGCTTCATTCAAGACTTTTCACGCCTTGCATCACCTTTGACCGGTCTGACCAAGAAGGGGTCAAAGTTCTTACGGTAAGATTCTTGTGAGTCAGCCTTTCAAGAGTTGAAGGGAAGGTTGACGTCGACACCGATACTAGTCTTGCCGGATCCAGGAAAGAGCTATACAGTCTATTGTGATGCTTCAGGTATCGAGCTAGGAGTTGTGGTTATGCAGGGAGATTGAGACATTGCGTACGGGTCTCGAAAGTTGAGGCCACATGAGAGGAAATACCCTACGCATGATCTGGAGTTGGAAAATATTGTTCATATCTTACGCTATTGGAGACACTATCTTTTGGGAGATCACTTTATGGTCTTTACCGACCACAAGTGTCTCATGTATATCTTCACTCAGCGTGATCTGAATCTGAGGCATCACAGGTGGGTCGAGTATCTTTAGTCTTTTGATTTCGAGCTTGCCTATATTCCGAGAATGGGAAACATAGTGGCAGATGCGTTGAGCAGGAGAACTCAGGTTCAGGAAGTTCGGGAGGCCAATAGTGAGTGGAAACTTATGGATATGTTCTTTGAGATGCATCTGGAGGTGCACAACAGACAGGGATATACTTTCTTATCTTCTGTAGCTATTACCTCTACACTACTTGATCGGGTACAGATGAGGAATCTATAAGACTCAGAAGGATTAGTCCTATGGGAGAGTGTGTTAGGAGAGGACCATCTTCCTAGATGGACATTGGGTGAGGATGAGATCTTGCGTTTCCAGGAACGCATATGGGTGCCAACAGACATACACGAGGAGCTAATGTGGGATTTTCATTCCTCAGTTTGGGCAGTTCATCATGGAATCACCAAGATGTATCGGGATCTTCACAACCAGTAATGGTGGCCAGGTATGAAGAAAGTTGTTGCTGGTTTCATCTTGTGGTGTTCTATTTGTCAGCAGGTGAAGGCATAGAACCAATGACTAGGAGGTCATTTACAGTAGTTACCCATTCCTGAGTGGAAGTGGAACGATGTTGCGATAGACTTCGTGACTGGGTTGCCGAGGTCACCTCGAGGGAACGATGTTGTTTGGGTTGTCGTCGACAGGCTCACGAAGGTTTCTCACTTCTTTCCGATCAAGGAGACCTTCAGTGTCGATGATATAGGATGACTTTACATCAGAGAGATTGTACGTCTGTATGGAGTTAAACGCTCTATTGTTTCAGACAGGGATGCGCACTTTACCTCTCGATTCTGGTAGGGACTTCAGAAGGCCTTGGGTACACATGTACTTTTGAGTACAACATACCATCCCCAGACTGATGGCCAGTCCAAGCGCACGATCTAGGTGCTTGAGTATATGCTCCGAGCTTGCATCCTAGACTTTGTCGGTTCTTGGGAGATGCATATTCCTATGGTGGAGTTCACCTACGAAAATAGTTTCTAGGTGACCATTCAGAAGGAACCATAGGAGGCTTTGTATGGTAGGCCATGCTGATCAACCTTATGCTGGCTGGAGGCAGGAAAGGCAGCCTTACTGGGACCTCGTCTTGTTCAGGAGACTTCATAGCAAATAGAGCTAATTCGGAAGAGGATGGCTACGACACAGTCTCGGCATAAGTCTTATGCTGATCAGTGGAGACGACCTCTGGAGTTCAAGGTCAGGGATCAGGTTTTTCTGTGTGTCGCACCGAGGTTGGGACACAAGAGTATTCAGAGACAGGGTATCCTTTCATTGTGGTACGTGGGACCATTTTAGGTATTGGAGAGAGTTGGGCCAGTTGCCTATCGGTTGCAGCTACCCCATAGGTACCGAGCCATGCACGACGTCTTCCACGTCTCTCAGTTCGGAAGTTACTTTTCGGACCCGTCTCATGTCTTCCAGCCTGAGGAGGTTGATCTTGAAGCAGATACATCATTTGAGGATCATCCTATCCAGATTTTCGATCATAGTACGAAGGTTCTCTGTGGGTGGACTGTCCCTCTTGTACGAGTGTTATGGAAGCATGGGCGAGTACAGGACGAGACCAGGGAGAGGGAGGCCGATGTACGATAGTAGTGGTCAGAGCTGTTTGGGGTTTCTTCTTCTACGACTCGCTGGGGAAATTTGGGGACACATTTCTATAAGGGGGGAAGTTTGTAAGAACCCAGATCCTCGTTTCAGGTATGCCATTCCTTTTTCTGGAGTTTTTGAGAAAAATGGTCTTTCTGGAAAATTTGGAAGTACACACCGTATACTCTTCTCAGGCTCGAAGTCATGTGCTGGCCGTGCCCGGGCCACACACCCGGTGTGTAGGGGTGACATGAAGGCCGATTTTGACGGAGTAAGAAAAAACCTAGTACACACCGTGTACTCTAAAAGTACACACCGTGTAATTTTCTTTTTTTCATTAAACAGACTGGGGTCACGCCTAATCGCCATAATCATCTTCTTCTAGGTCTAGTTTGACCGAGAGACGTTGTACGGCTGTGAAACTTCGTCGGATCCCCGAGCCTCCATCTTTTCTCCGATTCGAGCTCCATCGATTGCGTTGGAAGAAAAGAGGTGAGTTCTTCCTTTTTCTTGAGCCTTGTTTCCCAATTCTTCCTCCTTCTCATGCTATCTAAGGTTGAACGTTTTTTGAATTTTCTCAAATCTATGACGTTCTAGGTATAATCCTTCATCACTGTTCACGTATATCAATATTCTAGGATCGAGGTGGCTGGTTTGTGCCTTTCTTTATAAAGTCTTTGAGTATTTTGTGCAAATTCCACAAATACCCTTGAACGGGGTATTGTGTGTTCCTTTTTTCCCTTATTGTATTGCCTAATTTTCTTGATTGCTTGAGTAGATGTATTTGCCTGTGAATATGGTAGTTTTTACTGTACTTTAGATGTTTTCCATGCTTGTTCTTCTTTTTTGGCATTTTTCTAGTTTCGATGCCTAGTTGTAGGATAGTGGAACTGTTGATATGTTATGTTTTTGAGCCTTAGATTGATAGACATGTTGTTCTTGAGGTTTACATGGATGACACATGCGCACTATGCATGTTTATTTCCACAGAGGACTGTGAGAACCTAATGTAGTAGGCCATAGGGAGAATGTATGTAAGGGCTTATCCAGAGTGTATTTTAATATGATGAGAGACCACGGGGGGAATTGACTATGAGTTCTTCCTCAGAGAGTTTGTAGTTCCTCAACGCGGGCCCTAGGGGGAATGAGACGTTGAGTGCTTTCCCAAAGAGCCTTTAGCACAATATATGACTATAGGGGGAATTGCCAGTGAGTGCTTCCTCATAGAGTCTATTCTTAGCTAAACCAGAGGGGTGAGACTGTGTGTGCCTCCTAGAGGGATGCTAGTACTTGTAGGTTGAACTATAAGGATTAGGCTGTGAGAGCTACCCAGAGGGTTACCTATTTTCTTCTTGTTGTTGGTTGTTTACTTGTGAACTTTATATGCTAGAACTGTAGATTATAGCTTCTGTGTGCTTTTCTGTTTACTACTTCCTGCACTATTACTTGACTTGTATTCATTGACTATTAGGCACAAATCTTTGGGTGATTGCCTACTGGGATTGTATCTCACACCCTGTTTGGACCATGTTTTTGGGTCCAAGAAGACTTTGTTGTTGCGTGAATAGATAATGGAAAGTGCCCTTCGACATCTGGTACGTGATTGCTTGGAGCTGGAGAGCAAGGGACCGAGCTTAGGCTTCCGATTCTGAGGAGTTTACTTTGTTTTCTTTTGCACTTTGTTTTTCTGTTTTACTTCAGCACGTTGGTTTGTTTACTGCTTTCTATAGACATATGTACCATTTTGCATCATCATTATTTTATACATTGCTTCCGCTGTTCAATTCAGTTGTTGTATGCAGTTTACTGTTTCCGTTATTGTGTCTGGTTGTTCTTCCGCTGTATACTTTACAGAATGAGGGCATAGTTTCCCCACTGACTCACCAAGTCCCTCACTGCTAGTCGGTAGCCTCTAGCATTTTGGGAAACACTCTTGAGGTCATGTGGCAAACTGGGTACGGGGAACCAGTGGAGGGGCTCTGGATTCGGGTTGTTACACTGGTTTAGAGAAATTCAAAGCTGATAACTGTGAGTCAGTGAGAGACTCTATGGGAGCCATAAGTGAAACTTCTAAATCCATGAGCATTCTATATTATGATGTTTCTTTAATTTCCATGATATTGATTCATGAGATTCTTCTTAATATCATTACGACTTCCATGAAAATCATTAAAAACAATACTTTGCTGAGAGAATAAGTGAAGAGGGTGAGTAATGAGTTGAACTCTCTGTCCACTAATATCAAGGCCACTTTCAGTGGTGTGATAAAAGTTATTAGGAACTTGGGTACACATATACTAAATTTAGATTTTATGAAATTGAAGGTGGAACTTGGAAATATGATCATTGTCCCATCTAGTTCTAAAGGTAGTAGGGATACTGCTACTGATATGGAGTCTCTATGGGCTATGATGTGGGAAGAAATTAAGGGTATTTAGAGTGATTTTGATAATGATACTCTTGAAAGAGTGCATAGGAATAATGATCTCATTTACAATATGGTGAGACATTGCACCAATGAATCCTATGCTTCTCAGAATGAGATTATTGAGAAGGTGGATAAGTTTTCTGCCATGATTTATACAATGTATTATTTGATCAATAGCTTCAATTATTTGGCCAATAATCATAAGATTCATCTAGTGACAAAATCATTCAAGAGGTAGGTAAATCAGTTGAAGCATATTCCTCCTAATTTGGAAAAATTCATGGGGAACAAGGAGGATTTCAAGGAGGCTATACAACATGGGGTGAAATCATTAATGATTTTATCAAACTTTTGAATCCATACTTGCATGTTAGAGCTGAGGAAATAGTGGTTCCACCTGCTGCTTCTATTGGACCTAGCTCTTTTATTTCTTATCAGATGATTATATATCAGGCTCTGTCTTAGATTTAACCAATGGTTTAGGAGAAACCACAAAGCCTTATTATGTCAGAAAGGAGACCGAGCCTTGTAGAAAATTTTCCTACTAGTGTTGCATTTCCTAGTGTTTTCATTCGACCAACCCCTTCTACAACCACACTCAGACCTTCTGAATATAATTTTGATCCTTAATTCAATGGAAAATAACCTCAAAAATCAAAGCCTTAGTTGTGGATTGGTTTTTTGATAGGTATTTCTATTTTTCTTTTGATGATTGTACTTTTTTAACATTAATGAAAATCCTTATGCCTTCCCTATGTTTCAAATTTTCTTTGTGATATTTCTCTTTGTTAAGTATCCTTATTTTTACTTTTTTATAATACCAAAAGGGGATAATGTTTTAGGGATAAATTCTTAATGTTATGGGGTGAAATAGTGGAATAGGGAAAATGGAATATATCACATTTATAATACAAACTGCCCTAATACAAAGGAGGAGCATGACCATGCTCTGAATAAATTTATTTTCTATATATATTTCCTCTATTTCAAAATCAAGGTGGAGGATAAAGGAATGACTTAGTCATATTGAGAATTCACATTCACTCTAGTATGCAAAGTCAAGTAATTATTATTCATTAACAACATGTTTATTCCATGATTTGTGATTGTCAAAAGGCGGATATTGTTGGACCCTTTGTAAAATAATGGTTTTCATAATCAAAAATCATTCGAATCTAAAAATTATTTTAATTCATAAAAAATTAAATAAACTTTGAATATTTATGCTTCAATACGTTTATAAATGTATATTTACAAATATTTATGAATTTCAGATAATCTAGTCATGTTATATGTAAGATAGACACCTTATTTGTTTTTCAGAGTCCCTCACACCGATAGTTTAAAAGGAGCCGTCGATGGTTTACTCAACAATGAGGCCTCACCATTCCAAGAAGTCACTTATTGAATAAGACACCAATGCTGGACTCACCGATAGAATAAACTACGTACCAATGGACAAGTCACCGATGATTGGTCGAACCGATAGTTTAAACGAATCACTGATGAACGAATCACCAATAGATGACACACCAATGAACGAATCATTGATGGATGACACACCTATGAATGAGTCATTGAGGGGAAACACACCGATAGTTATAAATGATTCATCGATGATGACTCACTGATGCCTGAACAGAACAATATCAAAAAGGACTCACTTATACACCGAGGCACCGGTACCGATGGAAAGGAATCACTAATAAACGGAGTCACCGATGCTGACAGACCAATGCTGATAGACTGATGCTGACAGACCGATGCATACATACTGATTCCAATGAGTCACTGATACGTATGACTCACTAATAGTCATAAAACAGTTTCTAATTTATTAATTCATATTTATATCTAACAGTAATATTTAGACAAATTAATGTTTCTGACATTTATTTAATGATTTCTGTAAAACATTCATTGGATAGTACAAGGTACATGCATGTGGGGAGATATGTAAGTCTGCTAGACCTTGAAGTTTAAAATAATTACAAGATGGATCATTCTGTGTGTGTTGAAAAGTAAAAAGAACAGAAGAATTGCAAACCCCTGCAACTCCTGAGATTTTTTCCAAATCCCAAGAAGTCAAAGAAAGAACATACGGGGACATCCAAAACACCAGAAAACCATATTATTCTAACCTGAACATCTTTGGAACAAAGGAGCTTAACTTTTTCACACATTTGGAATCTATACTATAGAGAATTCAACACTCTGTTTTGGATAAAACTTCCATAAGAGGATTCAAATTCCATTTCCACTACATCAATAGAGTCTAGTGCTTCACTGCATAACACATATAGATTTATAAACCGTATTCTATATATTTGGATCTGTTTTTATTATTTTCTTACATTTATGGTCAGTGTGTTTATCTGTTTCTAACACATACTATGACTCTGGTGCATAACTGAAGGATACTTGATATCCTCAAACTCTCTCTCATTATGTCTGTTGTATCCCATGTAGAGCAGTGGAAGAGGTCAAGTGTGGAATGTTTTTTGTTTTCTACATGAATAATTGTGTTAGAGGTCAAGTGTGACCTGGACAACCATGTGCACTGTTGTGAACCCCGATTAAAGGTGTGGATCAAACTGTTAATTAATTTAAACTGCTTGGTGGCAGGTAATCTCCATGTGGAGAGGACTAAGTCTCTACTTGAGACTGAACCTATTTTCTATATCTACCATTCTTTTATCTTTTAGTTTTTACATACTTATTAACACATATTTCATATAACTAAATTGATCTTTGATAGTTAGTTTTGCAAGTGTTTATAAATATTTTGAACCAGTGGGATTGTTTCAAAATTTATATTAATATTTATATTAGTATAGCTGAGAACTAATCAATATTCTGAGAAATTATTTGATCATTTAGGGATTTTATAAATTCACTACAAACTGACTTTGATTATTTTTTTAATTGGTGGAAATTTTTCAAAAAACCTATTTTAACATCAATTTTTATAGATACTTAATTCACCCCTATTGATTAATCTACTCCAAAAAATAGTCTATATAAAGGATCATGGATAACATAAAGAGAGTCAAAGGAATGTCTCATAATTTATAAATCAAATGGGTAGTAAGGGGATAATGTATGAACATATCCAAACATATGAAAATTGAAATTAAAAGATATATAAAAAAAGGAGTGCTTGAAAAAAGAGGAGAGTGTAAGATCCCTAATAAAATCTTAGCATGTTAATGAGTATATATGAAGGATCATCGATAGATTAATGATAGTGAAAAGAATATATCATTATTTATAAATAAAATGGAAATTATGGGGAGTATGTATGAACATATCCTAGCATATACAAATTGAAATTAAAATACATATCAAAAAAGGGGTGCCTGATAAAAGAGGATAGTGGAAGACCCCTTACATTGATGTGTGATCCCAAAGGATTAAAAGAGGATTCTTGGGAGCATGGGGCCACAATAGGAGGACTATAGGGAGTATGGGTAGAAGGTTTTTCTAGATCCAAATGGTTGGAGTGAAGAGAAATGGAATCTTGGGTGGGTTTTTATAGGAACGGAGAAGAAATTATTTATTATTTTCGTTTTGGACACTACACATTAAAATATTCAAAACCATAAACTAAACCATCATATTTTCACATGGTTTCATGGAAAGGGAAGTGGAAAAAATATTTTATATAGATTAGGGATGATGGTATTAAAATATTATCCTTGATTACATGGAGGTGAGTCACACTCTCAAGGAAATGAATTTAAAATCATAAAATATATTAAATTTTTGGAGGATTCACTATGCCAATATAAAATAAGTCAAATAAATCTAAAATATTATTATTTTAAAGTTAAAACAAATTATTGGTCAAATATTCCTTTAATAGTATTTATTACATCACTATTGGGTTATTATGATGTCATAAAACAAACTATATATTTTTATATTATTTATTTTTTACCCAAAAATTTGACTGTCTCAGAAAATTATGAAAAAATCACTGTGGGATAATTTTGATGCCCTAATTGCATAAATAAAATTTATATTATATAAATGTTTTTCTAAATATGCGAATTTTCACTTTTAGAATAAAAACCAACATTTATTTAAAATTGATAAGTTTTGACAAAAACAATTTTTAAACATTATTAAAAATTACCTTTTAAATTAAAAAAAATATGTACTAAATTATTATTAATAAAATTAATTTGATAATAATATTTTATTAAAATATTAATTATATTAAAAATTCAATAATTCTTTTGAAAAAATTCTTTAATTAAAAATTCAACTTTTGTTTACTCATTTAAAAATATTTCTCTTATCAAACTGATTACCTAATAATTTATAGATAAGGAATTGATATAATCATCATTTAAAATAATTTTTTATAATATTATTAATAAAAACATTAATGTATATATTTCTAAAAAGTACCATTTTTACCCAAAAATGAATTTATCAAATTCTTCATTTTTAAGAAAGACTATTATCATTAATAAATTGATGGAATAAGACTTTTATTTATAAAAAGGGATTAAAAAATATGTCACATAACACCTTATAACACTAACATATGACTTAAGGGTAAGGTGTGTGATGGTGATAGACTTTTGGGGAGTCTCTGATAACATCGTCTGATTTGTGATTTCCACCAACTCAAACTTCTCCCATAGGAAATTTCGTTCAAACTTTACATATTGAAGCTTGAATGGGGTTTGTCTAGAGAGAAGCCCAGTGATGCTACATCCTTCTAAAGCTCTAAAAAATGGGATTCTTATAGCACAATTCTACTGGAAGAGTCCATTAGATATTATTTCTAAAATTAATTTTCCATTGTTATTTATATTTATAAACAATAATTATAACATTAAAATTATTGTTTCCAATGGTCATATTGATCCTCGGTCATAATTGACCAATGGTCATATAATAGTAGAAAACTAATAGTTACAATATAAATTTATACTTTTTTAATTTTAATTAATGTGACAGAGTAAAACATATATTTTTATGAAACAAAATATTATTCAAAATTTCGCATCGTTAAATTATTCCTCCATTAAGAAATTTGTCCCTTGAAATTTCAATTTATATACTAAGTTGAAAATATGTGAGGGTACTTCTACTTAATCTCTTCAATGAGGTCTTTAATATTTCTTATTATCATTTCCTTTAGGTAGAAAGGGTTCATGATTTACAATGGTACCTCAAGATATTTTCAAAATGATCTACTTCCTTTACTAGAAAACTCCTCAACCATATTGTATTATAATAATTGAATTGTTGATATATCATAAAAAGTTATTTCTTATATATAATTTTGTGAAATCATCTTGAACATGTTATTAATAAAAAGTCGTACTGATTCTTCTTCAAATATTTCAATATAGGGTTTTGGTAAATAATTTTTTTTATTTCCCCAAATATAGAATTTTATAGTCTGATACATATAGGATACTCATAGGTAACTCTCTTCTATAGAATCTATAAAATAATTTAGTGCATCATAATTTTTAAATAAAGAGATGAATTTGAAAATACCCTGATTTTACATCCCATGCATATCATGTTGAAAAAGTTGAGAGCGCAATATTCTCCAATAGACGATACTTGTTCCTTGAAAGAATCAGGAAATGATAGAGGTATTGGATTCCTCATAATGTTGTCTGCATGTGACTATGATATTTGAAAAAGTTTCAAAGTCTTCTAAGCATGACATCAGGATAATCTCTCCAAGTAGTTCTACTAGAAGAGAGAATTTTTTTTTGTGATATTCCACATTTGATATTTTATCTAAGAAAACGAAAATACAATTAGGGTGTTTGAATAATTAGTTAACAAGAATGTAAAAATGAAAGAATTCAACTTTTAAGGATAAACTTGTATATGAATAGTATATCCCAACTTGTGTTACCCTAAGTTTCAATCTATGTTATCCATGATCTATTTCATGACATATACTATTATGGGATTTATATTTGGTTCCCTTAATAATGATTCATACAATGCTTATGAATTTACCAAAGCATATCCCCTGGGAGTGTCGAACCAAGAGTGTATCAAGGCTCATTCTCATGCACCAGTTCCCATTCAAATCTATCTCAATGCGGTGTTTTCAGGTTTTAACCCTTGATACATCTGTGCTAGAACCACCTCTAATTGTTTATATCGAGACAAAGATGTACTTTCGTAATAAACCACATACTATATTCTCCCCAAAATTGTGTTATGTATTTATTATAAATAGTCTTACCTTTATGTATTTCACTAGAGTTTTCAAATCCAAATCCCAAAAATAACTATTCCTATCCTTTGACACCAACTATAACAACTCTACTCTTTATATCACTTTTAAAAATTATTTAATTACATAAAATTAAACTGAATAAAACCCAAAGTATTGAGAGTTATATTGTATTTGAGAATTAGGAACATTACATAACAACTTAAAAAAATGAATACAACATCATTAATGATAACTCCTTTTACATCACCACAACATTCTTTCGTACTTGACATTACATGGGATTACCTGAAGACATAAATAATAATGGGGTGAGTTAAAATGCCAAGTAAGGGAATAAGAATGGAATAACATGAGGAATAAAATGCATGTTAGTCAATAGAAATATAAATGAAGCATAAGATAAATATGAAAATAAAGGAATGATATATCATGGTGATCATTATACTGAAATGTGGCAACAACATGCGGAATGATATTATCATGAGCCAAGGATCATTGTACATGGATTATCATGAGTATACCCTCATTTCTGATGAATTAACATGAGTAAACTCTCATTGTACATTGAGTATCATTATACTAAACATTACCCAATACATTAACGTGCTATCAGGGTGCACCCTTCAAAATCAATTGATTTTAATGTATAAGTTTGCCACATAAATCATACAATATGGATTCATTAAACATCAGAATTTATTTAATGAAAATTGAATGTCGAATGAATAAATGTATGTCCCAGTTAAATAAGTAAATGAGCATAAATATGAATACCCTTGATAGATTAATTGGTATGTTATTCACTGCTCGATGATTTTTGCATGAAACATCATGGTGAAATTTCTGCAGCATAATGACGTCAAATAGAGATTCGTAAAATGGGTTGATGAGGGAAAAAAGGGTCTCTAAACATTTATACATGAAATGGGAAGTAATGAGATCATGGGTAATAATATCCCAACATATTAAATTAAATTTTAGTAGCATAATAAAAAATAATTTCTTGGATGGAAATAAGAAGTGAGAAATCCCTTACAAAATATCAGCATAGTAACAAGTGTACTTGAAGGATCATAGGGGGGATTAATGAGAGTGAAATGAAGATCTCATTATATATATATATATCTATTGGATATTAAGGGGGTCATGGAACATTATATCCAAAAATTGGGAAAAATGAAATTAAAAGACATAACATGAAAGGAATGTTTGGTAAAAGAGGAGGGTGGAAGATCCCTTACAGAATCTCGGTATAGTAACTACATAGGTAAGGCTCCAAATAAGGGAGGATAAATTATTAATCAATAAAATTAAATCAAATGTAAATTAGGGAATTTATTATAAAAGGATTAAAATATTACCAAATTATATTAATAAAAAAATTCAAACAAGGTACTAGAATTGAAAAGAGGAGAGAAAGGTCAAGATCCCTTAAAAAGTTTGATATGGTAACGAGTCTATATAAAGGATCATGTGAGGGAAAAATGAGGGTGGAAGGGGCTATCATAATTTATACATAAAATTTAAATTATGGGATATATTTAATAACATATCCCAACATAGGTAAAAGAATAAACTAAAAAATACATAATGTTAATGGAATTCCTGATAAAAGAGGAGGGTAGAAGATCCCTTACGAAATATCGACATTGTAACTGGTATATATAAGGGATCAGGGATAGTTTAATGAGAGTGAAAAGAATATCTCATAAATTTTAAACCAAATGGAATGTAATGGGATTATGCATGAACAATTCCCAAAATTTGAAAATTGAAATTAAAAGACATATCACAAAAGGAGTGCCTGAAAAAAGGGGAGAGTGCAATATCCCTTACGAAATTTCGGCATGGTAACTAGTATATATAAAGGGTCATAGATATATTAATGATAGTGAAAGGAACATCTCATTATATATAAATCAAATGGAAAGTAATGAGATTATGTATGAACATATCCCAACATATATAAATTGCAATTAGAATACAAATCACAAAATGAGTTCTTGATAAAAGAGGGGAGTGGAAGATCCCTTACATTGATGTGTGATCCGAAAGTTTTAGAAGAGGATTATTGGGAGCATGGGGCAGACTCAAAAGGACTGTAGGGATTATGGGGAAGATTCTTTTTGAGTTACAAATGTTTTTAGTGAAGATAAATGGTATCTTGGGTGGCATTATATAGTAAATAAGGTGGAATTATTTATTATTTAGCTTTTGGACACTACACATTAAAATATTCAAAAACACAAACCAAACCATGGTATTTTCACATGGTTTCTAGATAGTTGGAGTGGACAAAAATATTTCATATGGACAAGGGAAGAAGGTATTAAAATATTAGTCTTTCTTATGTGGAGGTGAGTCGCTCTCTCAAGGAAATGAATTTAAAATCATAAAATATATTATACATATTGGAAGATTCACTAATACATTATAAATTAATTAAAATAAATCTAAAACCACATTTTTTTGAAGTTAAAACATAAGTTTGGTTTCATATGACTTTTATAGTATTTAATACATCACTATTGGGACAGTATGATGTCATAAAACACACTATATATTTATATATTATTTATTTTTCATCCAAAATTTTGACTATTTGATAAAATTATGAAAAATTATCCATTCGATAATCTCAACATCTTGATTCAATAAATAATATTTACTTTATCTAAATAATATTCTAAATATATAAATTTTCACTTTTAAAATTAAAACTGATATTCACTAAAAATTGAGGAGTTTTGACAAAAACTGTTCTTAAACCATAATAAAAACTACCTCTGACCTTAAAAAAATTATATAATCATTTATTATTAATTAAAGTAAAATGATAATAATATTTTATTAAAATATTAATTATTTCAAAAATTAATTAATTCCATAAAAAAATTTGTAATTAGAAAAACACTTTCTCTTCTATCATATAAAAATATAACTCTTATCAAACTCATTACCTACTCATTTATAGATAAGGAATTGATAGAATCATCATTAATATGAATTTTTTTTATAATATTATTAATAAACACATTAATGTATATATTTCTCAAAAGTTTCATTTTTACCGGAAAAATAAATTTATCAAATTCATCATTTAATAAGAAAGACTATTCTAATAAAGGAATTGATAGAATAAGAATTTTATTTAAAAAGAGTTATTACACAATTCGTAACTAATACCTTGTTACAAAACCCCTTATAACACCAGAAAATGACTTAAGGGTAACGTGTACGATGGTGATAGATGCTTGGGGTGGCTCAGATAACATTTCTTGAGTGGAGATTTCCACAAAATTGAACTTCTCCCATAGGTGACTTTGTTTTACCTTCACATGTTGAAGCTCGAATTGGTATTGGTCTATAGCGAAGCTCAGATATGTTACCTCCTTCCTGAGCTCTGAATAATGGGCATCATATGGAATAATTCTAACGAAAGAGGTTGTTGTATATTTTTTATAAATTAATTTCTCCTATTTATTTATACTTACAAACAATAATTATAATGTTAAATTATTGTTTCCAATGGCCATATAGATCCTCAGTCATAATTTACCAATGTACATATAATAGTCGAAAACTGATGGTTACATTACCAATTTATTGTTATTTATTTTTAATTAAGGTGACATCGTAAAACATAAATGTTTAGGAAACAAAATATTATTCAAAAGTTTGGGTCATTACAATAATGATGTATTTGCTGGGGAGGGGTAGTTCCTTATAGTCTTTATCTAGGTAACTTATTTTATTATTATTTTTTGGGTTTATCACTTTCTCCTAAAAAGTGATTTTGATATAAAAATTCAATTTTCAGTTAGTTGATGGATTATTATCATTGTATGACATTTAAGTCATATGATTAACAAGATTTATGATCAAGACTTTTCAGTCTAAAGAAATATTATGATCCATAGATTCTTATGATAAAGTCTTAAATTTCTCTCTCAAGGACATATGATTAAGAGATACATTTTTTACTTTAATATATTTTAAGTGAACACTTGATGTAATTATCTTAAAAAGTATTATTATTTTAAAGTATTATGATGGGTAATTATCTAAAAACCCATTATCAAGAAAAAATTGGTTGTCAAGAAACCCATCAAATATTACTAGAGAAAATTAAATATTCTAAAAAGCTTCCAAAAATTAAATACATAAAGCTCCATAGTCTAAACCAAAGATTCCTTCCAATTCGTTGTAAATAATGTCAACCCAAAATAATTTCCATGGGGATTTTTGGCTAAGAACTAAAAAAATTATATTTTCCCACATAATAAATATTTATTGATGTATTAATTTAATATAACAATTCATTACAAATATTATTATTTAGTTGGTTGTAAGCCTCATGATATTCAAGAGACATGACTCTCAAAATACCATTTACATGATCCAGTTTCCAACCAAATACCCAAAAACTATTACTGAGAATCATGACAATATGTTATAAAATTAGAGTAAACTAAGAATTTGTTACAAATATGCTTATTTAGTTGGTTTTAGGCCTCATGAGATTCAAGATACATGCCTCTCAAAATAACATTTCCATGATCCAATTTCCAACCCAATACCCAAAAAATATTATTTAGAATCATGGAAATTTGTTACAAAATCAGAGTAAACTAACAAATTAATATTAAATATCAATATTAATATGTTTTATCCTATAACACATTCATTTAAACATAACAAACTTTTGGTTCAGTTATTAAATTATTCCTTAAACTACAACCACCCTAGTTAAACATAGGTTTCTTCAAGTTTCATACTCTTATCCTTGATAACCAAATCTAACAAAGTAACTAAACACCACTCTATTAATAATTAAGATGACCCAAACATAACATAGATATATTTTACATTATTTCTTTATTATATATCACATCTAGAAAATAAAAAAGAAAATAATACAATCCAAAGGTTTATTATCTTTAGAGATTGCATTCGTAATTTTATTACTACACAATATTACCTTATTATCTCAAAAAATACATCCCTATGGAATCCTATTATAAATATTACTACATATTTCTCCTAGGGAAATTAGGAACATAATGGGTGATCTAAAATGATCTAAAAGGTGAATAATATCAATTATTCATTAACAATTGGATAATAAGAAGGTGAGAAAATTAAACATGGTATAGATAACTGATTAAATATAACACGGAATCATAAGATTTGATCATAAGTCATGATATAATAACATATATCATGGAATATGTACATATGAATTTAAGATTTTCATTTTAAAATTATAACATGCGTGATAGTGTAAGAATATAAATACATGATATGATAGTGATGAGCATTATAGTAAAACATAAGAATTGTGGTGAAAACATAGTCAATGAAAATCATATCTTATTTCAAGATTAACCACCAATACATAATAGAATGTTCAAACAAACCATCTAATGAAAAGTGGAAAAGGGGTAACCACTTAGGTCCAATTACATAATTGGATTGGGATAACCATATATGCCCTGTAACATAGTAAATAGGGGATAACCAGTCCTATCCCATCCTGATCTCATTAGATATAATGTTTTACCAATTCATTATAGGGATATATTTGACCCACCTATCATATAATGCTAAAAAACATATATGTTATATATTAAGTCAGCCATACATCATATCATTTCTAATCCTTGGATGATAAATGGGTTTCATGACATTTTTATGATATATAAAAGAGAAACCATTAAGAATGGGTAATGATGATACAAAATATAAAATCACCTAAGAGATATATATAAACTGAGATATTGAATGGTGATTTATAAAACATAATTCAATATATGTTTTCCCTTTTAGATATAATGAATAAAATGTCATTAGAATTTCAAAATAGTTTTCTTGATGTTTTATTTTTGTATAGAAAACTTATATATTACTTTAAAAATAATTTTCAAAGGGTGTGAAGAATATTTTAAAAATAATACACTTAAAGTAAAAAAATCCAAATAATGGAACATTTGAAGATGGAATAAATTTATAATTAAAATAAATGTATATTAGAATATTTAAAATATATATACCTAAGAAGAAATAAATTTTTCATATTTTTAAATATTTTTAAATATAACCACTTTGAAAAATGAAATTATAAAATTTCATTAGTAAAAGTGATTAAGAGAAATATTAATGGTAAGAAATAGAATACAAATTTATTTTCAAAATTAGTAAATAATTCATTTTTGGTATGAAAAAATATGGTCTTGGAGGGGAAATAATCAATATGGAAAATGAGAATTAATCTTATTTACAAATTTTTTTAATCAAGTATGAAATAAATCAATGAAGGATATATTGAAAGGAACATTTAATTTACCTATATTTAAATATAGAATAAAATATGAAATATATTAGGTTTATAATATTTCAAAATAATAAGAATATATTAATAGAGAAGAGGATGACTCAATGAAATGATAATTGAGTAATGAAAACCCTTACCTAAGACCCCAACTATGTAAGATGTATTGTAACATACTCTATAGTAAATTTAAGTTTACAATTAATCTATATCAAAACCATATTCATATTTACATTACATAATAATATTCATTTATAGTTATCTATTAGATATTTATTAATCATACCCTCTTAAAATTATTATTTGGGTTTATATTGTTTTGTTCATTCCTACATTATTTGGTATAGATGTTTTGGTACTTTCACCTTGATTATGATCTCATTAACTCTATAATGCTCATAGGAATTATAATTATGAGTTGTATTTAGTTTTTATGTCCTATGATCCTTAAAATAAGATATGAAGACAATTTATAAGGAAAATTTAAAATTTTCCTTTTTCTAAATTATTATTCAATAAGAAGAATTATGTTTTATTTATGAATATAAATATATATATAGTCTTTAAATAATAATGAAAAAATATTAAATTCATTATTATTATATCACAATACTATTATTTATGTTATATTAATCATTCAGGATATAAAAATTATAAGGGTGTACATGTAAGTGGTAAAACAACCCAAATAATAATGAGATCTAATGATTGAGTGATTAACAACATCATTTTTTATTTATAATAAAACTCTTTTAGAAGTTTAATGGCTTAATATTTTTAAAGTGAGAAATTTCATTTAATAAAAATTGGAAAATAAGATAAAATAAAATTAACAGAAAGATAATAACACTTAAATTAATTATTTGAATCTTCTATTATATGGTATCTTAATGATAATGGGTTTGGGGATACTTTTTGTGACTATAAGATATAACAAAATAGATAGTAATTCAGTTGAGTGAATTTGGAAATGGATTCGTGAAAAAAATTAAGGGCTGAATGGGTTTGAATTTAGTGGAGGAGAGACCCATTTAAAGATGAAAATGAGGAAAATTTATTTGGATAAATGATTCTGGTGAAGGTTAAAGTAAAATCTCATGGGAGGTAAGTGATCTAGTTAATAAATGTTTCATATATTGTAGGATTTACTCCCTTAACTTGAAAAGGACTTCTAGAATGCCTAAATATAAAATTGATTACTAAATATTTGGGCCATGTTAATATACCATCTTTTAACCTGTTTTTTAATTCATTTACCTATTTTACATGGTACATAATTTCTTCAATAATATTATACAGCCCCTATTACTTAATTTCTATATTCAAATTCAAAATTTTATCACTATTTTAACTAATTAAAAATTTGATTTTATTGAAAAATATTTTTAAATAGAAATATATTTTTAAAAATTATTTGTTCTTCTAAATCCATGTCAATTATTAATCCACACATGATTGATAACTATTTTTTTGTAATTAAAATAACATTACCCTTAAAACTATGATATATTTATCTTAAATAAATTAAAAATTTGTAAAAAACAATTTTTTTGGATAAATATATTTTTAAACATTACATGTCTTAATTATTACTTCATTCCAATTAATAATAAACTTATTAATATTTTTTCATTGGGTTATATATATATATACAATAAATTTCATGAAATTTAAAAATCTAAATATGTAAATTTTAGATTTTAAATAAAAAAATTATAATATATAATAAAATAATGTTTTAAAATAAAACATATTCTTTTGACTAAGAGTCATTACATTTTAGATCCTCATAAATAATTTCATATTTCATGTATTTTATTTAATTATTTTACTGGCCATTACATGAATTTTATTAATCCATTTTATAGAAATCATTATATAAAATTATTACATTTAACAAAAATTCATATTTCATAAAAATAATTTAATTATTATAAAATGAATTTTCACAAATAAATTAATAACCACTAATTATATTTAAAATAAATTATTTATAAGTAAAATTTATTTTTTTAAAATGTAAATAATCTTTTTTTATACTAACTACATTCCAAAATCTAAAAAAAAATTCATGTTTACTTGTATTATGCCAAAATTTTATATGCCCATTTTATGTAATACCCAAATAATTTTAAAGTAGGACCATTGTATTCAATAGAATGTATGACATGTAACGCCATGCACGTGGGGGAATATATTACCCTAAGACATTATAATATATTTACTATTTTAAATAAATTAGATATATAATAGAACTTTAATTTTAAGAGATACTGAGTTAGGAAATGTCGTACAGAAGAACTAGTTCATTTCAATGGCTTGTGTTAAATGTTAGACCAAGTTTTTCCAATTAAAATGTATTTTTATAATACTCTTACATAATATAATAATACTTACCATAGCTATTAAGTTAAATGTTATTAATCTTATTTACTAACTTATAAAAATATATGGTTTATAGAAATATTAAATGAATTAATATATTACCAATTAATTTTAAATGAAAATTCAAACCAACTGAATATAAAGAAAATATTATTATTTTTTATGCTAACAAAGGACTTTTGTCTTAATAAATAAAATTAATTTCAATTAGTGAATTATATTAATTAAATATATATGTTATATATTCAATAAAATATTTTTGATAATCTACCAATAGATTGGATAGACATAAGATAAGAATAAACATAATATTATAAATAAAAATCTATACTTTTTAAGGCGCTTTTACAGCCTTTTAACGCAGAACCCATTTTAAATCCAAATTTTTACCATATTATTACTATTAATAGAAAATATAAACATAATATTTCAAATTGGAACATAAAAATTTATGTTAGGGTGAAGGTTTAGTAATATTCCTTTATGTTTCATTCTTTAATGAATACTTAAAAGTACATAATTATAGTTCAAAACATCATTTTCATCTAATTTATTTATAAGGATAAATTATAATTTTAATATGTTTTAATGATTGATTTGATAATATTTTTATAAATTCATAAAATTTATTCCATTTTAATCTATTCCACATTGAAATTAACTATAAAAACATAGAAAATATTTGAACAATTATTATTAAAAAACTCGAATTGTTATCCCGTTTGGAGCATTAATTTTAATTTAATTTATGACACTTTTCTGATTCAAGTTGGGAAAAATGAATTTATTATTTAGAAACATTATAATTTATAATTCCTAATAATGTAAAATTAGATTTTAATAAAAAAATATAAGTGAATTTAATTAAAATTAACTAAAAATATCAAGGTTAAATTAAGATAAATAAGGGACTAAACCATATCCTTAAGGCCCAAAACAACCTATAAAATTTTACAAAATCTATTATCTGGACATATATTAACATTAACCTCCCTTATTTCTACTTGTTACCACTATTTATCTACTTTTAATAAAAAAACATAGGTGGGGTTCGTTTCTTCTAAAATATTACAAAAGTGTCACTCCTCGACCAATATAAACGGCCTCATTTACTCCACTTCTTCACACCTCTCAAGAGACATAGGTTCTTTAATTATAATTGCAATTCAATCCCCAAATCCCTACCTTACTCATTTAAGCCTACCCAAGGTAAGAAATAAATTCAAGGAAGTCTTTGGGTTTAAACCAAAAGGAGCTACTCGATTAAGAGGTAACGTCTTTCCTAAAGCTATTTATTATTAATTCTATTCTCCACTGCCTCACATATTATTATTCTATATTTATATAGAAACTCATGTATCCACAATATACTATTATGATGTTATGTTAGGGGCATACCTAATTTTTCACAGAACTCCATCTAATGGGTAACGAACATACTATTTACATATAGAGTGGACTACCGCCTCAGGTTACAATGATTGTTCATTTTAACTTTACCACCCCTCACAGTGGCCATTATAATAGACACTATATTTATATATTTCATGTATCATATTTATTAATTTATTAATCTACTAGAATTAATTTATTACACATGTCTTTATACTTTTTATTTTGTGTAAAAACGATAATATCGTTTCTGGAAACATGGACTAACGCCCAGTCAAAGCGATGTGATTCGTTCACACTATACATGGAATGAATAAAAGATGATTTTAATTAAACATATGTGGCATAAAAAATATATATTATATTAATTACATAATTATTAATCTATAAATATAATATATATCAGTTTCATTATTACCAATTCATGTACTTAAAAAGTGACTACGTCGTTCATGGACGTGTGGACTACCACATCCTTGACACGATGTGATTAATTTTACATCACAAGAATCCTATATATATGTATATATGAATAAATAATATGGTATTTATGATATAATTATCATTATTTAAATATTTTTATTACTTACCTTCTTTCCTAAACGATCATTGTAAAATGGAAAAGTTACCCATGCATTCTTATGACTTACCATCTCCCGGATTGTAATGTTGGTTCATTTTTCATAAACAATATTAGTGATCAGTTTTCAAAATATACTTTATATATTAATATATTAATTAATTTTTTATTATTATTCTATAGTTTTTAGGTTATGACCCATTTTACCATAGTTGACCAACACAAGTTGTTTTGAAAAATAAACAGAATTAGGTCAAAACACCTGATGTAAATTTATATATTAAATATGAAATGATATATTTCTGCCACATTCTAGAAAAGGAATTTTTTAATCCTTTTTACCATGAAAAGTAATGTTATTTTACCTCATACATCAAGTAAGTTTTTACTTTCCATCATTTCATTGAGTATTTTTTTTCCTATTTAAAAGGCCACTTTTCTAAACAAATGATTCCAAAAGTGAATTTCAATGGAATTTTTTTTTTCAAAATTTTTTTTTTCTCTAGAACGGTTTTAAAATATCTTTTGATATTATTTACAATCATAAAAAAAAATCCATTTTTTTACCCCACTTGGGTTTTGTTGTATTGATATAATCCTTATTCTTCCTCTTGATGGTTTATTGTTGATTTGGATAAAGATAGTATTCAAATTCACATCCATGATTCATTTGTTAGTCACCTTGAAATAATAAATCTCCTATAAAAATTGAACATTTAATTTCCCCAAAATTATAAATTTCATTTATCATGAATATTACAGTTTCCTAAACCATATACTATTTTACATACAATGTCTAATTTGATAGTTATTTGATTATTTTGAGAAATATTGATAAATCTGTATATCTCATTCCATACAGATATTTGATATGGAATATTGTGTGTTAAATATTCTAAATGCATTGAAATTGAAATACATGGGTTTGGGACCAATTAAAGAAAGCCCAATGTGTTGGGGACCGGTTAATGCAAGCCCATCGATGCATCACTAGTCTCATGGTATGAAATAGTTATAGAAATTTGAATTGGTAAACTGTATCCTGATAGTAATAGTTCTATTTAACTAAGAATAATTGTGTGCAATAGTTAATCATTTTATTCATTTAGTTTCTATTATTATTAATCCATGAGATTTGGAATCGACATATTTATAGATACAATTAATTTCAGTTCATTGATTAAATGGATTGTGTTTATGTTTCTTACCTTTCCATATTTATTTTTCATCATCTAGTTATTTTAATCAAATTTTTTTCTAGTTATTAAATTTCCATATCGTTTATTTAGTTTCTTCTCAGTTTTTTGATTACATGGTATGTATGTTCATTTATTTATCTTCCAATAATTATTACTCTCATGGATTCATTATTTCTTCCCCTATATTTTCCCCTTACTGGTCATTTGAGTTCTCCCTTATTATGTTTCATTCTGTAAAAATCCATGAAGTGTACTATGAAATAGAAAAAGATATTTACTTGATGGATTAGTGTTATTCTCAAAGTTATTTATTTAGAAAGAAGAAAAAAACTATGTTTTAATTAGTGTATTCATTTATAATACAAGACTCGTTTATGAATCTATTTTACCATAACTATGCAATCGAATGGTCCTTAGGGGATTCATTCCTCTTAATCCTGCCAATGCAATTACTAAAAGACACTGGCTATATGCTATATGGGGTTTGGTAACTAAATTTGGTATTAGAGTCATTTAGTAGCAACCATGGGAACTAGATTTAGGAAATCATCGGTTATAGAACATACACTTAAGATATAATTTGAGTATAAGTATAGAAGAATGTCATAGAATTTTGTTAAGATCTATATTTTTTAGATCATCCAAGTAACCCATCCTTGTCTGGATACAACATGTGGATGTGGTTTACCCTCATATGTACCTAGGAGTAATAACTCTGATAAGGTGTTTTTAGCCTGAATCATGGTAACCTGGTTCAAGACAACATGTATTACTAGAATCTTGGGGGGGGGGGTATGATTAGGATATTTCACATTTTATTTAAAAAACCATTATAAGATATTATGACAATGAATAACCTGGGTTTTACCTAAGGTGCTTTAGATTGAATATAAGGATTCATGATTTTATAATCCAAAAAATGATATTATGGTTAAACCTTAAACTAAAGTAGGATAAATTTTTATGAAGTATTTTTTGTATTAAGAAATTAAATGTTATTAGTATATTACCAATGGTATTTTGGATATAAGAATCATGAAATGTTTAAGGAATATTCTAGATTTTACATGCATTTGTTTTAGAAGAAAATGTTATTTAATGAATAACGCATTTACATTTATATACATCTAATTTTCAAATAACTCCTAAAAATTATTATTTTTATTATTGGTAATTACATCATATAAATAATAAAATAATATTATGACACCTTATAAAAAATGGTTGTATTGAAACCTTATTTAAGAGTCTAATTAATGGTTAAATTTCAAGGATGTCCATTAGAATTATTTTTGAAATTATATTAATATGTTTTTTGAAAAGTAAAACATGTATACCGGATGAGAACCAATCAAATCCAGAAATCCCACATGTCTTCTACCCATTACCGAATGACGAAAAGGGTTTCATGCCAACCACTATCCCAATAAATAACCTTATTAATATTTCATTATTTTTAGTTAAATTTGATGAATAAATTTTAATGAAGAACCAGTAGTATCACATTTGAGGATTATATATTTATATCTTAACCATATTGGTCTTGGAGAATAGTTAGAGAAAAATAGTTAGACTTGTCACTCAGTTATGGGGCTTATGATCCACTGAATGTTTTAGTTCGTCAGAGAATAATGTTATATTTTGGATACCGATTTCATGAGTTAAGGGATAAATTCAAATTTGATCGAAGCACAACCAATAGAAGAAATTGTTATTATGATATTAAATTATATAAATAATTTTCATTTCATTATATTCTTAGTAAATAAAAATAATTTCTCTACATTAGGAAGATGGTAAAAAAGAAAAAAAGTGTTCTCCTAAAACCTTAAATTTGGTTGAACCAATGTTCTACTAAATCATAATAGATTTATTAATTTGAGTCCCACAACATTGAAATTATAATTCACATGTTTGTGAATGATAAGAAAAATTTCAATCCAAAATTATTTATGCTTTTACTCCAAGCACATATCTATACTTTCCATTAATGTTAGCCTACTTGGAGACATAGTTATATGTTAATCCATGTGACCTTTATACTTCCCATTCTCTCTTTTATATGGGATGTATTATGAACCCTTCTCATGATGTAGTATTTTAATATAGGAAATATAAAATAATATATCACCAAATTGGTGTTTAAATTGTTCAGTCTCGGTTTAATTAATGTAGTGTGAATATAATACCCCAAGAATTAAAAAGTCGGAACATTATATTCAATATCATGTATGACACGTAACACTAAGCACGTAATGGAATATAATATCCCAAGAATTTATAATATATTTACTATTTTAAATAAATCCAATATATAATAGAACATGAGATGCAGGAAATAATGAGTTAGCCTATGTTTTATGCAATAACGAGTTTGTTCAATGTCTTGAGTTACACACAAGACCGAGTATAACAGAACAACAATATATAATTAAAATATTATTATATAATACAATAACACATAACAAAGAATTTAAACTTGTAGTTATAAATAGTATTAACTAAATTTTGAAAATATATAGTTTACACAAATATAAAATGAATTAATAGGTTTCAAAATTAAATAGAAATAAAAATACAAACCAATTGGAGATAAAAAAATATTATATTTTTTGACTCATAAAGGAGTTTTTTCTAAATAAATTAAATTATTTACAGTTAGTGAAAGATATTAATTAAATATATTTTTTATATATTCACTAAAATATTTTTTCTCATCGTCCAATAGATTTTATAGACATAGTATAATAGTAAATATAATATTACACATAAAAATCAATATTTTTATTAAGGCACTATAACCACCTTTTAATGGAGAATCAATTTTTAATAATTTTTTTGACCCTTTTATAAATTTTATATTTCAAAATAAAATCAATGTTTGAAATATTACCATAAAAATTAGGTTATGATGAAGTTTTGGTAATTTCATGTGATGATTTATTTTTTCATGAATAGTTAAATATACTGAATTTTAGTTAAAAGAATCTTTTTTTAATTTCTTATTAAGGATAAATTAAAAAAATAATTATTTCTTAAGTTTTAATATATCTTATTTTTTATCAATTAATCCAATATATTTCATTGTAATCAATTTTACATTGAAACTTACTATAAAAACATAGTCACCATTTGAATGTTTTTACTTTAAAAAAATGCAATGTCATCTTATCTCATAGATTAATTTTAATTTAATTTCATCTACATATATGACTGGAATTTGAAAAAATGGATTAATTATTTGGATTCGACATAATTTATAATGTCTAATAATGTCAAATTTTTTTTGACCAAAAATATTAGTGAAAGTAATTGAAATTAATTACAATGATTAAGGTTAAATTATGCTTAATAAGGGATAAAACCTAAACCATTAGGCCCAAAATGACCTATGAATTTTTTTTCAAAATCCCATGGATGGAAATATTTTTAACCTATAATATATCTTATCTAAATTTTATCATTATTTATCCACATTCAATAAAAAATGGGCGGGGTTCCTTTCTTCTAAAATATTATAGAAGTGTCACTAGTCGTCCATTATAAAAGGCCTCCACTTCCCCCACTTACTCTCACCTCTAAAGACACATAGGGTAGATAATATCTAACAAATTAACACCCCAAAATCCCACCTCTAATCATCTAATCCTTCTTTTGTGAAGAAATAAAACCAAGGATGTCTTTTGATGCAAACCAAACGAGTTACTAGATTAAGATATAACATCTTCCCTAAAACTATTTAATATTAATACCATTATCCATGACCTAATCTATTATTTTTTTATGTTTATATAGATACTATAGAATCATAAATATAATATTAATTTTTTTAATGTTTATGACATATACTTACACACACACCTCCATCCAATTGGGAAATTAACATATTGTTTATGTGTACGGCGGACTACCGCCTCATTAAACCATGATTGTTCATTTTTTTACTTTACCACCTCTCAAAATGGATATTATGATAGAAATTGTGATTACATATTTTTTATATCATTTCTATTATCTGTCTATTCTTTTTAAATTTTTTTAAAACACATATATTTATACTTCATATTTTTTTGTAAAAACAAAAACATTGTTTATGGAAGTGCGGTCTACTGCCACCTCAAAGCGATGTGATTCGTTCACACAATACATGGAATTTATAAAAGGTGATTTTAATTAAACTTATGTGACATTAAAAATATCTATATTATATTTATTGTATAATTATATTTCGTGAAATATAATATATATCATTTTTTTATTACCCTTTTGGACACTTAAAAACTGATAACGATGTTTGGGGACATTTGGACTACCGCTTACTCGATATAATGTGATTCATTTTACATAACCAGAATACTAAATATAATTATGTATTAATAATTAATATGGTATTTATTATATAAATATTATTTTGTAAAGATTAAAGTTACTAATATTATTTTCTAAACGATCGTTGAAAAATGGGAATGTCGGTTATCAGTATGTACAACCTACCATCTTCATGATTGTAATGTTGGTTCATTTTTCATAACCATAATTAGTTATCATTTTTAAAAGTATAATTGATTTATAATTATAATATTTTTTTCATTATTATTATTATCTAAATTTTATGTAATGACCCCTTTAATCAGAGTTTTCCAAGACTTGTTTTTTTGAAAAATATACCGAATTTGTTCAAAACACATAACATAAACATAATTGGTTTAGTATTGAAATAATATATGATAATAAGTGAAATAATGGTTACAATAAAAATTAAAAAATGTTCTAAAGTAGGTAAAAAACTAAAAAAAGTTGTTTATTTAGGAATATAAAGACACACGAGACAAGCCAGACGCAAGGTAAGGTATTCTTGTTTCACTTTTCTTTCTGTGAGGCACAACTTATTTTTTTGTACCAATTTTCTTATATATAGTGTACATACTACCACATTAAAATATTATATCATGAATTATATTGCATTTATGGTATAATTTTTTTTATTAAATGATTATTAACTTTTGGTTTTCCAATTCATTTGTTACCACATTGGTAAGAATTTTTTATCTCACTTTTTACTTCTTTGAGATAAATGTCATGTTTACCATATAATTCTTTGTTATAGTATATCCAATGTACATTTTGATATATTATATCATGATTATTTTACCTTCATGGTATTTAAAATATTCATTCAATATTATTAATTCATGAGTCTTTTTAGATAAATGTTTCAATGTGGTATGGGATACATTGGGATGTTTAAATATTATTTTCCTCAACACTGAAATTAATGATATTTCAATAGTATTTCAATTCGAGGAAATTCTGTGACCATTTCTTAATAAACCCTCTCATTCTCCACTGGTTATTCCTAATCATTTTCGAGTATTAGTACCTTTTTACCACTCTTTGGTACATAAAGTGTTTTATAAAATGTTTTTTAAAAACCCTGACATAATTTATATCTTTATCCTAAGAACATGTTTTCCCCTAAAAAGAATGTTCAATTAAAATGTTTTGAAAAAAGATTTGGTCAAGTAATTTCACCCATTTTTTCATTTACCCATGTTTTTTAAGGGATCTTCTTATCAATTTCTCGACAAATAATTTGTTAAACCTTTTTACCTTGAAAATGGATTGTCCTTTTACCTCATACGACACTTATGGATTTAATCACCACTGTTTCTTTGAATATTACATTTGCAGTTTAAATGGATAATTTTTTAATAAAATTTATTCATAAGTGAATTTCAAGGAAATGGTTTTTTCAAAACAAAAGTTTATTTTCATCATATTTTTTTAAAAGAAATTTTAATATTACTTACATTCATCAATGACAAAAACACTTCATTTTTCTCCACTTGGGGTATATTGTATTAATACTATCCTTATTATTCATTTAGATGGTTTATTATTGATTTTGATAGGTATGGTATTCACATTAACTTCCATGATTCATTTTTCTGTCCCTTTCAAATATTTAATCTCCTATAATCATTGAACATTTAATTTCTCCTAAATTATCCATTTCATTTATCATTGATATTAGTGTTTCCAAAACCCTATACTGTTATACATATGGTGTCTAATTTTATTGTTATTTTATTATTTGAGGAAATATTTCTAAATCCTTATATATCATTCCATTTGGATATTTGATGATGCATATTCTTTATTCGACATGGGGAATGGTTTGGACCTGTAATACATTGGGTTGGTCTGTATAATGAAACCCCTATAGGTTGGGGACTGGTTAATGTAATACCATCAATGCATCAGTAGTCTCATGAGACAAATAATTTCAAAAATTTGGAATAGTTAAAATGTTTCTTTACATTAATGGTTCCATGTACCTAGGAAACATTGAGTCAATGAATTAATAATTATCATCATTTAGTTTCTATTATAATTCATTCATAATATTTTGTGTCGACATATCTATAGATACATTTCAATTCAGTTCGTTGATTAAATGTAATTTCTTTATGTTTCTTACCTTATCATTTTGAATTTTCCTAATCTATTTATTTGAATGGAATGTGTTTCGAGTCATTAAATTTCCATTTTTTATTCAATTACTTATTATTTTATTGATTACATGGTATGTGTGTTTAATAATTTACCACCCCAAAATTATTAATCTCATTGATTCATTATTTATTCCACTATATTTGGTCCTTATTGATCATTTTATCCCACCTATATTTTATTTCATTCCCCATGAATCCAAGAAGTGGAATATGAAATATACAAAGACATTTAATATATGGGTTAAAGTTATTCTTGATGTTATTTATTTATAAAGAATAAAGAAATTAAATTGTAATTGGTGTATTCATTTGTAATACAAGACTCATTTATGTATCTTGTTTACCAAGACGACTAAACTGATATGTTCTTTGGGGCTTGATTCCTTGTAATCATGAAAATTTAATTAGTAGAAGACATTGCTTCAATGATATCTAGGGCATAGTTTCTACATTATTACACTCATGTAATGTCTATATTACCCTCATTATATCCCATAAATTCATTCCATTATAACTTATCCAATAAAACTTATCATTCCTATAATTTTAATTTAATATTTTATAAATTTCTCTATCATTCTATTACGTTTTTTCATTGTAGGTTACATTCTACTAATTGTGATTCTTGAGGGTGAAGATGACTCATTCGATTTTCTAGTTTTAAAACAAATATTTGGCATATATTATACCATTTTATTTTATTTACATCTAATGGATATAATCGTCCATGGAATATAATAATCCATTATTTATAATACATTTTTTCATGTATTTTTTTGTATTATTCCGTTATGATTGAATAAAGTGTAATTCATCTGATTCATATCTTGTATTACTTAATTTATACTTTGGTATATTTCATTCTAAATAATAGAAAAACATATTTAAAAATGATAAAAATATTGCTTAAATAATGGAGATATTTTATAAAACCTTTGGTGTCACATTATTCCCTCATTAAATAAACTAAATTCTTTCAATTTTAAATTTATATCACTAATGAAAACAATTTAGGGTATTCCTATGGTAGGTCTGACTCAGGATATAATTTTTTAAGGACATTTCAACCTCACAATATTTTATAAGACACATAAACTCATCTATTTCCTCATACTATTCATATGTTGATATTTTTATTTATTCTACTATTTATTCCAAATATATATCATTATTCAGTTGTAAGACTATGAGTTTCTATAGATAGACATTTAAAAAAAAACAATTCATGATGTAGTTTATTACCAACTACTAAATAAAATAATTGCAATTGAGGATCAAGATATTATATGATAAAATTATATTTAACAATTATATAAATAATTGAAATCAAAGTTAATATGTTCTTTCCTATAACACCATCCTTCCAAACTATTCCAATTGTGTTCAAATATGATATCATTGGTTCAAAATTTAACCCTCCTAGTTTAAACTTGTTTACTTCATGTTTTTTCATATTACACTAAATAATATAATTCCATAAAGTAATTAAAAACTTTTTGTATTCCTACCAAGATTAAGGGACCATAACTTTCATATATTATATTTTATTTCCATGATTAAATAATACATCACACAAAGGAAACACATAATACCATAACCTAATGTTTTAATGTATTTTGAGATTAAAAAATAGTTTTACTATTAAAAATTATTACTTTATAATCTCCTACAACATCATTTATACATGGCTATATTTTTGAAATATTATTGAATATAGTCTCCTGGGGAAATGGAAAACATAAGGAGTGATCTGAAATGATGAGTAATGGAGAATTATATCAATGAGATAAAATGGGTAGATAAAAATAATGTTATAAAAAATAAAAATTTGATTAGTACCATATTAAAAATATCATGGAATTAGAAGACCTCATCATATGGAATGATGGAATAATATAGATCATGAAATAATGAAATATAACCTCAAAGAGATCATCTTATAAGAATAACATTTTCCATGTCATAAGAATTTAATATCATGGGAAAATTATCATTATCTATGGATCATATATTAATAATGTGGTGTAAAAAAGAATAAAAAATCATAACATATAGTCAAGGTTAACCTCTAAAGATTTCATTTCCTAATGGACATATATAACCTCATTCTCATGGAATTGTGGACTTGGGCTAACAACCTGTGTCTTACAAGATAGTGTAATTGGGATAACCATTCATGTCCTACTACTTCCAGTTGTAGTGAAAGCATTAAATAGTTAGTAATATATTAAAATTTATTTTAACATCATGATAATGTTGTAAATACCATAGTATTTGTAAAATCTATATTTTTCTCTATTCACAAAAAAATCCTATTCAAAAAATTTCAAAAATTCAACCTATGACAATTTTGATAGAATGAAACCAAAAATGAAATAATTTCCATAAAATTTAATTTATAAATTTTATAAATTTCAAGTTTAAATGAACGTTCAAAACAAAAGAAAATCCCATTATTATAAGTAAATTCCCCTTCAATATTTTAATGTTCTTAATCATATTTCAAATCAATTATTAATACATTAATTCATGTATTTAATTATTACATATTAAAAAACAATGATCAATTATATTTTATTACTATAAAATAAGAAACACATTAAAAATAGGTTTATTGAAAATGTTTATTTTTTAACATTAAGTCATTTTAATTATTTATCAGCTAAATTTAATCAATTTTAATTGATTTTTATATTATTATTTATATTAGGTTTTATTATTATTATTATAATTTTATTATTAAATTTAATTTAATATGTCACAAATCATTTTATTTTTGTGTTTCTTATGACATCAACTATTAATTATAATACTATTTAATGTAAAATTTATTCTAAAATCTTGTGTTGTTACACTACCCCAACCTTAATATAAATTATATCCTTGAAACTTTTATCTCATTCCTCATGATCATGATTTTGTAAAAAAAATTATAATAAAATCCATATAGTGTAAATGAATTTAAAAACTATTAATTTAAAAAATGTCACTAATATTTGAACCTTAAAATAGAGGAAAAGAGATGGAACGTGGATGAAAAAAAATATACCCAATTAGAAATAAATTACCTTTAATCAAAATCAATTAAATTTTATTTTTAATATTAATTTAATTTCTATCTTATGACTTGGAATCTTATCATTTATCAAATATTTTAGAAACCATTCTTTTTCTATTAAGTGACTCATACTTGTTAATGAGTTTAAAAAAGTATAATTTGATAGCTAATGATATTTTCTGCATTACACTTGACATATTTGTCATCCTTTTTTCCAATGAACATATTTTACACTTGATATATAAAATATGAGATAATATAATTACTTAATTTATTTCCTCTCTATAAAAACATATTCTTCATTTGATTATACTTTGAGGAGCTTTCTATATTTATTTCATCTCAAAAAATAAATAACCCGGATGAATTCTTCATGCACGATGAAAACAAATTAACATTTAATGGATCATTAAATAAAAAAAATGAAGATAATTTATTCCTATATATTATATCAATTTAAGAAAACCAGAATGTTTTGTACAAGTTAAGATAATACTTAATAAACCCAAATATTGTGAAATAACACAGTAATCTCCAAAGCGTGAATAATAATGCTCAAAGTTCAACTTATGTCATTCCAAAATTAAATAACCCAAACCATATTCAAAATAAACAAAAATAAATTTTAAACTCTATGATTTGAATAATTTGATTATATATTATTCCAAAATAAACATAAAAGTATCTCTAAATAACATTAATCACTCAAAAAGTGATATAGGAAAAAATGTATATGGCTTAGTAATCTATTCTAAAAATTTACTTTTCCCAAAAATAACCTTGACTAAAAATTAATATATGATTTTAAAAGACATAATAATATATATTACTCAATTAATGTCAACACATTTAATAGAAAATATCATACCTATGTAAGATTTCTTATTTACCATTATTCAAACAATTTTCCCAAAATTATAGAACTTCTTAAAAATCAGTTTTTCCACCAAATTAAAAAATAAGTTTTAACTCAATGGTCATCTATATGATAATGTATATTTTCAAAAAATATAATTACCCTTTAAACCAATTAAATATAATTAACTCAACATCGATGATTCAACCCATAAGCCCAAATTTACCTCTCAACTTTTATTACAAATATAAAAACATTATTTAAAAATAACATTCAGAGTAAATTACTAGATAATCATAGGGGTTATGTATTCCTCAATCATTATCATTAATCCCCTCAAAATCCCATAATACTTAAAAATTTTATGTATAATTTTTCGCTTATGAACCTCCTTAAATTTATTAATCCTTAAATATAATTCATCTATATCATAACATCTAAAACCCTACATATAGATACCTTAATCATTCATTTTATTCCATAAAACGTTAACCATTAATTTGAACTTATTCCTTAGTGAATCCCCCCTATAATTGAAAATAAGAATCATTTATTAATCTTCATCAACATCAATCCTGTATTCCTATTTTAAACATAAGAATGAAAATAAAAATTAATTCATACAATTTAAATGTTACCTATAGTTTATTCACCTTCACTATAATATAGTATTTCATTTATAAAACATTATTTATTTTGTATTTTTTATCTCCTTCATAATCATTCAATATTAGGAAGAAATATTAATCAATTTCACACTATAAACATTTAAAACATTTAAATTATACCTTAGGAGGAACATTATTTCCATCGGTTGTTTTAATTAAACTCTTCATTCTTCCTTGATAGTCTATTACTCTATTTCCTCCATTACCACATATAAAACTTATTCCTATTACTTTTAAATATTTCCTTGGATTATTTTGTCCACATTATTTATATATAGGGAGTTTAACTGTTTTTCCTTCGTGATCATTATCACTTGAACTTCAATAAAACTCCATTTTTCTCTAATTTTTATCTTTAGAAAACATACCTAGGATCATATTGTTAATCATAACATGGGATATCTAGTTAGGAATTACCAAAATAGATTTAACTCCAGATCATATCATGTTTGGTCACTCATTTGGATGACAACCATATTGTATTTCACAACTGTTATTAATTTGGTTATCACATATTCTAACCAATTACTAAATCCAAAATGTGCAGTGTGTTTATAAAAAATAATATCATAATAAACCACATTATGAAGATGATAAATACTAATATACCCTTAACTATGTGACGTTTTATTCTACAATTTTAGAAAAACCATTAATTCTGAAAAATGAAAATATTTCTCTTTAATATTCCAACCTTTGTGGTTGTATATAGATAATATATAATGTTGAAATAGCATCATATATTCTAATGTATTCTAAAACCTTTATATGATTATAAATATAACACATTATAAATTTAAAAACTATACTTATGTGTTTAATATTAAATATTTCACATTATTACATTCCAATGATATTCTTGGTTTAGGGTTTTAAATAATTAAGAAAACCATTAATTAAAAAAGTGGAAACTACCACACAATTTAGTTTTTTTACAAAAAATAGGTTATGAAATTTACTCACTAGTTTCATTCAAGACATTTATTTTTAATTTAAGACTATTATATAAGAAGTAATATTTTTTCTACTCCAATTTCTATACATCCTCTAGTCATATGAAAAAACTTTGGAAAGTGTGGGGTGAGAACAAAAAACATAATAAGGGATATAAAAATAAAGGATTCCCATTAGTATAGTCAAAACCATAGAAACCCATAAAATGTTTCAAAATTACATAATAAACATTGAGCTTATAAATTAAATCATAATCACATGTGTAAATATACCTTTTCTCAAAGAAAACTTTTAAAAACCATAGTAGGAGAATAAAATCCTTGAAGGGATATTGAGGAAACATGGGAAATAGTGAGCATAAAGTTTCTTGAAAATAATACCCTAACATTAATAATATCATATTAATTCATCTTGAAAAAAATTATTTCCATTTAAAACTCATTAAAGGAATAAAAAATAATATAGGAACCATGGATTATCAAATTCATAACCCATGTTCAAGGATTCTTTTCCTTTGTTGGAATAACTGAAAAATTATTAATTTTATTGCAGTATCCAACCAAAATATCTACAAAATTTTCACATTTAAAGGATCAATCACTACCTAATTAATGAGTGAGATATATAAGTCTAAAAAATCATCAAATCTATATTAGGATCACCAATCACAATCAATAATTCACAACTTTTATATCACGATTAAGTTATTTATAATTATACACATTTTCAACATAAAAACATTGAAAATTTCATTTAAAACCATATGAAAAATAAATTTAAATTTTCACATAAAAATAAGAAGAAATATAAATTATTTTTTAGAACTCAAAAACTTCATAAAATAATGAATAATGACATACATTGTTTTGGGAGGAAGTAGTCCACCTATACACATGAACGTCATTTTTATTTTTTTAATATAAATAAGGTAAATAAAGAAGATGAATTTTTTCGATTACAAAATTATATCCATGTTATAAATATAATATTTAGTTAATAAATAAATTCTTATGTACATCTATATGACGTAGTAAATGAAACATAAATAATATCGCTTTGTGGAGGTGTTAATCCATACATTCACATGAGTGATGTTATCATTTTACAGTGGATGGGGGTAAGATGGTAGATAATTTATTATCAATAATAATAATTACTAATTTATAAATATATTATAGTTTCATTATATCCATATTTATAACCATCCATGTGAGGCGGTGATGAAAAACAAAACACATCACTTTATGAAGGTTGTATTCTTCATGTACGCACATGTGAAGTTTTCATTTCCCATAGGATAGAAAGGTGGTAGAAAAAGGTGTTACCATTAACAAAATGAAATTTTAGTAGTGTAATGATAATTATGTAATTATATTATAATGGATTTAATATATTTCAATGAGTTTGAATAAGATATTAACATGAAATAATTTGGTTAAGATTTATACCTCCTCCATAGATATCATCCTTTGGATACACATCATGTTTTATGGAATTGTTATTTTGGGAAAAATATAACTAATAATAATTTTATAGGTGATTTGGTAAGTGATTTGGTTAGGAAAAGTTCATTATATTTCCTTTAAATTGTTTTAAGAGAGGAGTAGAAGAGATTCCATTTTATATGTGAGATGAGTGGAACCCTTAAAAATATTAAGAACATTAAAATATAATAAATGTATTCTTTTATTGATAGTGGACGATTTTTTAAAAATTATAATATAATATATTTTATGGTAAACATTATCTCATAAAATCATGTTTATAATATGTTTTGATATATTTAATGCCTTATCTCATAGTTTAACCCCTATATTAACCTTTTAACTCATTCTGTGGTGAAAAAATTTTACAATAAAAACTATTCATTATGAATGATTTTTTTACATAATATAATATTATAAAAATATGACCCCAAATATGGAATCAATATTATAATATATAATTTTTTATGTGATAACAATTATTATTAATCTATGTTAAAAAAGGTAATGAAAAAATGTTTTTAAAAAATCTCAATATTAAGAATTTAAATTATTTTTTAAATAATATTAACTAATATTGATTAAAATGTTATTTATTTTATTATTTTTAATTAAAATTGGATTAGTTTACTTTTAAAAAATTAAAATCAGAAGATACCATGTGGGTAATATCTTAAAATAGAAGAACCAAAAATAGTTTTTATTTAGATAATAACAATACTTAGATTTATAATATGAAAAATATTGAATTATAAGCAAAAAAATATTGTTTTAAATCCATTATATTACATATTAAATATATACTTGGTCTATCAAAAGTGTATCATAAATTTTAAAATCATTATTCTGTCAGGATATGGTCATAAAGTGATTGTATTTGTAAGATCAATATTTTTTAATATTCACCCAAAAATCAATCCATTAAAAAAATAACAAATATTAACTGTAATAAAATATTTATTTTATGAAAATGGAAAATTAATCCTTAATGAAACTAATTTTAAAAAATTTAAAAATTTATCATTATATTGGTAACTCATAATAGAATGAAAACTTGATTTTATTGAAAAATGACCCTTTTAAACTATAAGTGTTCTTACAAATATTTTTCATCAACTACAAAAATATTAGTTAATATATTGAAACATTACATAATATAAAATGAAAATTATTTTAATTAATTATCCTAAAATACACAACACTTTTAAAAATATTTCAATGAAAATAATCCTTTTTAACATTAAATAAAATTATGTATTTAACCACTAAAAGTATTAATTTTTAATTGATTAATATATTTTTATTTAGAATTGGTTTTATTATTATTATAATTTTGAAAATAATTTTTATCTAATATTTGATAACTTGTTTTTTTCGTGTTGAATGTAACATATGGTATTGAAAATTCTAACATTTCGAGGAAAATTTATTATAACATATCATGGTGTTACTTACTCCCCTATAATGAAACTGAATCCTTGAAATTTTTACCTCATGTCATATGATTAATGGATTAAATTTTTTTCAAAGTAAATTCCATTGAATTGAATATTACATAATGATTAATTTTAAATTATAACTAACTATGGAACCTTAAAAAGAATAAAATAGAAAGAATGTGGAGTGGAAAAAATAAGTTAGTATAAATATATAAATTTTAATCAAAATATATTAAATTTACTTTTAATATGAGCTTTATGTATATATTGAGACTAGTAATCTTATAACTTCCTAAATATTTATTTGACCATAGATTGACCATTTGAAGACTCATACTTGTGAATGAGTTTCAAAAATAATGCCTTGATAGCTAATACATATTTTATATATTAGACAGGATTGATTTTTCTTCCTTTTTTCTTGAGGAATTATTTTATAATTGATATAGAAAATATGATATAATATAGTTATTTTAAAAATTAAAAAATTTTCCTCTGAATATGCTTTAAAAAAATTCATCTCATCTTTATGTAATATGATAAATAAACCAAATGAATTTTCAATGACTAAATCCTTAAAATTAAATTTTAACAGATCATAAGATCCAAAAAAGGATGAAATGTTATTCCACATATTTCTACAATTTAAAAAAAATGGACAACATAATGTAATTTAAGAATGAATGAACCCACAAATGAAGAGGTAACACATTGATCTCCAAATCATCAACAATAACTCCCCAAGTATAACTTAAGTCATTACAAAACTAATTAACCCTAAATATATTTAAAATATTAAAGACCAAATTTGAAACCCAAAGACTATAATGATTTTATCACATATTCTTCGAAAGTTAAAATAATTTAAATTATCCAAATGCTAAAAAATTCATATACAAAACAATTATACTATGTAATCATATATAATCTAAAATACACTTTCCCAAAATTTATAGTGACTACAAATCTATACATGATTCAAAAATTTATCTCAATAATTACTCCCCAATTAATATCAACCACATTGTTATAGAATCCCAACCTAGATGGAAATTTCAAAATTATATTTATTCCAATAATATTCCAAAAAAATATAGGGAACTTCATCCAAAATAACATCAACCACCTAATCACCAAATAATTTTAGTCCCATTTCTATCTATATGATAAAACATTTGTTTCCAAAGATATAATAACACTTTATCCCAATTAATCATAATTACGTCAAAATCAAAGATCACATTAACCATAAAATATATCGTTACCTCAATGTTTTTTCCCAAATATAACAAAATTAATTTAAAATAAACTTTATAGTAAATAAAATGATAATTATAATGAATATATGTAGGAAAATCATCGCGTAGAACCCAAAAAGGAAACACAAAAATAATATTAATCACCTAAAATCACATACTACCTCAAAAGGGTATATATTATAATGACCAATTTTTTTTTATCTACATTTAGATTTACATATATTTATTCTTTAGTCTCTCTAGCTTATGATTTTAATGGGTGATATTTCAAGTATATTATAGTTGGGTTTAGAGTTCTTTTGGATGCCATTAAGGGAATTCATGATTGGGGCATAGTTAGGGGAAACCGTATAGATATTTATACAAATAAATGTGACTTATTTGGGTAATTATATCAAGAAATGTATGGTTGGAACCAATTTTAACAAATTGTGAAGTAAAATTATATATGTTCTTAGAAGTTGCAGAATGCCTCACATAGTTAATGTATGTTTTGGGGAATCATGTGACTAAACTCTGCATGTGGTATTAATTATTCCCACCACTATATTTTGAGATCCAAACCCCTAAAACCAATAATTTCTCATACTATTCATTATTTTATTTAATATAGGTAATATTATTGTAATTATTGTTTATTTTCCTCCCCTATACTCCAAATTATTTATATTTTGAGCTATGACTCATGTGGATTCAATGTAAGAGGTTTTTCCTTCCTCTATTTTTCACATATATAGTAGATCTTCACTTTCAATATTGATATGAATCGTATATCCATGATTTATTTTCCAGATCTATGGACTGTATCATGATCTAATATATAATTGTTGTTTTTTATGGAATGACACTAACTATAGGGAATTTTCATCTCTTGATAAATCCTAGATAAACTGTTAATAACGAATCCCTTTTGGTAAATTGTTATGGATTTAATCTCTTGGAAAGATTCCTCACATGAATTCCAATATAAGAGGTTATATGTTAATGTATTGGATCTTGTTTTATTGAACATTGGTCCATAGGTTTGATTTAGGAATTATTGATTTTTATTTCATAAAATTTTTCTTTGACGTTCTAAAGGTATGAAGTCCATAATATCTTGGACTATTATATAGAATTTTATAGAATGATTGGATAGTGTATTTTACTACCGTAGAAAAAATATTGTGATAGTTTTTCTATTTGTTCTTTGTTTATCATATGAGACCTTAACATGGTATTACTTGTGTATTCCTTTCGACGTCATGAATTTTTTTTATAATAATTTATAATCCATGGAATATTCGATATTCCATGTTATTATTTTCTATGAAATTTATTAATAGTATAATATATCATTTCCAATGGATTAATAATTGTGATATATTTCTATTGTGTGTCAATCCTTACATGTGAATTTTTTTATATCCATTTAAATCTTATATTTTGGGTTTATTTTGACAGGTGTCCTTAATCAACTAAGTCGACCCCTTAGATGGGGAGTGTGGATGACAAGACTCTTTGGTTTTGGTTTTTCAAAGAATGTATAACACCTGAAAATGGAATGTGATTAGTCTATGAGGGATCCTGATAATCCCTTGTATAATGACCCATATATACTGGTAAGTTCTATGAATGAGGATTATACTTTCATTTTAGGGTTTTATATTTATAATGGAATCACAAGTGTGTATACTATAACAAGCGAGTAGGTAAACATGAGTTACTATTGTGACATTCCCTTAGAGCTAGGGTTGGTATTATTCCATAAAGGTGGGATATTAATTATACTTAAAGGTGGATGGGTTTAGATACCATTATCTACGTCATTTGAAGATTATATAAGACATTCTTTCGACATAGAACCAAAAAAAGATATGGATGGGGTTTTTGGAATCTTTATGAGTTCAGGGTCATTCAGTACATGAGTGGTTGTATGCTCATGTAAAAATTTACCCGTATATAATGAAATAAACTTATATTTTCATGTGAACTTATGTTAAACAAGCATTGGTTGGGTCTTATCCAATTTATTATCATACCCTACTTAGGTATCTCACTACATTTGAAAAATTAATTATCAAGGATCTACAGAAGTGAAAGGATCATGCAGATGGTTGTTGATGAGATTTGAGTTTGGAGATGGAAAACATATACAGAAAGACTCTGGATATCTAACCCAAAATCTTTATTTATCTTACAATAGTTTTACTTCTCATAATTTTTGGCATTCCACATTACATGTTAGATTCTTTACAACTATAGGACCTACAATACCATCATCTACAACATTTTGTTTAAGTTTTTATCTACTATGGTGTTGAGTTGGTTTATGTATTTATTATTACGCATCACCTTTATCCCCTTTCTGGTAGTCAGAGTCCACTTACATACATGGTGTTGTGTATGAGGCCATGTGAAACTTCTTCTCAAAGCCAGTGATTCGGGTCAGGGTGTTACAAAATGGTATCAGAGAAGAAGTTTCCTTTCCTTTGTTTTACACTATTCATGGACATGGTAAAAAGAAGATTGGTATGTGGAACTTTGGTAAGATGGTATCCATGTTTCAGGATAGTTTATGTGTGGTGGACTTTAATTTTATCATGATTGGGATTTATATTATAGTTTTATGTGATCTACATGAATTAATGTATCATGAATTGGAATATAAGATCACATGTCATGTATACACTATTGTTTTCTGGATAGTAGTTCTATAAATTAAATTTTATGATTTTTGTCAACTATTAGAGATATATATATGTTCTCTGATTGTGTGACATGTATGTTCTAGCATTAATTAGTTGAACTTGTGTACAATTTTATAATTTATAAACATGATTGTGACTAACATGTAAGTATAGAAGTATAGGATTGAGGCTTTTATAAATATATAGGGGTTATACACTATGTGTGGTCATCTCATAGGATGTAACTTCTTATATAAATCCTCTACATGTTCCTTGTAACTTCTTAATTTTTTTGTCAAAATAATGTTCGCAAAATCATTAAAAATATTTACAAGAAATTTTAAAAAAATCCACATCAAATGCAATATTATTCTCCTATTAGGAAGTGTTCACTAGTACCCCAAGATTCTATATAGAAGGATTCATGTGATCATACTCTCACACCAAATCTAGTGGTATTAGTTGTCAATCCATTTTAGATTGGAGTCTTATAGATTGTGAACACTCAAGGAGGATGATGATAAAGGAAAATGGTTGACTATGACCAAGACATTGAACACCAGAATCTTCCAAAATTCCAAGAAATTGGTCATATATTTGATTATGAGGACTAGATTGACTTCATTGATAGAATATTTGATCTGGTGTAGACTCCAATTGATAGATGGTTGAAGTTTAATAACATTATTTATTAGGGATATTCCCTGAGGTTATGGTGTATTATGGGTTAGTAATGAAAATATGATGGTCTTACATGGGAATCCTTTAAGGGTATTTTAATCAAGGAGTTCCTTCGTGATATGTTCAAACTATACTTATTACATGTGTTTATACAGATTCAATAGTGAAAGAAGTCAATTTCTACATACATGCTACATTTCTTAGAGTTTCAATTCATTGCTTCATTTTTTTATTAGAATAAGGGACGTTAGTCTACGAAGTTTGAGATTGGACTTAATTTGAAGCATTGATACTAGGTTCAGACATTTTTCTTGATGAATTATGTGGTTCTAGTTCATAAGGACCTATAATTTGATAAAGGGATAGAGGCAGATAATCTTGTTGGTTTTATTTTATCTTTCACTATAATGATGAACATACATTACAGTGTTTCCAAAAGATCCTCTTATGGTTGTATGATAAAGAAGACTGATTAGGTATAGTTGGGTGGTTGAATGGTGGGAAAACAAAGTGCCTCCTCTACTCCATATTTTTAAGGAGGATTTACTTGGTATGAAAACTATGGAAGAGGGAACCATTTAGTATATCATGTGAGAATATACCTAAGAAATTTCATTAATGTCAAAAGATGGGTAACCTATAGTTCATTCCTTCAATGAGTATCTCATGTTTGATAGTGGGTAGAGGTCCATAGTGGAAAATCATAGAACTAAAAACTTTAGTGACTTAGTTGATTGATGAACTATTGAGGTAAGTTCATGCTTCATAGATTAAAATGATTTTTTTGTGATGGATGAGGATCCAACCTTTGTTGGAGAAGTAAATTATATAGCTAGAGCTATGGTTTTGATTAAAAAATTAATATCTACTACATTGTTTGATTTGAGAGCTTCCCATTCTATTATATATCATAAATTATTTGTTGTCCTATATTGGTTATATTATCTTCTAAATTAATCTCTCCTGACACCGTATTTGGAATAAAAGTACACCATCTCTGATGACGTGTTGAGTGTCCTATAGTTGTTGTTGACCCTGTGGGACTTCATGATACTAAAGAGGAATAGTTTTTATGTGATATTCAAAATGGACTGGTTTAAAAGTTATCAAGATCATATAAATTAGTACATGATATCTGTATCATTATCTAAAAATATAGGAGATAGTTTCGGGTTGACTGGTGAGTGGGATGTCAGAGTAGGTTGGATAAGACTGAACCTAATCCAGATTGGAGATATCACAAAACATATAGTAGGCTTGGATATCCTAAAAATCAAATCATTATTCCCCTCAGATTTCCAAATAGTAGTGGATCGTTATCTTGATATTTTCAAGGATGAATGTTCTATTCTATCTATAGAAAGATTAATTGCATTTGAGATTGATCTTATAGTTAGGAAAGAATCAATACCGATTACTCCTTATCATATGAAACCAACTGATCTGAGAGATTATAAGGTAGAGTTAAATGATTTTACATTACAATGTTGTTCTCCAAGAAGGTGCAATATAGTTTACAGATCTCTGTTAACATCAAGAAACTCAATCTAGTGACTGTAATGAATAGGTGCCCTTTACTAAAGATTAATTATTTTCTTCATTAATTATCGGTAGGATTGTTTATTTTATTGTTTTTTTTCATTTTATCATTACTTATAGGTTAAAGGTGATGATTTTCTCAATACATAATTTATTAGTAGATAAGGATTGTATGAGTGTATTTTCCTGATTTTTTAGTTGATAGATACTCCAATTATGTTCATAGAACTAATGAAAAGGATTTTACATCCATACCATAACACCCTTTTCATTATATTGATAGATAATATCATGTTATGATCATGTAATTTAGATATGAATTCTAGGAACCTTGAGAATTTTTTGAGTAAAATATAGGCTTATACAATTTATACCAAACTATTAAAGTGTCCCTTTTTATTTAAAATGTTTAGTTATGAAAGCATGTAATTTATGAGGTTGTAATTTTAGTGGGTATGGAGAAGGTAGAGAGTAACACCCCGAGATTTTATGAAAAATATTTTTTTTAATTTCATTAATGTCTTGTGTTGTACGCTACACCAAAAGGAGCTTCCACACCACGCATCCTTGACTTGCCTTTCATTACACGCAATCACGACCTTCCTCGATAGCGTGTGTAGTACGCAATACCAAGTTTCACTAAACAACGATATGCTATTAAAATATTATTAAAACTAGTCGTTATGAACAGTAATAACCACTTTTTGAAAATTTGTAAATTTTATTTTTCAAAATGGACTTCGTTTTTGGATTCGGAATATTGAAATTAGCTTAGGGTTAAATTTTGGTACTTTTCGGCTAACTTTCATTTTCTGATGAATAGTGAAAATTTCTAAATTTTAATTAAAAACAACCTTTTTAAGAGAAATAATTAGTAGTGATAAATTATTAATTTGAGTGGTTTTAAAGTATATTTAGAATATATTTTTACAATTTAATACAATGTTGGTTATTGGATGTAATTTCACATTTAAACCAGACATAAACAACTGTCAATCTTTTGATAGTTATTATCTCTTAAGAACCCGCTATTTGTTTTGACGATGGGAATTATTTTTTAAATTAATTAATGAAAATGATATGTTTTGAATTTGGTAAAATAGACATCATTTTTGAATTCATAATATCAAATATAGCTTAGGCCTAATTTTTTGTATTTTTCTGGAAACTTTCATTTTTTGATGAATAGTGAAACCAATAAGTGGTAGTTAAAAAAAATGAATTTTTCATAAAACATAATTTTACCGCTTCTGTGAGTGGAATTTCAAAAATCCGAGAGACATGATTGATGTCAGTAAGAAAAATTTGGTTCAATGAGATGAAAATAATTTTTGGTGAATAGTAACTTTTTACTTTTTTTTACCACGGTTAAAAGTAAATAGGGTAATTAAGGTTAAAAATGATATTATTATTACCCTAACACATGTCCTAATTATATTTGATAAGTGTAATTCGACCAAAAACAACCTTAGGAATAACATATGACCATTTAGTCCCACTTGGATTAGATTAGGACATTTATTATTAATTTATTTAAAAAATGGTTAAAATAGTTAAAATCAAAGTTTAATAAGTAAATAATTTTTAATATAGGGTTATACATAAGATAAATTCCACTATAAATATTCATTAGAAATATAAAACGATTTCCTACATAATGATATTTTATTTGTAATTTTTAGACATTAAATAAGTTAATTTATTTATGACACAAAGATGATGTAGTAATTATATTATTAATGAAATATTGACATAATTGATGATATAAATACCCAAATAAATGTAATTTGATACTTTTTATGAATTAAAGTAATTTTATAGGTTAATATGACATGTTATTATTTATTTAATTAACTTTTTTAGAACTAATAATTCAGTTATGAGTTTCACAAAAATCAATTACTAAATAGTGTCAAAATTGACATAAAATAGTTTTTAAAACAAATATTATATTATTAATTGTTATTTTATTTCTCAAAATCTAAGGTTCGGCCAAATGACTTAGATGAGGTTATATATATTAATAATAAACAACTTGGGGTTCTTTTGGCTTCTTATAGTAAGTTTATTAACCATATAGTGTAAGAACACAAAAAGACACGGTAAAAGTAAAATTATCTAACTTAAAGTTATATATAAATGATAAGGTTAAAATTGGATCCTAAATTTGTCTAAATTCTATTTCATGAGAGTATTTCGACCCATACCCACCTTATATTCGAAATAAATCAATTTGGAGCTATTTAAAACCGAATTTGGCTTTATAATAAAATAATATTTTTCGTTTTTCCAAAAGATCCCCTCTCCTCCCTTATAAAAGGGCACCTCCTCCCTCTCTTCCTCACACCACTTTGAGCCTTCAAGCATGGAAAAAACCTACAAAATTCTCATCTCCACTTCCCTAGAAACATCCTAGAGGTTCTGGTCTTCCTCAAAGACCAATCTTAGTTCCCTAAAAGGAGATCTCAAAGAGGCGCTTCAAAGAAGAGGTAATGTCCGTTACCGATTCTTTCAACTTTATTTCTTCTTCCACTTATTCTTCTTAGGTTGTTTCATTATGAAGTAATAACATCAGTATCCCTCATATACTGATATGCTATTATAAGTATGAAACAACCCTATTTCACCATCTATCCATCCTACAGAAAACAAAATCACCGCGTGTGCGTTCGTACGGAATACCGTCTCCACGGCGTGGTGTAATCTATTTTCCATCATCACCTTACTTGGATGGGTATAATGGTGTACATAATAACTATATATGATTATAGTAAAGTGATATAGATTCTTAAATAGTATATATACACTCCAATACAATTCCACGATCATGAGAACGATATCATCGCTCGTGCGTACGTACGGACTACCGTCTCCACGATGCGATGAGATTCATTCTCCATGTTAACCATTCATGAATGATTATAAAGTATATATAATAAGTAATAATTAAATATATGAACTAATAATGATACTGGATTTATTTTTATATATATGTATGTCATCTACTTAATTCCATTCAACTCAATAAGGAAACGAAAACAACATTCATGCGTACGTACGGCCTACCGTCTCCATGAACGGTGTATTTATTTCCATTTACTGATCTATTATATATATATATTCAGAATATATATTACATATAAATCATGTTTTATATTCTGTAATTATTTAATCATGATCTAAGTAATCATATGAATAATTACAAGTCAAAACATGGACGACAAATGAAACGATTTTACCCAAAACGCTCTTTAACATGGAATTTACAAAAGAACGGGTAAAATAAAGTCATAAGTGAACCATATATGATATCATAACAATGAGTATGATTCTAGAATAAGTCAATGACATTATTTAAATCATTATACAGGAGGTTCAGACACTTACGAAGCAAATCGAACCTAAGGTAAGGGATAATTTTGCAAATCTCATTTTTATCCGAGATTGCTTATTCGTAAGTATATACTGGGGTTCTTTCTATCATCAATGTACATGTTTTATAAAAGTGTTTTCATGTATTTTTAATGTTATTTTTACCCATTTTTTACTTTTACTACATGGTATGTAAGGAATATTTCTTTTGTTTACGTTACGATGTACTTTTTTGACTTTTCCGACAAAAGTACGAGGAGAATGTTTTTTTTAACTTATAAGGCATGAACAGATTTTTATGGTTTTATAAAGCCTTATTTTCATGAAGCTTACTACAAAATATTTCATGACTATATTCAACAAAAACCTTTTCTTCTAAAATTTCATGACATTTTGTGAAAATAAAATGATTTTGACGAAAAAAGGATATTTTCCTCATTAATTCATTTCAAGTGTTTTATCAAAACAATTTTCATCTAAGATGACATTATTTCACATGTGTATGTTTCAAGTATCATGTCTCTATGATTTACATGGTTTCACTTTTATTATTATGAAATTATATCCATTTATTTTATATGGATTATGTGATAATGGGATGATGTTTATGAAACCCATTTTATTTATTGGGTTATTATGAATGATTTATGTTTATTTTGTGGCAAAAGTAAGAATGATTTCATTATGAGATGGGTGGGACCTATATCTCCCTCAAATGCATTGGGTATAGATTTTATATCTCATGAGATAGACATGGCTAGAATGGTAAGTTAATCCGGTTCAGTGTTACAAGACAGAAATGAGGAGTGAACTCGATTCAGAATGGGACTTTGTCCACTAAGATGGTCTTAGCAGCAATGCCTTGGATACTATGGAAATAATTAGATGTTCTTAATGGATTCCACAATTACATGTTTTATTCCCATGATATTTTATCATTGTTTATGTTCCATTATGATCTATGCCTTATGTACTTCCATGTTTTATGTCATTTCTCAATATTTTGATGTTTAAACATTATGTTCATGTTTTTAAGTTCAAATGTATATGGTATGTTTTATTTTATCCATGCTTACCCTTAATGAGCATTTGAGCTCACCATTTTTATGTTTTATTTTCCCTCAGGATCAAAAGAAAGGTTTTAGGTAAGGGAAAAAAAGTGGAATATCTTTATGGGAGATGTTGAAGATCTTTTCACCACGATTAGAAGATTACGTTCCAAGTTTCCAAAGACACTAAACTATTACGATCTTTGTGTGTCTATTTTTGTTATGTATTAAGTATTCTGCAAAAGTAATGTAATGTTCATGTACGTCAAGCTTTGGGTCTCTACAGTTGGTATCAGAGGAAAGTTTTAGTCAACCTTTGGAAACTAGGATACGAAAACATTAGTGAGATCCCTAGAGATATTTCTAAGGTATGTCTAGGGATGTCCCTAAGGTTAAGTATAATTATAGGTTATAGTACTAGAATTACGGTAACCCAAGATGTTACATATTGAAGTTACTCCCCCTTTATTATATTGTTTTCCCTAGCGTGATTTTTTCCTCTCACACTATTCTTTTTGGGTTTTAGACGATGGCTGGAACCCGAAGGAACCGTGTTGATAAATGTAATGGACAATGCAATGATTGTCCTCCTGAACAAACAAATGTTATGGGAGATGGAGTTCAAAATATTATTGCTATACTTACACAAGCTATGAATCATTCTGGACTTCCAAATGAGCAGAGAAGGGAACAATATTCTATTGAGTCCTTCATGAGGCAACATCCACCTTCTTTCAGTGGGTCTTCTGATCCACTTGTTTCTGAACAATGGATCATTACCACTGAAAAGATATTTTCAGTTCTTCAATGTTCTGAACATGTTAAATTCATCTTATCATTATATCGTTTGGAAGGTGAAGCTGATCAATGGTGGAATCTTATCAAGAATACGATGCCAAGAGATGAAATTGAGTCCACGGAATGGGACGAGTTCAAGAACTTATTTTTCAATAAGTACTTCCATCGTATTCTTCGAACAAAGATAGAGAAGGATTTTCTTGAACTAAAGAAAAAGGATGATGAATCTGTTGGTATATACGAAGTGAATTTTAAAAGGCTTGCAAGGTATGCATCTGGATTTATCATCCAACCTGAAAGTAAAGTTGATCAATTCTTTAGTGGCTTAAAACCAAATCTTCAAAGGGAATTAGCTATAAGAGACTTTAGTAGCTATGAAGAAATTGTGTGTTGTGCTATCAAGGTAGAAATGGAAGTTGGTGTTACTTATCCATCTCATAGTTTTGACAAGAAACGAAATATGGAGTTCAAGGAGAAATCTCAGAATAATGGTGAAAAGAAGATGAATGTTTCTTTATGCTCAAAGTGTGGAAAGAAGCATGGTGGAGATTGTCTTAAAGGGACTAGAAAATGTTTTAAGTGTGGAAAAGAAGGTCATCGAGCAGCTGAGTGTCGAAGTAATGGAAAAAGGGTTTCTAATGATGTGAATAAAGTAAAGACTACAGAGAACACACCACCAACATTTCAATGCTACAAGTGCAAGGAAATGGGGAATTATGCTAATAAATTCCCTAATCCAAGGGTTAGTGATGATCGACAGGAGCAACCACTTAAGGCAAAGGACAAAGGGAAGTCACATGCGATCACTATTGGCGATGTTGAATATGACAACAAAGTGGTGGAATGATTAAGTGTTTATGTAATGGGATTCCAAAATAATGTTGTATATAGTATTGTGGAATATTGGAATATTTATGTATTGGTCTATTGTGGTTTTCAATGGTACCGGTAACCATAGAATGTGATTGAGATATTTTTGGAAAAAAAGATGATATGTGCATAATGAAAGGAAAATGAGAAAATGAAATGTTTGACCGTATTCATGAGCTCATGACTGATATAAGGAGAAGGTTATATCATGGTTTGAGTATATAGAATTTTTGGATTTTGGTATGTGGAAAGAGATAACTTTTGACTGCATTCATGTTTTCACTAGGGTTCAATGGGTATTCATTCTTCAAGAGAATACATGATTAAGGTATTCACATGTTTGTAATTTTACCAACAAGATATATCTTATGATATATGGTGGATAAATGATGGCATTCACGTGATTGTTATGTGACATTTCAAGTAATCATTTTATTTATACTATGATCTTGGACCGAAATATTTTAGATAAGCCTAAATATTGGAATGGATTATGTTGGACATAAGTTAGGATAGAACTTTTTTTGATATTATTGATGGGATGTTATAGTAATATATCTTTAGAAAAAGGACAACCTGCAGGACGGGCGATAGCCCATCGCGCCGGACAAGGCTGTGGGAATCGAACCCACAACCGAAGTGCGACTGGCCTTTATCGCCTAACACTGGCCTATAGGAAGTCCGTGTTTAGTAGAAACTAGTTTTATTATATTAAGAAGTATAATATAAGAAGTATAAGTCCATTTTAGGAACCATATATGATTAATCTCACCATAGATGGACTTATGTATATTTGATAATTTTTGCTAACCTTTTATTTGAAACAGATTGAATGACCCATCATTCTATCACATGATCTGCTAAAACATCTTGAATGACAAATTCAACTTCTTTTATTTAAGATAAAAAGTGGAAATTGTCCAAAGAACGACCAACGGTGAGACTATACCAAAATCACAAAAGTATTTCTTCTAATTGCAATTTCATCAAATTTAGGGAAATGATATTGAAAACCAAAAATTTTGTCCTAGTGCTCTTATATCTGATAAATCAGATGGTACCTTAGATCTTCACAAATCTATAGCTTTGTGATTGCTGGCTTTTCCATAGCCATGTTCTCTACCACTCTCCATCAGAACATGATGGTTAGATTTTTCTTCCATATCCATATTTTCACCTATGTGGAAACCCAGTGATTAGTTTATTTGGGAAACCATTACATTTCATGATTTTGTTTTTAAAGATTGGTTTTGGTATTACTTTTTATGATGTGGGTTTCTATTAAAGAAACTTTCGAGTAGTAAACCATCTATAACCCCGACGAATTTTGAGGGCGAAATTCATTTTAAGGGAGGTAGAATGTAACACCATGAGATTTTATGAAAAATATTCTTTTTAATTTCATTAATGTCTTGTGTTGTACGCTACACCAAAAGGAGCTTGCACAACACGCATCCTTGACTTGCCTTTCATTACACGCAATCGTGACCTTCCTCGATAGCATGTGTAGTACGCAATACCGAGTTTCACTAAACAACGATATGCTATTAAAATATTATTAAAACTAGTCGTTATGAATAGTAATAACCACTTTTTGAAGTTTTGTAAATTTTATTTTTCAAAATGGACTTCATTTTTGGATTTGGAATATTGAAATTAGCCTAGGGTGAAATTTTGGTACTTTTCAGCTAACTTTCATTTTCTAATGAATAGTGAAAATTTCTAAATTTTAATTAAAAAAAACCTTTTTAATAGAAATAATTAATAGTGATAAATTATTAATTTGAGTGGTTTTAAAGTATATTTAGAATATATTTTTACAATTTAATACAATGTTGGTTATTGGATGTAATTTCACATTTAAACCAGACATAAACAACTGTCAATCTTTTGATAGTTATTATCTCTTAAGAACACGCACTACTAGAAAAACAAGTATTTGCGACGGGTCATTTGTGACGGGATCCCGTCGCAAATGGATTTTTGCGAAGGGGGCCCATCGCAAATGGCCCGTTGCTGAAAACGGTGTCGCAACAACAATTATTTGCGATGGGCCCGTCGCTAAAGCCTTTTTTTGCGACAGAGATTCTCCCCGTCACAAATAGAACTCTGTATATTTGTAAAAAACTTTTAAAATAGTTTTTGCGACGGGTCCCGTCGCAAAAACTATTTTAAAAAATAAAATAAAATACTATTAATAAATTATTTTAATGCATATAATAATAATACTATTTGCGACAAGCATAGTATCTCGTCGCAAATACTATAAAAAAAATAAAAAAAATAAATTATTAATAAATTATTTTAATTAATATAATAATAATCCAATTATAATTCAAAAATAAAAAATAAAAAATATTAATAAATGATTTTAATTAATATAATAATAGAATTATAATTCACAAATAAAAATAATAAATTATTAATAAATTATTTTAATTAATATAATAATAATAGAATTATAATTCAAAAATAAAAAATAATAGAATATTAATAAATGATTTAATTAATATAATAATATTAGAATTATAATTCATAAATAAAAAAAATATTAATAAGTTATTTTAATTAATATAAAAATAATAGAATTATTTTACATTTAAATATTAAAATAATTCAAGTATTACAAAAAAATATAATTAAATTATAATATTATAAAATTTTAATATATATATAAATTTTAATATTATAAAATATAAATAATAATATTATTCATATTAATATTGTTATTTCAAAATATAATATTATTAATATTTTATAATGTGACAGAAACTACGAATAGAAAAAAAATCATATTTTGATTTCTCAAATTTTATAACATAAAAACAAACTCTAATCTGAAGGAGGGGGGGGAGGGGGGGATCTGCAGATGGTGGTGGAGGAAACTCCATCCCTAAAGCATGAGTGAGTCGGCGCATGTACTCCATCTGCGCTTGATGCTGCGGCTGCCACTGACTCGTCTGCTCCTCGTACAGCTGCTGCTAGCGTCGACGCTCCTCCTCATGCTGCTGACGCATCTGCTCCTGCTCCTGTCGGAGACTCTCTATCAGTGGAGTCTGAGATCGCAACTGATCCTCATACTGTGTAGTAGAAGAAGATGCACGAGCTCCTCTCAAGCTGGATGCCGACATCGCTGCACTGCCATAATAATTTCCGGGAGTCAGTAGAGAGCTGATACCAACTACCCGGCCCTCTCGAAGGCATACTGGGTGGCCTGCATCCATGCCACCTCATCAAACCGACGACCAGTGGTCTGATATGATGACTCGGCCTGACTCTCAGGCCGGGCCTGTGACGCTGCGGCCTCATATGACTCCTGTAGTTGCAATTTAAAATTAAAATTGTGAATATATTATATGCAGTTAATTTTTAAACTTGAAAACAAATAATACTGACCACGATGTGATGCTGACGATCACCTCTGAGATCCCCAGTAGCAGGATCACTATACATCCTCCGATATATGTCGTACTCCGTAATATCGAGCTGCTCGACAGCCTATAAGAATAAAAAATAAACTGTTAATATTTATAGTTATATAAAATATTTATAAATAATGTACGTACCAGATGCTGTCTATGAATACTGAAAGAACGACTCCCAGATCGATGAGTCACCTCCTGTCTCCCCCGATTCTGCCTCCCCACCGATGATATCCTCTGAAAGGCACCACTCAACCTGTGCGCACATAATCCATCCCATACATGGGATGAAAAGTACTCTGGTCAGTGTGCTCTACATGACTCGTCAAAATCTGACACTCCTGCTTTCTTCATGGCAGCTTTTCTTAAATTGTGCAAAAACTGACGAAGGCGATCACGCATGGCCACCTCCCATGCCGCGTGGATGGAGTCACTTATGGTATCCTCGACCGGATACCATAAACCCTACAAATAAATCAAAATATCAAGTTAGAAATGAAATAATTTTCAAAATAAAAATTATTTATTTACGTACGTACCAACGAATGGCCGAACATGGCCTGCTGCACATCAATGGGAATCTGCTCCCATGTGGTCCACAGCTGAGAGAGATAGTTGCGCAAAATAGCGTTGCCCTGTTTGACTGCTATATGCAGAAAATTGTAAAAATAATAAACATTTATTATGTGAATAGATTAATGAAATCTTAGTCAAATCCACAGGTTATCACACCTCCGTGTGCGTGGATCAAACCCAAGATGTGGACGTCGCTCGGGGACGGGGTTAGGAATCATCAATCGTGCAAGACCGCGCCCTCTCCGCATACTCCCTGGAGCGCCTGCAGGCTGAGGGTCATCTTCCAGCAACTCATCTGCATCGAAAGGCAGGTCAGCATCCACCAACTCACGAAATGTGGCGTCGTCCATCTGAAACAGAAAATGTTAATGTTGTTAGAAAATAATTGATAATTACTATTATATATACATATATACATATTATGATTGTATATAAATACCATGGAATTCTATCAGTGTTCATCTTCATCATCATCTTCATATATGTCAATGTCATCTTCATATTCCTCCTCAGCATCATCGATATCCATTCGAGTTACAGTTGCTTCATCTCTTATCATTTCAAATTCATATGTGACATCATTAACATCATCATCATCACCGACTCTTAAATGTGGGGTGTCGTCAACGATACTCATGTCTCTTTGTAAAAAATATTGATTTTGAGTACTCTCTTGAAAAACTTCAATTCTTTGCACATCAGTGAAAGAACATTCACTTTGACAAAACTGATTGTCTCGAATTTTGATTTTTATTACACTCCACCAATTAGTCAAGTCTCTTGATGTAGCACAGTACTTTGCGTAATAAACTTGATGTGCCTGTTGAGCCAATAAGAATGGTTCATTTACTGCGAGAACACTTTTACATTTAATATCGATGATTCCATGAGTCGGATGAACACGCACACCTCTCTCTGTATCCAACCACCGACATTTGAACATGGTTATGTAATATTGTCCAAGATAACAGAGTTCAATGATTTCATCAAGTATTCCATAAAAGTCAACTTCATTTTCTCGATGATGAGATCCTCTCAAGCTAACTCCACTATTCATTTTTTTTTCGATTCCCCATATGCATGTGTGTGAAATTGAAATCCATTCACCACATATGCATTATATGTTTTAACAATTTTGGAAGGTGGGTTACTCAATACACACAGCCGTTTGTCAATTTTATTAGCATGTCGAGACACCTGAAAATTTGTGAAATAATTATCAATATAGTAAACTATACATTGTATGAGTTTCTAAAAGATAAATAATTTATGTTACCAGTTTTTGAAAACACTGAGAGAAATTTTTCAGTCGACGTTCTTCGAGAGCAGCTGCTGTAATTTGTGGAATTTGTTTCTTTATATGATTATCATACAACCTATAAAAACCAAAGTTATTTACTGTAACATAAATGATAGAATAAGTGATATAAACACTTACAATACAACTGATGTCATCTCTTCACAGTTGAGCAGAACATACGTATGAGCTCTATGATGTTCATCATCTGAAAGCCAGCGTTCATAAACTCCACCAAAACCAAGCTCTGGCTGGTTGAAAACAGATAATTGATTGTCGATTTCATCAATATTCCTCTCGTTCCGTCCCATTCAGTTGTGTTTTTAAGGATACTCAGATTCAAAATAATGGGAGCATAAAAAAGATATTTCCTCTTGCAAATAATCTTCTGTAATAGATCCTTCAACAGATGCTTTGTTACGTACTTTTATTTTCAATTTTTGCATGCATCTTTCAAATGTGTACATCCATAGAAACTGTACTGGACCTCCACATTTGGCTTCATATGGAAAATGTAACATCAAATGTTCCATTGAGTCGAATAAAGACAACGGAAATATTTTTTCCAGTTTACATATAATTACAACAACATCTTTTTCAAGTTTTCCTAGAGCATCATAATCTGCTGTAGCCGCACAAATTTCCCAAAAAAAATGAGACCTGTCTGTTATAGAATCCCAAATCACAGAACTCAACAGACCTCTTAATCCAATGGGTAGAAGTCTTTCCATTGTAACATGACAATCATGACTTTTTAATCCAGTAATATGACCATTATTTACACATCTACCCAAATTGGAAGCACAACCATCTAGAAGTCTCAAATCTGCAATCCACTGACAAAATAATAAACGGTTTTCTTTAGACAGTGTATAAGCTACTTTTGGTTTCAGTAACCTTTCTGTTCTGACATTCTCAAACAGTTCCAATTCTGGATGCCTGCAAATTTGGGCAAGATCTAAACGTGCATTTACATTTTCTTTGCTCTTTCCTGGCATATCCAAAACTGTATGAAACAAATTATCAAAACAGTTCTTCTCAATATGCATGACATCTAACATGTGTCAGACCAACAAATCAGACCAATATGGCAAATCCCAAAATATAATACGTTTAATCCAATTGTGTTCTTTCCCAAAACCAGAAATTTTCTGTTGGTTTATTGTGGGACCAAAAGTGATGGGAGGTAATGAAAATACAACTGGTTTTAACTCCGAACTTGATAGCATTTTTGGAGGTCCATCCCTTTTAACTGTTCCTTTTCTGAAATGAGATATGTTTCTGTGAAAAGGATGATCAGCTGGAAGAAATCTGTGATGACAGTCAAAATAACAAGGTTTCTTTCCATGAATGAGCATAAATTCTTTGTTCTCTCCCATACAGTAAGGACATGATTTCTGACCATGTGTACTCCAGCCAGATAACATCCCATAAGCCAGGAAGTCACTAATTGTCCACATCAATGCTGCTCTCAGTATGAAATTCTGTTTCGCTGCAACATTATATGTACTGACACCAGTACTCCACAATAAATTTAATTCATCAATCAATGGTTTCAAATAAACATCAATATTTTTTTTCAGATGACCTGGAATTAGTAAAGTCAAAAAGATATATGGATCCTTCATCAACATCCATGGAGGTAAATTGTACGGAGTTAAAAAAACAGGCCAACATGAATATTGACTACCATAAGATCCAAACGGACAGAAACCATCAGTGGAAAGGCCCAGTCGAACATTTCTAGCTTCTAAAGCAAAGGATGGATGCACTCTATCAAAATGTTTCCATGAATCACCATCGGCTGGATGATTCAAGCTTTTATCAGTTGAAATATTCTCTTTATTCCATGACATCATTGTCGCTGTATTCTTAGACATGAATAAACGCTGAAGTCTAGATGTAAGCAGAAAATATCTCAACTGTTTTACAGGAATCAAACCAGAATTCCTATGTTGTCCTTCTTTATATCTCAGTTACCCACATATGGGACAACTATCCAACGACTCATTTTCCCCAGAATATAAAATGCAGTCATTTGAACATGCATGACTCATCTGACAAGTAAGTCCCAAATTTCGAACCAGCCTCTTACTCTCATAGTAATTTGCAGGCAAAACATTTCCTTCGGGTAATAGTGTTTTAAGCAAAGAAAATATCTGGTCAAAACAGGTGTTTAACAATCCTTTATCTGATTTGATAGCCATAAATTTTGCAACTGCTTCTAATTTGCTCATCTTGCAGCCAGGATATAATGCATCCTCAACAGAACTCAACAACTCATAAAATTCAGACAGTGCCAACTTAGGATTTGAAGCTATATCAGCCAGAGTTTCTGTATGTTGAACAGATGAACCTGCAACATCATGTAATAAATCTTGAAACCGGGATGGATCCGGAATCAAGTTGGTATCACCTGCTCTGGAACTGCGTTCACCGTGTTGATACCAAAAAACATAATCTAGTTGAAAACCAAAACGCAAGAGATGTTCCCCCACTTTGTCAAACGTGTCAAACGTTCTCAATGCACATTTTCTACAAGGGCATTTTATTTTTCTTTCTGAAACAAATTCTGGATTTGATGCCGCAAATGATAAAAAAGTCTCCACACCCTCTACATATACTAGATTTAAACCAGAACCATTTGGATTTCTACGTTGATTTATCCATATGCGGTCACCTAATAATGATTGTTGACGACCTCGTTATTCCATATTTTTCTATAAAATATAAAAGCATTGCTGGTTTTGAATAATTTATTAGAAAAAACACTCAAGCTAGGATAATTATAGAGTTTACATCATACACGACTAACACAAACTTTTTATTGAGATAGACCTAAAAATTGACCCTTTAAGAATTAAATATGTTGAGAATAAAGCAAAACCTGTTACAAATATTGATAATTTTAATATTATATAAATTTTTTATTATTTTCATAGTACTAATATTATTGGTAATTATTACTAATTATTGGTAATTATTACTAATTATTACTAATTATTGGTAATTATTCTTAATTATTACTAATTATTACTAATTATTACTATTTACCGGTAATTATTGGTAATTATTGGTAATTATTCCTAATTATTGGTAATTATTACTAATTATTGTTAATTATTACTAATTATTGGTAATTATTACTAATTATTACTAATTATTACTAATTATTACTAATTATTGTTAATTATTACTAATTATTACTAATTATTACTAATTATTACTAATTATTACTAATTATTGGTAATTATTACTAATTATTACTAATTATTGGTAATTATTACTAATTATTGGCAATTATTTCTAATTATTGGTAATTATTTCTAATTATTTGTAATTATCGGTAATTATGGGTAATTATTGGTAATTATGAATAATTATTGGTAATTATTACTAATTATTGGTAATTATTACTAATTATTGTTAATTATTACTAATTATTTTTAATTATTACTAATTATTTGTAATTATTACTAATTATTACTAATTATTACTAATTATCACTAATTATTGGTAATTATTACTAATTATTATTAATTATTACTAATTATTGGTAATTATTGGTAATTATTACTAATTATTGTTAATTAATAATAATTATTGGTAATTATTATTAATTATTACTAATTATTACTAATTATTGGTAATTATTACTAATTATTGGTAATTATTACTAATTATTACTAATTATTACTAATTATTACTAATTATTGGTAATTATTACTAATTATTACTAATTATTGGTAATTATTACTAATTATTACTAATTATTGGTAATTATTACTAATTATTGGTAATTATTACTAATTATTGGTAATTATTACTAATTATTGGTAATTATTACTAATTATTACTAATTATTACTACATATTACTAATTATTACTATTTACCGGTAATTATTGGTAATTATTGGTAATTATTCCTTATTATTGGTAATTATTACTAATTATTGTTAATTATTACTAATTATTACTAATTATTACTAATTATTACTAATTATTGGTAATTATTACTAATTATTGGTAATTATTTCTAATTATTGGTAATTATTACTAATTATTACTAATTATTGGTAATTATTACTAATTATTACTAATTATTGGTAATTATTACTAATTATTAGTAATTATCGGTAATTATTGCTAATTATTGGTAATTATTATTAATTATTATTAATTATTACTAATTATTGGTAATTATTACTAATTATTGGTAATTATTCTTATTATTGGTAATTATTACTAATTATTACTAATTATTGGTAATTATTACTAATTATTGGTAATTATCGGTAATTATTGCTAATTATTGGTAATTATTATTAATTATTATTAATTATTACTTATTATTGGTAATTATTACTAATTATTGGTAATTATTCCTAATTATTGGTAATTATTTATAATTATTACTAATTATTGGTAATTATCGGTAATTATTGCAAATTATTGGTAATTATTATTAATTATTATTAATTATTAATAATTATTGGTAATTATTACTAATTATTGGTAATTATTCCTAATTATTGGTAATTATTACTAATTATTGTTAAGTATTACTAATTATTGTTAATTATTACTAATTATTACTAATTATTACTAATTATTACTAATTATTGGTAATTATTACTAATTATTACTAATTATTGTTAATTATTACTAATTGTTCCTAATTATTACTAATTATTGGTAATTATTACTAATTATTGGTAATTATTGGTAATTATTCCTAATTATTGGTAATTATTTCTAATTATTGGTAATTATTCCTAATTATTGGTAATTATTTCTAATTATTGGTAATTATCGGTAATTATGGGTAATTATTGGTAATTATTACTAATTATTGGTAATTATTACTAATTATTCCTAATTATTCCTAATTATTACTAATTATCGGTAATTATCAGTAATTATTGGTAATTATTACTAATTATTGGTAATTATTTCTAATTATTTGTAATTATTCCTAATTATTGGTAATTATCGGTAATTATGGGTAATTATTGGTAATTATTACTAATTATTGGAAATTATTACTAATTATTATTAATTATTACTAATTATTGTTAATTATCGGTAATTATTCCTAATTATCGGTAATTATTACTAATTATCGGTAATTATTGGTAATTATTACTAATTATTGGTAATTATTACTAATTATTGGTAATTATTACTAATTATTGGTAATTATTACTAATTATTACTAATTATCGGTAATTATTCCTAATTATTACTAATTATTATTAATTATCGGTAATTATTGGTAATTATTGGTAATTATTCCTAATTATTGTTAATTATTACTAATTATTGTTAATTATTACTAATTATTGGTAATTATTACTAATTATTGGTAATTATTACTAATTATTGGTAATTATTACTAATTATAGGTAATTATTGGTAATTATTCCTAATTATTGGTAATTATTACTAATTATTGGTAATTATTCCTAATTATTGGTAATTATTCCTAATTATTGATAATTATTCCTAATTATTGGTAATTATCGGCAATTGTTGATAATTATTGGTAATTGTTACTAATTATTGGTAATTATTACTTATTATTGGTAATTATTACTAATTATTCCTAATTATTACTAGCAAGCAAGGTGCAGGACTAGGCTGAATGCCCAGTCCCGTAGAAATTATTGGTAAGTATTACTAATTATTGGTAAGTATTACTAATTATTGGTAAGTATTACTAATTATTGGTAATTATTACTAATTATTACTAATTATTGGTAATTATTACTAATTATTTTTAATTATTCCTAATTATTGCTAATTATTGGTAATTATTCCTAATTATTAGTAATTATATGAATAATTACCAATAATTAGGAATAATTATCAATAATTAGGAATAATAACATTATTAGTATATTTTATTATTAATATTAAAATAATATAATTTTCTATATTATATACAATTCTCCTTTCATCTGTGTGTTTTCTGTCTCCACATACAAATAATACATGTGGAGACAGAAAACACACAGATGAATGGAGAATTGTATATAATATAAAAAATTATATTATTTTAATATTAATAATAAAATATACTAATAATGTAATAATGTTATTATTCCTAATTATTGGTATTTATTACTAATTATTAATATTTATTCTTAATTATTGAAAATTATTAATAATTATTCCTAATTACCATTAACTATGAACAATACTAATAATTTAAATTTATTAAGTAACAAAACAATGTAAACATAATTAAATTACAACTAATTAAGAATAATTGAAACTAATAAAAAATTTAAAATAAATATTAAATTAAAATGAACATAAATACCTTGAAAATTGATCTGAGGTTGATCTCTAATCGTTCTTGAAAACTTCAATATCAACTCCGGAGAAAAAAATTAAACTTGAGAAACGCTGAACACTAGAAATAGAATTTTGAGAGAAGGAGAAGATGGAGTTTGAGAATGAATTGAAAAAAACGGATGGGGGTATTTATAGGTTAGATTATTTGCGACGGGTCCATTTGCGACGGGTAGCCCGTCACAAATAATATTATTTGCGACGGTACCCGTCGCAAATAACCACCTGCCGACATATTATTTGCGACGGGGGAATATTCCCGTCGCAAATACCTTTTACCGCCGCCGGTTATTTGCGACGGACAATAACCGCCCATCGCAAATATGTTTCCCGCGATTTGGCGCGCAAAGCGCGCCAGTTCTTTTGCGACGGGGAAAGCAATACCGTCGCAAAAGTCTACTTATTTGCGACGGGCAAATACCCCCGTCGCAAATAAGTTTTTAACGGGGCTATTTGCGACGAGATTTATCCCCGTCGCAAATAACTCGTCGCAAATACCCATTTTTCCCGTAGTGACGCTATTTGTTTTGACGACGAGAATTAATTTTTAATTTAATTAATGCAACTGATATGTTTCGAATTTGGTAAAATAGACATCATTTTTGAATTCATAATATCAAATATAGCTTAGGCCTAATTTTTTGTATTTTTCTGGAAACTTTCATTTTTTGATGAATAGTGAAACCACTAAGTGGTAGTTAAAAAAATGAATTTTTCATAAAACATAATTTTACCGCTTCTGTGAGTGGAATTTAAAAAATCCGAGAGACACATTTGATTTCGGTAAGAAAAATGTGGTTCCATGAGATGAAAATAATTTTTGGTGAATAGTAACTTTTTACTTTTTTTTACAACGGTTAAAAGTAAATAGGGCAATTAAGGGTAAAAATGACATTATTATTACCTTTAACACATGTCCTAATTCTATTTGATAAGTGTAATTCAACCAAAAACAACCTTAGGAATAAAATATGACCATGTAGCCCCACTTTGATTAGATTAGGACATTTATTATTAATTTATTTAACGAAGGGTTAAAATAGTTAAAATCAAAGTTTAATAAGTAAATAATTTTTAATATAGGGTTATAAATAAGATAAATTAGACTATAAATATTCATTAGAAATCTAAGAATATTTCCTACATAATGATATTTTATTTGTAATTTTTAGACTTTAAATACGTTAATTTATTTATGACACAAAGATGATGCAGTAATTATCTTATTAATGGAATATTGATATAATTGATGTTATAAATACCCAAATAAATGTAATTTGAGACTTTTTATGAATTCCACTAATTTTCTAGGTTAATATGACATGTTATTATGGATTTAATTAACTTTTTTAGAACTAATAATTCTGTTATGAGTTTCACAAAAATCAATTACTAAATAGTGTCAAAATTGACATAAAATAGTTTTTAAAACAAATATTATATTATTAATTGTTATTTTATTTCTCAAAATCTATGGTTCGGCCAAATGACTTAGATAAGGTTATATATATTAATAATAAACAACTTTGGGTTCTTTTGGCTTCTTAGAGTAAGTTTATTAACCTTATAGTGTAAGAACACAAAAAGACACGGTAAAAGTAAAATTATCTAACTTAAAGTTAAATATAAATGATAAGGTAAAAATAGGATCCTAAACTTGTCTAAATTCTATTGGATGAGAGGATTTCGACCCATCCCCACCTTAGCTTTGAAATAAATCAATTTGGAGCTATTTAAAACCGAATTTGGCTTTAAAATAAAATAATATGTTTAGTTTTTCCAAAAGATCCCCTCTCCTTCCTTATAAAAGGGCACCTCCTCCCTCTCTTCCTCACACCACTTTGAGCCTTCAAGCTCGGCCAAAACCTGCCAAATTCTCTTCTCCACTTCCCTATAAACATACTAGAGGTTCTGGTCTTCCTCAAAGACCAATTTTAGTGCCCTAAAAGGAGATCTCAAAGAGGCGCTTCAAAGAAGAGGTAATGTCTGTTACCGATTCTTTCAACTTTATTTCTTCTTCCACTTCTTCTTCTTAGGTTGTTTCATTATGAAGTAATAACATCAGTATCCCTCATATACTGATATGTTATTATATGTATGAAACAACCCTATTTCACCATCTATCCATCCTACGAAAAACGAAATCACCGCACGTCCGTTCGTACGGAATACCGTCTCCACGCCGTGGTGTAATCTATTTTCCATCACCACCTTACTTGGATGGGTATAATGGTGTACATAATAACTATATATGATTATTGTAAAGTGATATAGATTCTGAAATAGTATACATACACTCCAATACAATTCCACCATCATGAGAACGATATCATCACTCGTGCGTACGTACGGACTACCGTTTCCACGACGCGATGAGATTCATTCTCCACGTTAACCATTCATGAATGATTATAAAGTATATATAATAAGTAATCATGAAATATATGACATAATAATGATACTATATTTATGTGTATATATATGTATGTCATCTACTTAATTCCATTCAACTCAATAAGGAAACAAAAACAACATTCATGCGTACGTACGGCCTACCGTCTCCATGAACGGTGTATTTATTTCCATTTACTAATCTATTATATATATGTATATTCGGAATATATATTATATATAAATCATGTTTTATATTCTGGAATTATTTAATCATGATCTAAGTAATCATATGAATAATTACAAGTCAAAACATGGTCGACAAATGAAACGATTTTACCCAAAACGCTCTTTAACATGGAATTTACAAAAGAACAGGTAAAATAAAGTCATAAGTGAACCATATATGATATCATAACAATGAGTATGATTCTGGAATAATTCAATGACATTATTTAAATCATTATACAGGAGGTTCGGACACTTACGAAGCAAATCAGACCTAAGGTAAGGGATAATTTTGCAAATCTCATTTTTATCCGAGATTTCTTATTCGTAAGTATATACTGGGGTTATTTCTATCATCCATGTCCATGTTTTATAAAAGTGTTTTCATGTATTTTTAAAGTCATTTTTACCCATTTTTTACTTTTACTACATGGTATGTAAGGAATCATTCTTTTGTTTATGTTACGAGGTAATTTTTTGACTTTTCTGACAAAAGTACGAGGAGAATGTTATTTTTAACTTATACGACATGAACATATTTTTATGGTTTTATAAAGCCTTATTTTCATGAAGCTTCCTACAATAGATTTCATGACTATATTCAACAAAAACCTTTTCTTCTAAAATTTCATGACATTTTGTGAAAAGAAAATGATTTTGACGAAAAAAGGATATTTTCCTCAAGAATTCATTTTAAGTGTTTTATCAAAACCATTTTCATCTAAGATGACATTATTTCACATGTGTATGTTTCAAGTATCATGTCTCTATGATTTACATGGTATCACGTTTCTTATTATGAAATGATATCCATTTATTTTATATGGATTATGTGACGATGGGATGATGTTTATGAAACCCATTTTATTTATTGGGTTATTATGAATGATGCATGTTTATTTTGTGGCACAAGTAAGAATGATTTCATTATGAGATGGGTGAGACCTATATCTCCCTCCAATGTATTGGGTAAAGATTTTATATCTCATGAGATAGACATGGCTGGAACGGTAAGTTAATCCGGTTCAGTGTTACAAGACTAAAACGAGGAGTGAACTCGATTCAGAATGGGACTTTGTCCACTAAGATGGTCTTAGAAGCAATGCCTTGGCTACTATGGAAATCATTACATGTTCTTAATGGATGCCACAATTACATGTTTTATTCCCATGCTATTTTATCATGGTTTATGTTCCATTATGATCTATGCCTTATGTACTTCCATGTTTTATGTCGTTGCTCATGATTTTTATGTTTAAACATTATGTTCATGTTTTTAAGTTCAAATGTATATGGTATGTTTTATTTTATCCATGCTTACCCTTACTGAGCATTTGAGCTCACCCTTTTTATGTTTTATTTTCCCTCAGTATCAAAAGAAAGGTTTTAGGTAAGGAAACAAAAAGTGGGATATCTTTATGGGAGATGTTGAAGATCGTTCACCACGATTAGAAGATTACGTTCCAAGTTTCCAAAGACACTAAACTATTACGATCCTTGTGTGTCTGTTTTTGTTATGTGTTAAGTATTCCGAAAAAGTAATATAATGTCCATGTACGTCAAGCTTCGGGTCTCTACATAGAGGTTATGATGTCTTGGGAATGTGCTATAAACAAGTTTGATAGAAGAATTTTTCTTAAGACCAAGGGGCACAATCAGTTTTTTATAAGCGACTTCTCCCATTTCGAAGCACTAATAATAGAGCTAACCATAAAGGGGGTGATGTTTCTATAGTCAGATCAATTTGAAGTGGCCTTGAAAAAGTAGTGTAAGAGATTTATGACCAATCTTGTTTTTATCCTTCCATAGACTTGAATTGGATACATAGTGTACAATGATTCCTTATGTGTTTGTTTGGGAGATGTATTGATGTAAAGGGATTAGGTAGTCACTTATTGGTCATTTTACCTATAGCCTCATGACTAGAATACCGGATTAATGACATAGAGTTGGATGTTATTGTCCATGCTCTAAAGTTTTGGAAACATTAACGCTTTGGTGAGAGGTTTATCATCTAAACAAAACAACTGATCTTTCAATACATATTTTATTAGTGGGATATGAATCTAAGGCAGAGGAATTAGGTGGAGAATATCCATGTATTTAAATTTGATATGGAATATTCCCAAGGGAATGGTAATGATGTTGTAGATTATCTTAGTAAGAAAACACCAAAGGCATAGGTACTTAGAGAGTAGACATTATATGAGGAGTTTCATATGATGAGTTTGATGATTATGTGGTTTTTGGATAAATTTAAAGCTCATAGTGCAATAAAAAATATGAAATTAATTATCATAACTTCTTTTTTAGACTATGTAAAGTCTATCTAGGAGTTTGATCCTGAGTGAAAGGTGGTGTGGGAGTTCTTGGGGGGTGATTTTCTCCCAGGATGGTTCATGGAGGATGTCAACATAATATATTTCCATGGGAGGTTATTAGTAGATATTTACTTAAGATGTAAAATTATTAGAGACTCTCATTATTTGAAGTGGAAATTTTATCTAGAGTTTGAGAATATGTACCATGACATACACTGTAAGTTTTGGTGGACGGGTATGAATAGAGACATCATAGAGTTTGTTTTAGGATTCCTTACTTACTAGAGGATAAAGGTTGAGCACCATCATACTAGTGGTTTTATACTATAAATTAATGTTTCAACATGGAATTGGGATAAAGTGATGATAGACTTTATGATGGGGTCACTAAGGTCCTAGAGGTGTCGTGATACCATGTGGGTGATTGTTGATCATATGATGAATGTGTCACAATCCATACAGATTCATGAGACCCTTTATGTGGATGGGTTAGGGAATTTATAAGTATGAGAGATTTTACATATACATGGAGCTCTACTGAGTATCATATTATTCAATTACACGTGATCGATTTCTTTATTCTATTGGGGATTACTGAAGGTTTATGGTGTCTAGATGAAACTAAGAATATTTTATTATCCACAAAGTGAGAGATAGTTAGTGAGGAAAATAAGATATTAGAGTTTATGTTGTGGGAATAGGTTATGACCATCGATGTATCTTAGCATGAACACTTAGACAACATTTGTTCTTTATAAAAAACACATTCGAGGATTCAATTAAGATGGTACCTTTTCAGGATCATTAAATTTGGCTGATTTTCTCATTATAACATTTCCATGAGGTAGGTGAAGAAGTAGTTATGGGGCCATTTATGGTATATAACACCTCCAAGAGAGTGAAAATGATATAGAATCGAGTAATCACTATTCATAGAAGTTGTAATCATATGCCTATAGGATGATTTATCCTTTTGAGTTCACTATGGGTAATGGAGTTTTATTATGACTGAATCCCCATTTAGGGTATTTATCCTTGTAAAAGACAGGTAAATTGACATTAAGATTTTGTGGACCATCTAAATTTATTGATCTTGTTGGTATAATGGCATACAATTTTGGTCTTCTTCCATGGTATTGAGGTATTACTGATTTTTTCCATGTCTCATGACTTTATGGTTATATGGTCGATCCTATACATGTGATTGACAATGAGGACATTGAGTGAGATCCTCATACATTATTTTTTTGTTCCTGGTGTGTATCATAGACTAGAGTGAAAAAGTCTTAAAATGAATGAATATGCCTCATGTCAAATTCCAATGGAATAATAGACATATCCAAGAAGTTACTTGGGAGTGGGAATCAGATATACGAGCAAAATTTCCACTGTTTCATGAGAGGTAAATCCCTAGAAACACGTCATTAGTGAGAAGTACTTATAGTGTGATATTTTAATGTACCTGATATTTCCAGTAACATTATGCATTACTTCTAGATCTTATTTAGGAATTTATTAGTTTTCAATTAATCTTGTGATGTTTTGGGAAAACATTGGTTGGTTTATAGTTTTTTAAATGTTTTATAGGGGATGAATAGTTAGATCATAGTTAGGGGAAACCGTGAACCTGCTTCAATGAAACCATGTGTCTTTTTTTATAAGGACAGTGGGGATTCTATGATTTGTGAATAGTTTGATATAACCATGGGACACTATATAAAAATACATGTATCTTGAGGTAAGTAAAAATCATGGTTATAACATGGTTTACCAAAAAAGTGCAGCCAAAACAGGCTTGTTCTCAAAAGAGGTAGAAAACCTCACATGAGTGTTGCATGGTTTGGGAAACCATGTGACGAAGCCATATTTGGGGTATTAATTTATCCAAATATTGTATTTTTATACACAAAATCCCAATAAAACCTATAATTTATTCCCCTATTCCTAGGTATCTCCATCTTAGAGATTCCAATGGAAATTCATGGTGGATCTTCTCCCTAAATACTCTAAATATGATTGATCAAGAGCAATGAATGGTGTGGGTTCATTGTGAGAGTTTTCATTTCCCACATTATTCATTTCTTTTCATGATATCCTGTTTACTTCTTTATATGAATCATATATTAAAGCTATTTTAGTTAGATCATTTTATTCTATAATGATCCAATGAATAATTATTTTTAGTTTGATGGATAGATTCCATGTTTATATAATTTTCTTCTCTTGATCAATCCATGATCTACTATTGAGATTGAATCCCCTTTGGTATTTAATAATGGATTTAATTTATTGGAATTATTCCTCCATTTAATTAAAATTATAGTGGTTCTGTGTTGATGTATTTGATCTTTCCATAGTGAATGTTGTTGGAGAGGTGTTATATGGGTTTCATTACTCTATAGTTCTTACAACATGGCTTCATAATGCAAAAGCAAGGTAGTCCTTTCTAAATTTGGCCCTTGTATGGAATTTTTTTCACCTTTGGATTGTGTATATCCCTAGTGTATATACCCTTTGATGATAGAAATGTTTGTTATTATTGGGCATATCATGATGCCTTATAATTTAATGGAATGTGTGTTCCTTCCTATGTTGTGTATTATTTGTATACTATTGCGTATCATGTGGAATGATTTATTTTTCATGTTGTCAAATTCATTGTTGTTTATTCTTGTGTAATATTTCAGAAGTTTAGAAATACTTATTGTGAAATATTTTACATTTATATATTATCCCTTACATAGAAATTTTTTCATAAACAGTTGAATATTTATTTCTATTTTTAGGTTAACATGTGGTCCTAAAAGACTAATACAATCCCTTAGAGGGGGGTCATGGACATAATGACATAATGTATATGGATTTGAAAATGGGGATAGAGCATGAATATGGTATGTTGCAAAGGATATATAGGCTGGGAGATAAACCATATACGAGGGTAGACATCATAAATCTATTAAGACTTCTTTATTTATTTGTTACTAGTTATACTAAACATTTTTTTTCCTACCACATTGGGGGTATGATTTCTTACAAATGTATGACATGACATGAAATATTTGATAAAATATTATTTATTTTATCTCCCACTATGGTGTTGACATGTTTTATGAATTTACTATTACATTTAAGTGTATGGATAATGTTACTAAGGGTATATTCTCTTCACATCACCTTTTGTCCCATTCCTTAAGTCAGTATCCCTTTTCATATGGGGAGGTGTGCATGATGTAATGGGAAAATTCAGCTCATTCTTGGTGATTCGGGTCCCAGTGTTGCATTAATACTTTTGAAATTATGATCCTCCTTAAATTATTCATCCCTTAAAAAAAATATCACAATAACATAACTCTTTAAACTATATATGTAGATACTTTTATAATTAATGTTCATTCATAAACCATTTGTAGGATCGAATCGTATATTATGGCTACAAAAGGAGGGATTGTAGTTTTAAAAAATTATACCGACTAAAATCCATAACCTCTTAGTCAACATTTATCAAACCAATATAGTATCCAATATCATAATTTATTACTCTTAAACATAATACATCTGAAATATTAGTTTTTAGTAAAATTAAAAAAAGTAAATCTTTTAAAACAAATGCACAAAATAAAATAATAACTTGTGGAATCAAGTGAAATTTATGTTAATAAAAATATAAGAATGACTTTTAAAAAATAATTATAAAATATTTCTACTCAAACCTAAAGAGTTGAGGAATTCAAAATCCCTAAATTTGACTATCCCAATTTTTCAACCTAAATATACAGTCTATCTTTCTACCGAAAAAAATTACCTACCCCTCAAATATCAGATTGAGATCTATCTTTCTATACTCGGAATCCCTTGATTAGCCTGATTAGAATAAAAAATATTCCTATCTTTGGAATACCTTTATTTATACGTAGATCAGAAACAGTGAATAAAAATAAAAAAAGAATATAAAATCCTCACTTAGATTCCTTAAATAAAATATTAATCAAAATTTATAAAGATCCAGTAATATATGTTACAACAAAAAAAATTCATATGCATTTGAGTTTTCAAATAATCAACACCTAGCTCATCAGATAAAACACTATATAGAGGAAAAACTCAAGTAGTCATATTCCATGATTCTCAGATTTGGTTTCAATAAACTCAAATGAGCATCAACTTGATTGATCGACATTCTCTATGCATCTACATCTGATGTTGTTTTAATAGCACCGTAACAATGCTTTAAATGTATTCCATTCAGTAAAAACACATTATTACCTTCAGATTATAAACATTATTATTCCAATGGAATAATTTTGTTATTCCAAATTATAAAGTCATGGTTAATCATATGGACTAAACATACAAGATTGATACACTAATCTCAGTCACTCTGGTGGAAGAAATTCAGTCCCACCAATAGAATAAACTATATTGTTATGACATGTTAGATTTCTTTGTTCTAATTGACTTAATTTTATAATTATAATGTATTAGACATTATTGTTATGAAAGGAATGATTTTATTGAGTTTTATTGACTAGAATTTAGAGTTGAGCTTTTATATTTAAAATTTTTAGAACGATTTTTGCATCTGATAGAATAAAGGGTTTTCTATAAAAACATTATAATGAAATTAGGAAATATATAATGTTATTAAAACATATTTATTAAGAAAGTGTGTTGTTAGTTTCATAATTTAGGATATAATGAGTATAAAGGATAAATTTTGACTCTCCAATCTTTCAATTTTTTAAAATTACAAACCAAAACACTTAAAAAACACTAACTAACTAGAAATTACTTTTTTTTATTATAAAAACACTTTTGAGGAATAATGTGAGAAACCAAAAACATAGTCTGAGAAAAATCCAGACAACATAGGCAGAAAATGGAAAACCAAAGCAAACCACCAGACCTACCCCAACCCATCAATTAATCCTGATAATAAGTCTTGACCTACATAGGGACCTTCGGCAAGAAGTCCCATGCATAAGTGCACGGGCACAGTACCAATGGCATATCCATACCCTCTCAATCTTGAAAAAACTCTGAAAATTATACAATCAATAATTTGATTAAGAACATCATCTTTTAATTATACTAAAAAATACTTCTTCCCCTTGGTTTCTAAACTCCCCTACCGTTGTAACTCCCTTTTTATCAAATATTATCTATAATATTTTTTAATGAATAATGATAAGATAAGAACTTATCAAAATATTAATTCTCCCAAAAATAATAATTCCTAAAAATTCCCCTTCAATAAATTCTCAACTAATAAAACCCCCTTTAATAAATTCTCCCAATTTATAAATTTCAAAGAGAATCTTGGAGGTATAAAGTACCAAAAATGTTAGATAAACAATAAAACGATACAATGTAGTTTAAATAAACCTTCATACATTAATTTATAATGCATATTCAAACAAAATTTATTTGAAAAAAAATCAAAAAAATGTGTGGAATAATTAATTCAAACATATATTTATTCAAAAGGTTGATTTTTGAAATCATTAATAGATTATAAGGGAAAAAATCCTTAATTCATAATTTCTTAAAAATGAATTTCATATTCATGAATTATTATTTTTTTCCTTATCTCAACTATTTTTTATTCCATTTGAGATAAATTCTCTTCTATAACATGGAACATTATAACTTTTTACCTTAAAATGACAACCTCTTCTTCAATGAACTGGATTTTTAATATTTTATGATTTCAACATCTGAACATATTTTTTAAGAAATAAATTTATATTCTTAAGATACCATATTCAAGAATTTTATAGTTTGAAAATACATTCAACTAATAAAAGATATTAAACATTTCGAAAATAATAAAAGATAACAATCCAAAGGAATCAAAAATTTCTAGAGATAATTTCTTTAAATCTTAAATTTGATGATCATGGATCACCTAGTATTTTTTAGGTATATTTGAAAAATTTTAAAATATATTTTACTCTTATCCTCCTAGCCTTGGAATCAAATTTTAATGAATTAAAATTATCTTGATTCTATGAAACAGTTTTTGCTAATTAATTCAAAGTGAATATTATTCTAAAATATTTATCCTCTCATGAATATGCTTTCACCATGACTCAATATATGGAAAACATTGAATATAATGAATGAGAATCATAAAATATTCAATAATGTATATAAATCTTCCACAAACTCTTTGATATGATTGAATGGCTTGATAATTAGATAAATATGATGAGACAAAAAACATGCCTTTTAGAAGTTCTAAAAAATATGTCTCCTTTTTCATTATCTTTTTATTTCATAGAATCTGATACCTCTATAAAATCAAAATTTTTATCGATTTCATCCTTTTTGGATACCTTAGTATGATATTGGTGATTTTCTATTTATTTCTCAAATCATTTCTCCATCTCAGAAACTACCGACTTAGCATCCTTCTCTCACAGAGTGGTGAAATATGAGAGCTCCGATGAACTCTCTTCTTATTATTAGTTTTAATATTCCACTTTTATAGATGATTTATAATCTTATTATAATTAATTATCTAAATACATTTATAACATTTCATCACTTAAAAAATAATATTTTTTTGGTTTACTCATAGTTTATTTAATTAAAACATCACCAATTTTTCAACTTCAAAAACTTATACTTTTACTTTATCAATAGTTAATATATGTTTTGAGATTCCAAATTACTCTGGTTTTGGTACATTATGTTGCAGAAAAACAGGAAAATACTTTGGAAATAATTGAACAACTCATGATGGAGGAATAAAATGTACACATTCCCTATCATCAATATGAAAATCTCCTTGTGATTGTTCAAATCCTTTCAAAAGGATTTCAACAATTTTTACTTCATTAAACCTTTTCATTTTCTTATTATTTTTCCCTTCTTCCTTCAAAACATTATGAGATTTGTACTTCATGGATATGGCCTCAACCTTATCATGTTCTAGCATAAGAAAACCAAGATTATTTTCTGATTTATGATTAATAAAATCATTATATACCTCATTAGAAATATCCTTGGTCTTTTTTTGGCCTCAGAGGCGAAGAACCAACTGTACTTTTCTATTTAATTTTTTTCTTTAGCTAAAAAAATTATGCATCGGATGTTGAGTGGATCAATTTCCCAAAAAAAATCAATTAAAATATGAATATAAATTTAATTATTTATGTGGTTCATCAATAATCTATGAATCCTTTTCTATTACAAAAAATACAATATTCTTGACCCTTATCACAATCATGAAATTTTCTAACATACTGTTGATAAAATAAGCAAATACAAAAAATCTAAATATCAGAAAAATCTGCATATGAAATTCAGTAGTTTGAGGAAAAAATTATAACATGATCTTACAAATATTTATCAGGAAATAAAAAAATAAAAATATCCAAAACCTTCAAGTTATATTAGTCATGTTTCATTAAGAAAATATATCCTTGAATTCATAATGAAAAAACACTTGTATCTTGTTTCGTATGGAACACTTTCTTTATTTTCTAAAAAGTATGAGATAAAGGATACTTTTCCATAGAATTATCAAAAGAAAGTTTGTCTGGAAATGGTGGGTAGCTAAAAATTATTCCACAAACAAACAATTTAAACCAAATATGATACTTTTTATGTATTAATCCTGAAGAACTCATCAAAAACATTAAAATTGATTACTTCTAATTCATCTTCCACTCTAAAAATAACTAAAGAATAAAAATCCTTCACTATCATATGATAATGTTGATACAAATTTTATATTTATACACTTATATTTTTCAATAATAGAATATGAAAACCTCTTTTAGAAAATAGTTGGTCTTATCAATCGATTGTTTTTCAATAAATATTTTCTTCCAAACAACCTTATAAAAAATTTATTCAAAAGAAATAATTTTTGAAAAATCTGATTGGACTAGGAAGATTTGATCATATAGATTCCTAAATATCAAATGGATATATAATTTGATGGAAAAGGGTTGAGAATAATATGAAAGTTTAATGTGGGATATGGTGACCCACCCTTATGTTTATAGGCTCAGTGGAATCCTTTCGAATTCTCAAGATCTTCCAATTCATAATATATTCAATATTCATTCCGATTGAAGAAAATGACCCTTAAAATATTTAAATATATATTCTAAACTCTTAATGGTTTTTTAATAAAACTATCATTGGGTGATTTTTTTGTTGAAAAATATAAACATCAAGATTTTTTAAATTTTGAATGTCTAAAAAACTAAAGAAATTGTGAACAACATAGAAATACAACAGTAAATTATAGTGAAATTAAATTTTATATATCACCTTATAGAGTAATATTTAATTTTTATTGCAAAATTTAGTCTGGTAATTGTTCTTATCTTTAGAAAAACAAATTTTTTAGAGAGTCAAAATTTCCTAAGAAAACTGAAAACACATAAAACAGTATTTTATGGAAAAATAATATTTTTAGAAAAATTATTGTTTTTATAAAAACTAAATATCTAGAAAAACAATTGTTTTTAGAAAAAAATGATTTTTTAAAAAATGATTTTTTTATGAAAAATATTATAATTTATTTTTGAGAAAAAGTATGAAGTTTAGAAAAATCAATGTTTTTAGGTAAACTAAAAAGTTTAAAAAATTAATTTTTTAAAAAACTAATAATTTTAGAAAAATCAATTTTTTGAGAAAAACTACGAATTTTAGAAAAATCAATGATTTTAAAAACACCAAGAATGTTAGAAAAATAACAATTTTTTTAAAAAGTAAAAATAGAGAAAAAAGGTTTCTAGAAACCCTAAGAATTCTAGAAACATAAATGTTTTTTAAAAAATTTAATAATTTAGAAAAATAATTTTTTTAAGAAAAATTATCATTTTTTAAAAAAAATTACAAGATATTTAAAAAAAAATAAAATTATAGAAATACAACTGTTTTTATAAAAAATAAGAATTTTGGTGAAATAATTGTTCTTATAAAAAAACCATGATATATGTACTCCAACTTTGACAATTAATTTATTACTGTAAGGAAAAAACTAAATGGGAAATATATATTAAAATTATTTTGTATTTATTATTCCTTTCACTTTTTTAATATATTCAACACTATCAGAATTTAAGGGTTTTATAAAAATATGAACAATTTTTTTTATGTTATAATGAATTGTAAAAAGATATCTCTTCTTCTGTGTGGTCCTTAAGGAAATCATGGCTTATATATATATATATATATATATATATATATATATATATATTACCGAATGTATGATGTGTTTGGTTTTTACTTAAAGAAACGAGACTGGTGTTTTGACAAAAAATGTACTATTACAAAAAAATCAAGCTAATGTCACTGACTATGGGATTCATCAAAAATACATGATCATTACGACTTCTAGTTGCCACATATTTGGCTTCAAACATGGAAAGTTCAATATAATGTTTTTTCTTACAAGAAAATGAAACTTGATATTCTATAATGAAATGGAAAGTTCCAGATATACTTTTTCTATCTATATTACATCTGCCAAAATCAATATCTAAAAAAATTGGATGTTTAAAAGTCATTTCCCAAAAAGTAAAATAATAAATGATCTATAGTTACCTAAAGATAGAAAAATATTTTTTTACATCCTTAATATGGAACTCTTTTGGATCACCTTGACATCTTAAATATAAGAATTTGGAGAACATTAAATCTAGGTGACTAGATATTAAGTATAGTAGACTAAAAATCATTCCTTTAAACTATTTTGATCAAATAGTTTCCTAGACTAATCAATATCTAAAGTATTTGACATTATAATATTCAAATTTTTATATCCACATTTATTAATATGATATTTTATATATTTTTATTGAGATATAAACGTTCATCTCTAATTTTTTTGAAATTTGATAAACAAGAAAGTAACTATGTTCAGTCAGCATGCTCATCTCAAACTCAATTACAAAAAGTATCAAGAAGTAATATATAAGAAATTTTTTATTTGATCCAAATATAATTTTATCGAGAAAATGTTTAATAATGATAGTGTTCTTTGAATAATTTTTAATAAAAATTTATATATTTAAAGACCCTTATCAATATTCTTTTGTAACAAAAATCGAGTTAATCTATCATACCAATATCCATTGTCTTGTTTATGTCCATAAAGTGACATTATAAGTACAAATACAGTGATTAGATGTTTAATATTCTCAAATTAAGGGATTTTTTCTACAAAAACTTCCTCATTTACCAATCCATTAATAAAATTACACTTCACTTCCATTTATAAATGTTTGAAATTATGAAATGATATATATGCTAAAAGAATATAAAAAGCTTCATTTATAGCTACTAGAGAATTATTTTCTTCATATTATGTTCCGTCTTGTTGATTATAACCCTTATAAACAGGAGTATATTTATTTCTAACTATAATTACATTTTTGTTAATATTATTTCAAAAACCCAATTTAATATCATTTATAGAAGTACACTTATGTCGTTTAGCCAGAGTCCAAACATGATTATTTTTTTAATTCATTGAGTACATATTTCTTAAAATTAGTCCAATAATAATTACCAAAATCCTAACTAGTCATTTTATGTTTGATTTTTGAAAAACTAAAAATTACTCAATTTTGATTCATAAGGAATTTCTAGTCTCAATATGTTTGTGTACATCAACAATAATATCATCACTACAATGATTCCAATGGATTAATTACTTCATTTGGATGTAATAATAAATTCCTTAACTACTGGTTGATGTTGTTCTTTAGGTAGAACATTCGAAATTTTTTCTTATGTTGTTATCTCATGAGAATAACTTTCCAACTTTAGTTGAACACGTTTTTTGAAGTACCATCCAAAGATTTACGTTAAGGTTGTTTGAAAACAAAACGTTCAGTTTCATTATATTTAATAAGAATCATTTCTCCAATAGTAATTGTGTTGTTTTAATACTCTATAATCCTTACAATTTGTACAATATCCTATATATATTCCATCATCAAAATTTGGAGAAAATTTATGTAAATTATATTTAGTAATAAAAATAAATACTTTACATCCAAAAACATAAAAGTTGGAATGTGTGGTATTTATTTCAGCCCATAAATAATAAGCAGTATTATTAATAAAATATTATACTAAATCATATTTTATAGTATAGTAGGAAGTAAAAACTACATCATCCCAAATTTTTTAGCAACAGAGTATTCACTCATGATTGTAATTTTAATCTCTTGAAGAATTTTATTTCTTCATTCAACTATATCATCTTTATATGGAGTTATATGAGATTAAGAATTATGTATTATTAAATTTTTACTAAAATAATATTGAAAATAATATTTTACAACCTCTCTACCAAGATATTTATAAATAGTTATAAAGGGTCTATTTTTCTTATTTTCACCATGGGATAATATAATATTAAAATATAAAAAGGATTTTGACTTTTTTTCTTGAAAACATACGAATTTATATCTATTTTAATCATTATAAAAAACATATAGAAATTATTTTTCAACAATACATCCAGTTTTTGGAGGAAAAAATGAATTCATGTGCACTAAAATTCATGAATTAGATGTCCATACATCACTACTAAATTTAAAATATGACTTATGTTGCATTCTGAATTGAAAAGGATCACCATATTTATAATAATAAAACATAATCCATATTATATCATTAACTCATCCTTTATTAAATCATTTATCTCAAGTTATAACATTACTATTTCATAATATTCTATGCCATATCCAAGATTGTTCTTTTGTTTCTATAAGAAACGGTAAATATTTATTCTTTTGGTCTTACATAATAATTATATAATCATTCTCATGATTATTAAAAGAATGAATATACTCAAATTTTGAACTATGAATTGTATATTTATCATTCGAGAAGTTCATAAGATATCTCTTATCGCATAATTAAAATATGCTAATAAATTTTTGATTACTACTTACAAAAAATCAAACATTTCATATTAAAAATATTCCATGAAGAGAAATATTACCTATTCTGATAATTTATCCTTGGGAAATGTCACCAAATATCACATTTTAAAAATTAATTTTTATAATATTCTCAAGGAAAAACTTATTCCCAGTTATATTATAATGACTCGAGCCTGAGCTACTAGACTCATCCCTTATAAATATGGTGTATTTTTTTAAAAAAAATAATCTTGAACAAATACAAAACATTTAAATTACATATCTGAATCTTTTACTAGAATAATTTTTGGATAATTAGAAACCAAAAATACATTCCAGCATAATTGTAATAAATTTAAAATTTAATAAACCATGATTCTTCAGCACAAAACTTCCATAATATAATTTCAACAAAACAAGGTTTCTAAACATATAAAAGTAATTATAATACGTAGTGTGAGCATTAAATAAACCCAGTAAAGGGGTTATGAAAAACTTTTATGAATATTTTCTTGAAATAATCAATTTTATTAATTAAATTCTAATACAAAAGCATGAAATTATATGTATCAACTCATTTAAAATCCTTATATTTCTGAAATTCATTTTTTTTAAATAATTATATTTGAAAAATCATTTGGGAATTCTATTTTACAAATAAATATTTTCTGGTGGATTGTTCTATGATACTTGGAAGACCATAATTACAAAACCATAATGTAATTCCACTAGACATAACTCATGTGGAAAAAGGTTCCCTTAATTCTTATGGTTTCACTCCGCATATCATAGTATTTGTCATACTAGTGTCCTTTAAAAAATAATTTTCTATGGAATAACATTTCTCAGTTCTAACCCATGACATTTCAAAATTGCATACATATATTTATTTCCCTCCCATGAAAATAGATTTTTCATATAAAATGACAGAATATTTAAATTAAAATATTTTTTTAAAACCAGTTAGGAGAATTCCATGCTAGTAATAACTTATACTATTTGATAGACATAACTATATAAAAAATGAAATAAGTGTGTGTGTGATCTCATAATGCATGGTATGTCACATATGAGCTAGATGATGGCTATACCAATTCATGCATGACATGTAAGGGGATGAAGATGCAAGTTTTCTCATAAAATATTATGTTGACTCATAATTTCACATAAAGTTATACGAATTGTCCTGGAATACATGTATTTCATAAAAAACTAACATACATAAATTATATAACATTAATTTCATTGATGAAAATACCATTAATATCTTTTAAAAATATTAAGTTACATTGATAAATATAGATTCATACATACACACACACACACACACACACACACACACACATATATATATATCTTTGTAAAAAAAATATGACTTCATCAAAAAATTGAAACCCTTACAACTATAGGTTTTAAGAATTAATTTTTTTAAAATCCCTAATCTCATCTATTCTAAAAACAGATAGTTATAATTCGGTATATATACTTATATATACACAAATACTCTCACACACACACATATATATATTTATATATATGTGTGCGTCTTTGTCTTTATAAAACAACAGTGTAATAAAAATTAAATATACCCTTACATGCCTATGTTTTAGAATTAAATTTTAAGATAAAAACCCTTAAATTATATTCAAATATATTGAAAATAATTAGTTATATATGTGTACATATGCATATATATACATAGATATATATAAAACTTTTTAAAAAAACCTTACTTTGATAAATTGAAATACACCCTTAAAAACCACAATATTTAGAAATAAACATTTAAAATAAAAACCCTTATCATTCTGAAAATTTTATGATATAAAAATTGATATGATTTCAGACACACACACAAACACACAAATATATATATCATTGAATAAAATCATAAATTGAACAAAAAATGTAAATAATTAAATGATTAAGATAAGAAGAGGGGATATGGGCTTTGGAAATTTCATGCAGTAAGGATTGAGCCCTTGGGAGGAAGAAGGTCTGGAAGAACTAGGTGCAAAGAGGGGTCTATAATATAACCCCAGTTTCAACTAGAATTTTTTTTATTGGATCCTGAAATTGACTATGGAAATGATAAAAAATAGTTGATTATTCGAAACTATAGATCAATTTGATATATTGATATCTTAATAATATAAAATTGAAACATGAAGGTAATCTGATGGGGTTTCGGTATAAACAAAATCTACTTATTTCGTTGCTAAGGAAAAAGAAGAATGTAGGGGCCATATATGGAGAGTGACACCAATAGTGAAGAAGAGAGGAGGGTCGGCGGTGTCAATCTACTTGTGATGTAGGCTGGTTCAAGGAATATTAAATAGGATGATGAAATGTTAAAACCACTTTTTAAAATTCATTTTTAAGCAATTTCACTATTTGCGTTTTTTTGCTTTTTTTGTTTGGATTTTGTGAGATTTGAATCATAGTAATCATTTCAGTTTTTTAATTCCCCTCATGTTTATCTCTTATTATGAGACACTCTACCAACATTATTTTATATATACTGTTATCATTTCCTTTTTAAAATTGTTTAATTTATTTTTTTAATTGTTTATTTTTAACAATTATTTTAAATAGAAAACATTCTAGCATTATATCTATATCTATATATATTTTATTTTTTTCAAAAATATATAAAGTTTGTTCTTTTTATAATAAAATAACACATATAGATAATAAACAATAAATACACATTAAATAAAACAAATATATATATATATATATACATATAAGAAATGAAAATTATACCTACTTATAAACATATACTTATATATAATTAATTTTTTTAATAAATAAATCAAATCCCAAATTTTTTAAAACAATAATATATTTTTCATTTTTCATTACATAATAATTATATATACTCATAATTTATAAATTTTATAAAACAATAACATAATATATATCATTAATTTGTAAAATGTATTTTCTTAACAATAATAATTCTCAAAAAAAAAAGTATTATTATTGTTAACATATTCTATTAAATTATTTGTTTGATTAAAATAAATTCTATTTAAAAAAATAATTAAATAAACATTATTTTCTTAAAATATTAATTTAAACAAAGAAAAGCATATTTGTCTTTAGAATATTCATTTGAAAAAATATATATTATTATTAATTTCTAATCAAATTAATTCAAACAAATTATTGTAAAATTTTATTTAAAAAAATTGTCTCTAAAATATTATTTGTTGTGTTAAATTATAAATAATTACATTTAATAAAATATTTTTATAATAAAACTAAGTTTATAATTTTTGGTATATTAAAATTATCCCCCCCTCAAAATAATTATTTCATCGTAATTAATTTGGGAACAGAGGGAATTTAATTTTACATAGGAGAAATATTTAAAATTATTAATTTTGATCTAATTTTGAAAAATATTCTAGTGAGTCACTCTGATACCATGTGCAATGACCTGAGCCTAAGATACCAAACTTAGCCATTATAAAAGGAGTGTTATTTATTAAAATAATCTTGAAAAAATACACAACATTTTGATTACATATCATGATATTTCTTCTAGTCTCGGATTTTTAGAATTAGAAACCAAAAATACATTCAAACATAATTATACAAAATTTAATAATCAAATAGTCTTCAGCGTACAACTTCCATAATAGAATTCTATCACAAAAATGTTTCTAGACATGAAAATTGATTATAATATGTAGGGTGAGCATTAAATATTCTCAGTATGGAGGTTTGGAAAAACAGTTGTGAATATTTTCATGAAATTTCGATTGGTATATATGAAAATCAAATACAAAATCTTCAAAGTAGATTTCTAAAATCGTTGAAAATCCTTATATTTTTGAAATACTATTTTCACAAATATTATTATATATAAAAAATAATTTGGGAATTATCTTTTCATAATAATATTTTTGGGTTGATTTCTCCATGATACTTGGGAGACCATAATTAAAAAATCATATCATAAGGCCACTAGAAAAACCTCATGTGGAACAAGCTTCCTTTTATTCATATGGGTTCACTCCCCATATCATAACATTAATCAAACCTGTTCCCTTTTTAAAAAAAAATTTCTATGGAACTTACCTTCTCTGTACTATCCTAAAACATTTCTAAATCACATATATATATTTAATTTATTTCTAAAAATATACCTTTTTCTTATAACATGAATTAATCTCTACATTAAAGGAGTTTTCTATAACCAATTAGGATAATTATGTGCTAGTAATAACATATAAAATTTGAAAACTATAACTAAATGAAAAAAATGAATAAGTGTGTGCATGATCTAATAAAGCATGGAATGTCACATATGAGCTAAGATGATGGCCATGCCTTGTCATTCAAGACATGTCAGGGGATACATATGCATGTTTTCCCATGAAATAATTACTTGACTCATAATTTCACATAAAATGATCAGAATTATCAAGAAAAACAAGTATTTCATAAAAAAAAATTAACTTATGTAAATTATTAAACATTAATTTGATGGATGAAAATACAATTTATAACTTCTGAAAATATAAAGTTACATAAACAAATATATATTCATATTAAAATATATATATTTGTAAAACATAATTACTTGAACAAAAATAATTAAACCCTTACAACTGTAGGTTTTAGGAATTAAGTTTTTAAAATATATCTCTAATCTCATATATTCTAAAAATCAATGGTTATATATGTATATATATACTTATATATACATATATATATATATAACCATAGTGTGGTAAAAATAAATAGACCCTTACATACATAAGTTTTAGAAATAATGTTTAATACAAAAATCATTAACTCGTATTCAGGTATATTTGAAATAATAAGTTGTATATGTTTATATATGCATATATATACACATATATATATAACTCATTATAAAAACCACATTAATTTGATATACTAAAATACACCCATACAAACGATAAGATTTAGAAATAAACATTTAAAATCAAAACACTTCTAATTCTAAAAAAATTTCATTATAAATTATATATGGTTTCATATATACGCATACATACATATATATATATATATGTATATCTTTTCATAACATCATAATTTGAACAAAACACTTAAACCCTTACCATATTTAGTTTCGAATAGGGGATGTGGGCTTCAGGAAATTTCATGTAGCAAGGATTGAGATCTTGGGAGAAAGAGGGTTGGGTAGAACTATGTGTAAAGAGGGGTTTATAATATAACCCAAGTTTAAATTAGAAAAAGTTCAAATTGTAACTTGAAATTGACAAAGAAAAATTAAAAAATCATTGATTACTAAAAGGTAATGATCAATTGGATTAATTTAAATCATAAAAATAAAAAATTTAACTTGAAGGGAATCTGATAGGGTTTCGGCTTAGAAAATATACTTGTGTCTTTTCGGTAGAAAAAGAAGAAAGTAGGGGGCATAGATGGAGAGTGAAACAAATAGAGAAGAATAGAGGAGGTTCGACAGCATTGATCTACCTACGATGTGGGCTAGCTTGGGGAAGATGAAAGAGAGAGATGAACATTTAAACCCTATTTTAATATTCAGTTTTTTAAGAAATTTCACTATTTTCATTTTTTTTCACTTTTTTGTTTGGATTTTCTGTGATTTCAATGAATATAATCCTTTCATTTTTTTTAATTCCCCTCATGTTTCCCTATTGTTATGAGTCAGGCTACCCACATTATTTTATATATACTATTAGGATTTTATTTTTCAAATCATATTATTTATTTTTTTATTCATTTAGTTTTAACATTTTTTTAAACACAACATTTCTTAGCTTTATGAATATATATATACATTTTAGTTTTTTTAAGACATATATAAAGTGTGTTATTTTTATAATTATGTAACATATATTGATAATAAATAATAAACACATATAATAAAACATATTTATATATATATAAGAAATGATAATTATATGTTTTTATAAACATATACTTATATATTTAATTTGTTTTATAATAAATTAATAAAACCACTTTTTATTTTAAACATATGTATAATGTGTGTTTTTTATAATATAACGATTATATATATTTATAATTTAAAAATTTTATAAAACTAAAACATAATATATCTCATATATTAGCAAAATGATTTATCATAAGAATAATACTTTTCAAAAAAATGGTATTATCATTAGAATATTGTATTAAATAATATTTTAGGATAAAAATAAATTATATTTTATGAAAATTACTAAATAAATATTATTATATTAAAGTATTATTTTAATCAATGAAAAACATATTTTTCATTAGAATATTAATTTGATAAATATATATTATTATTAATTTATAATCATATTAATTAAAATAATTGATTTAAAAATATTATTTTCAAAAAAAGATTATATCAAAAATAATAGTAGTAGGATTAAATTATAATCAATTATATTTAATAAAATATTTTTATAATAAAACTATTTTTTCAATTTATTAGCTGTTATATATATTCTTGTAACAACTACTATCCATGTACGATATATTGTTGTCAGTATGATTCTTATTTTACTAAAATTTAAAATATTAGTATTTTAGAACCCGGAAATTAATGGGTCCAGCAATAAAAAAAATTTGAAATCCACATTAGCACAAATTTTCTAAGTTGAGTAGTTTTCAATTCTGTTGAAAAATATATATTGTTAAATCTTAATTGTAGAACATTATTTAAGGAATATATATTCATAAAATGTCCTCCCCATTAAAATATCTAACAGATTGGGGTAATTTCATGAATAAAATATGTGTTTTAAAAAATTATTTTATTATTGAAACCCATTACATACAAATCCTATTTAATATTTATATTTATTTAAATATTGTGAAAAATATAATTAGTAGTATTAAATTTTGATAGTATCATTTTCAGATATGAAATTTCAGAATTTAATTTTACAACTGCATTTTTTTGCTCAACATAAGCTGTATTTTAATTATGTATTTCTAATTCATTTGAAAAACTAGTTTTATCAAGAGTAGATTTTTTTAGAAATTTTGAACTTTTTTTATCAAGATTAGATTATTCCAACTATTTTGAAATATTATAAATTTTTAGTAGTATATATTGTTATTCATGGATTTTCTTTTACATGTTTTATCTCAACAGTATCATGTTATTTTGAAACATTTCAATTTTTATTTTATAAAAGTTTTAGAAATCTTAAAACTTACTCAAAACTAAGTACTATATCATTTTATTTGAATGAATTATATTCCTTATATGAAGATAGAATTTTTACCATCTTCACTATTATAATAATTAGAATTAAATGAATTATTAGTTAATGTTTTAGTATATACATTTCCCCTAATGAAATTACTTTTATTTGGGATTTCACAAAAGAACCCAATATTAGTTTGATCATTACTTGCACTATCTGATGAATTTTATAAATAACTATCACCACTACTAATATCCAAGTGTCTGATTCTTTCATAATATTCTTATTATTATGTCTTTATAACCTAATATAATTCTTGTTAGAATATATATCCTTATTTTATTTTCTCTTATGCTTGGGAAAATCAGGTCTTACAGGGACTTCCTTCATTCACTCATAAAAAACAAATTTAGAAGAATCCTTATTTTAATTTATATCATTATGAATCTTCTTATACATATATCAAAAACCATTCTTTCTAAAAATCCTATCCATCTTTATAGCATGATCGGTTAATTCATTCCCATATTGTTTAGATTAAATAATCTAGGTTTCAGCTATAATGTTTGTCTTCAGGGAAGATATATAAACATTATGATCTGAATGAAATTTATTAGAAACTTTTAAATTATTTGAAAAGAAACTCTATAGTTATTTTTCTTTATCTTCTCAGTATCTCTCTTTATTATACCCTCATACTACATGAGTGTTCCAAACAAATCATCTGAGATAAAAAACATTGTCATCCATGTATCATCTAAAGTTTTTTATTTTTAATCCAACAATCCATGAATTATATCAAAAATATTTTCTACGATAATTATATTAGTAAGATATAACTCACAAAAATATTGAAAAAAATTCACACTTTTCATAAATCTTTGATTAATATTAGCAACAAATTCATTAAGATGAAAATAAAAAGCATGATACTCTACTCTGAGAACATCTCTTAAAGTTCTAATCACTCTAAAATAACCAAAATGAGTAACTTCCAACATTTTCTAAATATTTTTCACAATATCACAAAAATATATTTGACTATATATATTTCTTATCATCGAATACATCATTCTATTTCATACATGTTAATTAAAATGATATTTAAGATTATATTGATTTGTAAATGTAAAAACATCTTTCCCAAAAATTTTATAATTTCTAGATAGTACATAATATTTAACAAGAGTATTATTAATAAAAAAATTCCATCAATTTTTCTCTACAATACTCATAATCAGCCCATAAAAAATCAAAGGTCTTATAAGATTAAGTTCATCATGAGTTTCAAAATTTAAACCTTCTATCTTTATAAACACAAAAATACTCTTTCTGAAAAATACACATTACTATTCAAACAGTTTATACAATAATTATAAACACAATTTTATAAAGAAATTTCTAAAACATTAGAAACTTACTTAAAATAAAAAAAGTTAAAAACAAAAAGTTAATCCATAAAACCTCCTTTAATACCATTTATAGGATCGAGGAGTATATTATCAATAAAAGAGTTGGGTAAATTGGAATTTCAAAAAATCAACTAACAAAAATCACAAACCTATTAGTTAACATTTATCAAACACATATATTCTATAATATCAAAATTAATAATCAAACACCAAATACATCAATAATATCTGAGTTTAGTAATATACGAAAAGTTAAAACATTATAAACAAATGATATAAGAAAATAATAACATGTGGAAACAAGTGAAATATAGCCAAATAAAAAAGTAAGAATGACACACAAAATATATATATATATATATATATATTATTTCTTCTCTTTAAAATTAAAATTTAAGGAAGTAACAAACTTCTACATTGAGTATATCTAGTTTTAAATATAACTATAAGGTATTTATTTATAAAGCAATAAATCCATAAATCATAAATATCGGATTCATATCTATCTTCTTATCCCTGTATTCCCTTGATTAACAGGGATCAAAATTTTAAATATCTCTATCCCAAGAATCCTCAATAAAAATCTATATTCGATACAATGAATAAAAGTGAAAAACATTATAAGGAATTTACAATCCTTAGTCAGATTCCACATAATAAAAACTCTCTGAAAATTTAAAAATTTCAAGTAATTAGAAATTACAGTAGTGAAAATTTTAGATGGGTTATATTGCAAAAGAACTTGCTTCTAGCTTCTCAAAATCACCTCTAATTATAGGTACACCTCCAAGACTCTTATTTCATGATTATCAAAGTTGGTTATAATGGCCTCTAATTTTATTCATCTAGAAAACTAACAATGGTTGGTATAAATCCATAGAATGTAATTTTGATAGAACTATTACAATTATTTTAATGTATTATTCCTAGTTAAAATGATTCGGAACATCCAATTATAAAAATAATTGTTCAGATGGAATAAATTATTTTAGACCAATGGATCAAAAAATGGTTAGTGTAATGGACTAAAATCATTCATTACAATAGACTAAACATCATCAAACTGATAGTATAAACTCATAGACACAAATAAAATAAACTCATTCACAATTATTGACTAAACATCATCGTTAAAATGTACAATATTTTATCATTGTGATGGAAGTAATTTTTTCTTTCTGAAGGAATAAACTTTTTCTGACTAATGGATCAATCTTTATTTAGTCCACTGAACAAGAATTTAGTATATAAGGATTATATTTGTAAGTTATAAAATGATTTATTCCTATGGTATAGAAAATATTTTTCTATAAAAAATTTTAAAAGATGTGGGAAATATATAAAGTTATTAACATATATTTATTAATAATGTCTGTAGTGATTTTCAAAACTAAGGATAGAAATTTTTGAAAGTATAAATTTTTACTCAACATCATTAACCAAAAAATACCATCTTATTAATTAATACTTAATTTTTGAAATAAAAGATAAGAGTCATATCTTAACATTAAAAAATTTCAACCATGTTTTTATACTATAAAAATAATAAAAACTATTAAAAAACTATTACCTTTTATCCTTGATTTGTAGTTTCTTCATATGCAATATAATAACATATTTTTCACTAAATATTTATTCATTATATATTATTGATCCAAATAATGATATTTTCTCATTGTGAACTGATTTTTATAATTTCCACACACCATAAATTTAAAACCTTCAATTTATACATTTTAAAAAAAATTATTCTTCTACATTATGTTAATTTAGATATTTATTTTTACTTGAGAGTTTGTTTCTATTTTCCTTCCATTTCCATAATTGAATCATATTCCTATTCCTTTTAGATATTTCCTTAGGTTCTTCTTCCCTTATTACTAACACATTCATAGTTGAATATTTTTCTACATTTATGATCCTTATCACATGAACTTCCATGGAAATAAATTTTTCTGTTATTTATGGAGTTTGGAAACTCACCTATGATTATATTGATAATCATAAATCATAGGTAGAAGGATAGTGTAAGGAATCATCCTTAAACATTTCATAATATAGCTAATTAGACTAGAATTACCTTTCATATGTTTCTAAATATGTTTTTTATTTTGTGTTTTATAAAATTAGGTCATAACATATATGTATAGACTCATATAATTATAATGAAGACACTTATAGTAATTATACATTTTTTTAACAGTATGAATCTTTTAGAACAAAATGTTGTTTCTTTAGATGAAGAAACATCAAAACATTAAACATGAATTATTCTATTCCTTTAGCCATACACAAACCCTATGATATTTTTTTAAAACATGGGATGAACACAAAAATCTTATTAAGGGGCAAAAAAATGCAATAATGAAACCGTTAGTCCATGAATGAAAACATTTTTAAAAAGTCATATCTTTTAACTATAGAACATAAACACTTTATCTTACCTTTTGAAATCATAGGTTTACTATAAAACTATAGAAAATATACATAAATCATAAAAGGTAACTTGTGTAATCATATTCATATCACTATTACATATAATTTTTTCATCCTAGCTACACAGGTAGTAACCATCATGGTTACACTTAGAATTACCATCACATTATTTTCCCATAATCTATTTAGGGAATCCTCATTGGTTAAATTTGTCTCTTTACCTAATGAATTGGAGAGCTATAACGGGCTCAACTGTCCTCAGTTTTTCATAAAACCCACCATCATCATAAAAATTTCCCAAGAACCATAAAATTGTCATAAAACATAAATATTTCATAAAAGAAACACTCTTGAGGAAAATAGTTTTTCCATTTTAAAATCAAATTTCATTTTTTTACAAAGTCACACAATCATAAATGAAAACATTTTATTTGAAAATAAAATAATAATCATGTAAAGGAATATTTAAAAAATTAATGAATCACTAATGTGGTAAATTATATTCACTATGTATATGTTAAAACACATTTTTTTATTCTATAAAAAAGATACATTAAATAGTAATTTAAAGTAAATTCTTTTTTCAATATCATATCATTGATTTAAGAATTCATATAATAAATAAAATATATATATTCACTCTAGATACAAATAATTAAACATACTACAATCAAAATTCATTTAAAAAATAATCGTAGTATGAAAAAATTAATGTAGTTGAAGGTTAACCCAATGAATGGAAATTGGGTTAATAATTCCCTTACATTATGTCTGAAAGTGTTCTCCACTTCTACATAATGTCCTAGATTATAAAATTGCATTAATTAATTAATTAACTCATAAATTTTTTCTTTTTTATTTTATTTATAAACATTTAATTAATATCATGTATGGCCATTTTGATGAGTTAAAAATATCAGAATCGTCGTTCATAGAGTGTTCGTTTCATAGATTTATGGTCGGTTCACTTGATTACAATTATGTGAGTTCTTAAAAAATGTAATAAAAGAACAAAAAGAGGAAAGAAATTTTATTAATATACTTCCAGAATTTTAAATGACCCCATATATCATTTTTCTATAATATAAGGATGATTCACCGGATAAAACATTAATGATAATAGTTTTGTTTATTTTTTACTATATTTCTGACAATTACAAACTACTTTCATTAAATTTAATCTTATATATATAAATTAATTAAATATCAATATAAAAGATATATTATATATATTAAAATATGTTTTACCCATAATAATGGTTTTATGAAAATCCTTGAAGGCTGTAATAGAAAATAAAAACTCATTTTCCCTGAGGGTAGTGAATCATCATGCCATAGACAATAATTTATTGTTTTAGAAAAAAGGAGAGGAGAAGTGGATTGATGATATATATTCCATTAAAAAATTACATTCAAGTTAATATGTGAGACTAGAATTATCATATCACTTTGTATAGGGTAGGTGAGAATAAGGTAGAAAGAAATAAATAAAGAGATAAATTAAAATATAATGAATGGAGGATTTTACCTCTTGAATATTGTCTCTTTGAGAACCTCCCTATGGAACTTCTTTTTTGAATTTTTGTGATACCAGAAAATATTGGATGTGATAAAGAGTATTGAGAAGGTAATTGGGAAGAATTTAGGAAATACACAAGGATTCAGAGGTTTGAGGAGAATTTGTGCTGAGGGTGATATTTATAGGGAGAGGATAGGGGTGTTTTTTTATTATTTTAGTCATTTCCTTATTATTTTCCCCCAAGACTATCAATAGTGCTGATTACCATGACTAAATATAGTAACTGAAGAATGTGAGTTGTAACTAATGATTTATTACCTCATCTATACATCACACATGACTCAATTATTCATTTATTTAATTATAATGTTAAATAATATAAATTATTATATTTCATTATTCAAGAAAAATTCAACTATTTTACAAAAAATACAAAAAAATAACCTTAAATATGGTTTGATTTGTATATTTCAAAAAATTTCTCTATTTATGAAATTAATTTTCTATTTATGATAAATTTACCTTTTAATTAAAAACACCATTTATTAGAAAAATATAGATTAAAATATTCTAAATGATTTTATGACAGTTTGAAAAATTAACTAAGGTCTCATAAAATTGAATTATAGTCATAATAAAAAAAATACTAATTTATGAAACTATTTTATTAAAATAAATTTTCTTTTAAATTATTATATTAATTATAAAAATGTAAATTGTAATTTATATTTCACAAAAATACCAATAAATAATTTATCAATTTTAAAATATTTATTTACATATTCCATAATATAAATATATCATATTTTCATTTATGAGAGACCTAAAGTTTATTTATAATGTCATAAATGAGGTTATTATTCAAATTCCTATATTTCTATTCCTAAAATAGATATTACTATTACTATGAATATGTTACTATTCCTTATCATAGATTCCTTAATTTCTATAAATATCAATTATTTAATTATACATTAATAGTGAATTTAAATATTTAATTGAAGGATAAAAAATTATTCTATTAGTACTATGGTTGTTACATGATTTCCCTTTTTGGAAATTTCTCCTCACAATTTTATCTTCTTATTAAATAAGTGAGGATTTTTATCTCTCATAGAATTATTGGATTCCAATGTTGCATCTTCAACCATGTGGTTCCTACAAAAAATATTAAGCTCCCAAATTAATTATTACGCAATACTTGTTCTCTTCAACCAAGAATCTGATTTGAATTTTCCTCATATGAGAAGTTATCTTCCAACTGAACTACCTAATAGCTCATAAAATTAGATTAATCTAATAAATAATTTTTTAACTTGGAATCTTGAAAAACATTGATTACATGAGAAAAATTCAATGGAAAAGACCCATGTGGGGAAACTAATCCAAATTTATCTTGGATTTCATGGGGTCGAATGTACCATGGAATCTTCTTACCCTTATTATTGAAACACATCACTCTTTTTAATGGATAAACATTAAGAAAGACATGACAACCTACATCAAAAGAATGATCCTTCCTTAAATTATCCACATAACTTTTATTCATGCTCTGTGTTGTCCTCAAGTTTCACTAAATGAATTAAAAAATCTTTATAATTTCATTTACCAATTATTGTCCCATTAACTTACATTAACCCAATTTATCCCAAAATACATGAGTTAAACACCATTCTCCATATAATTACTCAGAAGGCTCCATCTGCATAAGGGAATGAAATCTATTATTATAAGAAAAAATAACCAATGAAATATGATGATCCCAACTTCTTTGGTAATCCATTTAACAAGATTGAATCATATCATCCAATGTTTGAACTATTTTCTCTGAATATCCTTCATATTGAGGATGAAAAGAATTTGTGAAATTAAATTCATTTCCCTACATCTTCTGAAGTACCTTTTAATAGTTATAAGTGAACACGAAATAATGATTAGATACAGTGGACAATGGAATTTTATGTACCTATATTATCTCTTTAAGATATGACCGAGAAATATGGTCTTGAGATAGATTGTATTGAAAAGGAATAAAATGTAAAAATTTTGTCAGTAAATTCATAATAACCCAAATTACATTGATACCTCGAGAAATATTTTAGTAATCCCATTATAAAATCCATATATTTTTTTTTTCATTTCTACTATTGCATTGGAAACGGCTGAAGCATCAATATTGGTAATTTCCATTCTACTTTCTCACGTTGAAAAGTCAAACATTTCATTGTAAATTTAGTAATATCTATTTTCATTGTATCCCACTAGTAGTACTCTTGAAAGACATTGTACCTCTTAGTGCTTACACGATTATGTAAAAAATGATAACTATGAGCTTCACATAATAACTAATATTTCAACTGTAAATCAAAATACACACATAATATATTCCCTAATATAAAAACACAATCTTTATTAATGTTTAATTATGGAAACATAAATTTTTTAACCAATTATACCTTTTTTGTAACTCACGATATTCATTCTACACGTTCTTAATTCTATCTGATAGTGATGATTTCACGAAAAGTAGAAATAAATAGAGGAATTTCTGGCACCAATAACATCCCAAAAAACATTCATCAAATCAATGACCAGGGGGTCACCTACAATACATAACATGGTTAATGTTCCATTATCTTTCCTACTCAATGCACCATCCACATGATTTTCCTTTCCAGGATGTTAATTGATATTGAAATAATAATCATTTTTATGTTCCTTCCATTATATTTACCCCATGTTCAATTCCTTTTGAGTAAATATCTACTGAAATATATATAATGAATATATTTTTCAAATTTATCATTATATAAATGATATCTCCATATTTTTAATGTCAAAACCATAGCCAATAATTCCAATTCATTTGTGGGGTAATTTAACTCATGGGGTTTCAGTTCCTTTAAGGTATAAACAATTAACTAATCATTCCATAACAGAATTAAAACAAGTACCTTTAATGAAGAATCATTATAGATGACAAAACACACCATTACTAAAAGTCAAGGGAAAATTGGATCATTCACCAATATCCTTTTTAGTTCCTAAAAATAATCTTCATATTCTTATGTCCAAATAAATTTAACCTTTTTCTGGTTAACTTAATTAGTTGGCTAGATAACAATGAAATGTTTTTCAAAAAAATTCACTAGAATACTACAAATAAAACAATAATATGAATATCAATAACAATTTTAGGTCTTTCCCATTCACCAAACATTTTTTCGGTGGGATCAACTATTATGTCATCATTATTTACAACTATCCAAAGAAAATAAATTTGTCATAACCTAAAATCACATTTTTAAAAATTCACATATAAATTATTGTCATTTATTGTTTGTAGAAAAATCCTTATATGTTTTTCAAGATACTCATATTTTTTTAATTAGACAAAAAATAACATCAATAAATACAGCAAAAAACATTATGATTATATTCATAAGATCCATTAATACATCAGCGGAATTTTCAAAACCAATGAGAATAATAAAAAACTCATAATGCCCATATATTCTTTGAAATTATATTTTTGGAATGTCAACCTCCTTCACCTTCAGCTGATGGTACCTGAATCTCAAGTCAATCATGTAAAAATACTAATCTCTTAGGTGCTGATGAAATAATCCATTGATATGAGGCAAATGATACTTATTTTTAATAGTGATGTTATTAGATGCTCTATAATCAACACAAAGCCTTTAGAGTCATATTTATTTTTAGAAAACAAAATAGGAGCACCCTAAGTTGAAGTACATAGATAAAAGAATTCTCTATATATAAACTCATACAACTGCCTTTTGAATTCTTGATATTCTACTTGATCCATTTGATAAGGGGGTTTTGAAATAGGTTTATCATCACAAAATAAATCAACAAAAAAACAACCTCCTGATCAGGTATAATACCATGAAAATCATGAGAAAAATATCTAGATACTCATTTACCATTAGAAAATCATTAATATGAACATTTCTCCAATTTTCATCAATATGTGGAATATAACATTGATTTCTATATTTTAACAGTTTCTCATCTTCTTGATATGTTATTAAGGTTATGAGTTCATTATTTTATAAAAAATTAATGTATTTATAAAAACCAACTTATTTATCTTAATAATAAATCCATGATTTATAAATATAAATCCAGTCCATACCTAGAATAATTGCAAATTCTAACTGGGGAACGATAACAAGTTTTTCTGGTAAATTATTTCCACAGACATCAAAAGGAAGATTCTTATAATTTATATTTTCCTTCATTCTTTCCTTATGCATTTTTTACTAAAAGTACTGGCTTCATTTCTTAATGTGAAATATTAAATTTAACATTAAATTTCTAAGATACAAAAGAATGTTTAGACCTTAAATCAAACAATACTTTCGAAAATACTATGTCAACAAACAATGTACATCATACAACTTCATTCTATATCCCAACATCAGCTGAAGTAGTTTTAAAATTTCTAACAACACCTTTCTACTTATAGTCTAACTACTTCCCATCATTCAAGTTCATCTTCAGACACCTGTTTTCATAATGACCTATCTCATTAAATTTAAATTATTGTTATCTTAGTTTATAATAGTTATTCTTACAACTACAATGATCCTTTATACTGTAATGATGAGATATATGCCCAAATGTACAATATCAGAAACACTTATCTCGAATTAAAATTAATTCTCTGGTGTTTTTACCACAATTATCTAAAATGAAAAACATAATTTTCTTACCATCAAGTTTTATTAGTTTATTCATTATATTTTCCTACCACCTCAACCTATCATTCTGCTAGTTTTCAAAAACACATGATCATTGGCATACTTCTATTCCACCTTCTTTACTCATCAAACACATTTTCCTATATTTTTAGTTCACAAGAATTAACGGTGCTTCGATAATTTGGCTTTAATCCTGAGTCAAAACAATAGATTTATATATCAGGACCATGGATAACATATAGATTGTACCTAGAAAATCAAGTGAATTTTTCTTCATATGTATCCACTAAATCCTCCACCTATCTCAATTTCAAGAATTTTTTTCCATCCTATATCGAATCTCCTTAGGAAAGTATTTCTCTTGTAAAATATTTTGAAATTCACCCCATTCCAAAAAATTTATATCTTAACTATCCCTAATATTATTGACCCTTGACCACCATTGGTTATCTTCACCTAAAAACAGTAAATAATAAGATTAACCTATTGATTCTATGAACACCCTATGACATAGAAAATCATTTCTTGGGATTTAGTCTACTATTCATCTACCACTAGGTAAGAAGATCCACTAAATTCAGGAGGTTGTTGCCTCATAATATGTTCATCCACTGATATATTCCTATGATTTGGATCAATATTATCTTGTGCATGGATTTCACCTCCATTTATAGAATATTTCAACTATTCAATTAATGTCACAAACTACTCAGTTCCAATTCCAACCATTACTCGTTGCATATTCAAAAGGATATCATCCTCTCAATGCCTTCCTACTTCAACATTCCTATTTCTTCTACTGAAAACCAATCTAAACAAACATATCATAGATGAAGAATCATGGTTATCTTTAAATTATATATCATTTCAACTTAACAATCATGTAAAAATTATTTAAAGGTATTCTATTGAGTTTATACTAACCCCTAATGTTATATAATCCTTGATCTAATACCAACTATAAGGACTTGACCTTTATCATTACATAATCTAATTAATTCAACTAGATTTTACTTTCACACATCCCCAAATATCTATTTGGGGTAATTTTTTAGATAATTAGTTCATATAATATTCATATAAACTTCATAATTATAATTTAGACACTTTTACTCAATATTCATATTTTCAGAATATGAATCTTTTAGAACAAGATGTGATTTTTTACTATAAGAAAACATAAAAAAATTAAACTTGAATTATTCTCTTCCTTTACCCATCCAAAAACCATAAAAAAATATTTTCAAACTATAGATGAGCATAAAAAAATTAATAGGGGACATAAAAAGGAAGAAAAAATAGGTAGTCCATTAATGAAAACATTTTAAAAAATTTATAACTTTTACACATAAAATATAATCTCTTTATATTACCATATGAATTCATACGTTTCCTTTAAGACCATATAAATCATACATATTTCATAAAAGGTAACATGTGGTATCATCTTCATACTACTCTTACAAATAAGGTAGCTCTCCCAACTACACAAGGAGTAACCCTCATGATTACACATGGAATAACCATCACAATATATTCTCATAATCTCTTAGAGGAAACCTAATTGGTTAACTCCATCCCTTTACTCAATGAATTGGAAATGTATAATCAGATAACTAAATATCAGATTATCATGGAACCACCTATCCTCATAAAAATATTCCCAAGATCTATAATATAAGAATAATAGACAAAGATTTTATAAAATAATCATTATTGGGGAAAATAATTTTTCCATTTTGAAGTCACTCTTAAATTTTTTAGTAAACCACACAATTAAAAATTAAAACATTTTATTGAAAATTAATATTTTAATATTGAAAATTAATCTTCAAAAAGATAAATCTTTATAAATGGGGTAAATTATATTCATTTCATATATTTTAAAATCCATTCTTTGAGTTTTGTAAAAAAGTGACAGTAAATGGAACTTTAATGGAATGTCCTTTTTAAATACCATATCATTGATGTGTGAATTATTCAAATGAATGGAATATGTAAATTCATTGTAAATCCACATAATAAAAAATATTATAATAAAAATTCAATTAAAAAATAATATTTTCAAGACATAATCAATGAAGTACAAGGTTAACCCAATGAATGTAAATTAGGAAAATAATTCCATTACCTTATGTCTAAAAGCATTCTGCACTTGTATTTAATATCCTATATAATAAAGTTATATTAATTAATTAAATAATTTAGAAAATTTTAAAAATATATCTTATCTATTACTATTTTATTATGTTCATTTAATCTCATTTTGATTAGTTATGAATACCATAATTGTTTTTCAAGTAACATTCGTTTCATGTCTTTATAGTCTTCTCCCTTTTGCATAATTATGAGACTTCTTGTACAATGGAAGAAAAAATCCAAAAAGTGAAAAAATTGTATTAATATAAATCTATAATTTTAATTAATTATATATATAATTTTTATTTATTATATGAAGATGAATAATTAAGTAAAACAATAATGATAAATGTTTTTTTTATTTTTGGTGGTTTTTTCCGACCATTAAAAACTAGTTTCATTTAATTTAATATTAGGTCTATAAATTAGTTCTATAACATCAAAAAAGTTATAATATAAGTATTAAAATATTTTATAACTATAATAATTGTTTTATGACATTACTTGAAGGGGTAATAGAGAATTTAAACTCAACATTCATGAAGGCGGTGAATCGATATGTCGAGGATGATGTTATAATTTTTTTAGAATAAGAGGAGAAGATACGAGGATGAATGATGGATATTACATTAATAAAATATCATTATAGTTTATGATAAATACTGTAATTAACATTTCTTTTGGATAGGGAATGTGAGAATAAGGTAGAATGGAATAAATAAAGAATGAATGAATTTAAAAGTGAATGAATGGAGGATTTTACCACTTGAAGATCATCTCCTTAAGTATCTCCTTAAGGCACATGGTTTTGGTATTTTAGTTAGACACCATATCATGGATATGGGGAAGAGTATTTGGAAGGGAATTAGTCATAATATAGACATTAAACTAGGCTTTGAATGTGGAGAATAAGGGGGTGAGGGGTGTACTTATATAAATAAGAGTGGGATATTTTTGATTATTTTTTATTCATTTGATTATTATTTTGGCCCAAGACTATCAATAGTGCTCATTCCCATGGTTAAATAATGCAACTAGATCATTTGAGTTTGAACTAATGAGTAATTATGTCATCCATACATTATCCTTGACTCAATAATTCATTTATTTAGTTATATTGTAAAATACTGTAAATTACCCAATTTCACTATTCACCAATAATTCAACTATTTAAGAAAAATGCCAAAAATTCACCCTAACCATTTTTCGATGTGGATATATCAAAAATAGGCTCCATTATATGAAAATAATTTTCTAAATTTCTGAAATTAAATTTTTAATGAAAATCATCATTTATATACAAAATACTGATTTTAACATTATAACCAATTTTATGAAACATTTAACAATTAAATAAATAATCCTAAAATTATATAATAATTATAATAATAAATATTAAATTTTTATTCTATTTAGTTAATATATATTTTATTTTAAATTATTATATTGATTATAAAATGGTAAATAATAATTTAAGTTTCAAAAAAATATCGACCCTTAATTTATCATTTTTAAATCATTTATCTACTTATTGCATGATATAAATATATCATTTTTTCATTTATGAGATTATTAAGTTGTATTTATACTTTCATAAGTGGTGTTATTATTCTAATGTCCAAATTACGTTTCCCAATGGTTACATTACTACTCCAATGGCCATGTTACTATTCCATTAATATTGATTCTTTTGATTCTATAAAACCCACTTATTTCATCAAATAATTATAATGAATGAAACTATTTAATTATAGAATGAAAAAAATAATTTTAGTAACTATGTTATTATAATTAGGAAAATACAAAACAGTCTTCAATCTATCTCTTGTGCTATCTGTTCAATCATTTATAATACCACCACATTTCCCATCATAACCATTGTTATCATGGTCCCTATAGTTTCATCCATTTATTAAATCCAAATATGTGAGTGTAATTATATCAAATAAAATAATAATAAACTATATTATGAAGAGGGTAAATACTCAGATATCCTTAACTATGTGACCTTTAATTCATCTATTTTGGTTTATACTATAATTCTGAAAATAACCATATCTATCTTAATATAATAACATTTATGGTTGTGAAATAAGTATCACTTATAATCAAATAAAATTTTAACATTTAATTTAATATAAACCCCATCTCTAATACCAACCGTAACACCATGTAACATAAAAAATTGATAATTATAACTTTAATATCAAGAATTTAAAATTATTACATTTCCCATGAAATTTTTAGTTTAATGTTTTAGGGAATTAGGAAAAACAATACATAATAATGTGGAAAACTTTACTCATTGTATATTTTTACACAAAAATAGGTTCCCAAATTTATACCCTGATTTCATTCAAGACACATCTTCTTAATATAAAACTATTTAACATATTGAAATGACTTCGATTGATATATTTTATAAATATCCATATATCCTATCAAAAAAATTAAAAAGTGGGATGAGAAGAAAAATATTATTATGGGATATAAAAATAAATGTTCAGCATTAATATATTGAAAAAATGAAAACCCATAAAATGTTTATATTTTACCCAAATAACAATGACTATGTAAAATAAATTATAATCAAATGTAAATAAAAATAATTTCAATGAAAAAATATAAAACACATTAAACGTATAAAATAATCATGGAGGAAACTACATAAAACATGAGAAACTATAAAAATTATTCTCCCTCAAACAAAATATTTCATCTTAAAATGATCATATACAATATTCCTAAAATCAGAATATTTCCATTTAAAACACTACAAAATAATAGAAAAGTATTTTAAGAACCATGATTCATCATATTCATAAACCCTGTTCAATGTTTTTTAACACATTTATTAACAAATTAAATCCAATTAATTCTATATGTGCATCATATCTCGATATCTCCCACATTTCCCCTTCAAAGAAAAAATTATTATCAACTAATTAGGGGAGCTATAAATGGATCAACCATAATTAGAGATATATTAAGATCCCATTTAATCTTATTTAATTACCAATAATCATATCTTGAAAGAAAATTTTATAATCTTGTAATTTACCATCATAAAATTCTTGAAAATTTATTTTGAAACCATATAAAAAAGTACTTTTATTTTTTATATGCAAAAAAAAAGAAATGCAATTTTTTTTATCAAGATACAAAAAATTCCTAGAATTATAAGAATATAATATTACTTATAATTCACTAAAACATATTAGTGTAATCTTGATTGTAAATAATAAATATTATTTTTGGAAAATGTGGTCCTTCGTTAAATGTTAAAGAACATCCTCTTTTTTATTCTATAAGGAATGTAAAAAGGATCCATGCAAAATTTTTAAACCATATACATTAAAAAAAATTGGAAATAATTTGAAATTAAATATAAAATGAACTTAATCCTTCATGTTAGTAAAATTAATGACATTCTTTAAAACATTTAAAATAACATGGACATTGATTGAAAATATTTGAAATGAATACTATAAAAAAGGTGTAATGAAAAAAATCATACATATTTGCAAACATTTATATAAAAATAAATTTGGAGTGAAAATTAATTTGATTTTAAAACCAGAATAATTTTATGAAATTGATAAAAAAACACATCCATATAGAAGTTTATACACCATCGAAAATAAAATTTGGGGTGAAAATTGTTTAAGACATAATGAATTGAAAATGAGATGTTAAATCCATTACTTAGAGTCTTGAATCATTCATATGTTCATTAACTATTGAATAATAAAATAATATTAATAATTTATTTGTGTTATAAAAGATTTAAATTATAATACTTTATCATTATTACTTTTATTTCACTTTTTGTCACATTATATTAACTTTTATAATCAATTATATTCTTTTCTAATGGTTTGGGGTCGTTCGGTTCAAAAAAATGTTGAGTTGAGCATGGTCAACAGATCCATAGTCCTATAATCACTAGAGTCTAAAAATGTTATAATTATAATTTTTTTCATTAATTATACATTTAAAATAATCCTTGTAAAGAGGTATTGTTTAATGAGATACATTGATCATGGAGTAATTATTTCACATGTAGGCATGCACTACGTTTTTAGTTTTTTAATGGATAAAAAGGAAATAATGAAGATAAAATATTAAATTCAGATAATAATAATATTATTATGAATATCATATTTTTTCCTCAAAGAAATAATTATGTCCATCCATAGTAGGGGGTTAATTAAAAAAATTAAATCACTTTGTGGAGGTGGTAGTCCACACATACAAATGAGAGATGTTATCATTTTACAATGTTTGGGAGGATTAGATTGTTAATAATATATTATATTAAAAATTAATATGTATATCATAATAAATCATACAATTTTAATTTCCCAATCTTTATTACCATCCATGTGATGTGGTGATGAAAAATTAAATATAACGCTTTATAGAGGTGGTATTCCACAAAAACACACCAGTGATGTTTTAATTTCTCATATTATAGAAATAAGGTAAAAAATGTTTTTATATAAAGAAATAAAAATTTTGCACAGCAAATATTTTGTTTCTATTAGGATGTTTATATTATATTTTAAGGAGGTAGAAACCCAAATAAACATGAAATAATTTTGGTAAGTCTTATACCTCTTCTTAGATATCTTCTTTTGAATTAAATAGTAAGCCATATGGGATTGGTATTTTAGAAAAAAAATGGACCACTAAAAAATGTATAGTAGAGTTGGGATGTGATTTTTTTGGTTATTGTTATATTTGCCGTGCTAAAATGTGTGAATAGATGATGGGATTAAGTACCCTTATATAAGTGAGAGGAGTGAAACCCTTGTAAGTATTATGAACATTAAAATATAATAAATGTAATTCTCCATGAATGAGGATCCACCATAGTAAAATATTAAATAAACGATAACATAATGTTTAAATCAACTCATAAAATAAAATTTATTCAATTATTAGATATTTTTTAACCCTTATCTACTAGTTTGACCCCCACTACTAACCCCTTTAACCCTTAGTGTGATGAAATATTTTTACCACACAAAAAAAATATATGATTAAAAAATTAAATTGAAATCATAAAAACTTAATATATTCTTATCCCAAATATTAAATTAATTTTCTAAAATTAAATTTCCCATAGTGGTTAAATTTATTTTAATATAAATTTTCAAAATTCAATGGAAAACAATTCTTTAAAAAAATAAATGTTTTATGATAATAAATGACTATCTACTAAAATGGGGTATTATCTTCATTAAACTGAATTATTTGTATTTTGTATAATAAAATGAGACTTATTTTACTTTAAAATTTTATGAAAACTGAATTTATTCTTTTGAACACTTGATTAAAAGATAAGAACCAAATATATATTTTAATTGAATGAAAACATCACTTAAATAACCCAAATGCATGAAAGATATTTCTATGTTCAACATTATAATTTTAAATGAATTATATTACTTATTAATTATATATTTGTTCAACAAAAAAAGATTAAAAAATTTTATATTTGTATATACGTCATGATAATATAGTAAAAGTTATAGTATTTATAATATTTGTATATTAAAATATTCTCCAAAAAAAATTCAATATTCCTAGAAGAATACCAAAAATTGATCTTAATAAAATTTTAACACTATGAAAAAAATAAATGGAAGCATATTTATAAACTTAAAATTTCAAAACATTAAAATTTATCATTTAAGTGAAAATTAAAAACAAAAATAAAAACCTATTTTAATGAAAAATGACCATTCTAAATTTTATGTGTCATTAATCCTTTCTTATATCAATTGAAATAATATATTTTACATAGAGAAATAATATTTATTACAAAAAGTTCATAAATTTAATTTATTATTATAAAATACAACATATATTATAAATAGTCCACTGAAAACAAACTGTTTTTAACATTAAATTATATTTATTATTTATCCAATAAAAATAAAAAAATTTAATTGATTAATATTTTTATATACAATAGGTTTTATAATTATTATAATTTTAATATTAAAATATTTTGTGTCTTGTTTTAGTTTTTTCTTTCATGGAACAAAATATATTAAACATCGTATTATTTGGAGCAAAATAAATTCTAAAATCTCAGGGTGTTACATTACCCATTCAATAAGATGGAATATCTGATTTAAAAATAACATAATGATAAAGAATACATACACATTCCTTTTGTATTTAATCATACATCAAATATTTGTTACCCCATGAAAAGGAAATGGGTTATATAATTTTTTTATTTATCAGAAAAGATTATTTAAAATGGTATAAGTTGTTAGATGATATTTAATCACTAAATAGAAAAATATAAACTAATTTCAAGAATAATTCCATATTTTATTTATATTTAAGAAATATGAAGGAAAAATCATGGAATTTGAAAATGTTTTTCATGAAGTTTTTTATCATTAAGAAATGTTAAACAACACTTTTGAAATTATTTTCCTATGGTGTAAAAACAACTTATTTTCAAAGTAAACATCATAGTAATGAACGTTTTGAAAATTCAGAAGGTTAAAGCATAAATAATTTTTAATTGATGATATAAAATATATAAAAATTTGAAAAATTTATTTTAATAGTTTATAAGAGTTTCAAAAAAACCAACATCAATGAAGAGAATAATAAAATTAATTTTAGAAAATACATAAAGAGGAAAATGAAAGGCATGTAAGTGAATAGATAGTTTTATTTGTAAATAAAGAAATATTTTTTAGGTAATAGCTATTATGGACATGGAGGATAAATATACAATATAGAAAGTGAGATTTATTCTCAAATTTTTTTCATTATAATAAGTATGAAAAAATCAAAGAAGAATATTTTTATATGAAAATATAATTTTCTTAAAATGAAACAAATAATAAAATATGATATATATTAGAAATATAATATATAATACATAGATGAATATTGTCAAAGAGGAAAGCAGGTGACTCATGAATATGAATATTAAGATAATAAAACCCTTAACATAGATTCTAGGTTTGTTTGATGCCGTCTAACTTTTTTTATAGTAAATTTATATTTTTATCAATTTATATTAGCACCATATTCTTATTTATATTACTTAATACCATTTATTTGTATTTTTTTATTATCCATTTATTAATATTTCATTTTTTAAAATTAATATTTGGTTGTTAGATATTTTATTTATTAAGACATACTTCGGTAAAATGGTATTAGTCCAATATAAATTATTATATGTTCATAAAATATAGTATTCTCATTAAAATGATATATATATATATATATATATATGTTTTAATTAGTTATTATTTCCCATTGCAATTTCTTTGATTTTATGGAGAGCGTTCATAAAGAACTGTTTAAAATGATACTTTTTCAAATTTTGATTCAACTAAAAGAATAAGTTATTATTGATGACTATAATTATATATATATATATACATTTCAAAATTATAGAAAAAAATAAAATTAATAAATTTTAAAAAATATTAGTCTTATTTATGTTTTTATAATCATTCATGATTAAACATTTTATCATCCATCACGTTGGTGGTAAAATCGACCCAAAATATAATATATTAATATGATTGAATGTGTAATAACATGATATTGTATAGTTATAAAATCAATCATAAAAAATATTAATGATTAAAAATTATATTATTGAAATTATAAAATTATATTTAATAATAAGAGGATGAAGAAGTTAAATTAAAATGATAAGTAACATAATAACACTATTGTGGAAGACTTGAATCTCCTCTTATAGAGCCTCTTAGATATGAAACGTTTGAGGCTCCTTCATGAGGCTTGATGTTACAAAATGTGAAGGATATATTTCAAATTTGGTATTTCAAAATTTTTTATAGAAAAAACTAATGTCCAAAAGTGTTTTGGAGTTTGTGGAGGATATATCATTTTTTAACTGGCAATGTGGGATAGTTTTTTTGGAAACATTAGTTAGTTGAATGGTAATGATGGAATCACATTGGAATTAGATGAGATTGGTAAAAAATGTTTGAGAAAATTATAGAATTGGGTTCAAAATATATATATGTGGAATTATATAATGTCTAAATATATAATTAATTAGTCAAACATCGAGGCATGTTAATTTAAATTGTTTATCCCTTTTCTAATTCAATTAATTATTTTCATTGAAAATATTATATTTGTACAAATATATAATATAACCCATAATATAGAATATTAATATGTTTATTCCAAATATGGAATCCATTTAATATAATTCATATTATAATTATGATAAAATTATTTCTGAAATGAATACATAAGATACATTAAAAAAAGTTATTTTTATAGAGAAATAGCCTTTTAAAAATTAAGTGTTCTTATGCTTATTTAATATCAATTACTGGTTATTAAATTAGTATAAAATGTTAATTTATACAAATAAACATTACATTTGAGTAACTATATCCTTACAACATGATATATTTTATTTTATAAAATAAAAATCCACAACCAAAAATAAATTTTTATATAAATATCTTTTTAAACATTACACTTTTCATTCTTATTTTTGACCAATTGATAATAAAATTAATGAATTTATATTAAAATTATTTTTAAACTTTAAACAATAAATTTCATTAAATATCATAATCCAAATATTTTAAATCCAAATTTTAGATTAAAACACATAACATATAATAAATACCATGTTTTAAATTAATTAATATTTCATTGATTACTAATAATTACATTTTTATTCCAGACAATTCCATTATTATATCATGTATTTTATTTAACTATATTTAAAAATAATTAATAAAATTTTAACAATCCATTTTATTGAAATCCATTTTTAATAGTAATATATTTGACATAAATCCATGTTAAAAAAAAATTTGTTTAAAATAAAATTTATTTACAAAATTGAATTTTTATCCATTTATTTGATTCCAAATTCATATATTTTACATAAAATAAATTATTTATCATGAAATTTTATATTTTTAATGTCTAAAAAAGCTTAATTTATATTAACTACATTGTTGTAATTCCCTACTAGTAAGATGTTTACTATTATTATATCCAACAGTTATATAACATTTTATAAGGTCCATATAATGGTTATATTACCTCTATTGTTTCATATAAATTCATTCTTTTATAACATCTCAAATCACACTTATTATTCAATTATTTTTTATATAGAACTTTGCCAATTGATCACTCATTTCATGAATTTTTTTATCATTGTAGGTTTCTTTTGACTAATGGTGATTATGTAGGGTTAATATGATCCTGAGGATATCCTAGTTATAAAAATATTATTCTTTGACTTTTAATTTTCATTCTATTTTATATACTTTTATTGGTTCTAATAATTCATGATACATAACAATCCATTGTATGAAATACTTGGTTTCATTTAATTTTATTACAGTTCTCCATTATGATTGAGTAAAGTGTTTTCAATTTGATTCATAACTTTTATTAATTATTTCCAACTCAAGATGAATTACTTTAATAGATTAGGAAAACATATTTATGAATTATAGAAATATAGTTTATTTAAAGAAAATATATATCTAAACCCTGAGTGTTATATTCTCCCCTATATAAATAAATTGAGTCCTTATAATTTTTAATTTCCCTCATTGATAAAGATATATGAGGACATTAATATTATAGTTATGACTGAAGAATTAATTTTATCATTATACATCTGACTCTCTATCTTTTATAATAATAAGAAACTCATTTTCTTCTTCATAAAAAATATATTTATATATTTTCATTTTTCAAACATTTATTCGACGTATGATTCTTTCTTCAGTTATAATAATGATGAGTTTCTAGATACATACCTCTCAAAACATCATTTTCATGATCCAACTTTCAACCAAATATTAAAAAATATTTTTATCTGGGTATTAACAGTATCATATAACATTATAGTAAAACACATTATGAATATGAAAGATATACATTAATATGTTTTATCTTATGTCACCTTTATTACAACATATGAAACAGTTGGTTCAGCTATGATTTAATAGGTTCCAATTATAACCCTCTTAGTTAAACATAGGTTATATTAGGTTTTATCCACTTATAGTAGAAAAACAAATCCACATAAATAATTAAATTCCACTTTGAATCCAACTGAGTTGACACAAATGTGAAATAAAAATATTTTACAATATTTTCTTGATTAAAATTTATATCTCAAAGATAAAAGAACAAAACCCCAAGATGAAATTGTTTAGTGTCTTTGGAGATTAGTTAAATAATTTTCTTATTAAAAATTATAAATTTAACATCTCCAAAAAAAATCCATTATACATAGATTCCTCCTAAACATATTCATGTATATACTCCAAATCATTTTTTAATAGATTATCATAAAGCCACTTTTAGGGTTAGTGGGCACCTGCACATCATCACACATCATTCAATATAACACACGAGGAAAATTCAAAATTCAGAATCCGACCAAAAATTCAAATTGCAAGCTGTCAAAAATCAATTCAACAAGATCACCGCGAATCCTATGCCCGCTGCATTTTCACGCTAGAGAAAACTTTTGAAATTAAAAATGTGCTTTGAGGACTCCTCAATTCTTGTAACACCAAAACATGCCAATCCACCATGTAGAACGTGGCCTGAAATATCGGGTCACCGTATGTAAACATCCCGACATCATCATCGCATCCCGGAGCAATCAATGCATCACGTCTCCATCGCCATCATCAACATCAATGTTTTCCTCCACTCTAAGCGGCATCGTCGTCTCCAGCACCATCGTCGGCCAGAGTAAACGCCGATTAGAATCAGAACGTTGAGAAAAAATTTCACCACTGCCATCAAAATTGAATGAAAAAACAACCAACAACACGCTGAAAAACACACTTAACATCGAAAATAAACACCAGCATCGTCGCCTGTTGAAAACCCTGCCGCCATAAAAAGCATCAAAGTAGAACAGACTTCAAAATATATGTTGAGAGTGAACATTAAACTCCAGTCACTCGCACAGAGACCAAAATCCACTCGAACAACACCTCCCAGCACCTCCATCAAGTCCATCGCACCCGACCGACAGGGAAGGGAGTGGTTGAATAGGACGCCAGAGAAGATTTGAGCAGAGGAGTCTTCGGTTAAGGACCACATTGGAGGTCACATTGTCGACATATGGGAGATACAACCACATATCTCCACCAACCACTGACCTAAAAGAATACTAGAGAGAAGAAACATCAACATAAAACAAGCTCCCAGACATATAATGAGCCCGTAAAAACTCCAATACCACCTCATAACACAAATCAGAACAACCAAACCCATAAAGGCCAAATGACCGACGAAGAACACAAGTTGAGAGTGCTGCCAACCCCCCTCTATCACAATCCCAAGTCATCCCAGATCCCACATCAAGCTCGACCAAATGGATTTGAGACAAGATGGGATGTCCTGCAAGGTCGGTGGAGAAGAGAGACATCAGACACCACCACTATCGCTGACCCAAACTATCTAAAATGCCAACACACAAACCTAGAGTGGAGGTCTGATGTGCCCGGTTAGACTAAAACCGGGTCAGTGGTTGACATGAAATATCCCACCGGAAATCTGAATCAGTCGAGGAGGAGGAAAGGAGGCAACAAGAGAAGAAAGCTATGAAAAAATACTAGTTGGAGAGAGGATAGCTGTCACCGTCGATGAGACCCATGAAACCCTAGGAGAGGCATCGAGAGCACCGAGAGCTGGGAGCCGGGCAAGTGCAGAGGCATTTTCCAAAACATCTATTCATGCATATACTCTTATCTAGAATTAGGAATCATAAGATGAAGTGAGTGCTGACACCAAATAATGGGAAATCATATCAACACATCATAAAGTGTAAGATAGTAACCAGGTTAAAAAACATGAACATTTGATAAATAAATTATTAAAAATAATAATGAATCATAAGAGTTAATAAGTATGGATTATGAAAAAACATTGATCGTGGTATTATTAAATATATCCTTAAAAATATCATCATGAAATAAATATATACACCATGAAATAAGAATATAGAAATATGATATAATAATCATGATTTATAGAGCATAACATGGGAATGGGACATAAAATACATTAAAAAAAATACAGCATATTCCAAGAATAACCACCATGTCATTCATATCATAATGGGTTGGGATAAACACCTAACTATAACATAGTGGACTTGTCTTAACCACCCATATTCCATTTCATAGTTGAATTGGGATAACCAATTGTGTCTCTTCATGGTTTCAAGACATATAATTATTTATCTAATGAATATCATGCTATATCAGACCTACCAGTAACATAATGATAAAACATATATATGTGTGTCATATGAAGTCAATCATATATCACATCTTTGTATAAAATGAAATTTAAAATGGATATATAACATTTTCCTACAGTATCATATTAGAGGTCGTACATAATAAGATTACTTGATGCCAAAATTTAAATAATTAAAAAGAAACATCAGAAAATAAGATCATTATGTGTTATACATGAAACATAATTACATATATGATTAATATTTTAGAGATAGAGAGTAAAATTGGAGTGATGTTTAACAATAGTTTTCTTGATGTTGCGGTGTTGTAAAGACAATATTATAGATGAATTTAAAAATCATTTTCATACTATAAAAATAATACATTCATAAGATTAATTTAAAATTAATTATCAAAATAATAGAGCATTGAAAAATTTTATAAATGGTAATTTATAATAAATTTTTAGTTGATAATATAAAATATAAAAAAGTATAAAAATTTCCATTTTAATATTCTAAAACAATTTTAATAAAACCATCATTGATAAAAAGGACTATAAAATTTATTTAGGAAAATTTATAAATATATATATTAAAGGTAAGTAATAAAGTAAATATTTATCACTCAAAATAAGGAATTTTTTTTTGTTAAGAATCCATATGGATATGGGGGAGAATTAACCAATAAAGATTCAGAATTATTCATAATAACGTTACATTTTAATCAAGAGTGAAATAAATAAAATACGGAGAATTAATTATAAAAAAGTAATTTTCTTATATTGAAAGAGGAAGTAGAATATGATATAGATTATGGATATAATATGTCTAACTTATAAGAATGCAATCAAAGAAGAAATATGATGACTTAAGGAAATGAACATTGAGTCATGAAAACCAATATTTCAAATTCCCTCATGGTCAAACATAATATAACATCATATAAATTTAATTTATATTTATTATTCATACATATCAGAACGAAATTAATATTTATAATAATTAATATCATTAATTTTTTTCATTTTTACCCATTTAATGATCAATCACTATTAAAAATAATATTCAGGTGTTAATTGTTCCACCAACACTACAATGGATTCATTATAGATGTTTAAGTACTTTTCCCATTATTATGTGTTCTTAACATTAGTAATTTTCATTAATATGATATATTTTATTTTTATTTACTTCTAAGCTCTCGTATTCATTTTTTTGATGTTATGTCAATGGTTTATAAATAATGTTTAAAAATTACATTTTTTAAAAATTATATTCAATATGAAGAATTGAAATTTATTTATTAATTTTTTTGAAAAACTATTATATAATTTATTATTATAACATATTTCTAATATTGAAAGTTTTTAATCATTCATGATGTAAAAATTAGAGAATCATTTTTTATATGTGGTAAAATCGGCCTAAATAAGAGCACATTAATTGATTAAATGATTAAGAACATGTTACTGTATAAATATAATATCACTCTTACATAAGAGAAAATATTTAAAAATGTTTTATTAAATTGAAACATCTGATCTAAGAAGAGTTGTATTAATAAGATAAAGGAAAATGAATTGAAAGAGAATAACACAATTGTTAAAAACATGAATTTTCCCATAGAGATCCCCTTGAAGATAATTGGTCTGAATCTCCTTCACAGGAAAAAAATTTATCAAATTCAGGACAGATTTTTACTAGAGTTAATTTGATTTGGTATTAATTATAAAAATGAAGGATAATATTGTTTTGGATATGGTAGAGGATATAACCTTTTATTTTAGAAAAATTGTGGGATATACCAATGGAAGTATGAGCAAGGTGAAGAGAAATATGGAATCACTAAATAGGTGTGTAAGATTCATAGGAAATATTGTGGTTAATTTTAGGATTGAATTAAATACATAAAAGGAGTAAAATATTGTCAAAACATGAAATTGATTACTTAAAATTGGATGAATGTTAATTTACATTCTATTTAACTACTTTTTTTCTTTATTTAATTTTCTACCACTATTAATTTTTTAACAAAAAATATAACATGAACCCTATTTTATAATTCAGATGTTATGATTTTAAATTTGGAATCCATTTAATGTAATTAAATAAATATATATATATGTGTAAAATTTAATAATTTAATGAAAACCTAAGATAAATTGAAAATAAATTTTATAGAAAAATATTTTTTAAACATTATACATTATAATTATTATTTTATATCAATTAATAAAAAATTAAATTTTTGATAAATTATTTTATATATTTATAATAATTATATTTTAATAACATCATTATTAAAAAAAATTATATTTATTTTGGTGAAATAGGCATAACCCATAAAAAATATTTTTAGATTAGCAACGTTTTAATCATTAAATTGTCTCATTATTATTTATAACCAATTAATATATAATTTATGAATGAGTGTTCATTTTTATAAAATATGTTTATTATTTAGATACGTCAAATATAACTTTTAAATTTATACATAAAATATAAAATAATTTTTTCTTATAAATAATACATATTTCATTAAATATGAATCATAAAAAAATTTCCTTATAATTGATATATATTTCATGGTTGTTATTAACTTATTTTACTAATCATTACTTTAATTCATTCAATGCATTTTATTTAAGTCTTCTTTAAAAGTAATATATTTAACAAAAACAAACAATTCCTGAATATAATTTCATTAAAATAAATGGTATTTTCATAATTTAATTAGTACACTTTTATTCTATTTTAATTTTTTTTATTTATAATAAATTATTTATAATTAAAATATCTATTTTTAATTTATACTTAATCATCTTTTATATTAACTATATATTGACAACTCCAAAGAAATAAAATGTTTACTACTATTATACCCCGAAAATATACCCTTTTATAATGGTCACATTACTACTATATTACCCTCATTATAAATTAGAAATTATTTTATTTTCTAACTTCTAAAATTGGACTTCTTATTAATTTCATTTTCATTTAGTATATAACAAAATAATTTCCTCTTTTTTATATTTTATTTAGATCTTTTTGTGGTAATTCTCATGGGTGACATTGATATAGGTAGTTTCCTTGTTATAAAAATATTATTCATTAGTATTTATTTTCTATTATTATTTTATGCCCTTTTAATAAATTTAGTAGTCCTTAGAATGAAATAATTCTTGGTATGTAATATGTGGTTTTAATTAATTTTTATGTAATGTTCCATTGTGGGTGAATAATTTATTCATAATTATATTAATAACTTTTATGAATTTTTTTAATCAATTAAATTATTTACAATGAACAAAAAACATATTTAAAATTGATAAACATATCATTTAGGGAAAGAAAATGTATCATAAAACCTAGGTTACTACACTCTATCATCCTTAAAATAATTGAGTCCTTAAATTTTTTATGTCTCTTACTGATGAAAATGATTGCAGTTATAAATATGATACATATAACTAAATAGAAACATTTCATTAAATATGAACACCACTATATTGGATAAAACCCTCAAATTTCCTCATAATAAGAATAATTTTATATTTCTATTTGTCTCGACTATTTGTGCCAAATATTCTTATTTTGTTCTTTATAAGACTCAAGAGTTTTTATATAAATACCATTTACAATATAATTTTCATGTCACGACCCGTCCTCGGGACCCATGCCGTGACTACCCCAAGCCTGCCTCCCATAGGACAGGGGCTGGCGACTAGCACCAAGGCATAAATCCTGACAAAAAGGGGAAGGTATTGCCTTTAAGTAAACAAACACCACAAAGTAAGGAAGAAGAAGTAAACACTAAGTAAAACTGGGTACAATAGTAGTGCGGAAAAGTAAGTGGGCTAGAATAAAAACCCAAACTGAAGTAAAGTACAACAGGAAAGAGAGTACAGCAATTGAAAGTAGGTAGCAACGTTAAGCCGTCTACTGGAAGTCCCACCTGAAGGGTGGGTGCAGATTGCCTCCTCAGCCCGTCGGGTCCAGTCGTCCGCTACGTGTACATTCCGCCCAGTGGTCCACCTACAGGTACTGACTTGCTCCACAAGCCTCAACCACGATCAGTATTGTCCATCGTCTGCATCCAACACAACGTAGTGCGGGCATAGTCCGTGTAGGGGTGAGTATACGCTACTCATTAGGGACCCCGAGACCCCCGAAGGTCTCCCAGAATCCACAAAGGATAGTCTAAAATGGAAAGATACAATCACGAAGCAACATCCAACACTACTTAGGTATATGCCCATACATATACCTAAGTCATAAATCCCATTTTGGCTCCAACATCTGAGCCCAATTTCGATCATGTTCTCACAGGATAGTACAACCCAATCCACATAGGATAACACAACCCAATCCACATAGAAAGCAAGTCAATCATATCGAAGATATAGATTGAAAGTCAAGACTCAGCTAACACAGGTATACTTCTTCGTAAGGTGATAGAGATGATCAGATATAGCCGCCGACTCATCTAAGTTGGGACCCACGTAGGATACTAAACCATCTAGGCTTCCGAAACCACATAGGATTTCAGTGCAGTCTTCATCGCCGTCGAACCCACGAAGAATTTCAGTACGTTCTTCATCACTGCTGAACCCACATAAGATTTCAGTGCAGTCTTCATCGCCGTCGAACCCATGGAGGATTTCGGTATGGTCTTCATCGCTGCCGAACCCACATAGGATTTCAGTGAAGTATTCATCGCCGTCGAACCCACATAGGATTTTAGTACGACCTTCATCGCTGCCAAACCCACATAGGATTTCGTTGCAGTCGTCACAGTTGCAGTCGCAGCCAGCTCTAGGGATCCCGCACACAGCATGCTCATTTCCAGAAGGGACCACTCCCCAATCCAAAGGGGGTCGATATATCAACTGACACGTAGTCCAGAGTTGATATATCCCAATGTTCCGTCTCAAAAAAAGGAACTCAACGCGACAGATGGCGCGTCAATCAGACGCCCGGTCTGAGAGTTGCTGGCTTTTTCGTTCCAGGGGCCCGGTTTGTTTTTAAGTCAAAACCAACCCGACCACACACCAACTACATCAAAACCTCGAGCAGAGTAAGCAAAAAGTTCATCTCACTAAGATGAATCCAAAAAAGTCGACGACACGTCAATTGGACGTCCAGAGCTCAAATTATAAGCATTTCCGCTCCGAGGGCCCGGTTGGTTTCGTGTTCAAACCAAACCTTCCATACCCAAATATTTCCAAAAACATGAGTTTTATATACCAAAATGACCTTCTTGATCCAAGGATCTCTATGAAACTGACGGTGCATCAATCGGAGGTCTGTAGCCCAAGTTATGGGCAAAAGGCCGAAAGTGGTCCGAAAGAGGGGGTCTGGGCCCGGTCCGACCTAGCCCGCCCCCCTGGGTCGGCCCAAACCGGGTCGACCCGACCGAGGTCTGATTGTGTCCTTTTAGGCCGTGACCCGGCCTGGTGGGCATGGCCCAGTCCGGTCCGCGCAACCTTGCCAGGCCCGACCGGGTGGCGCGCTGGCTCGGCCAGCGGCCGAGCACGGGGGGACGCGGTCCCCCTTCCTTTGCCAGCGGACGTGGCGCTAGTCGCTGCGTCTCCCCCGGATCCCGCATGGTCGCGGGATCCAGTCATCCCGCTACCACCGCGGTGCGCCGGTATCCCCTTCTGCGGACCACCGGACACGCTCCGGTGGTCCGTTTTTCCCGCCGTCTGCGCCTGCGGCAATCCCGGGACCCGTAGAATACTGTGAAGGGTTCAAAACGCCTTTGCGGACCGCTTCATCATCGCCCGTCGATCCGCACACCAAGAACAAAGAATTGGTGGTTTCGGACTTGTTCGTTGGTCCACACCCACCGCGTTAGTGGTTCAAACGACTTTCAACAATTTAATCCTATGTCACGGATTTAATCCACATAAAATAAATTAAACCAAATACCCTACCTCAAGCATTGTTGAACGAAGGTTCGTTGTGGGAAAAAGGACGTCGTGGAAAAAGGATCGTCGGTGCCGTAATACACGGCGTCACGGAGAAGAGGATCGTCGGCGTCGTGGTACACGACATCGTGGAGAAGAGGATCGGCGTCGTGGTACATGGAATCGCGGAGAAAAGGATCGATGTCATGGTACAAGGCATCGCGCGGAAGCGGATCGTTGGCGTCGCGGTACATGGTGTTACGTCGTCGATCTCCGAGGAACTTGCGTTCTTCGACGTCTTTCATCGGAGGCCGGCGTTCTTTGTCATTTTTCGCGTTCTCCAATGAAGAAGATTAAGATTCAAAGGCTCTGAGAAAATCCTCTCCCAATTATTCTCGCACAATGAAACAACAATAATAAAATAAGGTGTTTCCTTATTTTATTACTCATTCCATCCCTTAATTGAAATTAAAACACTATTTAATTATCGAGCGTTGACCAATTAATGAGGCGTTTAATAATCCAATTAAACACAAGAGTTGACTTGGCATTAAAGAGGGGGTGTGGGTGAGTGACCAAATTAAATGCACGTGGGAGGTAAAAGGAAATAAAGGGGGTGGGGGTCGTGTGGTCCCCACCTCACTAATATCCTACCTAGTGGAGTTAGGATATTAGTGGGTCCCACTCCAACCACCAACCATAGGTTAACATTACTTAGAATAAAAATAAAATTGTAGCACAATATTTTATTTTTATTCTTTAGTTAACCCAATTAATTAATAACCTCATTCGAGCAAATGAAACTCTAGAAAAGGTGTTCTTAAGCAATTACCGGTTCTCCGGTTTCATCAGTGCCCTCGGAATTCGATTCCGAGCATCGGTTTAAATTTTAGGAAAACCCACTCGTTCGTTCACTGAACGTACCCAATCTAAACATTAGATATTGATTCCGGGAACACCGGGCCTCAGAATCAGGTGCCGTAAGAAGCTGCGTTCTTGTAAAATCCCAAAGAAAACTTAGAAAGAAAAAAAATTCCATTGAATTTTATGGGTCTTTACATTACTCCCACCTCAGGGATTTACGTCCCCGTAAAGATACATCATAAACTAGGGGAACAAGCGTGGGTAATGAGAACGCATCTGAGCCTACCGCTCCCAAGTGCTCTCCTGGAGGTTCCCGTGTTGCCATCTGATGCGAACTAGAGGAATCGACCGCCCACGTAGGACCCGCTCATGTCGATCCTCTATCTCCACTAGGACATCCGCAAAATCCTCCCCATCATCAATGTCTCTCTCCCCATGGTCGATGATATGTGTCGGGTCATGCACGTATCTCCTCAGCTGAGATACGTGGAAAACGTCGTGCACCCGTTGTAACTGAGGTGGTAGATCTAGGCGGTAAGCCACCTCGCCTATCCTACTGAGGACCTAGAATGGTCTGATGAAGTGTGGATATAACTTGCCACCTCAGTAAAATCTCAGTAATCCACGTCGAGGTGAGACCCGCAAGAAGACATGGTCGCCATCCTTGAACTCCAGTGGCCTCCGTCTCCTGTCATCATAAGACTTCTGTTGGCTCTGAGCTGTCCTCATCCACTCCTGGATGACTTGGACCTTGTCTATCGTGGCCTAAACCATCTCTTGTCCCACAAGTGTTGACTCCCCAGGGTTTGTGCAGCACATAGGTGATCTGAATGGTCGGCCGTACAATGCCTCGTATGGTGCCATCCCGATGGTGGAGTGGTAGCTGTTGTTGTACACGAACTCCAAAAAGGGTAGGTTGTCCTCCCAGCTACAAAAAAAGTCTAGGAAACATGCACGGAGCATGTCCTTGAGAGTATGAATGGTCCTCTTAGTCTGACCATCCTTCAGAGGGTGAAACGTGGTGGTCAGACGTAGTTGCATCCCGAATGCCTTCTGCAACCCCTTCCAAAGCCGGGAAGTAAAGAGAGCATCTCGATCGGAGACCATAGATGACGGCACAGATCTCCTGAACGTAGAGGCCCCCCAAGATCTCCCCTAAGCCCTACTCTCTAATGGGTAAGAAGTGGCTGACATGGTGAGTCGGTCGAAAATCACCCAAATGGAGTCATGAGCTCTGGAAGTACGTGGAATTCCAGTCACGAAATCCATAGATATCCCATCCCACTATCATTACGGGACCTCCAAGGGCTACACCAAGCCTGCTGGTACTTGGTGCTCCGCCCTCACCTGCTGACAGGTGAGGCTTTGAGAAACGAACTCAGCTACAACCTTCTTCATACCCGACCACTAGTGCTGTCGTCTGAGATCCTTTACATCTTCGCAACTCCTGGATGTACCGCTAAATAGGAAGTATGAAACTCTCTCAGAACCTCCTCTTATAAAGAAACTGGTACCATGGTACGTCCTCTGAAAAGGACGACGTGCTCTCCTCCTACAGTGAATCCATCAGGTTCCTGTCCTGAGGATATCTGAGCACGCCGCGTCTCATAGTCAACGTCCCCACGTGGTGCCTCTCTGACCCGCTGCATTAGTGGAGGAGTGACTGTGAGTGATTGAAGAAAGTCTACTCCATCTCTATCCACAAAGGATATCTGCAATGCGGCTAGCAGCTCCGTCGCCTCCCCGAGTAGCTGAATGCCCGTCCGCCTGCTGAGAGCATTGGATAATACATTCCCCTTTCCCGGAGTATAGACTATCTCAAAGTCATTGTCCTGGAAGAACTCATGCCATCAATGCTGTCTCAGATTCATGTCCTTATACGAGAAGATGTACCTAAGACTCTGGTGGTCAGAGTAGACTGTAAAGTGCTCGCCCATCAGATAGTGTCACCACATCTTCATAGCGAAGACCACTGCTGCTAACTCCAGGTCATTGGTAGCATAGTTCTGCTCATGCTGCCTCAACTGAAACGATCCATAGGTGATCACGACCCACTCCTGCACCGGGACACATCCGTGTCCGGTCCCTGATGCAACGCAGTAGAATACTTACCCTACTCCCTCCTCTAGTAGCCTCAAGATAGGTGCGCCGGTCAATCTCTGTCTTAGCTCCTGGATGCTCTACTGACATCTGTCTGACCATAGGAAGGGTTTCCCCTTCTTTGTCAAAGATGATAGTGGTGCCGCAACTCTGGAAAAGTCTGGAACAAATGTCCAGTAGTACGCAGCGAGACCCTAGAAACTCCGCACCTCCGTCATGCTCCTGGGTGGCTCCCAAGCTAGCACTGCCTCGATCTTCGCATGATCCACCACAACTCCCGCCTTAGAGATGACGTGTCCCAAGTAGTGGACCTCATGTAACTAGAACTGACACTTCAAGAGCTTTCCATAAAGATGGTGCTCTCGGAGTGTGTCTAGTACAACCCGCAAGTGGTAGGCATGATCCTCCTCAGTGGTCGAGTATATCAATATGTCATCGATGAAGACCACGAAAAAATCGATTGAGGTATGGCTGAAAGATCCTGTTCATGAGACACATGAACACTACTGGAGCATTGGTTACACCAAAAGGCATAACCAAGACCTCATAGTGGCCACACCGACATCTGAAGGCCGTCTTCTGCACGTCATCATCTCGAACTCCGAGCTGATGATAGCCTGATCTAAGGTCTATCTTCGATAACCACCGTGCTCCCTTGAGCTGATTGCAGAGGTCGTCAATCCTCAGTAGCAAATACTTGTTCCTCACGGTCACCTATTTCAGGCGACGATAGTCAACACAAAGTCGCAAGCTCCCATCCGCCTTCTTGGTGAACAATATCAGGGAAACATAGGGTGAAACACTGGGTCGGTTGAATCCCTTTCCCTGCAAGTCCTCCAACTGTACCTATATCTCTCGAAGCTCAGCGGGGGCCATCCGATATGATGGAGTGGATATCAGGGCTGTCCTGAGGTACAAGTCAATATAAAATTATACCTCTCTGCGAGGAGGTAGTCATGGAAACTCGTCAGGGAAAATGTCTGCATACTGATCCACCACTACAGGAAAACTAGGACTTCGCACGTCAACTGCTCCTAGGATGATGCTAGCCAACTGATGAGTGATGGGTTGTCCTCTCCTCTGCATGAGTCCATCCTGTGCTGAAAAGGCTCCCTTCTCACCAGTGAAGATGAACCTGCTCCCGTCGGTGCATACAAACCGCACATTGCACCTAAAATAGTCGATCTGAGCATGGATTGTAGATAACAAATCCATGACCAAGATGACGTCGTAAGGCCTCAACGCCACAAAAAGATGATCCCAGCCGAAGCTCTCGCCTCCTAGAGTAAGCTCACACTGCCGGAACCAGTGAGTAATCATTGAGTCTACTCCCGTATGAGTCTCTAGCCATAAGGATCAAGCCAACGGCTCTGTCGAAATATCTGAGCTCCGAACAGGGGCAGCGGAAATAAAATAATGAATCGCTCCTGTGTCTATAAGAACTGTAGAAAGGGTGGAGTAGACACAGATAGTACCTCGAATCATCTCTGGCGCGCCATGGTCGTAGGCCTCTACTGCCTGAATCTGAGCCTGTCGCTTCCTGCCAGCTCCCTATGGTCGGGGTGGACATCCTGGTGGTGGTGGTGGTAAAGCCTCCAAGCGTCGCCCACCACCTGCTGCTCGGCCAGATCCCCTGCCTCGTCCCCCTGCTCTTGGAGGACCGCCACGGTTGACCCTCTGCCTCTGCCTGGGTGGCCCCTCAACCGTCTGATGCTCCTCTGCACAGCGGGTCGGGCAGTCACGAGCCATGTGGCCCTGCCTGCCGCATGCGTAGCACTGCCTGCTCCTCGGATGGCTGGCTCTACACCGTGTGCCCTGCACCTCCGAGCCAGTGTCCTGAGGTCGTCTGCCTAATGGTCCAGTCTACCTGGACCCTTGTGACACCAATTTGTCACGACCCATCCTCGAGACCCATTCTGTGACTACCCCAATCCCTCCTCCCATAGTCCAGGGGCTGGCGACTAGCACCAAGGCTTAAATCCCGACAAAAAGGGAGAGGAATTGCCTTTAAGTAAACAAACAACACAGAGTAAGCAAGTAGAAGTAAACACTAAGTAAAACTGGGTACAATAGCTGTGCGGAAAAGTAAGTGGGCCAGAATTCATACCCAAAATGAAGTAAAGTACAACTGGAAAGAAAGTACATCAATTGAAAGTAAGAAGCAACGTCGAGTCGTCCACTGGAAGTCCCACCTAAAGGGCGGGTATAGATAGCCTACTCAGCCCCTCAGGTCCAGCCGTCCGCTCCGTGTACATTCCTCCCAGTGGTCCACCTCCAGGTACGGACTTTCTCCACAAGCCTCAACCACGATCAGCGATGTCCATCGTCTGCATCCAACACAACGTAGTGCGGGTATAACCTATGCAGGGATGAGTATACGCTACTCAGTAGGGATCCCGAGACCTCCAAAGGTCTCCCAGAATCCACAAAGGATAATCCAAAAAGGAAAGATACAATCACAAAGTAACATCCAACACTACTTAGGTATATGCCCATACATATACCTAAGTCATCAATCCTAGTTCGGCTCCAACATCCGAGCCCATGTTCAATCACATTCGCACAGGATAGTACAACCCAATCCACACTGGATAACACAACCCAATCCACATAGGAAAGCAATTCAATCATATCGATGATATAGATTGAATGTTAAAACTCAGCTAACATAGGTATACTTCTTTGTAAGGTTATAACGATGATCAAATACAGCCACTGACTCATCTAAGGTGGGAGCCACGTAGGATAATAAACCAGTTAGGCTGCCGAACCCACATAGGATTTCAGTGCAGTCTTCATCGCCGTCGAACCCACGGAGGATTTCAGTACGGTCTTCATCTATACCGAACCCACATATGATTTCAGTGTTGTCTTCATCGCCGTCGAACCCACGAAGGATTTAAGTATGGTCTTCATCGTTGCCGAACCCACATAGAATTTCAGTGCAGTCTTCATCGTCATCAAACCCACAGAGTATTTCAGTACGGTCTTCATCGCTGCCGAACCCACATAGGATTTCAGTGTAGTCGTCACAGTTGCAGTCGCAACCAGCTCTAGGGTTCCTGCACACAACATGATCGTTTCCGGGAGGGTCCGCTCCATGAGCCAAAGGGGGTCGATACATCAACTAACATGTAGTCTGGAGTTGATGTATCCTAAAGTTCCATCTCAACAAAATGAACTCAACGCGATAGGCGGCGCGTCAATCGGACGCCTGGTCTGAGAGTTATTGGATTTTTCGTTCCTAGGGCCCGGTTGGTTTCTAAGTCAAAACCAACCCAACTACACTCCAACTATGTCTAAACCTCTACCGAAGTAATCCAAAATTCCGTCTCACTAAGAGGAATCCAACAAAATCGACGGCACGTCAATCGGACGTCCAGAGCTCAAGTTATATGTGTTTCCGCTCCGAGGGCCCGGTTGGTTTCGTGTTCGAACCAACCCAGACGTACCCAAAGTTTCTGAAACATTTAGTATAATATACCGAAATGACCGTCTCGATCTAAGGATCGCTACGCAACTGACGGTGAGTCGATCGGAAGTCTTTAGCCCATGTTATGGGCAAAAGACAGAAAGTGGTCTGATAATGGGGGGGTATGGGCCCAGTCCGACCCGACCCAACCCCCCCGGGTCGACCCGACCCGGGTCCGGGTCCGGCCCATTAGGGCACGTCTCGGCCCGGTGGGCGCGGCCCAGCCCGGCTGGGCGCGGCCCGGTCCTGTCCGCGCAACCCGACCGGGTGGCGCACTGGCTCGGCCAAGGGCCGAGCATGGGGGGACGCGGTCCTCCCCCTTCCTTTGCTAGCGGACATGGCACTGGTCACCGCGTCACCCCCAGATCCCACGTGGCCATGAGATCTGGTCATCCCACTGCTGCCATGGCTTCAGCCGTGCCGGCAGCGCCTTCCGCGGACCACCGGACGCGCTCTGGTGATCCGTTTTGCCCATCGTCTGCGCCTGTGGCTCTCCCCGGACCCGAAGAATATTGTGAAGGGTTCAAAACGCCTTTGTAGCCCTCTTCATCGACGCCCGACGATCCGCACTCCATGAATAGATAATTGGTGGGTTCAGACTTGTTCATTGGTCCGCACCCACCACGTTAGTGGTTCAAACGACTTTCAATAATTTAATCATATGTCGAGGATTTAATCAACAGAAAATAAATTAAACCAAACCCCCTACCTCAAGCGTTGTTGAACAAAGTTTCGTTGCGGGAAAAAGGACGTCGCGGAAGAAGGATTGTTGGCATCGCGGTACACGGTGTCGCGGTACAGGGTGTCGCTTTGTCGATCTCCAAGGAACTTGCGCGTTCTTCATCGTCTTTCGTCAGAGGCCGACATTCTTCATCGTTCTTCACGTTCTCCAACAAAGAAGATGAAGATTCGAAGGCTTTGAGGAAATCCTCTCCCAATTCTTCTCGCACAACAAAATAATAATAATAAAATAAGGTGTTGCCTTATTTTATTACTCATGCCATCCCATAATTGAAATTAAAACACGATTTAATTTTTGAGCGTTGACAAATTAATGAGGCGTTTAATAATCAAATTAAACGCGAGAGTTGACTTGGCATTAAAGAGGGGATGCAGGTGAGTTACCAAATTAAATACACGTGGGAGGTAAAAGGAAATAAAGGGGGTGAGGATCGTGTGGGACCCACCTCACTAATATCCTACCTAGTGGAGTTAGGATATTAGTGGGTCCCACTCCAACCACCAAGCATAGGTTATCATTACTTAGAATAAAAATAAAATTGTTGCACAATATTTTATTTTTATTCTTTAGTCAACCCAATTAATTAATAACCTCACCCGAGAAAACACAACTCCGAAAAAGGTGTTCTTAAGAAATTAATGGTGCTTTGGTTTCATCGGAGCTCTCTGAATTCGATTCCGAGCACTGGTTCAAAAGTTAGAAAAACCCGCTTGTTCGTTCACTGAACATACCCGAGCTAAACTTCAGATATTGATTCTGGGCACACCGGGCCTCGGAATCAGGTGCCGTCAGAAACTGTGTTCTTGTAAAATCTCAAAGAAAATTTAGAAAGAAAAAAATTTCCCTTGAATTTTACAGGTGTTTACATTTCATTAACCAATTTTCAACCAAACACTAAAAAAATTGTTATTGAGCATCATTATAATATCCAATAAAGTTAGAGTAAAGCATTATATGATTATGAAAAATATATCTTATAATTTTTTTACTACAAGTCATTTATTTGAATCAAGGAAAATTTTTGTCATATTAGAAATAATTTTTTTGAAATATAACCCAAATAGTTCAACCTATATTACATTATGTTTTATCATCATATCATTAATAGCCAAATATTAAAAAAACAATTAAACCATGTTCTTATGCCAAATGATATGACCCAACCGTAACATATAAATATTTTCAATTATTTTCATGATTACATATTAAATATCACAAATAAAATTCACAATCTTAGAACCAATATGATTATAATAATTAAAGAGTAGATACATAGTTTCCTTGTTATACAATATTAGATTAGAATATCCCAAAAAGTCTTCTATATATTTATTTTTCCTAGAAATATTTCTACACGTAGTCTTATGGGGAAATAAGAGACATAATGATCAATATCAAATGCATATCAATGGAAAATTATATCAAAAATTCATAAAGGGTTAGAGACTTTAGGAAAATAATAAATTTTAGAAATACATTATTAAAAAGGACATGTGATCAAAAGAGATGATTATAAGGCCTGTTAGAATAACTTAAATCATAGAATAAAGACATAAAATCTCAAAAGAGTCATAATGAGGGAAAACATTTACATGGAATATTAAATTTGAAATATGATAAGATAATCATAATCTATCGATTATAGAATAGGAATGTGTCATAAACTCAATTATAGAAAATCGTACCATATTTGAATATCAACCACCAATACAATCATATCACAATGGAGTAGGATATATACCTTATTCTAATATAGTTGACATGGAATAACCACCGATGTCCCAAAACTTAGTCTAGTTAGTCTAATATCCTCTGTATTGAGACCAAGAAGCTTCAAATAATTTTTCTATTAATTAAAAGGTTGGTGAATAAGAAGTGAATTTTTTATAGTGTTTTCTTTTGTTTTCAAAAAATAAATTATTAATAATTGAATGTTAGATATCCCAAAAATTCCATTAGATGATGGTATTCGACCACATGTGTTGATGAGAAACCATGTGATAGAACTGAATTGAAAATATGTTATGTTGATCGATGACATGATTCAATTGGATCAACCATATCAAGCATTGAGTGACCACATAAAGGGGATGAGTCACTATATGATGCAAATGAATAGATTGTACAATGGATTGAGTGACATAATAAATGCGTTGAGTGATCGTACGTTGTAAATTGATCAACTGTATGATGGGTTCAGTGACCACATGAATGGTCGAGTGATCATACATTGGAATAGTGTGGCCACATAAAGGGGTTGACTGACATCACATTGGAGTAGATCAACCACACATTATAAAAATATACCTCATGAAGATGAATGAGTAGTTGTGAGTAACAACGCATATTAAGCTATAATGATAACATTATTTTGATCCAATATATGGTGATAAACTGAATTTTGAATATCATGACAAAGACTATGATGATCCTTACAAAGATGTATCCTATATATAGACATAATGTAGAATAAATAAGAGAGATTCAATGAAACTATTAGAGTGAAGTGACGAAAATATGATCATAAATATGTGTTGGGTATATTATTTTTCAGAAGATTAAGAAGATATATTGGGTGAATTATACATGAATCTTACTTTTATCAATAGGTGGTCGATTTTGATTAAAGGAAAATTGGAAGAAGATATCATGGATATCTTAATACCATGTAGGATTTGTGTGACATCATATTTAATTAAATAATCCATATTATATATTCTTGAAGCTGGTTATGGAATTATCATGCAAATAATGAGGTATGCCATAAATTCTATTTACGAGGATAAATTCCAATATTGAGGTTTGTATGATCCCACAATTGTACAATTCATATATTCATGCATATGTGAGGATATAATGTCAAAACCAATAATTTAAAGAATTATGAAGATGATATGATATTTCTATATGTTTACATGGAAGAGGTTTCTTTTTGAAGTTATTATGAAGACCATTTATGAGAATACTAGTAATTTGAATTCAAAACTATTCAAATGGTGTCAAAAATATTTGGGAAACGAAAAAATAGAATAAGTTACTATCAATGGATTATTTATATTCCACAGTTGTTGTATAATAGTAATTATGTTCATGAGATTTATAAGAATAGATAAACATGAAAAATGGTTGTGGTTTTTGATTACTTCCATTCAAAAAAATCATAATAGAATAAGATCTGATATATAGAAGGCAAATCATAATCAATTGATGTAGAACCATGTATATGTTTTGAATCATGTTATTGAAGGTTTATTCTATTATTTAAAAATTAAATTTATCAGATTATCTTTGTGATGAGAACATATACCATTCAATGGAATAAATTTATATTAATATGATTGATATACATTTATTTCATTAATCAATAAGGATTGATTTATAGAAGACTGTGTCATCTTTAATTTTATCCAAATCTTTCCAAGGACCAAATAATATTATCGAGTAGAGAACCATGTAATTTCCTATATTCTAGAGGGTGTTATTTTGTATTATGGTTATGTATAGTCATTTTTATTTAATCATATGTTAATTTAGTTTTACATAAGTAAACATTAAAAGATAAGACAACTAATTCAACCCCACTCTATGGTGACAATGCTCCTGACCAGTCCATTAAATAAGAATCAAAGGGAGGATATTTTATTGAATCTTGGATCATTGATGTTTGAAGAACAAGAATACTTCCATAGATGATTTGGAATAACTTAACAGTAAGGGATTTATATATTTCATGGGAAGAACAATCAAATATTTGAGAAAAAAATGTTATCAAATCTATTATCACTGGAATATAAAGTTCTCTAAGATACTGTTGATGGTGTCGACCAACCTAATAAGGGTAATAACTTTAGAACTGTAGATAAGAGGAATCATGATAATAGTGGACAAGACCTATTTTTTTACCTCTCTCTCATGAAGTTAATTCCCTACAGTTAAATGATTTTGAAAAAATAAAGGAATATATGATAAATTGCATAATATTTAATGAGGAAACATGTTAGTGAATAAATATATGTTAAAAATTAGGATACTAAAATACAATGATTTGTAAATAGGATTGGAAGAATCTTGTAACATCCCTACTTGGGAGCCACTGAACCGATGCCTCGAGCTCATTCATTATATGACCTCGAGTGTGCCTCATTAATTCCAGAGTCTTATGAAATGTAGCAAGGGTATAATGAGAAACATGGGTTGACTATACACTCTTTACTAGAGTAAAAAAATATCCAAAATGAAATAAAAAATAGCTTTCAATAATAATAAATAAATGTGCATCACATACCACATCCCAAAAATAGGTAAGTGCTCACAAACCTAATATAAATAATTCTATTACATAGTAGTTTCAAATTAGAAAGGATGAGAAAAATAATTACTGACTAAAAGAACCAAATGGGTCTCAAAATAATAATTATTTCTGTTATCCATACTTTATCCAATGTCCCTATTTAACCATTAATCACATGGCCTTTTCAATTATCCTAACCAACAACCATGAAATCTTCTCCAGTAATAATTATAGATAATGAAATGAAAGAGTAAGATTCAACATGCCACCTCTATTGGTTTCAAGAGTAACATCTAGTATAAAAATAGTGTATAAAAATTTTCAAGAGAATAATAAGAATAATACGACATAAAATGGATCATGTTTTAAATAAACTAGTTTTCATTTAACCACATTGTCCTTGGGATCCAGACATCAATGCCATAAACTATAATTGTAAAAAATATAAAAAAAACATTTTGTTTATTTATCATTAAAATTTTATGGTTACTAAGGGTTCTCATCCATGTTTCTACACTATATCAATCTATTTTTGATCAGATCATCATTTCATCACCAAAATCAAGAATATGGGGCATGATTCCCTACAATTTAAACCAAGGATATAGAGCATCATATCTCAAAATCATAAATCAAGGATATAGAGTGTCATGTAAAACATCCTTACCCATAGGTATATATAATCATGACCCACATCTCAACCATTTCATCAAAAAAATATTTCCATGGTCAAATATACTTGACCATTTTAACAAATGGTGGAAACACGGGTAAAATGTTTTCCAAAAAGATCATTTATCACATGTTCTAACATATTTAACCAATTTTACCAAAATCCAAAAATTTATCCAAGTCAAAAATCAATCATATATAACAATAATAATACAGTATTTAAAAGTAATTAACAAATGACACACATTTCCATCTTTATCATTTTCCATCACATTTCATTATCATGCCAAAAAAAATTAAATTCATGTCATGGAAAACAATTCCTTATGACAAATTATCATGAAATTTAATAAGAGTAATCAGTTTAATCCCAAAACCCTTTATTCCACCATTTACATTCCAATTTCATTATTTTAAAGGAATTGGAACACCCCATGGATGTCCAATATGTAACAACCCAAAAATAATAATTAATGAAAATTCGACTTGGTCAATTTAAATGTATTCTTATTGTTACATGAAATGTATACAATTATTTGGTTCTGTGTTTTGGATTTTAAAATACCATTATGAATTGTGACTATTTCTAATATTTTTATTGAACAGTTATCACATGATTAGTAAAAATATAAGACCTTAACAAATCCAATTTAATCTTACAAAGGAAGAGATGACCTCATCCAGTAGACTTTCCCCATAGGATCCCCATTTTTTGGATCTCAAAAATGAGGTGGCTTCATTTGGGATTCTCTCTTAACCAATCCCAAGCCGAGCTTGAATACGTTAAGCTCAAGCAGAACCGTCTACGGGAGAAGTGAAAGTTGATAGAGATTACCACTCAAGCAATGTTATCAAAGCCACCCCAACAGTCTGTCACCATCTCACACCTTACCCCAAGGTCTTATGTGGGTGTTTTAAGGGTTTATGTAATGATACCCTATCACTATGACTATGTACGTTTTTTTATAGATAATATACATTCTTTTTATTGTTACCTTGTAAATAGTTTTTAAAGCACAAATAGTATTTTTAGTTAATATTCAACTACGAAATATATTTTGATGAATTAATATATTTTTTAATTAAATAATATTTTAATAAATTATTATTATTATTATTAAATTACTTTTTATTAAATAAAAATTATCGTATAATTTTATGAATTCAATTGTAATTTTTATTAAGGGTTGAAAGCTGTTTTTGTCAAAACCCATGAATTTTCGATAAATGTTGGTTTTTATTTTAAAAGTAAATATTCACATATTTAGAAAATAATATATATAAAATGAATATTATTTTTGGAATCAGGACGTCGAAATTATCCATTGGTGAATTTTTCATAATTTTCTAAGACAGTCGAATTTTTGGTTAAAAATTAAATACTGTTTAAATATATAATGTGTTTTATGACATCATAATGACCCAATAGTGATGTAATAAAATACTATAAACATTATATTCGGCCAATATATGTTTTACCATTAAAATAATTTGATTTTTTTTGTTTTATTTATTTTAAAAAGCCTTAGTTGACCCTTCAAGGCTTATAAAATATGTTTTATTTTTAAATTGTTTTCCTTGAGAGTGTGACACACCTCCACATACAAAACCCTATTATTTTAAGAAGATTGTCCATTGGACATTTAAAATATTGTTTTCCACTCCCCCTTTTCAAAACCCATGGGCAAAAACCATGGGATGGTTTGTGTTTTTGATTAGTTTAATGTGAGGTGTCCCAAACCTAAATAATAAAGAATTATCTCCCTTTTCCAATATAACCCCACCCAAACTCTCACATCCTCTTCACTCAAAGCATTTGGAGTCTGACCAAACCCTTACCCCCTCTCTCTAGAATCCTACCAAGTTTCCAAAATCTCACAATAATCTTCTCTCAAGCGTCTCCAAGCTTTTGGGATCACACTTCCAAGTAAAACATTTCTTCCTTTTTCATTTTTCCCAAAATTCTTTTAGTTGTTATGCCCTTTTTTCAATTAAAAATGTTGTCATATGATTTCACACGTCCCACATACATCCCTATTTATGTTTGGATAATGGGATACCCATTTATCTCTCATTAATGCCTCCCATGTACACCCGTTGCCTTGCCAAAATTCAGTGAGGGATTTCTCTCTCCTATTTTAAATCGAGGTAATTCTTTTGTACTATCCATATTAATTCCATTATATTTATGGGGATGTGTATCTATATGACCCCCATAGTGCCCATTTCATGTATATATGATGATACACCCATTTCGCCCTCATCAACCATTTTCATGAATCCTTATGTCACACTGTTATGCTGCCAAAATTGCACCGCATTTTTCTAAGCCAAGATCATTATGTAGTGAATACCATAACCATGTATCTATCAATGGTATTCATCTTTAGGACCATATACATATTGAATGATAATTTCATGTATTTATTATACATTAATTATTTGTGTAATTACTTATGATGTTGGTTTATTTCATGTTATATGATCCATGTGGCACATTTATGCATGGAATAAAATGTTTAAGAAGGGTATGCCCTGATAGCACGCCAATGCATTGCATAACGTATAATATCATGATACGTCACGTGAAATGAGTGTTTACTCATTATAATTAAAGTGAAATGAGGGTTTACTCACACTTCATATGAAATGAGGGTTTACTCATGCTCCATGTGCAGTGAGCCATGGATCGTGCAAAATTCTATGTTAAGTATTATTGCCACATTTCCTTGTTATGAATATCATGATTTATGATGCCTTTATGTTCATGTTTTTCTTGTGCTACAATAAAATTCCGATTGTCTAACATGTATTTTATTCCACATGTTATTCCATTTTTACTCCCTTACTGGGCTTTATATCTCACCCTTTTCTTTTGCATGTCCTTAGGTTATCCCATGCAATGCTAATTACGAGGGAATGTAGTGGTCATGTAAAGGAAGTTTTCAATAAATATTTTACATTTCATGTTTTAAGTTGTTATTTAATGATCCTAATCCCCAAATACACTATTCCTATAGATCATATGTCTTGTATCAAGTGAATTTTATGTAATAAATCATGTTTTAGTATGTAATAAAGAGCCGGGTTGTTATAGATGGTATTAGAGGATATGTTTAGTTATTATTGGGATAAGGATTAGAGAACCCTAGTGAAGCCTTAAAGATAATAATAAGTATAATAAAAACATCCCTAAATTTTGGTAAGTATTGAGTAATTGGTTTATCAATAAAATATATACTTGTTCGAATATGAGTAGGTAGAGGTGGATCTGGAACAGATGTACCTAGGAGTGAAAACATTGACAAGGGGTTTCAGGCTTGACCCAGGGTATCCTAGTACACAACAACGGTCCTTAATGAACTCTGTTTTATGAAACTCCTGGGGGATATTCTTTGGTAAATTAACAAGCTTATTATGAACCATTATTAAAGGAATTTTAAAAAAATTCCATTAAGAATACATGTTAGAAATTAGATCATGGATAACATAGATTGAAGATTATATATTCATAAGATAAGGAAATAAAATTAATTTATAAGTAATCCATTTTATTATTTGGATTAACCTTATTGTGATACCCAAAAATTTCCTTTTATTCCAGCCAATGTCCAGTAATAGGACGACTCAGGCTAAAACCCGATGTTAAGATTAATGTGACGAAGGTTCTAATGAGATCCCCAATCTGATGGGAGTAGGTGTAACATCCCAAGTAAGTAATGAATAATAGATATTTTTATCTATGTCTACTAATGAATTATATAGTGTTTTAGAGGCTTAAAATGAGAATAAATCCAATTCTAAACATGGAATACACTAATATTTTTAAAAGATTGTTTTACTGACTTTTTGATGGAAAACCATTTTAAATCAAAATTTTGACAATTTTATAAGATCTATTTGTCAAAATAAACTTATTATTTATGATTGGATCATTGAAATTTACATTGTATAATTTTTTGGTATTTTTCTGACAATGTTCATTTTTTTAATGAATAGTGAAAAATACTGCATTTTACATCAAAACTGCTTTTTCATCTAATTTAATTATATGGTTAGATTATCTTTTGAATTGGTTTTAAAGTTAAATTAGAATATATTTTTACTATTTAATCCAATAGTGGTCGTTGGAATTAATTTCACTTTGAAATTGGACTTAAAGTAGTGTCAATCTTTTGATACTTATTGTTTTATAAAAAACATGCTATTTGCTCTGACAGCGGGAATTAATTATTAAATTAATTAATGAAACTTATATGTTTTGAATTTTTTAAAATAGACATCATTTTTTAATTCAGAATATCAAATATTTCTTAGGGTGAAGTTTTGGCATTTTTCTGAAAAACGTCAATTTTTGATTAATAGTGAAACCACTAAGTGGTACTGAAAAAACTAATTTTTTGTTTAAATGAAATTTTACAACCTCTGTGTTTTGAATTTCAAAAACATTACATACATGGTTTTCATTAATAAGAAAAATTTGGTTCAATGGGATTAAAATAATTCTTTGGTGTATAGTAACTTTTAAGTTTTTAATCGCGATTAGAGGTAATTAGTGTAATTTAAGATAAGAATAATGTTTTAATAATATAAAATGACCTAGAAAAATGTCATACCCTTATTGGATGTGTCATGGCCGACCAAGACAATCCATGGGTCACCTTGGGGACCTCATGGAGCCACCTTGGAAGGAAAATGACATTAATATCTTTTAATTTAATGTTAAAGTAAAAATGTCACAAACATGAGTTATTTTACTAAAACAATTTTTACATGGGTTTATACAAGTCATATTTTTGACTATAAATAGTAATTGGAAAGAAAGAAAGATTAAATAAATCCTAGTATTTTTTTATAATTTTTATACATTACATAAATTAAATTATTTATGACATCATGATGATGCATCGATTACCCTACTATTTAACGATTTAAATAAAATGAAAAGTTAATTTAAAATATAAGACCTAAACTTGTCAAAAACATATTGGTTGGGTATATTTCGAACCCTTATCACCTTATCCTCGAATTATATCAATGTGTGACCTTTTAAATCTGAAACTCATTTTAAAATAAAGTAACATTTATTTACTTTCCAAGAGTGCCCCTCCTCTCCTCTTATAAAAGGCCCCCACCTCTTCCTCCATACCCACACTTCCAAAGCCTTTGGCTCGGCCAAACCCTACCCATTTTTTCTCTCCACATTCCTCTATAACTCTTAGAAGCCTCACGTTGGGCAGAAGTCTTCCTAAGGAAGCCTTTGAACTCAAACCAAAGGGAGTTACCCGATTTTAAGGTAATGTCTTCATTTGAGTCCTTTTGTTTTATTTTGATTTTCCAACCCCCTAACCTCTTTCTATTCATTTATTTTGTAACAACTCCAGTATATTCAATATACTAGGATTTTTTTATAAGAAGGATTCGAGCTAAACTTACACACACCTACATCTAAGGGCTAAAGAACATACTGTTTCCATGGGTGACGAATTTCTGCCTCACGAAACGATGATTGTTCAATATTATTCTAACATCTTCAAAGGTGGACATTAAGATTTCACTATATTTATATATATGATATATATTATGTTAATGTTTTCCTCAAGCTTCTGTATTTTTCATTTATGGCATACCTTTATGGCTTCCATTATGGGTATACGCGATATCTTCATTTTAGGGAGTGCGGACTACCGCCTCCTCAAAGTGATTTGATTCGTTAATACCATATGTGGTATGTATAAAGGATATATTTAATGATATTATATATTATACCATACTGGAATTAAAATACTATTATGTATCATTATGTTTTAATTCCATTAAATATGAAATATAAATGGAAGTAGCGTTCATGCGTACGTACGGCTTACCGTCTCCATGAACGGTGCATTCCATTTCTTACCACTAAATGTTATGTAATATTATAAATGCATGAATGTACTATATATATATGATATATATGATATCTACATCATGAATACAATTCTGGATATAATGGATATTTTACCACATGAACAACTTGTAATTATAAAGAGTTTATTTTTGACTCAAGTACCAATGATCGTTAAAACGACCGTTATTAACTTAAATAATAACATAGTGTTCATGACATGGTAATAAGTGATATAGAAAGAATAATGAACTTGTAAAAGGTTCTTAAGCAAGTAGAAATTAACTGAAGTTTATTATTCAGGAGATTAAAGAACGATCAAGTCAAGTCAGACCCGAGGTAAGGGACTTCTCTCAATCTCCATTCATTGATGCATATTTTGTTTTATACACAACCTTCTTTTATACGGTATATAAACCCCTTTGACTTTTACGTTTATCCAAAAGGAATCTTTTTTATACAAAGCATTTTAATAAACAAAAAAAAATGGAATATTTTTGTCGTACGCATGCGGCGACAACGACTTCTCCGCCGTCGTGACCATTATTTGAGTTTCAACTTCCTCTACAAGCCATACATTCTTCTTAAAAGAAAAAATAAATACCATGTTTTAATTTTATTTTATTTTGGTATTGAAAATGTTTTTCATAATGTTTTTATATAAATGTTTTGTATTGATATCTTGTTATTGAAAGGTGGAAATGTTATGTTTCCTTTATGCAAGTTTTATGTGATACGATTATGTTGTGGTTCTTGGGAATTATTATGAAGACGGGTGGTTCCATGATAAACTAAGGATGGGTGAGCCCAATATAGCTCTCCAATGCATTGGGTAATGCAAAGGACTTAAATGTTAAGGTTTCTCCGAAGAGATTTAGGGAATATACTGTGATGGGTATTCCAAACGTAACCAAGCGGGTTACTCCCTACGTAAGAATGTTATGAATGCCTCAAGTTAACCTTATGTCTTATGATTTCTATGATTTATTCATGATTTGATGAGGTATATTAAAGTTATTATGTTTTATGAGTAGAGTATGATTTCATTTATTTGTGTGTATACATGTACTCATGTTTCCTTTCCATATTTTTATATCCCTTACTGTGCTTTTTATGCTCATCCCATGTTTTTGAAATGTTTTTCACAGGTCAAGGGAAGGGTACATGATATGATGATAGTGTCAAGGAAGTGTCAAGAATGAATCGATGTTTTATTTTAAATATGTTTCCGTTGATGGGAAAAATTAACACTATCTTTTATGTAACCACTTTGTTTAAATGTGGAATGTAATGCATGTTTTATGATCTAATTCTCTAAAACTCTAAACCTGAAAAGATCTTCAATGTGTAATCTTGTAATAACTCAAGATTAAGTAATGTTTAAGGCTGGGGCCTTATAGATGGTATCATAGGTCGGTTTAGATAGCTTCAGGAGTTATAATTCTATTAAATGATTATCCAAAAGTATTTTTTAGGGTCAAATTGAAATGATATAGCATTTGAAGATTACAATGTTGATTCATCTAAGACATGTTTGTTCATAATGGTTTTCCGTAGATGAAACAGGGAAGCAGTGCTAGGAAGGCATACAAAAGGAAATAACCTTCCGAATCAGCATCCTGAGATGGTCGGAATTGGAACTGAATAGTTTGTTGTAGTAATGGCGTAGTTGACTCAAGCGATAAATGGTGGCGGTATCCATGCACGGGATCAGCCAGATCAACCGCAGAGGAACATGTCAGTGGTGGAACATTTCATGAGGCAACATCCCCCATCATTCAAGGGATCATCTAACCCTGTGCTAGCATAAGGGAGGATTAAAGCACTGGAGAAGATTTTCGTTGTCATGGGGTGTTCAAACAATCAAAAGGTTAGTCTTGATATTTACCGTTTGGAGGGTGGAGCAGATTAGTGGTGGTCGATGGTTAAAAATGTTAGGGATACTGATGAGATTGATGCTCTCGATGGGATTAATTTAAAGGTATGTTTCTGGAGAAGTATTTTCCTAAGGCTGTCCGACTTAGGATGGAAAAGAAATTCTTGGAATTGAGGCAAGAGGAAGAATCAGTGGCTGCCTATGAATAAAGGTTCACTCGATTGGCAAGGTATGATCCAAATTTTATCCGAGACCATGATAGTAAAATCAATCATTTTTACTCATGATTAAATCCAAAATATCGAAGGGATTTAGCTTCTCGTGAGTTCAAAAGTTATGAAAAGCTACTTTGATGTGCTGAGAAGGTGGAAATAGAGTTTTCCGATGATAAAGTGTTCTATAACAACCAACAGAAGAAGAGACCGAGGTGGCAGGAGAAAGGAAAGAATTCTTCAAAAAAGTCTAATGGTAAGAAAACTAAGTTTCCAGTTTGTGATAAATGTTGTAAAAGGCATGCTGGGTAATGTATTCTGAATTCTGGAAAGTGCTACCGATGTGGTAAGATGGGACATAAGGATCGTGATTGCACTAAAAAAGATCAAGGTGAAGGTAAGATCAAATATGATTTACAGTTAGTGAAATGTTTTAAGTGCAATGAGATGGGTCACTATGCAAATGACTGTCCGACAAAGAGCTTGAGTGATGTGAAGTAGTTAGAATACAAGCATAAAGGGGTGGTGAAATCCTTTGCAACTACTTCAGCAGATTTCGGGCCATCAAATGAAGTTGTATTATGTACTTTGATTGTTTTATCAGATTATTCCAATGTGTTTTTTGATTCGGGGTCTGCACATTCTTTCATCTCTGAAAACTTTTCTAGTAAAATGGGAATACCATCTCATGAAATGACTGCTGAACTTGTGGTAAAAACACTTGGGGGAAATGTTGAGGCAAAAAGAATTTATAAGAATCTTCCTATCCTTATCTGTGTAAAGAACCTACTAGAAAACCTTATTGTTTTACCTCTAGTAGATTTTGATGTTATCCTGGGTATGGATTGGCTCTCTATTTACCATGCTAAGATTGACTATAGAGCTAAAGAAGTTTTTTTTTCAGAAAGACTTTCAGTTTGTGTATAAGAATGAACCCTTACTGTTGATAATGTATCAAGAGGCCGAGAAACTTGTAAAAGATGGAAATGAATGTTACCTTGCACATATTGTTGAAAATAAGGGAACTGTTCAGATTAATGTTGTTCCAGTGGTAAATGAGTATCCTGATTTTTTTCCTGATGAGTTTCCTGGAATAATACCAGATCGGGAATTTGAGTTTACTGTTGACTTAGTTCCTGATGCTAATCCAATTTCAAAACCCCCTTATCTAATGGCTCAAATTGAACTTTTAGAGTTGAAGGAGAAATTTCAAGATTTATTAGAGAAAGGTTTCATTCGACCTAGAACATCACCATGGGGTGCTCCTGTTTTATTTGTTAAAAAAAATATGGTTCAATGACACATTGCATTTATTATAGAGCCTTGAATAATGTCACTATTAAGAACAAATATCTTTTACCTCATATCGATGATTTGTTTGATCAGCTCTAGGGAGCTCAGTATTTTTCAAAGATTGACCTGAGATCGGGGTACCATCAGCTAAAGGTAAAGGAAGAAGATGTTCCGAAGACTGCGTTTCCTATAAGATATGGCCATTATGAATTTTTAGTAATGCCTTTTGGGCTAACCAATGCACCTGATGTATTCATGGAATTAATGAATAGAATTTTCCATGAGTTCTTGGATAAGTTTTTGGTGGTTTTCATTGATGATATTTTTGTGTTTTCTAAAAGTAAAGAGGAGCTTGAAAGACATTTAAGGGTTATTTTGAAAACCTTAAAAGAAAATAAATTGTATGGGAAATTCAGCAAGTGTGATTTTTGGTTGCAATAAATTTCTTTCCTTGGTCACATTGTTTCTAAAGATGGGATAACTGTTGATCCGGAAAAAACAAAGGTTGTTGAAGAATGGCCAAGACCCACAAATGTAACTAAGATTCATAGCTTACTTGGTTTGGAAGGCTATTACCAAAGGTTTGATAGAAATTTTTCACAGTTATATAGTCTAATGACTATGCTGACTCCGAAGGGTGTTAAGTTTATCTGGACAAAATAATGTGATGATTGTTTTCAGGAATTGAAAAGGAGATAGGTGAATGTTCCAGTTTTGGCACTAACTTCCAAGAATGGTGAGTTTTTTATCTATAGTGACACTTCATTGAAAGGAAATGGTTGTGTCCTAATGAAAAATGATCTGGTAATTGCTTATGGTTCATGACAGTTGAAAACCCATGAGGTAAATTACCCTACACATGATTTGGAATTAGCTACTGTAGTTTTTTTAAAAAAAATTGGAGGCATCATTTGTATGGAGTAAAGTGTGAAATATATACTGATAACAAAAGTTTAAAGTATATATTCACTCAAAAAGAATTAAACATGAGACAGAGGAGATGGATAGAATTAATCAAGGATTATGATTGTAAAATTCATTACCATCCAGGAAAAGAAAATAAAGTGGCTGATGCTTTGAGTCGAAAAAGTAATTCTTCATTAACAATGTTGCATTTGGAACATGATCCTTTTGTTAAGGATTTGATGAAATTTGGCATGGAAGTTGTTGATGCAGGATGTCCTTCTATTTTGTTTCAGGTATCAGTGAAATCTTCTCTATCAGACAGAATCAAGCAAGCACAGAAGCAAGACAGTGAGTTGTAGAAAAATGTAGAGCTGGTTCAGAAAGATAAGTTGCCTGAATTCAACATTGATAATGATTTTGTTTTGAGATTTGGGAAGAGATTTTGTGTGACTTGTGATTAACAGTTGAAGAGAGAGTTGTTATGTGATGCTCATAGTTCTCCGTTTTCAGTTCATCCTGGCAGTACTAAGATGTACATAGATCTGCGGGAGTATTACTGGTGGGATGGAATGAAAAGAGATATTGCTGATTTTACTGTGAAGTGTTTGACATGTCAACAGGTTAAAGTAGATCGGAAGTTACCGAAAGGGATGCTTCAGCCTTTACCAGTTCCAGAGTGGAAATGAGAGAATATATCCATGGACTTATTTGTGGGATTGCCAAAGACACCTCGAGGTAATAATGCAATCTGGGTTATTGTTGATCGGTTGACTAAATTTGCTCATTTCCTTGCCATACGAGATAATTTTTACCTAGATCAACTTTCCCGTTTGTATCTTAAAGAGATAGTCAGGTTACCTGGAGTTACTTTCTCCATTGTATCTGACCGTGATCCCGGGTTCACTTCTAACTTTTGGAAAGGCCTTCAGAAGTTGTTGGGTGCTAAATTAAACTTTAGTACAACTTTTTATCCTCAATTAGATGGGCAGTCAGAATGAATGATCCAGACTTTGGAAGATATTCTATGTGCTTGTTAGATGGATTATCAGGGAAGTTGGGACCAAAATCTTTCTTTGGTTGAGTTTTCTTATAATAAAAATTTTCATTCTAGTATACAGATGGCACCATTTGAGGCATTATATGGGAAGCGATGTCGAACTCCAACTTTTTGGGATAAAGTGGGTGAAAGGAAGCTGATGGGACCAGAATTGGTAGAAGAGTTGGCAGAAAAAGTTCAACTGATACAGAAACACATGAGAACAGCTCTGAGAAGGTAGAAGAGGTATGCAGACAACAGGAGGAAGGATCTCTCTTTTGAGGTAGGTGATCATGTTTTTCTCAAAGTCTCACCATGGAAAAGTGTGATGCGATTTGGTAAGAAAGGAAAGCTGAGTCCAAGCTTCATTGGACCATATGAAATTCTAGAGAGAGTTGGATCAGTTGATTACCGAGTGGATTTACCTCCGATTTTATCTCAGGTACACAATGTTTTTCATGTTTCGATGTTGAGAAAGTATATGCCAGATCCATCTCATGTTTTGAGTCCTGAGGAAGTTCAGCTGGAAGAGAACCTATCTTATGAGGAACAACCGGTCCAGATTCTTGAACACAGGGATAAAGTGTTACGAAATAAGGTGATTCATCAGGTAAAGATTTTTTTTTGAAAAAACAACATTATTGAAGAGTCAACATGGGAATCTGAAAATGAAATGAGGGCTAAATACCCGCACTTATTCGATAAGTTAATAAATTGCGGGGACGCAATTTTCTAAAGGGGGGAAGGATGTAACATACCAAGTAAGTAATGAATAATAGATATTTTTATCTATGTATACTAATGAATCATATAGTGTTTTAGAGGCTTAAAATAAGAATAAATCCAATCTTAAGCATGGAATACACTAATATTTTTAAAAGATTGTTTTACTGCCTTTTTTTATGGAAAACCATTTTTAAATCAAACTTTTGACAATTTTAGAAGCTCTATTTGTCAAAATAAACTTATTATTTATGATTGGGACATTGAAATTTACATTGGATAAGTTTTTTGTATTTTTTTTGACAATGTTCATTTTTTTAATGAATAGTGAAAAATACTGCATTTTACATCAAAACTGCTTTTTCATCTAAATTAATTATATGGTTATATTATCTTTTTAATTGGTTTTAAAGTTAAATTAGAATATATTTTTACCATTTAATCCAATAGTGGTCATTGGAATTAATTTCACTTTGAAATTGGACTTAAACTAGTGTCAATCTTTTGATACTTATTGTTTCATAAAAAACATGCTATTTGCTCTGACAGCGGGAATTAATTATTAAATTAATAATGCAACTTATATTTTTTGAATTTTTTAAAATAGACATCATTTTTGAATTCGGAATATCAAATATATCTTAGGGTGACGTTTTGGTATTTTTCTGAAAAACTTCAATTTTTGATGAATTGTGAAACCACTAAGTGGTACTTAAAAAACTCATTTTTCGTTTAAATGAAATTTTACCACCTCTATGTTTTGAATTTAAAAAATCCGACGTACATGGTTTTCATTAAGAAGAAAAATGTGGTTCAATGGGATTAAAATATTTTTTTGGTGAATAGTAACTTTTAAGTTTTTAATCGCGATTAGAGGTCATTAGTGTAATTTAAGGTAAGAATAATGTTTTAATAATATAAAATGACCTAGACACATGTCCTATCCTTATTGTATGTGTCATGGACGACCAAGAAAATCCATGGGTCAACTTGGGGTCCCCATGGGGCCACTTTGGGAGGAAAATGACATTAATATCTTTTAATTTAATGTTAAAGTAAAAATGTCAAAAACATGAGTTATTTTACTAAAACAATTTTGACATGGGGTTATACAAGTCCGATTTTTGACTATAAATAGTCATTGTAAAGATAAAAAGATTTACTACATCATAGTATTTTATTTATAATTTATAGACATTAAATAAATTAAATTATTTATGACATCATGATGATGCATCGATTACCTCATTATTTAATAATTTAAATAAATTGAAAAAATAATGTACAATCTAAGACATAAACTTGACAAAAACCTATTGGTTGGGTATATTTATAACCCTTATCACCTTATCCTCGAATTATATCAATGTGGGACCTTTTAAATCCGAAACTCATTTTAAAATAAAGTAACATTTCTTTACATTCTAAGAGTGCCCCTCCTCTCCTCTTATAAAAGGCCCCCACCTCTACCTCCTTACCCACACTTTCAAAGCCTTTGGCTCGGCCAAACCCTACCCATTTTGTCTCTCCACATCCCTCTCTAACTCTTATAATCCTCACTTTGGGAATAACCCTTCCCAAGGAAGCCTTTCAGCACAAACCAAAGGGAGTTACCCAATTTTAAGGTAATGTCTTCACTTGAGTCCTTTTGTTTTATTTTGCTTCTCCAACCCCCTAAACTCTTTTTATTCATTTCTTTTGTAACACCTCCAGTATATTAAATATACTAGTATGTTGTTATAAGAAGTATTTGAGCTACACTTACACACACCTACATCTAATGGTTAAAGAACATACTATTTCCGTGGATGGCGAATTTCTACCTCACGAAACAATGATTGTTCAATATTATTCTAACAACTTCAAAGGTGGCCATTAAGATGTCACTATATTTATATATGATATATAATATGTTTATGTTTTCCTTAAGATTATGTATTTTTCATTTATGGCTTACCTTTATGGCTTCCATTATGGGTATACGCGATATCTTCATTTTAGGAAGTGCGGACTACCGCCCCCTCAAAGTGATTTGATTCGTTAATACCATATGTGGTACGTATAAAGGATATATTTAATGATATTATATATGATACCATAATGGAATTAAAATAATATTATGAATAATTATGTTTTAATTCCATTAAATATGAAATATAAATGGAAGTAGCGTTCATGCGTACGTACGGCTTACCGTCTCCATGAACGGTGCATTTCATTTCTTACCTCTAAATGTTATGTAATATTATAAATTCATGCATGTACTGGATATATAAGATATATATGATATCTACATAATGAATAAAATTCTGGATATAATGGATATGTTACCACATGAACAACTTGTAATTATAAAGAGTTTATTTTTGACTGAAGTACCAATAATCGTTAAAACGGCCGTTAGTAACTTAAATAATAACATAGTGTTAATGACATGGTAATAAGTGATATAAAAGGAATAATGAACTTGGAAAAGGTTCTTAAGCCAGTAGAAATTAACTCATGTTTATTATTCAGGAGATTAAAGAACGATCGAGTCAAGTCGGACCTGAGGTAAGGGACTTCGTCTCAATCTCTATTCATTGAGGCATATTTTGTTTTATACACATCCTTCTTTTATACGGTGTATAAAACCCTTTGACTTTTATGTTTACCCAAAAGGAATATTTTTTATATGAAGCGTTTTACTAAACGAAAAAAGGGAATGTTTTTGTCGAATGTATGTGGCGACAACGACTTCTCCACCGCCATGACCATTATTTGAGTTTCAGCTTCCTCTACAAGCCATAACTTCTTTTTAAAAGAAAAATAAATACCATGTTTTACTTTTATTTTATTTTGGTATTGAAAATGGTTTTCATAATGTTTTTATATCAATGTGTTGTATTGATATCTTGTGATTTAAAGGTGGAAATTTTATGTTTTCTTTTATGCATGTTTTATGTGATACGATTATGTTGTGGTTCATGGGAATTATTATGAAGACGGGTGGTTCCGTGATAAACTAAGGGTGGGTGAGCCTGATATAGCTCTCCAATGCATTGGGTAACGTGAAGGAGTTAAACGTTAAGGTTTCTCCAAAGATATTTAGGGAATATACTGTGATGGGTATTCCAAACGTAACCAAGAGGGTTACTCCCTACGTAAGAATGTTATGAATGCCTCTAGTTACCCTTATGTATTATGATTTCTATGATTTATTCAGGATTTGATGAGGTATGTTAAAGTGCTTATGTTTTATGAGTAGAGTATGATTTCATTGATTCTTGTGTATACATGTACTCATGGTTCGTTTCCATATTTTTATATACCTTACTGTGCTCTTTATGCTCATCCCAAGTTTTTGAAATGTTTTTCACAGGTCAAGGGAAGGGTACATGATATGATGATAGTGTCAAGGAAGTGTCAAGAAATAATCCATGTTTTATTTTAAATATGTTTCCGTTGATGAGAAAAATTAATACTATCTTTTATATAACCACTTTGTTTAAATGTGGAATGTAATGCAATTTTTATGATCTAATTCTCTAAAACTCTAAACCTGAAAAGATCCTCAATGTGTAATCTTGTAATAACTCAAGATTAAGTAAGGTTTAAGGTTGGGGCCTTATAGTAGGAATCAAAAAATTAGTCACGATACTCTCTAAGTTAACTCAATCATTAAATAGAAACATGGTTCTAGAGGAACGTTCAACCCCCCCCCCCCCCCACCTAAGAAAGAACAAGTTTCTATTGATATATTCATGAGACAAAGGCCTCCTACTATTAGTTGATCATCTGATCCCTCAATCGCCAAACAATAGATCAACTCCATTGAAAATATCTTTTCTATCCTTCAATGTTCCAAACAAGAGAAGTTTCTTCTTACTATTTAGCATATGGACGATGAATCTGATCAATGGTGGACATTGATAAAAAATTTGATGCCTGATGAGGAGATAAAGGCATTGGAATGTGAGGATTTTCAGAAGATGTTTTTTTATAAATATTTTCCATGCACCATCCGACTTAAGATAGAAAGGGACTTCCTTGACCTCAAGAAAAAAGATGGATAATTCATCAGAGCATATGATTAAAAATTCACAAGGCTTGCACGATATGCCTGTGGCTTTATTGTTACACTTGAATGAAAGGTTGGTCGCTTCTTTGGTTGGCTGAAACCTAGCCTACAGAAAGCCCTGGGGATCCGTGACTTCAACAACTACGAGGATATTTTCTGATGTTCTCTCAAGTTCGATATAGAGATTGGTGAATATTAGGGGTATCATGTGGATAAGGAGCATAAGGTGGATTTCACTTATAGCGGTTCTATGCATAAATAAAAAAGTTATAAGATGATCAAGCCCCCCACTTGCTAATGGTGCGGAAAGAAGCACCTCAGAAATTTCCTAAAGGGGACGTGGAAATGCTTCAGGTGTGAAAGAGATGGGCACCACACTATTAACTGTCGACAAGAAAAAATTGTGGACACGACAGAGGAGAGGAATTATATATTTTAATTTCAACATGATGTTTATTGCTTCAATAATAAAGAACCAGGGCACCTTGAAAATTAGTTCCCTAGGTCAAGGGTTTTCAAAGGAAACCAAAAACCTCCAAGACAGTAAGGGTGATCTTTTTCCATCACTACCGCCGAAGTGAATGCCGGCAATGAAGTAGTGACAGGTACACTATTTATTCATTAAATAATTGTGAAAGCACTTTTAGATTCAGGTTCTACACATTCTTTTATATAAATAAAGTTTAGTATAACAATACCAACACCACCACAAATCACGGAAGTAAAGATTTCGATGAGTATGAAAAATGGGGTAATCATTTCATCCCATGAATATAACTCTTCCTCTGTCATAATAGGTGGATTTAACTTCCCAGAGATCCTCATCGTACTCCCTCTGGTGGAATTTGATGCAATTATTTGCATGGATTTTCTTTCCTTATATAGATCCAAAATAAATTATCCTGACAGGGAAATCACTCTCCATGTGGTGAATCGACCCCCAATTCCGTATATGTGAAAGTGGAAAGATGAATCTTCTTTAGCTCCATCATCTCAAGCATGGATATTACTACCCTATGAGAACACATATCTAGCTCAGATGATTGAGTCTAAGGAGGAAACCATCCTTCAAGATAGGGCTATTGTGAGGGAATTCACTGAAGTTTTTCTTGAGGAATTTTCTAGTCTTTCTCCTAGAAGAGATGTTGAATTATCAATTGATCTTATACCTAGGGGATTGCCAATATCCAACACTATATATAGAATGGATGTTGTGGAACTTGAGGAGATGAATAAACAACTACAGGAGAGTCTAGATAAAGTGTTTATACACCCATGTTCTTCACCATGGGGTTCACCAGTCCTCTTCGTTATGAAGAAGGATGGATCAATGCACCTTTGCGTCTATTATCGCGAGCTCAAAAAAATCACGATAAAGAACAAGTATCCCCTCCCATGAATTGTTAACTTGTTTGATTAGTTGGGTGGAACACTATACTTCTCTAAAGTATATTTTCTCTCAGGATATTATCATGTAAGTGTAATAAAGGAATTTATCCTGAAGACTACTTTTCATTCAAGATACAGGCACTATGAATTCATAGTAATGCCTTTTAGACTCACTAATGCTCCGGAAATATTCATGGACTTGATGAATAGAGTCTTTATATATTACCTTGACAAATTTTTGGTAGTATTTATAGATAATATTATAATATACTCCAAAACCAAGGAGGATCATGATGAGCATCTAAGAATTGTACTAGCGACCATGTGAAAATAGAATCTCTATGAAAAGTAAAAAAAGTGTGAGTTTTGGTTGAAGGAGGTCTCATTATTAGGTTATATCATCACAAGAAATGGGATATTTGTGGATCCCTCTAAGACAGCTACAGTAGAGGGATGTCCAATGCCCACATCAGTAATGGATATCTATAGCTTCTTGGGGTTAGCTAGATATTTTCAATGGTTTGTGAGAAATTTCTCATGATTGTCCAACCCTCTTACCAAGCTAACTACAAAGGGAGTAAAGTTTGGTTGGAGTGTTGAATGCGAAGAAAACATCAAGGAGTTGAAAAAGAGTCATATCATTATACTTGTTCTCACATTACCCACAAGTGGAGAACTATTTTGTGGTATTCAGTGATGCTCTGAAGAATGGAATGTGCTGTGTGTTGATGTAAAATTAAAAAGTCATTAGCTATGATTCAATGAAATTTAATGTTCATCATCATAATTATCCAACACATGATCTGGAGTTAGTTGTGATGATATTCTCATTAAAAATTTGAGGGAATTATCTCTTTAGGGAGAAGTGTGAAATATATTGGAAACACAAAAGCCTCAAGTATATATTCACACAGAAAGAGTTGAACATGCGGCATTGAAGATTGTTACAGCTGATTGAAGAATATGATTACTCAATCCATTACCACCCTAAGAAAGTGAAAAAGATGGCGGATGCTCTATGTAGAAATGACCCAGGATTTCTATCATTGATGAGAATTGAGAAGGATCCAGTCTTCTTATATTGGATGAATATGGACATAGGAATCATAAAAAAGGGAACATCATCAATCCTTTCACAAATGGTTGCTCAACTGTCTATTTTGGAAAAGTTAAAGGATGATAAAATGGATGATGTGGGTATTCAGAAGAAAGTGGAAGATATCTGAAAAGTGGAATCCTTATATTTCAATGTTAATGAAGTAGGAATTGTGAGATTTGGGAAAATACTATGTCTTCCATCAAGTCTAGAGCTGAAGAAGGAACTTTTGGATGATGAACATAGTTCAAATTTCTCTATTCACCACGAAAACAAAAAGATGTATCAAGATATCTGAGAGAATTATTGGTGGGATAATATGAAGAAGGATATCAATATGTATACATTAAATTTCCTGGTGCATCAACAAGTGAAGGAAAAGTTGCATAAGTCCAAGGGGATGAAGAAACCATTGCCTATACCAGCTTGGAAATGGGAGAACATCGCCATGGACTTTGTCACCAGACTTCTAAAGAAATCCAAATGCAACAACGCAATCTGGGTTGTTGTGGATCATCTTACAAAGTCTACACACTTCATTGCAATTCGAGAGGATTTATCATTGGATCAATTGGCACAAATATAGATCAGGGAAGTGTTAAGGTTTCAGGGAGTACCACAATCTTTTTTATCTGATCGAGATCCAAGATTCACCTCTAATTTTTGGAAGAGTATTCAACAAGCTCTAGATAATGAAATGAACTTTATTACGGCCTATCATCCTCAAACTGATGGCCAATATGAGTGAACTATTTATACATCAGAAGATATGTTATGATTATGTTCAATGTAATTTAAAGGAGGTTGGGATCAACATCTTCCTCAGGTTTAATTCTTCTATAAAAACAGTTTCCACTTGAGCATCTGAAAATCACCTTTTGAAGCCCTTTATGTGAAGAGGTGCAAAACATCAGCATGTTGGGATGATGTTGGTGAGCGTGAGCAGCATGTACCAGAAAAGGTAGAAGAATTAGTGGAGAAGGTGAAAACCATTCAGTAGAATATCAAGGTAGCCCAGAGTCGATAGAAGAGTTTTACAGATAACTGTCGACGATACCGTGTGTTTAATGTTGGAGACATGGAATTTCTATGCATATCTCTATAGAAGAAGGTCATGAGGTTTGGAAAGAAATGGATGTTTAAGTCCAAGGTACATTGTCCGTTTCGAGATTCATGATCATGTCGGGGCTAAGGCCTATCAACTAGCACTTCCACCTCCCATGGCCAAAGTAAATGATGTCTTTCATTTATCCCTCTTATGAAAGTACATACCATACCCTTTATATATACTCTCTTCAGAGGTAGTATAGCTTGAGGATGATCTTTCTTACAAAGAGTAACCAGTGAAAATCATAGATCGTAGAGAAAAAGTTCTACGAAGTAATAAAATTCCCCTTTTCAAGGTATTTTTTTGGAACCACAAGTTTGAAGAAGTGATGTGGGAATTGGAGGAAGTGATTAAGAAAAGTTAGCCACAACTGTTTTATTTTGGGAAAATTAAATTTTGAGGAAAAAATTTCTTAAGGGGGGAAGATTGTAACAACCCAAAAAATTCATTAATGAAAATTCTTCTTGGTCTATTTAAATGTCTTTTTATGGTTATGTAAAATGTATACAAATATTAAATTCAATGTTTTGGATTTTAAAATACTATTAATAAGTGTTACCATTGTTAATATATCCTTGAACAGTGATCACATGATTACTGTAAATATAGGGCTTTAACAAATCCAATTTACAAAGACAAAGGAAGTGATGACCTCATCAAGTAGACTTGCCCCATATGACGCCCTTTTGTCAGAGCTCGGAAATGAGGTGGATTAATTGGGCTTCGATCCTGATAAATCCTAAGATTAGCCTTAATATGTTAAGCTTGAGAGGAACCACCTGCGAGAGAAGTGGAAGTTGATAGAGACTACCGCTCGAGAAATGTTATCTGAGCCACCCCAAGAGTCTGTCACCATCACACACCTTACCCTAAGGTCTTATGAGAGTGTTTTAAGGGGTTATGTAATGATACCCTAAAACTATAACTATGTATATTATTATTTTATAGAGAATATACATTCTTTTATTACTACTTTGTAAATTGTTTTTAAAGCACAAATTGTATTTTTTGTTAATATTCAACTAAGAAATATATTTTGATGAATTAATGGATTTTTGAATTAAATAATACTTTAATAAAATATTAATATTATTAAATTATGTTTTATTACATATAAATTACCGTATACTTTTATGAATGCAATTGTAATTTTTATTAAGGTTTGTAATCTATTTTTTTCGAAACCCATGATTTTTTTATAAAAGTTAGTTTTTATTTTAAAAGTAAAAATCCACATATTTATAAAATTATTTAGATAAAATGAATATTATTTTTCAAATCAGGACATCGAAATTATCCAATGGTGAATTTTTCATAATTTTTTGAGACAGTCAAATTTTGGGGTAAATATTAAAAACTGTTTAAATATATAATGTGTTTTATGACATCATAATGACCCAATAGTGATGTACTAAAATAATATAAACATTATATTTTCCCAAAATATGTTTTACCCTTAAAATAATGTGATTTTGGGTTTGTTTTATTTATTTTAAAAGGATTTAGTGGACCCTTCAAGGATTAAAAACATTTTTCTTTTTTAAATTTCTTTCCATAAGAGTATGACTCACCTCCACATAAGCAACCCTATTGTTTTAAGAATTTTGGACATTTTCATTATAAAATAATATTTTCCACTCCCCTTTGGAAAAAACCCTGGTCTGTTTTCTGGTTTTGATTAGTTTGATGTGAGGTGTCCCAAACCTAAATAATAAATAATTCTCTCTTCTTTCCTATATAATCCAACCCAAAATCCAACCTCCTCTTCAATAAAAGACTTTAGAGTTAAACCAACACCTGACCTACTGTATTTATAATCCTCCCAAAGTTCCTCAAGATCCCAATAATCCTCTCTCAAACCTCTCCTATGCTTTTGGGATCGCACATCCAAGTAAGGGATTTCTTTCTTTCTCATTTCTGTCCAATTTTCTTTAAGTTGTTATGCCCTTATTTCAATTAAAAGTGTTAGCGTATAATTTTTCACCTCCCTCATACATCCTTATTTATGTATCAATGATTGGAGACCCCTTTATCTTTCATTAATTCCTCCCATGTACACCTGTTACCATGCCAAAATTTTGTGAGGGATTTCTCTCTCTTCTTTTAAATACAAGTAATTATTTTGTATTATGCATACTAATTCCATTACATTTTTGGGACATGTATCTATATGACCCCCTTATAGTACATTTAATTTACATTTTATGAGACACCAATTTCTCTCTCAAAAACCATTTTCAAAAATCCTTATGTCACGCCGTTATGCTGCCAAAATTTCACTACATTATTTCAATTCAAGATCATTGTGTAGTGAATACCATAGCCATGTCTATATCAAGGGTATTCACCTTTATTCACATATACATATTAAATTTTACTTTAATGTATTTATTCCACATTAATTAATTGTGTAATAACTTATTATGTTGATTGACTCCATGTTATATGATCCATGTGGCACACTTATGCATGAAATGAAATGTTTAAGAAGGGTGTGCTTTGATAGTGATCCAATGCATTAGGGAAAAGCATGGTATCATGATATGTCATGTGAAATGAGTGTTGAATCATTATAATTAAATTAAAATGAGTTTTTACTCATGATTCATGTGAAATGAGGGTTTACTCATGATCCATGTTCCATGATCCTTGGCTCATGCTAAATTCCATGTTAAGTGTTGTTGCCTCATATCCATGTTATGATTACATTGCTTTATCATTCCATTAAGTTAATTTTTCTCTTGTGATATATTGAAATGACTATTTTCTAACATGTATTGTATTCCTCATGTTATTCCATGTTTATTCCCTTACTGGGCTTTATAGCTGACCATTTTCTTATGCATGTCCTCATGTTATCCCATGTAATGCTAAGTATGAGGGAATTTAGTGGTCATGTAAAGGATGTTTTCAATAATGATGTTGCATTTAATGTTTTAAGTTGTTATGTAATCATACTAATCCCCAAATACACTATACCTCTCGATCTTCTATGTTGTATCAATGGAATTTTATGTAATAAATCGTGTTTTAGTGTGTAATAAAGAGAAGGGTTGTTATACATTATGCCATGTCCTAAAGTCTCTAATAGAAAGAATGGGTAACATGTAGGGTATGAAACATCATTTTAACACCCAATTTATTATTAAAATCCACCAAAAAAAATTTATTTTCATTATTCAAATATAACACAACACATAGACAAAAAAACATCCGGACTATGGGAGATAGCATGTAAACAACCTAAATTATCCTTATAGAAAACTACTCACCAAACCTCACCCTTGATTCCATCTTTAATATTCAAAAATGGAAAGAAATTATTTCCTATGAAATAAGACTCATGAGACCCGTAATATAAAAAATATCCAATAGAAATTATCCCAAAAAATAAATGGAATAAATGGTCGTATACACACCCAAGGCTATAAATTTCACTAAATGAAACCTTAAATGCCCATGAATCAAAGGGAAAAAACCCCTAGATGAGTTGGTGTGGTTTAATTCAGACCCCTTGCTACTAGAGGAGAAATGAAGATGAAAATCATGAGAATAATTAAAAGGGTTGGGATGGAAAATAGTAAATTTCCCACTTTTATTGATGCACATTGTTTTAGGGCATAGTTTTCTAAACCAGGCACCAACCATTAAGTGTTCTCGGTTCAGAGGAAATAAAATTTTAATGGTATTCATGTGGAAACTTCATGGTTTGACAAACCATGAAGATTCTATATGAACAACTCAATTCAGCCTTACAATGTTTCCAGACCTCCACTAACAATGTATCTAAACTATGCTCCTCTAGTCCCTTTCACATGGTCATTGTGAACAGTTGGTACTAAACATGCAACAATAATGATCTATACACTATAAATATAGTTTTCTATTTCTTTTATTATCATCATCCCCCAAGACATACCTAATACGATTCTCACTAATAGGAATCATTCCATTTCGAATTTAAAAATATATTTAACAAAAACTAATCAAGAACACATTCATCAAAATTGACGGGATCATAAAACCTCATCATCCTATAATATCTCATGCTCAATCTACACTCAATTTCTTCAATAAGCCTATAAGGTATAAATATCGGGCCACTGGGATCGCATAATATCTTCCCTCTCCCATGTTACCTCCAAAACATGGACATTATACCACAAACCTATGATCAAAGGTATAGTTATACCTAGAAAAATATTTTCACTATCATTTATAATATGAACTAGCTGCTCTTTAAAGGACTCGCCATCATTATGATCACCATAATCCATATCTATCACATTAGAAGAGGTAGGGTGGCACTACCAAGTTTTAACATATGGAAAATATTACGAAAATCACTATACCATCATTGAAGAGCCAATTGAAATGATACTGGATAGATCTTATCGACAATATCAAATTGTGTGACATAACTAAGTTCCGACATTCCCTATTTCTAAATCTAATGGAGACCCAATTTCAGTGACACTCTAAGGAACATATGATCACCCACTACAAAATCTAGAGGTCTACAACATCAATTCATGTATTATTTTTCTCTACATTGGACTATAGACATACCTTTTTAGATCAACTGGACCTTCTCTAATGTCTCCTATAAGATATTCAATCCCAACTACTCTAATTTTTTTTATTCCATACAACACAAAGGTTATCTATATGTTACACCATTAAGATCCTTACATATAACTATCTAAATTACTTCATGATAACTATTGTTATAAGTGTGATCCATAAGAAATAGGTTATGTTCCTATGATCCTGCAAAATCTAGGTTGGATGCTCATAGAATGCCATCTACTACATGGATCGTATGATTTAATTTCATATCTGTATGTAGGTGGAAATCTATACCCAAAAATTCCTATATACTAATAACCATATACAATCCTTTCCTGAAGCACAATCTAAAATGATGTTTTCTATCTAAATAAATACATTGTGTATCCTCAAGAAAATGTACTGTGGCCAAATATAAAAATAACTGAATTTTTTTATAGTGAATGTCTCCTACGTCGATATAAAATGAGATGCCTTTTTCAACTAGTCAAAGTCACTCATACTATTCTACTCTTAAAAAGATTCCCCAGAAATCCCATGACTAAATCCTTGGTAATATCAACCCATTTCTATTTTGGAATATGAAATAACATTAAAAGTCTAACAAGTAACTGATACTCAACCTTCACCTAATTATTGGTGTAGTATCATGTCAAAAAACATGAAATTTATTTCATTATTCCCTGCCACAAATATTGTCGATGAATATCATGGTAAATATTTTCAGTCCAAGCTTCACCACCCACTTCGAGGCATAAAACACAAGCATTCACTCCTATAGTATACAAGTAGGTACAACAAATAGTCCAAAAACCGTGATAATCTCATCATCATTGATGGTCCAATCTAGGGGTATCTCCCCACCAAAAATACTATCCCTCAATGTAAGACACTCATGATCCTCATACTTCTTCCTCTTGATCTATTTTAGTATATATGGATCAATGAAAAAGGATATGAGGTTCATCTTCTCTTATTCCTCCAGGACACCTATATTCATCTTAGTAAACATGACCATTATTTTCTACTAGGAACTAGACTCTTGGACTACCTGATTTTGTGTCTTCCAAATCAAAATTTGAGCAACACTATCCCCTTTTCTCAAAATATAAGTTAGATCAAGATCAATGGATTATATGTACACAAACCATCTCCACTACTAATTATTTAGACCACATTTGGAAAATATGTATTCAAAGCTCATTTGATTTGTAAAGACATTTAAATTTTCACCCAGAATATAATGCCACCAAAAATTCAAGGCGTAAACTACTACTACCGGCTTAATATCGTGTATAAAAAAATTCTATTCATATGGTGTAAGATTTTTTGATTCATATTCCATTACTCAATACATTTGAATCAACACTACCTGAATTCTATTCCTGAATGCTTTAGAAAATAGATTATAATGATTCACTACATCTGGTAAAGATAGAATTGGTTCTATGATAAAAAACTTCTTTGTCACTGGGAAGTAATTATCAAATTATCTAGACCACTAAAACTATACGACCTTTATAGTTATGTCTAATAATGGAGCTAAAAAGAGATTAATGTATTTGATGGACCTTCATTTGTAATAGAAAAACCATGAATGTATTTGATATCAAAATTGTTATTTGGAGGATTGCTCAAAAAAAATTATAGACCTTATAAGGTTATACTAACACACCTTCTTCTATGATTATGTAACCCAGAAAATATAACTTCTCAATCAAGATCTAAAACATAGGTATCCTGGTCTATATCTGATGCTCTCTTAGAGTACTCAATATGATTTCAGGATGTTTAGAATGATATTTCAGAGTATAGAAGAACAATAATATTTCATTAATAAATACAACCATAAAACAATTCAATTACAGTTGAATGATTAGGTTCATCAAATCCCAAACAAATATGGTGCAGTCAGTGGACCAAACAACATCACAACAAAAACATGAAACCCATACCCACATCTGAATAAATCCTATTGTATATTATAAGTTATCACACTCAATTGGTGATACCCTGATCTCAAATAAATCTTTGAGAAAACACATAAATCCCCCTTGGTCAAAAATAACATTAATATGTGGATGTTGATACATGTTCCCAATTCCCATGAATTTCACCTTCTAGAAATCAACCCCCAAGAACAATGTTCTATTATCCTTCCTGAAAAATAATAGCACATATACCCAATGTGACATACTCAAATTGATGAACCTCTTAAAACATAACAACACCAAATGATTCTTAATCTCATTTATTTCATCTAGATCTATTCTATATGGTGGAATAGAAAAGTGATCATTTTATGGCATAAATTAAAAAATGAACTCAACCTCTCACTTAGGTGTAATTTTTAAAAACTCTTAGGGAAAGAATTCCTAAAACATAACATATATTATAGTTAAGATGTCATGATCCACTCCCACATCATCAACTATTATAATCATTACCTGGGTTATGATTTCACACAGTTTTTTGTCGACTAGCCCTATATGGACCACCAAAATAAGCCATTCTCTATGATTAAAATCAGTGTCACCCTCAAGAGAAATGAATTTAACTTTCCTATGGTAATAAAAATATTATTTTTTATACTAAACAAACTAATGAATATCTAGTATAAAGTATAATAATAATAGCTATATCACAATATAATCTCAATGGGACGGTCCCCACAAATCACAATGGCACAATACTTGAAACATAGGATACCCTATTATCACACCCCACACAACATATTGATTAAGATAACCCCTTTAAAAAACCCAACTACCATACATAAACCATCAAAAAACCCAGTACAAAGAAAATAATTTGATGATCTTTTAACATATAAATAATTAGTAAGAGTAGAAGCTATAATAGTTGTACCTAGATCAAGAGATGGTCTAACATCACTACCATCCAGAGAAGGATGAATGAAATGCAGCCGACTTTCCCCTATTCCCTTGGATCCAGTTTGAGTCCAATTCATTTCACTATACAATTGAATTAAATAGTTTTAGAATCTAAACAAATCCAATTCCTATTAAATTATTTAAAAAATAAAAAAAATGGTAGAACAAGGGGGTGTATAAAGACGATAATGAAACACACCATGCACATCCATATGAACATAGTGTGATAAAAAGTCCAGAGTAACAAGATAACATCTTGAGGAGACCTCCAAAATTTATTTCTTGTATAGAGTATCAAAAACTAGTTTTTCCACCCTATAAGAATGAGTCAAATCTAGATGAATACATTCATGATGGTGTTGGCAAGGAATCTAGGATGGAAAAATTATCCAAGGGGAATTTATAGACCTTGTATTTATAATTTGAACTACTGTGGTTGAGTCATATTCTACCCTAATGTGCCTCCATCCATGATGGACATCATATTTGACAGCTTAAATCATTTCCAATAAATCAGATTCAATTGCAAAACCAATCCCAATATAATTATAGAAACACCCTTTAACATAGTCCAGATGGTTGGGAAGACCCCACCATATACCGAAGGTCATGGTGCACCGAAGGCCACCCCATAAACATTAAATTTTATCCATAACAAAATGGGAGTGATCCGTCTCATTATTTTTAACATTAGAGGATTAATCACCCGAACAATAACACCAACAGTTTTCAAGAATAATTAGATCAGATATATTATTATTCATGGAAACTATGTGAATCTTGGAAGAATCTTGAACCTCCCAATACAAAACACTATGACCATCCTTTAGTGATGGATTACAGTTATCAAAAACTATTTTGTTTATTTCCATTCAAATCTGAGAAAATTCAACTACCACAATAGTCATTAAAAAGGAATGAACTTGATGAATTTTTTCAAGAGTGACCGAAATAAAGAATCCATTAAGGCTAACCATTTCAATGTTAATTCCAAAAACATCATGGAGGTGTTTCGAAAATCTTCTTGAGAACTTGGTGGTGAAGAATAAATGTTGAACTATTTCATCATCCTTTATACACAGGTAGCAGACTAGATCCAAGTGTATTCCAATTTTTTATAAGAGACACTGCACAGGTAACCTATCTTTCTGGACCCTCCATAATAGCAAATAATTTGAAGGTAAAATAAAGGGACACTTGAATTTATGCATCCACAATGGAGGAGAAGTAGTGTAGTCATAAAAGTCCCTTTAATGGTATTTATATGTGAACCTGTCATTGGGTATAGGGGTCCAGATTAGGGTATGATTACTAGTAAAAATATATAATTTTACATCCAATTTAATTTGAGTGGACATGGATCCCTACATGTGAAAATTTTGATGTAAATCAGAAATGGTTATATTTTCTAGTAGGGGAGGCATATCCATTCTTTCCATTATCTTCATATCCATCAATATTGTGGTCCATAGATTATGGTTAGAAGATCTAAAAATTATCCATGTTTTGTTGTCCATGATTCTATCGTAGAAATGTTTGATGGTAGGCCAAATGGAGGAATAAGCATATATTGAATACCCATTTTGAAACAATGAGATAAAGTTTTTTGAAAGAACATCCATAGATGGATCACTGGAGGTTATAAAATTGCATGTGAATTTATAAATGGTAAAATCATTGAATGTTTTTAAGTCATTAAGGCCCATGCCCCCAAAATCATTGGGTTAGATATAGTCTTTCAAAGAATATATGATGTGTTTATTTTAATTTATGAACCAAGTATAGATGAAGTTCCTAATTAGGATTTGAAGCACCTTGATAAGAGTTTGAGGCCAGTAATAAATAGTTAAATATTAGACCAACATTGAAGTGATAAGAGAGTTCACAAGAAAAATTCTCTCTACATGGGAGATGGTCATCCCTTTCTAGATGGACAATTGAGTAATGATTCTGAAGTATATGGATTTAAGGTGACATCATTTTACCCCACCCCATAAAAAAGGCACCAAAAAGTACATGATATGCAGGGTTCCTTTCTATACTCCAAGTTGCGTGGAAATCTTATCATTCTTGAAAAAAACATTCTATTCCCAAAAAAATAGAGGATTTATTCTAGCTATCCACCTATCCAGAGTCATCCTCATAATGAGAAAATATTTTTCGGATGAATATTTTTCCCTTTATTAGCCAAATAAAATAGAAAATTTTTCCTGCATAATGAAGATGAGAGGGTGGGTAAAGGTCCCTTCCAACCTCAATTTTTTTGTATAGGATAGCCAACAAATAATCATTTAGGAAAACACTCAAGAAATATTCATCCAAAGAAAAGTGGAGTATGAATAAGGCACCCCCATGTATAACTCCCCTAGAGCATTGGAACTTACCCCTAGGCGACCCATTAATAAGAATAGATTGCCTGAGACTATTAATTATAGTCCTGAAAAGGATGATGAAAGGCTTAGAGAATCCATGTTTTCTGAGAACCGAAAAAATGAAGCTCCATTTTTACATGTCAGGTTTCTTATAAATGTCTAGACTTCCATTCCATACATTTATTCATAGGACATTGAAACATTCCAAAGTAGTGAGATGGTAATTCTTAATGTGCCTTACATAGAAAAAACCAAATTGATTTGGAGTTATCATATCAATAACAATGCTCCCAAGCATTAATCTAATGATCTTTCTGATGATCTTGGGGATTGTGTCCCAATATACACTATCTTAAAGTCCTATATGTCTATAGAATTATATTTTTTTGAAGTAGAAAAATAAATCATGCATTTTACCCATATGTAATATTTTCATGATTGAAAAAAACTATCATAGCATTGACAATATCATGATGCACAATATCCTAGTAAAATATACATAATTTGTTGGTAAATTCATCTGACCCTACCAAACTATCAATGTTCAATGAGAAGAGTGCATACTTGATTTCCTTCTCTATTAGAGATCCAACAAGAATCTTGTTCTACTGAGTGTCAATGGTGGGTTCAATATTATCAGTCTAATTGTGTGTGCCATCAATACCATTCTCTGAGTAAAGATCTTCAAAGTAATTCACCTCAATATTGGATATTTTCAACTTTGAGTTATACAGAGACCCATCTACTTCAATCAGAGTGATACCTCTCTGAGTCTTCTTTTCTATATGTAAATAGTGAGATAAACTTGAGATAAAATCTCCCTATTTTAACCATTTGACATTTTATTGGATCATGGAAATTATTTACCGAAGAAGAATAAGGTTATCAATATCGGAAAGGGCCTGAATCACATCCATTAAAGAGACTTATTGATTATGTACTGTATTTTAGCATTGAAGGATTTGTTGTTCAGTGGCCTGAATCTCATTTTCCATATTGTAGAAAGAATATTTGGTTCATTATTTGATCATTTTTTGGCGTTTTCCGGCTTGATGGACATGATTGTAAGTGGGATGAAACTGGATTTTATCATCCATGCATTTAAGATGGCCTCATTGAATCCAAGCACAATAATCCATGAATTGTTGAACAAAAAGGAATGGGGAGATGACCACATATTTCCTATGCAAATATCCAAGAAAATCAGGTTATGATAAGAGTGACAATTGGGAAAATTAAGACCATAGATGATGATAGTATCATTCCATTCATCAATTTGTGCAAGGAACCTATCTAATTTTTTGTCTTAACACCCATTCATTGTTTACCTATCTAATTATAATATATTCCCATAAATTTTTCATCAGCCAAATTACATTTATTATTGGGGAAAATCCATCAAGGCATCATTGAATCATTTTTGGGTTTGTTGTGTTTGTTGAAAAAGTCATCCTTCATGTTTTTTATTGACAAGTTGGATGCTCAGTTCAGTTTGTCGAGAAATGGGGTTCCATGGTGAGTTTTCAGGTTTAAGAGATGTTGTTGACAATCCATAATTAACAGAAGAACCTCAAAAAATGAATGTATGATCTGGAGGCGGTACAAAAAGTGTATATACAAGGTGTATCCATTTTCCAGTTTTTTCCATATTTTCAGGGATGAAAATGGGAAAATAAAGACAATAGTTTTAGGCAAAAGAAGTTCTGGGAAAAATTAGAGTGGTGCGCACAAAATTGGAGTGGTGCATGAAAAAGGAGGAATTATGCATGAAATTGGTTTTCATGTAATTGTGAACGTCAGTTAGAGCTTTTCATAGTAAAGGTGTTTCAAAATCCGAATGCCGAAAAATTGAAAAGGCAAGAGGTTTGCAAAAAATGTGGATATGTAGAAAACAAGTGTCCTTTGCATGAAAAATGTTTCATGTAGATTGAGATATATTATGAGAAACAACTTTTTTTGTATGTGGGGGTCAACAATGCCTCTAAATAAGAGGTGACCCACCTCATTCATTAGAGTTCAAGTCGTAGAGAACATTTGAGCTCTAAAGCATGTAAAAATTGTGTGAAAATGGCTTTGAATGAAAATGTGAATGTTGCGCCTAAAATTATAAGTTGCATGTAAAACAACATGCTACTTGTAAAGGTTGAGTTTTAATGTAAAAAGTGGTGTTTTTGCACAATATGTAAAGGTTTCGTGCGATGTGAAGTAAGGATTGCACACAGAATTTGTGTTTATCCACACAAGGAAAAGAAATTACACAGAAATCGTGGTAGGAGATGCCTGAAAAATTTGGGGTCGACTGGTTTATTTTTGTGTTAAAGTAGTATTCATCAGTGGATGAAATATGGAAATTAACAAGGAATGTATATACAATGGATGATTCATTCATCGGGGATAATGAAGATACCTATAGGTCTATAAACTATGAGTAGATCTTCTAAAGAAGCAGTGAGCACACTTTAGTTTAGAGAGCAGTGTGATTTCATTTTTTGATTGGTTGTAAACCAAGAGGTAAAGTGAGTACACAGTAAACTTTTTAAGTAGTAGTGTTCTTATAGTGGATTTCATACATTGGCACATCATTTGTGTTTTTTCCTTGCATGTATCCTAGTAAGGGAGAACCAAGTAAAAAATTTTGTGTCATGTGTATGATTTAATTTCAATTTATAATCTTCTATAAGAAAGAGATAGAAGAGAGTTTTTCTTAACAACAAAACAAGACCTAATGGGGTAGAATAATAAATCATTCATACAAAAATTCACCCCCTCCTCTCAGGGTATTTTTCTATGTGGGACTAATAATTAGTATCAAAGAGAGGTTAATATCAATGTTTATCTCTCAATGGAGGTCATCAATCACAAAGTGATTAAAATCATTGATGGGAATAATTTTCAAAAATGGATGATTTGGATGCAACCCTACTTTAGATCTTTTGGAATGGATGTGTTTACCATAACGATGCATGGTATTTCAGCAGACATTAATAGTGGTGTGTTATCAGAAGCTGAAAAAAGGGAATTAGATGTTGACGTAAAGGGAATCAATGATTTAGAAGGATTCTTATCCAATGAAATCTATACAATGTGATGTCATGAAAAAAATCACATGCTATGTGTAAAAATATATTGAATATATATGAAGGAGATTCAAAGGTCATAGAGGAAAATATTCATATACTGTGGATCAAGTTTGAAGATCTAAGAATGAACCCGAATGAGTTTGTTGATGCATTATTTGAAAGGTAAAATGTTGTAGTGGAAGACATGTGTGGTCTTGGAGAATTCATTGAATACATAAATATTGGGATGTGTATCATGAGGAAACCTCCCCCATTGTTCATTACAAATGTTTCAGTACGAGAACATAAGGATCTGAAAGAGATGAACCTGGATAACTTTTGTAGCACCTTTGTAGAATATGAAATGATAAATGAGGATAATTATGTTATGGAAAAGGGTAAATGAAAGGTGGTAGAATTCAAGGCCATGAAGAATCTCACTATTGAAGATTCTCATGATTAAGAGGATACAGATGATGTGATGTCATTGCTTTCTTCCAACCTGAAATGAGGAAAACGAAATATCAAATGAAAACATCCACTAGTGTGTTTTCCATATGGAATGGTTGTTCATATTTTAGAAATGTGCCTCAAAAAGTTTCAAGAAGATGATTATGATGATGCTGAGATTACCATGAATAAGTCTTCAACCTATGTGAAAGGGAAGAAACAGATCAAGAAAAAAAATTTACGAAAAATAATCCTCTTTCATAAGAATGAGATAGTTCAGATGAATCTGAGATTGAAGGGATTGATGAGATAGAGAACTTAAAATATCATAGAGAGAATTCTAGGGTGGAAGTCATAGGAAGCACCCATAAAAGGGAAGAGAGTGAGAATGATGATGAAGAAGTTGAAGGAAGAGTTAACTTGGGAGATGAGTTAGAAGCCGTTATTGAGGAGATCGATGTTTGGAGGGAAAAAATGAATAAAGCCAACAATGTGGTGAATAATTAAAAACTCTAAATGAAAAAACAAGAAGAAGAGATGTCTGAGTTAATTAATGAAATTGATAATCTCAAGTCTTCATTTCCAAAGGACACAAAATCAGTTATCCATATAAACTCAACATTGAATAGTATAAGAGGGAGATGGATGGTTTGAATAACACTTCAAAAGAACAAATCAAACATATACAACAACTAGAAGAAGAAGTTTTTATCCTGCTAATAAAATTTAAGGATCAAGAAAAAATCTTGACTCCCAATGTCAAATTGGAAAAGAAGATGACTTTGAAGCTGGGAAAGCTATAAGTGGAGCATATAGGTCCCATAGAAAAGAAACAAAAGTCATGTTCAAATGATAAGGCCGGTATGTGGCTTGGTCTGAAATAGAAATTAGTCATTTTTGATGTCATACCACATGAAAAAGCTCCAAGACTAATGATTGATTTGGGTATTAAGTTGATTCTGAAGATTCAATGAACCCATGGGATAACTAACAATGCAAAAGTGACACACAGGATTGCACCCTTCATCGGAAATATGGGAAACTCACAAAACCTTTTCTCTATAACTAGAAGATACCGAAGGGCACAATAACAGTAGTGACACAAAAATAGAGAATGAAACTCTAGAACATCATTCAAGGGACATTGTTTTTGTTTTGGAGGATTTGAGACATGTATAGATATTGTACATTGACCAAGAAGAGGAATGTGCCAAGGAATAACCAAAGTGTTCACAAGTAGAAAATCAAAGAATAAAAAGGTGAGACGAAGATGCAAAATCATTTTACAGATATGCGGGATAAAGTCGGTACATTTTACTCTAAGGAAGATAAAATTTATCAATCAATTCCGAGTGTTAAGAAAAAACATGGATCAGAAAGAAAAGATATTAGAAGGTAGTGGTTGTAGAAATTTCTCATAAAGCATCAGATCATTCTGGTGTATGGATTCATGAAAGTAGTTGCACATCCCAAATGATAGGAAATAATGACCTTTTTATAGGCATAAAATATGACAAATAATGAGCTTTCATGTTTGGAAATAATGAAGGCCTAAAGATAATTAGCTAAGGGAAGGACAGGTTTTGGGGAAAAGAGAATAGACGTGATAATGTCTTAGTAGTAGAAGGTATGAGTCAAAACATTTTTAGCATTATCCAACTGTGTGAGTTATGGAATTCTATTAGATTCACTACGAAGAAGTGTATAATTAACGGAAAATTTGGTTTCATTATTCTTTAGGTAATGAGAAAATGGAAAATCACTACCGTGTAAGTGGAGAAGTATATATGTGATTTTTTTCTAGAGAGGCAGAAAAACAGTTGTGGTATAAACAACTTATTCATATATTCCAACCATCTCAAGAAGATATGGTAAAATTTGATGCATCTAGAGACATCTCGAAGCTATCACATGATCTTACTCATATGTGTGATGCATGTCAATAATGGAAGATCATAAAAATGACATTCATGGAAAAGGAAAATAAGTCAACAAGAGTTCTTGAATTGGTGTATGTTGATGTTATTGTACCTATATCACCAAGATTCATTGATAGGAAGAGATTCCATGTTCTTTTTATTGATGAAAATAGTATATTGGCATGGATATTTTTAATTTCCCATAATTTCAATGTGTTCAGTTACTTAAAAAAATATCGAAGCGAATCTAAAAGGATGCTTGTGTAGAAAAATCTGAATATTTTTACTGATAATGGTACGAAATTTAAAAATAATCAAGTGGAATATATCATGATAAGCATGGGATAAGACATCAACATTCTTCAGTAAGAACTCCCCAATATAATGGAGTGGTTGAGAGGAGAAATCAGATCATCAACAACATGGATTGAACAATCCTCATTGAAAAATACCTACCAGAGAAATTTTGGAAGAATTCATGACATCAGAACACACTTCTAATAGGACTCTATTGTTTCTTAAGGAAGGAAATACTTTGTATGAGTTGTGGTATGTAAATAAGAAAACAATGAAATTATTTCAAATCATTATAAGTGATTTTTTTCTCCACAAATAAAATAATAGGAAATTTGACTCATGTGGAGATGAGGGAATACTCCTTAGCTAATTAGGAGAAATAAAATCATATAAATTCATTTATAAGAGGATGATAAAATTAGTTGAAAGCAATGATGTCACTATAGTGGAAAATTAAGTGAATATTCAACAACACAGTAAATATTTTCTTGATGAAAGTGACGAGGAGGTAAGAAACACAGCTGGAGAAGAAAGGGAAGATGCTAATTCCGAAGAAGATACTAACTATGAGAAAGAGGAAGAAAATTCTATATATGTAATGAATCCAAAGAGTCGAGATGAAATTAATAGTAAAAATATCATTTTTGATCAGACAATACCTATTCAAACAATAAGAATGACGTCATTACACAAAGAATCTTTCCTATCTTAGGTAGAGCCTAAATTTTTTGCTGATGCAGCTAGATATGAATAATGGGTTTAGGATATTAATGAAGATCTAGATAAAATTGAGAACAATCAGATGTGGGATATTGTTTCAAGGCCAACATATAAGAATTTAATTGGGACTAAATGGGTCTTTCACAATAAGATGAACGAATATGATATTGTGATTTGAAAAGAAACATGACTAGTGTGAAAAAGATACTCCTATATAGAGGGTATTGATGTCAATGAGACGTTTTCACCTATTTCGAGAATGGAAAGAATCAAATTATTCTATGGCATTGCAGTGCAATGAATGTTCAATGTTTTCCATAGGGATGTCAAGTCCACATTTTTAATGGAGTTCTGGAAGAAGAAGTGTATATATAGTATCCCAGTTGTTTTATTATTCCAGAATATCAAAATAGATTATATTGGATGAATAAGGCTTGGTATGGTTTGAAAAAAGAACCAATATCATGGTATTCAAGGCTTGATCAGTTTCTAAAGAATCTTGATTTTTTATGTGGTGGAGTTGATTACAATCTATATTTCAACAATGACAATTACTGAAGGATGATGGTTCTGGATAATGTTGACGACATAATATTTATAGAATTAGATGAAGCATTGTGTAGATAGTTTATTTAATTCATGAAAATTGAGATCAAAATGTTGATGATGAGTGAATTGATGTTTTTCCTTAGTTTACAAGTGTCACAAGGAAGGAATGACACATTAATTTCTCAGTGAAAATATTAAAATGGGGTTATGAGAGAGTTGGAATAGAAAATTAAAAGGAAATTAAGACTCCAGTTACTACAAAAAGGAAATTAGCAAGAGATGATGAGGGAAATGTGGTTAATTACACTATATATAGGAAAATAATTGTCGGTTTACATTCCTAACAGTGATAGGGCATCATATTATTTTTTCCACTTTCCAAGGAATGATATATCAAAGAAAACCCAATGAAATACACATTATTTCAGTAAAAAGAATAATTCAGTATATCAAGGGAATGATGGATTTTACTTAATGTACAATAACATATCTCAACCAATGTTACTGGGATGTACAAATGTGGATTGGGTGGGTTCAGTAGATGATAGGAAATCAATGTCAGGCAGTGCTTTCTATCTTGCTCGGTTGTGCGTTTCTTGGATAATGAAGAAACAATATTTCATTTCGTTGAGTACCATAAAAGCTGAGTATATTATGGCCACTCAATCATTCATGTAGTTATTTTGGACGAAGCAGTAGCTTAATGATATGGGAGTTACAGTGACGTCTTTGATTAGAATCCATTATGATAATTCAAGTGCTATCAATCTCTATAAAAGTCTAGTCAATCACTCAAGGATTAAGCACATTGAAATCAAATATCACCTTATTTAGGAGAAGGAAGAACAAGGGATTCTGACGTTAGAGTATGTGCCAACAGAACTACAGGTTGATGATATTTTGAATAAGACCTTTCCTAAGGATTATTTTGAAAGCAATCCACTGGATTTGGGAGTTCGTTCAACTCCCCGCACTGGAAAAATTATGGATGTGGGACCCTATATCCCTGAGGTATGGTGTGTTTTCACTAATGTTTTGGTTAGTGTTTTTACCATGTTGTATACCTCAAAGGAGTAACCACAGGTTTCCTTGAAAATGGGAATAAAATTTTCATGTTCAAGGGGGATAAATTATAAATTTTTCTGGGAGACAATGTCTTAGTCAAGACATATGGATAAACTGACAGGTGGATCAGCGAGAAAAGCTGGTAGGTGGATTAGTGAGATAGGGGAGAAGCTAAAGCTGATTGGGGGAGAAATAAAATGGGAATTCCTCAGTGTTATGAGGAAACAATCATTAAATCCAACAATTCTAGAAGTGGTCGATCCTAGATTAAATATCATGTCAGCTAAGGTTTTTGATGAAAGAAAAAAAGTGGTTATGGAATGGTATCAACGATTTATGTCATGGATAAAGTGACTCATTGATGAACTTCTCATATTAACCTTGTTTATCATGCCAAGGATGGATCATGAGAAATTATAGTATGTGTTTTGTAAATATTTAACCACTATCTAAATTCCAAGTGGTGAATGGTGGTAGAAGGTGGACGAAGCATTAATGAGGTATCAAATATGTAATGAGTTGTCAACAAATCTATAGGGGGATTATTGGGAAAAATACCTCAAGGAATCATTGAAGCTTTTATGGTTGGTTGTGTTTGTTGACAAAGTATACATTCACGTTTTGTTTGTTGAAAAGGTTAATTCTATGTTTAGTTTTTTAAAAAAGGGAGATTCCAAGGTAATTTTTCGGGTTCAAGAGATTCTATTAACAATAAATGATTCGAAGAATAACCTTGAAAAAAATGGATGATATAAATGTGATAGAAAAAGATAATATACAAGTGGAACCTTTTTCTAGTGTTTTCCAAGTTTTTGGTGACGAAAATTGGAAAATGAAACCTAGTTTTTTGGAAAAGGAAGGTGCACAAAAAATAGTAGTGGTGCACGAAAAATTGGAGTGGCTCATGAAAAAGATGGAATTGTGGATGAAATTGGTTTGTAGAAAATAGTGAACAAGGGTTTTAATTTTTCATGCAAAGGATATTTTGGGATTAGAACACCAAAAAATAGAAAAGATACGAGGTGCCTGAGAAATGTGGAGATGTGCACAAAAAAATTTCTTTATGAGAAATGGATTATACACAGAATGGGATTTTTTGAATGAAATAGAGGGTTTTTCCCATGAGGGTCTGAAAAACCTATAAATAAGAGGTGACCCACCTCATTCATTTGAGCTGAAGTCATAGAGAAGATCTTAGCTCTAAAGTGAGTAAAAATCATGCGAAACAGGGGTTGATAAAAAATGTAAATGTTTCTTGTAAAATTGGATGTTGTTCATAAAATTAGTGGTTCCACGTATTGTTTGAGTTTACATATAAAATAATGTGTTTTAATGCAAAACATAAAAGTTGTGCACAAATTTAAGAAGTTATTTTATGAAAATGGTAAGTTTTTACATGCAAGGAAAAGAAATTTCAAGAAAATAATAGCAGCAGATGCATGAGAAATATGAAATTGATAGGTTCGTTTCTTTGGAAAAGTGGTATTAAATAGTGGATGAATGCAGGACATCAATATTGAATCTTAAAATACTGGATGATGAAATCATTAATGATAATGAAGCGACCTACATGTCTATAAACTGTGAGTGGATCTTACGAAGAGGAAGTGAGAACACTTCAATTGAGAGAGTATTAAGCTTTCATTTTTTTGATTGTTTATAAACCACGAGGGATAGTGAGTCCTCTCCAAACATTGTAAAAAATAGTGTGCTTATAGTGGATTTGGTACGTCGGCACATATTTTTTGGATGCTCATTGAACGTATCGCAATAAGGGTGAATCAAGTATATATTTTGGTTTCCTATGTATGATTTATTTTTTATAATAATTTTCTATGGGAAATAATGAAATTATTGTTTTTATTAATAGTGAAACTAGATCCAAAGGGGAAGAATTTTAAATCTGTCATACCCTAATTCAACCCCCCGCCACCCCCATGGTATTTGGCATTGTGGGACTACCATTTATCAATGAACGAAGAGAAGTAAACTACTGTAAATCTGTTGGAGTGAGTAACAATATTTTCATCTGGCATGATAACAATATTGAATTCACCCATAACTAGCTATCCCATAAGAAATTAATCAAATAATAATTCAATATCTTTTCAGATATCCATTGTTTTATTTATAAATTGTAGGTAGAAACAAAATACATGGTAATAATAACTCCATAAATTCAAATATCAATTGAGACAACATGTTTCTTCTTAATAAAGAAGTGAAGAAATATGTTTTCATGCTTAATAACCAAAATAGATTCATCACTATTGTCATTTGAATTTTCTACGACAAATGAGTAACTGAGAGAATCCCATTTAAAATAATTCCTTTTTTCAAAATTCCTTTTTTCTTAAGCTATTACAATCATCAAATATTTTTTTTACAATGAAGTGTTAGAGTTCCTTGACCAGGCATGAATTCCCAAGACCTCGACAGTTCTAAAATAAGATCATCATTTGTTAAGGCAGGTCTTGCCTCTCATTTGAGGCCCTCATTTCTATGGAAGTTCCAACTTTCTATTCTTACCCTTCATGTTCTCATTCCCATATCCTAGCTTATTTTCCTTTTCAAAGGGTTAGTTTGAGTCTCATTGGGAAAAAAACACTCATCGTCATCATCCCATAGACATTAATTGAGTGGGGTGAATTTATTAGGAGATTTATCAATTCCCTAAGGGGGAGTCCTGAACGGTTATAATCTTGGTATGTTTCCCCATGGGAACATGCTGGATGGAATATTATATCCCATACTACATATCTTCAGCTAAATCATATTCAAAAAGATTTCCAGCACCCTCCTCAAGTTATTTTCAAAAAACATTGCTGATAACAAGTGAGATTTGTTGTGACAGAACCTGATCATTGTCATAAATCTGACTATTTAATCATTTGTATTCCTCCTGATATCCATCACTAAAAATCTCAAGGATCATCCATAATGACCTAAACATCATAGGGGATTCTAGAAATCATCATTTCATCTTTATCATCAAATGAGATTCCAACTATATGCCTAGGAGAATCAGTGGCCTCTCTTTCTCTGAAATGGGGAATAAATTATTCCATCATATTAATATGGATATAAAATTGTTTAATGTTCAAGGCCATTGCAGCACCCTTGACATTGAAAATTACAATAAATGTAGCCACATCATATTGCAAAGTAGGATCTTCCCATGGAGTATCCAAATGCTTGGAAGAATTACCCAAACCCTCCGGCTGCGGATCCTTCCCAAAAGAAGACCATATATGCTCATTGGATTTCAATATGGGTTGTGCCTTCCCATTACCTTGGTCATCACAACTCCTACAAGACTTCTCATCATGCACATTAAGATTTCAATGCCTGAAAATTTTGGATTGGTGGCATTCAGAATTCATGTTTCCAAAAAAGAAACATTCACTACAGAACTTAGGCATCCTTTCATGAAGAATTTCCAGTTTTATACTAACATCCATTTTGGTATGGACCACATCCTACACCAATTTGGTTTCCATATCAACATCAACCAGGAATATTGAAATGTGCATAAAACTAGTATTATATATTTTTCTATCAACCATAATTGGGTTTCCAACTAAATAGGAAATGTCCCATAGAATTCTATAGTGCCAATAGTGCAAGTTGAGTTTGAATATGTCAATCTATATCTGCATGTGAGTGTTTCAAATGTTAAGTGGATCAAAGTTTTGATCCCACTCTTGAGTCCTTAAAAATTAAGGTCTCAATGATATTGATCCAAATATCCATGCTCAAATATTTATTTCATATGATGGAAAACTAATGTGGATGTAACCACTTTACATGAAATTCATTCACCAGTCACTATATCCCCATACTGTAGAAATTTCTGTCAAAGAGATCATTGAACCTCCACGTATTCTCACCCACTTGAGTTAAAACACTTGTAATGATAGAGAATTTATATATTTTGATCTATTATTTTATAACTTCCTAGTTGAAAATGACATGGGTACCTAGCCTTTTCTGATGATTCTTCATGAGGAGGGGATAATAAAATTAGAGAAATTGGTATTTGATGCAGATTTGACCAGCTCAGCTAAATTTTACTTCAGGTCAAATGAATCCAATGGTATTTCACAATTTTAAAACTAGTATCTTTGAGGCACAAAATTATGAAATGGATCTTTTTCCCCCAATAGATGAAAATGAGAAAAAACTATCCCAAATATAGAATTATTTGTAGCGTCATCAAATCTAATTTGTGCAAGATTTCCCTGCTTAATAATTTCTCCCACTTTCTCTTCTATATCTCTCGAGGGCCTATCCCTTACCAAAAAATCTAATCACTATAAAAATTATATGGATACTATTTTCATAAAGTACCATATCCCCCATCCTAATTGGTACTTCCAGTAAAGCCCAAACTATTTGAATGATATGGGATTGATGGAACATTGATGGTTCTCTTCATCATACAAGGTTTTCAATAACATCACATATGTTTAGGGTTATTGTAGAACAAATGACTTCAATGGTATTTAAAAATTTCAGAACTAGTATATTTGAGTCACAAAAAGATGAAATAGATCTTTTTCCCCCAATAGATCCAAATGTGAAAAAACTATCCCAAATATAGAATTATTTGTAGCATCATCAAATCTAATTTGTGCAAGAGTTCCCTGCTTACGAATTTCTACCTCTTTCTCTTCCATATATCTCGAGGGCCTATCACTCACCCAAAAATCTAATCACTATAAAAATGATGTGGACAATCTTGTCATCAAGTACCATATCCCCCATCCTAATTGGTACTACCAGTAAAGCACAAACTATTTGACTGATATAGGATAGATGGTACATTGATGGTTCTCTTCATCATCCACGGTTTTCAATAACATCACATGTTTTTAGGGTTATTGTAGAACATATGTTGTTATTCCATCCAAAAACACATTAGAAACATTATTAGTGGTTGGAGATACTCACCTAACATTTTACAAGTCTTCGCACACTGATTGCAGATTACTTGAAAACATCGCTAAAATGTCAGTCCACTCCCTTGATTTACATGTCTACTAACAACTTGATGAAAGTTATTACAAAAATTACCCATACCTTTAGACTATTAACCACTTAATCACCCAACTAAATCTTATATTCTATCTATAGAGGCCTCCTTTAGGATCCCATTCATAATGATATCTTTATTCACCTCCTTAGTGAACCTATGCACTAGAATATTTTTACTCGTGATTTATCCTAACACATTATTCTATCCAAAAAAATGATTTTCCGTGTTGGTTCACTTCCCGAAAACATTGAAACAATATGATAAAGGTAAATGAAGTGGACAAAATAATCCATAATTGGAATACTTACATAATTCAAATTGATAAACTCTATGAGTCTCTCTTACCTTAGGTTTTCTATGGTAAATAACTCTAAGAAAATTACCTGGAATTCCTCTAACATCATCACACAAAGCATCTTATCCCAAGCTTGAATATCCCATACGTGCTTCATAGGTCCTTACCAAATATAAGCTTCCAATTTTACCCTTCTCTCTTTAGAAGTATCCAAATGATCTAGAAGCATCTGGATAGACTCAATCCAAAACTCATTTACCTTAGGACCACCCTCTCTAGTGATCATCAGAAGATGTTGTAGCTAAAACATTCCCATCAAATCAAATATACTATACAAGTCCCACCCTAGGTCTCTCTATATAAATGACATAATGTGATAGAAGTTCTCAAGTAAATAATTTTTTACCCTATTACTTGGATCCAACGGGGGATCTTCCCTTCTACTAGTGGTGCATTCTGATCAGTTTCATCCCATCTCCCAACCATCAAATTTTTTCTGGGAGGCATCACTCAATAATACCAAACACACATCTCAGGGAACATAACATAAATTTTTATCGTTTCAAAAAATAGGGGTATCAAATTTCTATACTAGGATACTCCAAAAACACTATCCCAATGGATACAACTGTCTCACTATCACTACCCCCAACAATGACTATATTCGGCCACGGATAACCAAGCATAAAAATATCCAAATTTACAACATTATATTAGACACAATTTTCATATCCTTGAATATTTAATATAATTTTATCTTACTAATTAGCTATCCTATTACATATTTAAATCAAAATAATTAAATTTATAATTATTTCACTTTATTAATTTGGAACCATTTCCTTAAAACAACATAAAGAACTAAAACCACTCAATTTCCAACAACCCACATGCTTTTACCATGTGTTCTTAAAATGATGCATGTCCCAAAAATCCTTAAGTGCCTCAAATTATTCATGACACATAGAAATATCATTACATGACATACCTTGAGTAAAATTTCAATAAACCTTATCATCAAACAAAAAATGATCCAGCTAAGAAAAATTAACATCAAACTCTAACTTGTGAACCACAAGAACAACAATCCAACCCTAAGAATTTGTGTTTTCTCTCACACATGGGATAGATATTCCCATTAGAGATCTCATTACCATGTTCCAACACATCCTATACCCATATATATCTTTCTAAGATAATAATGAAATTGAAAATAAAATTCCATTGAAACCACATTGTAATGTACCAGCCCGAGAGCCACTAAACTGGTTCCATGAGAAATTCAATTACATGTTTTCACACTCTCCTACACTTATTCCATCGGCTAATGACTAGAAGCTAGGGTCTAATGAGATACATGGGGAGACTATAACCAGTTCAGTAGAGTAAACCAATATTTTAAATCAAATAATTAATAGTATTCAATAATAAACAATAACCACTAATTGTATATTAAATCCCAAAAATGGGTATGTGATCGTAAACCCATCAGTATAACATGCCATATTAGAGGAGTTTCAAATGATAAAGGAAGAACTAAAAAGAATACTCCCTGATAATAGTTAATTTTGTTTCGACATCATGTCTAGTCTAGTCATCTATTCCACACCCCAAGTCCTAAGACAACTATCAATCACATGGTCTTTTCTCTTATCCAAACATAAAACCATGAAATCATATTGGTAAATAGTGATGAAACAAACATTGTGTCAGTAAAAATCATTAGGCCACCACTAAAGATGTAAAATAAAATGTCCTTTCTAAAAAATAGTGTTTTTAAAATGTGAAAGTGAATAATAATAATAAGTTATAAAAGGAATGTGTTTTAACTTAGCCTGTAATAATTTAACCACTTTGGCCTAAACCTATAAAAGTACATTCTATAAAATATATGTGTCAAAAAATTTAAAAACGTGCCATTCATTTATTATTTTAATTTATGTTTCCAAAAAAATATTTTCCCAGTTCCTACAACATGTTAGTATGTTTGTTCCCAGATCATCATATCATCACCCAAATCATAAATATGGGGCACCATCAACAAACTATAAACTAAGGATGTGAAGTGACATGTTCATCCATCCTAAAATAAGTATATGGAGTTTCATTTACAACATCCTTAAACATGGTTCTGGGGCTGCAAGTCCCACATATCAACCATTTCATCTGCTACTATTTCAAAGGTCCAAAATTCTTGACCTTTTTGACACATGGGGGAAAAATGGGTACACCATTTTGAAAAATGTTCATTAATCACATTGTATACGATATTTAACACATATGACCAAATGTACAATAGATCCATTTTACTAATCAATCATATAGAAAAAAAAATTCATTCTTCAAAATAATTTAACAAATCATAAACAAGCCCCTATTTATCATTTTCAACCATTTCCCATTCTAATTCCATAAAACTTTTAAATTAAATTATTGATAATAATTCCATATGACATATTATCACACAATTTAATAATAATAATAATAATCAGCTTAATCCCATTAACCATCTCTTCCACCTTTTATATTACACTTTTACTATTTTAATGGAATTAACCCACCCCTTGGGTGGTCATTAAGATCAATATTATAGTCTCTAATGAACCAAATAGGATCCGTGAAGGGTCGTACAATTCATTTTAAAGACCAATTTAATATTATTATCATTGAAATAATTTCATAGTATGTTGGGGAAATATAACATATCCCATACATATAAAAATATCAAGACTATGTGATATAACATGTAGACCACCTAACTTTTCCTCATAGATAACCACTCATCCAAACACTTCCCTTGATTCAATCTAGAATAACAACAAATAAATATATAATAATTTTGTGGGAATTTGATTCCTCATATTTAGAAGAAAATGAAATAACTAATAGTCATTATGCTTTCAAATATAAGTAAATGGAGTCAAAGGCATCCTTGGGGCTTTGAATCACAATAAAAAGTAGCCCAAAATCCCAAGAATCTAATGAAAACCACCCTTGGATGATTTGGTATGGTTTAGTTTAAACCATTTTCCAATAGAGTAGAAATGGTGATGAAAATTGGGTGTAATCATATAAGTGTCTAGAGGGTAAAATGGTAAATTTTAAACTTTTAATGAGATACATGATTTGGCCACAAAGTTTTCCAAAATGATCACTAACCTTGAAATCCCATCTGTATAGATGAAATACAAGTTGTACGATTTTTATGGGAACTCACATGGTTTGAAAAAATATGTATAATTCATGTGAAAGAAACTACCTTTCCTCAAATAGTTTTTAGACCTCTCATTTCATAGTTTAGAAATGGTGTTCCTCTCCAAACAACATAAAATAATCATGGTACACTTTTAAAACTAATTGTGTGCTAGAAAAATTCAAGGAACTATAAGTTCCAATCCCCATTTTTTTCATGTCCCAACACCAGTTATATCAAAAATACATTCCGTACTCTCAGGAAGAATTGCATTAAAATTTTAAAAAACATTTTAATAATGATTAATAAACAATATACCTCATCAAAGGGAATGTCCAATACAAATATATTAATATGGTCTCCACAATGTTTATTGGTATTTTTGGAACCTTAATAATTGTTGGATAAATATTGAATTAGTCCAAAGTTTTTTAAGAGATACAGAGAATTATTCGTGATAATTTTTTCTCTAAGTGTTATCATTAAAAGATAATGATTCTAAAATAATCTATCTATGTGATTTTTTTAATATTATCATTATATATTAGATGATAAATGAAAATTCTATAAAATTAAATGAGAATTCAAATCAATATTCACCTTCAATGTCACTAAGAATTCAAATACTACAAAAGGGGTATTTGGGATTCAATTTAGTGACTGTAATTTAGAAGATATTTTCTATGATGAATTTTGATTATTTTTTTCCATATATTCAAGAAATTTAAAAAATTTTCATAATAAAATATAAAGTAAAATTTCCACTAAATGATTTTAATTGTCAATCCATTGGATATTTTTTAATAAATTTGCAAATACTGATGGAATATGAAGAAAATGAGGAAGAAGAAAATAATTTAAGAAATCCAATAATGAAGAAATCATAAAAGGAAAAGTACTATTAAAAAATATTTAATAATAAGTTCTCCAAATTTAAAAATAGAAACCTTTTTATGAATGAGATGTAGATGGTGATAATAAAGAAGTGTAAGTAGGGAGCTATTTTGATGAATATTATGAGATGATTATTATTCTGAAGTAAATTATAAGACATCTACCAATGATGAAAGTAGAAAATCATAAGAATAAGAAAACATGGAAACTTATATTATGTTCATTATAAAAATATAATTGAAACAATGTCTATATAAAAGTGAAAAACATGATAAATATAACAAGAAGTTAATGTAAGATGGTGACCTAATTAATAATCAAGAAAATGGTGCATATAAGAGAAAAATATTTATTTTTAAAAGTGATTAAAAATATAAAGAAATTTTATATAGAAGAGAAAAATATAACATAAATATTGAGGAAAGGATGAGGGAGAAGGAGAAATAATATGACCATGTTAAGTATAAATTCATTGAAGATGAAAAATAATTTCTAACATCCCAAATTAAAATCCAACAGTTGGGAAAATCTCTAAGGTCTGTATTTATCATAAATATTAGCAATGATATACCACATGGGTTAATTGAAAGATTTAAGTTGTTAGTAAGGAGTATTAGAAGACGAATAAACCAATAGAACCTTATATGAAGCTAAAACCAGAAAATTCCAAAACAATAGAGTTTATTGGAAATGAAATTTTAATGAAAAAACTACTAAACTGACGAATCAGCTAATGTTTAGAAAGATTCTAATTTAAATATGAAAACTTTAGTGGTTTATCAATTTGTTTCACAAAAAGGATTCATGATTAATGGCCATTAAAATGTTGTAATATAGATAGGTAGCTCTCAAAAAACCCACAAGTTATAAAGGAATATATGATTTATATGGGTAATTTTTGTATTGTGGAGGATTTATACATATACTGAAAATTTTATAGTTCAATCTTCCATAAAAAATTGGAACTTTAAGGTATTGGAGGCATAATTTAAAGTAGAGGTAGTGCACTCAAAGAAGACACAATCAAATATAATTTCAAAAAACTAACTTGAATATTGAAAATATATTAAAATTATTTTTTATAGATGTGATTGGGATATACATATTGGAAATGCTTCCCTTGGGATTCGGTGATGTTAATGATGTTTTAATGAAACATTCAAAATCATTATGATAAAGAACATTGAAAATAGAAAGATCTTGTTGTTGAAACTATAATCAATGCAAAAAAGGGGAACAACCATGAATCCTTAACAATTGGTCCATTTAAAACATGATGATAGACAATAGTTTTTTGAATAATGTGAAAGACAATAATGAATGTACATTGAATTTTTGAAATAATGAGTCACTTAAAGTTAATGGAATTGGATATTAAATTATTTTAAAATAACTGATGAGATCCAAAATATCATTTTTTATAGATGAATTGAATTGAAATTTCCTGAGTGATTCCAATATTTTGGATGAAGGAAATTGGGTTATCTTCATAAGATATGGTTTTAATATGTAAATTATTGAAGGTGGGGAATTTGTGAGAGAAGTATGGTGAACTAGGATAAACATTATTTGGGTTGGAGATACACATAATTCATATTGTCTCAGTACTATGGAATAAAATAAATTTTTTTATAAAAGGATTGGATATATGTTCATGTTAAACAAGAATAAGTTAACACACAGTGGAAGTGTTTGTAGAATCTAGATATGATAAGAAATAAATATTGGTGTTTCTCTATATGCCAAAAGAGAAATTTTCAAATTCTACACTCATGAAAATTGAGATACATAAATATCAACCCTTTTAGCTTATCTATTTTGAAATATATGGGTCCATGAGAAAGAAAACAAAAAATTGGGATAATTTATTTATTTCAATTAATGATGATTTCACTTGTATTACATATATTATGTTTTTTAAACATAAATAAGAGGCTATTAAAATTCTCAAAATTTTCAAGAGATGTGTTATAATGGAATGTGTCTACTCTATAAATAATACAATTATAGGTAATAAAAATTAGTACACATATTGAATCATTCAAGTTTATCTTGAGAATCATGATATTAATTGTGAGAATAGTTCACTATACACATCACTAAAAATAATGTGGTTTAATGAAATCTGAGAAAATTTGTTTAGAAATATCGAGCTATATATATTGTCCAAGATACATCTTAGTTTATTTGTAGAAATGATATTGGTGAAGAAATACATGTAGAAGGAAATTATTTTTGAGAAAACATTCCTATATTTCCTGATAAGTGATTTATTATAATGATACCCCATGTCTTGATTACATAATGATGTTTAAAAGAACATATATTATCAAATTAAAGGGTTAGAATATTGGGGGGTTTGAAAAAAGAAGAATTGATTATATCTTCCTTAGTAAAACTCCAAATAATAGAGGATACAAATTGTATAATAAAGAAGATATAAGACATGTTAATTCTACTAATTTGAAAGTGCCAACACATTCTCGTAGAAAGGTCACATTGTCTTCTACCAATATATGAAGAAGTGAAGATGAAACTTATTTTAATAAACAATATAATATTATTTATGATAGTATTTATGATGTAAAAGAAGTATAAATTGAATATATTGATTCATCCATATCAAGTTATAAGGTAAATTTTCATTATCTCATCCTAGGATAAGTAAGAATGTGGAGATATAAATTATCATTGTCGATCAAGGACAACACGTTCTAACTAGAGAAAGCATGATGGAAAAACACTCCTATTTCTTTTAATAGGCCAATCTAGTATATGTGGAATATTTATTGGAGCGTTAAGAGGGGATTGATTAAATTAAAGAATAATTAAATTTAATTGTGAAAAATGAGTCTTCGGAATTGGTAAATAAACATGAAGATAAATATGATATTGGAACACATTGGTCTCTCTCGAACAAGTTTAATCAAATGAGTGATGTGGTAGGAAATAAGGAATTATTGACTTGTAAGGGATAATCATAGGATGAAGGGACTGATATTTAAGAATATTTTTCCATAATTAAAATACAAGGAACTATCACTATTTTTTATTTTTATTATTCCAAAAATATGATATTTTAAATTGAACCTATGTATTTTCTTTCGCAACAGAGAGATGAAAAATATGTCTTGATTAAGAAGATAAGGGATTTTATTCTAGGAAGAAGTGAATCTTTTTTAGGATAGATAATTATTAAAATAGTAAAATGAATGGCCCAAGATCCCATTATTCCATAACATATTAATATTTAAATAATATTCAATTCATGAAGGGAAGAGTGGAGAGTAACCTCCATATAAATAATGACAAATAGGTTTATATTATTTTTATTATTTTTGATGATGATATAATGATTTTTGGGAACAATGAAAGGGTCTATGAAATTATTTCCAAAAGTGATGAATATTTTATTTTAAATTTCTATGATGGGAGAATTGAGGTACTTTCTTGGATTTTAAAATATCTCAAGAAAAGGATCAAATTTTATTTTCCCAAGAGGTATATGATATGTATTTACCTAAAATGACTTTTCATGGAAGATTCAAAAAACATTTCCAACCCATATTAGTAAATATACTGTATTTTATTGTTGATATTTTAATGGATATTGATCGTAAAAAAATTAGGAAATTTATTGGTAGTCTTCTGTATTTAATAGCCTATAAACCAAGCATGGTTTATACAGTTACACATTGGTACAAATTTTATTGTTACATGAAAATATCATATATTTTCGATATAAAATTAGTTCTAAAATAAAAAAAACTAAAAATATGAGATAAAGTGTAAATGTAATGGACAATTTTATCTATATGGTCATATAGATGTATACTACTCAAGTTGTCTTGATGAAAGATGATCCAAATCAGTTGGAGTCATCTTTCTAGTAAAAGGTGTTTGAAATATCATATTGAGAAGAAAAAAATATTTATTATATCCGCTACAGAATTTTATTTTTCCATTTCCTCTTAAGCTCCAATATAATTATTTTTGATGAAAATATAGTTTGAAGACATATTTGTTGAGGTGAAGCTTCCACTTCTATCAGGTAGTTATAATAAAATTACTATTAATCCTATAAAGAATCTATTAAAATATTAAAATCAAAGAACATAAATATTAAATATCACTTTATCAATGATATTGTTGAAATCATTAAACTAAATATGGATAATGTTCCTATAGAGTAATAGGTATAAAATATTTTTACTAAACCACTACTGAGTGAATCACTTGTAAAGATGATGTTGATTATGTGTGTTCAGCTTCACCATATTCAAGGATTCAAAATGCATTTCGAATCCCTTGTCTCTTCTAGTTTGTGGATGTTATTTTCAAACAAGGAGGAATAATGAAATCATAAATATATCAATTGATAGTTTCATTATTTATTAAGGAAGGGAAGATATTTAGGAGGAGTTTTAAAAATGTCTATGTTTTGATGCATGATTTTTTGAACTATTTTAATAGTCTGTTAAGTGGTTATAGGAACAATTTCCTACATTTTATGGAAAATCTTATTTATGATGATGTGATTTGAATTATGTTTGGAAATATTATTCATTATGTATAAAGTGGTTTTATTATTTGTGTTTGTTGTTTCCTATACTGATCTTGTGTGTATAGGCTATGAATGGTTGAATAGTGAACATTTCTTGAGTTTCATAGCATTGGTGATTTATTTTTATTTACAAAAAACAAAATCAAATGGGGGAGATTGTAGAGACTAATAATTTGTTTTTTTTGGATTTATGAATAAGATTGTGAACTAGAAATGAAATTGAATACGTTGTTGTTTGTTGTTACCAATTAAATAAATCAGCAAGTAATGAATAGATTAGATCAATTACCTTCCTTGAGATGCACTTATTTTACCCCATGTGTTGAAGAGATACTGTTTGATTAAAGTGAAACAACCATATATTATGTGGAGAAATTGAAAATTCTCAATGAATCTACAACATGAAGTGTAGACCAACCACATGAAGGGATCAAGTGATCATACACTAGAAATAGAAAAATTGTGTAAAGTTTTTAGTGACTCATGAAGGGGCCAAGTTATTGGATGTTATAAATGGATTAACTGAGTGAAGGTTCAAGAAACCAAATGAATGATTTAGTGGTTGTATATTTTAATAGATTTACCTTATGTTGAAATAATTTTCCACACAAAGTTAAAATAATGACCAAGAGTTATATGATATATGGTGAGACCATGAAAAAATTATATTAATGCAATGTATGGTGATGTAATAATGTTTAAATATCCTGAAAAATGAAATCATGGTCCTTTAAAAGTGTTATTAAGGATTATGATATAAGCTAAATGAAATAAGAGAGATCCAGTGAAACTAAGAAATTGAACGGATTAAAAGATTAAAAGAAATATCATTTTTTGCATATAAATTTATATAATAATATGAAGATACACTATCCATATTAGACATAATGAAAACCTTCATGGATATATGTTTTATTTTTTATTGAAAATTGGAAGAAGGTATCATGAAAATCCTTATATCACACGTGAATGATTATACATCTGCTTTCATGCATTCATATATTCCCTATAATTACACGTGGTGGATTATAAAATTGTAATAGAATGAATGAGGAACAATTTCATTATCATATATGAGTAAGGATTCAATGATTGAAGTTGAAAAGATCATGTCACTTGATGATGCATGTATTGATGAATACCAAAAGATGTTATTTGAATGAAATCAATATTTAATTAAGGAAAAAAGGATTCTATATTTTTTCATGTTTACATTCCATTACAAAAATTTATGGAATTATTTTTTATAGTAGTTTTTTGACGTCTATATTAAAAAAATCTTGTAAAATTATATCAAAAGTTTATTTGTAGTGTCATAAATATTTCTATAATGAAAAAATAGAAGATGTAACCATCACTAAATGATATATATTTTAAATTTGTTCCAAATCACAAATTGTGCATGATAATGTTATAAGAATGTAGGGACAAGAAGATGAGGTGTGGTTATTACTCATTTCCATTCAAGAAATATAATAATAAGAAGAATAAATAAATTTAATATGGTAAAGTGTGAATAATTCAATCATACAATGATAACACGTTGAAGCCTATGGGAGAAGGATCATTTTATTATTGAAAAATTTTATTTATCATATTATATGTGTGAGGAGAAGTTGTACTATCAAAGGATTGTAGTGAAATTAAAGTGATGGATATAAATTACATGTTGTAAACCACATGGAATTATTTATATTGTATAGGCTGATCTCATATTATTTCTACTCATAATAAGAAGTGGCCACTCTTATATACTCATAATCCTTTTAATTTCTTATTCCTATATGGGTGTGTGTGTTTTTTATTTCAGAATATTCATTTATATTTAATTGGAGGAAAAGATTATTTTAAATAAAATATATATATATATATATATAAGTGTTTTGATTCACCCCCCTTATTGGTCACATATATCTTGAGTAATCCATTCACTTTGCCCCATAACATAGTGGAGTTAGGATAACCACATGTGTCATATATTGATATAATGGCACATAAAACTTTACCCAATGTATTAGAGAGCTGTGTGGGACCTACCATCACATTATGATATACCTTATATATGTGTTCCATAACCATCCAATAAAATATCAAATCATGTTTAAAGTTTGAATGGGAATGGGTGACATAATATTTTTAATAAATATCACCAATGACGCCATTTATAATTGGATATGAAGATACCAAAATTTAAATCAATATAAAGGAATATTTAAAATGAGATATTTAAGGGTGATACAAGAAAAATTATTCCACCTATTTTTAATATTTTAGAGTTATATAGGAAAATTTATGCAAAACATCAAAAAATATTTTTTAATGTTTTGTTATCATAAAAGAGATAATTATACTTTATATTAAAAATCACATTCAATGAATTAATGAAAAGTACCAAAACATTATTTTAAAAAAATCATTATAATAATATAAATATTAAAAAAATATAAAGGTTTAAGTAGATGAAATATTGTGCGTATAATATGAAATATATAGCCCAAGGAATAAATACTTTTAAATATTTTAAAATAGCTTTAAAGAGACACACAACCATAAAAATAATTATAAAATTTTATTTTGAAAGGTTAAATATTGAAATATAAAATTAAGGGAAGAGAAAAAATATTTATATTTCCAAATATGAAAATAAAACATTTTTGGTAAGAAATAATATTTGCATGGAGGAAAAATAAAAATTACAAAAATTGATAATTATTATCTATAACATCGCATTTTAATCAAGTATGAAATAAATTAAAGAAGGATATTTGATATGAAGATTTAATTTACATATAATGAAATATAAAATGAAGTCTGAGATATTTTATGGGCATAATATATTAAACATAGAAGAACATAGTCAAACTGTAAGAAGGATGACAAAAGGAAATAATGATTGAGTTAAAAAACCATTATTGTATATTCGAAGTTGGTCATATACACTGAATCCTATATATTCATTTGAATTATATTATTCATTTATATCATAATAATATTCATATTTATATTACTTAATCCAAGTCACTAATATTTTATAAATACCAATTTAATAGTTATACATTACTAAAACTAATATTCAGAAGCTAATCGTATTATTCAATACACCTGGCATTAGTATTGTGGTATCAACCCTTTATCATTTAATATATTCTCATACCCTATAGGATGTAATTTATACGATATAGGTTTTTTTATTTATTACAAAAAACCCATGGTTGTTTCATGGAGTTTATGGTGACAGTTTTTAATGAATGGTTAAAAATCACCAATTTTTTTAATTTTCATTCAATTAGATGAATTAATTTTTATTGATGACAATAATTATATATAAATATTAAAATTTTAGAATTATTAATACATATTAAATTCGTAATTATTAAAATATATAACCATTATTTATGTTTTCATATTCATTTAATATGTATGCATTATAGTGTAATTCGGGTAGCGGGTAAAACAGACCTATCCAAAAATGCATTTTATTGATTGAATCAGTATGGATATTTTAGTATAAAATTATAATATCCCACTAAAAAAGGGGTAATGATTTTTTTAAGTGATAAATTTTATTCAATAATATGTTTCTAAATAGGATAATAGAAAATTATTAGGAAGATAATAAAACTTACAATGAAGACTATAATGTTATTTTAGAGAGCCACTTGAGATAAAGGGATTTTTTAATCTTTCTTAAGTCTAGATGTTAACAATAATGTATGAAAAATTTGAGAATGATGTTTTATTTATATTTAGGATAAAATTTAAGGATTGATGTAGGTCATAATGGGTGAGGAGGGATCCTTTTTTAGGTTCAAATAATGGATATTTCTTTGGAAACTTGAGTTTGGTATAGGGTCATGATCAAATCACATGGGAGTCGTGTGATTTGTGTAAGAAATAATGGTGAGAATTATAGTATTAACTCAAACAACTAAAAATTAATTCTATGATGTAACATCATGATATTTTAAGAAATATATATTTTTAAAATAATTTTAATTTCTCTATTCGCTTGTGTTACACGAAACATCAAGTTTAAAAGAACCGTGATATAATATGAAAATATTAATATCACATAGAATATATATTAGTGGGTATGAGTAGAAAAAACTAATTATGAAAATTTATCATTTACAACAGTACAAAATTAATTTCTAAGTTATCAATTAATTATAAATGGAAATAAAAATCATTTGGAAACAATGGAGTTGTTTTACGAAAATACTATTTTTATGTGTGAAATATATTTTTATCTGAATACATTAAATTTATATCTATTGATGAATGATTCTAGTGAAATTTATATATTATATATTCAATTAAATTTTTAAACATTCATCTAATCTTTTTTATTATGTATAGATGAATAATAAATCTATTTTTATGATTTAAAATATTTTTTTATTAAAAGATGGTTTCTTATAATTTTTAACACATACATTGAAATTAATTTATTCCATTTATAAGTATTGTAACATTTAACATTAATTAAAAATTTAGAATTAGGATTATCATATTTGGTAATTAATTCCTCCTAATTTTTTTCCATATGAACTATAACCATGGTAAAATTTATTAACATAATAGAGGGTAAATCTTGTTAATCTAGGTTAAAAGTAATCAGTTAGGATATAATTTTTTTATCATATTATTGTTTTATTATGTTAATTATACCCTTATCACCTTAGAATATATATCTATTAGTATAATGGACACTTTTCCCTTAAAATGGCGAATATAATGTTTAAATCAAAGAATGTTACAAAATTTCACTCTCTTTATTTTCAATAACTCCAATGTATCCACATTAGGGAAAAACGAAAGTTATGATTGACTATTTTTTTATATTTTGAGATTAATGAAATAATTTTCTAGGTATATTTTTTAAATGTTTTAGTCATTATAAAATGACCATAATATCTTTGGTAACACTGATGTGGTATTTCCCAATTTTAAAAAAAATATAATAAATGATATAAAAGATTAAAAGATTTATAATTCGAATGTGTCCCAAAATTTATATGGATCTATATAGAATATTACTGATGTGTGACCACGTTATATTCTAATTATATCTTTTTATATATTTATTTAAAGATAAATTAAATGAATAGTGTAATAAATGTCATTAATGATATTTTATATTAAATAATATTTTATTAAATAATATAAAATTCATAAAAATTTAATATTAATCAAAATTAATGAAATATGGTTTTAGAAATAAACCATGGTCCTTTATTCAAGAATTTTTCAGTTTATAGCAACAATCTTAGCCCTTAAATGGTATAAAACATTAAAATATGGTAATTGACAAAAAGATTAAATGTCGGTTAAAACTAAACGATATGGATACAAATGTGATCCAAACTTGTCTAAATTTAATATTATGAGATTAATTTAACTCATAGTCATCTTTTATTTTAATATTATAAATTTTATTTCACTTTTACAGCCAAATTAATTAATATTAATTTAATATTTTAAGAAATTCCAAGAGTGCCTCTCCCATCAATTATAAAATGGAACCCCTATTTTCTCTTCTTCACACAACATCAAACATTCTAGACCAACCAAAATCGGAAAATATTTCTTATTAAATTCCATTAAAACATTATATAGGTTCTTTTAACTATATAATACCAACCATAGAGACCTTTTTAGTTGTTCTAGATGAGTCATTTCAAAGAAATGGAAATCACCTTAACTGATCACTTTCATTTAAATTTTTCTTTTACCTCCTCTAGATATGTTATATTCTTCATGAAATAATAATATTTAGACCGAAAATATAATCTAAATGATATTATGATGAATCTACTATTATACTCCATTTTCCCATCAAATGGGATGTGAAATTATCGCCAATGAGTACGTAGGACTTACCATCTCTAAGAAGTGATACAACTCATTTTTCATCATGATATTTTATGTATGGGTTTTATGATGGTTTTAATATTTACATATGATATTACTGAATAATTACACTTATGAATGATAATAACATGTCTAACTTCTTACCAACCAATCGTTTGGGAAATGATAATGTTTCTCGTTCATGCATGTGGACTACCACCACCATGAAGCAGTGTGATTTTTTTTCATTTATAAATCACATGTATTGAAATGATGGTGAATTTGATGAATATATATGTTATATATGAAATAATAATGATCATGAAGATTTTAATTAATATTTTTATTGTTTTCATTACATCCGTCAAAAAATGAAAACAATGATCATGCGTACATACGACTAATTGTCTCCATAAATGATGTAATTAATTTTTCATTCCCAAAGTATTATGGATAACTATATATATAGTGAATATATCGGAAATTTTTACCATGATTAGAATTTTTGATATGATTGACCTATGACCAATATATATGGACGGAAACTACCTAACTAAAACATATGTAAAAAACAATGTAATTTTGACCTAAAATATTGATTTTAATAAAGAATTATTAATATATGGGTGATAAAAGTTAAAAATTAAATGATATATAGTATGATATATATATATATATAAATATGGATCTAGAATAATATTTATAATAACAATATTTTTATTATCAATTAGGGTTAAAAACATATCAAGGAATTCATACCTAATGTAATGATCTTTATGTTACAATCTCATTGTTTATCAAGATTTATTATGATTAAGTTTTTATGATGAAATATTATTATATATGAATTGATATAATAAAATGAATTTTCATAGTCATTTTATCTCTCACTTAAGCATTTAAAAAATTGGGAAGACTGGTTTTTTGCATTTTCCAAATGATGTACTTTTGCATTTTTAAAATAAATATGAAACGATTGTTTTCTTTTGTCATATTAGGAATGAAGGATATTTCACACCATCAGGGCCACCCAACATTCTGAATATTCCTTTAATGGTTTCATTTTTCATTTTAAAATAATATATTTTTAAAAATAATTTTTATTTTTTATATTTCATAAATAATTTTCAATATGGAATGGTTATTTTCTTCAGGGGTATTTTGAATGATCTTTTTATGATATTTTCATTCAATAACAAAAAAACCATTGATGTATCTTACGATATAATGGGGATATTATCCAAAGATAACATCCTTGTTCTTTTTATATATGATTCATTTTTATTGTGGAATGGTGTTTTTTAAACTCATTCATTTTCCATGTGTTATGCTATGATGACTTTATGAATAGTTTTTGAAACCCGCATATTTTCTATTGGTTTTTCAATGATGAATTGTTTATGAAACCCATTTATTTTCATGTTATCTGACATTATGAAAGGTTTTTGATATTGTGGGATACATAAGTATGATTTAATTACGAGAAAATTGGGACTCATATATCCCTCTAATGTGTTGGGGTAATATTGATATCTCAATAAATAAATAGCTTTGAAAAGGGGAGTGAAACTAGCTCAGTAAAAGAATTTTTCCACTATGATAGTCTCCAGAGTGGATAATGACTACTAAAATAATTTGGATTGTGACGCCATTCTAATATTATATTCTTCTAAAATACCCTTGGATACTAACTAAATGATTTACTGTGATTAGTTTTATTCCACAATTCAATGTTGCATGCCTATATTTTTCTCTCAGGGATCATGATCTTTAATTAATTTAAGAATTATTTATTATAAAATGTCAGGATTTATGCAATGAATCGTGATTATAATTTGCGATATTCATTGTACAGTTTTCAAATATTATGAAAATGTTCTCAAACCCATTTTCTTATGTTATTCTTCTATGACCATTTATATCTCACCTGTTTATACTTACATAGCATCATAGCTCACCCTTTCCCAGGTTTCCTTTCCTAATCCATGAAGAATGGTTTTATATATAAAATGTCCATGAAGCATGATAGTTGTAAATATCTATGTGAGAGATAATGTATAACTTTTATAAACAAGTTCTTTTATATTTACATGTTTTAAAAGACACTTTTCCTATACGATCCAGTTGTGGATCGTTATGTTTTGTAAATAATATTCCTCTTTTTAGTTGTAATATTTATTAATGAACATTTTGTATTAATACAGTTGGTATAAGAGTGTAAATTCCTGGTTCTGGGTGCTGCTCAACGGGTGCCCTGAAATCGGTTGGTCACATGACCTCAAGCGCATTTCCACAAATTCCAGAGGCTTCCGACTAGCAGTGAGGGCCCAGGTCTGATAGTGGGAAAACTATGCCTTCATTTGTCAAAGTGTAGCATAGTTGAATAAAATAAATAATCATACAATAGTAGTGGAAGAAATAAACCACACCCAGTTAAAATAAACAACTGCAGTAAACGATAACAAACAGTTATATATATAATGATGCAACATGCCTCAAGTTCTAAGAAAACAGCCAGAACATGTTATACAACATTACAGTACAATACAATACAGAGTATAGAAAAACAAAACAGAACAGCCGGCAGCATCGCGAGCCTATGAATGGTCCCATGCTCCCCTACTCCTCAGCAACAATCATGTACTTGTATAGCAACCCTTTCCCTTATCCACACCTACAACAACATAGTCTGTTTGGGCCAAAGACATGACCCAAACAAGGTGTGAGAAATAAATCCCAATAGGCACCCACCAAAGGCCCGTGCCCAACTATGTGAAAATATGCAACAACAGTGTGCTGTAGTAAATGTAATAAACTAATCAGTACTCAATAGTAACTAACTTAACCAGTTATATTTCCATTCTTAATATTCATTTTATTCATTTTATCCATTTAATATAAGAAATCACCTCAGTGAATGTTTTAAGTAAAAGGTCAGTGTCACCATACAAGTAATTTCTTACCCTCAGGTAATCAAAAACAAAACCCTCAGGTAATTTCCCACAGGCATAACAGATATTTCCCTCAGGTGTAAAAAGTGTCTCCCTCGGGCACAGAGTCTATTACCCACAGGCACGAAAGAAGTTTCCCTCATGCTGAATAACCACTGCCCTAAGGCTAAGGAAAAACTTCCCTCAGTCTAAGTAAAGCACTGCCCTTAGGTGAAGAAAGTAACCGGTCCAAGCCCAAGATATAAACAAGAAATACACATGAAATTCATCTCAATTCAATTCAATAAACATTATTACAATAGCATACCCTCAAGTATCCTGGCCAAACAGCTAAACAGAGGAACGCACCCCCGGGGTGGTCCTGGATCCAAGCAGCGATCCCAAACAACAGTTTAGTATCACATTTAATTACCTATACAAATCTAGGTATTTAATTCAACAAAGACTCATCCATACGACACCCCATTCATGGGCGCATATCACAACGATACACAAAAACGCAAAATAGTTTGAATTTAAACACCAAGACACCTACCTCGATCACCCCTGATCGGTATACGTGAATGACGGTACTAGAATCGTCCAATAATGATGTAGATATGAGGCAAAATAAAACCTATTCAAATGAAAATAACTTCCCCTCAATAAAGAATTGGTCAGAACGGATTAAGAAGAAGGAGAGGCTTATCCGTACTGTTTCAACGAGATCGACAGAGGTGGAAACGGATTCCCAGTGTGCGATCTGAAGCTCCTCAGAGGTTCGGACTTCTCTCCCGACTCCTCCTCTGGTTCTAAGACTTCCCTGTGAATAGGGGAGGGTACTTCCCATTTTAAGTGAAAAAACAGTCTACACGGCGTGTACTATTGAGTACATGACGTGTACTTTCCATTTTTTAACCTTTCCTCTGGTAGCAACTCGCCAGCATGGTATTGTTCATCAGTCGACATGAGTACACGGCGTGTAATCCATGAGTACACAGGATGTACTGACGCTCAGCTAGTGGATTCCTCTACCGCCTTACTATTTGCATGATGACTGGCTACACGGCGTGTAAATACAAACTACAAGACGTGTAGTTTGTTTTTACACCTTTCATCACTGACAGGGCTACACAACCTATGTAATCATCCCACACGACCAAAGTACACAGCGTGTGGAGAAGTACACAGTGTGCAGTCCCAAAATTTAGGATTTCTCCCCATTTTCCTTATTTTCTCAAAAACAATTAAGGAAAAGATAAAAGAATAAACTCGTACCTCAAGAATAAGAATCGGGTTCTTGAAAACTTCCCCCCTTAAAGCAATTCATCCCCGAATTTCCCTACCAAGTGTGGAGAAGATAAAGCTCATAACAGATCTGTACACTAAGCACGTACTTTGGTCTCCCACTCCCAGGTTTTGTCCTTCACTTGGCCATGCTGCCATAGCACTCGTATGAGAGGAACTGATCGGCCTCAGAGAACCATCATGCTCCTATCAACAATATGAATCAGATTCTCCTCAAAGGATACATCTATCTGAAGCTCAACCTCCTCTGGATGAAAGACATGAGATGGGTCTGAATGATAGCAGTGCAACTGAGATAAATGGAAGACGTCGTGCATGGATCGATACCTCTTTGGTAACTACAACCGATAGGAAACTGACCCGACTCTCTCCATATTCTCAAATGGCCCCCTATACCTCGGTGAAAGTTTACCCTTTCTACTAATCCGCCTATGTCCCAGCCATGGAGAAACACGTTATAAAACCTGATCCCTGGCCACGAAATCCAAGGGTCGTCTACGGTGATCAGCATAAGATTTATGACGAGGCTGTGCAGTAGCCATCTACTTCTAAATCAACTGGACATTCTCAAAAGTCTCCTGCACGATACTTTGTTGCAGTAAAGCTACCTCAACTTCTTCTAACCAGCACAAAGTTGATTGGCATGGCCTACCATATAAACCCTCATATTGTGCCATCTCTATAGTTTCCTAAAAAATATTATTATAGGAAAAAAAGACCAGGGGTATATGATTCTCCCAAGATCCCCCAAAGTCTAGGACACATGCACGCAGCATGTCCTCAAGCAACAATATCGTATGGTCTGACTGGCCATCGGTATGAGGGTGGTAAGTTGTGCTCAGAAGCACCTGTGTACCTAGTTCCCTCTGAAAACACTACTAGAAATGAGATGTAAAGTGGGTGTCCATATCCGAAATGATAGAACAAGGAGCCCCATGAATACGTATAACCTCTCGGATTACAACTTCCTGAGCTCATCAACATTCAAGGTCTCCTTGATCGGCAAAAAGTGAGCTACCTTCATGAGTCTGTCCACAACAACCCACACGAAATCATTTCCTTGAGGTGACCTCGGCAACCCAGTCATGAAGTCCATCGTGACATCATATCATTTCCACTCCAGAATGGGTAACTGATGGAACAGTCTGGCTGGCCTCTGATGCTCCGCCTTCACCTGATGACAGGTGGAACATATCGTAACAAAACCAGCTACACCTTTGTTCATACCCGGCCACCAGTACAATTGTCTCAAGTCACGGTACATCTTGGTAACCCCACGATGAACTACCTAAGCTGAAGCCTGAAACTCCTGCATCAACTCCTTATGTATATCCCCTGGAACCCACACTCGCCCATGGAAATGAAAAAATTCATCATCGTGAATCGTCCATCTAGGAGAAGAGTCCTCACATTCCACCGACTCCCGTAGAACTGGGCTTTTTGAATCAGATAGCTGTCTCATCCTCACTCTATCCTGGAGGGTAGAAGTCACAGCTAAAGATGAAAGATACGTCTGCCCCTGACTATCGTGTACCTCCAGATGTATCTCAGAGAACAAATCCATGAGTTGCCACTCACCACTAGCCTCCTGCACCGCCTGTATCTGAGTCTTCCTGCTCAGTGCATCACCTACTGCATTACCTTTACCAGGTGTGTAGGAAAGCTCAAAATCGAAGTATTAAAGGTATTAAACCCACCTTCAGTACCTCAGATTCAAGTCATGCTAAGTAAATATATACTTGAGACTTTTTTGGTCGGTGAAAACAACAAAATGGCCTCCTAAGAGATAATGTATTCAATAGCGCAATGCATGTACAACTGCAGCCAACTCAAGATCATGCATCGAGTAATTCCTCTCATGTGGCCTCAACTGCCGAGACCCGTACGCAACTACTCAATCAACCTGCATCAACAATGCTCCCAGCCCAATTCCTGATGCATCACGGTAAACTGTATAGCTATTCCCTTGCTCTGGAAGTATCAGGAATGGTGCTGATGTCAACCATCCATTCGGGTCCTGAAAGGCTATCTCGCAAGCTTCTGACCAAATGAACTTCAAACCCTTCTTAGTCAAACCTGTCAACGGTGCTGCTAAGTGAGAGAAGACCTGTATAAAATGCATGTAGTAACCAGATAGCCCTAAAAAAATCCATATCTCAAACACGTTCTTAGGCAGCTCCCAGGAATCTACTGCTCTCACCTTCTCTGGGTCTACTACAACTGATGTCTCTGAGATGATATGACCCAGGAAGTGAATCAGGTCCATCCAAAAGTGGAACTTTGAGAGCATAACATATAGTTGATGCTCTCATAGTGTACTCAATACGATCTCAAGATGGGTGGCATGGTCATGTCAAGTGTGAGAGTACACCAATAAGTAATCCATGAATACTACCAAAAAATAATCCAGATAAGGATAGAATACATGATTCATCAGAGCCATGAAAACCACTGGCACGTTCGTGAGTCCAAACGGCATAACGAAGTACTCGTAAAGAACATATCTACTCCAAAAATCTGTAAGCGGTATATCCGATAGTCTCATGCACAACTGATGATATCCTGATCTCAATTCAATCTTAGAGAACACTCATGCTCCACGAAGTTGATCAAATAGATCATTAATCCTCAGAAATGGATATCAGTTATTGATCGTCAACTAGATCAGCTTCTGATAATCCACACAGAGTCTGAGGGTACCATCCAACTTCTTCGCAAAGAGGACCAGTGAACCCCAATGAGAAGTACTGGGTTAGATGAAACCCTTTTCCTGTAACTCATCTAACTACCACTTGGGCTCATGCAGCTCTGGTGTAGCCATCCTATAAAGAGGAATGGACAACGGTGCTACTCCTGGAACAAGCTCAATAGAGAAATCCACTCACGCTCCGGAGGTAGACCTGAAAAGTCGTTCGGGAAGACATCCCCGAAATGATCAACCACTGAAGGGAAATTCTGTTGACAAGTCCCCTAATCATCCAGATATAAACTTGAAATTTGGGCTGTCACACCACGTCACCCACGATGCTCTGTTCCTGATCGACTCACCTAAACATCCCATTCACCTTTGTATAGAAACTCTCCGCGCTCTGGTGATGTGAAACTCACCATGCGATGATAGAAGTCCAAAAATGCTCAAAAGGGAACCAACCAGTCCATACTGAGAATGAAATCATAGCTCGTCATCTCCAAGACGTAGAGGTCCCATAGAATGTAACACCAACCAACCTAAAGGGGGCACTCCCTCCACTGATGCACACCATCCATTCAATATCCCAACAGAGTGTCTAGCGTCATAACAGTAGTAGAAGAAGAAACACAGAGCCCAAGGCTCCCCACAAAGGGTACTGATATAAAGCCTTGTGTAGCACCCGTATCAAAAAGCACTAAAGATAAAACAGAAGCTACTTGAATAGTACCTATGACTGTAGAAGGTCTGGGATCCTGCTCCTGCTGGGTCTGTTGCACTGCCTACGCCTTCCCAGTGTCGCGGCCCTACGACACAGCCTGGCTACCCTGAGCTGTCCCACCCTACTGCCTCTGAGATCCTAGTGTCTGGTTACCACATCCATGACCACCATCTCTACCTGCACACCCTGATGTGTTCCAGTTTCCCGACTGGTAAGAAGCTGCTGGTCCTGCTCCCGCACGCGGAGTCTGCACAGAACCCCTCTCACTAGCCACTGGTGGAAACTCACTACAAAAGCACTGTAGATAACCTATATTTCCTCAAGTTCGGCACTCCACTGGGTATCGTGGACACTGAGGTCTCTTATGCCCCTCTTTACCACACTATTAGCATATGACCTGGCCACCTGAAACATTCTTATGGATGGTACTGCCACTGTGAGAAAAGTCCATCTATCGCTTCCTCTTGCCAGTAGATGTAGTACCAAAAACTGCTGCTGAACCACCCTGGCCCACACCACTAGCTTCCCACAGGTTCCTTTCTATAATCATCACCAAGTTCACAATAGCATGTACTGAAGGAAACGTGAAAACATTCACCAGTGCGCGGATGTCATATCTAAGACCATCCTCAAAGCGCCTAGCTCTTAACATCTCATCACACACCAGAACATGTGAAAAATGCTGAAACTCGGCGAAATGAGCAGAATAATCCATCACTGACATAACACCATGTTGCAGATTCATGAACTCTCGAGCTCTATCTTCCCTCAGCATCTCTGTGAAGAAGAATTCATAGAGTACTACCTAAAAATATTCCCATGCCATGTGTATGTGATGCTATGACTGGGTGGTAACTTCTCACCACCTCTTCGGGGAATCATGCAGAATATAAGTTGCGAGCTTGACCCTCCACCCTGGAGGAATCTCAAGATACTCGAAGATAGTCATCATAGACCCTAGCCAAGACTCTGCAGCCTGAGGTCTGCTATCCCCTAAAAATGTAGGCGTATGCTCCTGCTGGAAAATACGAGTCAGCTCGGCCATAGGTGTGGCAGTCGGCGATGCTCCCTGAAAGGTCTGCATGAACTGCATAAAGCCTTCAACTAACTATGCATCTATGCTTGTGTCCGATATAACATCTGGAGCCGCATCTGGCTCTACTGGAGGATCCACTGGTAGCCCATGGCCCACCATCTCTAGAGTATAATCATTGCCACTCTCCTGGAGAACAACTGGTGTTTGTCTAAGTGGCATGAATCTACAAGGTCAAACACACACCTTAGATCCATATTATCAAATACTGAAAACGAAGGGACCAAAAAGGGAACAGGAGGAAGAAGGCATTCAAGATTTGAAAAAAAGACTACATGGTGTGTATACTAACAAAACAGTGTGTACCTGACTTCTTCTCCCCTACCCGGGTCCTTCTACATGGCTAAGACACATGGCTCCCGTTGAAAAAAACTACACGGCGTGTATAGTGTAATTTTCCAACTGACCGTGTTGTTTGTGACATGGCCGACTACTCGGCTAACACTACACGGCGTGTTACACTCGCACACGGCGTGTACACCACCCCATTTCTCCAGCCACATGGCTAAGTCCACACGGTCTGTCCTTAGACAAGACTACATTGTGTGTCCCTTAGGAACACGATGTGTTCTAGACAAGCTCCACCGACCCGTGTTGTTAGTTACATGGTCAGATACACTACTCACACTACACGGCATATTCCATATACAGACGGCGTGTACACGAAAGGATTACACCGAGCCGTGTTGTTAGTTACACGGTCGAATCCCAAGCCAGAGTACACGGCGTGTTCCATAGTAGACACGGCGTGTATGACTTATGTTCTCCTCTGTCCGTGTTAGTGAGTTACACGGGCAGACTATGGGTCAACTCTAAACGGCGTGTACATCCGGTACACGATATGTTTTCACCAAGCATTTCCCTTCCCCGTGTCCCCGTCCACATAGTCTATGACACGGAAAGAGACTACATGGCGTGTACTAAGGGTACATGACATTATTAAAAAGTTATCTTTTCTTCCCTAACAGAAGATCACACGACGTGTGTCCAAAGAACTACACGGTGTGTATCCTAGGGTTTCTGTACAGTAAGGCTTAAATACTACTCAAGAACCTAGAAAATACTGAAAAACAACACCTAAGTGCCAAATTTCGATCTGTGAGGGCCGATACTCCACAAAAATCAATGTTTGTAATTTTATATGTGTTATAAAAAGATAAACAAGTCAATGATCCACCCAATTATCGTTATTGTGGGCCCATACTCCCCAAAAACCAAAGTTTGAAATCCATTATATCAACATGATGAAAAAAACATACCCTATCACATAGCAAGTATTTATCAAAGCATCTCTCACAACAGAATGCTTTTCTAGCACAACAACTATCACAATAAAATGAAATTTCTAATGCGACTACATGGCATGAAACTATGCATTGCATGTGATTTCTAACATGTGCCTAAATGATGCATGAGATGGCGTACCCTCATCTCATCGGGTTGCAACTAAATAGAACCCATGGATAAAATACAAACAGCATAATCACAAGTGCGTCACCCAATAGTGATATCAGATCAACTGTAAATTGAAAAATCAATAAAATTGCAACACGAGGAAAATTGGATTTTCCTTGTATACAGGTTAGCTACTCCCGGGCATAGCTTATTACCAACTACCATTCTATCCTATGCCTGACTAACACTCCAAATAGTAAGTCAAAGAAAAGAACCCCTTTGATACCACTTTGTAATGTCCCGGTTCCGGGTGCCAGTCAACGGGTGCCCTGAACTGGGTTGGTCACATAACCACAAGCACATTTCCCCAAATTCCAGAGGCTGCCGACTAGCAGCAAGGGCCTAGGTATGATAATGGGGAAACTATTCCCTCATTTGTCAAAGTGTAGTGCAGCGGAATAAAATATACAATCATACAACAACAGTGGAAGTAATAAACCATACTTAGTTAAAATAAACAACTGCAGTAAAAGATAACCAACAATTATATAGATAATGATGCAATATGACTTATTTTCTAAGAAAACATCCAGAACATGTTATATAGCATTATAGTACAATAAAATATAGAGTATAGAAAAACAAAACAGAACAGCCGGTAGCATCACAAGCCTAAGCTCAGTACCATGCTCCCTTAATCCTCCGCAACAATCATGTACCTGTATAGGGACCCAGGCCCTTATCCACACCTACAGAAACATAGTCTATTTGGGCCAAAGACATGACCCAAACAGGGTGTGAGAAATAAATCTCAGTAGGAACCCACCAAAGGCATGTGCCCAACTATGTGAAAATATGCAACAAAAGTGTGTAGTAATAAATGCAATAAACTGAGAATTACTCAAAAGTAACTAACATAACCAGTTATATTTCCATTATTAATATTCATTTTATCCATTTAATATAAGACATCACCTCGGTGAATGTTCTAAGAAAAAGGTCAGTGTCACCATACATGTAAACTCTTACCCTCGGGTAATCAGAAACAAAACCCTCGGGTAATTTCCAACAGGCATAACAAATATTTTCCTCAGGTGTACGAAGTGTCAACCTCAGGCATAAAGTCTAATTCCCAAAGGCATGAAAGAAGTTTCCCTTAGGGTGAAATAACCACTGCCCTCAGGCTAAAGGAAACACTGCCCTCAGGAAAAGTAAAGCACTGCCCTTAGGCTAAGCAAGTAACTGGGCCAAGCCCAACATATAAACAAGAAATACACATGAAATTCCTATAATGTCAATTAAATAAAAATTATTACAATGGAATACCCTCGAGTATCACAGTGGAGGTCATGGACTCTCGTTGGATCTTATTTGAGCCTGTTTGAAGACTCGTTACTCGGTACATTAAGGTTTTATATGTATTTTGTTGTTTTCCCTATTTTGGTATGGTTTAAATCCATTACACCTTGTGTTTTCATTGTAAAATTTATTTTTAATAAATTATATTCGACATGAATTGGGAAACCAATTCATGTCACCTTCTTCTAAGAATACCCTCGAGTATTCTGGCCAAACAGCTAAACAGAGGAACGCACCCCCGAGGTGGTCCTGGATCCAATAAGTGATCCCAAACAATAGTTTATTATCACATTTAATTACTTATACAAATATATGTATTTAATTCAACAAGGCCTCAGCCATACGACACCCCATTCGTGGATGAGTATCACAACGGTTCAAAAAAATGCACAACAGTTGGAATTTAAACACCAAGCCACCTACCACGATCGCCCCTGATCTGTATACATGAACAACGGTCCTTGGATCTTCCAGGAATGATGTAGATATGAGGTAAAAGAAAACATGTTCAAATTAAAATAACATCCCCTTAGGAAATAAATGGTAAAAATGGCTTAAGAAGAAGGAGAGGCTTACCCGTACGGTTCCAACGAGATCGACAGATGCAGAAACGGATTCCTAGCATGTGATTTGGACCTACTCAAAGGTTCGGCCCTCTCTCCTGGCTCCTCCTCTGGTTCTAAGACTTCCATGTTAATAGGGGATTCCACTTCCCATTTTAAGAGAAAAAAACAGACTACACAGCTTGGAATATTGAGTACACGACGTGTACTTTCCATTTTTTAACTGTTCCTATGGCAGCTTCTCGCTAGCGTGGCACTGTTCATCAGTCGACATGAGTTCACGACGTGTAATCCATGAGTAAAAAATGTGTACTGACGCTCTGCTGGCGGTTGCCTCCAACACATTACTATTTTCTTGCCGATTGACTATAAGGTTTGAAAATACAAACTACATGGTGTGTAGTCGATTTTTACACATTTCCTCTCCAACAGGGCTACACACCCTGTGTACTCATCCCACACGACTAAAGTATATAGTGTGTGGAGAAGTACATGGAATGTAGTCCCAAAATTTAGGATTTCTTTCCATTTTCCTTATTTTCTCAAAAACACTTAAGGAAAAGAGAAAAGAAGAAACCCATACCTCATGAATAAGAACTGGGTTCTTACACATAGCCAGATTTAGTTAGTCTCTGGAAACTAGGATGAGAAAATAATTTATGTGGTTTCTCCCCAAAACCATTTAAATTTAGGGGTTATAGAATAACGTGTCTTGATTTAATCATATGATAAATGTTTTTTTAAAGATTATATGTTTTCCAACTATAATTATTATTACCCACACTATGATTTATGTTTTAGTTAATGGATGGAACCTAATGTAACCATGTTAATGCTGAATGTGATTAATAATGAAATGATTTTTATAATAAGAAACTGAATTTTAATGGATCTGGAATTAAAAATAGTATTTCTATGCTCAGGAAGGTTTATTAAGTTATGAATCATGTTGAGCTTCCAAATGAGAAAATGATAGAAAAATGTTCTATTGAGCCCTTCATGATGTAATTCCAACCTTCTTTTAGTGGCTCCACTGATCCAATAGTAATTAAGAAATAGATCAGTACCATTTAATGGATATTTTCTATTATCCAGTGTCCATAACCTAAGATTTTTTTTGTTAATTATTTAGAAGTAGAAGCATATTAATTGTAGATTATTATTGAGGAAATAAATCCAAATGAGGAAATATAATCTATAGATTGGGATGATTTTAATAAGTTTTTTCTCAATAACTACTTTAATTGTATTCTTCTTATGAAAATGGAGAATGAGTTCATTGAGTTGAAATGGAAGATGATTAATCTATTGGTACCTATGATAAAAATTTTATAAGACTTTTGAGGTTGGTTTCTAATATTATCATCTAACCTGAATTTACAAATGATCTATTCATTGGTGGATTAAAAAAACTTTCAAAGGGTGTTACCTATAATGGACATCAGTAGCAATAAAGAAATCATTAAACATGATATAAATTTTTAGATGGAGATTAGAGTAACCATTCTATCTCAAGGATTTGAAAATATATTAAAAATGGAATTCAAACGAAATTCTAAAATCTTTTGAGAGAAGAAGATGATATTTCCTTATGCTCAAAATATAGAAGGAAACAATATAGCAACTGTGTTAATGGATCATGTAAATATTTCAAGTGTGGAAGGGAAGGTCATTGGGAAATAAAATAATGAAGTTATGATATGAAATTAGATATAAATTGAAATAAAGAGAAAGAACCAAAATATTACCCTCCCAAACTCCATTGTTTTGAATACATGGTGTATGGGAATATTGCTGAAATATTCCAAAATATGAAGGTTAATGATAGTGATCAATTTACACAAAATATTAATACAAGAGATATAAGGAAATATCTTATGAACACTATTTATGATGAGGGGTACAATAATGAATTGGTGAAAGGTATACTTACCAACCACTCAAGAAATGATAATGATTTATTTGATTCTATATCTACCCACAATTTTATGTCAAATAAATTTTATAAGGGTATCATAGTACCACCAAAATATAGATTTTTATTTAGTAGTAAACCTCTAATGGTATGATGATTGCATCCCATGTAAATGATTATTCTCTTCTTGAATACATTCTAAATGTGTTTCCCAAAAATCATTTAATTATTTGTATACTTAAATTTGTTGTTAATTTGGTAATGGGTTATATTTCCATATATAAAACCCACATCATTTACTGGGGAAGGGATGTTATATTTGATATTTCTAAATTACCTATGATCATATATCTATTTATTGAGAAAAAATATCTTCTAAGGGAAAATAAATCCATTGTATAGATCGTTATTCCTTTTTAAAAGGTTCGTTTATATCAAATGGTTTGGGAGAAACTCAATATAAATGATATGCATATTGTGTGGGAGTTTATTGATCTATTTCCAAAGGAATTTCATATTCTTCCACTGAGTTGGGAAGTTGAGTTTTTAATATAATTATTACCTGGTTATATACATATTTCCATGAATCTATATAGAATTACCTCGATTGAGTTATAAGAATCGAAGGAGAAACTCCAAGAGAATCTTGAAAAGAGATTCATTCATACAAGTGTGTCAACATGGGGTGCACCTGTTCTTTTTGGTAAGAAGAAAGATGTATTAATGAGACTCTATATTTATTATAGATAAAATAGTAAGATCACTATCAAGAACAAGTAATATCTACTCCATATTGAAGAATTATTTTGATCATCTGTTTGGGGATCAATAATTCTTCATAATTGAACTTCATTCTAGGTATCATCAACTAAGGATCAAGAAGGATTATATAAACAATAAGTCATTTTGTACATGGTATAGATGCAATGATTAGAATGTGACTTCATTTTTTCTCCCTATTTCCACTACTATCATCATAGATTTAATAAATAGAGCCTTTATAGATTACATAAATTATTTTGATGTAGTATTTATAGATGATACTCTTATATATTCAATGAATAAGTAAGAGCATGAATATCACTTGTGGATTGTGTTGAATTCCTTAAAAAGGAAAATCTTTGTGAAAAATTTACCATGTGGGTATTTTCGATTTAGAAATCTTCATTATTTGGTCTTATAATATCATGTGAGGGTATATTAGTATACCCTTCAAAGATATAGATTATTGATCAATGGCCTAGACCAACTACTATGCCTGATATCTGTAGTTTTCCTGGTTTGGATGGACATAATCGAAACTGTGTGGCTCATGGATATAAAATACACTAACCATTTTAACATGGAAGGATGCCAAGTTCCTTTTTATGGATGAACAAGATGAATGATTTAAGGAACTAAAGATAAGTATAGACCGTGAAACTATGATTACATTACCTTGTAGTGGATAAGTGTTTGTAATCATTAATGATCAATCAAGGAAGGGTTTGGGATTATCCCTCATTTATAATGATATGGTTATAGCTTATGCCTCATGAAAAATTGATTATTCATATGGAAAATTATCCAAATCATGATGCGGAGTTAGCTTCAGTAATTTATACATTAATGATATAGAGTAACTATCTTTATAAAAAATGGTATTACTTATATAGTTAACAGAAAATTTTGAAATATATTTTCATTATAAAAGAGTTGAAAATGGTTTATAGAAGGTGGTAGGTTTGGATTAATGATTGTGATTAATTAAAACATTAAACCCCATGGAAAGTGAACAAGGTGTCTTATACATTGAGTAAAATGTATAATTATATATAATCTATGTAAAGGATCAAACCTGACATAATATTTATAGATATGTAAAGGATAGATCATAAAATCACAACTGAAGGAAATAAATACTTTCTTTCCAAAATTGGTGTTCAACCACCTATCCATGTGGAGAATAAAGTGGTATAGATGGATGATATAGAGTTAAAAAAAGAAGTAAATAAATCTTACTAAGTTTAACCTTGACTGAGATGTAATAATAATGGTTAGTAACCATGTATGTGTCCCTTATATTCCAAATTAGAATAAAGATTTATTGGATGAAGCTCAAAGTTATTCATTTTCTATTCATCCTAGAAGTAAAATGATACATAGAGATTTGGAATATTATTTATAGGGGAAATTTATGAAGAGAGATATTGTAGAGTATGTTTACTTGAGCTTGGTATAACAACAAGATAATGTTGAGATAAATAATACTTTGAAGATTTTATAACCATTATTCATATCAGAATGGAAGTGCGAAAATATCACCATGGATTTTTTCATCTATCTCCCCAAAAAATTAATGGGCATAATACTATATGGGTAGTATTCAACCTCCTCACAAAGTTCACAAACGAAATTTCCATTAAAAAATATTTCTCTCTTGATCAAAATAAATTTCTTTACATTAAGAAAGTGGTATATTTCTAGGTGTTCCACTATAAAATATATTTTATCGGGATCCAAGGTTTATCTTGAAGTTTTTGACAACTCATTAGAATGCCCTAGATAGAGATTAAGTTTCTCCACTTCTTATCATCTTATGATAGATGGTAAGTTTGAGAAGAACATTAAAACTATATAAGTCATTTTGATAGATTTATATATGGAAATCAATGATGTTTTTTTATCAAAAACATCCACTAGTGGATGTTTCTGACATATAATAACGATCAATCAAGCTATCAGATGGCTCTTTATGAATCCCTCTATAGTAAGAAATAAAAAACACCAATGTTATTGAAAAAATATATAGAAAAAAAGAAATTTATAGATGATATATCTAAGGAAATGGAAAGTAAGTTTAGAGTTTTTCCACAACACATAAGATCATATCAAAGTTCATAGAAAAGTAATGCTAAAAATGATCATAATGATCTAGAGTTTGAATTTGGTTCCCATTTCTTCTTATGAATATCTCCCTAGAATAGTGTGATGATACTTCTAATGACGGGATACTTAATCACTAATTATATCATTCAATTTTAAATCCCTATTCATATCGGGATGGTAGATAATCCATTAGTGCTCCCACTGAATATCTCTCATGTTCCTGATGTTTTCCATGTATCTCTCTTACGGAAGTATATAAAATATCCTTCACATGTAATGAACTCAAATACCATACCACTTGAGTTTCAAATTTCCTATGAGGAATAACCAGTGGATACTTTAGGTTATAGAGACAATGAGTTACGAAATATGACCACTCCCCTGGTTAATGTTTTTTGGGAGAAACCACCAATTTGAGGAAGCTGCTTGGAAACATGAGGATATGATGAGGAAAATTATCCTCAGTTGTTTGTATTAGAGTAATTTAATTTCAAGGGAGAAATTATTTTGTGGGGGTATAATGTAACACTGTAATATCTTCAGAAATAGTTTTTTCAAATAAACTTAACTTCTTTGATAGCTTCTGTTACATTCCACAATGAGTTTATACAAACCATATAATGTTATTAAAATAATATTATCACATAGACATTGGATTATAGGGTGTTAATAGAACAAAATAAATTATGAAAATTAATTTTTTACAAATTTATAAAATTTATTTATTTATTATCATCTAATTATAAATGAAAGGAATAATCCTTTTAAAATAAAGGAGATAAACTCCTGAAAAGAATTATTTTTATGTGCACAATGTATTTTTAAACTAGTAAATTAAATTGACCATTATTGATAAATGAATTTAAATAAATGTATATATTATGTACTCAATTAAATCTCTTAGCATTAATCTAATAATTTTTATTATGTATAGGATAATAATAAATCATGTTTAATGCTTATCAATTTATTTTTCTACAAAGTAATTTTTTAGAATTTTTAAACATAGATTAAATATAATTTAATCTATTTATTGGTATATAATTACCTAAAATAAATTATACATTTAAAATCAGGTAGTTTAAATTTTTTTAATTCCCCTATTTTATTTTTGGGAAATATCAATAGAAACTGTGGTAGAATTTTTCACCTTGGTAAAGGATAAATTGGGTTAATATAGGTTAAAATAAAGTGGTAGGGATATGATTTTTTGTCCTATTTATTATTTTATGAAGATAATTTTACACTTTTATCCATAGAATATAAATTTATTAGTTTAATTTACCCCTTTCCATGAAAAACAACTATATAATAATTATATCAAATAATGTTAAATATTTTCACGCTATTTGTTTTTAATATCTATTATGAATCCATATTGGGAATAAATATTATTATTAATGACTCTAAGTATAGATTTTGAGATTAATAAAATTATTTTCTGGATATTTTGTTAACTTTTTAGTAATTATATAATGACCTTAATTTCTTACGCATCGCCGATGCTGTATTTTTCTATTTATTAAAAAAATATCATAAATGATCTTAAAGGAATTAAATAAATATAATTTGAATATCATAATATATACCATGAATTTTATAGACATATATGACATATTCAAGAGTTGTAAAAGCAATATATTCTTATTCTACCTTTTTTGTTGATGTATTCAAGGATAAATTAAATGAATAGTACCAAAAATGACATTAAGGATATTTTATAATAAATAAAATTTTTAAAAATGTTATAAAATTGATAAAAATAAAATTATCTTCCAAAATAAATGAAACATGATTATAAGAATGGACCATGGTCTATTTATGTGTTTTTTTCGTTTTATCATTACATTATTAACCCTTAAATGGAAGAAAACATTTATATTATGGTAAATATTAAAAGAGTTAATGAGGGGTTAGAGCAGAAAGATGAAGGTAAATATGGGATCCAAACATATTCAAATTTCATAATATGAGATTATTTTGACTCATTATAATATTACCTTCTAATATAATCAATTTTGAAGAATTTTGACATAACAATTAGTTTATAATAATTTTATATTTTTAGAAATTCCAAGAGTACCCCTCCAATCAATTATAGAAGGTCACCCCATTATCATCATCTCCACAAATTGTGTATTATATCCTGAAAAAACCAAAAATTTATCATAAAAACTTACCTATTCACATTATATATGTTCTAGTAATCCTAGAAGACAAAACCTTGAGCCATTTAGAGGTGATCTAAATGAGTCATTTCTAAGAAGAGTTAATCACCATAACAGATCACATTCATTTAAAATTTTCTTTTACCACATCTAAAAATGTTATATTACTACAAAATTAATCACTTAAGTAACCTAAAATAACATAATAGTTATTATGACTATTGAAATACCATTATACACCATCATTCTCAGTAAATTGGTTGTGAAAGTATCACTTGTGCGTACATAAGACTTACCGACTCCATGTAGAGATACAATATATTTATAATCATCATATTCTATGAATCGGTATTATGATGGGTTTAATTCTTATATATGGTATTTTTATATAATTATACTTATATAATTATCATATTATTTCTTCCTTCTTACAGTCCAATGCTTTGGTAAATGATAATATCGCTCATGTGTTTATGTAGACTACCACCTCCACAAAGCAATGTGATTTATTTTTAATTTATATTTTAAATTCCTTGAAATGAAGATTAATATGATGAATATATATGATATATATGAAATAATAATTAACTTTTAATGTTTAATTAATATTTTCATTTCTTTAATTTCATCCATCGAATAATGAAAACAACCTTCATGCGTATGTAGTGCTTACCGTCTACATTAGTGATGCTATTCATTTTTCTATGAAAATATTTTATGGATAACTACAAATATATATTAATAATGACTATATATGATATTTATAAAATGATCAAAATTATTGAGTTGTTGAAACTATGATCAAATTATAAGTACTGAAAATACCAAACCAAAACATATATTAAAAATGAAACAATTATCACCCGAAATAGTAATTTTATTAAATAAGTTTTAATAAACAAGTGATAAAAGGTTAAAATTATATCATATATTATTTAATATATATTATTATGTTTTTGTAAATATATTCAAAAAACCTATATTTATTATATAGGAGGATAAAAATGTACAATGAAATTTGGACTTAAGGGAAAGGGTTTTATGTTACAATCGCATTATTTATTATAATTTTTTATAATTAAGTTATACTATTTAAAACATATGCGAAAACTATCATGATAGTACTTAATATTATTATCTTATGTTTATTTCTTGAAAATATTTGTTTTTATTTCATTTTCCATACGTAATGTACTAAATAGTGAATAAATTGGTTTTAAAGGAAAATATTTTATATTTCTTTTTTGATTAAAAAAAAAATTTTTATTCTATATCCATGATTTCAAAAAATATATCTACGAATATTTGTATAATTATCCAATTAATTTTTGATATCATTTTTACCCTCAATTGATTTTTAAAAAAAATTGGTTTACAAGGTATATTATTTTCATTTTACGAACAAGATACATTTGACTTTTTTATAAAAACGTGACAAATAGTTTTTGTTTTGGTTATACATAATGAAAAGAATTTATTTCCTTAATTACCAACCAATGGTTTTAAGATTACTTTAAATATATGCATCATTAATTTAAAATAAATTTTTATACTTATTTTTTGTAATTTTTTTATATTCTAAGAATTTTTTCCAAATAGAAATATTATTTTTTTCCATAATATTTTTCATAATATTTTTATGATATTTTCATTAATCAATGACAAAAAACATTGATGTTTCTTATAATTTAATAAGTATATTATCTAACTATACCATTTATAATCTTTATCTATAAGGTTTATGGTTACAATGGTATGATGTTTATGAAACATTGTCCTTTTTTCATTGGTTGTGCTATGATGAAATGATGAAAAGTTTATGAAACTCACTTATTTCCCACTTTTTATGCCATAATTAAATGTTTACAAAACTAATTTTTCATGGGTTATTATATGATAATTGGTTTATTATCTTTTTTAACACATAAGTATGATTTTCATTATGTAACATGTGGTACCTATATCTCACTCTAATGCATTGGGTAAATATTGATATCTCATTAGATAAACAGTATTGGAATGGGGTGTGAACCCATTTCTGTAAGAAACATTTTCCATTATGATTGTATTATGAGTAATCCTTTACTACTATGATGGTTTGGGGAGTGAACCCTTTCCACTATGATAGTCTTATAATAAATACTTGACTAGTAAGGAAATGAGTTTTTATGATTATTTTTATTCCACAATTTCATGTGTTATGCCAGTTATTTTATATTTTGTATCATGTTATTATATTCCTCTATTATTCATGTCTTATAACTATAAATATATATTCTATGAAATAATATTCTGAATTTTGATATGTAGGGTATGATTTTTAATTATTAACCTCATGTTCTTGTACCCTTTTTCTCATGTTATACTTACATGATCATTCATATATCCCTCGTTAACCCTTACTGAGCATCTGATCTCATGATTTGTAATGCTTCATTTTTCTGGTTATGAAGAAAGGTTTTATGAATGATATGTCTAATAAGGGTCAAAGTTGTGAAGATCTATGTGAGAAACAATGTAGAACTATTATGAAATAGTTGTTTATGGTTCCAAGTTTCCAATGATACTAGACCTATACGATTCTAGCATGGATTGTTATGTTATATAAAGAATATTAATCTATTTAGATTTAATATCTATGATTGAAAATTTAAGGATGTAATATATAATATCTAAATATTGTATTAATTAATCAAAAATTTATTCATGTTAATTTATCCCATTTTCAATATTTATACTTCATTTAATTATTTACCTTGTTAATTTTTTTGGAAAACATATAATATGATCCCTATTACCTAATTTTGATATGATTATTTGAAATTTGTACTCAATTTAATCTTTTTAAAATTCTTAATATTTTAAATTTAAATATTAAATGATAAAATATGATATATAATAGAACTTGTTTTATAGAAATTTTTTTTATAACATTGGATTTTAATATTCTTATTTAATATCAATTTACCATCATTACTTTAGTTCTAACATATTTTTTATAAACTATAAAAATTTTATTTTTATAACATCATTTAGTATTTATGATATATATATATGGTTAAAATAAAAAATGAATATTTCACAAAAAAATATATTTTAGATAATTAACTTTTTAAAAATTAAATTATTTATTAATTATTTATAAAAAATTTATAATAATTGCTTGTACATTTATTTTATTATATGTATATATAAAAAGTATTACTAAATTGTATATTGTAAATATGTGAGATTTAGCTTTTTAGTAATGTAAAATAATATATAATGAATATCGTGATTTAAAATAAAACATATTTCTTTGATTATGAATCCTTAAATATTTGATCAGCATATTTTTAAAAAAAATAATTCATATTATATAATTATTTTAAAAATAATTACTTGAATGTTATCAATTTTTTTAATTCAAATCATTATTTAAAAATAATAGTATTTTTATAATGAATGTTTTATAAAAAAATATATATAAGAAATGGTATTTTCACAAATGAAATAGTTCCATTTTATTCTATTATAAAATATTTTTATTTTGTTTAAAATAAAGTATTTATAATTTAAATTTACATTTTAAATATCTAATTAAAATTCTGTTATATTATCTACATACTTGTAAATCAAATCCTGTAAGATGTTAATATGCATTATACCCAAAAGTTATATACCATTTTATAATGACCATATAATGACTGTATTACAAATAAACTCATTCCATTAAAAATTTTCCAATCTAATTTATCATTAATTTAACTTCATTTAAGAGTTTTAAAAAATTCATTCTTACTTAAAGATTCTTGTGTTTCATTGTATGTTTAGTTCTACTAATAGTGATTCTAAATTGGTAGAAATGATCAAGAGGATTTTATACTTGTAAAAATTATATTATTCTATATTTATCATCTAATTTTATTTTTTAACTTTAAGGGATTTAATAATACATGGTATGAAATAATACATGGTATATAATACATAGTGTCTTGTACTTTTTATTTTAATTTTATACTATGAATGAATAATGTGTTTTTAATTTGATTCATATCATGTATAAATTATTTTATACTCAAGTTCAACTATTTTAAAAGAATATAAAAAATTATTTATGAATGATTGATATATATTTTAATGAAATAAATTGTATCATGAAACATGGGATGTAACAATACACATTCATAAACATCTATTCTCCCCCTTATAAAAAATAAATATCTTCTCTTCATAATTTTTCATAATAAATTATTTCATTCTTCTCCCTTATCATCAAAAAATTTCATTTTGGAATCTTCATTATTTCTAGTCTCCCATTATGGGATAATTAATGCACTGGATTTAGAGAGAAAAATATCTCCCTTTTTCAAACTATTATACAAAAATGTTATCCAAAACATTTTTTCTTTAACAATAAATTGAACTAATATCTTGTCACATTGAATATCACTTGTGAAACTATACACATTTTATATTTCACCGCATGATTCCATCAATCATTTTCTTTGAAATACACTTTTTGAAAATTCACACCTTAGCTCATCTTACAACCCATGGAACTGTATACCTAACTTATCAACACCACTCCATGATGGATACTAGAATATGTGTAATCATGGTATTTAGAACTAGATATCCATATTTTACTAATACCATTTGTTGAAAATCATTTTTATGTATTATTTCAGGATCTAAATCACTTCAGATTATAGCTTCATTCATTAAAATTAATTATTGAGTTAATTTACGACTTGGTAATGATTCATCAACATATCCTTTAGTCCTACGATTTCATAGCTCAATATAGTAAAAATATGTTTTAAGTCAATAAATTCAATGCTATTCATTTCAAAAATTAACTTCCATTTTTGTCATGAAACATGAACAATTACCTTTTAAAAAATATTTCTTGGTGATTAAAATAACAACTATAAAAAATAAATCATAATATTATACTTAATGAAAAAGTGTGTGAATCATACAACTTGTATATAATTTTTATAATGCATAAACATAGAGATATAAAATTTATTCAAAAATATTGGATTTACAATCAAAAAAAAAATCAAAAAAACTATAAAATTATATTATCCAAGCTTCCATAAACATATATGGAATAATATCCACAAAAAAATAGAGTTATACTATGAATGATTCCATTAATATCCCATAATATTTTATTATTTTACATGATAAACAGTCATATATGTCATGAAATTAATATCAAGATCACATAAACTCCATGATGTTACTGATTTCATTATTCAATCATGAAAAAACTTCCTAATTTTTTAAGTGTTGATACCATTAGAAATATGTCATTATAATATTTATTGACCCTAGAATTAATCTTTATATTACATGATCACTTAGATATGATTTTTTTATTAATTAAATTATAGATCATGCTCTAAATCACATAAACTAATTTAACTTCTCATCAGACTCCAGATTATTATTTTATATCCATAGTTCATACTCAACATAACATATTAATTTAGATTAGGCTATAATAACATTTTTTTGTTATCCCAATAGCACATCTTCGATGCATTTAGTTTCATCACGCACACAACATGGATCATATGACTCCATTTATAAGTCCCCATCTTGAATCATTACATAATTTCATGTTCTATCAGGAATTAAAATTGAGGATCTTTTCAGGTTTATATTTTTAGTGAATTATGCCATTACTATTATATAACATCTAATATGTTAAAATTTCTAAAAGTATGAATGTTGTCCACACTTTTTCATAAAACATGAATTTTTTCTCTTGATAAAAATATTAAAAATATTCATCTGGACTTCTTCATTCATCTTAACCGTATTTATACCCTATGGAAAACATTTAAAAAAAGTGGTATGATTAAAAAAATATAACAATGGTATATAAAATAAGGAGTTAAACTATTAGTCCATGAATACTTATAATCCCCAGAAATTGTACTTATCACCCATAAAACATATTCTCTCTAACATGCATCATGAAATCATAATAATCTGGAAAACATTCATTGAAATCACCAATTTTAATGATAAATTGTGGAATCTATATAATAATTATATTGTAGCTTTCACTTCTACATAGGGAGTAACCATCATAGTTACATTTGGAATACCCATTTTAGTGTATTCCCAAAATATCTTAGGATAAACCTTAATGTTTACCTCTGTCACATTACACAATGAATTGGAGATCAATCATGGGCTCAACCTTCCTTGGTTTATCATGGAACTACCCATATACATACTAAATTCTTAAAAACCATAACATAATCATAACACATAAAACATGCATAAAAGAGAAATAACATTTCCACCTTGAAATCACACTTTATCTTTACAAGTCGGATACTCATAAAAAAAATATTATTTTAAAATAATATGGAAAATATTTAAAGTGAACATAAATACATAATATCACCCTAAAAGTGAGAAATTACATTCATGGAATATATGTGAATAGAATTCCAAGTTATTAAAATAATCAATCCATTTTTAAAAACAATTTAAAGCATTTAAAAATGTGAATTTTGAGTCAAAGTGTCCCATACCCCATTGAAACAATTCAAAGTAATTTACAATTTAAATAATTTATGTCTATATAAATGAATCCTTAAATCTATTTTTACCCAAAGACATGAGGTATAATTATTTATAAGATTAAATCAATAAAACATTTAAAATGATGTTTTAGTTTAAGAGTCCTTTACAATTTTGACCATTTAAATTATACGCTACCTGAAATTAGAACATTTTAAAAGTCATTAAATATCATAAGTATAGAAGTAAAATAGATAATTAATTTAAATTGGACTATATATACACTTTATAAAATAATAAAGTTTCATATTATCAAGAAATGTCTTAATGAAAGGAGATTGAGACGAAGTCCCTAACCTTGGGTCCGACTTGCCTCATTCATTGTTTATTTTTATAAATATTAAACATAGGATAATTTATAATTTATTTAGTAAAATTTTGAATTTTATTATTCCCTTTATATCACTTATTGACATATTAAAACAATTAATTAATTATTTTAGTTCATATTAGACATTTTTTTCGATGTTTTCTACTTAAGAAAAAAATGAATATATCATGATTTAAACGGTCTCTGTTGTCCTAAGTACATCATCTTCATAATAGTATTCATGGTTTAAATATAATATATATCAAGTATATATGTATTTATAATAATCTATAATAATTATAGATAATAAATTAAATGCACCGTTCATATAGATGGTAGGTCGTACGTACACGTGGACTCAACATTCATCACTTTTTCATATTAAAATAATGAAATCTAAATTATACATAAGTATATTATAGTTACTATATAATATATACATTATATATGTTATATAGGTTTTTTAACAACATATTTTATACATTACATGTATGGTATGAATGAGTTATATCACTTTGAGTGGGTGGTAGTCCACACTTCCTCAAATGAAATTATCATATTTACACAACATGAAAAGAATAAAGGTATCTTCTAAAAAAAATCTCATAGGCATAGAGAAAATATAAATATAATATATGTCATATATAAATATAGTTTCCCACATAATTTCTACCCTGATAGGTGGTAGGGACAAATTGAACAATGATTATTTCGTGAGGGAGTAGTTCCCCGGACATAGAAACAGTATGTTCATTACCCCTTAAATGGAGGTGTGTGTAAGTGTATAATGAATAATTAACATAAAAATATCCTATTATATAGATTATATTGGTTGTTTATGTAATAGTACATTAAAATTATAATATGGAGTGGAGAAGGAAATCAATGTAATGGATATTGAGAGAAGACAATACCTCTAAATCGGGTAAGTCCTTTTGGTTGGTGCCAAAGGCATCACTGAGTTTCCTTATGCACAAGGTAAGGATTATATGGACAATGGATGGATTTTTGGAGCTTATTTTATCAGATACTGGGAAATACAAGGGGATTTAGAGGTGTGAGTAAGTGGGTAGAGGTGGTGGCCTTTATAAGAGGGAGGAGGGTCACTTTAGAAATATCTTGAAATATTAATTTGTTATAAATTTATTTCTTTTTTCTCATATATATAAAGTTATTTATTTATAAGATAAGATGAGAATGGGTCTCAATACTCTCATAAAGTTATTTTTATACCTATTTAGGTCAAAAATAAAACTTAATTTTTAACTTTAACCCATAGTTAAATAATTTAACTCTTACCATTTATTCTTGTTTTTTACACTGTATGATTAATATAGTTAATATAAAATTCCTAGAGAACCTCAAGTGGAGCTTTATGACATTTTTAACACTATAAATTTTATTTTACTGAACCTTATATTTTGATTTTTTTATATGATTTAACAAAATAGTATTTAATTTAAAGTCTCATTTATTTTAATTTTTACACTATTTAATAATTGTTTTTTTTCAAGTCATAAAAATGTGATTATTTCAATAAAAATCATTAAATAATCCCTAATATGCCAATGTAATCCAATAAATTTGTGTTTGGCATAAATTGTAACACTTTTTTTATTTTTAATGTTATTAATTTCATTTAATTTATTTTTATTTTGATAAATCATTTGTTGCATAATCATTATGTCCCAATTAAATTGAAATATTTATTATAGAAAAATTATAAATAAATTTTCATGATGTAGATAAACATATTATCATTAAAAATAATATTTATTGTCCATGTTATATTATTTATAATCCTATATTAAAGATGTTTTATTTATTAAAATTTGATTATGACACTTTTAACTCTTATTTAAATAAAAAATAATAAATTCGTTAATCTAACACAGGTTTCATGAAAAGGATATTATTTTCTACCTAAGGTTGATTTAGGTCAAAAAAAACTTATCCAATAAACTTTGGACAAGTTTTAGGGTAATTTTATATTATTACAATATTATTTTTACCTTTAATTACACTATTTACATTTAACCGCGTTAAATAAAATTCAAAAGTCACTATTTACCAAAAAATATTTTGATTCTATTAGACCAAATTTTATCTCTGATTAAAACCATGTATTTTATATTTTTTAAATTCAATTCATATATGTAGTAAAATTACCTTTAATGGAAATTTTCAAAAGTGCATAGGAGGTGGGTAAAACATATGTTCAAAAGTTTAGTAAAATTTTATCTATCAAATTATATTATAAAAAGGAATAAAAGAACATAAACTAGACTAATATATTTATTATGTATCTATTTTTACTTTAAAATAAATTTAAATTAAAATAATTATTTAAATTAAAAGGTTTGTTTTAAACTATTATGCTATATTTTTCCCTATTCATCAAAAAAAGAAAGTTTTTAGAAAAATAATAAAAAGTTAACCAAATTAAATTTGGACACCCCTCTTGTAAAGAAGAAGTTTTTTTTTCAAATAAATCATATAAAAGTGAAAAAAACTAGATTTAAGAAATTATCTCCATCTAAAGGCACTAAACTAAATTTAAAAAAATTGAGTATTTATGCTTAAAATTGGATTTATTCTCATTTTAAGCCTATAAAATTTATTCGATGAATGTGAAAACATTTAAAAAACATGTGTACTCATAATATTGTTAGTTTTTTTCATTCTTCATAATAAAATTATTAGGAATTAACTACTATTTAAAACAATAATATTAATTTAGTATTATTTTTCTTATGACTCAGTCTTGTGTGCAACGTAAGATTTCGGAGAAACTCGTTGTTGCGTATCAAGTATGATATCATAGAGAGCATCCCCGCTAAATTAAAACCACTATATAATTCATAAATATTAAAAGATATGAAAATTTCTTATTCTTTAATTACCAGGGATGTTACATCCTTCCCCCATTTTGAAATTATGTCCTCATAATTTTAAATTCAGGCTTGGTAACTTCATTGAAATCCCACATTGGAAAAATAGTCAATAATATTTCCACTTTAAAATAAATAAATAGAAATACAATGTTCACCCAAGATAACACATATTAGGATTCCCTGTAGGAAAACAAGGATATGTAAGAAAAACTAAATTGATATTCTGATGGAGAGTGATAGAAAACATTATTATGAGAAATTAAACTATCACAAAACCATAAATTTGGGATTAGTTAAAAGACCAATGATGTCCCATTATGTAAAAAATAATATATTATTTTTGTTTTAAGATCATTTTCATATTATTGAGGAATTCTATGACTACATGGAATCATATTAAAAATACATATACTTATATGAAAAGTAGAATTCCATCCATTAATCAGACTGCACCAAAACATCATACTTTTCTCCAAAAGATGAGTATTTAAGAATAATTTTTCATGCTTTAAAAAATATTATAAACTTATATACAATAAAATTATCCCCAAATTTTTTACTTTATATTTCTCCTTTCCTTATACATTAACTGAATCTAAAATATTTATTACAAGGTTTGATAATTCCCCAAAATAAATAATCCTTTTCAGGATTAGTACTACTTTTAATCTCCACAATTCAATAGTAATACACAAAGTTCATCATAGACCATTAATTAAATAATTTTCCTTAAATTTGCATAAAAATAATACAAAATAATAATGAAACCAAAAATTTATATGGATTTTATTTCATAGACTTCAAAGATAAATTTTAACATGTATCCCCAAATAAAATAAATCTCTCTTAATGTGTCATACTAAAAAGTAATTAACCTAATCACACATCCTCCATGATATGATAATCATTTCCATAAATAACCTAAGTCACCATAACTCCACAATAAAATCATATATTCTTTCAAAATAAAATTCATCCTTTACTTCTCAAGTAAAATCTCATTGTATTATATTTACATTATTTCGGTAATGTTCCTAAAACAATGATCGTCTTCCAAAATAGCTTTATCACATGATCCCCAAATCATTTTATAATACTAATGATATCCATATGATAAAATGTATGTTCCCAAAATCAACTTCTTCTTATTATAGAAACTCGTTTAACTAAAAATAAAAATTGATACTAACATGGGACTTCATGTAGGTTAGTGGTATGTGATAAAGCCTTATCAAACTTTAATGGTGGGTTCGATCCCCACGACCATGTCCAACATGACAATGTTTCACACAGTTTTCATTTTTTCCTCTTAAAAAGTGGTACAATTCATATATCATTCCCAAAATGAGATAAAGTCTTCAAAAATAACCATAACATTTTTTGAATCTCAATATTTATCCCATGCCCTTCATTTTGAATGAGAAAATGTAATATCCAATAAATATCTCAAAATCAAAGATCATATAAAGTTTATCCATTATAATATATTTATGTCTACAAAAGAAAAGATAATTCTTCCTCAAATAAAGTTTTCCCATAACAAACCTTAGGGTTTCACATACAAGAAAACGTCTTCTAATGTAATCACATCATCAAATGGGAATTAATACTTTTAAACACTTCAACATCCTACAATATTCTATAACTCTCAAATTGATTATTTGTAGAATTCTTAATCATTCAGCATAATTCATGATACCCAAACCATGATTTTCCATTTCATTCTTTAATACCTTTTTTCTACAAATAAAAACATGAATCATGTCCTATGATTCAATAATTTCAAAACATGAGATAGGGAATAATCCATACATTTCATATGTCATTTTCAGTTTCCTCATCTTCATTTGGAATGGAATTCGGTATTTATAAACATATATTTTTATGGTATTTATGATCTGATTCTCGAACATTCTTCATAGGACATTGATTTTCACAGTGAACCTATCTCTAAATTTAAAACAATCAATTGATAACTTAGAAAGAACTTATTTCCCTTCTATGGAGTCAACTGAACCCATTAATTTTCTGTAACGCCCCGACCCCAGTTACCTAGATTCGGTGAATTATTACATAACATTGTCATGATCATAAGGAAATACTGTCTTGATAGACCGATCAGTTTAGTATTATCGGAAACAATATTCATACATATGTTGAACTTTACAACATGAAAAGAAATACAACACCAATATACTTCATTAGAAACATCCAAACCTCTTATATTATGCTCGATGGTCACTCATAACTAACTTCTTCATATCCTAGGAAAATGAAACATAAGAAAAGGGTGAGCTCAAATGCTCAGTAAGGGTATGTAATACAGCGGAAAATGACATAAATATTAAGCATGGTAAATAATTGAAACCACATGCCTTTACTAATAATAAACATTAATACTTTTATAGAAAGAATAAGATATGAGTAAATAATTCCATAAAAAACATAATCATGGGTATTCTACTAGTCTAATGACCACATGAACCATAAATTTTATTTCCATAATGAGGGAATGTATAATGCCGGACATTCTGAAACATTTTGTCAAGGCCTCGGCCAAGGCGTCTAAAAATGATTAAGGCCTCAGACAAAACCATAAATAAAATTGGGAAAGGGCCTCAGCCAATTCCACATATAGTTGTCTCATGAGACCTTCTGATGCATCGAGTATCTATAGTGGGCTCCACCCGTCACTTACTAAGTCCAATACATTCCTCATATGAAAAGGTTTAAACATATCATAAACATTCGTATTAAAACTAGCATACGAAATGTAAATACATTAACCATAAATCATGAATGGTATAAAAATATCACATCCACAGTCAAGCATATCACAAAACCTTCAATAAAATATGGATGTTTTGTATCATAATAAATCAACTCCAAATAAACTTAAAATCCATCATGGATGTTGACATAGATGAAATCAAAACTCTTTTTATAGAAATATCTCTTTTTATTTTGAAATTATTTAAGAGTCACATAATTATAAAATAAAGAATTCAAATTGAAAATATTATTATAAGCTTTTAAGGGAAGCTTCGATGAGTTTTTAATGGTATAAAATAGCCGCACCCAAAGTAGAAGTAAAAAAAAAGACATTCTTACCATAATTTTGTCGAAAAGGTTAAAAAGGACCTTGTTTGGAAATCCACAGAATGATTCCTTTATAAACATATTATAAAAAGTCAAAAAGGGTATAAATGAATTTATCCCATAATATATAAAATATTAAGAATGTTTTGAAATACATTTTTAAGAAACATGGATGTGGATGATAAAGAGGTCCAAGTTGATAATTACGTATAAGAAACCTCAGATCATGAAGAGATTGTGAAATAAACTCTTACCTTGTACTTTTCCTTGGTTGAGGGTAGGTTAAAATCATATATAATGGTGAAATAATTGTTACTAAATTATACAAGAATCATATACATTAATATGATATCGTATATGATCTTTTAACATTGATTTGTTAATAATATCTTAGTATTATCATTGTTTCGGGTGATAACTGATTCTTCTTTCTTTATATTCTTTGTTATGTGAGCCATATTTTTTATGGATGGGATGTATATTATTCATATTCAGAATTATATGACGTCATTAAACATTATTTTTAATAATAAAATGAAAATTATACTTGAATGGATACGATGGGGAATGAATCTCATCGCGTCCATGGAGACAATAGTTCGTACGTACGCACAAGCGACAATATCATTATTTTGATTTTAAAATAAACTATAATTGGATGGTATACCATATATACAGAATAATTATCATGTTATATTTATTATTTACATTAATTACACATCATTGTTATTCCCATCCAAATAATAATGTTTTGAATAACAATTACACCATGACATGGAGACGGTATGCCGTACGTACGCACGTACGGTGACATGCCATTCAAAGGATGGATAGAATACTGAATATGGTTGTATCATATTTATAATAACATCAATTTATATAGAATACACTATAGTTATTATTTTCTAAAGGAAATAACAATGAAAGAAGAAGTTGAAGAATGAAGGCACATGAAAAAGGGTGGTGAAAACATTACCTCTTCTTCGGGTTCTTCCTTTTGATTTGATCAAAAGGGATACTTAGGTTGGATTTATGATCAAAATAAGGCCTCAAGGATTAAATGAGGGAATTTGAGAGGGTATTTGGTCAGGGGTTGGCCGAACCAGAAGGATTTGAAGGTGTGAATAGTTGGTTATAAGTGGTGTCCTTTTATAGGGGGAGGGGCTCTTTAGAAAAAACTTAAATTATTAATTTATAATAAATTAATATTCGGTTTATAATGGCTCCAAAGTAGATTATTCAAATTATAAGGTGGGTATGGGTATAAATATATTCAAAAAATAGATTTTAGATCGATTTGGGTTATTATATTAACCATATCATTTACTTTTAACACTTTGTTAATTAGATTGACATTTACCATGTCACTTTGTATTTTTATATTATATTGTTAATAAACATACTATATACATACAAGAGACAACCAAGTGGTCCATTATTGATACACATATCCTTATATAAGTCCTTTGGATGAACCTTAGATTTTTTGGAATAGAATATCAATTAATAATATATTATTTGTTTTAGAAACTCTTTTATGTCAATTTTGATACTATTTAATAATTGATTTTTGTTAAATTCTTAAAAACGTTATTAATTTGAAAAAAAATTCATTTAAGAAATCATAACATGTAATATGAATCAATAAAATTCTTGTAAGGCATCAAAATGTTCAAAATATATTTATTTTAATATTTATAATACCAATTATTTGACTCTTTCATTAATAAGGAAAATACTGCATCATTATTGTGTCATTAATAAATTTAATTATTAAAAGTCTAAAATTTATATATAAAATACCATAATGTAGGAAATATTTATTATCTTTATAATGAATATTTGTATTTGAATATATAACATATATAACCCTATGTAAAAATTGTTTTTCTAAAAAATATATGCTTATGTCATTTTTGTATTTACTTTAACTTAATTAATATAATGTATCCTTATCACCTACAAGTGGATCCATGTGGTCCCAAAATCGACCCAAATATTCTCATGGTCGAACATTTATCAACCAATAAGTTTAGGACATGTTTTAGAGTAATTTATTATTATTATAATATTATTTTTTCACCCTTATTTACCGGATTTACCCTTTAACCATGATAAATAAAATATTTACCGAAGTATTCAACATGTCTAAAAATAAAAGTTACATTTTCACACAATTTTGACATCCTGATTCCAAATATGGAATCCATTTTTCTAAATTCAAAGCATATAAGTGGCAGAAAATAATATAAAATTAATTCCCGTTGTTAAAACAAAAAGCGTGTTTTTAAGAGATAATAACTATCAAAAGATTGACACTTGTTTATGATCGGTTTATTTGTGAAATTATGTCCAATGAACAAAATTGTATTAAATGGTAAAAATATATTCTAAATATACTTTAAAACCACTCAAATTAATAATTTATCACTATTAATTATTTCGATTAAAAAAGTTGTTTTTAATTAAAATTTAGTAATTTTCACTAATAATCAAAACATTAAAGTTATCAGAAAAGTACCAAAATTTTACCCTAAGATAATTTCTATATTCCGAATCCAAAAATGTAGTCTATTTTAATAAATTCATAACATAAATTTTTCATTTATTAATTTAAAATTAATTCCCGCTATTAAAACCAAAAGACGTATTTGTAAGAAATAATAAATATCAAAAGTTTGAAACTTGATTATGTCCAATTTCAAAGTAAAATTACTTAAAATTACCATCATTGATTTAATGTTAAAAATATAATATATTTATACTTCTATACCATTAAAATATATAATTTAACAATATAAATTTTTTTGATTAAAAAATTGTTTTTAGTTAAAATATAGTATTTTTCACTATTGACCCAAATATAAACGTTATTAGAAAAACACCAAAATTTGTTGAAACTAAATTATTATGTCCTGATTCTAAAGAAGAAGTTTATTTTGTCAAATTGAATATATAAAATTTTCAAATATTGGATTTAAAAAGGTTTCGCCTTTAAAAGGATGTAAAATTGCACTTTCTGAAAAATACCTCTTTTATCTGAAAAAATGTATTTGTTCTTACATTTTCTCTACAATACTAATAATATTGATCCTAAAATTACATGGATTTTTTAAATTTTAAAATTTAGTTAATACTATTCATATCCGCTTTGGAATGGCTTGTTTGGTATGTCATGGAGCGCTAGAGCTCGGAGTTGCATGTAATGTAAGTTATTATATTACTTTGAAGAAATAACATACTATAAAATGTTGGGGTGTTATATTTTTCCCTCCTTCAATAAATTTCATCCTCGCAATTTGAAATTTTTTCTTGAAAATAAATGGTTGAAAATATAAAATACCTTTGGGAAAACCCACATCAGAAATTAGGTTAATAAAATTTAGTCTTAATAAGAGGAAAAGTGAAATGAAAGGGTTACCACCAAATTATGATCTCGATTAGGAGAACATTGGTAGAAATTAAAGAAATATAATTGGAGGAAAAATGGAAATTTTTATTGGTAGTGAATTAGTTCATCAATCACAAACAAGTGTGAAATTGAGGGTCTTAAATTCATTAATCTATGATGATTTAAAATACCATCGGTTCAACAAAACATATGGTATTAGGATACCACATTTTTTGGTTTTAAGATCCCTTCACTAAGGTATAAGAATTAATTTCTTCATAGAATAATAGAATAAGAAAAATATATTATTGAAAAGTAAAGTCCCATCATTTAACTTTTTTCTACCATAAACTCATCTATTACTCTAAAAGATAATAGAACTTAAAAATAATATTCTATTTATCCTATACATATAGGGTTAAAAAAATGAATTTATAATTCATCTAGAAGATCCATTAAAAACTACATTATTCATACTAGGACATCACGTGGGTCAATGGTAGGTGATACACCCTTGTCACCCTTGAGTTGTGGGTTCAAGTCTCTCAGCCTTGCCGGACGCGACATGTTGCCACCTGACCTCCAGGTTGTCCTTTTATAGAAATCCAAAAATAATATCAAACTAGACTTATCCAAAATACTTCTGTCCAAACTCACAGTCCAAAAGTTATAAGGTAGGTAAACACCAGGAAGATCCTTTTTTTCCACGTAATAGCATGTGAACTCCTTCATCATGTATTCTTTTAAAACACTGCAACATCATGAAATACCATAAAAAATTATTGATTAAATTCATGATTCCTTATTACATATAGAATACTAGATATACTTCTTCTATCCAAAAAGGTTGTAAACTCCAATAATGATGGAATATACGAATCATTAATCAGTTTCAAGGTAGTGAAGAATATCCAATATAATCATTCCAAATCAATCATGTATTATTCCAAAATTACTACCATAGTATAAGAACCATATTATGGTTTATCGTTCTATCAACCATATATTTTCCAAAAATTTAACCTGCTATTGAGTCACTTTTCATTGTTCTATAGAATCTCAAGTCCTTAATGAAATAGTATTGCAGTAAAATCTTTATATACTCCATATTTATTATAACCAGTATATTGTTGATACAAAACTTCAATGAAGTAATTCTCGAATAACAACATAAGAACTCTAATCATTCCTCCTCATTTTTAGTAGTATCATAACTTGATTATTATCCAATAGCATCATTTGGGGCATACTCTGATGATTTGGGCATTGGTTCGCGTAGTGTCTATACCTCTTGCAGATAAAGCATTGTACATTTGAAACCTTTTTCTTACCCTTGCAGTCACATACTTGGTGTCCTTTTTATCCACACTTATAACAAACTATCATTCCTTTCAGGAAAGTTCAAGGGTGTTTCCTCCCACAGTTATCACATATGGGAAAATTCTTCTTTTCCCTCTTCCCTTTATCCATATTTCACTCTTCCATCCTTTTCTTCCCTTTCTTTCCTTCAATTCCATAGGACTCAGATAATTCTTTATTTATCTTATTAACACATGATACTATTTCTTAATATGTTGAGAATACATGGGAGACTATTTCCCTTATTAATGTTGGCTTAATACTGTGAATGATATGATACTTCTTACACTTTGTATCATACGTATTGTTGGAGTTCACATTCCTTCTAAAGGGAGCCATTTCTATACAATAGCATAAACTAGGTCATTTTATGAATTGCAATGAATAATTCCAAACTTGTAAAATACCTAACGTAAATTGAACGGTTTATGGATATAATCCATAATCATAAAGATGTTTTCATTGAGTATGTATATACTCATAAACACTTCATAATGATTTGTAATGAAAATGAGAATTTTCATAAGCATATCACCTAGAAGTGTCGTAACCAAGAGTGCAGCAAGGCCAGTTGTTGTGCACATGTTTCCGTTCGAGTCTAGCTTAAAGCTGTGTTTTTGGGTTTTACCCCTAGGTACATCTATTCCAGATCCGACTCTATCTTCTTGTATCCAGGTAGGGATGTATTGCTCGGAAAAATCAAAAAATTTCTACAATACCAAAATTCTAGGAAGTTCTTCTATACTAATCCGCAAATTCCATCTTAGGTCTATGTCCTCTAATCAGAGTTTATCTAAATCTAGTTTCCACGGTTTGTACTAAACTTCCTCTGATACATACTGTAACTCCCCGACCCCAGTTACCAATAGTCGGTGAATTATTACATAACATTGGCATGATCATAAGGAAATTGCCTCGAAAGACTGATCAGTTTAGTATTATTGGAAACAAGATTCATACATAAGTTGAACTTTACAACATGAAAAGAAATAAAACAGAAATATATTTCATTAGAAACATCCAATCCTCCTAGATTATGCCTGCTGGTCACTCATAACTAACTTCTTCATATCCTAGGGAAAATGAAACATCAGAATGGGGTGAGATCAAACGCTCAGTAAGGGTATGTAATACAGCGGAAAATGACATAAATATTAAGCATGGTAAATAATTGAAACCACAAGCCTTTACCATTAATAATCATGAATAATTTTATGAAAATAATATGAGTTACGTAAATAATGCCATAATAAAACATAATCATGGGTATTATACTAGTCGAATGACCACATGAACCATCAATATTATTTCCATAATGAGGGAATGTATAATGTCGGACATTCTGAAACATTTTTTCAAGGCCTCGACCAAGACATCTAAAAATGATTAAGGCCTCAGCCAAAACCATAAATCAAATTTGGAAATAGCCTCAGCCAATTCCATGTCTAGTTGTCTCATGAGACCTACCGATCCATCGAGGAGCTATAGCGGGATCCACCTGTCACTTACGATGTCCAATACATTCCTCATATGAAAAGGTTTAAACATATCATAAACATTCGTATTAAAACTAGCATAAGAAATGTCAATACTTTAACCATAAATAATGAATGGTACAAAAACTGCACATCCATAGTCAAACATATCACAAAACCTTCTTTATAATATGGAAGTTTTGTATCATAATAAATCAACTCCAAATAAACTTAAAATCCATCAAAGGACGTTGACATAGATGAAATTAAAACTCTTTTTAGAGAAATATCACTTTTTATTTTGAAATCATTTAAGAGTCCCATAATTATAAATTAAAAAATTTACTTTGAAAATATTCTTATAATATTGTAAGGTAAGATTCGATGAGGTTATAATGGTAGAAAATATCTGCACCCTCCGTATAAGTTAAAAAAAGACATTTTTACCTTAATTTTGTCGAAAAGGCTAAAAAGGAAATTGTTTGGAAAACGATGGAATGATTCCTTTATAAACATCATATAAAAAGTAAAAAAGGGTATAAATGAGTTTAACCCATAATATATAAAATATTAATAATGTTTTGAAATACATTTTTAAGAAACATGGATGTGGATGATAAAGAGGTTCCAGTAGATAATTACGTATAAGCAACCTCGGATAATGAAGAGATTGTGATATAAACCCTTACCTTGTACTTTTCCTTGGTTGATGGTAGGTTAACCTCCTGTATGATGGTGAAATAATTGTAACTAAATTATACAAGAATCATATACACTAATATGATATCATATTTGATCTTTTAACATTGATTTGTTAATAATATCTTAGTATTATCATCGTTTCGGGTGATAATAGATTCGTCTTTCTTTATATTATTTGTTATGTGAGCCATATTTGTTATGTATGGGATGTATATTATTCACATATCCATAATGATATCAAGTCCTTAAACATTATTTTTAATCATCATATGACAATTAGACTTGAATGGATACAATGGGGAATTAATCTCATCACATTCGTGGAGACGGTAGTCTGTACGTACGCACGAGCGACAATATTATTATTTTGATATTAAAATAATATATAATTGGATGGTATATCATATATAAAGAATCATTATCATGTAATATTTATTATTTAAATTAATTACATATCATTGTTATAGCCATCCAAATACCAATGTTTTGAATAACAATTACACCACGACGTGGAGACGGTAAGTCGTACGTACGCACGTATGGTGACATGTCATTCAAAGGATGGATAGAACACTGAATATGGTTGTAAAATATTTATAATAACATCACAGTATATATAATATACTTGATTTATTATTTTATAATGGAAATAACAAACAAAGAAGAAGCTGAAGAAGAAAGGAACTTGAAAAAGGGTGGTGAAAACATTACCTCTTCTTCGGGTTCTTCATTTTGATTTGATCAAAAGGGTTCATTAGGTTGGATTTATGATCAAACTAAGGCCTCTAGGTTTACTTGAGGGACTTTTAGAGAGTATTTTGGAAGGGTTTTTCCGAACTAAAAGGCTTTGTAGGTGTGAAGAATTGGTTAGAAGTGGTGTCCTTTAATCAGGGGGAGAAGGTTCTCTTTAGGAAAAACTTAAATTATTAATTTATAATAAATTCGTATTCAGTTTATACTGAATCCAAAGTGTATTATTCAAAGTATAAAGTTGGTATGGGTCTAAATAACTTCAACTAATATATTTTAGACAGGTTTGGGTCATTATATTAACCATATCTTTTAGTATTAACTCTCATTTAATTAGATTGACATTTACCATGTCACTTTGTATTTTAATATTATATCGTTATTAAACGTACTATATACTTCAATGATACCCCCAAGTGGTCCATTAATGATACAACCATCATTATATAATATCTTAGGATGAACCTTAGATTTTTAGGAATATAATATCTATTAATAATATAATATTTGTTTTAAACACTTTTTTCTGTCAATTTTGACACTATTTAATAATTGATTTTTGTTAAAGTCTTAACAACTTTATTAATTTGAACCATATTCATTTTAGAAATACTAAAATGTCATATTAATAAATAAAATTCTTTTATGGCATCAAAACTTTGAAAATATATTTATTTTAATATTTATAATACCAATTATTTGATTCTTTCATTAATAAGGAAAATAATGCATCATTATTGTTTCATAAATAAATTTAATTATTATATGTTTAAAAATTATAAATAAAATACAATTATGTATGAAATAATTTTATATTTGAAATTAATATTTATAGTGTAAAATATAACATATATAACCTTATGTAAAAATTATTTTTCTAAAATATATATGCTTATGTAATTTTTGTATTTACTTTAACTTAATTACTATAAAGTGTCCTTATCACCTACAAGTGGCTCTATGGGGTCCAGAAATCGACCCAATGATGCCCATGGTCAGACGTGTATCAACCAATAAGGTTATAAAACATGTTAGGGTAATTTATTATAATAATAATATTATTTTATTACCCTTTAACCATGGTAAATAAAATCTTTACCTAAGTAATTATTCAAAAGGATTAAAAATAAAATTTACCTATTTACAAAATTTAGACATCATGATTCTAAATATGGAATCCATTTTACTAAATTAAAAACACAGAAGTCCCAGAAATTAATTTAAAATTAATTCCCGTTGTAAAAACAAAAAGCGTGTTTTTAAGAGATAATAACTATCTAAAGATTGACACTTGTTTATGTCCGGTTTAATTGTGAATTTATGTCCAATGACCAAAATTGTATAAAATGGTAAAAATATATTCTAATTATACTTTAAACCCACTCAAATTTATAATTTATCACTACTAATTATTTCGATTAAAAAAGTTGTTTTTAATTAAAATTCTGTAATTTTAACTATTCATCAAAATATAAAAGTTAGCAGAAATGTACCAAAATTTCACCCTAAGATAATTTTGATATACCGAATCCAAAAATGAATTCTATTTTACCAATTTAAAAACATAAAAGTTTCATTTATTAATTTAAAATTAATTCCCGCTATTAAAACCAAAAGGCATATTTTTAAGAAATAATAAATATCAAAAGTTTGACACTTGATTATGTCCAATTTCAAAGTGAAATTACATAAAATGACCATCATTGGATTAAATTGTAAAAATAAAGTCTATTTATAATTCAATTCCATTAAATTATATAATTTAACAATATAAATTATTTTGATTAAAAAAGTTGTTTTCATTAAAAATATAGTATTTTTCACTGTTGACCCAAATATAAAAGTTATCAGAAAAACACCAGAACATTGTTGAAACTAAATTCTTATGTCCTGATTCTAAAGAAAAAGTTTATTTTGTCAAATTGAATATATAAAAGTTTCAAACATTGGATTTAAAAAGGCTTCTCCATTAAAAAGCGGTAAAATTGCATTTTTTAAAAAATACCTCTTTTATCTGAAAAAAGATGTAGTTGTTCTTACATTTTGTCTAAGAAACTCATAATATGGATTCTAAAATTATAGGGATTTTATAAAGTTCAAAATTCAGTTAGTACTATTCATAACTGCTTTTGAACGAATTGTTTGGTTAGTCATGGTGCGCTAGAACTCGGAGTTGCGTGTAGTGAAAGTTATTGAATTACTTTGAAGAAATAACATACTATGAAATCATGGGGTGTTACATTCTTACATCCTTCAATAAATTGCGTTCTCGGAATTTGAAATTATTTTTCAAAAATAAATGGTTGAAAATAGAAAATACCTTGGGGAAAACCCACATCGAAAATTAGGTTAATAAAATTTAGTCTTAATAAGAGGAAAAGGAAAATGAAAGGGTTACAACCAAATTATGATCTCTATTAGGAGAAAATTGGTGGAAATTAGAGAAATATAATTGGAGGAAAACAGAAATATTTATTGGTAGTGATTGAGGTCATCAATCACAAACAAGTGTAAAATTGATGGCGTTAAATTCATCAATCTATGATGATTTAAAATGCCATCAGTTCAACAAAACATATGGTATTATGGTAACACATTTGTGATTTTATGATCCCTTGACTAAAGAAAAATAATTAATTTCTTCATAGAATAAGAGAAGAAGAGAAATATATACTTGATAAGTATATTCCTATCCTTTTACAAATTTCTACCATAAACTCATATTTCACTCTAAAAGATAATAGAACATAAAAATAATATTATATTTATCCTATTCGTATAGTGTTAAAAAAATGAATTTATAATTCACCTAAAAAAACCATTATAAAACTATATTATTCAATCTAGGACATCACGTGGGTCAGTGGTAGGTGATACACCCTTGTCGCCCTTCGGTTGTGGGTTCAAGTCTCACGGCCTTGCCAGACGCGACAGGTTGCCACATGACCTCCGGGTTGTCCTTTTATGGAAATCCAAAAATAATCTAAAACTAGACTTATCCAAAATACTTCTGTCCAAACTCACAGTACAAAATTTATAAGGTAGTTAAACACCATGGAGATCCTTTTATTTTCCACGTTATAGAATGTGAACTGCTTCATCATGTATTCTTTTAAAACACTGCAACATCCTGAAATACCATAAAACCTTATTGATTGCATTTATGATCCCTTATTAGTTATAGAATTATGGATATACTCCTTCTATACAAAATTTTTGTAAACTCTAACAATGATGGAATATACGAATCATTAATCAGTTTCTAGGTAGTCATGAATATCCAATATAATTTATCCAAATCAATCATGTATTATTCAAAAATCACTACCTCGGTATCAGAACCATATTATGGTTTATCTTTCCCTTAACCATATATTTTCCAAAAATTTATCCTACTATTGAGTCACTTTTCTTTGTTCCACACAATCTCACGTCCATAATGAAATAGTACTGCAGTACAATCCTTATATACCCCATAATTATTATAACCAGTACATTGTTGATACAACACTCAAATGACATAATTCTGTAATAACAACATAAGAACTATAATAATTCCTCCACATTTTTGGTAGTATCATAACATGATTATTATCAAATAGCATCATTTGGGGCATACAATAATGATTTGGACATTGGTTCTCATAGTGTCTCAACTTCTTGAAAATGCAGCATTGTACATTTGAAACCTTTTTCTTACCCTTTCAGTCATGTACATGGTGTCCTTTTTCTCCACACTTATAACAAAATATCATTCCATTCAGGCAAGTTCCATGGTGTTTTTTTCCTACAGTTATAACATATAGGAAAATTCTTCTTTTCCCTCTTCCCTTTATCCATATTTCTCTCTTCCATCCTTTTATTCTCTTTCTTCCCTTCAAATCCATAGGACTTAGAGAATTATTTACTTATCTTATTAAAAAATGATACTATTTCTTCATATGTTGAGAATACATGGGATACTATTTACCATATAAATATTGGCCTAATACTTTGAAAGATATGATCATTATTAATCATTGGATCATGCGTATTGTCGGAGTTCACATTCCTTTTATTTGTCTCCAATTTCTATACAATAGCATAAACTGGGTCAGTTTATGAATTGCAATGAATAATTCCACACTTGTAAAATACCTAACGTAAATTGAACGGTTTATGGATATAATTCATAATCATAAATATTTTTTCATTGAGTAAGTATATACTCATAAACCCTTCATAATGATTTGTAATGAAAATGATAATTATCCAAAGCATATCCCCCGGGAGTGTCGTAACCAAGAGTGCAGCAAGGGCCATTTTCGTGCACCAGTTCCCATTCGAGTGTAGCTCAAAGCGGTGTTTTCAGGTTTCACCCCTAGGTACATCTGTTCCAGAGCTGCCTCTACCTAATCATATCTATACAAGGATGTATTGCTCGGAAAACTCACAAAAGTTTCTACAATGCCAAAATTCTAGGAAGTTTTTCTATACTAATCCTCAAAGTCCATATTAGATCTATGTGCTCTAATCAGAGTTTATCTAAATCTAGTTTCCAAGGTTTGTACTAAACTTCCTCTGATACCAACTGTAACACCCTGACCCCAGTTACCCAGAGGTAGTGCATTATTACATAACATTGGTATGATCATAAGGAAACCATGTGTCGAAAGACTGATCAGTTTAGTATTATTGGAAACAAGATTAATATATAAGTTTACCTTTACAACTTCAAAACTAATACAACATAAATATATTTCATTAGAGACATCCAAGCCTCCTATATTATGCCTGCTGGTCACTCATAACTAACTTCTTCATATCCTGGTAAAATGAACCATAAGAAAGGGGTGAGCTCAAACGCTCAGTAAGGGTAAGTAATACAATGGAAAATGACATAAATATTAAGCATGGTAAATAATTGAAACCACATGCCTTTACCAATAATAAACATGAATAATTTTATGGAAAGAATATGAGCTGAGTAAATAATGCCATAATAAAATATAATCATGGGTATTCTACTATTCGAATGACCACATGAACCATCAACATTATTTCCGTAATGAGGGAATGTATAATGTCGGACATTATGAAACATTTTTTCAAGGCCTCAGCCAAGATGTCTAAACATGATTAAGGCCTTGGCCAAAATGATAAATTAAATTGGGAAAGGTCCTCAACCAATTCCACGTCTAGTTGTCTCATTAGACCTACCTATGCATCGAGGAGCTATAGCGGGCTCCACCCTTCACTTACTAAGTCCAATACATTCCTAATATGAAAAGGTTAAAACATATCCTAAACATTCGTATTAAAACTAGCATACGAAATGTCAATACTTTAACCATAAATCATGAATGGTATAAAAATAGCACATCCACAGTCAAAAATATCACAAAACCTTCAATACAATATTTAAGTTTTGTATGATAATAAATAAACTCTAAATAAACATAAAATCCATCAAATGATTTTGACATAGATTAAATCAAAACTCTTTTTAGGTAAATATATCTTTCTATTTTGAAATCATTTAAGAGTCACATAATTATAAAATAAAACATTTACATTGAAAATATTCTTATAAGCTTTTAAGGGAAGCTTTGACGAGTTTATAAAGGAAGATAATAGCCACAGCCGCCATATAAGTTAAAAAAATACATTCTTACCTTAATTTTGTTGAAAAGGTTAAAAAGGACCTTGTTTGGAAAATGATGGAAAGATTACTTTATAATAATCTTATAAAAATTAAAAAAGGGTATAAATTACTTTAAACCATAATATATAAAATATTAATAAAGTTTTGAAATACAATATTAAGAAACCTGGATGTGGTTGATAAAGAGGTACCAGTTGATAATTACGTATAAGGAACCTCAGATAATGAAGAGATTTTGAAATAAACCCTTACCTTGTACTTTTCCTTGGTTGAGGGTAGTTTAACCTTCTGTATAATGGTGAAATAATTGTTACTAAATTATACAATAATAATATACATTAATATGATATCATATATGATCTTTTAACATTGATTTGTTAATAATATCTTAGTATTATCAGCGTTTCGGGTGATAAGAGATTCATCTTTATTTAAATTCTTTGTTTTGTGACCCATATTTGTTATGGATGGGGAGTATATTATTCATATCCAGAATGATATAAAGTCCTTAAACATTATTTTTAATCATAAAATGAAATTTATACTTGAATGGATACGATGGGGAATAAATCTCATCGCGTTCATGGAGACGGTAGTCCGTACGTACGCACGAGCGACAATATCATTATTTTGATATTAAAATAATATATAATTGGATGGTATATTGTATATACATAATCATTATCATGTTATATTTATTATTTACATTAATTACACATCATTATTATACCCATCTAAATAATAATGTTTTGAATAACAATTACACCACGACGTGCAGACGGTAAGCCGTACATACACACGTATGGTGACATGTCATTCAAAGGATGGATAGAATACTGAATATGGTTGTAACATATTTATAATAAAATCACAGTATATATAATATACATGAGTTATTATTTTAGAAATCAGATAACAAAGAAAGAAGAAGTTGAAGAAGAAAGGAACTTGAAAAAGGGTGGTGAAAACATTAGCTCTTCTTCGGGTTCTTCCTTTTTATTTGATCAAAAGGGATTCCTAGGTTGGATTTATGATCAAACTAAGGCCTCTAGGTTTATTTTAGGGAATTTGTGATAGTATTTGGGCAGGTGTTTTCCGAACAAAAAGTCTTTGAAGGTGTGAAGAATTGGTTAAAAGTGGTATCCTTTTATAAGGGGGAGGAGGGGCTCTTCAGGAAAAACTTAAGGTATTAATTTATAACAAATTCATATTCATTTTCTAATGGCTCCAATGTACATTATTAAATGTATAAGGTGGGTTTGAGTCTAAATCCATTCAACCAATACATTTTATACTAGTTTGGGTCATTATATTAACAACATCTTTTAGTTTTAACTCTTTATTAATTAGATTGACATTTACCATGTCACTTTATTTTTTATATTATATGGTTAATAAATGTACTATATACTTCCACGAGACCCCAAAATGGTACATTAATGATACACCAATAATTATATAATTCCTTTTGACTAACCTTATATTTTTAGTAACAGAATATCAATTAATAATAAAATATTTGTTTTAAAAACTCTTATATGTCAATTTTGACATTATTTAATAATTTATTTCTGTTAAAGTCTTAAAAACTTTATTAATTATAATCAAATTAATTTAAGAAATCCTAACATGTCATATTAATTAATTAAATTCTTTGATGGCATCAAAACTTTTAAAATATATTTATTTTAATATTTATAATACTAATTATATGATTCTTTCATTAATAAAGAAAATACTGCATCATTATTGTGTCATAAATAAATTTAATTATTAAATGTATAAAAAATATAAATAAAATACCATTATGTAGGAAATCGTTTATCTCTCTAAGGAATATTTATAGTAAAAAATATAACATATATAACTCTATGTAAAATTTGTTTTCTAAAAGATATATGCTTATGTCTTTTTTGTATTTACTTTAACATAATTAATATAAAGTGTCCTTATCACCTACAAGTGGCTCCATGTGGTCCCAAAATCAACCCAAAGATGCCCATGGTCAGAAATGTATCATCAAATAAGGTTAGGACACGTTTTAGGGTAATTTTTTATTATTATAATATTATTAGTTTACTCTTATTTACCGGATTTACCCTTTAACCATGGTAAATAAAATATTTACCAAAGTAATTATTCAAAATGTCTAAAAATAAAAGATACCTATTTACACAATTTGAAAATCCTGATTCCAAATATGGAATACATTTTTCTAAATTAAAAACATACAAGTGATAGAAAATAATTTAAAATTAATTTCCATTGTTAAAACAAAAAACGTGTTTTTAAGAGATAATAACTATCAAAAGATTGACACTTGTTTATATCCGGTTTAATTGTGAAATTATGTCCAATGACAAAAATTGTATTAAATGGTAAAAATATATTCTAAATATACTTTAAAACCACTAAAAATCATAATTTATCACTATTAATTATTTCGATTAAAAAAGTTTTTTTAATTAAAATATACTATTTTTCACTATTCATCAAAATATGAAAGTTATCGGAAAAGTACCGAAATGTCACCCTAAGATAGTTTTGATATTTATAATCCAAAAATAAAGTCTATTTTACCAAATTCAAAACATAAAAGTTGCAGTTATTAATTTAATATTAATTCCCGCTATTAAAACCAAGAGACACATTTTTAAGAAATAATAAATATCAAAGGTTTGACACTTGATTATGTCCAATTTCAAAGTGAAATTACTTAAAATGACCATCATTGAATTAAATTTTAAAAATATAATCTATTTATAATCCCATGCCATTAAAATATATAATTTAAAAATATAAATTATTTTGATTAAAAAAGTTATTTTCATTTAAAATATAGTATGTTTCACTATTGACACAAATATGAAAGTTATCAGAAAAACACCAAAACTGTATTGAAACTAAATTCTTATTTCTCTATTCTGATGAAGAATTTTATTTTGTCAAATTGAATATACAAAATTTTCAAATATTGGATTGAAAAATGTTTTTCCATTAAAAGGCGGTAAAATTGCATTTTTTGAAAAATACCATTTTTATTTGAGAAAAATGTATTGGTTCTTACATTCTTCCTAAGAAACTAATAATATAGATTATAAAATTATAATGATTTTATAAAGTTCAAAATTCAGTTAATACTATTAATATCTTCTTTTGAACGGCTTTTTTGGTAACTCATGGTGTGCTAGAACTCGGAATTGCGTGTATTGCTAGTTATTGAATTACTTCGAAGAAATATGGTACTATGAAATCTTGGGGTGTTACATTTTTCTGATATGTTATTTCTTTATGGCATTCATTTACACATCTAAATAATCATCTCATCCCTTTTAAACATTTTCCTAGATGTTTCTTTCCACGTCCTTGACACATAGGTAATTGAATATACTTACCTTTGAGATCATAATTACTTGAAATTCCATAGGGATTCGTTTCTATCATACATGATGCATCAGAAAACTCACCAAGGATAAAGTGGTCAGTCATTTCTCATAATAGTTGGTTTAGAATAACTACTAGAGTTCTTATTGAATCTCCAATTTCATTTACATGGTTATTCAGAAAACCACCACAGTTTATTTCACATCCATTGTTACTTTGGTTCCTGATGGATCTAGCCATTTACCAAAACCAAAAAGGTTAATATTAGTATATATGTAAAATCATCATATACTATCTTATGATTAGGGTAAATAATAAGATATGGTTATTAAAATTATCTTAAAAACATTCAACTTATCTAAAATAACTATGGATATTTAGAATATGATAACTACTGTGGTTATATACAACTTGTCACTTATGCCTAAATAACACCTTACCACCAAAATTTTTCTAATATAACCTCTGATTCTAGATATAAGACCCCAACCATAAACATTACATAATCTTGAGTTATGTCAAAAAACCATATTGAGGATATTTTCGGGTTTATAGTTTTATATAATTTGGTCGTAACTATTACATAACATCTCAAATATTACAAGGTATGCAAGTCTACATGCTATTAACATTTTCATACAATGTGAATTCTTTTTCTTGATAAAAATATTCAAAATATTCTCATCACTTATTCATTCCTCTTACCCATCCTTATACCTTGAGGAAAACATTTCAATAACATGGGATAAACACAAAAATATCAGTAACGGATATAAAATATGGAATGAAACTGTTAGTCCATGAATACTTATAAACCCCTGAAATCATACTTATCTACCATAAAACATAATCTCTTTAACGTACATCATGAAATAATGATATTCATGAAAAAACTCATGTAAATAATAAATCATAATGGTAACTTGTGGCATCCATATTATACTTACATCATAGCTTTCACATCTACATAGGGAGTAACCATCATGGTTATGTTTGGAATACTCATCAAAGTATATTCCCTAAATATCTTAGTAGAGAGCTTAATGTTTACCTCCATCTCATTACCCAATGAATTAAAGAGCCCTCATGGGATCACCCACCTTCATATTATCATGGGACCACCTATATACATACTAAATTTCTAAGAACCATAACATAATCAAAACACATAAAACATTCATAAAGGAAAAATAACATTTCCACTTTGAAATCACATGTCATATTTACAATCCATGGACTCAAAAATGAAAAAAGCTTATTTTACAAAAATATGGTATACATGTAAAGTAAATATCAATACATAATAGTAACCTAATAGCGAGAAATTCCATTCATGGAGTATGTGTAAAAAACATTCCATGTTATTGAAATAATCAATCCATTTTTTAAACCCAATTTAACGCATTAAAAAAATGAGTTTTGAATCAAAGTGTGCCATACCACATTGAAACATTTGAAAAGAATATAAACATTAAAATAGTAATTTACATATAAATAAATTATAATAACCATTTCCAATACATGTACATGAGAAAGAAGGATTTAGAAGATAAAATCATTAAAACATTTAAAACGATGTTTTTGTTGAGGAGTCCTTCATAATTTTGACCATTTAAATTATATGGAACATGAAATTAAAATTTTTTACAAGACATAAAAATATCATAATTGTAGATATAATATTGATATATAATTTAAAATGTGTTGTATATACACATTATGAAAGAATAAAAGTTCATATTATCAAGAAATGTCTCAATGAAAGGAGACTGAGATGAAGTCCCTTACCTTGAGTCCGACTTTCCTTGTTCGTTGTTTATTTTCATGAATAATAAAAATGGGCTAAATTATACTTGATTAATAACCTTTTTCAAGTTTATTATTCCCTTTATATCACTTATTACAGTGTTATAACAAATAATAAATTATTTCAATTCATATAATATATTTTGTCGATGTACGCTACTTGTGTCAAAAATGAACTTGTCATGATGTAAATTGTCCATGTAGTCATAAGTGCATCATATCTACAATATTATTCATGAATTAAATATAATATAGTTCAATTATATATGTATTTAGTATAATCCATAATATTTGTATATAATAAAAGAAAGGCATCGTTCATAGAGACGATAGGTCATACGTACGCATGAACGCTACTTTCATTTATTTTTCATATTAAAATAATGAAAACTAAATGATACATATGTATATTATAATTATACTATAATATATATGTTTTATATGTTACATTGGTTCATTTACACCATCCTTTATAATTAAGAGTTGGTGTCCTAGAACCAATTGATTGTACTTTGATTACATGGATATTTAATGTATTTAAATATTAAACATCTTTTAACATATTGTTCATTGTTCTGCATGACTATGATGTAATAATGTCCTAGATTTTTTGTTTCATTGATAAGGTCATGGAAGTTCCCCGCTATGAAGATATCCTTGAAATTATATAACAATATTATTTAATACGGTTCTACCGTTGAATTACATACAATGACGGGACACATAGCATGTAAGCTGTCAAGTGTGAGTACTCGTAAAAAGATGAGACTACCTCTCAAGAATTTTGCACATGGTAATCTACTAGACAAGATATTATGATAACAGACCTACCAGGAGGATTTCTGCAAGTTTTGGTGTCACCAGATATTTCTATCTACGAGCATTTATAATGATCCTTAGACTTTAATATTATCATTAATATGTGTCGTGACTCATGCACTTTGATTTTCTGATAAAAACCATCATGCAGATAGTTGGTAGGAAGTAGGGTATGTTGGGTGTGTCATGAGTGGAATGTTATTAATGGATGATGAGGATGTTTTTTTCCCTTCCATGTATTGAAGTTGATATCTCATATATTTTATTGAAATAGAACCATCATGAAAAATTTCATGGTCATGGTGTAACGATGAATTTATTTCTAGTAGTCAATGAATGGCGTATCAAGCATAAAAGTTTATGACACTATCATGAAACCTTCTTGATGAGATTCTGAGACAAATGAATTATATTGCACAATGATCATTCATATGTGGATATCATTTTTGCAACTTTAAGTTCTTTCTCTTGGGTTCTTTGACCCGTTGCTAGACAGTACTCTTGGACTTTAGGAAAACCCACCTAATACCAACAAGAAAGAATCCTATAGGGTCACACACTAGGTGTTTCTTGTGGTCTTAGTTAAATTCTCTTTGAATTTAATTAATAAATATTATTCTCAGGACAATGGTAAATTGTATCCATGTTAATATTATTTCATATATTAAATAAACATATATTCATCAGATTGTGTGTAAAATATATTTATTTATTTTATTGAACATTTAATAGATATTTATTTACTAGTTTGAAAATAAAATTTTTATTTAAGAGAATAAATAATTTATTTATTTGTTCAGATATTAAATAAATGAATGTACAGTTCGAGAGGACCATGGTCATGACATTAGTTAAATAATTATTTTCAAGATGATAAATAATTATTTAACTTGAAGAAAAAATTAAAATAATGCTGCTATTATTTTGTGACACATAATTTTATTTATAATTCTATTTTGTGCAAGTTGGCATACCATAAATAATGACATTGTATTATTATTAATATAATGGCATTTATCTAAGGTTATGAATATGAATTTAATTGATGTTATGCAATAAAATATTGTAACTGAATCCCCATGTCAATAAATAGGCACATACGTCTATTGTGCCATGTACCAAACCTCACACTCAGTGAATTGAGAATTATTGAGATAAGAAATTTCTCTCTTGAATCCTCTTCCCTCCCCTCTCAAAAACGTGTGATGTTATTCAAGGCCAAAGAACAAGTGATAAAGAATGATTGACACAAGACACTTCTTCACCGTGATAGCACCCATAGAGTAAGCAGTGTCGATCGGAGGCCATCATAGCACATGTGGATCTCTTCATAGGTGATTCTAGTTTTTATCCTTGCAAGCATATCAAGATAATTTGGAAGGACCATTCTGGATGATGAACATCGTCAATAAAGAAAATATCGATGATCCAGGTATTATTTTCTTTATGAAATTAATTAAATTAATTACAAAAATAATGTGAAAGATCCTCTCTAAAGGTTTCAGGACTCATACTTCTTTATAAAAATATTTTATTATATTCCTTGGAGACTGGCATTTATCATCATATTTATCCCTAAATAATCATTGATCATGATAAAAATCAAAGTTGAGATTCAGCCCAACCATGCTTCAATTGTGCCCGGAACCTTCATGTTGCATCTGAGTGGTTACATCATAGTTTATAATTATTTAAATATTTCCTTGATGATTTACACATTTAATAATTCAGTTGTTTCAATTCAAGTAAATCGTTCTACAAATATGAATCTCGAGATCTATTCCTTCTCTTTCATTTCTTGTTCACCTTAAAAAAATATATTTTGTTTTAATTTTGATTAATATAAAATAGCAGAGGTCATCTGGAGGTGCCAAAGTTTCCTGGTCATAAAACACTAGAACCCATGATGTGTATTCCGAAGTACACACCGTGTAGCCAAGGTTTAATGAACTGGGTCTAGTCCTCCAAACCAAGACATGCCATTAGATTTTTTCTAAGTCTCAATGACCTCATGTGTTGACCAGGAACAGGTGTCACACTATTTCTAGATTACATGCCATATGGCCCACTGGACACGATGTGTAGTCCCTTCGAGATAGGGTTGGACCATGTACCCCGTACACAGCTTGCCTGGCTGGAGACCATGTAATAAGGAACTACACGGTGTGTGTTCCACAAGACATGTCATGTACTCCAAATATTTTTGAAGTAAACTTACACACCATTTCCTTGGGCATATAATTCAGATGGATGTTGAAAAATAGTACACACTGTGTAGTTGGAACTACACACTATGTAATCAATCAAATTATGCATATTTATTAAAATTTTATATTATATTATGCAAACCCTTGAGACGTGTACCATCGTGCAGACATAAAATTGAGGCATAACACATGATAGGTGTTTTATATATATGTGTTTAATTTATCATCTGCATAATGTTCATCTCTACTCATTGGGTAATTATGAATATAAATTCACCAGGTTGCCTCCAAGGTACAAGTTACGTAAAAATAAAATTTTAAATGAATTTATTTTTTTAAAATTATGATGGATGAGAATCTCAAAGAAATTCTGAAAAGGTTTTAAGATAAAATGATTGATTATTTAAAAATGATAATTAATTGATTCGAACGTGATTTATCTTAAATAATGATGTTTAAAGAATTGAATGATAGTTTTATTAATGCGTAAATATCGTTGCATGTATGGATGATTATGAGCTAGGCCAAGACCTTTTTATGTGGACGGTTTCTTTTTATTTTTTAAAATTTAATTTTTGGCATGCGAGCATTCTCATTATTAATATGTAGGGCCTACATTCTGAAGGATTATTTTATTTAAAACCCCTTTTTACCCCTCACCTGCTTGTGAGTTAAGAAAAGGAATATGTGGTGGATGGAACACCCATGCTAGTGGAGGCGGATCAAGCTAGAGCCGAGATGAAACCAATCCCAAGAGATACATAGGTGGAATGGGGGAAAGTTGTAAACACAAACCCAAAATGTTCAAGATGTTTCTCCCCTAGGTTAGGGTTAGTTTATCAACCGCTAAATAAACAAACCATTAGAAAAGCACAAGATCATTCTCTTACATTATTTTATTTTGTTAATTACATGGTTTATCATTATGGATATGTTGTCATGATCACTTAAATAATGAATTAAACAAGAATACAATATGGAACAAAAATAAACTAGACTTATGAGTAAATATTATCAATACATGGTTAATCACTTACGTAAATTCCACTTAATATTAACAATCATGTGATAATGATAATTAGAAATTCATGAATAAGAGATAAATGTCCCTAAAATAAAATATTAAGTCAGACCAAGACTTGCGTTATTTGTGTAAAGTATAAACCCATTAAAACTATGTGTTTGACCAACCCTTGTTTGGACAATTACTTTTATACTGGAAGCCCTTATGAAATGTTTCGAGTTGACATAACCATATTACGTCAAGAGGAGTATCCATATCTAGACATGGTGTATTATTTCAGGCAAGATTTGAGGAAATCCAAATTCATGATTTTAGGATTGGGGAGTCCACTCAACAGATCAATGAGCTGCAATCCCATAGTTAGAAAAGACCAGCCTACCTAAATGCCTTCTAATAGCTCTACCAACCCTTATTGGGGATATGAGAAGGGGAATATGGATCCTTGACACTAGAATATCATGGAGACTGTACATTCCAAGTTCTATGGTGACAGATATTGGGACTTGATAAAAAAGTGGGAGACTTGATGAAATTTATTTTTTCTTATAAAATGTAATCAAGAAAGTATTAATGGTATGCTCTTTTAATTGTAGAAAAAAATGAAAATCTCATCAAAAACACTATACCTATGATCAAATCTAGATAAAGACAACATCCTCACCAGTAGTAACTTCACAGAATGGTTTAGACCCCTTCGGGTTATCCTACACCATGAATGGAAGTCTTGCGTGCTAGAGTCTGCATTACATAATCCTCCTTCCAAAGAGGCGAGTGATGAGGATTTCTTGATTTATGAGATAAATATGAATGACATGGTAAAGATTCAATGATTAATTTTATCATCAATTTCTAGTGAGCCGATGATGTTTCATGTAAACATGGATTCATAGAGAATGCTCGATCACCTTCATGGTCTCTACTAGGAGAGAGAAAAACATGAAAGGTTTGAGATCTCTAAGGCACTATTTTAGAGTAATAATTGAAAAGGTGGTATAGCTAGGCCTCAGGTAGTTAAGATCATTAGCTACATTGAGCGTCTGGAGGTTCTAGGGTTTAAACTCCCCAAAGAACTGGGCAACGATGTCATTCTCGCATCATCCCCTTAGAGCTTCTCTAACTTTTTTGTGAATTTAAATATGAACAACATTGATAAATATCTATATGATATTTTTATCCTCATTCTCTATGTGGAAAAATATTTGAATCACAAAAACCCTTTTTTCCTTATGGTGTATAAGAGGGAAAGGAAGGAGAAGAGCTTTAAGCCCAAAGATTCTTAACAGAATTCCATGAAAAGGAAGATCAAATGGGAGGCAAGGGAACATGAGGCTATTAGTTTCTCATGTGGAAAGAAGGGCCACTTGAAGAAGAACTGCACCCAGCCTAAGAGGCATGGGAAAACTTCAAGTTCATTTGTTATAAAATAGAATCTATTTGTTTCTACAAATTGGGTATTAGATATAGCTTGTGGTGCTCACATATGTATCCTAACACAGGAACCAAGTAGATTCAAGAAGATTGACCAAGGAGAGGTATATCTATCATTAGCCAACATATCCATACTTGATGATGTATCTATCGAGGAATCCCACCTCATGTGGCCAACTGGGATGATCTTGGTGGTAATAAGTTGTTATTATGTGTCATCTGTTACTAAAAAAATTATTTTTGTATCCAGATTAGATACATATGGATTTGTTTTCATGTCTGGAAATGAATGTTGATTCTATTACAAAGATATCATTTGTTTTGGTATGGAAGATTTGAACAATGGTCTTTACATGTTGTATTACACAAACCACATAATGGAAATTGATAACAAAGGTACTTCACATGACTCATACGAAACCCAAATTTGGAATCACCGACTAGGTCATGTAAATGAGAAATGCTTGAACAAGTTACAACAATATGGATATTTTGATTCTTTCAAACTAACACCACATGGCGTACGTCAGGAATGTTTACAAGGAAAAATGACCAAATAACCATTTAGTGGGAAAGGTGAAAGGGCTAAAGAACTTTTTGAATTGGTTCACACCGATGTATGTGGACCATTTCTAGTTGAAGCAAGGGGAACATACTTACACTTCATAACTTTTACTAATGATTTTAGTTTATATGGATATGTATACTTAATGAGGTATAAGTTGGATTATTTTGAGGTAGTTGGGGTTTGTATTATTGGTAAGCACCCTGTAATCCTACATGAAAAATGGGGGTTCAAAACCCATTGGGCATAGGTACGGTAGTAGTAATGTATCAGCAACGACACTGTAGCAACGACGAGAACTATAGCGGCGGTAGGTCACTGTAGCGGCGATAGGGCATTATAGCAGCATCGGGTACTCTGTGATACTATAGTGGTGGGTATTGTAGCAGTACTATTCACAAAATGGGACTTGGGCCAAAAATTTGATCCTACGGGCCATGTAATGGGCTTAATGCGCACTGAGCTTTTAGGCTATGTAATGGGTCTCCCTCTACCCAGTTAAAAGAGGTCTTTTCTTTGCTTTAAAAATGAATGAGGCTTCGGCCCAAACCTTTAAAAAAAGTTGGATTCTTTTGATAAGTTCAAGGAATAAAATATTGAACTTGAGAACCAGCTTGGTAAGAAGAATAAGAAACTATGCTCAGACCGAGGTGGAGAATATCTTAATTATGACTTCATTAATTACTCATGTAAGTTTGGGATCCTATCCCAACTCACTCCACTATACATGCCCCAAAGGTATAGTGTGAGTGAATTGAGGAACCACAACCTTTTGGACATGGTGAGATTAATGATGAGTCGTGCAGGTCTTTTATTATCCTTTTGGAGATATGTGTTAAAAATAGCGGAACACATACTAACAAAGTATCAACTAAGACGATAAATAGTATTCTATACGATTTCTGGAGTGGAAAGAAAGATATATTATCTAATTTACATGTGTGGGGAAGCGATGCATTTGTTAGGGTCTCTTTAGGTAAAAGACATGCACCCTAAGACACAAAGTGTACCTTTATAGGATACCCTAAGGAAACAATGGAATATTACCTATGAAACAACTTAGACAAAAAAGGTTATAGTGGAAAGACATGCCATATTCCATGAGAGGGAGCACTTATCCAAAATATAGATAGTCATTAATGAATTATAGCCTCAAGGTATACAAGATTTGTTACAAGAAAAAATTCCACAAAGCCCTGTGGATGTAAGAACTATTCCCGAGACACAAGAGCTGTGTTGGAGTACAAGAGTGGTTAAGTAACTTGAACAGTATAGTTTTCTAGTTACTGAGGATGGTGACTCATTATTAATTGATAATAATGATCCTATAACCTAAAAGGAAGTAGTAACTAGCATAGATGTTTTCAAGTGGCAAGAAGCCATTAATTCTGAAATAGATTCTATGTACCAAAACCAAGTCTAGATTATGTTTGATCCTCTAGTTCATGTAGAGCCTATTTATTGCAAATGGGTATTCAAGAATAAAATGTACATGGAAGGACATGTCAGTACCTTTAAGGCATGACTGGTTCCAAAAGGGTTTAAATAGTGTTAAGGAATTGACTATGATGAAACCTTTTCACTAGTTCCAATGCAGAAATCTATCAGAATTCTATTGGACATTGTCGTTTACCATGACAATGAGATCTGAAAAATGGATGTCAAAACAGAATTCTATAATAGGAACCTTTGGGGATGTTATCAATATGACACAACATGAAATTTTTATGACATCAAAGGATGTTAATAAGGTATGAAAGTTATAGAAATCCATTTATGGATTAAAGCAAGAATCCAGATCATGGAAAATTTGTTTTGATGAAGCCATAAAATTTTTTGTTTTAACAGGAACGAATGTGGGAATTGTGTATACAAACTATTTATTGGGAGTGAATTTATTTTCCTAATAGTATATGTTGATGGCATATTACTTATTGGAAACGAGATACATGTCTTAAAGTCTGTTAAGGCATGGTTGAATCAATGATTCTCCATGAAGGACTTGGGTGAGACAACAAATATTCTTGGGATAAAGATCTATCATGATAGATCGAAGAGATTTTCGGGCCTAAGTCAAAGTACATACATTGATAATATACTAAAGAGATTTAGTATGGAACAATCCAAGAGGTGATTCTTTCTATCATCACATGGAATTCATATTTCTCAGAAAATGTTTCCTAAAAAACACGAAGAAAAAAGTTAATGGAAAGGACTACATATGCATCAGAAATTGGTTTGGTCATGAATTTCATGCAATGTAATAGGTGGGATGTCGCCTACGCATTGAGTGTTGTAGGCAGATATCAAGCTGACCCCTGTGACTGGCATTTCATGGTAGTCAACACTATCCTAAAGTATTAGAGGTATAATGAAGATATGTTCCTGGTTTATAGAGGAGATGAAGAACTAGACATTAGAGGATATAATGATTCTAGGTTCCAGACTGAACAGGATTACATGAAGTCTCAAGAAGGATACATCTTCACATTTAATGGAGGTGCAGTGAGCTAGAAGAGCTCAAATCAGAGTGTGCTCACCAATTCTACAGTAGATTTCTATTATATCACTGCTTCTGAAGTAGAAAAATAAGTAGTTTGGATGTGAATATTCATCCAGGAGATACATGTGATACCTTTCAGTCAAGATCCCATCACATTGTACTGTGATAATACTACAACGGTGGCTCTCAAAAAAGAGCCAATGTCACATCAGTGGAAAAAGAACATAGTGCAGGAGTATCATCTCTGGAGGGATTTTTCTTAGAGAGTTGAAGTTTTAGTGAGCAGTATTTCTATGGAAGACAATATGGTGAACCCCTTCACAAATTTCTTGAATCAGCAAAATGATGATATCCATGTGATGTCTAGCGAACTAGAAGTTATAGACAGTTGGCTCTAGTCCAAGTGGGTGTTTGTAAGGGTTAGTGTCCTAGAAAAAACTGATTGCACATTCAATACATGGGTATTTAATGTATTTAAATAATAAACATCTTATTACATATTTTTCATTGTTCTGCATGACTGTGATGTAATAATATCCGAGAGTTTTTGTTGAATTGATAAGGTCATGGTAGTTCCTTGCTATGATTAGAACCTTGAAATGCTATAACCATATTCTAAAATATAGTTCAACGGTTGGATGAAATACTATGATAGGACACATAACATGCAAACCATTAGGTGTGAGTAATCATAAGAAGATGAGACTTCCTCTCATGATGTTCTCACATGGTAATATCCAAGATAGGAGATTATGAGAACAGACCCACCATTATAAGATCCTCTAGTTTTTGATTCATAGGATATTTATATATGTGATCATGTTTAATGATCCTTAGAATTTAATATTGTCATTAATATGTGTCATGACTCATACACATTGATATACTGACGAAAATCATCACATAGACAGTTGGAGGGAAGTAGGGTAGGTTGGGTGTGTCACGAGTGGCATGTTATTAATAGATAAGTCAAGGGTTTGTCCCTTCCATTTACG